>JAUPFZ010000005.1:4162500-5530000 GCA_036937285.1 Euphydryas editha
AAATTCCATTTTAGAGTATAATTTTTGCTAATTGATTATGGTTCTCATTATTAACTATTTGATGAGTTAAGGTACGAGTAGGTACTTCGCACATGTGTACATTATTAGTATTTCTTCAGTGGCCAGTATATGGTCTATGTTTGTTCGTTATCTAGTTTATGAGTCATGCGTTATTCATCGACCTCTCTAATACTTTGAGGTAAACATCCAGATGCCACGCTATACTCGTTGAAATATATCTAGAAGTTATTTATCGAAACTTCTATAGGAAGTAAGTCGATAAACTGTCACATTTAGATCTCATAATACGAGTATACTAACTGCATTGTGTTAAGCAGCAAAATTTAATATCACGCTGATATTTTTTTACGAATCAGCAGATAAATATTATACATTTCTCACTACCGGATTTAAGATACGTACATTCGCATGACCTAAAAATATTGCATGGTTTAATTAATATATTTCATATAAAGCGTGTCGTCATCCACTTAAGTGTTTACGCATGCCCGATGTTTTTGATTTCAAATAAAATAGCATGTAAAAAATTTACTTGCCAATGTCATGATACCGTATCGAAGCAAATTATCGAATAAATAACCATGCTTGACCTCTGTGCACCTGATCCTGATTATATGGTACTTTATAAGGGTATATATCATTTAATTGTACCTACGTGATTAATAAAATTCAGTGATAGTAAATAATAATTTATCGAACGCCTCGAAAATCTTTGCCAAGTTGATGGACGATTAACCTAACGATAATACTAAATAGTTTAAGTCTATTTCATGATAATAATAATTGTTCTAGCTATTTACAGTCCACGTTGGTACTATTTATCGCATGAATGGAATGCGGCGGCGCTAAAATAAGTTTTGTAATATATTCAACGGATGTATTCAGTTTTAAAATTACTATAACTATTTGAAATGTGTTTATATAACTGTAGAACGTTTTTATTTAATTCATAAAGGCTACAAATAGCTCAGTAGCAGTATACATATAAGGATTTAATTCCTTAATTGTATCTTAATATGATATACACAAAAAAACAATATATATATATATATATATATATATATATATATATACAGGATGACTGGTAAATTACTATCAATATTTAAGGAGACTACTCGGCACATGATTCTCATTCGAATTATGTAAAAAAAATAGGTAAATATTAATAAACTTTTAAGTAAAGTTACTCAACAATTATCCATTTATGTACGCGTCGTCTGGACACCCTAGCAGCTAGCTGCACTTTCGACACAAAATAGGTAGTTAACCTACGTTTTAACGCCGCCACGTGTTAACAGGGTAGCAGGATAAACAAGCATGATCCAGTCCCCCTTAATACTTTAATCCTGGCTTAGGATAGGCAAAAATACTAAGATATTTTACTCGTTTAAGCAATAAATTTGTTGACTAGGTAAATGATGTGAACTTTGGCAATTTTTAGATGTGAACAAGCGACACAATACAACACTTGTGCACGCGCCGCCGGCATGACTGGAACAGTGTCATCGCTTCAGTTATTTGAATTGAAATTTATGAAAATTTGGTCAAAAATTAAGTACCTATTTTTTTTACATAATTCGAATGAGAATCATGTACCGAGTATTCTCCTTAAATAGTGATAGTAATTTACGTGTCAATTCTTCCCAACACATATCCTCTTAACATGAATCAGTGGAATTTTCATTAATTACGTTAGTGGAGCTATATAAACTACATATCAGTGAATTTCAATAACAAATTAGTGAATACTCACTAATACACATACATATATTCAATGAACAAATCAGTGGACTCTGATATTCACATATTCATACATTGAATAGTCACAAATTCTGCGTGGTACGATTTTCACATTGATAAAAATAGTCACTTGAAATTTGTGAAATTCCACTGATTCACGTTTAGAGACTACAGCCAAATAAATATCCCTGAACTTCAAGCAAAAGTTAATTATGATTTAAAAACACGGATATCTTATTGTTTAGGAAAATCAGTATACTAATGGAGACTTAGGTAGGTGTGTACCTATATCTTAAATTATAATAAGAAAAAAAATTAGTAATATGGTATGAAATAATTCTTATTAGCGTATTTAAATATTAATTAAATTCTGCTTAGATTCTTATATATACAAACATTTTTCAATTTATATTTTTAAGCAGTTGTATTTTTTTTAATATGTACTTAAATAACACTGTGTTCTAAAAATCTGAAGTTGAAACAATCTTTATTTTTCATGATCTTTTAAGTTTTTTTATATTACTTTAACATATACTAGCGGCCCGCCCCGGCTGCGCCCGTGGTATGTATTTGTACCTAAACCTTCTTCATGAATCACTCTATCTGTTGGTGTAAGCCGCATGAAAATCCGTGCAGTAATTTTTGAGTTTATCGCGAACAGACAGACAGACGCCGCGGAGGACTTTGTTTTATAATATACGTAGTGATAATTAAACTCACGAGATATCTAGTTTTACGGCAAGATGCTCATATCATGCCTCATGATAATTAATCTTTACTTCACGGGTCAGTAGTTAATTATAATTATCGTCTAATCTTAACAATTAAATAGATTATAAAATTATATTAACCTGACTCTTGAAGTGTTCATAATGCATAATTATTATGTAATTATATTTATTCGGAAAATTTCAATCAATTCAACATAAAACGCAACCATTCACTCTCGACTCGTTTTACTTTTGTTTACCCTTTTTTTCTTGTAACCAATTTCAATTCGATTTGATCGAAACTTGGACGGTGCTGCTGTCTCTCCGGCGGTGCCACATTGGCTACCGGTATATCAAAATGTTGCAGTGCTTATACAATAACGCTAATATTAGCGTTAACGATAACGTTCGTTAACGATATATATCGTTTCGAGTACAGGAGCATAGCACGAGAGCAATTCCAATGCAGCGAGGTGTGAAACAGGAAGATGTCATCTCTCCGAAACTGTTTACCGCAGCTATGGAAAACGCTTTCAAACTTCTGGAATGAAAAGGATTCGGCATCAACATAAACGGCGAGTACATCACTTGCCTTCTATTTGCCGAAGACTGAAGATGAAAGAAGATGCTCAGTAATCTCGATGGAGTTTTCTGACGGGTGGGCCTTAAAATGAATATGGACAAGACAAAAATCATGTCGAATGTCCATGTCGTGCTCACCGATATCGGTTGGAAATTCAACTCTCGAGGTTGTTGACGGGTATATCCTAGCTAGGACAAAACTAACTTGGTAGGTCCAACTTCGAGAGAGAGGTCATGAGAGGGCTATGCTTGGTATTTCTCTACTAGATCGAGACAGAAATGGTGAGATTCGTAGACGAACGAAGGTTGCCGACATAGCCCAAAGAATTTGCAAGCTGAAGTGACAGTGGGCAGAGCAAATAGCTCGTAGAACTGACGGTCGATGGAGCAAAAAGGTTCTCGAGTGGAGACCACGTACCGGCAAGCACAGCGTCGGACGGCCGTCCACAAGTTGGACAGACGACATGAGGAAAGTTGCCGGAAGCCGTTGGATGGAAAACTCCTAGCAGCAGCAGCAGAAAAGCAGCCGCTTTGAACTGGTCGCTCTGGAGGTTGATGGGGTAGGCCTACATTCAGCAGTAGACATCCAATTACTGATATGATGAATCAATTTCAAGTGATAATTTTTTTAACTCTATTTTTATTTTATTTTGACATAAAAATATCACAATACTTGAAATTTAATAAAAAAGTTTTTCAAACATTAACTTTTTCTATCAAAATCCATTCAATTAATAAAACGAAGTATATGCATAAGAATCAAAACAAAAACCGTTTTTAATATCTGATATGCATTTCAATAATACAATGATTGAAAAATTGTTTCATTGTTATTTTTAATTAAGATAATGCATGATGGATTACGTGTACAAAGCGCTCATCGATTGTGAACCCTCTGTTGTGATTAAGGAAGAAATAAGCAAATATTTAATATTAAAGAAATCAAAAGGCACGTAAAGCATTTAATTTGTGAATATATTAAATAAGTTGGTAATATGTATTTAAATCAATCGCAACATAACCGTACGGAATTAACTTTTAAACATTTACATTAAAAATAAATAATTAAAACAAGACAAGTTTTAGTATTAAAACGATGTTTTCATCATACACGCTTGTTGCGGCTGTGCTTGGTCAACTTTTCTCATTTTCCTGAATTACTGTTAATAATAAAGCCGTACATTATGTATCGCTCAACCATAGTTTGTGCGAGCGAAAGCGCCGGTCGAGGTAATTAGCACAGCTGTTTTCATTTATGTTTTGTAGTACTTTTCGCACGTTCGGTACACAAAGGAATCGTTTTATTATAAAAAGAAATGCCTTGTCTCCGGTTCCTTTTTTAAATTTTAGCTTTTACTTATATCGAACAATGATAGATTCTTCTAAAAATTTTTAACCGATGCATCTATAGTACCGAAAATAATTAAAGCTCAATACAGGTGATGTAATATATCCTCCCTTGTATGTATTGACATATCGATTGCCTTAATATTTAATATCTTTTGTATATGTATTCTATAATATGGAAAACAAAAGGTGGCGACGCGAAGACGGAACGGTAAGTCACGTATCTTGTAATACCTACACATAAACGCGTTTGGATCATGTGAAAAATTGTACTTATTTTTTATCACCTATGTTGTTAGCTTATAGGGAGACACATACATCAATTACAACAATACTGTAACAACATTTCAATAATGTTTATAATATAATATGAACAACAGTTAATATGTAGCGATGCATAAATCTTTTCAAGCCTTTTTTTATATAGATAATATTGACTTCATGATCAAATAAATCAATTTAATACCATAACGACGCCAAGATCTTAAGATTAATATAAAAGAGGTTGTATAAATAATCAATTAAAATTAAAATATTTTCATGTGATTTTGAATGTTTCTATTTTTTTTTTTTTATATTTTTAAATTAAATCGAAATATTTAGCTAACTGTGGTCATATAAGTTTAAATAAGAACTAAAAGAATCATTGTAAACGCAAATAATAAATGTATTTACATTTAAAAGGGTTCATGCACCTGTTGTCGAAAACCAAATTCCATACCTTTGATACGACTTCGTTGCTGTTTTGTCACAATATTTATCGAATAAAAGTTGCTTCATCTGGAATAAATAGTTTATCAATTTTAATATAACAAAGAAAACTGATTTGTGTATTTGTTTTTATTAAACTTTGAATTCAATTAATCAAAAAAGAAACACATTACGTAGTAATAGCGTAAGCCAATATGTCGACTTACGTGAAACCATGAGTAACGTCTAGCTGAATAAAAATTTAAAATATAAACATGAAATAATTTTAATTTAAAAATAAAACGAATGGAGTCAACCGCGGGAGTGCATGTGACCTCATTCGATGGAAATTTCTCTCGGAACGGTCTGATGACGGCGAGCGCAGCCTCGTAGTCGCACTTATTTCACTGAATTAGAGGAATTGTGAAAAGAAATACAGTATTCGACCGAATAGCAGTATAAAGAATACTCTATGCTATTCGGCCGAATACCGAATATTAAAAAAAAAGTAGCCGAATAGCGAATAGTGGCCGAATATTCGGGACGTCTCTAGTGAAAACAACGCCGTGTCTTTCAACCAAGACACAAGTAGAAATAATTTATACATTAATCAGAATGAAATCCTATAAATTTTGAACTACACTTTACATTCAACTTAAAAAGATAAGCTTTTAATTTTTTATTCAAAATGGATTATACGAACGACGTTATGTATAAGATTACTGAGCCCTAATTTCGTATGGATAAAGTTAACATTATTTTCGACTTTCTTTTAAATGCAAATATTATACGGGACAATTTTTTCTGACACATTTGAGCGTACTATGCTTGTTGAAAATACATCGCACGACTCATGTATTAATTTAAAAAAAAAAAATCTCTTTCAACTTTTGTACATTCCTAGCTTGTTTAAAGTAACAAATTTTAATTGCGTTATTTATTATCAACAGAAAATTATTAAAATTTTGTTGATATTTCTCTTCGTTATGTTAAGAAATAATTTGATGCTTCCAGAAATATACTCTATTAATACTAGTTATACTATTAATTCTAATTATACCATTTTGTGAAGAGAAGTGTCCACTGCGGATTGATGATTGTGTAAACATTTTATATTGAAAAAAAAATCTAATATAGTTAAGTCAACGTTTGTCAAAAATTGCTTTTGAAAGCGAAATTTTCATCATAAAATACTACATATAAACATACATATTACATTTGTCGATATGGAATATGATAAATACGGTGAAGGAATTAAAATAAATATACTGTTATTAGCATTTTTTAAAATTTCGTATAAAATAAATGAACGTGTCGTCTAATGAAGTCTAAAGTATACAATACACGACCAGTTTTCTATGGCCGTATTCCGGGATTGTATAAAATGTAAATATGCGTTCGTGTATAAAAAACTCTGATTAAAAAAAAATTGAAAAAAAAACATTCTTCTAAGTCTTTTTTTTTTTGACAGGTTCAGCAAAAACGTTCCGTCCGTTCGTTCCGTATGCAGGCAGCATATAGTTAAACGTGAAATTTTATTACTAGTGTATGATCGCTATAGGGACAATGCAAATATCGTCATTAGCCGATGTAATTCGACAATTATGGAGTTTTAGACCGATTGTCTACGATGTGGTTAAAAACAGAATGGCTATCCTGATATGGATATTTGCATAAAAAAATCTCTGAATTTCTCCTGTACCTACATTTATAAGTATTTGGATAAGAGCGATACGCCATCAGGTAATCATCGGAGCACCATTATGGCCTAATTACGAGACAACAAGAAAGGCGACCTTTAAGAATTCTGATCGAGCATTGATCTACAATTTTGTCATTGTATATGTCACGGGGATCTGCCAATGTGTTTTTCTATTCATACATTCAGTGATATTTACGTATACATTTACGTATATTGACAAAAAAACATAGGTTCTTTAAAACCTTGAGTCTCATTTCCATTTCACCTCCACGATATATAAATATTGCTAATAAAGATAAAAATTAAAAGAAAAAGGTTTTCCTTGTTCTAAATTGTACGAAGATTCGGAAATCTACGTGTGACTGTTCGGATGTTTCACTAAAGTGACAAATAAAGCAAAGTATTTGGACGTGGTATTTACAAGGATTTTAAATATTCTAATTCTTAAATAATTTAATTTACTACGATTTTATATAATATTATAAAAATGCTGTTCCGTCGGTGCCACGTTATGTAACATTATTTGATTTCATTAATAAATAGATCGTAACTTTAGATGATAAATTTATTTTTTATATTAAGTTACATATTAAAATTTTATTATATTTTATTCATTAGATAATGCAGTTAATAACCTCTTGACGTATAGAATATTAATTGTTAATGAAAGTACCTGAATTTCATATACCTATATAAATTATAAGATTAAATGTTTTAGTATTTGAATTCCTATACTATAATCAATTAAAATAAGTCCCGACTTTACTTTACTACTTACTAAAATACTTAAATTATTCGATTATTTGTTATACGAATAATTAAAACTAGTGGTCGACCAGTGGTCGAAATTCGACCTAATCTATAATTGACAGCATTGTCAACATCATAAAAATACGATTACGCATAACATGGTGAGCATGTGCAGCAGTCATTGGACCTGATCTGTGATAAAAAAATTGCAAAAAAAAAAAGTTGCAAGACCTGTATTTAAAACCGTGTTGACAACAGACTTTGACAATAAACAAAATTTGTGTACATTGTACAGCTGATGTGTATGTGTCGTAGTGTATGTAGTAGAGATGCAACGGATATCCGGTAACTATACGGTATCCGGCCTATCCGGCCTTGTTTTCACTATCCGGCCGGATACCGGATAATAATTCAGTATCCGGGCGGATACCGGATAGTAAAATTTAAAAAAAATCATTATTTTACACAAGGCAAATCAATAAATAATAATATAATACCACAAGAGGTTATGAACACCGTTTATTTAATTAATCGCACGTCTAAAATGTTTGTTTTATTAATTATTTTAGTACTCAAAATTAACAAGAGGCAAATTGTGGTGAATGAATACCAAATTTTCTGCATTTGTTGGCAAGTAAGAGGCGACTCCGCTTGCCTTCGTATACCAGACAAACTTCTGAAAATAACCTTTCGCTGTAAACGCTACTGCCAGGTGCTAAAACATAAATTCTAGCAAACGTTGACAACTGCGGGTACAGATTTGAAATTAACTGACCACCAAATGTATGGGTCGTGATTGCGATCATTTCAAGATGCCTTTAATAAAAAGTAAACAAATCCATATGTCAGATGTCACTGAAATAGCGAATGCACTCGAAATGTTACTCGAAATGTTGATTTTCTCGTAAATTTTGTCATATATATCAGGAACGATTTTTTGGGTAATATTAGTCCGGCTTGGCAATTTATAGCGGGGTAAAGCTTGTTCTAAGAAATCCGGTTCTTTCCACTATGGATAATGGCTCGTTGTCGAGTGCAATCATTTCGGCTACTAAATAATGGTACTTTCTGGCTTTAGTATTATTTATATCCCAGAGCAATTTCCTTTCGTAAGATTCTGTCATAGTCAATTGCTTTTTTGCTACTGAAGACGAACTTGTCCCTGCAATGACTAAAAAAATTGTAGTAAGCTCCACAGTGGCCTTGTCTTTATTCACCGTACGAAATTATCTCGAAATACCCCGAAACTAATTAATTAATAGGTAACGTACCGTTACGAAACTTGCAGATGATTTACTCGTTAGAAAAAGAATTGCAATTAGATTATTATTATTAGATATACATACCTGCTTTTTTCCCTTCGCCGCCACGAGAAATGTTAACATTGCATAATAAACAAACAGCTAACTTATTATTTTCACTGTTTATATCAAAGTATTCCCGTAAAGTCGATTTTTTCTTCACCGATGCCATTTCTCGTAGCTAAATTATATATATACTTCAAATAATAATAAACGATCACCCTAAAACGATCACGCAGACACACACGTATCTGCATTCATTCCTGTATATTACTTTTCTCTATGTCTGCACTGCAATCGACACAATAAGACAATGATTGAAACAATTGCTAACTTCGCTCATCAACGAAAAGACCCGAATCGAACCGAGTCCACCCGATCGTTCACGCGCCGCCTACGCAAGTGTGTGTGTGCGATGCACTAAACGGCTAAGTTCCACCGGATAACCGGCGGCCGGATATCCGGCTATCCGGCCACAAGGTAGGCCGAATATCCGGTATCCGGTATCCGGCCAAACTGCTATCCGTTGCATCTCTAGTATGTAGTGTTTTTTTTTCCTTTTTTTTTTAATTAATTTTAATTATTATAAAAAATATTAGCATATGCACTTCTCCACATAAAATTTTAACTGTGCCAAATTTCACATTTCTTCGTCCGCGTGATTTTCGTAAAAAGGGGTAAAAAGTTTTTGCTTCACGTATTAATATATAGGTAGATATATAACAATATATTTAACAAATTTTAAGAACATAGTGTTTTATTTTAATTTCAATATTAAAAAGATAATCCAGCTGGTATTTTTGACAATGTCCATCTCAAAATAGATTTCATAGGTCTCAGTGTTTGGCTCAGACGAGCTGGGCAATAAACGAAAAACGTCAAATAATCTAACAAGGATTCGAAGTTCTTTGCGAGTCGTTTTGTAATTATAAATATTTATTTTATTCATATTATATATTGACACAAACAAATGAGACAGCGCGTTGTTATATTATATTTTGGCGCAGTTAGCGCAGTGGTCACAGCAACGGCTGATGCGGTAGCGGTCGTGGGTTCGATCCCCGCACATGACAAATATCTGTATAGACCATATAAATGTTCGTCCTGGTCTGGGCGTTTTTGCTTGTGTATTGTGTGTGTATCCGGACCCCGACACAGGATTCACATCCTACTGTGGGCCGTTGAGTGTGAGACGTTTATAATTTATTATTATTATTTTAAGTTTCAGTGTATTGATTTAAATGTTACTAAAATCTCGGGATAGTTTAAACCTCGAATTTTGAATTTTGCTAAGCGATTATAAGCTTAATAAGAGACTCGACCGTTACATGACGTAATTATATTCGGTCGGAATGCCGCAATACGAGTTTGCATTCAGAAACCGCGAACAGATACAGATAATGTATACGTCGCAGTCAACTTATTTAAGTAGCCCTTCGATCGAACGGCTAGCCCTTACATTAAACAACGGAGTTAAACTATAACCCTAGGTGTTTTGTAGACGTGTAATAGGTTTAATGTTTGAGAGTTATTTTATGTAAAAGTCCATTACTTCCATTCCTAGAAATTAATTTTAATATCTGAAAAAGTCTAACAATAAGTTAACATAACGTTATTTATGGAGTAATTAAATAATCTAAGCCCTTCTCATAGATGGAGAAGAAGCTTTTGTCAAGCAGTAGGACGTTTACAAGCTAAATCATTTCAAATCATCTGAAGGTTTTTGATAAAAAGGAAAATATGATTTAAAATTATCATTATAGTTGTACCATGAGTCACGAGGCGAATAGGAACGAAGCGTCGTTTAATAATAAAAGGACTGTCGAATGGAACGGCTATTTCAACCATTATATATGTATATATAATTATATACTATATATTCCGTCATCTGGTTTTAAAGGATAGTTTTTTATATTTTACAAAATCTTATCAACTATATAATATCTAGTGACGTTATTTAACATGTATTATTTAAAACATTATAATTTCTGTCAAGTAATGCAAGTTAATAAGTCGTTTGTACTGCATCGTGCGACTCACGTAATTTAATTCCAAAACTAAAGTTATCACCAATGCAGCGTTACACATATCGTAATGTCTCTAGAACTTTTTTGCTTGTTCATAGTATTGTAGGTTTATCCGTGCTAAACTTAAAGGTCAATATCGCTTCCAATCATTTTCGCAGTCATGTCACGTAAACACACAATACCATTGATTGTGGATACTTGGATGGAATGTTTTGGCGTCACTCCGATTCATTTCAATCCATTGTGTCAAGACAATGACTCAACAGTGAGAGATACATAGTTATATTTATATGTCATATAAGTCTTCGCCTTCGTATTAGCAGACGAATCGTAGGTGTGAGAGGACCCTCGTGAATGAATAATAATCTGAATAACTCACTACAAACCATGATAATCTCTATCACGACACTAGAGGTTAAGATTTTTTGTCTTTAAATTGTTATCTTAATGATAAAGTAGACTAATTATAAGTTTTGTTGTAGTAACGAAAAAATGACATTAAGTGAGGTTTTATTACCATTCTGAGGTTCCAAGTTCGCCTATTGTAGAATTAATTTGGCGACTAAGTTCATTACACTAATATTTGTCCTCGAAAGGATTACTTTATAATCTATTTTAGTATTATTACGTACATATCATTTATATTATAAACACATTTGCAATATTATTATAAATACATGTATTTTATATCTATCTCGCCACACTCGTGTCATTTTTTAAATAATATTTTTTTATGTACCGTCGTCTCATCACTATCTCTATAGAGACCTATTGAAATATTCACAACTGGGACTCTATTGTAAATGAAATACTTGATGATACTGTCTATTCAAAGTACGTGTCTGTTTATAACAATCAGATCAGGCGACCTGCCTCGGTTTTATATCGTTGCAATATTAAACCGTCATTTATTTTAAACATAACATGAACTTTATTTACTATGAAGATCACAAATTATGCATTGAGAGCGTCATAATTTGCAAAATGATGATGACGAGTTTTTGTTGTTGTTAGTAACAATAGTAACTAATTGTGGCGCTGACAGTCGCTTGTACAATACGCTTATGACCATTTTTGGCATAAATCATCGAGATTGTGGTTTAGGCGTTTTTTGTGTTGTGTCCCGACTTCGAATTTCAGTATTACATTCTACCGGGCACCGTTGACTACTATTAATGTTTATTTATTTACTGAGATCTAAATGACTTTTATTCTCTGAAAAATGTCCATATAATATATTTGACCCGTTGCACATATGGCAGTGACCCTGCTTTCTGTTCCAGGGTTGTGGGTTCGATTGCCGCTCCGCTCTCGCGGTGTAATATTTATTTTTATGTGTTATATTTGTATGTTTATTACAAAAAAAAAAGTATATCAATCTGTTACCTATAACACAGGCATTAAGTTGCCTCGCGGTGATACGAGAGGCACTTAAATACTTCGGTGTGCCCCCGTATCTAGGGAGGTTGTTGGAGGCGTACCTCTCCGATCGGAGGGTAGGCCTCGAGAACCGGTCGGGGTCCGTGGAGTGGCGGCGAGTCGGCTGCGGTGTCCCGCAGGGATTCGTTCTGGGTCCGATCCTGTGGGACATCGGGTACGACTGGGTCCTGCGAGGCCGTCTTCTCCCCGGGATGGGTGTTATCTGCTACGCAGATGACACTCTCGTTTATTCCCGGGGACGAAACTACAAGGAGGCGGCACGGGTGGCCGAGGTCGGACTCGACCTCGTGATCAGCCGCATAGAGAGTTTAGGGCTTCGTGTCAGGATTGACAAGACCGAAGCCCTGCTCTTCCGCGGGACCGGCCGCAAGGGACCAGCACCGGGGGCTACCCTTCAGATCGGAGAGGGGAGAGTCAAGATGAGCCCCCAAATGAAATATCTCGGGCTCATCCTGGACGGAGGGTGGACCTTCGGCCCACATTTCGCGATGGTGGGTCCGAAGGTCGAGAAGGCGGCGAGTGCGCTGGGCAGACTCCTCCCGAACCTCGGAGGACCCAGCGCCGCCTGCAGGCAGCTGTACTCCGGAGTCTGCCGGAGTATGGCGACGTACGGTGCCCCGGTTTGGGCGGATCGCCTCACCGTGAAAAATAAGGCGGCGCTGCGCGCTGCGCAGCGAACAATCGCGGTGAGGGTGATTCGGGGGTACCGTACGGTATCGTGGGCTGCAGCTACTGCTCTAGCCGGCGACACCCCGTGGGAGCTCGTGGCGGAGGTTCTTGCCGAGACCTACTCATATGTCTCGGGTAGGAGGGCTCTTGGTGAGAACCCCACGTTGGACGAGATCCTACGTGTGCGTCGGATAGGGCAGAAAGCGCTAATGCGGAGGTGGGGGGAGGACCTGGCGGTGCAGCCATATGGCACACGCGTAACGGCTGCCATTCGCCCGGTCCTTGAGCGGTAGATGCGTCGAAAACGCAAGCCCCTCACCTTCCGTCTTACACAGGTTCTCACCGGGCACGGTTGCTTTGGTGACTACCTGTGTCGGACGGCCCAAAGGGAGCCGACGACTGAGTGTCACGATTGTGGCGCAGCGGTGGACTCTGCCCAGCACACCCTCGAGGTGTGCCCGAGATGGGCGGTGCTGCGTCAAGGTCTGACGTCGGTCGTCGGAGGGGACTTGTCGCTCCCGAGCGTCATCACCGCGACGCTCGGCGACGACGAGTCCTGGAAGGCGATGGTCTCCTTCTGCGAGACAGTAATGTCCCCGAAGGAGGCCGACGAGCGGATGAGAGAGGAGGTCGCCGACGTGGCCTCCATCCGCGGGCGACGAATGGGGGTGCGTAGAAGGCGCTACTTAATGCGCCTCCTGTAACGCCCTTGTGCCCGTGTCGGGCCGGGATGGGAACCCGGTCCTGCTAGACACGGCGTCGTCGGGACTGTTCAGAGGTTAGCCGGACAGTCCCCATGGAGGAGAAGTCTGGCCTTTTCGCCGAGGCCAGCCTGTCGCTGGAGGGATCCTGTTGCCTGCAGATCCGGGACCCTCCAATTAAAGCGGCTGAAGGCTCCCGCAGGGGTTTAGTACGGTATTGCACTCCCAAAGTGCCGAGTCCGACATAGGTCTAGGACTGCCGACCCGGGCGTCCTGGATATCATCCGTAAATGGATTCCCCTGCGATAAAAAAAAAGGCATTAAGTTGCCTACATTAGGAACTGACGACCGTGTGAGTATGTTAAACATATTTATTTTAATTTTGTGAAAATGTAAAGCGTATTTATTTAGTTGCACATAGTTATTTCAGTAGTTATCAGTTTGTTTCGAAAAACTCTTTTTAGCATAAATCGAGTAATGTTATAGAGGTTGACGATTGATCTGTAATACTTGATAATCTTCTTGTTTGACGAACATAGATTAAGAGTTGAAGTGTTGAACACTTAAACGCTAAAAGCTTTGTTTGACTAATATTAAGGTAGAGTATAGCGACTTAGATTGGCCACGAAGGCTATAAATTATGACAACGTAACTCAATAAAAAATAAAGCGGAGCAGTGACCATTAACGTCAAATATATGTCGTGTATTTATACTAACACTAGTAGTCGCCCAGTGGTCGAAACTCGACTTAATCTATAATTCACAGCATTGTTAACATCATAAAAATATGATTACGCATAACATGGTGAGCATATGCAGCAGTCATTGGACCTGATCTGTGATAGCTAATAAATTTCGATAAAAAATTCGTTGCAAGACCTGTATTTAAGATCGTGTTGCCAACAGACTTTGACAATAAACAAAATTTGTGTATATAGGTATGTACATTGTACATATGTGTGTGTGCCGTAGTGTGTGTAGTATTTTTTAAAATAAATTTAATATATTTTTGAACATTATTATAAAAAATATTAGCATTCTGCATTTCTTCTCCATATAAACTTTAACTCTTGTGCCGAATTTCATACTTCTTCGTCCGCGTAATTTTCGTAAAAAGGGGTAATAAGTTTTTGCTTCACGTATTACTAATTATATATAGAATTACTCCGCTTCATAATAAAAAAATTATATTATACCTTCTACAAGAGACTTTTTAAAATATTTTTATCGAACCCATATATTCTGAGATTAACCAAAGAAACAAATTCCGCAGTTTATTATTTTAGGCAGTATAAAATATAAATTACCGCTAAAACGAGCATTTACAAAACCAATACAAGAATTTGTATAATATTTTTACAACAATTGTTATTTGACGTTAAAAACGCTTTTTTTATTAAGTCTTGTGTTATAATAAAATAACAGTATAAGAAGTACCTACCTATGTAAGTTAGAAATACAAAAAAGTAATGTTAAAAAAAAATTAGTTTAATTTTTCAACAAATGTCGTTTTGTCGTAAAATGATGTAATAAATGAAAACATTCAAAATTAATATTATATCTTGGCTTGTGGTATGATATCCCATCACACGCGAAATATCTACACGAAAAATGTAATTTGTATTCTGACAAAATCGAGCCGGTCACTTTTACCGAATTTATTTTGAAATCCTGAAGAGAGTTTATTTGATTGGATATGTTAATTTCTAAAGATACTATTTTTTAGTTTTATTTTTTTGATTAAACAGATTGTTTGTCGATAAAAGTATGGCTATAATATATCACACTACGACTCATGGAGGAGGAGGAGCAGGTAAAAATGAACGATAATAACATCGCACGAATTTTTAAAGTATTAAAAAAATGTAAATAATTATGAAAATGATCAATTAGAGAAAATACGAATAGGGGAGACCGGGGATAGTTGACTACTTTTTAACTAAATCATACATATTTTTTGTGTTTTAATATAAGTACAAAATAAAACCACATTAGTCGATAGAAAAACTATTAAACTAATACAAAATATAATATCCAGGTCTTAGTTTAATATAATGGTGAAGATATAATACATTTTACAGCACACAAAATCTTAGTCAATCTACCCCAGGTCCGGGGTAAGTAGACTTATGTACCAATAAATCTTAAATCATGAGAAGAGGGAAAAAATTAAACCTTTATCTGAATATAACTGAGCTAAACAGCTTAAGATAAACATCTTAAAACAAAATTTAATCAGATACACATATTTCTAATAGAGTTATTAACAAAATTATCAACTTTTATTTTTGAAACAATTTTAATCATTTAATAACATTTTTTATTTAACTTTTCTAATGCTATTAAATAAATCAACGACCGTTATTGCCTCTTTGTCATAAAAAAAAAAGAAATTGGGTCGTTTGTTTAAATTTCTAAATTTAAGCGTATAGGTTTTTTTTTAAACTCAGTAACTTAATACTTGTTTTTTCAAAAGTAATGATATTTATATTTTTAAGTAAACTTATTGTCAGTATCATGTTCGTTTTTATTTACAGAAAATTAAAAATGAAATAATTAGTCTTCAATAGCAGAAATACAATGTTTGTATTCAATAAATATTACATTTCCTTCTTTTAATTTCCTTTTCCCTTGCCATCCTTTTTCTTTTCCAATTTTGGTCTTCTGTAGCGCAAGGTTATCTCTTTTTTCTTTTCTTAAAACTTTCTCTTCGTGTTTGGTTTTGTTTCTTATCCATATATTTGGTTGACTACCTTAGTCAACCAGCCCCGAAAGAAATAGGTCTACCAACCCCGGAAGCTATTTTTTGTTTTTTAGGCATGGTTAACCTTGACACTGTCATCGACATGAAAAATAAGACATGAGATATGTTTAATATGTACTTATTAATGACTCTGATTAATAAAAAAATGATTTACACAAAATGTGTAGGCATCAGATAAAAAAATATGCAATGTAGAAATTTTACTTTCATTGTAAGAAAACAAAAAACATGTCACTGCTCCAAAACGAAGTGTATCCGCGATGTGGTGTTTTGGACAAATGAGCGGGGTACGGAGCGTAATACATGACTGTGAGAGGAAGATGCAAAACTTGTACCAGTGACGAGTTTTTTTCGATTAGTCTACCTACCCCTATAGGCAACTATCCCCGGTCTCCCCTAAAAATTTCAGAAAGTATATACCAAACTAGGAAAAGGTATGTTTTCAATTTAAATCTCAGTAGTCGGGAATAAATTAATAACTATATTTTTAAAAATGTGTACCTAAATAAATAGGTTGTTGGAATAATAAGAGCAACATTTTTAGTTATTCTATTAGCTTGAGGCTGACGGCAAACATTAAGCTTTAAAAAAGTGGCTTTATAAAGTGGTTTATGAAAAACAGGTGTAAAAGAAAAAAAAAGGCAAAAGGAGAATTCTACGCTTTATATAAAAAGATATTTATTGGTTCTTTGAATCAGACTTTTATGAGTATGATACATTGTTTAACATTTTTATTTTTTAAATTCTTACTTTTAAAAACAATATTAATATTATAATGAGGAAAGTTTTAAAAGAAATATTTTAACCATTTATTTAACTTCGTTTTACGATACCTACACGGTAAATCTTATTTTTAAGTGATAATTTTTGTACAGATGTTTCTCAAATTAATTTGTACTTCGGTTGGCCACTTTTGTACATTGTACCATATATTATCAACAATATCCTCAAGTACTGGCCTTATTTCAAAATTTTCACTCTCAATCCACAAATGCAATCTCTTAGATATTTTATCTAATTCTTTTTTATTCGTAGTATTCACTTCGTAATTTTCATCTACAATATCAAATAAATTTTTAAATAGAATAACGTACTTGCGAAGTTCTCTATTCACAAATTTAATGATGTCGTGTCCAGAGACTACTTCGTCCAGAAAATCGATTGCGCTTCGTTGGTAAATGCAACCAGATGCAGTAATTATGTCTAGTTTATGATGGAATTTTATCATCGTTGTACTATTGTACAAGTAACTTTTTGATATACGAGATATTTCATAAAATAATTTATTAATTGTTACATTATTTGCGTTTAAAATATATCGTAACCATTCCGTTAGATACTCAGAGTAATCAGATTTTTGTACGCAAATAGAAAACTTATCACAAATGTTTACTTCTATAATATTGATAACGATTTTCATTTGCTGTCGTAGTATACTATATTTGAGCAAATAGTTATAAGCATAACTTGGCTTTAATAATACTTCGCCACTCAATTTGTTAAGGTTGCTCTCTATAATTATTTGAATTAAATAGTTTGAAAAATCAGTAAAATCCAACAATAGAACCTCAGGATAGTTATAGTTCATCTTATCCATCATTATCTTTATATTGTCTTTTAAAATAAAGTGATATTCTATTCTACTGGATTTAAATGCGTCCTCTAGAATTTTTATGTCTGTTTTACTCAATCCATAATTATTTTTGATGTTGTCATGTACATTTCTTAATAGTTTCATTGATAAATCCATAAGAAATGGAACACAATTTGCGTATAATGCAGTATTATTCGTATAGTTGTAGTTTAGACCGCTAAATTTCTTTTCTCGCAGAGATACATATGAATAAAGTGTTTTTTTATCTGTCGTTCCATTCATTCCCAAATTATAAAAATTAAATTTATTTTTGATCGCGCATACATTGGATATTGTGACTACAAAGCAATATTTTTTTTTATACATCTCTTAAAAAAAAATTATAAGAGACAAATACAAAAA
Organism: Euphydryas editha; assembly: GCA_036937285.1. NCBI lineage: Eukaryota > Metazoa > Arthropoda > Insecta > Lepidoptera > Nymphalidae > Euphydryas > Euphydryas editha. The sequence continues at coordinate 4,180,942 of JAUPFZ010000005.1, forward strand.
GTACTTACACAATAAAATAACAAAGAGTTTCAACATTGCAGCTCTGTTTTTGCTATATTTCAGATTACATTATAAAACTATCGCATGCTTACAATAAAATATAAAAATAATAGTTTCATTTTTATTTTATGTGTTTGTGTTCATAAAAATTTAAATTAAAATACTTTTTGGGATCTATTATCAAAAACCGAATACATAACTAAACTAGCTTTTTCGTTATCGATTTTTTTAAATAAAAAACTTCAGTATGTTTCGATTTTATACAAGTTAACTAAACTAAAATTTGCAGTACAATATAGAATTATTTGACTGCTTCATTGTCTTCGCTTAATTCGAAAAAAACATATTAATAATGATATAAATAATAATAATAAGATCCTCCATCAAGAGCTTGCTCTTATGCACGGTCTACTGGAACAGATGATGCCGTATTATCAGTACCTACACACCGGTGCCAGTAGTCGAACCCGACGGAGTCCAACTCTACTGGGACCTGCTTATCGCCACGTACACGACGATACTGGCAAACAAGTCTGATATCGTGGTGATGGATAGGACACGGTCGAGGATGTTTTTAGTAGACATAACGATTCTGCATGACGAAAACCTCGTGAAAGCCGAAACAGAGAGAAAAACGTAAATATCTGGATCTGGCGCAAGAGATTGTCGATATATGGGGTGTTGGGTCCACTGAAATCGTCCTTATCGCGATATCTGCCAATGGTTTGATCCCGGTTAGCCTCGCTCACCATCTGAGGCAACTGGGTATCCGTGATGGGTCGCTCGCAGCCAGGATGCACAAGGCGGTTTTGCTTGACTCGGATAGGATTGTCTGCCGATTTCTTAGCCTACAGCTCTAACCCCCGACCGTTTGATCTTGCTGCCGGGGCGTAATCGTCCACCCGCTTATATTTATCTATGTAAGTTTGTGTAAATTTATTATATGCTTTATATAAGGATTGTTTTATAATATGTATATCTATATATATATATATATATATATATATATATATATATATATATATATATATATATATATATATATATATATATATATATATATATATTATTGAACGAGTGGAGTAAACAAGTTAGATAATAATAATCCAATTTATTGTACACCAAAAAATAAATGTTACATAGGAAAAAAAATGGTTGTCTGTAAAGTCGGTTTACGGATGATAATTTTACGTGATAACGTCATAAGAAAACGTTGAAATTTTTTTGCATACTTTTATGAATTCAATTGAATTATTATCACTAAGTTATCATTATTTCGTTTAATACAAAGAATGCGTTAATTCAATTAATTTTTTTTTCGATAAATAAACATTTATTTACACTCGTTAATTCAAGTAACAACTTGTAATCAATCTGTATAATTTAAGTAATAATAAATAGTTATAGCACATTGTTATGTGCTATAACTATTTACAACTTATATACACGAGTGATATTTAAGATCCTCCAATCTGCGTTATTGTTTTTTATTTACAAGCCGAACGCTTAGACTGATTGTGCCTCTATCGCTTGTTCCGCCCTCTCGCTCGCGACACGTGACACTTTTTCGTGCGTGCAGCATTCATCGATTTACAAGACGTTATCACGTAAAAAAAAAATACATATAACAAGGTATTAACAAAGGGCGGCCTTATCGCTGAAAAGCGATCCATATACCACCACCATAGGTTAGTCATAGGTGAACAAATTAAATATTAACCTTTATAGTAAAACAAGATCATATACGCATATATACATACTTACACATACATATATACATATTCACATACATAAATAACCATACACATACATGTAATTCTGATTAATGTTGAATTTCAAGGATATGTTTCCTCACAGTCTTTTTAAAAAGAAAAAGAGTATGTCACATTACTGTTATGTTAGGGCATACAACGTATACATATATATTGTCTACATTAATTAACAGATTTGTAGTCGTAGGAAATAAGTTTAATGGAAGCGAACGAGGAGACAATAGTCGGATGAGTCGGAAACGCGGTGCAATCGCAGCGGAAACTTATTCCGCTTTTTCCGACCCCTATTCCGTCACTGTTCACTTCGAATAACACGACTTTTTTCAATGAATACTTTGCCTTTTCATTTCTACAGTATAATTAAAGGATAAGTTGCTTAGTTTGCTGTTCGGCTAATCAACATACTGTGTTTATTTTCTTGAAATAAAAATTGTATACTTTCAAAATCCAATTGTAAATAGTACCAAAAACTTGTTTTGATGCATCTGTCTGACCGATCGACTGACGACATTCAATTTTTACGTCAGACTATTGTACCATTTGAAAAGCTAATTCATTTAACAATTTGTCGTATTAAAGTCTGACCACTTTAAGTCTAGCTAACTGCAAGTTCGTCTGAAATGTTATTTAATCATTACACAAAAAGGACTTACTCCGTTTTATTTACAGAAGAGTTTATTTTAATTAATAAACTAGCTCCGACTTTAATTATATTGACTTTCTTGCAGAAATCTCTCTTTATAACATATAAACAAAAATATGTTTAAAGAAATTTAAATCTAATCTAATCATTTTCTACTGTTTCTTCATCACAAGTAAATTCGTAACTAGTTAAAAACGCCTACGATTAAAAATTTTTAGAAAAAAAGTTTTTAGAATGTAATCTCAACAAAGAATTGTTGTCATTTTCGTAATTAAAAAGGCTTTTTATAAATCAGAACACCGTATTAATTTCGAACAGGACAAGTTATAGTTCGAGCTATGAGTTTAACACGAGAGTAAAATAAAAATATAATATTCCAGTAGAACCGTGAATAGGACTTCACTGTACAAATAAATTAGTATTTTGAGGCAGAAAGTAGTTATGCATAATTTATAATTACGTACGTTTCTTAATTAAAAATAAATGTCTTAATTTATTGTACTTTTGTTCAATTTAATAGTAAAAAACGATTTAATAATAATTAGAAAGTTATTTATTTAAAATATAAAACATAAAAAAAATAATTATTCACAATTTATTTATTAAATTACATAACAAATCATGTCCCCATGGAATGGTGGTAGGAATGCTAGCAGTTGTATCTCAATGCCAATTGGAAATTTAATTTAATCAGTGGAGGATTTTCATCGTTGCCACGCAGTCTTTGGGTTATGTGTAAGCGACACAAAGATATAATTAAAAATATTTGCCGATCATATCCGACGTTTTTTCATGCGAACTCCAGCACTCAAGTTCGTTTCCCGAACCTTTGCGTAGATTTTTACATTTTATTTATAATTTCGTCCATATAATATGAAAAGTCGATAGTTAAACTTTTAATTTGATGACGATAGCTCATCAATATACACCAGACTGTATTCAAATACCACCATCAGTATTTGAAAAGCTTTTAGCCAAACAACACCTAAATACAATGTTCTAAAAACATCACTAAAAGAGTGATATCACGAACTATGATTAATGTTATCAACATAATAAAACAATATATGATAGTGCAATCAAGAAACTTATCTATGTTCAAAGTATTCGACAACAGTGTTAGTTAAGGCTCCCGTGGATAGTTTGTCGCAACAATCGCAACAATCTAGATAGTCTAATTAGATATATTTAAAATAAAACGGACCGCGCGATTTCATCCGCACTTTTATAATAGCTTAGCTTTATGCCTGTAGACTAGACATGGGCGTTTTCGGTTTTTAGATCAAACGGCAACCTAGCCGATATTAAGTTTCCATAACGATATATAAAAACCGTTTTCATATATCGTTATTATATATATATATGTTATACAGAAATTAATAGCGACAGTGTTCAGTTTTAAACATAAAAATACAATACTGAAAAATTCAAGACAAGAACAGAGAATAGAACTTCGGCTGAATAACGTCACAACAACAACAACGTCAGATGAATTCGCAAACGAGACATATTCAGCGATCGGAAACTCCTAACACGATACCGGGTCAGCCCTCATCTCGTTTCTCCCGTTCCATCCCTTTGAATAGAATATTCAGCTGATATGGCCGTATTTCTCTTATTTTGTTTACTAGTTCAACTTGTTAGTTGAAATTTCAAGGAGAAATTATAGAAATCTCCTTTTTCGACAACTCGTCTACACTTAAATTATAAAACTGAAAATTTGCTTTTTTATTTTAACGCGATGATCAAAAGAATTACTGGCTGATTCTAACATTATTTTTGCATTTAAAAATTTAATTTTATTGAGGAAGGTTATAAGCTAACATTCACGAGTAGTAAAACAATAACCTTAACCACCGTCGCACGGGTGTTACCACGTGGGTCGTCTAGTTATTTATAAAATATTAATGAGCAAACAAACAGAAAAAAAGGTTTATATAAAAAAAATTAAAGTTTAAATTGCACATGTATAAAAATATAACAATAAATTTATAAATAATATAAATATTTTAAAAAATATTATTAAGTGCGTTTAATGGATTTAATAAAAGAGTTTATATGCAGTACGATATTCATAAATACCGATCAAAATTACTACAAAAGGTATAAAAGTGTTCTGTAGACTGTACCTTATCACACTCGATCTTCTTCGTGTTATAGGGTTGATGACAAGCCAAGAAAACGTGAATCAGCACGTATGTGTACCTACTATTCGTGAAGCGTTACTTTTAATATAAATTTTACTTTTAAAATAAATTACGATAATAGACTTTTGTGATTATTAATTTTTAAGCTCTCACTATTTAAGTAGAATAACCATAGCTAATTTCTTTATGAGATGTAACAAATTATTCCAGCATAAGTTTTGTTAGAGATATCAGATAAACTGCGGAGTTCTAAGTACCAATAAATAATTTGCAAGCATTTGGATTCATTTTAACTAAGGTCCCATTATCTTATTTAATAATTTTATTTAAAATGAACAGTGTAATTATTTATAATAAATTATTTTACTAAAAAAAAAAATACTATAATTCTTTATAGTAGTTTATCTTTTATAGCTTAACACTGACGGAACGGTCAGCTGTTGGGGTCAGGAAGTTAACTTATCAGTGCCAATTGATCTTAATAAGATCGGGTGACGACGGTTTACTAATTTCCTAATTTAAATGGTCACGGCCTGAGTCACCTAGATAGTAATGTCCAATCAAGATGTCATGATTAATATAGGTAGACAAGTCGGAATTAGCTAGTTTTTTTTTTTTTTTTTTTGGTATTAATTACATTTTAATTGAATTATTACGTATATCTTTCAAAGTCAGCGAAAAGCTAGTGAATAAATTTAGAACAAAAATGCAATATGTGGGTACGTAATTTTATTATAAAAACAAAAAAGCTAAAACACTATTTACAACTTATTATTACCGGAAAAAATACGATTCGACAAAATAGTTATGCAAAAAAGATCCCTAAGTACAAGCAAACACGCTCTAATATTCTCTAAGGCTTCGCATATTTTTGTATTTTAAAATGAAATATACTTATACCTTTCATTGAAACGTAACATTTCATTTTTGATATAACGTAGCTTTATCCGACATAATCCATAAACTGCCCTTACAAACTAACTAATAACTTTTAATAAATGCACGAAACACGTTTATTTGAAATCAATCGGTTTATTTCATAAACAAATATTGCACTGAGGCTAGCGCCAAGGTTAAATGCGGTGTAACTGTCGAAAACTGTTATCAAAATATAAAACATTTTTAAGCCGGACGTTTTTTGCCGGTTAAGGTACCCCGTCGTCCCATAAGAAAATTCATTTGAAATATTCTTTAATATTAGAATATTATTGTAATGTAATAAGTTCGTCAATTAGCTTGTTCTTTTGTGATGAAATTAATAAAGTTAAGAACGAAGCCAGCATTTAGCTGACATTAGTTTCAGTCTTAAAAGGTCATGCGCTCATCACTTAGGTGTGAGTGGAGTAGATTCCTCTAGTGTCATATTCATTATGATTGGTGCTACGCGACACTTTTGAGACACGTGTAGTGAAAAATTAATAAAACGAAATCGAATCAAAATCGTGATATAACATTGTGAACTTAACACTAAAATGTCTTTTTTATTTTTACGTTTATTTAGTTTACCTCATACTTACGTATCGGAATTTAAAATAATTCAGTTTTTATATTCTTTATTTATATACGAGTACGTAAAGTTCATCGTAGTAAAAACGACCTGTACACAAATTATTGCAAACTCTGAATTTCTGACAGGATATTCATAGTTCTCCTCTGTCATTCCCTTCTTTCAGCCATCACATCATCTTGCACATAATTCATCCATTGATTTATAATGATGGAGACCAACCAATTATTTACTATAAGTCGAATTATTTTAAACTTTTACACTTTCATCTTTTTCACTATATATTTGTATGTGTGTCTACAAGATACAAATGTTGAGGTATTAGTGTTGTTGTTTCTATAACAATAGGATTTATTTTCCTTTGAAGAACTAGGTTGATATCGCCTTTCGCTAACTCTACATCGGTGGGTATAAATGTACACGAAGTCAGGGTTGGGGTGAGGTCGGTAAAGGGGTCAAGGATCGATTTTCTGAGTTCACACTGAACTTACTTACCGTGTTGTCACTTGAACTTATTCTCCTAAAGCCACGCTAAATACTAGATATAATTCAAATGTACAGAACCAATTTTAGACACAGTTATTATAAGGCTATATTTATCTTGTTATTAAATATAGCGTACTTAATAATAATAAATAAACAAGAAAAACGAATTATGAAAGAAAAGAAAAAAAAGTAGAACAAAAATCGTAAAATTAAAAAAAAAACTATTTTAAGTAATACTACTAATACTTATATACTAATTTTTATACTAGTAATACTTATTAAATTTTTATACTAGTAATACTTTTATAGATATATTTTGATTTATATTTATTCGTTTTTCCTTTTGTAAATTTAAATGTTTTTGAATTATTATTTTATATTTTAATTCTTAATCTGAAAAAAAAATGGACGCTTAATTGGCGGATTGATGGGTCCCTTACCTTACTTAATATTGCTTACTAAAACTCGTAGAAATCTACGTGGTATTCACTTGAACAATAAGCTACAATAATAGCGAAATTAAAGCGAAAATAAGCTAAAATTATAGCGAATAATTAAATAATATATTAACTATTAGTAATTAACACGAATAGTATTAAAATAATATTCGTACCGTTTGTAAAAAAAAAATAGAACAGATCATTAGTTTACAAGTTGTTTGAAATTAAGATCCCAGTGCATTTAGTAATAAATTGTTCATTCCAAACGAACTTTGACTATAAGCCTCTAGAGAGGCTTATAGTTCACGATACTGAGGAAGTCTGGAGTCTCATTTATATTGAGCAAGCAATGAGCATACAGAAGATAATAATTTACAAACAAAAATGTGCGGTATAATGACAAAGACTGTTTACTATTTGTTATGATGTGTAAACAACTGTCTTAAGGACAATTTTCGAAAATAATATGTAAGGTTACCTTAATATTTAATTGTTTCCTGACTTAAATAGACATGTTGACAATATTACTTACTTTTATTAATATAATATGTGTTTTATTTCTAATCAAATAACTATTATACTCTAAAATAAATAAAATACATATATTTTATGAATCTATTTTAATTTACTAAGCAGACAGTTATTATACAATAAAGTATTATTTTACACCTTAAATTTGATCATTTTAGTGTAATTAGTGTTTACGATATATGACCAAATCGAAAAAACATAGTTAAAAAACTTGGTGACTTTTTTTTTAAGTTCGTTACGATACAACTGCCTAGCGGAGCAATTAAAATAATCTGACTAAAATCCCATCAGAGCGCCGACAGCAGCGATTAACTTTATCTCTTTGGTTTTGTATTCTGTTGGAAACTGTATGTATATTGTTTGGCGTTCAAAATGTTCAAGCTAATTGTCAAATCGCTTAAACTAGGAATAGGAATGTTAGATGCGCATTTAACCCAACTACAGTTTTAGATAAAGGAAACTACATCTTTGTTTACATTCCACGAATATTTTGAATGTATACCTATATTATGTATTATAAACAATTGACAAACGATATATGTACATCAAGCGCTTTTTTTGTTTTGTGCTTCGGATGTGACAACAATCTGTTTTGCTTCGGTTTGGAATTTAGGTAACAAACATTCATGCACTAAATTTTCTAATATCTACATATAAATGTTTTTCTAAATGTTTTACAAGTTCTTTCTTTGATTTTTTTTTTAATCCTCATCTACTTACTGTTTTTGTAAACACGATAGTTATTAACATAATTTTTAAAATTCGGTTTTGCCGTTATTAAAACAATTTTCTACCATTACATATCCGTCATTATTTTTGATACAATCAATTCCGAATTGTTTTATTTGCACACCAATAAAAGTAAAGTAAAATTCTCCGAAGTAATCAAATGTAATCCAAAAGTGAGTATAAAAGCGATATCTCCAGAGTAGTTGCTACAAGTGACGCGATATAAAAACAAAGCTGAAAACATATTTTATTGAAATATAGCGTATTTTAGATCTCAATATATTTCCTTAAATTAAAAAGAAGTTACTGTTTTTTAGTCTTTAGACAATTACTAGTTTGTTAAAGTTATTGTTTATGAAAAATTCGGCTTATAATCCAAACGTTTTTAAAAATATTACGTTTAACATAAATATATTAAGAGTCATAACATATAACATCCGAAGGATTTATCTTCAATTCAATGTGTTTCTATATCATTATTATTCATTGTTATTTTTAATATTATTGTCATCATTATTAAAGACAAATCTGTCGGTTTAGAAATGACCCCTCATTGCCTTCTGTAAAAAAAAATAGTGGTTACGATAAAAACATATTTTTAACAAAAAAAAATTAAAAATAAATAAATAAGAATTGTACAATGTTATGTCGACATTTTAACAATGTTGACGAATTTTTATTTATTAAATTATATCCACTGCTGAACGTAGGCCATCATCCATCCCATGGCCCATCATCTCTGCGGGCGGATTTACCAATACTCGCAACGCTTGGCAGGCGGGTAATGTCAAACGCAGTATGTTGTGTCAGGATCTAGTGACGCTGCTGCCCATCAACATCCTAGTTGGTGTACAGTTGTCCGCACCACTATGGCCTTAGTCGCCTTTTACGATACCTCGGCAAGAAAGAAGTCGGGGCTATTCTCTGCCGGTCACCACACGACATCACCTATCAAATTGTACAAAATTAGAAGCTTAAATATTTAATTTATTAATTGATATCCCTGGTAATTTGACGGGTATTTTTATCTAATAGATCCATATTTCATCTCCTCAAATTTTATTTAAACAAAAAAAGAATGAGCACATGTCCTTTTCCAAAGTCCAATCTATCCCTACAATTCATGAATATTTGTCCATGAGATTAGACGTGAAAAAGTTATAACAGAGTTACTTTCGCATTTAGAATACATTAGTATCCGTAGTTAGGTATTAGTAATTCCACTATTATAAACTATTTTTATATTCATAAGTGAGGTCATCTATCGAATCTAAATGGATGTGTAAGTATATCTATTACTTATAACATAAATATATTATTACGGTTTGATTTTATTTGTTGCTTCTATAAATATACAAAAGAAATCTTAAACAAAGAATATGAATAACATGTTATGTTATATAATATAATTGTATGCATCTTTACATATATATCGATATACTCGTGTATAAGAGTATAATACACCGTCGTGACCATTGAGTCATTTCCAATGAAACGTGCGATTTTAAATCTTATTGATAGATTGTAATGAGGTTGTCAAGTTTAGCGTGATTCAGCGTAATAAAACAAAAAATAAAAATGACGTCTATCAAAAATCATACCATTATTTATATATATACAGAAATTTTTAATTATTTTTATTTTCTATTGTTTCTGCAACAAAATTATTAAAGGTTACTTATAAAATAAATAATTATTTAATTTACCGGTACAAATAAAACCTTGAAAGAGCGAAACCTAAAGCTTAAAGGATTATGTCACTTATTTGACCAAGATAGTGATTGCACTTTTTATCGATAAATTGACACAGAGAAATCGATAGCAAAAAAAAACGAATAAACTAAATAAGGCCAGAACCAGCGAAGAGAAAATGTCTCGGCGTCTTATTCCGATCAGAGGTGACGGAAACTGTCTCTTTAGATCGGTGTCGTACTGCTTATTCAAAACACAGGAAAGACACAGAGAAATAAGATTAAGAGTAGTGGACCGAGTGGTCAACAACTGGAATCGTTATAAGGACTTCATCATCGGCGATAGATCGTACGGACTGACCATACGAGATCAATGGGATTATCGTAATTTAATGTCGAGAGACGGTGAATATGCGGGCCACGTGGAACTACACTGCATCGGTGAATTGTATACAGATTTCACTTTTGTAGTCCACAGAGACGGCTGTTTCAAAACTTTAGAATACGGGCGAGGTAGGACGGTAATGCATCTGTTATTTTCAGGATTTTTGGACGCTGGTCATTACAGCGTTATAGAATATAATTGATATACCTAAAACGAGAATAAAGTATGTCATTTTAAATAAACTGTTTCCTGTTATATTTACAGATAACTGCCGTAAGAGAATATTTACAATTAATACAAATTGATAGAATAAAAATAATAAATATATTATTAGATTTATTTTCAATTTTAAATTAAGATATTTTTAATCTAGCTTAAAAAGTCGTCAAAGGCGCTAACAGCCTACGGAATACCTAAATAATTGTCAATACGGGCTTATTTAGTTTATAAGCTGGGGGATAGTTAACTTAATAAGTGGGGTCAAATATCGGTGCTCGGAACTCGATTGCGAGCAATTCAATGAATAATGTGGTGGGGATAATATGAACAATGCGCCGTTTTGCAATTACAAATATTATACATAATAACATTATGCAAAAAAATTGGCAATTTTAAGAAGAGCATTTTTCATTTAGTAAGAAACGCTAATACATAATTGTGCTAACACATGTTTATTATAATTATAATGTATATTTGCATTGAAGTGTTTATAGAACTATAATTATAAGAATATTAAATGCATTACTAATTCTATAAAACAAGTTACTGTAAACAAATAAAATTAACATTCAGACAATCGAAATTTTATGGCACATAATAAATTTTTAATTATAATGCATTCGATTTATAGGAATTAACCCTTCCCTATAATAATTATTGTCAAAATATTGACATTTTTAGATTGTATAGACAGCGTGTGGAAACTATACATAGAGTGCATTACAATAGAATACGAGACGGAAAAAAAGAAAGTATGCGGTCCTATCAAGCTATTGTCCCCTGTTCACTTAATATTATTATCTTATTTTATTAAAATTAAAATGATAAAATTCCTTTTTCCACTGATTAATATCGTGACCGACACCATGACCAAAAATTAAAATAACGGAAGCTCTTCGAATCGATACACATGTCTTATAATAGGTAGTTTGCAATGAAGAAGTGATAGTGATGTTTACCAAAAATTCAAATAAACAACATTAGGGTAAGTCCATTCTTGACTTAATTTATTCATTTCTTTGTCGGATTATTTATTTATTGTGTGTATGTGTTGTTTGTTCAAAACTAAAAATATTTATTTAAATGATATTTTATATTGCAGACTGCAAAAAAAAGTATTATTTTGGTAATATGTTGGAGGGTGTACAACTTACAAGCCAAACCAACTCGGACTTCGAATCAGCGCGTCGAAATACATAATAAAAATATTTCTTTTTTTTTTTCGTTTTCATAATTGCAATTTTTTTCATTTAGCCATTTGAAGCAAGTTTCGCAATTTACTTCAAAAGTTGATGGTCTATCAGCTAAATCAAATTGAATTTGGACTCAGCGCATCTGGTTCATCATCTAGTTCGGGAATTATTATTTTTTTTTCTTGTATAATTTCACTTTTACGATTTTTATTGAATTTCAGTGACTTTTTGCAATTTGCTCTAAATTAAGAAGGCTGACGAGCCAAATTAACTTAGGGTTAGGATTCAACTCATCAAAATACACAACACTTAGGTATGTATGTCTGGTCAAAGGTAAAGAACCCTTTTTTTGTGAGCCTATCTAATTATCAAAATCATTTATGGTTTTAATTCATTTAATTTTAAAATAAATAGAACTGTGATCATATGAGTCATTTCTACAACTGCGATTAATTTCAAAGTTTTCCTTGTATCTGGTGATTCAGTTCTAACTTAGTTAGTTTAATACGTGGATATTTCAGTGTTTGTGAGAGTAAGAGTAATAAGAGGATTACAAAAGTTTCGTTTAAATTGCTACTATTGTGGTTACCTTAAGTAATCTAATGCTGCTCCTATTTTATAATTTCTAGTTTTTGTCAGAAATGACTAGTAATTTGCATCATCTCATACAGAGCCTGTCATGGAACTGTGTCAAAATGGGAATTGGACTAGTAGTTAAATTTTCCTAAATCTCGCTCATCTTGCTGCTGTCATAGTCGGCCCAGTTCTACTTAAGCGTAGCGGTAAATAGATAACAATAGATATCATCGAAAACACAAATATAAGCTATTTTTTGGAAAAAAATAGAATATACTGATGCACTTATACACCATATTTTGTATAAATCTTTCTGATTAGTTACCTTTCATCAACATTTATATAGCAGCGGATCGTACAATATTAGACATTATTTTTGTAATTAATATAATGACTTGGTAATCAAACGACCGCAACGCGATACGTTTAGTTATTTTTCCAGTATGTCAAATTATTCCTTATTCTTCATCCGTCATATCATAGTAGAAAGAGACTTACTAATAATGGGTTATGTTCTGGTAAATGTAATAGTTCTATTACGGGTTACCCTTCTTATTTTCAAGCCATATTTATTAATATATCACATTATGCAAAATTAATAATCTTTCTTTTATTTCAGATTTTTAAACGAGCATAGCATTAAAGTATCAACGATCGTTTTCCTAAGATATTTCCATTAGCAGAGTGTCTCCTTTTCTCATAGGTATATAACACAGAGCTATGGCCTCTTTATGTAACAGTTGTAAATGACTCATTACAATATTTATATCATAATAACAATCACGATGAATCACTCCAAGAGAACGCTGTCAAGCGTTAAAACAAATAACCTGACCTGGCAAATATTAAATTGAAGCAACCTCAAGTCCATGATCACAACTTAATGTTTCAATAAATGTAATTAGAAACGCAAAATAAGGAAATAAACAAGTAATACGGCGATTGTAAATAATTATTATTATTATTGAGTTTTAATAATTATTATTATTATTGAGTTTTATTGTAATTTGTACTGCCGAAAAAATTCATTAGCTTTATAATCATACGAAGTATGTAGTAAATGGTCCAACTCCTTTGATGTCCTACGAAATATCGCTTTATATGATTACCGCAGGGTTGTCATATTTTTATTTTATTTTCTATCTTTCCTGTTTTAAATTCGTATACCAATGTGTCTAAGGTACCAATATTTAAAATGGTAAATTGTTTCTCGTCACCTCTTTTTCTCATTTGTTGAATATAATAAAATGTTACTATATCTACGTAATTATTGTGAAATCGAATAATTAGTCATTCGCCATAATTATTTGAAACTAATATTAGAAAAAATTAAAAATGAAAAATACAAAACCAACATAATTATGTAGAGTTGAATGAATAAACCTAATTATGTGTGTAAGGACTCAATTGACTTGACAAAATATTAATATAGACAGCGTAGGTTAATGTGAGATGGCATACTTTACAGCATACGATAATATTGATGAGTAGACGAAACGCGAGGTTTTACCTTTGATATTTGTATAATTATATGTTACGACAAATTAGAATTCAGTCAATATAAAATTATATAGATATTACTATAATATGTGATACAAATCTAGACGTTCCCAACGTTTATACCTGTGGTTAATTATTTCAACGTCACCTTGTTGTCTACTTTGATTCTGAGTAATGTAATTTAATTTGTAAAAAAAATATATCAAAATGGAGTCACTATTTTTGCAGTTCATTGATTACAACTAATTTTTTACACAGCACACGTTTTAAAACATCTAAAACATCATTTTTAATATAAACTGATTCACCAGTGTGTCTGTACTCGTAATATCTTCACGGTCACGGACTGTTGATAATATTTATCACAGTTCCTGACATAGAGAACATACCCACACATATTAAACTATATTTAATAACAACTAGCTGTCTGCCCCGACTTGTACAGATTGTTATGCTTACTTACAGTTTTAATTAAAACATTAAAATTTAATTTATATTATGTCAAACATCTTCTCCGTACATATATTTATCTCTGATCTGTACCTACCAGTGCCCAAAGAATTAAATCATGCAATAAAGTATAGGTAAATATATTTGAATAACTTTCATATCAACTAAATTAATTATTTTGCATGATATAAAGATATACAAAATCTAACGTAAAATTAAACTTCATTGAATTTATTTTGCAACTGATATAATTACTCAATCATCGACTTAGTGTTCGATTGAATCAAATGAATCGAATATCAAAATATATCTGATTCATTTATTGTATGATAACGTAATCATTAATACTAATACTAAACGTATAGCTTACGAGTGACGTGACGTCCCAACAATTTCACCTTTGAAATATAGAAAAGGTCAAAATGCAATAGCGTTCGATATCAAATAATATTAAAGTATTTTTATAGCGATAAATGACAACGTGTTATACGTAAAGGTGTCGATTTTTGACATGCATGTCTGATTTTATACAAGACTTCTCAAAGTATGTCACTTTGTGATTAAACAATAGCAATCAAACAATGATAAAGCTTTGATCTTCTTCATTGTTTTGTCTAAATATGAGACCATCAACTATTCGAATCACAGGTACGACATTAAGACCCCGTTCAGATGACAAGCGCTTAACGCGCGTTATGATAACGTGCGCTTACAACTACACATGCCGTACCTACGGCCGTACACATGCTAACGCGCGTTAAACGCGCGTTAGCATGTGTACGGCCTGAATAAAATGTATGTAGTTGTAAGCGCGCGTTATCATAACGCGCGTTAAGCGCTTGTCATCTGAACGGGGTCTAACAGTAAATAGAAATTTCATATAAGATCCATATAGTTTATTAATTTGACAAAAAAAAATCAATATTAATCATGTGTTTTACGGTAGCTGGATAACATTTTGTATAGTTTTTAATGTACCTAATGTTAAAATGTAACCTCTTCTAAATTGTAAATGATTTTACCACCGTGACGTAGTTATTTCCAATATGGGTTTCTTTTAAACGTTCGTCGTTTTTTATAGCGAAATAAATATGTTCATTTCATTTATATATCAAATGGAATTGTTGATTAATATCATATTTATTTATCACAAAAAAAAATTGCAAAGATTATTGTTATCTACTAATGTTGCGTGAATATACAGATATTGGATTGGATGAACTTTAATCAGAGTATAATTTTATAATTCATTTCACAAGTTAGTTATAATCTATCAAAACATACATAGTTCCATTCATTACCATCGTAATCGCAATTGTTAACCGTTGTTATTATTTCCTAAGATAAATACTTTTTTTTTGTCATGTCGAACTTCAACAGTTTTAATTAAAGTCTTATCTTTTAATTATAAGTAAAAGAAAAAAGAAAGTTAATTAATATCATTATTATTTAATAACGGTTTAGTTTACCATTAATTTTTAAAACCCAAACTTAACGATCAAATATGCGAGTTCTGAGAGAAAAAAAAAATATATCCAAGTAAATAAAATTGTAATCTGTGAATGATATTTTAGAGGAATAAAATAATATCTTCGATTCATTTCAAAACTGTAGGACGCGTGACATAATCGCTGTTATTCAATACTCAAGCTTGTAAGGAGCCAATCATGATGCTTGGTGTATGCGATCAAATCAGAAATGAACTAGAAACTCGAGAACTAAAACTCGGATTTAGAGTTGTGGAGGCCCGGGGCAACAGAGGAGTGGAGGCCCGTTGATCTGAAATTGATCCTTCCTCTATCTGATTTCTTGTAGAAAAAAAAAGATGACGAAAAAAAAAGGTCGTCCCAACTCCGGACCGCTCCAACTCGGTCGGCTCTATTGTGGAAGCCCCTCTTTTGTGGATGTGGGGGCCACTCTTATGTGGGTTCCCGGGGCAGTTGCCCCGCTTGCCCTCCCTTAAATCCGGCCCTGCCTGTACTTTAAACTACGTAGCCCATTTAACGGTGCTGATATTTTACAATAACGTTATTATTTATTTTTAAACCAAAATGAAAATCACAAAAAAATTCCATATCATTTCGAAATCTAAATAAGATATAAGTTGATTATGAGATTTATACGCCAATTGATATAGATATTATTAAAAATTACTATTATTTCAAAGAATATTATTACTTGGAATTACATGTCCAAAGAACCTTTCTTTAATTACGTCGCTTCCTATGAAAAATAAAATGAATAATGCATAAAAGAGAATCGTATATCAACTTAACAATACCTCGAAACTATGAATATACACACTTATCTTTTTATCAAACACTCATTGATAACGCGGTACGAGTGTTATGTGCTGCAATCAGCTGATTTTACGTTTTGTTTTAGCCAAATAAAACTACCTACCTACCTACCTACGTCCTACGCGGTTTTATATATGTTTTCTGATATCATGGGGAGTAAGGAGTTTCATCTATTTAGCATTTGACTTGAATTAACCTATTATAAGCGGATTGAACTATCTGAAGCAAAACCCTACTAAGCTTGAATTTCTCAGTTTACCACGTCCTCTATGGATTCTAATATGCAATCAAACCAATAAGGCATCCAGCCTCTGTTAGGTCAAAGGATCTCGGAACTGACTTTGACATCGCTATGCCTCTCATCTTATATGTCTATACACATTACATATTTAAAATTGTGAAAAAGTATAAGTAAGGAAAAGAAAATCCAAATCAAATTAATATTATATAATTATTATTTAATACATTTATAAAACTGTTAAATCCGATTAAAAAAAAAAGAGCAACAAATAACTTGTTTTATTACAAAATGCTGAGCACAACTGACTGTAAATGCTTGCCATATAAGGGTATTTCGTTTATTTCGTGCAAATTTTGTGAAATTTTTAAGTTTCAAAATATTTTCAAATAACTTAATTTTTTTCTCTTATATATGTAATACATAAGTAATATTTCTACTTTTTGTAAATTTTACTTTATTTTTGCTAACAATAATGGAGTTTTCAAAATTCAGTGTAAGATGGTAATGATAATTCAAACGAAGGAAATTATTACAATCAAAAAGTATAGAAGAAATGATAGAAATGCTTTTTTTTTTAAACAAATATACGTTTATTGATTATAGAAATCTTTGGAAAAATGAGATTTTAAAGTGTAGATACATAACAAAGCTTAGTAATTACACGTCACATGGCAAAACATAACTTATTTTATAAGTAACTAATTACCAAAAAAATATTCTAATTACAATCGTTTTGACCTCATTACCATCTAAAAAAAAAAAACGATGGTAAACGAAGGAAATGAAGACGAAGGCAATTAGGTTTAAGCATTTAATCCGTTTTCGTGCTAAAACTATCAGAACTATAAACGTTTTCAGTTATTTAAACTATAACCGTCTTACTTATAAAAATCACGTTAAGTAATATTTAGCCACCGTTTAGTTAATCCACTCATAAGCTATAAATCAAGGATTAACTTTTGTTTACTTATAAACATTGACTAGCTGTTACTTAGTTAAGAAACGAACAAAGAACGATACATAGATGGTTGGCACAGATTATAGCCAAAATAATCGATTAGATAGAGAAATTGAATGAACGAAATTGTTAAAAATAATATTCAAGCGACATCTATTAACATTATAGAGAAAACTCTAGCTCGATATTGTAGTGAGTCACTACTAGTGACCTCTATTGACAGGAACTTGGATCAATATTCTAATTTCTAATCATTTTTATTTTGATGGGTAGTAGTCGGATCCTCAATTACAAAATTCAACAAAGCTTATTAAATATTAAATTAATAAATTTACTTCAGATATAACCTAATTTAAATTATGTTATTATAATTAAAATAAGGTACCTCTAAATATCTGTATTAAACAGACAGATAACGCTGATTTAGTATATATTAATTTTTATATAGAGTAAATTTCATTCTAAATCTGTTCTTACTAACAAACAAACGCAAGTAAGTAGATCAGACGTCGTCATAGAACAGCTGATTTATGTGAAATCCGCCATCTTGCCGCTCAACGAGGGTTAAACTATGTCTCGGCAGGGTTTAATTTTGACAGCGATTTACGCATTACTTAACGACTTCTTAACGCTAAATAGTGTTTATGAGTGAGGTTTTTGCTGATCAGTTGTTAAGCAATGGATTAAATATTAAGAAACGTTTATGAGTAAGACCGTAAATGTCCTTATTAGAGTTAGTAATCAGTTACATAATAAACAAAATAATGAATACTAACTTTATAATATTGTCGATAGGAAAGAGATTTCTTTTAGAATAATCACCTAACACGATGCTTTACGAGACTATATTTATCCTACACAAGCAATCATGCACTCACTCTGACGTTTGCTAGCTAAATAAGAGGTGTACGCAGGTTATAGTAGCGACAAGTAGAGTCTAAGGACTGTGTACAAACTTTTATTCCAATTTCTTTTCAAACCTACGGTAATTAGAAAAAAATACAATACAAAACTTCGTAATATCAAATTTTGTTTTATTTATATAGTTAATGTTGTAATTTTATATGTAAACATTTTGCATTTTCATATACTTTCTAAGTATTGTACTTTATTTATGTTAAAATTAATATGTTTAGTTAAAATTTAAAATGTATTTAGAAAAACGGAAAACGGACACCCGAAGGAGTTGAGAATTAAGAAGATTTATTGTCTATATTTTTTAAATCTACCATTTTAATTGAGTAAAAATTACATGCACATAAACGTAACATTGTACTGTTTGAGTTTTTATACAAATAATTAAATTTTGTGAAAATTAGGTCACTTTTTTCAGCTGGACATGGAATATGCACGAAATAAACGAAATACCCATAAATTAATGGACACAGCCACGTCGCGATAAAAAAAAAAGTTTTTTAGTCAATCTCATAAAAGATAAAAAATTTGACATTTTCGTTTATTACACTAACACTTTTGACGAATTTGTAGCTTAAGATTTTTTCTTATCATAAATTATATGAACAACTTTTTGTATTTCTATTTAAAATCGTTTATAAGAGAACAAACACTTTTTTTAGTTTCTTTTATTTATTTAATTCTTTTTTTTTTTGCACGACACCGTCGACACGTTTCAATTTATTTAAGAAAATATCTTTAACTATCCCTGAAACGATTTAAGTTTTTAAGTTTCTGCTTCTAAACAAAGAATATGTTTCATTGCCAATTACCGACGATTAAGTTCAAAGACGATGGTTTTAATATTTCTATTTATTGGCATGCTAAAGAGCCGTTTTTTTGTTATTACATTCATTTATTTTTTTGTATGTCTAAAACACAATTTTTACTTGAGACTGTTAGTACTCTTTAGTACGGGCTCCGCTCTTTTAATTTGACTCATGCGTCGAGCCGCTAATTGTTCCGAATTAACGTTAATCATTGTATTGTACTAATAATGGGTTATCTTCTCTTAGGAATGCTGTTTGTCAGTTGCATCCCTGAATCGTAATCAGTCACCAGTCTGTTATGAATCATCGGTACCTTAACATGCGATATAATAGTAAAGGTAATATTGATAAATATGCGGTACGTATTTGTTAGGAATACTACTGTAATTCTCTGAATAATTATATTAATTAATTTAAACAACTTTTTTAGAAAATACAGTTTCGGTTATGGTATTTACGAAATAAAAATGTTGATACTTGATGAGCGAATTTTAAATGACTTTTAACCAGTTTAATGTTTCGACTTTGGTGGAATATATGTGAAAAATCGCTTCAGCGCTCGCTGACGGTGCTGTCGCTGGTGCTGGCTATCGTGCTGTTCAAGCCGGTACCGCTATACGTGCTGGACGAGGTGTTTACATTCATCATAACATAAAATTTTACAATACGATTTTAAATATTCGTAAAAACAGTTAACTGGTTAAATGCAAACATGAAAATACATGAACTCGGTTTAAAATAGTGTTACATTTTTACTATAAAAGTGTTAAATGAAACAAATTAGTTGAAAAAAAAAAACAATTTCCTCGTAATCCATGTCGCTATCTAAAACATATACATACATGGTTAGTGTTTTGACCTTTAGTAGTCTTAATATTTGTATATTTTTTGAAACTCTACTCAACGATTTTATTTTATTTCTATAAATGTTTTAATACCTGTACGAGGTCACATATCCCGTCACAAGTACATATGTACCTAAGTGTAGACAATGAATAAGTCCAAATTATGTACAATGCTAGATTTTTGCTGCTCTTATATCTAATTACATACTAATCTTATTAGAGTTAGAATTCTTTCAAACATTTTTTGATTGATAATAAAATACTTTTAAAACTAAAACGGCAACTTAATTTATAGTAAAAAAATAAATAGATAAAGCGTATTATTCGGTGCAGGATTACTTAGACGATGAAGATGTGTGGACTCAGTGGCGCTGTATTTCATGCAAGATATTAATTTTGTACTAAAACACAGTTTATATATTATTTTCAAAAGAGTAACTGCGGAGTTTCTTGCCGATTCTTCTCTGCAGAATCTACATTCCGAATCGGTGGTAGCTTTACTATTACAAAATAATAATCACTTTAAAGTGTTAATTTTTAAAATGACGATTCGAAGGTGCTCGTGGGGCTTATTTGAATAAAGTTGATTTTGATTTTGAGTAATTGAAACATATAATAAGTAACATATGTAGTTCACTTGGAAGAAAGAATTAAAGTAATAACCTTAGTTTAACAAAAATACGATGTTTGTTAAATTATAAAAATTTTGGTTTTATTTTTACTCTCAAATTATGTAGACGATTCTAAATAATCTATTTTTAGTATTTACTATAAATCGATTTAATGTATGAATAGTTAAGGACTGAAGTGTTTTGCAATGGTTTAGTCTTTTTAAGATAAGAAACTAAGTATATTACACTTATTTATTAAACAGCGGCTACGATAAATACTCGTTTTCAGTATCGACAGTGGCTATCTAGACTTTAATTTAGCTTGGTACATATTTAAAATGTAAATAACACTGAGACGTATATATAATATAACATACATACGTATAGGTTACCATCAAGATTCTAAGGTTGTACATGCACAATACGTTTAATTATCGTAATAGTGTTAATTTGTACAACCGGCCATTATACTGTTCGGCTATTAGATTTACTCATTTACTCTTGTTTCTGGTGCAGTATGAAAGACTTCATTCAGTCATTCATTCAATTTTAATTTTCTATACCTAGGTCAAGCTTCGTTATAATTTTGAAGACGTTATTTAAAATATTCATATTATTTACTTCAGAAACTCTCAGTTCTCCTTAAAAGCGAAGTAGATTATTATTGAAGTTTACAGTAGTACGTACAGTACAGTAGTAGAAAGTTTACTAACTTTCAATATTAATCAGTTTTCAAATTCAGTAATAAATTTCAATAATTATTTAAGTATAAATCTATCCGACATATTATAACGTTTCGTTTGACAGTTAGCTTAGTAAGAAATATTGGATAAAATATATTATTTAGTCTAAATAGAACGACGTAGTGTGAGTAATCACAAAAAAAAAACTTTAAAAGTAATATACTCGTAGAATTGGACTGAAAGACTGACAGAAGGAAAGTTACTTAAAATATTTCATAAAATGGTCGTCCTAGGCTAGTTTGTTGTGAAATAAGTTAAAGAATGATAAAGAAGACCATCTCACAAGTTTTTTTTACCATATTTTAAATTGTATATAACGTAGTTTTGAATCAAATTATAATCTATTATAAATGATTTTAATGAGCAGCAAAAGTAAACTTCGCTCAACTAGTTTGTTAAATATCAAGACCAGTTTCTAGACACAGATTCAAATTCCTGTGACCTATATCTATAATTCAGTAGAACTGAAACTGGTAGTGAATAAACATACAAATGTACTCATTTTGTTAACAATAAAGTGAGCATATTAATAAATTCACTAAGTACTAGGTGTGAAAAGTCGACTTATATACTCGTATAATTTTATAATTATTTTCAATATTAGTATTTTTAATAAAAACGTATGGCATTAAACTTTTACCGTATGTCTAACTAAGAATATATTACTGGTCCTTTTATAAGTAGTAATATTTATTTTTAATCAATATCCGTATTTACCTCATCGAGAACTCTTTTGTCATTTTCAATATGAGTTCGTCGTTTAGTCGTTTAGAAAAAATTTAAAATGAATGACTTTGAGAGACTGATTAGTTCTTACTTTTTTTTCTTACCAATTCATCTAATTCCAAATGTTTCCATAGATTTACTGTGAAATGGTAAAAATATATTTTCAGGAACGTTCGCCTTTATAATGTTATTATTAAGTTGTTAATTTGTTGTTATTATTTATTTATATTAATCATTTACGACCGTAATGTGATCATTTTTTATCTCAACTAAACAGAATATCCCTTGAGGTTATCTTAATATTAATTGATAGCTTTATCGATGTATATGATATAGCTGAAGTTGGTCTTTACGCATTGCCAAATTGTATTTTGTTTAAATGTTTTAGTTATTGTCATATTCTCTACATTATAATTCATAATTATATAAGGATTTTCCTACATGTATTTAGTATAAAATCGAACTCAAATATCATAAATATATTTTAAATAATTAAACTATTACGAAAATCATTCCGTTTAATTTAACAATTTGTATTTAGTTTTCATAAGAAAAAAAAAACCTATAATAGCATATAATAATGAGCGACCTCGCTAATGTTTAGCTGCATACATATAATACTGCACATATAATTTTATTATGATACTGCATATTTATTGATGAGCATCGAAAATTGATTTAGAACAGATAATAAAAATTAACAAAACGTATATAATTTCATGAAATCTTGCAAATAGACATTGTCTGATGTTGTTTCCAAATATGCTCCATTCATTTGTCAATAAACAAAATTTTTAAGTAACGGTTGTCAATTTAATTGAAAATTCGTAATTGATACTCATGTTTACACAAGAAACAGTTAGGCATCATTATTTTATTAATCACTTCAACTCCAAGAGTCATCTAATTCCAAATGTGTCCATAGTTTTACTGTGAAATGGTAAAAATGTGCGTATTTTCAGGAACGTTCGTCTTTATGTTTATTAGGATTTGCTTTAATAACTTTTTTTTTGTTTTAGTGCTTATAACTGTAAAAAAGTTAAGGATGTTCTTATACAACTATTAATTGTTAAATTATAAGCAAATGAAAATATATTGTGATGATTTTATTTAATTAAAAATTAACGATACTATACGCATAATATTTTATTACTCGTAGGTGATTTTTATATATAATGCTTTTATATTATACTAAACTAAAAATTACTACTTTCAGGACTAAGTAAATAGTTAAATACACGTAT
The DNA here is from genome assembly GCA_036937285.1 of Euphydryas editha. Classification (NCBI taxonomy): domain Eukaryota; kingdom Metazoa; phylum Arthropoda; class Insecta; order Lepidoptera; family Nymphalidae; genus Euphydryas; species Euphydryas editha. The sequence goes on from JAUPFZ010000005.1 coordinate 4,204,603, forward strand.
CGATCTAAGTATTTATTTCTTACTATAAAAACCTTTGAAATATTAAAGAAAAGAACATCTTTATGATTATTATCTACAATATTTCCACCTTAAAAGCACTCCGGACCTCTTGATTTAATACTATAACAAAAAACGCGTACAAATTTTTTGGAAATATGCTATGAAAAAATTAAAAGGTCATTTTCATTTTATGAGATAGATAGGTATAATAGAGAATTATAGCACCTTATTTACCTAATATCACTTGTAAAAAAAGTTACTGTCACTGGTGAAAACTAATTAGAAGAACAATGGTAAGACTGATTCATGTTTTCCCATTTTCACGTTCCATAGCAAAAGAAAATACATTATATAAATTATATGTAGGTATATATCCCCAATTTAAATAGAAAAATTTTGTAATGTTTAAATTTTTTTTTTTTAAACTTTTATTTATCGTTGATAAAAGTTTTAAAACTTTTTTAATATCATTTAAAATTTATTTAAATAGTAACTGTGTAAACAATAAATCTAGAATATTTTCAAAAACATTTTTAAATCTGTTACATAGTTGAAAATCTTAAAACATCACTAGGATATTTTTAGTTATGGCGTAAGCACGACCAGAACTAGTGAAACGCGCGTTGATGTACAGCGCACAGCGACAACCTTCGACGCAATTGAATTAAAAAATTAATATCTCCTCATCTACAATCATTACGGTCCCAAAAGAAATTTGTCGGTTTAGATTGAAGATCCGTTGAAAATCGACCGCGAGGGCTCACGCAAGCGCGACACCACCCTACATTGAAGACTCGAAATTGTTAAACAATAATGCGCCAGCTCGCTCGCTTGCATAGCATGCTATAGGGGTTACAGTGATCGCGCAGCACCACTTACCTGTTGCCAGTAATCTTCAAGTGACAGCTTCCATTCGAAGTAACCGGTGTCGGTGACATCCTGCAACTCGCGGAATAGGTTACCGCTAGGAAGAACATCCATCGCGCTTACATGTGACGACAATCGAATTTTTCAGACACAACACACGTAACCCAATCGCGGCAGATCGCGCACGACTGATTTACCCGCGTCCCGCGCCTCGTACTCCTCCCACCACATTCCCCGCGAGTATCCTCGAACGTAGACTAGTAACGAATAGAGAAAACGAACTATAGCTTTCTCTTTTTTTATCCTTAAAGGATTTTGTCTTGACAATTCCAACTGAAAGATGTAATAAAACTACCGAATGAATAAAAAATTTACTTTATTTTTGCAGTAGAAAATTAACATGGTAATTTTTTGAAACTTTCAAATAAAATTGTTTATTATTTATGAGTTGAAGCATATCTAATAATTCATTTTTTTTTTACTTTTGACGTTAGTTAACGACGAAAAAAACAAAATAAATTATTTATATATCTTCCTTATTTTCACATATAAAATTTAAAAAAAGGCAAAAAAGAACACCGAAACATTATTGCCTTACATTAGAAAATAAGATTCATTTTGTGTTATAAAATAATGATCATAATATATAGGCACTGCTTTAGATTATTATTTTTACCGATACTTTTAAAATACTGTGTGTTACAAAATACTGATATATTGTATTTAAATAATTTAAAATCGATTAAATCGTTTTTATTAATCGTGTTCTAGAAATATTTCTTATTCTACGACCTCTTTTATGGCTTTCCTTTAATTTTGACCTCAAACTCTTATTTGACTCATTATAGTTTTTAATTTTAAATTATCAATACATTATATGAAATAGTCTTTTGCGAAAAAGTAATTTCAATGTCAACGTGAAATTAATCGTAATACTTTTAGTACGAAAAATTGTTTTAGTTAAATAAGAGGCGTCTTAATTGAAAATGATCTCTGCCTGTATATATTTTTCAAACTGCAAACTGTAAATTTGGAGCTAATATACTTGTATGTCACTATTTACATGTTATATAAGTGTATGGTAATCCAACAATAAACATAGACATAGACTTTTCTAATGGAGATAGCCTTCTCGGTGAATGGAAAGGATGGTCATTTATTAAAAGAAACAAAGGATACTTTGTAACAAATGATAATGCTTATTTTATACATACGTATTTTTTTGAATTCCTTGTAACAGTTTTAACTGTACTATACTATATCAGCCTGTAAATCACCCACTGCTGAGCGAAGGGCTTTACCTACCATGGGTAACGATCGTTATCAGGTGTCTGTGATAACAACCGGAACCGATGGCTTTATGTGCTCTTCGAGGCACGGTTACAGTTGGAATGTCTGTAGTAATTCAACATTGTGGATAAAGCCATAAATCTAGATTAAAAAAAAGGTTAGCGAAACAAAAGTATAGCAACATAGTAATACATACAAAACATGATACTACTGCTTGTGCTTACACCGTATAGATTAATTCAATACTGTGATATTTTTTCCAAAGTAAATAAAATTTAAATATTTTTAATAGATTTATCTCTAGGCATAAATTAGTCTGTAAACTACGAATCCCGCGCAACACTGGTATGCAGAGTCGAACGGTCCGACCGTTACGCGCGTGCACAACCACCCATGATTCCATTCATCCTCGCGTATTATCACGCTATATACTATACAAACAATAAAATTTAACCGGGATCACTAGAGCGTAAAAATTATGGTTTATATTTTTTTAACATAAAAAATATTGAATACCTAAACCGAACGAATTGTTTTTATTTTTGATAAAAACTTAGGATAGATTTTTTATAAGGACAAGATAAAACGATATCTAATAAAAGTACAGAATGTTTTTTCAAACGTTGTCAAAAAGATGAAAGAACGGCAAGCTGCCATACTGATAAAGCGCCATTAAGCAGTATAAGGTATATAAACTATATAATATATGTATAGTAAGCAATATAGCTAAAATAAAGGCTGGTGTATTTCTCTAATATCGTAACATTAAACAAAGTAGGATTTTAGCCAAACATTTAAGTATGTTAAAGTAGTGAACAGTTTCTATGCAAGCATTCATTAATTCATTTAAATGAATGATTCTATACAAGCATCATATAGCAGTTTAGATTTGAGATGAATCGACTGAATATTAGACAAACTTTATAATATTAAAACAAAAAAACAATGTATAAAAACCAAACTCATCTAAACAATATAGCAAGTATAGATACTGCAAAGTAAACCCAACACTTTCTCTAATGAAAATTATACAAAACAATAGCCTTGTATCTATCCATACTACTGCAGAACAGTGTCATAATTCTTACACTGTATAACTCGGTCAAAAAAATATTTTAAATCTATGTAATAATTTACTTTTTCTTTTAAAAAGTGTTACGTATGCTGATGTAAAGAGATCGTAACGTGAAACCATATAAAACTTCCTGCTAATAAGGATTCAGTCGCTTTTTAATTTCGGCAAACAGTCTCGATTATTTTTTTTTATTTTTTTTTTTCTAAAAATGCTGGTCATACATCATAAAAGCAATAATTTAAAATTAGATTATAAAGTAAAAATTTATTAGGTAAATGGACTTATATATAAATTTAAATACAGGTTAAATAAGCTTATATACAGGTTAATTTGTGATCTCATTAGTATTTTCTCGTATTGCGAGCGATTATTCATATTTATTTGATTTTCAGAGAACAATTAAATGCGGTGGTTTTCACATATTTGTAAATAACAATTTAACAATATTTAACGATTATCTTTGATGTGGCTGCTTTGTTTCTGTGTATTGCGTTTAGGAAGATAATATCAATGATCCAATCAATTGCTTTTCTATAGGTACTTTTTTAACAATGTGATTAACAAACCGCTGTTGGTTCGTTTAAAGTAAACTTATTTACATTTTAAATACCATATTATGCTGATAATGATAATGACATAATTATGTATAAAAAAATATTATTATCATATATATAATAATAACTCCGATTGCGGTATCCATAAACATAAATAATTATCTATAATATCTGAAATAATATCATAAAATTGCAATTTGAAAAAATCGATGCTTAATGACTTGATTATAAAACATTTAACGCGTACAGAAATTCGTTTATTATTTATTTTTGTAAAAAATACAAATTCCGTATAAAATTATTTTACGTCGTAAAAAATATGGAAAACGAAAAGCAACGACAGACTTGTTTAGTGATTTTATTTTATACTATTAACAAGTACAGTCGTCTTTTTAATTTCCTTAAGAAGTATGCTCGTTGTTTTTACCATCCATTCTTACATAGAAATTAAAATGGTTACTCTCATGCCTTACATTTGAGGCAGTAGAGTATGACTGAAAAACAGCTCTGCATGGGACCATGTTCCCGTAGCAGGTTAAGTTCACATACCTTTTTTTTACCCACTAATTTAAGTTTAGGTTTAATTTTATATAGATGCAGTTTTTGTGGTAATAAAAGAGTCTTATTATTGTTATTTCTCTACCGCCTAATTTTCTGAAGGTTATGTTCACTGATAAAAGAATTCCTTTTATATCATTCACCGAATGCTAACTGTTTCAATGATGCAGTTATCCGGAATCATTAATAGTACTTATAAAAAATAAAAAAGTCTGTCAAATCTTATTCGGACACGATGGCTCCCATTTCACTGTAGTGGTTAAAAAATTATGATCAAGATCAAATATTATGATCAAGCTAAAAATCTTGAAGAAACAAATTTCTTGTATAGTTATATCTTTTCGTCATAAAAGCGGCCATAGTAACAAATAGTATTTATTCTGTGAAAGTTTCAACAATAGACGGATCGACTGTAAAATCATTGTAATAATGATCCATTGGCGCTTTAGGTAAAAAACTCGTAAAACTAGCATATTAAATTCATCGTCAGAGTCAAAAAGTCATTAGCAGATCATTCCTGTAAATATAGCCCTATTAATTTTAAACTTAAAAGTAAATATATCATTGTTATAAAATATAACAATGATATATGTTTGTACAATTCTTTTGCTCGTTAAAATCATAAAATAGTTTCAAAGTGTGAAGTACAACACACAATTTACAAAGAGTTCACCGCATATAACTTTATTGGTGTTCATTTAGCGTTTCTACTGCAATCGTCGCAACTTCTGAATGCTTTTCTCATATTTATTATAATTATAATAAGGTTAGCTTTTTTAATTTAAACTTTTCGAAACGGGAAATATTACGAAGTGTGAAGTTTGTTGAGGTTTAAAATAAGTTAATTCTAGGTGAAACTTATTTAGCCGAATATATTTTGGCTTAGCTTTTTTAGGCTAAACTACGCAGTTGGGTTCTGATATGTTAGTCTTTAAAGATGAATCAATGTAAGTTTACTAATTTTAAATGACTATTCCCTTTTTATGAATATGAGAATCGTACCACGCAGAATTAGTGACTATATGTATGAATATGTGAATATCAGAGTCCACTGATTTAATAATTGAATATTTGTATCTGTATTCAAAACAAGAATAACAGAAAAGATATTTTAATTATTTGATACACAGGCAAATTTTCCATTGTTACTTATTTTACTTTTAAACAGCCTTGTCTGTGTCGTATCGCAACTCTGACAGAGAACACTGTTGAGTTCAAAATATCATGGAAATAACTCATATAAAGGATATTATGGGAAGTTCAAAATATCTATCATCTCAGTTTTTCATGGTCGAGAGAGAATCAAAGGCAAACGGATGTTCATAATAACCGTCCTACAGAGAATGTTAGCTTTTTTTCTATTATTTACACAATGAATTAATCGCGAGTTTTCAAGTTCCAAGCCATGTGGCTTAGCAACAATACTTGAATTTGAAGATTGTACTACTACTTAATTTTGATCAAGACAAATACACTTATATAAATAAATATACCTATATATATAAATTTAATACATCGATACGGAATATTATATTTCTCGGTCTTGTAATTTCAAATATAAGGAAACTATTTGCTGTCAATAATGGAATACTTACGAAATTACTTTGATATCAGTATCAAAAGCATTTATCAAGGACAATATTGAATTGAATATAAAGTTATGAAAGGAATTTCAAATAATTCAGTTATGATGTATTAAAGAATAAAGATAATAATAATAATTAATTAAAGACAGATGACAGTTCTGGTGTGTATATAATGTAAGTGGTACGAATAGTCGCCTCAACGCCGGCGGACGCGGGTTCGATTCCCTCTCGGGACAGATATTTGTATTTTTCTGTATTTTATAGGTCTGGTTGTATGCCTATATCGGTCTTGCCACCGTGCCTCAGAGAGCACGTAAAGCCGTCGGTCCCGTTTGTTATTAAAGACATCTGATACCAATAGTTACTCATAATAGGGAAATTATCCACCAACCCGCAGTATGGTGAATTAAGTTCCAACCCTTCTTTTATATGGAGAAGAGGCCACGGCTGGACATGGGTCGCTTACAGACTGATTTAGTTTAATACAATTCAGTTCAAATTTTCTTAAAGATATAAAGGTTTATAATGCTCGATGAATCGTAAGAGTAATATTCTCTTATCGTAGACTGAACTATAATACCTGGCGAAGTGCATAATGTAATAACGGAATTCAAATAGCTCTGAGCCGCGTATAACAATTTAGGTCAACTTTGTTTAACAAGCGATATTATTTCATTTTCGCCACAGCAAATATTTGCTACAGCTGTTCCTTCATGTCATAAAGTTAATTTTAGTAATTATTTTTACTTTGATGTATTATTAATTAGTATATTTCTAAAATAAAGAGTTGAATTATTATTTTTTACTATTTCATAAATCAAATTTCAAAAGAATGTTTAAAATAAAATAATAATACATATTTATTACATACTACCTATACTCCAAAAAACATTGTTTATTTTAAAATCTGGGCAATATTGACATAGTGTGCCATAAAAATCAAAAATTTATCAAATAATACATGGAAAACTTGTGTAAGTTTAGAAATTAAAAAGTCAAAGAGAGAGAATTTTTACACATTGTTTTGACATATACATAACATTTTAATAGTATTTTACTACATATACGATACGAGTGCAGTTGTATAATATAATAGTAATCAACGTATATATATATTCTCTGTCTGTATTACTTTCTGTATCTTGAGCACGATTTGAGGTCATACTACGAGCTAAACTCTACTCTAAGAGAGTAGCTCTCAACTTTTATCTCTAAATTCGCCACAGTTCCTTTTAGAGAGAGAACAAAAATCAAAATATGTATTTATTTATAATTTATTAACTCAATAATCTTTTATATGTTTTTTTTACTACTATGGTAGCAAACAAGCTTACGGTCCGCCTGATGACAAAGCAGTTAGCGTAAGCTTACGGACGTCTGCAACATCAGAAGCTTCAAATTATCCATATACACAATCTTATGTTGGATAAGGTTTCGAAAAGCCCACAGCGCTTTTTTCCTTGAAATTTCCTGCACTTATGTATTTTGTCTAAGTAAGGAGCATTTTTCTTCAAGACCAATTGACATGGAAAACCTCTTCAACATCAACTTTTTGGCATTTTTCCTAGTTTTGACCTTGAAAATGAAATTTGTGCCAATTTTAACTATCATATTCGTGATCAGCAACTCAAAATACATAAGTATACGAAATTTCAAGGAAAAAAGCGGTTCGAAACTACACCTCTTATGTTAAATAATTAATAATAAAATATGTTAATTAATTAAATAATTAATTAATTAATAAGTAACTACTATATATATATATATATATATATATATATATATATATATATATATATATATATATAGAGGGAGGGAGTTTTTTTTTTTAAATCTAATTTAGTCTTAGTATGTGAAACTCTGCAAAAATCTGCCTGCACTTGTCAATATCAGGGAATTGGATATATTATGTATTACGTTAAAACAAGTAATTCCGTTAATTTAAAAAGAGCATTTCCTTAGGCTATGACCCTAAAAGTATTTGATTAAAAAATTTAAGAACACCACTTCCCTATCTAGATAAAAGTTGAAAACCACTTACCCCTTCGCGCACATACAAATATTAAAAGCGACATAAATACTTGATGGATACATAATTTAATACGTACTAATATTAAATACAATTATAGTAATTTGGTACTACTGCAATCATCTTTTATAGCACGTCCATGACACGTCCGATATGTTGAGCATCTACTCGTGAATCCTTCGTCTACACTTGACATAAATTGTAACGAATTCTAAAAATTCCACTTGAAAAAAAAAATTATTGTAGGGATTTGAATTTGGAATTCACAATTATTATCCATACCTACTTTGAAAAACCATTGCACCACCGCTGCACAAATTTTATTGTTTTATAATGAAGATACCTCCACATAGACCAGTGCCAATAATTTTTGAAACCAAACAAAATAATAGTAGGATAAAACTTATTGGAAAAAGAAGAGAATATAACAAAAATGCAGGGAAAAATAAATTACGGGCGATCTGAGGTCGGGAAGTGGAAGGGAGGGTGGGGGGGGGGTGTAAGTGTATAAAATGGTTTATCGCGATTTCTAGTAAAACTACAAGTTCTAAGTTCTATCTTTCTATTCTACTATTATGGATATTGTAGTATTATCTAATCTACAAATGTACTAAGTTTTATTGAACTCCTTGTAGCGGGTTCTGTCTGATATGCGCACATAGGAACAGACAGATAGACAAACGGATATTTAGCGACTTCGAGCGAGTTATAACTCTACTTCTACACTGGGTATTAAAATGAAACGCCAGATCTTAAGACCTCCAGGATCAGAACTATGAAAACCGCATCCAACTTGTGCAGCATATTTTGCGTGATGCGGTAACAAACATAGCTGTCGTCTGGTCGCCGTTAATTTATTTTTCCGTGTATTTTTGTTATATTCTCTTCCTTTTCCAATGGGTTTCATCATATAAATATATATATATATATATATATATATATATATATATATATATATATATATATATATATATTTTTTGGTTTCGAAAAATATCGGCACTGGTCTATAAGTTTCAAGCTGCAATTCAAAACAGCGGAACAGTAAAAAATAAATTTGTAACAGTGTCAACTATTCTGACAGATATAAAAAGAGAATACGCTTAATATAAACGTCGAGTAATATAAGTGATACAAACAATATAATACTTAGTATTATCTTGGTTTTGAAAACTAACACGATGAACGTAACTCAGCCAGGTGACTGATTCATTCGCAATGTTTACACTCAGTGACAATCAAAGCAAAGTCAATTAATTACAAACTACTATTACGTAATTTACATATGTTTGCTCACACGATTGCTTCGATATTGGATTCTCACTAGCTCTAATTACGACCATCAGTTACAGCCTAAATACAGTTTTATTTCCATAATAATGCGGCTACATGTCAATAAACAATTATGTCAATAATATTTGACATATTACTTTTATTAAAGGAAAATGACCGTTTTTCAATGGTGCTGTGCCCTGACATATACTCAAAATGCGTTTTTTGTTTTTAATTTTTTTTTCTAAAGCTTATTTTTGTGAAGATTTAGATGGAAAAAATCGACAGCAATCTGATAACACTGTTTTCGGCTAAATATACAAATATTTCATGCATCTCTCTTGTCAAGTAACTCAAGTTGTCAACTAGACATCACAAAATGACATCACAATCAAGTAAAAAAAAATATTTAATTATAAACCACCGCATTAAATAAACTTATAGGTAACTAAAATTGAGTTGGAATTTACCGTAAAAGACCTTGGCTTTTTTTCATATAGTTTTTAGTTTTTTTAACATGTCAAAGTAAAAGTAATCTAAGTCAGAGAGTGCTTATATTGAAATAATAATAATAAATGCGAAATTGAATGCTAAGTTTCGAACGAAAATATTATTTAAAAATATAGAGAAAATTAGGACACTGAAAATTTTCATGTAAAATGTGTATCATACTCGTAAACTCGTATAGGTACTATATTTTTTCGTCTTTTGACTGACCCGTTGGCGCAGTTTGCAGTGACCCTGTTTTCTGCTCAAAGGGTTGTGGGTTCGATTCCCGCCCCGAGTCTGGGTGTAATATATGTTTATTTATATATGTATTATTTATATGTATATTTATTTAAAAAAAAAAGTTTATCAGTCGGCTGTTACCTAAAACACAGGCATTAAGTTGCCTACCTTAGGAACAGACGACCTTGTGTGTGTGTTATACATATTTATTTATTATTATATTTATTTATTTATTTAAAATTATTAGCTATAGCAATTTAAACATACTTAACGTCCATTTTTATACCCGGTACTTGACTATGTCTCTTGTTAGATACACTCAGTCACTAGTTTTATAAAAGCTCAACATACACGTATCTAGCAGCTAAATAAGTTGAAGTATCAACTGAAAAAAACTCTGGTTTCGAATACATTTATTCTTTATTCAGATAACTTTTTAACGATGCCAAATATTGTCTAAAGCACAAGCACAAGTCACAAACAGAGGAGGTTTCATTGTACCTATCAATAGCCCGGTACATAAACATTTGACTAATACTAAGCGTATGGAGAGTTTTAAAAATTTTGTCTGGCTCCATACCCACTTTGTGTAATGCAATCACAGTAACTCGGTTCTTTTTATCACCACACTCCATTTAATAACACAAAATATTTTACAATGTATTGGCGCGAAAATGAGAAAACACAATTAACAATCATATAAAAATAACCTAATATTATAAATCAAAAAGATTTTACCTGCGCAAAGAGTTATAATAAAATTTTGATCACACTTTGCTAAGCTTAGAATTGGTACTTCGAATGCAGTAATAGTGATATATGGTCAGGTTTTAAAAGGAAATCAAATTCGGAGCCTTTGATCTAGCTGCACATAACATAACACTAAATTGAGTTGGGCTTTTAATCAAATTGGAACCTTATACACGTTACAAGATGATAATGAAATGTAGCCAAAATTTTGGGATGTAGAGGTAAAACTTTATCCAAGTAAACAAGTTTTGACAGGCAAAAATATTAATAAGTACTTGATGAATATATTACTACAACGAAAAATTTAAAAAAGTTAAATATTAAAAAACAATATCTATATACATAATTATAATAAAACAATGTATATAATCGGTAATATATATTTAGTTGTTTTTTAAGAGCCTAGCCTGTAAACAACCCACTGGTGGGCAAAGGCCTCATCTTCACATAGCAGAAGGGCTGGAACTTAATCCGCCACGCTGTTCCACTGCGATCCACACACATTAGTTAAATATTTTAACAATCCTTAGCCCATAGAATCCTGTACTTTTTTTTATATATAGTGCCTGTTTTGTACAAAAACTATTAATGTTTTTTTACTATTGATATTTAAGTTTTTTAACGTCAATTTGACCAACAAGCAATATCTTAGCTATAAGCAAAAAAAAGTAAATTTTTTACTTAAACAATGTCGAATAAATATTCTAGTTCAATTGAAATTGAGCCACAGAAATGTCAATTATGATAGTTGTACGTAAACCACAACAATAAAACTATTCCTTTGATATAAATCATTAATTGCCCCAATCGAACATTTATAATAAACAATATATAAAATTAATTTGAAACGGTGCATTTTTCAACATATTAACAGACCTTTTTGATCGAAACAAATTATGTATTTTAAACGAAATTGAAATTAATAAAACTACGCTCGGCGCTGAGAGCATTATTGTATCCTCCTCTGAAATTTCAATCGATTGATTTTAGAGGTATGAATTAAGTTAATTGTATAACTATTGAGAATGATGCTTTGTTATATTTTTATTTATTTTTTAAATCAGTTTTGATAATTGTAATACGTTTTGACGTCCGTTAAATGAGTCTATAGCCATGAGTGCGAACGAAGCTCTATTACTTGTTCTGTTGTTATTATTATTTATTGAGTTCGTTGTTTATCCGGATAGAAGTATGTGAAGTATAAGAGAGGAATGTGTGAGATAACCTATGAAGATAAATAATACAAAAAAAAAGTTTAAATTGATGAGTGTTCCCATAAGACGAGCGTCTTTTATCAACTCTTTAGCTCGATCGTAATAAATGTTTAGTTAACTTAACATAATATATATAACTATATAATATATATAATATAACTGTAGCATGGAACCCTTCCCAAATACGTATCAAAATGATGGACAGAATTTATATGGGTACTGTGCAAAGTTTACAATTTATCTAGTTTTTATATAAATCTACTTCTATTTTACATTTTGTTTTATATAATAATAAAAACTATATGTTTTTTATGTTTTTCTCTTATGTTAAAAATTATTACGAACGGCAGAGATAAGATGGGAACAAGCCTTTATTTTATTAAGCAAGCTATATACACATACATGCTACTACTCATAATTTTATTTCAAATCATATTCATTTAAAGAAATTAAATAATGATGAAAAATAATTAAAATATACACTACTGCGGCCTCGGTGAGGAATATAAACAAAAATATGTTGAATACATAAATGCAGCCATGTCCGACATAATTGTTAAATCTGAAATTTAATTAACATACCTTAACAGACCGTAGTAATTGCTTGTTTAAAAATAGTGCATTAAATTAACAGTCGTCTATTAAATTGAAAATAAACAAATTAACTAAAAGTTTTTAAATTGAATAACATATATATATATATATATATATATATATTATTTGTATTTAAATCGTGTGAATGTTTTTGCCATTTTTGTTGATATTTATGGGGTGGACTATCTGTTTACTATACCTCCGATAAATAATCCTTTTTTTAATGACCAGATTACAGTTCGTTTTATCATTCATCATTCAGGTTTCACCCGTCTCATCAAGAGCGCTATAACAAATTGCAGTAAGAGCAAAGTGCATCAAAAGTTTTAACCTTCAAGTACCTAATTACTTTTCTCATCTAGTTAAACCAAGTTTTCAAAGTAACATATTTTTTTACTCTATTAATGGCAACTTTATAACTATTATCAAAATAAGTAATTAACTATATATTTATAATATACCTTATTTTTTAAAATAATAACTGTTGAGTTTATTTTGGTTTTTTAGCAATGATAAATTCAGATATTCAGTATCAAGCCATTCTCCATTCACGCTGTACAGCTGTCTCATTAAATTTTAATTCGCATTTTATTTTAATTTCTGTTTTTTTAAAGCTGTTAACCCAGAGTCTCATAACAATACGTTCAAAGGTTTTTGTACATTCCGGGTTTTAAGTTATTCGAACTTATTACTGAGGATTATGATCTCTGTAATTTCTGAACTAACAAACTAAAGGTCTTGAAATATTTATGGAATAATCTTAAAAATATGTCATTACTAACAAAGAAGAATGAATCAAATCGGACAACGCCTTAATAAATTAAAGCAAATTACACATTTAGACTTTCCTCCCCTCGCCCAAAGTAATCGTACTGAATTTATGGATAAAAAGTACTCAGTGTCCTAGCTCGTGTTATAAACTAAAATCTTACTTAGATTCGTTTAAATTCATTTAGTATATTTGAAATGATTCGCGGCCAAGATACAGACAGGCAGACAAAAATGACAAAAATTACATTTTCGACTTCAGTATTGATTATGTAATGTCTTTGATCGATTTGATATAACACGTTAATTCTAATTAATAATCGTAAGTTGAATACAGGCTAGCAACTTTAAGTTTTTTAGTGACAAAAGTTTTTAAAATTAATCTCGTGATTAGACAGTAATAGAAGTATTTTTAGGATTGTATATCCATGTATATATAGATAAGCGTAGCGGGTTAAGATCCAAATCCATTTATTTTAGAGAAGAGGGAACATATTTTTGTATTCATGATAATGATAGTAAGAATCGGTATATTCCACACATAAAATCAATTACAAGCTCAAGATAATTAATTATACGAGAGGAATCTGTTTGTTATCCCGGTTATAACAGAGAAATATGTAAACACAATCAAACTAATAGCGTTTATACTGTTTTTGATTAAATTTTATTACGAATATTAAATTGAATACTATATTTTTTGATAGCCCATATTGCCCGATGGTCAAAATACATGAATCGACAAATGGTTGCGGGTTCAAGTCCCGATATTGCCGCTTATATTTGTCTTTAAAACACATTTAGCCCTCGATGGTGAAGGAAAATTCGTAAGAAAATCCACATATTCACCAATTTGCAGAAGAGATACGTGGAAGATTAAACTTCAACCTTTTTAGAAAAAGAGACTTTTGTCTAGCTAAGAGAATATTTATAAGTTCTTACATTACAGTGCAGCACATACATCGTATTACAGTATGTCATAATACAATAAATCACATAAAATTTGTTTGTTAATATTCAAATTACTAAAAGCAAACTTTCTTAAGTATATGTACATTTTAAAAATTGGAAAATGTTTATGTTTTCAAGTAATATCACTGAACTTTTTTATTGAAGACATAAAACACAAACAGTTTTTGTTAATATAAAAAAGTAAGAAATTTTTTGATTAAAACTTAAAAATATTTACTGTTTTTTTTATATTTACTTATGTGTGTGTAATCTATAACGAATTTTATTGCGTTTATTTAAAACTTTACACTTTAACAATATTTTAAATTATTTCCCGACGTTTTGGACCCTTTACAGCGTCCATGGTCCAGTCCCTCGAGATCAAATTTTAATTATATTAAAAATATTTATCAGAAATTGATATATTTACGACCTTTAAAATCGCGGCAGATCGCTTGTCTCTAGGTGAGAAAGATCGAAACGTTAAAGACAGAGATTTCCGGGCCTATGTTCAGCAGAATGACTATCAATCGACGACAAATTGTTTATTTAGATTCCTTTTCAAAATAATATTTGCCTTTGTATAACGGAAACAGTGTAACAATTTATAGAATCGTCAGAGGGTAGTCGACAGTAGCTGATGGTTGTATTTCATCGGAGACTATCTACGCTAAAATTGATAACTACTAAAGTCTCTTTTATTTATTATCGTCTCTTTTAGTCTCTTTTACTCAGCGGGTTCCATGACAACGCCGCACTTTCCGGTACGGAATATCTGCTTCACAGCTGTCTCTATCATAGTTTTAAGACATTGGACTGACTTCCTGTCCGACCGTTCTGGTGTAGTGGTGCGAGTAATTGCCTCAACGCCGCGCGCCGGTGGTCGCGGGTTCGATTCCCGGTCGGGACAGATTTTTGTATTTGTACAAACATTGATTTCCGGTCTGGGTGTGGCTCGGAGAGCACGTAAAGCCGTCTGTCTTTGTTCCTGTTATCATAGACACCTGATAACGATCGTTACTCATAGTAGGGAAATTATTCGCCAACCCGCAGTGGAGCAGCTTGGTGGATTAAGCTTCAAACTTTCTTCTATATGGAGAAGAGGCCGTCGCTCACCAGTGGGTTGTTTACAGGCTGATATAGTACAGTACAGAGTGACTTCTATTAAAAGACGATTGTATCTGTGTCAAAGCACACGTAGTTCTTTTCTTATTAATATTACAAAAAGGTTATTTGTTTTACGCTGTAGATTTTGTATTTTCCAGCAATTATATACTATGAAGATATCACATATTAAGAGCGACTCGAGTTTTTTTCTTATACCTAATATAGTACGTTTAGGCCTAATTCTGGCTAATCATTGCTAAGGCAAAATGTGTGTGAAGTAGAGGTAGAAAGACGAAAAACTTTTCTTGGTCTGACGGCTTAAGATATTTATGGTTCTATATATAATGTTTATCAATTAGCCATCAGCTATATCGTGATTCTGGTCATAGAATGAGCTTCTTAACTCTTTTACAAATTGAACTCATAAATATAATACACAGGACGGATAGTGATCTACGCCGTGTAGTCAATGAGACTTATACGTAAACTATCGGCTCGCCCCGACTTCGCACGGGTATTTAACTAAAATTTCAAAAATTATAAATTTATATTTTTTTTATCACCTACACCTGCGTCGATACTCAAAAATATTTTATAACAGACGGATTGAGTTGTCAAACATGTCAAAATAAAATGTAATTTAAATCAAAAGCACTAAGGAGTATTGATATCAACTTCGAAGAAAATAACTTTCAATCCCCTTTTAACCCCGTTAGAGGATGAATTTCGATAAAATACGAAACACATCTTCAATCAATTCTGTTAAAGAATATTTAAATGCAAAATTTGAAGTAGATTGGACCAAGGACTCTCGTAATCTCGCTACGTGGTGTCGTGGTCATGTCTCGCGGCCACGTGCGGGACCGAGGGTCTTGCCTTAACCGGCCGGACCGCGAGGAAGAAAACCTCTATAAAAAATCACCCCGAATCCCAAGCGGCGACGCAGCGCGAGGGGATGCATGGCTGACGGGTGGATCAGTCTCGACTGCGATCCTCGTCCGGGTACCGGCCGACACCCGCGACGAGTTACGCTAGGCTTACCCAGGTACAGGGGGCACTGCCTGGGTGGACCGTCTTTCCCTCATACTCGTGGGAACAAAAATGGAAGATTTAAATTTAAAATTTTGTAGAAGCAAGGATGTGGACGGGGAGTCGACTGCCATCGACTCCGACGACTACAGTTCGGCAGCGACGGCTGGTGAGATCAACTGTGGCCAAACGAGGAGTGGCAAGCGGTTCCGCAGCAGTCCGCGGTCGACCGGCGAGGCGAGCGTGATCCTCGCCGGGTGTAAAAAGCGCATTTTAATGCGGGAGGAGCCCTGTACCGAGGCGGATCGAGCCATGGAGGAGCAGGTGCGAGCGGCCGAGGAGGGGCGCAGGGCATTAGGTTTTGACACCGGCGACCCGCGCACAGCTGACGCTCTGATGAAGCAGGCCAACGCTGAATTGGAGTTGATTTGCGAGGTGGCGACGAAGTCGTCTAACCTCAAGGGCACATTCCAACGTGCCCTGAAGGATGCGGCGGCCTCCATGAGGTCTATAGCGGAAGCCCTCAGCGAGCGGTCGGCCTCAAACGAGGTGCGTAAACTCCAACGGGAGAACGCCCGTCTGAGGTCGGAGATGGCCGAGCTTAGGCAACATGTTGCCGAACTCCGACAGGATCGTGAGAGAAGCTCTCCTCTCTTGCCCTTACCGGCCGGCAGAGAGGACATCGAGGAGCGGATGACGGCCTCCATCTCGGGGACTGTCCAGCGCATAATAGATGCGCGCTTCGCCGGCCTTGAAGACCGCCTCCTGCCGGCGAAGACGCTCCGTCCACCGCTCGCGGCGGACAGACGGAAGGAGAAGACGACGCAGAAGGCGCCGTCTTCTAACGCAAAGCCCGCTCCGGCTAGTAGAAGGCGAACGCATGCGAGCGAGGTGTCGGCACCCGCAGTCCAGACTGGCGACGGGGAGTGGTCTACCGTCGCCAAGCGGAAGAAAAAGAAGGCGCCGAAGAGCTACGCTGCCGCTGCCGCCGCCATTCCGGCCCCAAAGGGACCGCAGCAGCAACCGCCGGCGAAGAAAAAGAGGAAGGCCAAAAAGCCTAAGCTGGCTGCCCCCCGCTCTCCGGCAGTGCTCGTCACGCTTGACGAGTACGCCGTGAGTAAGGGCGTCACGTACTGCCACCTGCTCAAGCGGGCGGCAGATACGATAGATCTGGCCGAACTCGGCATCGTCGGCGGCCTCAAGCTGCGGCGCGCCGCGACCGGGGCCAGGTTACTGGAGCTGCCGAAGGGGCAGACCCCGGAAGTGGCGGGACGCCTGGCGGAGGCGATGCAGTCTGCATTGGGCGAAATGGCGAGGGTGGTCCAACCCATGAAGCTCGCGAGTCTGCGAGTTTCTGGGCTGGACGACTCAATCAGCTGCGAGATGGTGGCCGCTGCGGCAGCGCAGGCTGGCAAGTGCGACGTCGGCTCTGTTAAAGTCGGCGCAATCGCGGTCGGACCGGGTGGGTTAGGCTGCACTGTGGTGCGATGCCCGATCCCAGTCGCAAAGGCCCTGGCCGAGGCAGGGCGACTCTTGGTCGGCTGGAGTTCGGCCAGGGTCCAGGTTTTGGAGCAGCGCCCCATGCGCTGCTATAAGTGCATGGGTATCGGGCACACTCGCCCGACTTGTCCGGCTGCGGTCGACCGCAGAGGCGCGTGTTTCCGGTGCGGCGTGGAGGGCCACATTGCCCGTAACTGCACCGGGGCACTGCGCTGCGCCGTTTGCGCTGATGCCGGCAAACCGGCGTCGCACATTATGGGAGGATGGGAGTGCCGCCCCCCAAAATCGAGGGTTAGAGCGGTCGCTAAGGCTCCGACCGCTCCCCAAAGTTCGCATCAGTCAACGGAGGAGACTGCGGCCATGTCATCATGACCTGCCGCAGTTTTTCCCGTTCGCCGGTCTCTGGTGCAGCGGAGATAGAGCGCTCACGGTGCCCGCGAGCGCTCTATGACCGAGGGCGGCCCGCGTAGGCGAGCCAACCGTCGGGGCGTCACGGTGGCATGCAACCGTGATCCCGTGGCGCCCTTGTACGACGAAGAGGGCACCGCTGGGTTTTAGTGGGTATTCTGACTTCGCAGTCAGCGAGTCCCACATACCCGTCACCTTCGGGCGGCGGGATACGTAAACGTATTTCCCAGCGTCAAAAAAAAAAAAAAAAAAAAAGATTGGACCAAGGAATCACGTTGTCCCATACAAACTTTGCTCCCCTTTTTCACCCCCTTAGAGGTATAATTTCGTTAAATCCGTTCTTAGCTGACCTCTACTCGGTAAAAGGAATATTCCTACCAAATTTCAAGTCTCTTCGCCTTATAGTTTCAGAGATATCGTGATGAGTCAATGTATACGTGGAAATCTCTTATATATATATATATATATATATATATATATATATATATATATATATATATATAGATTACGCTAACATGTCCTTTCCATGTGAATTTTTCTTACGATCATATTTTAGAACATACTTTAATAAAATATTTTTTTTGTGATATGTTAAATAGCACAAGTTATTAATATAAAACGAAACTTTTAACACAAAACAAAACAATGTCAATAAAATTGTTTTTACTGACTTCAGTAAGCAAAATTATCAAACGAGTTATAAAATTATGATTTTATTGAATTTATCCAATTGATACTGTGGTCTGTAATGTAATGAAGACAAAGAACTTATTGACTGACCCGTTGGCGCAGTTTGCAGTGACCCTCTTTTCTGCTCCAAGGGTTGTGGGTTCGATTCCCGCCCGGAGTCTGGGTGTAATATGTATTATATATATATATATATATATATATATATATATATATATATATATATATATATATATATATATATATATTAAAAAAAAGTATATCAGTCGGCTGTTACCTAAAACACAGCATTAAGTTGCCTACCTTAGGAACAGACGACCTTGTATGTGTGTTAAACATATTAAAAAAAAAAGAACTTATTAATGGTTTCATGCTAAATGATAAAATGATAGTGCCTTTTGTTAATGGCGACGAACAATGAATAGGTGAATAATTGAGTCATAGATGAAAAGTTAAGACTAGGTAATGTTAAAGTTTATTGCTACGATAGTAATTTTATCTCTACTAACTTATATCATTAATAATCTGAAGAATTTGTTGGTTTCTGATTGTTCGATCAAAAAAGTATAAATATTGCACTTACATATACGCACACACACAGAAACACAGTACAGAATTTTGAAAGACAAATATTAAAGAATTATTTAATTATTTTATTTATCTACTAGTTTAAGCTCTTTTTTTTTTACTGTAAAATAATTTAAAAAAAATTTATGGATAGATGAAAGGGAGAAAACCCAATTAATTTATTTCATAGCAAATGAAAGCCTTATACGCAATAAACCTAGTTAGTTGATTGATATCGATAACACGAATATAATGTAGAAGTATTTGAAATATTTTCTATAATTAACTGTTTGATAATTAAAAAACTACCTATTCAATACCAAGACAAATTTTCTGAGAAGAGTGTAATAGACACTTATCTCCTTTTACTATATTATGCAGTTATCATTTTAATCTATCGTTAATGATTTCGTGATTATCGTGATGATTTTATATCTATCGTTAAAATCAAGAACACAAGACTACACTATGAGTACTTTCAATTACCGGCCAGTAAAATTATATCGTTGAATTTTCTTCAGGAATCCAAAAGTTAAATGCAATTATATTATTTTAAGGGTTTTTTTTCTAATCTGATTACAATTTCATAGTTATTTAAAGATCCTCTCATAAATTGTTCGATGACACGTGAAATAAACAAACCTAACGTTTTAAAATATTTCATATAAAACGTATAAATTAAAAAAAAAGAAGAAGAAAAATACTCAATTAAATTAACACGCTCAATAAGAAAAACTGACGAGGAAGATGGAAATGATTGAATATTATATCATACGCTTGGCTATCTAAGTTATTTCGTTGTAAGCTTTTAGATTAGAGAAAAGAATGATAAACAGAGAAGACATGCTGCCAAACAGACAAAATATAATTGAAACCTAAACCAGTATTACTTTTTAATAGTTAGTTTTTTAGCTTTATTATTGGATTGCAAATTGATTCCAATCTATCTTCATGATAAACATTATTCTATGAGTTTTTCAATGTTTTTAACGTGAAAACATGTTAGCGTATTTACGCTAACATGTTTGGGTACAGGATGTTTTATTAATTGAAATCGATTTTATTCAATTTGAAGTTGCAAGCGAAACTTTCAACGAATTGCGTGCGGTTACCTTATATAGTCGTCCTTTCGGCTGCTTTTGGAATTCAATACATCGAAGAATAAAACGAACCAAATCGAATAATTTTGGACCATATGTACATATTACAAGCAGCTTTTATATAAAGGTTGCCATGATCATTTTAAACAATGTTAAAGATCGTCCAACTCATTTTGGCACGCAGCGCGTGTGTGTGTGCGTACTTGTAAATATGTAATTTTGGTTTGAATGATAGTGACGCGGCAGTCGTCTTGTGAAGTAACTCGTATTTTATCTTGTGTTTTAAGTCAAAGAGTTTGTTAATATTTTCAATTTCCTAAAACAAGGTTGACATATTCAACGTATATTTTTATATATAAAAACGCATTTAACTCTATCTCTTTATACGTACATTGAATTACTATATCTGGACAAGCTCAACGACAGACATGCTCATGCATCAATATGTCTTGAAAAGCTTATTTATAGTTTGTCCTTTTTTTATTTTACTATGTTAAAAATTATAGCATTTTTTTATACAGATCAGAATGTGTTGGTTAATGTTGTTTAATTTGTTTAATGCCTACGTTCAGCAGCGATAAGCTAAATTAAATAAAATATATATTATTTAAATTAATTTTAAATTTAACTCACTATAGATATGGTAATTTTAATTCAGTCACTTGAAAGTGAATAGACAATAATTTACTTCTCGACAAAGATATTCAACCAAGATACTCTCTTTGTCATAAACGAGACAGTAGCGTAGCTTGACCTCTCATAGTAAAACCCAGACCATACATTTCGTACCAGAGGTTTTTATCAGAATTTCAGAAAAGGTTAAACGAATCGAAATTTCTTTCACATTCGATAACATTTTTTTTTTTACTTAAACACAATCTAGGGTGAAGTTTAATATAAAATGTTTTTTAGAACGTAAATATAATCGAGTAAAGGTATTTGAAGTACCCAGGAACGACATATTTATTTCCTTTTTCAAAAACCATAAATAATAATATTTGTACTATTTAATTATTATTATTTTTTTTCTATATGAGACTATAATGGTAAATTAAAATAATACAACAAACATTTAGATATGTATCACTAAGTCATACAGTTTGAGCTTCAAAAAGAAAAATTTATTGTGATGAAAAAGTGAACTCTGCTATCCGTTAGACCGTGTGTTTATAGAGTTACTCGTATTCTGTTTTAGTATCTGAATACGGACAAAGAAATTATGAGACGTCTATAATTAAATTAAACGTTCATTTTACTACGAATAAAGAAAGATTTATTTAAATAACTTTTGTTATAAACTTTCGAAATTATGTTTAGGACAAATCATAAATTCAAATCGTTAAATAAACCATCGAAAAAATAAGCTTGTACAAAGTTTTGATTCAAAAGTTCGTTATTTTAACAAAAACGAAGACCTTCGAAAACCGGTTACCTATATTTCTGTGATGTGTATACAAGTTTGAGATAAGGTAAGCTATTAACGATACGACTAGATTTTTAACATACATATTTATATATTTTAGGGGTATTAATTTTATATATAAACGTTAAATATTATTAATTATTTTTTGTTATTTTTGTTATTTATTGCACACCACAAATGCATAACAAAACATAGTTTGTTACAAGTTAGTAAAGTTAATATTGTGTAGTACAACATACGATCTTATGACTAATTAGCCATTTCTTCCAGACAACCCAAAATTATAGGAGAATTCAACAACGAAACCGGGTAGTTTGTGAAGTTATATAATAAAATTACATACTAAAACTTATTCAAGATAGGTACATATGTAAATAAAAATATAACAAGTATCCCTATTATAAACTAATTAATATTAAATATAATGAATAAATATAATAAAAAAGCATTTATTATAAGCATTTATACACAAAAAAAAACTTAAATCGTCTCTAGTTATTTTTAATATAGTTCTTAAATATTGATAGTGATTTAACTTCTTTTCTTATGTGTATAGTAAATCAAAAATATTAGGTTATTATTTTTAAAGAATAATTATATAATTTATTTATTAAAAAAATAGCATTTTCTAATAAAAAAGAATTTGCTATATTCTTTAAATGTTTTTAATTTACTACATCTTTTAATTATTTTCATAATAAAATTATTTTAAATTTATTTTAATGGGTTGTTTTATTTTTTACGTTAATTATGTTTTTATCAATTTAGCTTACAGAACTTGAATAGCACCTTTCAATGAAAATGCAAATGAATGTTAAATTTCGTGTCATGTTATGGTAGAATCTTAAAAAAAAAAATTAAAAGCTCATAAACTTATCATAAAAAGTGAAATGTCATACCTATTTAAGAGTAAAAAAAAAGAGATCCGTGATCTTTAAAATATATTTATATAAGCAAATATATATTTCTCTAATGTTACGTAAAAAATGTGTGTTTTGTTATATTGTAATCATAATGGTGTAATGATTTATCGATATTCTACAAATGGTAATAAAAATTAATTGTAGAAGTCTGACAAAATTAACATTACTAATATTGCAACACGATTCAATTAGAAAAATAGCGCCCTAGACCATTATACTACTAAACTGTAAAAACAATAAATACTAAATAATTACTGGTATTTTTTTTTTCAAATGCCTATAATTACCTAGTCTTACAATTACAATAAAATTATTAAAAGCCCAAGAGTCGTTGTCGTTACCAATCGATAAGTTCTAATGTTTATCCATAAACTAGGTTTACATAAGCCTCAATGTTTTATATTAAGTTTGTAGGTCATAATTGGTCACACCTGTAATAATTACCTAGAAATAGTAGTATACAAACTTCATCTTATCGACTTTTGTAAAGGTGCGGCTATACATATGGCGTGTCGTAGCGCGAATATGAGTCGTGAAATTCAAGTAATTTACTTATACACACAACGTGATTTCAGAACTTGTGTGGTACTTTTTGTCACACCGCACATTATTACGTGTTACAGTTAAAAACAATTTAGACGATAATTTATTTTATAGTTTTGTTTTGTATTTTTCAGTTTTTGAGATTTATAAATTCAATGGTGTCATAACAGCGTTATTATAGTTTCCGATGGCGTAGTTTTGAACTAAACTTAACTAACTTTAAATTTGATGAAATTCTGTTGAAACATTGTTAGTGATTAGTAACGGTTAATTGAAAATCATTGAATAATGCTTTAGGACTAATAAGAATACCAATTACATTAGAATGTGAATTTGTGACACGATGCTAATAAAGTTATACTGGCATGCAAATTATGTAAATTAAAAATATATACCGAACAATAGCAGATGGCTATTGTTCGGTATATATTAACGATTGCATAAGATTCTCTATGCATACGATTCGTAAGAAAACTCACATTCTATTGGAAATTTGTCAAATCGATCATCCGTACCCGACAATACTCAACAGCTTAACGTCAAAGAACTTATGATAAAATGCCTTTTAGGAACTTGATACATATTTATTTACTTTTTTATTATGAAAAAGGAACGGACGTGTAGAAAATTCATCTAATAATACCTGGTAGTTGTTTGCTTGGAACTTGGTGTCAGGTAACTTGGTGGTTTTCTGATAGTTGGTCAAGATCAAAATAGACCCTTGGAACACAAGGGGAGTTAATGAATATTACTGGCTTTTTAAATCTCTGTATATATCCGACTTTTAAGAAATCGCATGTTATAACGCTCTAAATAACTCTAGGATTTTTCTCTAGGATTCCATAAGTTGCACGTCCCGGAATCAAGAATCTCGATGCACATAAATTGATGGTATCTCAGGCATCTACATACTGTGTGTACTGGATAAAATTGCATCAGCTACACTCGAAAATGTTCAATGGCCCAAGAAGGACTCTATTTCAAACGCAACTTTTATGATGCTTTCTTTAGTGATTGCCAATTGCTTTCATTAAAGTGTTTGCTCCCATTTTTATGCTTATTTTAACCGCACCGTATTTCCACTAGCAGTTTCTATGTAAATATCTATCTAGATATTAATATTATATTATTTAAAAAAATATAGATTAGAACTTAATAATATAAAATTGAATTTCGAAAATGTATACAAAATGTCTGTTTAAAAAAGTAATATTAAAAGGTAAATTTAATTATTAACATCTTTTATGCGCATAAATAATACTGTGATGTTAATATATATTACTTTCTTGCTCGAAGTAATTATAAAATATTAAAAGTCCACTTTTCGTATTTCAAACTTAATATCTTAGATGATGAATGAAGCCTTATCTATTTTATTTGCCTTGTCTGCAAAAAATAGCAATATAGAAACGTAAAATGGATAAACGTGGGGTATCTTATACATATAGCTTATAGGTTGATACGCGAAACTGAAGCTGAGAGAGCTATATAAGAAAATTACACCGCAATATAAAAACACGTAGGTAATTGAACCACATATTAGTTGGTGCGTTTGTTATAGTTTCAAACATGATCAACAAAATATATGTATGTAGAGTGTCTAGGTTCCATATACCGTCCTTTAAAGGGAGTTTCTGTAGGTATAATTGTTCATGTTTCGCATTAAAATAAATTTCCTCGCCTTTTTTAAGTTCTACTTTGTCTTAATATAGACCTACTCAGCTTGTGTCTAATTCATAAAGTCGTCCATCGAGAGCGCGTGCGTAGAACATCAGTAGGTACATCACCACAGCTTTACATTACAATGAATAATATTCCAACAAAGAAAATGGGCAATTCCTTAGTTACATTCGGCATATAGTTGTGATGTACCAATTTATCGACTTCATTTTTATTTGAATTGTTGTTTTCAAGGTCCTATCTTATTAATATACACATACGTCTATTCTCTATGTAGGGAACGTAATGCCTGTGTATTAGGTAACACCCGACTTATGTACTTCTTTTTTGTTATGAATTTATATATATATATATATATATATATATATATATATATATATATATATATATATATATATATATATTTATATATAAATAACATATATAATTATATATAAATAAATATATATTATACCTAAACTCGGGACAGGTATCGAACCCACAACCCTCGAGCAGAAAGCAGGGTCACTGTTAATTGCGTCAACAGGCCAGTCGAGATATATTTGTTGATATATTGTATTTTACTACTTCTTCCAATCTGCAGCTTTACCTTTCGTGTGTTGTTTTAACATTTTGTTGTAAACTCTTCAACAGGAGTTTATTGCGCTATAATAATGATAAAAGTAACACTAGTCTAGCAGTGTGTTCCATGCCAGGTCTTTGACGGTTCCATGTCAATAGTTTTCTCTTAACTATCGCAGTCCACCCCTTCTTCGAGGCTCAAACCTTTTTGCCTTTTACGCTTCAAGCGAAGCTCCCTTCAAATTGTGTAGCACATGTAAACAATATTAATATTACGAATAGCTAAAATTTTACAAAGTTAACGACGACCAACAAGTTTCTTTGAAAATTGTCCTACATGACTTGTGTTATGAATAACTAAATATCGTATTTTAAATTCTGCTACATTATTAGATCATAAAGATAGAACTAAAAAACAATAAGTAACAATTTTGTTATAGAACACGACAAAAAGTGTCGTCGTATCAAATTCGTCGCGTCAAACGCAGTCAAGACGAATATGTAAAACAATAGCAAGTACAATGACTAGCATTGCCTTTAATATAACGAAGACAAGTATTTCATACTATTTGATCATCAAGTTTTGCATACAATGCTTAATAATTTAGACAATTTTTTGACTTATATATGTGCTCCAGTTCGATGGCATTAATTATTTAGATTATACTTCATCGTAATATGGATACACGTTAGAATGTTTTTAATGTAAGTATAGAGAAATTAATAAAATAAATTTAAATAAAACGTCATGATAAAAATCAAACAAAAAAATCAGGAGAAATCTGCAAAATTTGTGACTATGAGGGTTTTAGCAGAAAAGCATAAAGAAATATCTCCTACAGCCAATTATATTCCTCTAAAAAACTTCTTATTCGTCCTAAGCTACCTATGCGCTACATGCATTACGTACATTCATACACGTCGTCTTAATTAGCAATTACATTTAAAATAGTTTTATTTCAGATTTTAAAGTATAAAGTGATTAATACAAATAAAATTGCACGTGGTGTTTGCCTTTAATAGTTGTGAATTTGGCTATAGAACTGTATTGTATGTATGTACTGATGTATTATTGCTAAAGTAACAGTTGTTGGCACACCATATCAATAAAAATAAAAATGAATATTATTTTAAAATATACCTAGGTACTTCTTGTCAAGTATTTGCATTTACTAATTGGATACTTATTGATAAATGTCTCGAGATTCAACTTCGAGAGCTTTCTTCATATTGAAGAACACTAGTTAGTCCAACTATAATGATAAACGTCAAAGGATTGTTTTCTGTTGTATTTGAAATTTGTTTCATTTAAAAATGTTTTTAATTTTTTTTTTTTCATTTTCTACAGAGTTTTCTAGAAATAATACTTTGCACATTTATTTAAACTGAATATTGATGAATATTTCTATATACGGCCGTTTACGACGAATATTCTGGTGTAGTGTTGCAAGGCGGTCGGGGGTTCGATTCCCGCTCGGGGCAGATAGTTGTACTAGTGCAAATATTTATTTGCGGTCTGGGTCTATGTCCTCGTGGATCTCCCACGTGCCTCGGAGAGCACGTAAAGCCGTCGGTCTCGGTTGTTATCATAGACACCTGGTAACGATCGTTACTCATGGTAGGCAAATTATCCGTCAACGAGCGGTGGAGCAGCGTGGTGGATTAAGCTCCAACCCTTTTCCTACATGGAGAAGAGGCCATTGCCCTGCAGTAGGACATTTACAGACTCTCAGCATCTCTTTATACATATATTAAGTAAATAAAAATGAAGACAAATGAAAAATTCACATACGTACCTATATAAAACGTCTTACGAAATTACGTATTAATTCAACGTTTTTTTACCTATCAGCATGTTTAGTAGGCTATTTAT
Organism: Euphydryas editha; assembly: GCA_036937285.1. NCBI lineage: Eukaryota > Metazoa > Arthropoda > Insecta > Lepidoptera > Nymphalidae > Euphydryas > Euphydryas editha. The sequence goes on from JAUPFZ010000005.1 coordinate 4,232,238, forward strand.
AAAGATTTATTTAATGGCAATTGATATGTACTTGATACTAATATCGAACAAAATTTTTCTTTGACAAGCGAGTCTGATGTTACCGAAAGATAACATAAACAAATAATATATAATAAAATAATTAATACTAGCAGTGGGTTAAATACGGCATAAAATGTTGACCTACAAACTAACAACGTGTATCGGGAAAAATTAGAATAAATAGGTAATGGTTCAAAAAAATATAGTATTAATTAGATCATGTTGTTTTATATTGACGGATGTTAAAAACGGAGTTTAAAATATACATATAATAATTATATTAGTCTTAGAATAAAATAGGTGGTTTTTTACCTAATTTTAAGCTCACTTAGATTTAGAGATTTTTTTGAATTTTTGATTTTTGTTAACAGTTATAATTGGATAAATATGCTATTGACAGCAGCGCTATCAGAGTTTATTAAAACATAATAACATAATTCTTAATTTAAATTTATTGAAAATTATTTTTTACTATTTAGTTTGCTTTTCTATTAAAGCGTGTTTTTATAAATTATTATTTATTTTCTAGTTTTAGTACTGCTAACTACAAAACTTCTTTTTATTATTTTTTTTTTTTATTTTACATTTATTTATCTTTGCTGTAATAAAAATAATTAAGCCGTGAAGATGTCAGCACGCGCCCTGGTGCTTGGCACAAAGACACTACCGGGTATCAGATATGAAAAATTGGTGAGTGTCCTGGTAAGGATAATGGGACAAATTATTTAAATTGACCTTGATAAGTGCGCAAAGTTTCAAATCAATCCGACGTTATGAAGGGGGTGAAAATCACGTTCAAAGATTCCGTTACATAGATATATACCTACCAAGCTAATAAAAGTGTGTAAATAAATGTTGACGTTAAATTATGAAAATTTTGATACTTTTAAATTGTGTTTGCAATAAAAGTTGTAATCTAAACATACATTTAAATTATAAAGGTCATAGAGCTGTTAATCGTCTTGTTTTGTTGTATGAAAATGATACAACTGTATTTTATCCGCGATTTTTGTATTTAAATAGATACTCTCACAATATAGAGTCAGTCATTAAAGTTAAGCTTCACGGTATACATTTGTGATTTAAAGATATAATCATATTAATACAATTTCAAGATTATCTGCTTATATAATTCCTGGCATGGGTACTGCCAATGGGTACCATCAGCAAACTGGCAACAAACTTTCGATCTTTATTTTACGCATTTAACGAATAAACTTCCAAATACTCTAATACGCCAATCTTTATGTCTTAATAGTAACACAAACATGAATTTACACGAATTTAAATTTAAAAAATAATAAAACATTCCATTCAGACTGTCATGCCATAGATAACCTTTTTAGGAATTAACTTCCAAAAGTCGTTAGAAATATTATTACTATCCAACCGGGCGGTTTGTTTATAATATAATGTTATGTATTATTATTATTCTATTTCTTTTTTTTTATTTTATTTATATTTCTGTTATTTAAAGCAAGTACAATCGGAATAAAGATTCAAATTTGAATGCAAGGTGATCGGCGGAATGCTGGTCCAATCTACAAAAAAAAAAAAAAATATATATATTTTTTTTTGTATATACAAAAAAAAATATATATATTTTATATATATATATATATAGTATATTTTGGGCAAACTAGAGGATAATGTTTTTCGGACATATATAGTAATATATACATATGCATATAAGTAATAATTAATCGTTGTTACGTTTTTACGTTTAATAATTGTTGTACGTTAAACGGTTTATATTAAATCTTAAGAAGCAATGATAGTAGGTAGGTACTTTAAAAAATTTAGTAGTGTAAAATTAAGTTTTTTACAAACACATCGAGTAGATCAAAATTTTAAAATAGAATACCAAATATATCCATATCAATATATTTTAGACGCCATATTCTCTAATTAAAAATTGTTTACCGTCAAGGGTATCAAAACGAATTTTTTTAATGAAAATATAACAAAATAATTAGTTACGATTTCAATATTTTAAAATAATTTGAATTGAAAATTTTAAACTTTTTTATTTACTAATATAGTTATAACTCCTGTCTGAAATATATTAGCAAAACTTATTTTGATTAAACAATTGCTCAGGGTAAATTTTATTCATTTTTATTCGATATTTTTTAATTTTTTATTTATTTTCTATAAAAAATACCCTGTTATAATATAACGTATTATTATTAACTATTTCTTTTTTTTAAATTATATTTCTGTTATTTAAAGCAAGTACAATCGGAATAAAGATTCAAATTTGAATGCAGAGTAATCGGCGGAAGACTGGTAGAGTCCAAACAAAAATTAAAATACAGCTAAAATTGTCGTTTCGCGTCATTTTAAAAACACAATCGTATTTAGTTCAAACAAATTAAATTAAATAGCAGTTTCATTTTAAACTAATTACTATAGGTTTTTGGTTATATAATTTACTTCATATAAAGATACGAATAAAAAACACATTATTAAAAATTTTATATACATTTTAATGGACTTTGTCACACTTTCGCTAAGCATCAGACTGTTTGTTGCGAAAATTGTCATACCTTCTTATAATACATTTCGACATTCATTTAGCATAACGCCTATACCGAATATTTTTGTATACATTATACTCCTTCCTAACCGTCCCTACTATAATTATACCGTCTTCTTTCATTAGGGGTTCCAGACGAGTAGACGTTTACCTTTGGTGCAACACAGGCCTAGTGAATAATATTAATAATAGGATTTAAATATTTGTATGTTTTGAGGTTGATCTTGACTTGATGTTATTGGTTGAATATCAACTTAGTGTGAATTCGTCTTTACGTGGTATACTTTCGGTGATCAGTCAGTGAAAGCTGGTTCACCAATCGTGACGTACACTTAAGGTAAATTATTTTTTATTTAAAATTATAAGGTATTAAAACTTTGTGTATAATATACATATTATATTTTGGTTCTTTTTTATATTCGTATATAATAAAATAATAAATAACTAATAAAAACAGTTAAACTTTAATATTAGATGAAATATTCTATGTGCTTGGCGAAAATGTTTACTTTTTGTGTTTTGTTATTTATTAACTTATTAGTTATAAATATATAAATGATTGCTGCTCATAACTTTTCTTCTAAAGAGTATTTTATTATTTTCGACTTAGTGGTAAGTACTTATTTTTCGAGATATTAAAATTACATTATGTATTTCCACGAAACGCTCTATTTTAATGTACATTTTCCATTACTCTTTATGACTATTTTATTTACGCAATGACAACAGAACATGCGTGACATAAATTATTGTATGTAAATAATATACTCGTATTGTATTATTGTAAAATAATTTAGAATTTTTAAAAAATAATAAAAATATAACTTAAATGTAAGTTACGTTAACTACAGAAAAAAAACCTCTCATATAATGTTCTTTTAAATTGCTTATAATATATGAAATTTAACAACAAGGTTATAATTATCGTAACAAATTCGTTAAATAGTCATAAAGAAGTAATGAAATACTTTAGTCTTAAAGCGTATAATGGTAACCAATAATTTTTCCCTTTTTTTTATATAGACCTCTAAATTTTTTCTTTATAATAATGATAAGGTATGTAGGTAGCTATAGACTTTATTATTATTATATGGATACTCTGCTATTAAAATAATTCCATATTTAAAAAAAAGTCTTCTCTGCAAAAATAAAATTAACTTTAAAGATTTTTCTGTTTGTTTCAAAATTATTTAATAAATCATTTTATATAAAATGTTAATTCATAAAATTAGTTTTTGATTATAAATATAGTGTACTAAGTGCAGAATTTGCGTGGTTATAAACATGCTTTAAATACTACTTTAACTCTTAAATAATAATTAATTCATCCAAATTTGCTGTTGCGACTACTATATTTATGATTTGATTAGATACCTATTACGTTAAAAAAAATCCATGCGTTCCGTTATTATGCTTCTCCGGCATCAGCATCTGGTATAAGGATCACCCTTCTAATATTCATTCATTTTAATGAATAGCTTTCAATAGTCCCAAAATAGAACGGGTTATTTCCAATGTTATGTAGAGTGCAGAAGACACAAAGGACTTACTCGGTACGATCAAGATTATAATCTCAAAAGAATTTTAGAGACCGTAGAAATAGTAGGTATTTTATGATTAACCTGAAAAAAACACAAACATTTAAAAAAGGATATAATTTTATATAATATATGAATGAGTAACAGTCTTACTCATATTAAAACAGTTTTTATTTTTATTAATTTGAAATATTTTAATAAATAATCATATCATAAATATGATAACTAAATAATAATGATATATAAATATAATAATTATGATACTTGAGATTCTTAAGAAACTTTTTTCTGATGTAATTAAATTGTTGTATGTACAATATTCCAATAACTACTTTTACGATACTGTCTAACAACATCAAGCAAAGTACGGCTGATAATGATTGATAACTAATAATGCAAATTTCGAAAAGAGAGTATTCAAAATTTTAAAGTAATAAAAATAATCCAGCAGTGTTTTGGCGTATAAATATTACTCACTATGCATATTTCATCATCGCCAGTCAAAAGTTGAATTTTAAAAACAATAACTTAACACAAAACTCGGCACTTATACGCTCGATTTAAATGCCATTATCGCTATCGAGCTATATTCAAATTGTCATCTTGATATTATATATATATACGCACACTCGTTCAAAGCCAGACTGTTTATTTATTTCTTTTTAGTATGCGTAAATGTATTAAATTAAAAAATATGAAAACCATGCTCCAAAAAGGACATCTATTAAAAATGTAATAAATTTGTATGCATTACAGAAATTGTTGGTGTTGTGTGGTTTTAATTGTGAAGTAAAGCTTCGGATATGTTATGCATTGTGAACTGCTGCGAACTTTTAACATTGTTATTAAAACTACAAATAACGAGTAGGTAACGTCTGCCACAAAGTTCGGGTCGCTTGTTGCAAAATGTTTTATGTTTTAATATTACAAATGTCCGGTATGTTGACCAAAACTTTTATAAATGAAATAATGTCTCGTAAGCTATGCTATAAGCTACTGAATCGGTTTATAAATAAATTATTTCGACATAAGCTACTTTATCCGGTAGTAATGTAGTCTGTAAAACATCACTCTATGGGTGGTGATAACAATATGGTAGATAAAAATTTCCCTGCAATGATGTTTAGTATTGACTTTAACGCTCGATAACCGCAGTATTAATTATATAATTATATTTTTTACAAATAATAAATCATAAAGTATTGTAGTTAATATAAGCATTAAGTATGTACAGTTAAATTGTTAGTAATTCTTTCGTATTAACTCCAACTTGTCTAAATCTGTCTGCATTATTTTTAATAGACTAAATTTTTATCGAAGATTTGTCTCAGTGTATTATATGATACTAGTTTCTGCCTTCAGCTTCGCCCGCATGGATGTCGGTTATCGCGACCAAAAAAAGTATCATAATTATGTTACTTCTAATACCTCTAAGAATATGTGTACAAAATTTCATGATGAAAGCGTAACAAACAAACTTACTCTCGCATTTATAATATTAGTATGATTCTTAAATTTATTACATTATGAAAACCAAATTAACAACATAATTATTTTAAGAATATTTGCAATAAATTTTTTTTATATTTTATTTGCTTAAATAGTTTCTGCTTTTTTTATTTTTTTTTATGAACCGCGTTATGGTTATAGTATTTGAAATTAAGAAACTTTAGTTAATGTATTATGAAAACTGTTTTGATATAGTTAATTATCTAAACAATCGTAAATAGACTACCAAAAAAAATTATATTTTTAAATGCTCATTAACATATTTTTATACCTTTATCTATTTACAGCACTAAATTCTGTTTAAGATTAACGTCACCTTAATGTAATATATTGTTATATAGTCTTATATTGTTATAAGTATCACGTTTCTTAACAAATTCTATGACGCTGCCGGTACCGGCTTTCTCGATGAAACTGGTCGCGGTCCATAATCGTGTCTGTGTGAATTCTTGCAATATACTCAATATTTATATAATCAACAAGTTTGTCCGTATTACGCAAAGAGCTCAACCTCAGCAGCGGTTATTCAAGCTTGACACAAATTATGCCCATACTAAAACGGCACAAGTGCTTTATTATGATCTAGTATTAATCATCCATAAACAATACAATTTACTTTACAATATTCTTTAAACTAATTATTCAAAAAAGGATGTTTTCGGTTAGACATATACGAGTACATATGTATGTATTGAAACTATAATTAGTGTATTCGCATATCGTCGCTGCGGTTTTAAAATCGGCTGCGTTCTTTTTTTTTTTTGACCGAATTTTTATGCGTTTTTAATATCGGGTCAGTCCATATAAGTCCGTGCGTATTTTGTGCATGTGAAAAACAAAAAATGAAACTACAACAACAACAAAACAACAAAAAATATATTTAATTTATTTAATCAATTATGTATTTGCCATTATTATCTACAACTAACTGCCATCTGTTTGGTAATTCGTATATTCCTTGCTTGTAAAAATATTCCGGTTTGGAGTCGAAATACTTTGACACTTCACTTTTCAATTATTTTGTTGAACTGAACTTTTTTCCTGTAATAAAGCTCTGCAGACCTCGGAACAAGTGGTAGTCAGTTGGTGCTATATCCGGGGAATAGGGTGGATGCATTAATTCCCAATTAAAATCCTTAATTTTTTGTACGACTGGTTTAGCCATATGCGGTTTGGCGTTATCGAGGTGTAATATAACTTGTTTCCTGTTCATTAAAGCTGGGTGCTTTTAAATCAGTTCTGAGTTTAGCCTGACAAGATGTTCAGTATAGGTTGCGGCATTCAGGGTTTGTTTGGGCTCTAAGAACTCGTAATAGACCACCAAACACAACATAAGTTTTTTCCATCTCGTACGAGTTGTCATGCATGCATCGCAACCCCAAGGATGTCGCATTTGCCATCAGCGAGGTCTACGGGATCATATACAGCTCTAGCGCCAAGATGCGATCGCTGCGAGTGGAGGACCTCACGGGCGCGCGTATCCCCGTAGGAAGGGATCAGACCGACCCGACCCGTTTGACTGACCGGCGGAGTTTGCAGTGACCCTGTTTTCTGCTCCAAAGGTTGTGGGTTCGATTCCCGCCCCGAGTCTGGGTGTAATATATGTTTATTTATATTTATTTAAAAAAATGTATATCAGTCGGCTGTCGGCAATATTTATTTATTTATTATACCTGGTCTTTACGCAAGATGAAAAGAGATTGCAGACTGACCAGGGATATGGGTCCGGCGACGGATCGCGCGTCTTAACCATCCATGAGGCACAGGGCCAGACCTACGAGAACGTCATCGTCCTCCAGACTAAGTCGAGGAGGCTCCGAATCCACGACAGCGTTTCGCACGCCGTAGTCGCGGTGACTAAATACATCAACACCTGGTTCTATTACACCGACGACTGTGATGACGCAATTGGTCGCTTTGTGGTGAGGGCGGCGGAGACCACGGAAAAGAAAATCCTCGAGCACAGTCTCAAGATGGTGATTCATCACAGAGACACTGCCGTCATTGAGAGTGTGCTCTATATGTTGAGTAAAAACATCGGTGCGAGGACATAGTTATTTTAGGAATATATTTATAAGAAATAGCTATAAAACCATTATTAGGAAAATAAGTTAAGTGTTAGTAATAGCATATTGTACATTAGCATAGTAAAAAAAATAATTCATGTCATTAGATTTAAGAATAAGTATTTTGGTCGGTGGACTTATGTTCAACATTAGAGACATTAAGTTTTTAATTAAGTCACTACTAATGTAAGCAGCTACTATTGTACCAAGTATATATTAACAAAACAAATTGGAATAAAAAAGGCATGGTTTCCCATGCCCGTGGACATAAAAATTTATATTAAACAAAACATAAGTTTTTCCCAAGATATTCCTTTCTTTGGCGTATGTTCTGCCAGTTTACCATTGTCAACCCACTGTCTTTTCCTTTTAACATTATGGTATTATACCCATTTTTTATCTCCTGTTATAATACAATCGAAAATATGAGCATTGATTTTGACGACAAAGTAGTTTTACACATTAATTCTCTGTTGTCGATTTTCTTCGGATAGGTCATGAGGAACCCATTTTCCTTGTTTTGATATTTTGCCAATTTCTTATAGATGACGAACAGTCCCGTGCGATGAATTTAATGTTTCTACAATTTCGTCGACAGTTAATTGTGGCTCTGCATCAACCAAATATTTTAGCGCTTCATTGTCGAATTCCACCGGGCGACAAGAACGAGGCAAATCTTGAACATATATACCAGTATAGAATCAGTGAAACCTTTTTTGTACACAGTCTTACAGAAATATAATTATCACTATGCACAGTATTGAATTTTTCGACAGCCTTGGTAGCGTTTTTCCGCTTTTAAAAAAGAAATATAAAATATGTCGTTTATATGTCGTATATTTTTCAGTATTTTCCATAATCAAAAATACTTTAAATTGTTTACTCTCCGTCAAAATTGTTTACCAACTGACAGTTGTTCAACTTTATGAATTAATTGCGCAATATTTAATACTATAGTTGATCTTGAACAAATACGCGCGAACTTATGGACTGATCCGATATTAATTGTCAAAATATTAAGGCTTTGTAAGTAAAAGCTGTCAGTCAAAAGTATTATTCTGTTAGAATATTTTAAAATGAATTATGGGATTTTGACGAGAAATAGTTTTCGAAAACCCGAGTGTATACTGTATAGCGCATTTAAATTCTATAGCATCTTTTGTGTTTTGGGCATATACGTGATACAAGTATAGCAAAATTTCTGTCGACCGTAGAAATTCGGGGCAATGTTCAAAAACAAATCAATTAATCTCCGCTGCTATAATAAAATAAATATTGTTGCTATAAGTGTCGAAGATATTGGCATTGTAAACGAGGTATAATAATATTAAACTATTTGTTCACACAGATATAATGAAACATAATTTATCTCTACACTTAAATCTTATCATCAACCTATAGAAGTATTTTTAATGACATAACCTTTAATTTTCACCAATCGCACAAAACTTAAGTCCCTATTCGTTAAATTTGTCTTCCCACTTCATCGTTAAATTTGTCCTTAGTACAACAAACTCCGACAAGCTTCTCGAGGAAAATGTACTTTACAACTTTTTGTAGATAGTAGGTATATTATTTTTAAGACCGGATTTGGAATGTTACGGTTTAAATAAATGTTTATCCTCATTAAGATGCGATAGAAAACAAAGGACAGTAGTAGAAACGTAATTGAACCAAGTCATGCATCTATATAGGTGTTTTACTGAATTGCTAAATATCATTTAGACCGTTATTTAAATGGTACCGCGTTTATTAACAAGACTTAACTGTAATTGAAAGTCAAACTGAGTAAGTAGACTTCGTCAGCAGTCAGACATCTCAACACATCAATAATATCGTTAATCCACTTGCAAGGATACCAAAATGGTTTAGTTTGAAATGGTCGTCTCTGGAGTTAAGACTATATTATAGTTTTCAGTCATCGGTTTGAACTTCCTTACTGTACAAATACGAGTACAGTCTATAGCACTTCACGAAGTTGTTTGATGAGATTTACTAATTCAAGGCGATTTGTGATAACTCTGTAGAACATCTTGTGTACATTGCTCATAGACAAATTATTATAGAGAGTTGTACTTAAATGAAATTATCTGAAACTATTGTTAATCTTTTATTTCATAGCCTGATCGTAATGGAAACAAAATTATAACATATCCACCAAATCCGAAATTTTTATTCCGAAAATTCATATTAGAAAACTAACAGGATACGCTGGCACATTGCTCACTACTGGTTTTTACTACTTTAATTCCTCTTACAACAAACTTTTGTATACATGTGCTTATCGTTTGTTGTTGTCAGGTGTTTCGTTTTTGTATGTTTCTTGATTTCCGACACAGTATTTTACTTAAAAGCAGATGATGAGGGCGAGGGTTTTATAATTTTTAAACGTTTATTTAAAGTTCTGTCTCAGTTAAAAGTATTTCATGAAACATCAGAGATCATTAGGGCCATACATACGAATAAAACCTACTTCAGTGTTGTCATGGGGGATTTTAACGCGAAGATAGGCAAAATAAGATACGATGAGCTGAGAGGGGGTCCAATTTGGATATGAGCAGCGGAACCCAAAAGGACAGAGGCTGGCCGATTTGCTGTAGGAAGAGAATTTACTATAAACTTACTGAAAATCTTATGAATATGTTTTAAGCTATTATAATCCGTGAATCGATGCGACTATACAAGGATTAAACTCACAAGATTCTATTGAATAGCAAATTGGTTTTGGTTTATTTCATTTTAGTACAATAAAGATTTTATGGTACAATTACTATTAATATTTCGTTAATACTATTAGATTTGAGGTTAATCTAGCGTCACTTCATCTAATTCTAATAAAGTTTTATTACAAAAGTAAAAAAAAATGTTGTTAAAAATCATATCTTCTTTTGAAGATATGTTTGGGAAATGTTCAAATAAGTTGTTTTTTTATTATTAAAAATCTACAAAACAAATGAAAAGAATTATAAAAAAAATTATAAAGAAAATACATTGAACTATTATTATATTACCAGTTTCATGTACAATAAATAAGTTTTCCTTTAGAGAATTGCTTTGTTATTAACTTCTTAACGAGCTACCTTGTTTTGTGTACGCTGTGGAGCTTTAGGTAAATAGTATCGAATAGCAAGCATTGTTTCCTTGGACGTCTTAATTGAAATACTTTCTCGATACTCAACTGACAACTAACAACTGCTTGTTTTCTAGATTCGTAAATTGAATATAATTATGATACAAATTTTTTTCGAGATATTTTATAAAATGCTATATAGAATACAAAATTATAATTTGGTATTTGTGCCTAACTTAACATAAAAAGCATGTTACGCAAAATGAGATATTTTATTTAATATATTTTATATATATATTATATTTTATTAAAATAGATATTCTTAATCTATATATTTTTTCTCTTTTGTCTATGTTGAAATTATTTAATAAACTTAAAAAAATTTCTTTCACTTTGCAGATGTGGTTAACGCTACTCGTTGTGGTATCGATAATTGGACTTCTACTTTATTTAGACACTGTAAAACCAAAAAACTATCCTCCCGGTCCAAAATGGTTGCCAATCGTCGGAAGTGCTTTAGAAATTAACAAAATTCGGAAAAAGACAAAGTATCTTTACAAAAGTTATAAGGAACTGTCCAAACTTTACAGCAAAGATGGACATCTTCTTGGTCTTAAAGTGGGAAAAGATCGCATAGTTATGGTGAATACTGTAGAAGCTAATAAAGAAATGCTTTATAATGAAGATATTGATGGACGGCCGAAAGGAATTTTCTATCAAACCAGAACGTGGGGTGAAAGAAAAGGTGTCCTTTTAACTGATGGCGAGCTCTGGAAAGAGCAAAGAAGATTTTTAATTAAGCATTTAAAAGAATTTGGCTTTGGGAGAAAAGGTATGAGTGAAATATCGTCTTCTGAAGCAGGTCACATGGTAGATGATGTTTTGGAAATTTTGAATAATAATGAAAGTGCTGTAGTTCCAATGCACAATTTTTTTGCTACTTACATTTTGAACACTCTGTGGACAATGATGGCTGGGATTCGATATAAGCCAAGTGATCCTCGGATGGTCTTGTTGCAGACCATTTTATTTGAACTGTTCTCAGCAATCGATATGGTAGGGTGCCTCTTTAGCCATTTTCCTTTTTTATCGATTTTGGCACCGAAAACATCCGGATACACTGAGTTCGTCAGAATACATCAAAGAATTTGGCAATTTCTCCGCGATGAAATTGCAGCACATAAAAGTAGATTTGATCCTAATAAAGAAGACAAAGATTTTATGGATGTTTATTTGAGGGTATTAAGAGAGCATGGAGAAGTGAACACATACTCTGAAGGACAGTTAGTTGCAACTTGTCTAGACATGTTTATGGCTGGAACGGAAACAACCAATAAAAGTATGAGTTTTTGCTTTAGCTACCTTGTAAGAGAGCAAGGAGTTCAAAAGAAAGCACAGGAAGAAATAGACAGAGTTGTTGGGAAAGATCGGATGCCCTGTCTGGATGATCGTCCTAAGTGAGTTACATTTCCGTAAAATCACGTTTTTTATGAACATCATAGTAATATTACATTATTAATATTTTAAGGTTCACCAACAACTGTACAACACAAATACAGATAACATACAATATACATTACTATAATTATAGCGTAAATCTAAAAACCAGTTATAGATAAACTCCACATGAATATTAAAATAAAGATTCTATAACAATTTAAAAACCTCAGTGATAATAATGATACATTATTGCTCGACTTAGTTATTATAAAAGATCTCCAGCTTTTGATTCACTTCGTTAACTCCGCCGAACAATTCTACCCAGTTTAGCACTCATACGAACGAATACGAATTTACGAATGAATTTATAATTTGCCTTATAGAAATTATGTTTGTGAACGGTACTATATTATCGTAACTTTAATTCGTTACTTAAAAAATATGCCAGTATCTAACGGAGAATGTGGTGCATTGACAATACATACATGTTCATGTTTCCTTTAACAATACACGATTTATTCGATAATACTAATTGTAATAAACGACCAGCAGTATTCGTTACGTTATTAAATTGTTTTAGATTATTAATATTTGTAAAATCAATAACAGTTTGATTAGTGTTTGAAAGTGATTCCGTTTTTGTTGCAACATCCGGTAAACCCCAATCAATGATTCCTAAATTAAAACCACCGACGATAGAAATCTGCATTTCGAAGTTTTTCTCAAAAGCAGCATTACAATTAGCCAAAAAAGAATCCAACGTTGTTTACCTTATGGGTGCCGTCAGATAAACCGCGCAAAAAGCTATTTTATAAACACCACGTTTCACTGGGATATCTAACATCACCCAGAGCTCTTCGTAATTACTTTCCCACTCAATTAGATGTCTTGAATTTATTTTTTCACTCACCGCTATCAGGATCTCGCCGCCTTCCATGCCACGCTGGTGCATTTTACTTTCTCTATTATTTTTATATACCACGTACCTTATAGTCAAATAGCTCACTATAAAGCACAGAACCATTAAGCCATGTCTCACAAATAACAATAACGTCATAATCACAGCAAACATTACGATATACTTATACGATATATCCATTGTTTTAGTTTTTAAACCTCTAATATAAATACTATTTGTGATTGGAAACTAGTTAAAATTTATTTTTGTGTTAGATAACCACTTTTTTGAGGAAGGTAATAAAATGTAGTATGGTTTGAAGATAGTCATACAATTTTTAACGATACAAAGATATTTAAATTATACTGTAATACTATTTAAAATACACTTGAGACATACAAATTTTCTTACGATGATTTTCTTCACTGCCGAATTCCAGCAGAATTGAAGAATTTTCTATACACTGGACCATCACGGTTCAGTGTTTAATTCAAAAAGTACTAACCGTTGAGTTTCTTGCCGGTTTTGTTAGCAAAATCTGCATTCGAAATCGGTTATAGCTTCATATTAATATAATACATTATTGCACTATGACAAATCAAATTGAAAAGTGATTTTAAGGCTATTTGTTTTAAAATCACTTTTTAATTTGATTCGTCACTGTACAAACTTTTAAAGCTAGTTTTTGATTTTGATTTTAAAAATAATAAGTTATTATAATTTAGCATGCCCTACAATGAGGCCGTCGTTCACGAATGCATCCGTCACTTTATGGGCAGGACTTTTGGAGTTCCACATCGAGCCTTACGTGACACAACCTTAGTGGGGTATAACATACCAAAAGTAAGATTAATATTAATTGTTTAAGCTTTTTTTTTTTAAATTTCCATCGGTTACTTATGATACAAATTGATTTTTTTTTTATATACTCGATAATTCATTTTAGGTGATATAATATAGTTTTCATTGCGAAGCATAATTTGCGGCACTGAATTCGAAAACGAATTCGACGCCGAGTTAAAGTTATAAAAATAAATAGTTTACAAACTAAAGTTTGTAATTGAACATCAGCAATATATAAATTTTATTTTAGTTTAAATTACTATTACTTTATAAATTCATGTTTCATTTTTATAACTGTATTTGTAACTAAGTTGTGAGATACTTGGATATATAATTTTATATTTTGCGTACTATCTAAATTATTACTTTTACATTACAGGACACGATGGTAGTCAGCAACTTTCCAAATATACTAATGGACGAAGAGCTATTTCCCGAACCCTACAGTTTTAACCCAGACCGGTTCATTGTTAACGGCAAGCTTTGTCTTCCCGACTATTTTTTCCCTTTTGGTTTATCTAAACATCGATGTATGGGAGATGTTTTAGCGAAATGCAATATATTTATGCTTACAACGACTCTCTTGCAAAAGTTCTCGTTGTTACCCGCGCCAGGAGAACCTTTGCCGTCTTTAGAACACGTGGACGGAGCCACTGCATCCGCAGCCCCTTTCAATGCTCTTGTTGTATGCAGAACAATAAAGTGACTTAGATTCAATTTTATAAATTGAATAGTTAATTAAAAATATTTTATATACATTATTTTAGGTTACACGTTTCAATTATATTATAAATAGCATTATATAATTATAAAATTATATTGATATATTTTGTAATGAATTTTCACTAATTGAAAATGAATTCGTTGTAAACTTATTTTTAATAAAATATGATGTTCTAATAAAAAGAGAGTGGTGATTCTAAACATAAATTTAATATTTTTATATCAATTCAAATTAAACAGACAACCTCTTCTGCTTAAGAATTTTCCTAAGAAAATATATTGAGAAATTGCTAAAAACTTTTAATCAGAAATTATTATTATTATATTATTATATATTCTTTATTGTACACCACACATAAAATAAAAAAGTACAAAAAAATGTATGAGAGTATCAAAAATAAACAAAAAGGCGGCCTTATCGCTCAATAGCGATTTCTTCCAGGCAACCTTAGGGTAGGAATTTGAGAAGAAGAAACAGGTAGGTGGTGTATAATAAACATACAATAAAAATATACAGTAAACCCTAGACTAATATATATATAATAAAAATACATACAATAAGTACTAATAAATAAATATATTAATACAATTATGTCATATTTAGAGATAGATAATAATCTTTTACAAGTTTTTTAAATGTTATAATACTCTGAGCCTTACGAATATGTAATTATGTGAAGAGAATAGGTATTGGGATACTGCTCATAAGTAGGTATGTATATTCTATTTATTAATGCTATTGGTTTCCGTGTTAAGTTTATTTGAACAGCCTGTGAAAACAGAATAGGTATAGAGGTTAAAACCATATATATTATTTCTAAAGGTGCTTTTTTTTTATAGAGCCTAGATCTTTTTCAATACTTATTCAATACTTAATCAGAATCCCTGGAAGACCTCAATATTAGTCTCAGTAACCGCGATGGAGTTTCCCGTTTGGTGGGCCTTAAAATGAATATGGACAAGACAAAAATCATGTCGACTGTCCATGGACACGACACATCATGTCGTGCCCACCCCGAAATCGGTTGGAAATTATACTCTCGAACTTGTTGATGACTTCACGAGTACATCTACCAAGGACAAAATATCCTACTTGGTATGTCTAGCTTCTAGAGAGAGGTCAATTGTCGAATTCAGCTAGGATGGTCAGCTTTCGGGAGGTTAAAAAACTTCTTTTCATCCGTCATACCTAATGTAAAAGAAAGTATTCGAACAATGTGTGTTACCAGTGATGACACACGGATCTCAGACGTGGTCTCTGACTATAAGCTTTTAAAACAAGCTCCAAGTTGCACAGCGTGCAATGGAAAGAGCTATGCTTGGTATTTCTCTGCGAGATCGAATCAGAAATGATGATCTCCGCAACAACTGACAAATGAAGATTGCCGACATAGCCTGACGGATTTGCAAAGTGAAGTGGCAATGAGCAGGGCACATAGCTCGTAGAACTGACGGCAGAAAGGTTCACGAGTGCAGACCATGTACCGGCAAACGCTGTGTCGAACGGCCGTCCGCGAGATGGACAGACGACTTGAGGAAAGTCGCCGGAAGCCGTTGGATGACGCTGATGATTGGAGGAGGAGGATTGATGATTTGGAGGACGCTGCTTTGAACCGGTCTCTTCGGAGGTCGATTGGGAGGCCTACGTTCAACAGTGGACATCCAATGGCTGATATGATGATAATAAATATTTCATATACCATTTGAAAGCTTATTTTCCCTGCATTTGACAAAAAATATAAAAAAAAAAATCATTTAAAAAATTAATTCATTTTATTTTTATATTAATAATGATATGAGCACCATGTGTTGATTGTGTATTTAAAAATATCTACAGTACAATTATTTTCTTTTAGACACTCAATATGTCTTGGTTTAAATCGTGAAGGTTACTATTTTCACATTGCGTATATAAAATCATAGAATTTACTCACATAAAATATTTAAATCTATGTAGTATAATATTTTATTTGTAGTTTGAGTTTCTGTATTTACTAATAAAATACTTTACATTCATCTAATATAGGTAATGAAATATCAACCTAAGTATAGAAACTTTTTCAATATACTAAATATTTCAATAGACTCTAACCGACTTTTTATGACATAATATGTCATGGGTTAACTCTCAAAAGCAAAGGAATTTGCTTTGAATGAAATTATCAAAATTATTATTGAAAATAAATTTGGTCACGGCCACGATAACGTCTCATTCGGCTTTGTATATTAAACAAGGTAAAAAGCTTGAAAAGTAAGCAAAGTAAGTAAATCAATCAGTAATGCGATGTAAGAATTAAAACAAGCCACATATCTGTTATTCATAGGTCTACTATAAAAAATTACATTTTGGCAGGCGATTTACACTACTGTTTAGAAGGTTTTGGACTATAATATCCTAGGAGGATGTTATGAATATGCAGTAATGTATCTCGTGTCATTTGTAGTTCCGATCTCTCCCGATAATTGTCGAAAATTGCCGAGTGTTATAATGGAAATAATCGTACTGTACGATATATATGAGTACATTTAAGGCGAGTGTTTTTGATCAATCACGCAAATTAATAAATATCGACGTAGATACATAATTCTATAAAGCGTTAACGTTTTCAGTTACTAGGAACTAGGGATGCATCCGATACCGATACCGATATATCGGCGATATTGCGAGTTTTCCGATATATCGGAATCGGCGATATTAATTTGCCGAAACACCGATACATTTTGCGCGCTATTGTAAACCCATATATACCTACGCGCCATCGCCGCGTTTAATTCGTTCATAAAAACGCAGCACAATTTGTCTACGCTAGGGAATCTCCACGTTATATTCTTACTTTGACTTGCGCGGCTATCCTCTCATATACATACCTCACGTAGTCCATTTCGCTAGTTGTTTTTGGTATGTAATAATTTTAATTTCTTAGTAGTGATTGTAACGTGAATTTTTTAGTTGCTACGTAATCATACTGTTCCATGTCCAAATTTGAACAAAATAGTACAAAAATATTTTAGTTTCCAACAAGTTCTGTCGCATCTAAAATACTATGCTCAACAGCAGGTCTCGTCCTAACAGACTTACGAAATCGGCTTTTATCGTATAATTTAAGAATGTAGTGTTTCCTGAATAAAAAATCTTATAACTGCCAGTTTTATTATTATTGATAGGTACATATCTGCCAGTTTTATTATTAGGTATATATATTTTATTAATTATTGATTTTTGTCTCCTGATCTTTGAGCTGTTATCAATTACTATTGTAACTTGTCTTTAATAAAAATATTATTATATTATTATGATATGTTGAGTAAAAACATCGGTGCGAGGACATAGTTGTTAGAAATATATTTATAAGAAATAGCTATAAAACCAGTATTAGGAAAATAAGTTAAAATATTGTATGGTGGTATGAAAGACTTCGTGTGCGCTTCATATTGAGACGGTTTCTTTACATAGATCACACGAAAAGAGTATTTATTGATTTTATTTTACCATAATATTATTCGCTGATAGCGACATCTGTGCTACGTTAGTCTTTACGCAAAAATATTGCGCAAAAACTCGAAAGTTTTCACATCATAGGCAATGCTATCCACAAAAAGTAGCAATATCAAACTTGGATAACGTTGGTTACATAGTATGACTACTGTGTAACAGATGGCGCTGTTAACATGTTATAAGTAAAAAAAAACATGACTATAGGTAATTATTACATTCAGCTACATAATGAACTTTAAAATTATATAATTATTCGTTTTCGATTTATGTTATTTAATGATTTTATTAACATGAAAATATTTAAAAATGTTGAACGAATAAATGAATGAAAACGTTGCACTGTTCACCAAATGTTTCTTCACCGTCTAAATGAGTTTTTTGTTTTCTGTGGTAGGGGATAATAAGTTTTACTATTTAGGTATTAAATATTAATATATACGGTATACTCGTAATAACCACTTTAAATATTATTAATGTGTATAAAAGGGCATGACATAAGTAATTTTGATAACATTTTATTTATTTATTAACCAACTTCAAAAAATAAGGATGTTCTCGATTCGACTTTTTTGTATGTTTTTTACACTATTAGGTATTCTGTCAATTATGAATCGATTTTGATTATTCTTTTTCTTATCTATAGGATATACTTCAGAAATAGTAATATAGAAATTTAATGAAAATCAATTGAGCGCTTTTAAAGGATAATCAACAAAAACAATAAAAGGAAAAAATCAACAGAAAAAAAAATAATAATACAATTAATTAGTAGCAGGTAGTAAAGGTGTATAAAATAGCACCTTACTTTCGTTAAGTTAAGTATAAAGCTCAATTTTTTTATATTTTCTTCGGAATAGCTTTAGAAATCTCGTCCTCGATTGCCGGACACGTATGACGGTTACTTCCTCCTGCCAGACACCCCTAAACCTTAATAAATTATAATTATACTTTCGTCATAGTATAAAAGCTAAATTTTATATAATATGTTACTTGGGGACCTATAAAAAAATGTTACCTCCATTGCCGGACACTTATGAGGGTTACTTCCCCCTGTCAGACACCCCTAAACCTTAATAAAATATACGAGTACCTAATTATACTTTCGTCATAGTATAAAAGCTAAATTTTATATATGTTACTTGGGGACCTATAAACAATGTTACCTCCATTGCCGGATACTTATGACGGTTACTTTCCCCTGCCAGACACCCCTAAACCTAAATAAAATATATGAGTAATTATACTTTCGTCATAGTATAAAAGCTAAATATTATATAAATGTTACTTGGGGACCTATAAAAAATGTTACCTCAATTGCCAGACACT
The DNA here is from genome assembly GCA_036937285.1 of Euphydryas editha. Lineage (NCBI taxonomy): Eukaryota > Metazoa > Arthropoda > Insecta > Lepidoptera > Nymphalidae > Euphydryas > Euphydryas editha. The sequence goes on from JAUPFZ010000005.1 coordinate 4,251,707, forward strand.
TATGACGGTTACTTTCCCCTGCCAGACACCCCTGGGTGTCGGGGATACGGCGGCGGCACTGGGTGCTCTGAGGTTCGGGAGGAGTCTGCCTAGTGCACTCACCACCTTCACGACCTTCGAGACCTTCACGACCATAGCGAAGGTCCACCCTCCGTCGAGGATGAGCCCCAGGTATTTTATTTGGGGGCTCATTCTGACTCTTCCCTCTCCGATCTGAAGGGCAGCCCCGGTGGAGGTCCCTTGCGGCCGGTCCGTGGAAGAGCAGGGCTTCGGTCTTGTCGATTCTGAAATTTGTATTATGACTACCACAACACACCTGAAACCATTTTACCGTTATACCACCTTACCGTTAGGTATTCCCACAAACCTTTGCCTGTATGGACAGAAACAAGATGCAGTTAGTTCTGAAAAGAAATGTTTTACTATCGTCAGAAATAAGAAGAATTTATTCCTGTTAAGAACGACTGTGAATCGTCACAGCGTGCATGCTAGCGTTTGCACTATCAAACACATGAAGAGTCTTCGGTCCAGCTTGAACGTGTGTCGTCGCGATGTGTTCACCTTGACACGCCGCCGAATGGAGTAATCGTCAGACGTCTGTTCGCCGCGCCGGTCGCCGCCAAATAATGTACCTACTCTGTGCTGCCTAATGACCGAGCCGCGTTTTTTTCTTTCGAATTGTGTATTACTGTTGGCCCTAGCGGCCTTTACAGTGTTACTGGTGGGGGAGCCGAGTACTGAGACCTGGCCGTGAAATGTGGGAGCTATAGGAGCTCTGTCTGGACGTTCGTCCTAAGGGTGTCTCCTAGCGAGATCGCAACTCGGCTTAGAACGTCGTCGGAGTGGAGAGAGGCGATACGCGGAGCCCGGATTGAGCGAACGGCGATCATACACACCTAGGCGCATCCGGATCGTCAAAAACCGGGGTCCTCGCCTCCGCCAGCGGAGGCGGTGTGTGTGTGTGTGAAGTATTTGTGGTCCCTAAGAAAGGGGCGATTAATAATATCATCCTATAATCCGGATGATAATAGATGTTTCGCAATTGAATCGATCCTGAAGTCTTTATATAGCGCGATGTTCCTCACGAACCACGGTGAAGCCGTGGCCGTACGTAGAAACCGGTTTTGTATAACTTGGAGCCGCTGTATGTAAGCGGGCTTGCAGTGAGCGAAGACAGGGCTCGTGCCTGTTAACATCTTACTCCTCCCGCATATCATCACATACAGCCTACTGAGTATGAACCGTGTCTTGTCACGTACGCGGTTTATATGAGATCGAAACGACAGCTCGCTGTCAAGGGTGACACCTAGGTATTTGACCTCTTTCTGCAATTAAATCGGTATCCCGAAGAGCTCAACGGTATCCGGTCGACCTTGTAGCCACAAGGTATGGTTCGGGTTACTGGCGAAGTGCACTGCGGCACTTTTGTCTACGTTGACCTCGATTCTCAACTTCCTAAGCCAAACGCTTAGCGCGGTGGTTGCGGACTATAGGCGTCTAGTCAACACTTCCATCGAAGTGGACGTGGTGAATAGTTGCTCCGCTCTTAGCGGGGATAGGAATGTCGTTCGTGTAGAGCGAAAAAAGGTTTGGGGTGAGCACGGAGCCGATAGACCGAGCCGCGGGAACGTATGACGTGTTTATCGAATCTTAACGCGCTATCACACTTCGCGTATGAGCACGCCGCCGCACCTCGCTCGCCTCGCACCGCACGAACAAAACTGCGCATCTCCTTGATGCTCTTTGCGTCGTAAAAAATACGTAATAAATATTTTTGCATATATATAGGCATTTTTAACGAATAAATTATTATTATTCTATTCAATTCAATTATTCGCTTACAACCTTCTGACAACCAAAGTATGTTCATTGAGATTGTGAATTATAAGGAGGATTTCAGACTACCTATACTTAAAAACTCCGCGAATTTTATTATCCGCGAAACCGCGGTTTTTATGTTACAGTGAGGTAAGTAATAAAATTAGAGGTTATAGAAATTGGTTACATTGCTGAAAGTTCACGAGTTTTAATCTTCTTGAATAGTTACTGTATTATAAAAATATAAAGGTATGTCATAATGTTATTCAACTTTCGCACTGTAGTATATCGAAGGGTTATCTATCCTGATTTGAACCTGTTTTCCGGGATTTCGAGATTTTCAAAGTGATATTTGCAATTTATAATCCCACGATGATAATGAATCTGGATCCAGGAAGAAAGTCAGTTCTGTCAATCGTATAAAGTACAACTCTCAAAAAGGGACGCACCCGAGTCTAGGCCAAGTTCGATGGCAGTAGCGACATTTATCCATGCTACCATCTCCCCAAAACAAGATAAGCTCTCACATCACCCCTCTCCCAAAAAGGCGGAACAAGAAGAGCGGCAAGCGGAGGCGCTAAACAGGTTCACCAAAGACGACAGTCCGAGGCACCCGAAGGCGTCACCGGCCGCTCGAACTAGAGCCGACATGGGGCAGGTTTCACCACCACACCGCTCCAACACACGGAAAACGCCCTAATCGAGTTCCTGGCTATAACAAAGGCAAACCGCGAGGTAAGCCTGGCCATCTGCAATAAGATCATGCAGACCTACCGGTACGACCATCAAAGGTTACTGGGGGCGGAACTCGAGGAAGCCCAAGCAGCCATATATAACAGCGAAACCCGACAAGTACTTAAGGGCAAGATGTCGGGTACATATATGGCTGCATATAACAGCACAGCAGGCTTCGTGAGCGCCGTCGAGTCTGAGGAGCCGCAGACCTTTCAAACACCCGAAGGGGTCCCGGTGGTGGTAGTGGCCAGATGCACGAAAGTAATGCTGGGGGACCGGATACTTCAGATGGCGAAAACCATCTCGAACGACTGGGAAGCCGGCTTACTATCCGTGACCTGGGGACTCCCATCGCTGGAATGGATAAATGGGGTACCGGGATGCGGCAAGACAACTCGCATAGTAAGGGATTCGACTTCGACGAGGATACGGAGGTCATGATCACGACCACAGTCGAGACGGCCAAAGACTTAAAAGAAAAACTGGCCCACCACTATGGCAACAAAGCTAAGCAAAAGGTGCGCATTATGGCCTCCGTTTTGATAAATGGTTTGCGTGAGGGCTCGACAATTACCCGCCTAACGGTGGACGAAGCCCTTATGAACCACTTCGGAACCATAGTAATGGCCGCCCGACTATCCGGTGCAGAGAAGGTGATCCTCATCGGAGATATAAACCAGCTGCCGTATGTCGACAGGGATAACCTGTTCGAAATGCGGTACTGTAGACCTACCCTGCTAACAACCATCTCGTGCGAGTTGTCATGCACGCATCGCAACTCCAAGGATGTCGTCTTTGCCATCGGCGAGGTCTACGGAACCATATACAGCTCCAGCGCAAGATCCGATCGTTGCGAGTGGAGAGCCTCACAGGCGCGTATCTCCGTAGGAAGGGATCGGACCCTATACCTGGTCTTTACGCAAGATGAAAAGAGATTGTTGTCTGACCAGGGATATGGGTCCGGCGAGGGATCGCGCGTCTTAACCATCCATGAGGCACAGGGCCAGACCTACGAGGACGTCATCGTCCTCCAGTATAAGACGAGGAGGCTCCGAATCCACGACAGCGTTTCGCACGCCGTAGTCGCGGTGACTAGACGCACTAACACCTGTGTTTATTACACCGACGACTGTGATGACGCAATTGGTCGCTTTGTGGCGAGGGCGGCGGAGACCACGGAAAAGGAAATCCTCGAGCACAGTCTCAAGATGGCGATTCATCACAGAGATACCGCCGTCATTGAGAGTGTGCTCGATATGTTGAGTAAAAACATCGGTGCGAGGACATAGTTGTTAGAAATATATTTATAAGAAATAGCTATAAAACCAGTATTAGGAAAATAAGTTAAGTGTTAGTAATAGCATATTGTACCTACAATTAGCAAAGTAAAGTAAAAAAAAAAAAGAAAAAAAAAGCATGTCAATAAATTTAAGAATACCTACATATTTTGGTAGGTGGACTCATGTTAAACATTACAGACATTAAGTTTTTAATTAAGTCATTAATAATGTAAGCAGCTACTAAGTATACCTAAATCTGGAATAAAAAAGGCATGGGCAAAATGAGCCCGTGGACATACATTTACATATATATATATATATATATAAAAATCGTATAAAGTAATTGTGAGATGAATTAGACAAATTACAAGTTTTAAAGTGGTATCGTGCGTTATTGTGTTAAGAAACGTGCTTGTGTATTGCCGTTTTTGTTTCATCAAGTATAGTCCGTGCGCGGAAACTTTGCCGATGACCACCCTTCCCACCGGAGTTGACTGCATCCCTCGCTCGTCTGATGTGTACCACTAGCAACACAGCCGATACGTGCGTGTAATTTTTTGCTTTCGCTACGAATTAATTAATTGTTGTTTTCTTAGGTTTTACTAGTTTTATTTTTGTTAGTTATTTGTTTTCGTTGTTTGGAACCATTAAACTTTTATTTTACGGCTAGGTTTCATTCATTCACTAAATATAAATACATAAAAATATATAATCTACGTAACAAACAACAGCGTTTTTTATTTACTATTTATAATTACACTTTATATTAAATTTGTAATTCGACCGAAACTATTTTGTATTAGTTTGATGTAAAATATATACAATAATAATCTACATTTATGTGACCTTTTTTTTTCAACCCTACTGACTATCGACGCGTGACGTCACAAAGCCATCGGCAAAGTTTCTGCGCACGGATAATAGGTATGTTTTTTCGGACAAGATTTTTATTTTATTTGATGATTTTATTTATTTTACGTTATTTTATTTTAGCAACTTTGCTATTTATAGACTCAAATTTTGAAATAAAATTTTTTTATAATTTTTTTGTTAATTTATTTCACACACATTTAATAAAATTGACACCAATAAGAGCCTGTAAATTTTATTTTAACATCGAATTTATAAATTAGAACTTAACATTAATAAGAAACAAACACATTTTATAATTAATTTTAACACATCCAATTTAAATACATAAATAAATCAGTACGTATTCTTTGAGATAGTATTTAATTAATTAATTTATAATATTATTAATACTAACTTCCCTTACAGGCTAAATGTCAGACATATGTGAATGGCTTATCGCGAGTATATTTTTATTCCCTCAAGCGATTAAAACTTTAAATTAACATTAAATTTCGTAAATTGTTTTAACATCGATTTTGATTTCAATAACGTAGATCATATATCATTAATATCACTACCATGATTAATATGTATACATACATGAAGTTCAAGAAAACTGTTCGAATACAATTTTTTTTTTATTTACAGAATCATTTTAGTAAATTTATATGTATCGACATTTGTTGTTTGTAAATAATAAATTGTAAGAAATAATGCACTTGCTTGCTTGCTTGTGTTGGGCCTTTCCACTCAAGCATGCAAGCGAAAGGGTGAAAAGGTAAAATGTGTTGAACTAAAATGTGGGGAGGGAATGAAGCGGAGTTGAATAGGAAGATAATGATGAAATTAAGAGATACTAAATTTTATAATAAAATTATGCACACTTATAATATTTTGTAGTTGCGATTTTAAGTGTGTAGGTACCTTACTTAACTTAAAATCTCAAATAGATAAAACGGACTAACTTTATGATAAGATAATAAAAAAGAAGGCATTGCGATTGTTTAAGTATGCTAGCCTGTTTCCTCAAATATGAAAATTATATGAAACTGACGCCTGATGACTTATGATGATAACAATGAAAATTAAGGTGGTTTTGCAAACTCGTAAAGAAAATTAATATTGGCGTTTGTAATAAGATAATGAAAATAACAAACATTATCGCTGTCGCATTAAGCATGCACTGAGCTTTCGTTACTTAATCACGCAAACGCACGAAAATCATGCGTGTTTGGTATATCATCGTTCACTAGGGTTGCCACCTCTCCGGGTTTGACCCGGAGTCTCCGGGTTTGCATGGTGCATCTCCGGGCTCCGGGTTTAACATCGAAATCTCCGGGTCAGACCGGGCAGTGGCAGTGAAGCGATAGCCGACCATCACGGCGCGGGGCGAGACTTAAACCAAGTACGAGAGTTCGTACAATCTAGTGATTCAAGATCGCCTGTTGATTAAAAATGGGTTCAGTTATTCACATTCGAGGTGACTTTCCTTCACCGAACTGCCAAAAATAATCGTATTTTTTACACTAATCCTTATAAGCAATGCTTTTTTAGAGCGCGTCTTTTCTTTAATGTGAAATTTGTGGACAGACGAGCGAACCTGCTTGTCAGTGGACATGGTGAAGATAGAGTTAATTGTAAAGATTAATTACAAATATGAAATGCCGAGAATTTTTTAAAATTTTGAAGAAACCTGAACAAGAAAAGATTCTTAAATAATCCCTTCAAAATAAAAAATGTTGTTTTAAGCTGGTCCAAGTTAGCCTAGCACTAGTTAGGTCTTTTATATTTAATAAATACATTACCAATTATAATTTATATAATAAATTATAATTGGTAATATATATATATATAAAACTCTTACTAAAGAAATTAACTTTATTTTTAAAATCTCCGGGTCTACTGTTTTTGAAAGGTGGCAACCCTATCGTTCACTCATGGTTGCGTGTTTAAATATGTTGGCTTGTACACTTGTGTATAAGCCAAAACACTCGTATACGCAATGTCTTCTAAGATTCACTTAAACACGTATAAGCAATGTCTTCTAAAATTTCATTATTTTGTTATTAAACTTAGTTTTATTTATTTACGTGTTTAAGTGTAGAAGCCAACACACTTAAACACGCGACCGCAATCTTTTCTTAGTTTCCAATATTATATATTAAATATTATATATTAAATATTATATATTTAATATTAAATATTAAAGTCAGTTTTGTTTAATTATGTGTTTAAGTGTACGAGCCAGCACATGCTTTTTAGTTACCCGACTGCGACAGAAGGAGGGTTATGTTTTTCGAGTGTATGTATGTATGTCCATTTCTTTGGCACGCCCTACAGCCCAAACGGCTGGACGGTTTTTGACATATGAGGTGTCGTTGGATTTGTCTAAATTGTAGTAGTGACATAGGTTAAATAAATTTTCAAAATGGCGCCCGCAAATGGCGGAATGAGGGGGGGGGGGGAGTTGATTTTTTTTCTTACTGTAGCAATATGGGTATCAAATGAAAGTTAGTAAATTGTTTTATTCTTTTTAGTGTATAATAAGAGTATTTTACGCAGTCAGGTTTTTTGATTTTTTTAATTTTTAATTTTTATTATTTTTTTATTGAAGTTAGTTTTATTTATTTGCGTATTTAAGTGTACGAGCCAAGACACTTAGGTACGCAACGGAAACTTTTTGTTAGAAATAATAAACTAATCCTAATATTGCCAATGTCATGCCATCTTTGAGATATAAGTTGGTCTATCTCTTGTGCCTGTAATTAAGCTGGCTCACTCACTTTTCATACTGTGCCCAACAATTCAGTGACGGAAGAAACCAGTGACGGAAAGTAATTTACGTTGCATAGCATATATGCATAGACACATAATCCATATGGATTATTTCAATCATATGATTGAAATAATGAAATTATATTAATATACTTTTACTTCTCAAATATATCATATTTACGTATGTTTCGAAAAATCGAATAAACAGACACATATCTAAAAATTATAACAGTGATTAATTTGAATAATATTTATTTGTGTTATATCCAGTGGCGTAGCGAGCTTATCTCGCGCCCGGGGCACAATACCTTTTTGGCGCCCCCTACCCCTCATGCGAAAGACCATTTGGCGCCCCTTGGTGAGTAGTGCCCGGGGTATGATGCACCCCCTCGCCTCCCCCCCTCACTACGCCACTGGTTATGTCACATTATAACATAAATAAATATTATCGCATTATTTAACATTATGGTTGATATAGAATGTTAAATTTCATATTATATTATTGGCATGAGCCAGTTGACGTTAAAGTAAAACATTAAAATAAAATAAAACATGACGTTAACTGTAAAACATTAAGAAGTACTAAGAAACTGAAATTCCCAGTCATTAATAACTACGGCAAATATTAACTTAACTGTATTTTAATAAAAAATTCTCCTGAAAATGAAATGAACTAGAAAAAATATAGGTAAGCAAACACTCTTTATTTCACTCTTTTTTTTTTCTTATTACTTCTTAGAGCAATCTGTATAGATGACGTATCTCTTGGCGGCGATGATGCGATGGACGGATCAACCCTATCTTTAAATTTAGACTACATTCTGATAACATTCTTAACTTTGTTTCCGTATTGCTAAGTACGATATATATGTATATACTAATGTGTGCATATATAGGGAATACAATGTTCTTTTCTTTTTGTTTTTTTTTTATAATGTTAAATACCAAATATCCCACAATTAACTAATTACATAGTTTAAAATATTCTTTAGTTAAGGTTTGTTTTATGCAACTTGTTGTCCTTGTTTTAAAAATATTTTCATGATGTGCGGAGGGTGTCGGATTACGAATTAGTGAGATTCTATTATACATAAGATTATATTATTTTTATATATATATATATATATATATATATATATATATATATATATATATATATATATATATATATATACCTAATTAAAAATATAGTACCTATACATACAGTATGTTAACTAAATGGCGAATGATGTCCCCAACTTAACTTAAACGTAAACTTCGTTTACGTTTAAATTACATTTCAAGGCAATTTTTGAGCTTCTTTTCCCTACATACAATACAATAATCAATTAAGTCATTAGAAATTCGAGAATTTAATAATTTTGACTAACAAAAGTGCCACATTTTATAAAGTACTAGAAGACCCTCGGGGCTTCAATTGTTTTATGTTTAAGCCTATAGTTCTTTTGGATAATGTAATGAAAATAAATTTTAATGATGAATGAATTAATGAAATCTATTCACTTTTTTTTCTTTTTATACTAAGGGTGTAGATGAGCATATCAGCTAAGTAATGCAATATATCTTTAACAAGATTGAGATATTATGATATTGCTGATTATAGAATAATTATTAAAACATACTTGGCAGTAAAAATAAATATCGCTACAGAAATCAAATACAAAATGCTTAATGACCGATTTATTTATTTATTTAATGAAACTCAAAAATGAACTAATATAATCGATACGGATGGGGTTGCAGGAAAACAGAATTAATTTGTTTAAATTACAATCATTCTATAATAACTAATATTAATTAAACTAAGAAGCGTATGTTAATAAACGTTAGGCTTGCCTAATATAAATTCATAGTCTTGTTATTTTCTTTATAACGTCATCTTTCTTATGAATCTCCTTAAAAACCTATATTCTAACTTTCCTATACAAAATAGAGAGAGATTCATGATCAAATCAATAAATAATTTTTCGTCATAATTAAAAGCGATTGAAGTTCAATTTTAAGACCGGACACTATTTTATTTTTATATAATACTAGCTGTTGCCCCGACGTCGTCTGCGTGAACGCTATTAGATTACACGTTGTTACAGAATGCGTTGAAGAAATAAAGGTTCACTGCTCGTTCCCCGTAGGTGATAGCGTGATAATATATAGCCTATATGTTGACCCTAGTTCTTAATAATATTCGTGCCAAATTCGAAGTAAATTCATGCCGTACTTTTTGAGTTTATCCCGGACATACATACAGACAAACAGACAAAAATTTAATACAGACATTTTATTATAATGTATAGATTATATTATAACAGTAGGTTTATTTTAATTTAAATAATTTAATTAGAGTCAAATAATTCTTTCTTAGTTTAGGTACTATTTTATAGTACCTGATAACCCATTTTGTTGACAAAAAATTAAAATATTGTATATATTTAATATATTTTCTTTTCTTTCGGTAAGTATAAGTTTTAGTTAGACCAGTGCCGATAATTTTCGAAATAAACAAAAAAAAAGTAAAATGAAACCCATTGGAAAAGGAAGAGAATATAACAAAAATGCAGGGAAAAATAAATTAAGGGCGATCTGATGTCGGGAAGCGGGGGGAGGGGGTTTAAGGTTATAAAACGGTTTATCTCGATTTTTGGCAAAAATGCAAGTCCTATGGAAAAAAGTTAAATGGCAAAGTTGTAAGTAATAAAAAGATCTACAACTTTTGTATTTACACTTTTTTTACATAACCTCAAAATTTATGTGAAAAATACAAAATACCAAGACTTTGGTTTTTTAAATTTTATCTTTTACAAAAATATATTTTATTTTATTTTTTCACGAAAGGTGAAAAAAACTTTTAAGTTTTCACCAAAATAGTGAAAAAAAAAATTATTGTAAAAGATAAAAAAAAAATCAAAAACTTGGTTATTTGAATTTTTCACAAAAATTTGGAGGTTATGTGGAAAAAAGAAATAGGTATGAAGCATGCAAGCTGAATGAAAGCGAGAACTGTATGAAAGAGCTTACCAAAACAACTGTCTACCACAGTCTCACACTATAGTCTGGTCGCGTTAAGAAAATAGTGACTCATCGTTGTCACTCAGCTTAGCCACGCCTCTTGACCAATAAGATCACAGTAAATTATAAAGTCGTGTTCACTTTGAACAGTTGAAGCCCTTCAGACAATACGGACGTGTTCTTTGCCAATTTTAAAAATGAATACTGAGGTATTCTTAAAAATAATAGTGGATCAATATTACATAGCGGAAAAAGACGAGTGATTTACAATGTTTTTAAGTACTTTAAACAGTCTGGTGACCAAAACGTGACTATGGAGAGTATAGTAGTGAAAAAGGCTAGTGCATGCGGTGTATCTGAAAATAAGGTTCTGACGATTCTAATAATTTTTTTTAATGTAATAACTACTTAATTTTAATATTTTAATATATTGTCATAAAAAGTTTGCTTTAATATTAATGGTTTAATTTTTACCCCAGAATGAATACGCCTTTACTTTGATGAGTCACTATTTTCTTACCGCGAACAGACTATACCTAGTAAATGTAAGGTCTAGTTTAAAAAAAAGCGCTTCGCCACTGGTCTATTTGCTTTTATTCGTAGAGATTATTTTAAATAATATAATTTGTAAGTACATGGTAATAAATATAATCCTTTTCAATCATTAAATTCGTTCAAATCACTCATTTCAATCATTTTGCAAATGCTTACTTTTGTGTATGATATGCAATCTTTTCTTTGATATAAACATTATGATTTACCATATTTATGTATGGTTAATATTTTCTTTAACATATCATACTTTTTGGCAACAAGTTATCCTCAAGAATATAGTCTAATTTTTATTATATTTACAGACTAAATCCCACTCCATTTTTTCATATAATTATAAGACCTAATAAATAAATCTATTTTCTTAAATATTTACATATTATAATTAAAATGACAAAACTTCAGGTGGTACCTTTATCTAACTTAAAACATTTTATAAGCCTTAAGAAGGTAAATTTTAAAATTCACAATTCGTAAATTAAAAATATACAAGAAATCTAAGCATATTAACTTCCCTTTAAATATTTTAATACATTATGTATAATATACTGACACTTATTTTAGATCACACTTATTTTTGGTCGTGATTTATATCACATTTTTTATTATGTTCAAGAATTTGAATGAGATTAATGAATAGCATGATTAAGTCGATCTTAATCCTAACAGTATTGTATTATGTTTCTTATACCTATATAATGAGTGAAATATGTTAATTAATTTCAATAATTGTTTACGAGATGTGTACCTACGTAAAATCGATAAAATACCCTTAACAGCCACACTTACATCAAAGATTTCTTAAATGGCTTTGGATAAGGTTTCGAAAATACGTCCACAGTTCTTCTTTTTTTGTTGTTTTTCTTTGTTTGTAAATTTGATCTCTTGCGATTGATAGTAGTCCTTAGCTCGATCTAGAAATAATATAAATGTTATCAGATTAGTGTAGGCAGTGATATGTTTAGACTAAAATAATAGTACTAGTAAAGAGTTAACATCAGGTTCATACTTTTGTTTTACTAAAATTATTTATTACTAAAATACGCAAGAAAATAAGATACTCCTATTAACCGACAGCTAATGAGATGGAGGTTTTATGTTTGTCTGTACGTATTTTGTTTTGTTTGTTCGACCATCATCATATTTTATTCAATTTTGAATCGATTTTGATTATTTTTTGTTGTTGTTGTTGTTAATTAGTGGTCGTATATTTTAAAAAATCTAGATATTATGGGTGGATTTCGGAGAAATTGAAGAAATTCCTTAAAATACGATACCTATTGTAGATTTTTGTATTTATGCACATCGATTTCTACAAGGTTTCGAGGACGGTTTACGTAATTCTTTTATGTGTTTATGTATATACTTTTTTATGTTTAAGAGAGAAAAATATATTGATAATCTGATAATGGAATTATTGTTACTAAATCAAAAGTGATTCAAGATTGCTGCTGTTGATATTTAGAAGTTTGACAAATTATTACGTTTATACTTAAGAATATAAATATATATATATGAGGTATGAGGAGATTTATATATATATATATATATATATATATATATATATATATATATATATATATATATATATATATATAAATCTCCTTTTATAGGCTATTTTTGCCATTCATTATTAACTAAATGGAGATTCGAATAGGGGATCGGACAGTAATCAGATTAAAATGTAAAATGTGGTTAGATAAAATAAATATACTGTTTTACGATTATTTACCTAATAATAATTTAATATAATTCATTTAAATATTTTTAAATGAAGAAATAAAATGTTGTTATTTTTAATATTTTTAAACAGTACTGAAACACCAATCACAGTGCGTGACGTCATCTGTGGACAATCACTGACTGCATGGGTACTATCTACTTAGTTTACTCAGTTATTTCCATAATTTTGTTGAAATTATAAAAGTTGCTAAAACATTATTGATAAATTAGGATACGGTAATCGATTTAAAAGCTGTCGCGTGGTGTTTAACCAGTTTTTTAATAATGAAAACAGGATTTACGAAAGCCGACAATCGAAATCTTCCCAGAGTGAATACGTTTCTGATTTGCAATTTCTTTGCAAGTAATTCAGACTTTTGTGACAAAATTTGTGTTTTGAAATGTGAAAACTTCTGTATTACTATTATAAATATATAATAATATATTATTTGCCATAAATACCTAGGTACTTGAAAAAATACCTCCTTGAAAAATAACCTCTAATATTACGCAATATATGTATGTATTGTACCTACTGTACTGTAATAGCCTGTAAACCACCCACTGCTGAGCGAAGGCCTCTTCTCCATATAGACAAAGGGTTGAAGCTTAATCCACCACGCCGCTCTATTGTAGGTTGGCGAATAATATACTACTATAAGTAACGATCGCTATCAGGTGTATATGATAACAACCGGGACCGACGGCTTTACGTGCTCTCCGAGACACGGTGGGGAGAACCACAAGAACATACACCCAGACAGGAAACAAATATTTGTACAAATACAATTATCTGTCCCGAGCGGGAATCGAACCCGCGATCGCCGGCGCGGGGTGCTGAGGCGACTACTCGCACCACTACACAAGAACGGTCGTCGCAAGTAGAATACTGTCAACACTATATCACATTCTTAAGTGTTACAAAAAAAAAAAATATTACAAAAAGAAAAAATCTATAATAGTAGTTGGCCGTAGAGAGAAAACAATATAATATATTTACTAAAAATTAATTTAAGCAAATTTCATTCTATTTATTTGTAGTAATTAATGTATATTTAAGTGAAAATAATCTTCACAAAAGTAAATTGGTGAATTGATTTCGTTGCATTTTCTACTCGCTAAGTCTAACCATTTTCTTTCGTTTATCTGCTTTTCTTGGCACATCAAATGAATATTTTATTTGGAGTACTTTTTGATGTGTTCGTACATTGAGGTACTGCATACCAACGATATTTTTTGCGTTCTATAAGAACAAATAAAAAATCTACTCCACGAAACAAAACTTCTCGTGAACTTATGCTCATGCAGCTGTTTTGTTATAGCCCCAGATGACGTCACGCGCTTTCAGATGATATAGCGTGGCGTTTTGGCGGGATTTTTAAACAGACAATATTTAAACATGATTTTGAGTACTTAAACGGCTATAAAAAAATAAAGTTTTATTTTTTATGGGAATAAGTATCCATAAAGATTAATTTAAAACACTTTCTGAAAATTTGTCCGATCCCCTATTGTTCTATATATCATAATCATTAAAAATAATTAATATCACCGATTCAAATTTCACTCGCACTTACTTATATTTTCTGTTCTGTCTCTGTACACTTCTGTACTGTGACGTTTTACAGTTTAATTTCTTCGATAAACAGGCTTTAAAGCGCGAAGATTTTTAAAATACGTCCAGTAAATTATTGTATTTAACCAAACAAACGAACACGGCCTGTATTTAGTATTAGTTTTTTTTTTTTTGTATTGTATCAACCTGTAAACTACCCACTGCTAAGCGAAGGCCACTTCTCAATATAGAAAAAGGGTTGGAGCTTAATCCACCACGCTGCTCCACTGCGGGTTGGTGGATAAATTCTCTACCATGAGTAACAATCATTACCAGATGTCCATGATAACAACTGGAACCGACGGCTTTACTTGCTCTCTATACACCCGGACCGGAAACAAATATAAATACAAATGTATGCCTCTAGCGGGAATCGAACCCGCGACAGCCGGCGTTGAGGCAATTACTCGCACCACTAAGCCACAACGGTCGTCTATTAGTATAAATTTACTTAAATATATTATATTCACCTCACTAAGTACAGCCCAGTAAATACTATCTCTGATAACTCGTAATCGTATAGCCAAAAGCGGACCCACAGTATGATCCAGTTTCCCGTCAGCCAATCCGAATTCATCAAATTGATCCACGATAATGAACTTATTATCCTTTTCCGTGTAAACTTCCACAACAGTATCGAAAAATTTATCAGACTGATGCTGTACGTTGCCACTTCTGAAAGTATAGCTGTAACATAAATGTATATATGTTGAAAAGATTAATTATTTTAATATATTAATTAAGATTACACGTTGTTACAGAATGCGTTGAAGAAATAAAGGTTCACTGCTCGTTCCCCGTAGGTGATAGCGTGGTAATATGTAGCCTATATGTTGACCCGACTTCTTAATAATATTCGTGCCAAATTTGAAGTAAATCCATGCAGTACTTTTTGAGTTTATCCCGGACATACATACAGACAGACAAAAATTCTAAAAACTATATTTTTGGCTTCAGTATCGATTGTAGATCACACCCTAAGTATTCTTTTAAAAAAAACAATTTCAATGTACCTACAGTTTTGACTTTCCTACCATTTTATTACATGTATAATAGATTATGTTAAATTTAACGAAACAAACATCGCGTTTTTATTCTCGTTTATATTTACTGCTCTATGGAAGAGTTATAACTTAGGAAATCTTCAGGTAATAAGTTATAAAAACTAAAAAGACTGTTTAAAGAAACACGTAATTTTTTTTTAATTTTTTTTTTATATAACTTGTTCCTAAGTCTTTGTACCTAAACTAACTTTACTCTGGTATTAAGGATGACAAAAATAAAAAAGACAATTTTTGTCTTATTATTGTTTTGCTTTTTTATTTTTTATTTATTCCTCAAGAATTAAAGTATCTTATCCATAATATGAGTACCTTACTTGTATTTATTTTATGTATTTCGCTGTCTGGAGGCAACAGAAAATGTCAATAAGTATTTATAGTAATGCTATGTTTTTAGACTTTAATTATTTTCTTCCTCATAATATAATCATAATATCATCAATCATCTTTTAAGTTATATAACATATATATTGTTTTATATTTACGTTTATTTATTATTTTTTTCATTACCTCGAAATTATTGTTGGTTTTGAAAACCAGAACTCGATGACCTCGCCTTTTTTAGGAGTAACGCCCCAAAAGAAAGTTTTACCTTCGTATGCACTTTTTATAGTATGCTCGGGTTTTTCCTTAATTGTAACACGGACAAATTTTATTGGTGGATTTTTATGAGGATAGTACAGAGGTAGAATTCCAAAGCGAGGGTCCTGAAATTATAAAATTAATTAATTAATACTTGTATAATTATTGTTTTTCCCGTAGGCGTAGTCTAAATGGAGTCTTTTATTAATTGTTATTGTAAGTAGCAAAATCAATATTTACCTTTACTTTCTGTATCTTTCCCTTAAGAGAAGAATACAAACCAATATGCTTGAACAGTGACGATTTGTATTTGGGTCAGATTAGCATCTTATTTTTTCCGCACACGTTCTAAAAAAGAATTTATTTAAATCTATAATTAGAAAAGAACTTTCTACTACTTACTTACTATTTGTGGTATTATGAAAGAATCATAATTCTTTTGATAAAATTAATAATTTTAGACTCCTATCATACATACTACTACCAAGCTTATGTCAAGCGTGCACATTCTTCCGAGGCTTGAATAAAGTTAGCGTTGTATTAGCGGCATTGCGTCGCGAAAAGTTTCTTTATAAATCCATAACGACGAACGTATAACGTCGCTAATTTAATGGAGCGACGTCAGTATTATCTTTAGGCTTTTATCTTTGACAATACTTTATATTATGTTTAATGATGAGTAATAAAAAATATTAAATTTATAAATGGCTAATGTCCATTAATCGGCAGATATTTTAAAATCCTAAATTGTGTATAATTTAAACTTTAAACTTTAACTTTTGAATTATTTACGTTAACTCGAATATTTAAATTAAATATACATTTTCAACATATTCCGGAAACGATAAAACTGAAGCGTAAAGCAAAAATTGTTTTATAATAAGGTACTTTGATTACAAAGCCAAGACTTGGAAGTTTTAAATTATTTACTACCTTTTTTGTTCTTTCATGTAACAAAAAATAATAAATAACTAGTATTCCAGTATGGAGCACGAAATCAAATTATTTAAATTTATTTAATAGTTTTAACGTGATGCGAGGCGTAGGTACAGACAAACAAAAATAAATATTAAATTTTTGGCTCTACTGTCGATTATAGAGGGCCCTCCAAAAATATCTTAAAATGTCGTCAATGTCTTATATGTCAAGAGACCAGACAAATAAGACAAAAATTATATATATATATATATATATATATATATATATATATATATATATATATATATATATATATTAGTAGTATAGATTATAGAGTGCCTTCGAAAAATAGAACTTATGTTCTTTTTACAGAAAGGAACCTTTATACTTTTATTATAAGTAAAGATATTCGGTAAGAATTACAAGTAGACAGGTCAGACGAACAAAATGATAGCCGAATCTTAGTAATAGGATTCCATGAGGAACGTGAATGATGGTATCCCAAAATTACTAACATGTTGCCACCATTATTGCGTAATCGTGACGCATTGAGAAAAAACAAAAAAAAAAATGTAGTTGTATGTTGTACTCATTGCTTACTACTTTAAATTAAGTGTGAAATGATATTGTTGAATATGTTTCCGAGACGATTTATCGCCTGGAAAAATGAAAAAGCGCTCTAACCCGCTCTGGGTTCTCGGGTTTCCTTTCCTTTTAGCTGAAACACTGGACAATTGCTAGTATAATAGTAAAAAAGTGAACTAACCGACGATTTGTCAATGGTGCACACTCGATCAGCGAGGTAGCTCTCCACTAGCCAGTCGATTGGCATATTTTGATAGAAAAGTTGCACATAAACAATGAAATTTATAAGATCCGACGATCTAAACAGCTTTCCGATTCCACCGACATGACAAAATTCCAAAATAAACCACTCCGGCGTTGACACTGACATTGCGGTCACAAACTGCTTAATTTCCTGAAATACATTTGTAGTTGGTAAGCGTTAAAATTAATAAATTAGACCAAATTAATATTTAAAAATATGAATGTTCATTATATTCTATATTATGGCAATATTGCCGCCATGGGGGATACCAGTTTGGCCTCACTTATATAGCCGATGGAGCCAGATTAAAGAACTTACGTCGAACATTTTATCTGGAATATGTTTTCTGTCATATTTTTTTACTAAAAACGTAGCACAATTTATTCGTCTGCAGGGCCGCTTCTAATACGTATTAGCTTTATATCTGTGCTCGACGGCTCAATAGAAACACCCAAAGTCGACTCAGGCTCGCGGTCATATGGTGTCCCCCACGGCTTCAACGGAACAATCGTGTGTCGACCACATGGTGTCACCCATGGCCCAAACAGAAAAAACTAAAAAATAAAACGCGGCGGTTAACGTGTTAATATACCTTCTACTCTCAAAAACATTTAGTAATTAATATTACTACAGGCATATTTGTTTTTTATTTGCTATAAAATATAGCAAATCTTAAAAAATTGTTGTCCGTAAGAAACAAATTCAATTTCTTCCTGTTATAACAAATAAAAATCATAACAAATTTGTTTTATAAAATATTTTTCCATTTCACTACTTATTTTATCATTGCTTGTCTTAGGAAAAAGCACTAAGAGGATTCAATTTTCGCTTTGCTGATTTATTTCAAAGCAAAACATTTTGCATTTCAATTCGCTACAACACAAGAACCGCGCGTTACTATTATTATTTTTCTAGTATAACAAAATACAGACAATAAAACAAATAAAATTAGAACTAATACATTTCGCGTTTTACTTCACTAACATTTCGGAATAAGCATAATAATTTACTTTCGTTTACAATAATAATGCTTTTTCTGTAGACATATTGATATGTATTATGATGTAATATATAAAATGAAGTACACAAACGCTACTAATAAGGGCAATCCTCTAAAAGTGTGTGGGAATTAATGTATAAACAAATAAATCCACATTTGTTATATAAGACCTTATTCGATACAATATTATGAAATAGATAACAAAAAAAAGGGAAAAGCTGGAAAACAACTTAAAACTAAACTTGCTATACGGAAATCTTGCAACAATATTCAAAAATTGCAAAGTTAGGCTTAATAGATACTTAAGCTCACCTGCATATAATTTTCTTGAGCAATAACATCATCTTCCAGCATCAAATAGTATGTTCCTCTTGTTTGAGCGTACGCCATCAAGTAAATAGTGTCCAAGTTTTGTTTGGAACGCCATTTAACACGCTTCATCGAATCGCCAAGAGTCAGCGGTAAGTCATCAAGTTCCGGATAATAAGCTGCAGATGGTGATATTATTTCTATCATACCGTTTTCCACTTGTTTTTGAAACCTATATGGTAAAGAAGATACTTGTAATTTTGTTATTAAAATTCCATTCCAAAAAACCTACCTACCTACAAGATAACTAACCTACAAGATGACAACAAGTTATCGAACAAAATGGCACATATATACACTGTTCTCTTATATTTACGCAAATTTTACTCGTGTAATTAAAAGTCTATATCGGATTTTTTTATTTAAAAAATTAGATCGTTTATTTAAAAAATTAGAGTTTAACAATTTTTAAAATTTAGTTCCCGACGTTTCAGACCCTTTACAGCGTCCATGGTCTCGGGGGACTGAGGTGGTGGGTGTATACATGGACGCTATAAAGGTTCAAGGCGTTGTAATGAAGGTGTGAAAAATCGACATTGATGTCGTGCCGGCTAAAAAAGTTATAAAAGTCAAAAGGTCACCAGAATCAGTTTTTCGCAAATATCTCGCGATCTATTGCTCGGAGGTCAATAGAGGTCATTATAAAAATCGTTTGTCGTAATATTATCTACAAAAAATGCCTCTTGCATTTTTCTGTAAAATTAACTGTATTTGTAGTAGAGGATAAAACCTAAAATGACTATATCCTTAACAGTATTTATCGGAATTAAATAGAAAGCTTCGCTAACTCCACGAGAATTCAAACACAAAAATGTTCCTATATCAGTATAATCGCAAGATAACTAAGTTTCATAGAGCAGAGCATGTGAATGAGACTTGGGCACAGTTTTACTTTGTAGTCAATCAATGAGACAACTGGAGTTATCGTGCATTGTCACAAAGGGCGTTTGTGCACTACTAGGAATTTTACTGTCCGGCAGTCTGATTTTTTATGGGCCGATGTAGCATGAAAAAAAAAAGAATGAAATTGAAATAAAAGTGAATGGGGAAAAGTAAAATGTCGGACGGTAAAATTACGTATAGTGCACAAACTAGTATAATTATACATTTATATGACGTTCCGTATCGGACCGTTTTTAGTTATTTATGAATTTTTAATTAAATAAAAATATCTGAAATACCTTCTACTCTTATAAATGCACGGGTTATAATTGTATAACCCTTATAAATGCACGGGTTATAATTTATTGTATAAATCTTTATTAATTTATTTTTAAATGTAAGATAAGAGGAAAACAAAATGTTCATTCAAATAAATTTTAGTCAAAATAAACTAATATAATAATGTTAGTGAGCTGTTTTATTTTATTTTAGTTTATTTATTTATTTTCACTAAATAAACTAACTGATGGATATGTTACATAAAGTAAGTGATAGATGGTAATAGATTAAAGCATGTATTTAAATTATAAAGTGTGTCTATGCGTTGTTATTTACAGTAACGCATTTAGAGAAAGAAGACAGTGTTTTTTAAAATCAAAGAAAATATACATATTTGTCGAATGAATTATCTCCGAAAAGATTATTGTTAAAATAAAATTCGTTTTGTATCTATGCACGGAATTTCTTAAGGTATTAAGATAACACCATCTTTCCTATAGTGTAGCATAAACCTAAGATAGCCTAAGGTTTTATTCCTAACATCCATTATCACAATTATATTTCTCAATATTTTTTAAAGTAATAAGCAAAAATCCTTTGAAAACACTGGATATTTTAACTGTTTGATGATTAATATATGTAATACATACTTATTATTTTTAACTTAACATTTAATTTATTTTATGATATGTTTAAGTAGATTGAATTCAGTGCAATTCACTCGAAATTCTGTTTTATATTTTATATTAGCGGCCCGCCCCGGCTTCGCACGGGTATTTAACTAAAATTTTAAAAATTATAAATTTATATTTTTTTATCACCTACATGCGCCATCTATCGTATAATGGTAATAATATCGTTTTTATATTTAGTGACATTTGACATAATAGTACCTATATTAATTGAAAATGATGTTTATCTAAAATATTAAAACGATTTCTATTCCTATCCGACATATTTAGTAAACCTTTAAGTTTAACAAAATAATAACTCAAAAATAAGTTTTGTGAGTTTTTAAGATTCCTTAGACCAGATGGCGTTGGCGGCGTAGGTACCTATTTCTATTTTCTTAAATATTTATTTTTAAATTTAATTACAATGAAACAAAAACTAAATTATACTGTGAGTTATGTTTAATTTTTATTTATTAAAGTTATTTACATTGGTTTTGGACTTTTTACGTGATACGTGCACGAACCAAAAACGATAAGAGATGGCGCTGATTCAAAAGAAAACGCGCTATTAAAATTTATTCTTGATGATATATAGTGTATTAATAAAACGGAGGTTTTAACAGATTTATTATTTTGTATAGATTTGATAAAATATTGTTAAACTGTAAAGTTTTGAATAAACGCGATAAAATCCGGTATAGACTTTTAATCAAACGAGTAAAATTCGCGTAAATATAAGAGAACAGTTTTATATTTTACACATTTATTTATTATTGCGATAAAAGTTTTAGGCATTAATCGCAACTAAGCCCTATTAACGTAGTCTATATAGAAAACATTCTTGGCGACCTTTGACCTTGCTCCAAAAATTGTATACGTATATACTCGTATCTTAAATCGAATGGGAATAGATTCATTAAAAAAAGTTTGTTTGTACTCACGTAAGAAGTTATATAATATAATAAGTTATACTTCTTTGGCGTAACAGAACAAATAGGTATAACTAAAGATTTCATCCCGTATGCCACAACTCTTTTTTAAAGGAATAATAAATGATTACAACAAGTGAGATACCTAGTAAAAGTATAATAAATTATTTTTCAAATAATAATGCAATTATAATTATTTATAATGTAAACAAAGAAAAAGAATACATACTACAATGTTAACCTCAAATCTATAAATGCACTTTAAATAGTTTTTTTTTTAAAGATGAAAGTCACTTTTTATCACGAATTTTTACAATGACCTATCATTCACCACCATATCTATACAAATAATAAATCTGTTAAAACCTCCGTTTTATTAATACACTATATATTATCATCAAGAATAAATTTCAATAGCGTGTTTTTTTTTTGTATCAGCGCCATCTCTTATCGTGTTTTTCTCTGTTCACGTATCACGTAAAAAGTACAAAACCAATGTAAATAGCTTTAATACATAAAAATGAAACATAACTTACAGTATAATTTAGTTTTTGTTTCATTGTAATTAAATTTAAAAATAAATATTTAAGAAAATAGTAATAGCCAAATAGGCCGACCTACCCGCCTACGCCATCTGGTCTAAGGAATCTTAAAAACTCACAAAACTTATTTTTGAGTTATTATTTTGTTAAACTTAAAAGTTTACTAACTATGTCGGATAGGAATAGAAATCGTTTTAATATTTTAGATAAACATCATTTTCAATTAATATAGGTACTATTATGTTAAATGTCACTAAATATAAAAACGATATTCTACTATTATACGATAGATGGCGCATGTAGGTGATAAAAAATATAAATTTATAATTTTTAAAATTTTAGTTAAATACCCGTGCGAAGCCGGGGCGGGCTGCTAGTATAAATTATAATCACATACACACATGTATATTTATGAATACGTATATATTTTTTATCTCTAAAAATACAAATGTATGAGTTTTCACGGAAACTTGAGTGACAGCTATCAGCTAACTTGATCATTTCAAAAATCTATTTTACCCTATTTTATTTGTTATTAGGGTAAATATTCGGTATCGCGCCACCACCGATTTTGTGGCTGATTTTTTTTAGTGGTCCGTTATAACTTCAAAACACCATAACTAGTTCAACCAAAGTTGATTATGAAGAATTGAAGGCTATTGTGGAAGTGGATCCATCGTAAACCACGTCCGAGTTAGTTACAGACTGCGGTGTTAGTGATAAAACTGTTTTAATCCACTTGAAGCAAATTGGGAAGGCAAAAAAGCTTGAATGGTGGGTACGGAATTTCAACTCGAATGATTACATGTCATGAAAAGTGATTCATGTACGATAATCGAAAGCACACATCGCAATGGCTAAACCCTGGCGAGCCAAAAAAAAACCTACCCTAAGAGAAAATTGAGCCAAAAAAGTTATTTGTGAGCATTTGGTGGACTTGTGCCGGTGTCATGACGCATGACTACAGCTTTCTTAAATCTGTTTCTTAAGTCTGTGTCATTCAGAAACTTTTGAACTATTTTTAGTATTTAAAATTTTATTTTTTATTTTTTATTTAATACTTTATTACACACATAAATGAATAAACATTGTAATATATTTACAGCAAATGTGCAATGGCGGCCTTATCACTAAAAGCGATTTCTAAAAATTATGTATTATCACAATTAAATATATAAAACATACTATTATGAGGTGCGATGCCGCCATCATAAATACGAGTACCAATTAATTTGACGGGTAGCAGAACTCAACTGCTGGAAGTCTAGTCTACAATAATCGCCACGATTGGCAGGCGGGTTGGCGAGTGCAGTGTATTGTGCCAGGATATGTTGACGTTACTGCACGTCACCATCTTATGGTGTATAGTTGTTCGCGCCACTATGGCCTTAATCGTATTTTACGACACCTCGGCAAGAAAGAGGTCGAGACTATTCTTCTCTTCCAGTCACCGCACGGCAAAACAAGGCAACGCTAAACAACTGACAACAAACAACTTTCTTAATATACCGATTTCTTATTTTCTGCATTTTTATCACATCAAATCAATTTAACATTCATGTTTCCACTGTTTAATGACAGGTTTTCAAACGACCGTTATAATTTTTATTTTTATTTAAAATATTTTGGGTAGCAAATGATTCTCGTAACCAGAGTCCATTTTTTCCATCTCGCACGGCATTTTTCTGTTAACACCTTGTTCAATTTCGTAGATATACTCGTACCATCGAAATGAATCAAAAGTCTAATTTGCACAGTATTTGCTTAATAAACTAAGTGCAAGCTCATCCATGGGATTGTTATATATTTTATAGCGCGTTCTTACCCTGTTTTTTCATTATGACATCTTGAGGTTTGAGATATCTTTATTCTCATAAGAATACAATAATTCACTTATATAAGAATACATTTTCTAATGAATATACTACAATTTTAGGTACGTTGAAATACACAAAACAGTACAAAGTTAAAAGAAATGTGGGTAAATAGAAAATAAAAATTGCATAAGCTCAGTACTTGCATCATAATAGTTTAATGTTTACACGGATTTAGAGTGCCTGGATTCGGCTCATATTATTATGTAACAATAAATAATAATTTGGATCCCTCATACAAAATACTTTTTTTTGCATATTTCGTACGATGTGTGTAAAGTTCAATATCTTTTTCTATTCTTAATTTCATTTTATGTGTTTTGTCGTTTGTTTTTCCTTTTTTTTTTTGTTTAATATTTGTGTTTATTTCTTTATTTAATATTTTACGTATAAGTATGCAATTGTAATAAATATGTTTGAGTAATATTCACAATTTTAGTTTTATTAAATAGTTCCTCCGTCGGTGTACGATAGTCGTATTGAAAAAGAACTTTAGTTAATTTATTTTGAGCTATTTGCAGAATTTTTAAGTTTGTTTTGGCTGCTGCGTCCCACGCTTCAATCAGGTAATCAATCTTATAAATTTAAATAATATTATATTATACAGGACTGGCCCGTGGCGCAGTTGACAGTGGCCCTGTTTTCTGGTCCAGGGTTGTGGGTTCGATTCACGCCTCGAGTCTGGGTGTAATAAATATTTATTTTATATTGACGGCCGGCTGGTCGAGTGGTCAGGACTGGACACTTTAGGCAGCGGTCGCGGGTTCGAATCCCGCCAAGTGCAGATAATCTGTATGACGAATATAGATGTCTGCTCCGGGTCATGGATTTGTATTTATGTATATATGTATATATATATGTATATTATATCTTAAATTTATTTCCGTTCCTAGTACCTGTAACACAAGTTCTTACGAACTTAGCACGGGGCTAGGTTAACGTGGTGTGATTGTTGGTTAATATTTATTTATTTATATATGTATTATTTATATGTACATTTATGAAAAAAAAAAATATATGTATATCAGTCGGCTGTTACCTAAAACACAGGCATTAAGTTGCCTACCTTAGGAACAGGCGACCGTGTGTGTAACATATAAAATATATATATATATATATATATATATATATATATATAAGGTGTTCGAATTCTATATGCGTTCCTTCAAATGGGGGGTTCTGTAGGTGTTATAGATCATGTTCCGTATGAAAATAAATTTCCTAGCCCTTTTTTAAATTTCACTTTGTCTTAATATACGAGCTACTCTATTTGCGTCTCAAGCATTACATCGTCCCATTTCGGCGCAATTATGCAGCTCGAGTACATAAATATAGGTTTAAATTACAATGGATAACATTGTACGAGGATAATAAGACATTGGAATATTTATTTAGTTGTATTCGAGTCAGTATTACGTTATCTACTATTTTACTCTTCTATCGTAGCAGTGGTTAACGAACGTCTCATCGTTTTACTAATTATCAATATCTTTAAGCTAACTCATTCGGAAAATCAAATAAATAAAAATAATAAAAATCTCGCGCGCATCTTAAACAAAAGATCAGCTGTAACACCACAAGCGAGTGACGTCACGACGAACGACGAACTGTTAATTCGAGTCGTTGACTCCGCGAACAGCTAACTTTCGACAGTAATTAGGTAACTCGAGTACCTACCCGTACTGTACGTACCTACGTATCTACGTTTTACTAATTATCAATATCTTTAAGCTAACTCATTCGGCAAATCAAATAAATAAAAATAATAAAAATCGCACGCGCATCTTAAACAATAGATCAGCTGTAACACCACAAGCGAGTGACGTCACGACGAACGACGAACGACGAACTGTTAATCCGTATTCCGTAGGTCGTTGACTCCGCGAACATACCTACGTATCTACGTACCTACATATTATGATTTCAATTTTCAAATTTATTGTAAAAATATTTTGTTAATAAAATAATTTAATTAAAAATTTCATTGCCAGAGCTATTAGAGCGTCTTAAAATTATATCAATCACATAAAACTAATATTAAATTATCAATAACAACATGATTAATAAATTGTGGTTATTATTTTTAAACACGCCAAAAAAACAACAATTATCGAACATTTAAACATCCGCTTAGAGAGATCATTCAAGTTTACAAGAATCGTAATATCAAGCTTGCATTTTATTAAATGATATAGTCAATGACTAAAAATTTAAATATCTAACCGACACGTTTAAAAATAGGAATCATAAATATCTATTACAGTGTCTTACAATTATACCAATCACATAAAACTGAATATTTTAATGTGCTACAACAATTTGGCGTGTATAAAAATTAGAACCATAACTTAGTATTAGCAATAACACAAACATTTAACAATTATCTAATATTTCAACATACTCCACTTAGAGAGATCATTTAAGCTTACAAGAATCGTAGTATTATGTAACCATTTTATTACATGATTATAGGTAGTCAATGACTACAAAGTTTTAATATTCAACCGTCTCATTATAACTAGTACACTATTCAGCTAATAAACAAATAAATTAGCTAATTACTAAGTAAATAAGCCTAATTATGGTATTTAACGACGAAACAATTATTTTATGAACGTTTTATCTTACCTGAAAACATTAAAATACTATTTAATTTCCTTAAATAGTTAATCGCTGTTAGTTCTTTTCTTGTTTCTTGTTCACAAAACTTACAGGACACTAATATACAAATTAACGGAAACACTAAAAATTTGTAACTAAAATCAATCACACGTTGATATAATGAAATATTTTTATAACTTTGTTTTTGGCTGGCAAATAACTTTTTCCACACAGTATCGTGATTTCCTATTAAATGTCTGAATATAAGCTACGTATTTCGTACCTACTTTATTTCATAATTAAATTTCGAAAAATCGAAATTATCACTCATAGCAATAATAGGTACATTTTTTTCAACTTTTAAACACTAGTAATACATTTTTACTCGTAAAACAAGTCACTTTAACGCATAATTTCTATCGTCAAAGATGTCGTATCCGAATCTCGGAATCTCGTATTTCTCGTAATTAGGTACTTAACAACAATAGCAGTGTTACCAACTCTCAAAAATATTTATACCTAAAACTAAAATTAAAAACCCCTAAAATCGCCTTAATTACTTCGAAATTCTCCAAAAATAGTATTTTGTAAAAATAAAAAATAATATTTTTTAATAATATTTATTTATACATTATTTAATACATCAAATATTATTTAATTTTATTCTGAGTGATCAGATTTATTAAACTTCATTGGATTGAATGTTGTGCAACATCCACCATTTCGATTTAACGTGAATCGAATCATCATCATGCTTTGAAACATTTAAGCAGATAGTTTATTTCGCAGCTTATTTTAATGATATTATAAATAGACAATGCACGTCCGACAGTTGCGTTTGAAATTGGAACCGTGCAGAGCGCTAATCTGAATTTTGAGATATTTTAATAGTCATTTTATAAGTAGTCATTTTGTAAGTGATTTTATAAGTCATAAAAACTCTAAAAATACCCCTAAACAATTATGAAACCCCTAAAAAATCTATCTCACTAATTTACCCCCTAAATTTGGGAGGAATCCTTAAGTCGAGAACCCTGTACAATGGACGAGTCACAAAAAATAGAGACGAAGCAATACGTGTAAGCAAGATAGAGATATTTTAATAGTCAATAGTCATAACAGCAACTTCATGCATGCGGTAAAAACGTTTGCTGATTAAAAACAAACAATAATTATTAAATATTAAAAAGAAACGTAAAAGATGATTTGAATTGAACGAATGATTTCATAACTATACCGATGCTATTTTTATTTAAATTATGGTGACTTATGAATGTTATTTTAACAAAATAAAAGTTTTTGTTTTGATTATAGTAAGTCATTATAAATTTTAAAGTGCTTTACATTTTCGTTGCTTTATTTGCAACTCGCAATATTTACCTACTCATTAATTGATTTTTAAATTCGTTTAGAACTTTAGTGGTTTTTATTTTATTTTTTTTATTTTGAGCTCAATACCTACTTCAGTTTTCTTATTAAATATTTTTTTTTACAAATTTTTAATTATAATTCTATGAAATATAATAAGATTTTCTATCTTTTACTTTATTACCCGACTGCGACAGAAGGAGGGTTATGTTTTTCGAGTGTATGTATGTATGTATGTATGTATTTATGTATGTATGTATGTATGTATGTATGTATGTATGTATGTATGTATGTATGTATGTATGTATGTATGTATGTATGTATGTATGTATGTATGTATGTATGTATGTATGTATGTATGTATGTATGTATGTATGTATGTATGTATGTATGTATGTCTGTCCATTTCTTTGGCACGCCCTACAGCCCAAACGGCTGGACGGTTTTTGACATATGAGGTGTCGTTGGATTTGTCTAAATTGTAGTAGTGACATAGGCTATATAAATTTTCAAAATGGCGCCCGCAAATGGCGAAATGAAGGGGGGAGTTGAATTTTTTTTTCTTACTGTAGCAATATGGGTATCAAACGAAAGCTAGTAAATTGTTTTATTCTTTTTAGTTTATAATAAGAGTATTTTACGCAGTCGGGTTTTTTGATTTTTTTAATTAAGCATACTTGTTGAAGTTTGATTTTGACAAACAACACAGTAGGTAAAGGAGATGGGGACTTTTGGGCCAAAATGTAATAAGTAGAGATATGGTTTAAAAAATTGGTCATATTTTTTTATCTTACAATATTAAAAATCAACTTAATTCTGAATCTGGGAGCGGAGAAAAATGAAAAAGATTGTTTTTATCAAATTAATCGGGTATCGATTCAACTAAAATCGATTACAGAATTTAAAAAAGAAAGGTTTCTACTAGTTAATTAACTCAAAGTATTTAGATGCACAATATTGAAGTTGTAAAAGATAAAGTTCATTTAAATAAAGTTACATTAATAGCGAAAATATCATTCAATATTTGAAAATAATATCGATTTCGTATTGATTTAAAATAAATCATATTTTTAGTGACAGCTAACAACTGACTGACATTGATACTAGCCGTTTATTTTTTACCTACATTTCCTAGATGACATTTTAATAATAATAAAAGAAGAATTAAGTATGAAATACATTCAAAGGTTTTATTTTTATTCTGAACAATATTTATTAGTGTTTCAAGTTATTGATATTTGTAATGAGTTTTCAAACATTCTTCACTAAATGTAAGAAACATTAGTGCTTTAAGAACTTAGTAATCGGGTTTTTTAATAGACATTGTAACATAACCTCATTTTTACAAAACGTTTAATAACTCCGCTCTCAGATAGCCAAAATATAGAGAGTTTTCAGCGAGGGATCTATAAGTCTGAATGCATTAATTGATACCATTTTCATTTCATTACATTTTGGCCCAAGAATGTATGGAATCGTATCCATCTCCTTTTGCATTTATTTTTTTCCAAAGCAAAAGGAATTATCGCATTGATATTTATAAAATATTAGCTGTGCCCCGCGGTTTCATCCGCGTTTATTTGAGGAAAAACATGAATTTAAATATTTTTAAACTATTACTCTAATTGTAAGAGTGCCCACCTCGTTAGTCGAGTGGTCGCAAGCGCTACTGCCTGTCAAAGATTAGGTTTAAGAGATCTAAAACAAAGCGCTACTGCCAAGCAAATGGTCTCAGGTTCGATTCCTGGGTCGCAAACGTATTATTGGGTTTTTTATTTTTCGAAATTTCTCAGTAAATAGCACGGAGTCTGGTGCCGGTGTATGGCAATAGGCTCATCCTCTATTACATGGGACTCACAACTGGCGAAAAGTGGGTGTTACATTTATTATGTGCATCTCTGCCTACCCCTTCGGGGAATAAAAGGGTGATATTATGTTTAATTTAAAAGTGGAACTATGATAAAAAAGGTCTTGGGAGGAGGAACATTAAAGGACGCAACGGAAGCTCTCAAAAAAGAATATTTTCTCCGTTTTTGTAACGTTTCTTATTTATTTTCTTTTATCCCTTTTAGTAGTAGCGTGATGTTATATAGCCTATGACCTTCCTCGGTAAGTGGACTATCTAACACAAAAAGAATTTTTCAATTCGAACCAGTAGTTCCTGAGATTAGCGCGTTCAAACAAACAAACAAACTCTTCAACTTTATAATTTTAGTATAGATGTGCATACTTAGAAGAAATACAATCAATTTAATGATAAATGTTCCTTATGAATAATACTTAAATATTTTGTATTTATAATTTTTTTATTTTTTACGACATTAAAATTGATTTAATTTTTTTTAAAAAGGGAAACCCACAAATTAATGGCACTGAATCTGTGACATGCACGACGTTGGGCGTGGGGAGAACTAGCGGCGCCGCTCACTGGACGCCGCTCACATCTCCGCTTAGTTCCGCCTAAGGATGTTCATCGGGAAAAAATATCGATAATTATCGTATCGTGTCATCGATAGTTTAACACAACTTATATCGATAATTATCGGATGAAAATTATCGACAGTTGATGACAGTTATCGATAATTATCGGATGAAAATTATCGATAATTATCGGGTGATTCGATAATGATCGGATAAATTCGATGGACTCGAGAATTGTCGGATGAAGAATGAGAAGTATCGATAATTTTTGTGTATCGCAAGTGCATACGAAAAAAGAAAGGTCGTCCGAGATCTAGCATCGATATTTACCCCTGTAGCCTATCTAAATTCCTAAAAAAAGGTCATCCGATATCCAGTATCGACATTTACCGATGTACCCTATCCGAATATCTAAAAAAACAGGTCGTCACTTCTCCCTGTGAAACTTATTACTCGATAATTATCGAATCACAATTATCGGATCAAAAAAAAATTATCGATAATTATCGGATGAAAAATTATCGATAAATATCGATATTTATCGAATGAAAAATTATCGGGTAGTTATGAATTATCGATAATTATCGCACACCCCTAGTTCCGTCGCGACGCGCCGCCTCGCTCAATCTCTGAAGTTGAGCGGAGACAAGATGTGTGAATAGTGAAATTGACTGACCCATTGGTGCAGTTGGCAGTGACCAACAGAGTACACTATGTATAGCAGTAACCCTGCTTTCTGCTCCAAGGTCGTGGGTTCCATTTCCGCCTCGAGTCTGGGTGTAATATGTATTTATTTCTATATGTATCATTTATATGTAATATTTATTTTAAAAAAAATGGATATCAGTCGGCTGTTATCTAAAACACAGGCATTAAGTTGCCTACCTTAAGAACAGACGACCATGTGTGTATGTCAAAACATATTTATTTATTTATTTATATTGAAATTCTATTGGTTATTCAAAACGCATAGCTCTCTCTCCGCTGACCGCTCTAGTCCGGACCTTACGACATCGGGAGCGGGTTGAAGAAACGAGCGGCAACACGCGTGTGAAACTCAAATATGCTGACATAGCGCCAAGTAACAGTAGGTACTTGCAAATTAGCGGTAGGTACTTAGGAATCCAGCGTGAAAAAAATATTATTTTTAATAATTATTTGTTTACACTGGGTTCATTGTCATTTATGTAATAAAATAAATATTTTAATAATACGGTTCTTATAAACAAGAATGATCTGTCTAAGCGGAGTAATTTAAAATTTAGGATGATTGTTGTAAATACTAAGGTATAGTTCTTTAAACACATCAACTTGTTGTAACACATTAAATATTCAGTCTAATATGATTGATTTACATTTTAAGACGCAATAATAGCTCTTTCTACGATGTTTTTAAATTAATTAATCGTTACCGCGTCAAAAAATTAATGCATTAAATTTAAAAATAAGAAAAAAATTGCTACCAAAATAACAGTAAAATTTAAAAAGAAATTAGATTCGGTTAATAAATAATAAAATAATGCTTGCTTATAATAAATATAAAAAGACGTATCCAAAAAGTTAATAATGCTTTTAAAATAATTCCTACAAAAATACTTTAAAAATGAAATAGTAGTGTCGTATTCACATTTTTTCGAAATTAGTAGGTATCTCATCTATTGCAATCTTCACAATGTTAACAACAAATCCAAATATTTTTTGCATTCATTGAATAGTTGTTTTACTACTTGCCGAGCTAAGGCCATTCATTTATTACGTACGACGAATTTTACTACTTTTCGACCCCCTCCCCCCTGTTATAAAAAAAATAAGAATATGCCGACCCCCCCCCCCCTGTTTAATAGTTATCACGTAAGAATCTAAAAGAATAAATGGATACACGTTTGGTTTATTTTAATGTCAATTTTTAAAGTAACAATTTTTAGAAATGTATATTTATTTTTTACTTACGAAGGTACAAATAATTTATAATTTTAATTTTTTGGTAGTAATAAATTTTGTAATTTATAATTTTAATTTTTTGGTAGTAATAAATTTTGGTTTTAATTATAATTCAATTACTATTTAACTACAATATTAAAATCATTAACGTAATATCGAGTGTTGTTTACGCAAACAAAAGTCTAGTCCACAAGCGGGGAATTCACGAGAGGCGCAGTGCGGGTGGCGCGGCTGGTCCGTTGCCATGGAAATCGTTTACCTATTTCACATCCGAGCGAACCTCGGCACTCGCGCGGCTGCCCGCGCTTTTTCAAAGTATAATTTTTACTAAGATCATTATTTTTGTGATCTTACGTAAGAACTAATGAGACTCCCTCCCACCACCTTGTAAGAAAAAATAACATAATATGGTCGACTAACCCTAAATAGTGTTACGTAATAAATGAATGGCCCCCTATCGACGACGACGTTTTCATGTTTATTTTACCATCTCGCTCTCGCTCTACAACTCGGGCGAAACAAAAAACAAAAACCGATGGAAACCGATTCATGCTAGCGAGACTCACGGCTCACGTCTCACACTAGTTTTATAGTTTCGTATCGCAACGCATTGATGTTTGCAGTTGCAACGCATGTTTTATAAAAAAAATTCTATGCGAATAATAATGTAAATTTATATTTATTATGTACAAATCATCAAACGTTTTCACCGCGAATGGATCGTTGCCGCTTATTATTTTGTGCTGCTCTTAAGTTAAAAAATACTATAAATTTCAACGTCTGTGGACGTTAAAAGTTATGTTAATATTACATGTAAGAGTAGTGTTTAAAAGTTGAAAAACTAGTGTTATAGATAATAGTGTCAATTCTTCGATTATTGAAATAATTAATATTCTCACATTTTGTTCGGAATTAAGATACGTGTTTTTTTGAGTAATATTCTAATTAAATATTGTTGTGATTAATAAAATTATAAGTAAATGATTTGTCAACTAGAAGCAAAGTTGAGTAGATGACACAAAAATTGAATTAAATCGACATAGCTATATCTAAAATGATTAATTTTATTGTTTTCGTTAATTGTTAAAGAAGTGTTTTGCAAGTAGTTATTTAAATAATACAGCAATTAGGTTTTTAAAGAAAATTGAAAAGGATTTTAATGTTTCCAAGTATGTAAAAACTTTGATCTAAAATTTTTTTTTGGCTTTTAATAACACGAATAAAACGACGATTCTATTTTACGATTGAATTTTCAAATGAGTTTGATAGGACATAAAATATCATACTTAGGTACTTAGTAATGTAGCTAATTTATTTGTTTATTAGCTGAATAGTGTACTAGTTATAATGAGAACCTGCAAATATACCACCATACAAACATACCATTTGGAGATAAGCTTCTTCCGGGACTGAAAAATATTAGATATTTATGATTCTTATTTTTAAACGAGTCGGTTGGATATTAAAATTTTGGAGTCTTTGACTATATCGTTTAATAAAATGCTTAATACTACGATTCTTGTAAACTTGAATGATCTCTCTAAGCGGAGTATGTTTAAATGTTGGATAATTGTTAAATGTTTGTGTTATTGCAAATACTAAGTTATGGTTCTAATTTTTAAACACGCCAAATTGTTGTAGCACATTAAAATATTCAGATTTATGTGATTGATATAATTTCAAGACGCTGTAATAGCTCTGGCAATTAAATTTTTATAAAATCATTTGATTAACAAAATATTGTTACAATAAATTTGCCAGTCCGCAGCCTGGTCAAGTGTGACTGAAAATTAGAGTCATAATAATATTATGTACTCGAGTTAGCTGTTCGCGGAGTCAACGACCTACGGAATACGGATTAACAGTTCGTCGTTCGTCGTGACGTCACTCGCTTGTGGTGTTACAGCTGATCTATTGTTTAAGATGCGCGTGCGATTTTTATTATTTTTATTTATTTGATTTGCCGAATGAGTTAGCTTAAAGATATTGATAATTAGTAAAACGTAGATACGTAGGTACGTACAGTACGGGTAGGTACTCGAGTTACCGAATTATTGTCGAAAGTTAGCTGTTCGCGGAGTCAACGACCTACGGAATACGGATTAACAGGTCGTCGTTCGTCGTGACGTCACTCGCTTGTGGTATTACAGCTGATCTATTGTTTAAGATGCGCGTGCGATTTTTATTATTTTTATTTATTTGATTTTCCGAATGAGTTAGCTTAAACATATTGATAATTAGTAAAACGTAGATACGTAGGTACATACGGTACGGGTAGGTACTCGAGTTACCGAATTATTGTCGAAAGTCAGCTGTTCGCGGAGTCAACGACTCGAATTAACAGTTCGTCGTTCGTCGTGACGTCACTCGCTTGTGGTGTTACAGCTGATCTTTTGTTTAAGATGCGCGCGAGATTTTTATTATTTTTATTTATTTGATTATAACGTATTTTGTTATTAACTCGAAACGTTGAACATGCGTGTAATTAATTAATAAATATGAATAAATAAATATGAAATATTAATAATAATAATAAAATAATTGATTACTTTGAAATCTTGAATAATAAACCGAAAAAAAAAATGAGTCCCACTAAAATTGTATTAATATATAGTCAGATCGCAGAATGAGAAGGCTAATTCAAATTATTCCAAAACGATAAGTTCTTAACTTACTGTTACTTAACTGTACCTTAGTACAGATACACAATACATGCTACTTACTAGCATGCTTATAGTATGCTTATTAGCGTGCTAATATTCTAGTCGACGAATGTTAAAGCTATTTTTAAAAAATAAACCCCTTTTTTAAAATTATTTGTTAATAACTTTTGCAATTTTTGCAAGAGATAGGTACTTCATTTTTTTTCAAAAATCATCTAGATGCCATTCCAAATCGAATGACACCTCAATCATAATTTTCGGAGACTGCTAACAAATGTTCACCAAGCCGCTTGCGTTAGCTGTGGTTAACACACGTGTTTGAGTGATCTTGGTGTTTTATTTCTTATTTTTTTCATATTGTTTACAGTTTAAATAGTAGATTTTAGTGGGATTAGTGGTTAAATTGACTTTTTCATTGTAGGTAAGTGTTTAGTTCTAATTGTATCGTAGTTTAGTGTTAATATTTAACTTTAAAATGGACCTCGACCGTCCGCCGGACCCGCCTGATACGGGCGGTTCTGACGAGCGAAGGGAATCTGAATCTTCTTCCCAACAAATAGTGAGAAAACGACCGGCTGTTGACTCTTCCAGTGATCCATCATCCAAAAAAACCATTGTGCATCCATCCACAGCTAATCCGTCGATCCAATCACTTTACACCCACCCATCCTTTTCCGAAGGCCCTAAAAGTTACACCGATGACGACAAAGGTCCTTTCATTGTCCACGTCTCCCGTGAAACCCCAGACCCAGCCTCAGGAACTACGATCCGAGCTTTGAAATTCGGCCAATTTTTACACACTCATAAAATTGCTTCAGGAATAAAATCTCTGTGGAGTTCACTACAGCGCAAGCTGCTAATAATTTTTTAAAAAACCCAGTGATTGAAATGTGTAAGTACAAAGCTTCTGTACCGACTTATAACATAACAAGAATGGGTCTTATAAAAGGTATTCCGGTTGACTGGTCAATGGAAGAATTAGTTGATTCATTGGATCTACCATCTGGCTGTGGTGCAGTCATGAAAGCGCGCCGATTAAACCGCAAGAACATACAGGAAGGCTCTGTATCTTGGATACCAACCCAGTCAGTTGTCTTAACATTTAGAGGTCAAATACTCCCAAATAGAGTTTTTTCCTTCCACACTTCCTTACCAGTCGAGACTTACAAGTTTCCTACCATCCAGTGCCTTAACTGTTGCCGTTTTGGCCACATTAAGTCACAATGTAGGTCCAAACCACGGTGCTACAAGTGCTCCCAAGAGCATACAGGTGATTCATGCGACGTAACAAAAGAAAATGCGACTTGCTTACATTGCTCTGGTAGACATTTTACAACCCAGAAGGACTGTCCTGAATACCTCAGACAAATTAAAATCAAAACCGATATGTCTCAAGATAACATATCCTATATGGAAGCATCCTCTCGCTATCCTCCTGTTCGTAGGTCATATGCAGAGATGGCAAAAGAAATGTTCACCCCCCCCTCATATTCTCCTTCCCCCTCAACACAACCTCCTTCTTCACCTAATTGGTCCTACCGTAAAACGGTAACGCACACTCCTCGTCCCAGAGCTGATTTAGGCAAAGGGTACGACAAACAAGCCCATCAATCCGTTGTTGCTGTTACTCCTTCCAGTCTTCCTAATGGTTGTGCTTTCAACAACCCAAATACTACCTCTCCCTCCTCTAGTAGTAATTTACTAGAAAATCTAGTCCAAATGGTCCACAGTATTGTTACTACATGTAGCGATATACCTTTACCGTCCCACGTTGCTTTATTACTTACCCAAATTTATCAGACCGTAAATAATGGCTCCAATCAGCTTCCTTCAATGGAACTGTAAGAGCATCCGTCCAAAAAAACCTGAAATCCTATCCTTAATTAACCTGCAAAACCCCTTCATTATTGCCATCTCTGAAACATGGTTAGTCCCAGGTTCTCGTTTTCGAGTTCCGGGCTTCTCCTGTTTGAGAGATGACAGAAGTGATGGGTATGCTGGTAGTGCCGTCCTTGTTCGGCACTCTATCCCCTTTTCCCAAATCCCTCTACCCTCCCACAGCCAGCATATTAATGCTGTTGCTGTTAGATCCTGTAACATCTCTTTTTTATCTCTGTATATTCCTCATCCTAGTCCTTCCCTTATCCCTGAACTCCGTTCCATCTTTTCCTCTCTTTCTAGCCCTATCCTTGTCATGGGTGATTTTAACTCCCATCATACTTCCTGGGGATCCCACTCCAATGATGGATTTACCCTCTTGCTGCTGGACCTCTTTGATGATGCCAATCTCTGCATCCTCAATGATGGTTCACCAACTCGTAGGGTATATCCGGGTCAGAATCCAAAATCCGCTATAGACCTGTCCTTAGCCTCTCCTTCCCTTGCTTCTATGTTATCTTGGAATGTTCTCCCATCCACCTTTGGCAGTGATCATTTCCCTCTTATCCTCTCTATGAATCATCAATCCTGTCCCATTATCCCTGATCCTTTACTTAAGTACAAACTTCGATCCTCCAATTACTCTGCATATGCTGCAACCGTTGATAGCATGATAGATTCCCTCCCTGACTCTCAGGATGATGGAAATATTTTAATTTGTTACGAACTCTTCCTTAAAGCTATCCTTAATTCGGCAAACACTCATTTTCCCAAAAAGCACCCCTCAAAAACACATTTGCGTTCCACCCCCTGGTGGGATGAGGATTGCAAACGTCTTGCTGAACAAAGGTCAGAAGCAGAGAAAGCATATTCTATGAGAATGTGCCCTGAGAATTTTATCAGGTATAAAAAACTTGATGCTAAGTTTAAACGCTTGGTATCAAGAAAGAAAAAATCTGGCTGGATACATTTCTGTGAATCCCTTAGTCCCCGCTCTCCCCCTCGTTTAGTTTGGAACCATTTGAAAAAATTTCGCCGTTCCCTTAACTCCAATAACCCATCCTCCAATGATCCTTCCGTATGGCTTAATGATTTTGCTGACAAGCTCGCTCCCCCATTTGTCCCTTGTCAGTACAGTACTTCTTTTCCTTCGCCAGCTTCGTCTGAGGATGATATGGATTCCCCTTTTACCTTTTCAGAGCTGCAGTGCGCTCTGAATGGGCTAAAGGACTCTACCCCTGGGGAAGATGGCGTCCCATATTCTATTATCCAAAATTTAAACGATAAAGCAAAACATTGTTACCTTAATATAATTAACACCTTGTTTATGACAGGAATCATCCCACAATCTTGGAAATCTCAAATTATCATCCCTATTTTAAAACAAGGTAAAAACCCCTTAGACTGTAATTCCTACCGTCCTATTGCTTTGTCGTCTACTCTGGCAAAAATTACTGAGCACCTTTTGAAAAATCGTTTGGAATGGATAGTGGAAAGTAGAAACATATTGTCTCCCTCCCAATTTGGCTTTCGGAAGGGATTCAGCACAACAGATAGTTTAAGTATACTTACAACTGACATTCGACTAGCTTTCTCTAAGGGAGAATGTCTTGTAGGTGTTTTTCTGGACATAGCCTCTGCATATGATAATGTTCTTCTTCCAATACTCAGGCAGAAAATGCACCAGCTGAGTATTCCGCCAAGAATGATTCATTTCATATGTAGCATGTTATCCTGCAGAACAATATCTGTAAGACATCTACTACTCGTGCTTCCTCCCAGACTTGCCTGGAAGGGTCTCCCTCAAGGTTCTGTCCTCAGTCCCTTGCTTTACAGTATTTATACTCATGACCTCGATATGTCGGTTGATAGTTTTTGTAACATCCTCCAATACGCAGATGACATAGTTCTATATTGCAAATCTAAATCAGTTGAAAATTTATCCTTTCGCCTTAACTCTGCTTTGCACTATCTAGGCCAGTGGCTGTCTGACAACGGTTTATCCTTATCGATAAACAAAAGTCAGGCAGTCACCTTTACTAGGAAAAGACAAGTCCCTGTTTTCGATTTGGTTTATGAGGGTGAACGTATCAACCTAGTGGACAAGGCTAAATTTCTTGGTATAATACTCGATACTAAGCTGAATGGATTTTCCCACATAGATTATATCTCCAAAAAGTGTGAAAAATCACTTAATGTATTAAGAGCAGTATCAGGTGTATGGTGGGGTGCACATCCCTACTGCTTAAAATTAATTTATAATTCCCTTGTTCGTAGCTATATAGATTATGGTCTGTTTGTTTTAGAGCCTATCTGTAAATCCTTATCGCTAAGGTTAGACAAAATTCAATACAAAAGCCTACGCATTATTCTAGGCGCCATGAAATCATCGCCCACTAATGCCCTACAGGTTGAGTGCGTTGACCCCCCTTTGCAAATCAGAAGACAATTTCTGAGTGATCGTTTTGTCATCAAATCGTTACAGCTGTCCTCCCACCCTCTTTGGCCTAAGCTCAACAAGCTCTCCCAACTCCCAACAACACAAACCATTCACGTTCCTTCCTGTTAAACAGCTACCTTAAGTTCACCAACCTCCCAAATCCTCTCGCCTCTTCCCTTATCAATCCATTGTACTCTACATCCCTCAATGCCCTTACTCACAATGTTCCCGTCATCACAGATCTGCCTCTTAAAAAAGGTGATCCTGATATTAAGTACAAAGAACAATGGCAGAATTTTGTCTCGTTTTTTTGTTGACGACCATAGATATCAAATAAAGGAAACAAATTGAACTATTTTTCTATGATTTTTCAATATTTTACCTCTTTTCTTAAGAGCCGGAGTTAATTTATGAAAAAAAAAAAGTACATCAACAGATTCCAACATAGATATTAGATAGTAGACACGAATAAACAGTATGGAATACTATTAATTTGAATCGATTAAAAATCGATCGTTAGAATCTTTCCTACTAGGGTGTGCTTTGTTTCAAAAATAATTATTTAATGAAATTATTTTATGTTTAATCAACATGATACTAATAGATGAATATAATTATTAACTCCAAAACAAAATAGAAAATTGTATCATGAGATTGATTTAATAATGTATCAATTTTACAATAAATCGAGAATTTTGTTTCGTTTTTTTTTTTTGTTGACGACCATAGATATCAAATAAAGGAAACAAATTGAACTATTTTTCTATGATTTTTCAATATTTTACCTCTTTTCTTAAGAGCCGGAGTTAATTTATGAAAAAAAAAAGTACATCAACAGATTCCAACATAGATATTAGATAGTAGACACGAATAAACAGTATGGAATACTATTAATTTGAATCGATTAAAAATCGATCGTTAGAATCTTTCCTACTAGGGTGTGCTTTGTTTCAAAAATAATTATTTAATGAAATTATTTTATGTTTAATCAACATGATACTAATAGATGAATATAATTATTAACTCCAAAACAAAATAGAAAATTGTATCATGAGATTGATTTAATAATGTATCAATTTTACAATAAATCGAGAATTTTGTTTCGTTTTTTTTTTTGT
This sequence comes from Euphydryas editha, assembly GCA_036937285.1. Taxonomy (NCBI): domain Eukaryota; kingdom Metazoa; phylum Arthropoda; class Insecta; order Lepidoptera; family Nymphalidae; genus Euphydryas; species Euphydryas editha. Next base: position 4,292,431 of record JAUPFZ010000005.1, read on the forward strand.
TGACGACCATAGATATTAAATAAAGGAAACAAATTGAACTATTTTTCTATGATTTTTCAATATTTTACCTCTTTTCTTAAGAGCCGAAGTTAATTTATGAAAATAAAAGTATATCAACAGATTCCAACATAGATATTAGATAGTAGACACGAATAAACAGTATGGAATACTATTAATTTGAATCGATTATTTTGAGAGGATGAACAGTAAAAATTTCTTACAAAATGGTTTTTTATTTCCTTATATTCAGTATCATATTATCATAGTAATTAGCCTGGAGCCCTGGACATACATACAGACAAAAGGATAAAAATTATAAAAACTATATTTTTGGCTTCGATTTTGATTGTAGATCACACCCCAAGTATTATTTTTAATAAATATGCAATGTACAGTTTTGACTTTCCTACCATTTTATTATATGTATAGATAGAAAGTGTGTCTTCGCTTGTCTACATTTTCGTCGACTTACGTTGTATTATACTTTATATCAATAAATAGGCATGCACAATAACATACAAATCATTTTATCCAAATGTTCAGTCCTAATGAATAACGAGATAGGTACTTAACTAATGTTCACTGTTCGTTCATAACCTAAAAATCCAAACTCAGATATGTTTTTTTTTTCGGTTTTCCGGCTTTCCCGAATGAAAATAAACTCACTTGGAGACTCTACGTTTAACGCCGAATCTTTACACATATTTTTTATTATGGGACGCTTCAATTTGATTCCAGACAATTTGATGTATGGAGATCTGCCATTGTTCTTTCAAGAAATTCTTCATCAAAATTGGTTAAACCATAATCTCATCTATACTGACGCATCCAAACTCTCCCCATCCAGCTGTGTTGGTGCTGCCTGCTGGATTCCAAAATTCAAAATTATTTTGCAGTATAAATGCCCCCCTGAAACATCTGTGTTTTCCGGTGAGGCTATCGCCATTCTGGAAGCCATCCTCTTTGCCCATTCCCATGACTTAGGACCGACGGTAATCTTCACTGACTCACTAAGCTGTCTCTTAGCAATTAAGGAAAATCCGTTTCGTAGCAAGTTGAAGGTTTCTATTATTTTTAAGATAAGAGAGGCTTTGCTCTCTTGCAATCAAAAGGGTCTGCATATTCTGCTTGTCTGGATTCCAGGCCATTCTGGCATTGCTGGTAACGAGACAGCAGACTCATGCGCTAAAGCTGCTACCCAAACCGGTGTCCTTGATCAATACAAAAATTCCAGTCAAGACCTTCGCTCCCTAGCCAAAATCCATATGGACAAGTCCTGGAATTTATTATGGAGTGCATCAAAATTGGTGAAGGGTAAATTTTACTCAAACATTTAGCCAGATATTCCAAGACGCCCTTGGTTTTTCTTCCATAGACATGCTAGCCGCTGGGTCACAGCTAGTATTTGTCGCTTGCGTCTTGGCCATGCGTGTACACCTGTTCACCTAGCTAAAATCAGAGTTCGTGACCACTCACTGTGCGAATGTGGCCTTGACGAAGGCACGGTTTCCCACATCCTCTTCTCCTGCCCCAAACTCCTCCGTCCTGTATATGACATCCTTCCCTGTGATATCCCACGTCCTATAAATGTTCAATGTTTGTTAATGTTGGTGTTTAGTCCTTACTGTACATTTTTGTGTAAATATTTTGAATTAAATAAAATTAGGTTGTAAATATATCATGTGTCTATCCTAGTGTAATTAGTTTGTAATACCCTAGTTACTAACAGCTGTAGTTATAGTTTAACATTAAATGTTTGTGTTGTTTTAGGTTACGGTGTAATAATGAAAGTCTTACTATTTTGCCTGTTTACAAATTAAAATTAAGACTGTTATCTCAACCGCACCGATCAATCTCCTCCATGTATTCTCCACTCTACGTGACATTGGCGGAATCAACCGTGCTCAACTGGCACAACTGAAAGCCACTAACCCAATCAATCAATCAATGTTCACCAAAATGGCACTTTTTGACGAATAGCATCTAGATGATTTTTGAAAAACATGAAGTTCCGCTTGCAAAAATTATTAACAAATAACTAAGAAAGGGGTTTAGTTTTTAAAAATAGCTTTAACATTTATCGACTAGACTATATGCTGCTAATAAGCATGCTTATAGCATGCTTATAGTTTCAACAACAAGTGCCATTTGTCGATTAGACTATAAGTATGCTACAAGCATGCTAATAAGCATACTAGTAAGTAGCATGTGTATCTGTACCTTTATACTGTTTTCGCTTTTATTTACAGCAAAATCACATGAGCCGAAACTATGCAAATATATCTATGGCAATGCAACAAGACACGAGACGATCGTTAGAATTTATTGTTTTTCGTTCTTTTTGTTGTTCGAATTTCACTGTCTTACCTCAAGCTCAAATTGTACCTCACGCGCTTATTAGGTAACATTCAAAAAACCTCATTGTATAAAATATATTAAAATTTAAGTCATTTTCTTAAATTCGAATTTGATTCTTGCGATAACTCAAAGATATTAAAACAAACGTGACTATAATAGTTTCAAATCATAATAGCGCGCGTTGCTGTGTGTGCTTCAAACTTGTACATAAATAGTAACTTCGTGTTTAACCAGAGGTATAATCGAGTTTTTTTTAAAGATTATTATAGATGATTATATATATATATATATATATATATATATATATATATATATATATATATATATATATATATATATATATATATATAAAGTGATAAAAAGTATGTATACTATATACAAAAATAAAGAAAAATATAATAGATAAAAACAAAAAAAAAATAGTACTTACCGTTAGAGTTACAATCAAGTAACTCTCTTTGTCCCTTTTCACTGTCGGTATTCCTATAACGATTTCAGAATGTTGACGATTCGACCTCAAGTGATACGATGGACGTAAGCTATTAGGATCTTCCATAAGATGTGGTAGTAGTTTGTAGATGAAAGAATTTTCCATCGTCGATAAAGCCTTCGTCTGAACGCCAGTGCTTGCTTTCATACCTGTGTACAATATTTTTACTTTTAATTATTTAGTAACAAATAGTCAACAAATCACTACACAATAAATATTTACATTCGAATAGCAGGTATAGTCGGATCGCGGAGCAGGAGGAATTTCGTACATTGACCTTTTACTACCTGTCTCTGTCACTGCCGCGTCCGTCCGTATATTTATATTGCGTTTTGCTTGTACAATGTGCGTACGACAATATTCCTCCTGCTCCGCGATCCGACTATAGTAAATGTTAAACAACTACGATTACTTGTAATTGTAAAGTCAATTGTTTATCGTATATAATTGTATATATACACTATCGCATATTCGTTATAATTTCGCATTTTTTTTTAAATAATGATTTATTCGCTTTAGTTCATTTGACTATTACGCTGCAAGTTAAGAATATGAAACGAATAAATGAATTATTAATAAATAAAATAAAATTTAGGAATGTATCAATTACCTTGTTTAAAATAATATGATAAAAGAGAAAATGGTCATCTCAAATTATATGATACGATAACAATATTTTATTTAATTACACAAAAAATAGGTAATATTTAAAAATTTAATATAATTCGCCGCCTTATTGCATAGGAAAATTTTCGTGAAAGGACATGTAACGAAATAAATACATTGATAACATTGTTTTTTTAACTTTTAATTTCGCCGAGCATTTAACTTCAGTATAATGAAACCTGAATCAATCGAATTTTGCATAAGCAGTTTTTAAAAATACACTTATTTACTGATTATACATAATGATGTTTATATTGGTACAGCAAAACCATAAGCATATATATAGTGATTTTTTTAGGTTTTGTTACAGAATCAAGTACTAAGAACACACTTGACTAAAATTAATTTATAGTAATTTTAATATATTGCAGTACAACCTTGATATAACGAGCCTCAATATAACGAATTCCTCGATTTGACGAATTTTTTGAACATTCCTAGAACTGCCCGTAAGGGTTAATACAAAATATAATGTAGGGGATATTACGAATAACATTTATCAAAAACCTCTTTAGTGACAATTTTTTTATAGAAGGTATTTACCTCTATTTTACAACTTAGAACCTTGACATAACGTATTCTATTAATTATTTCCATTTAAATCCAATTTCTTACCTTGTTAAAACGAATTATAGTTCAACCTTACCTCTATATAACAAACTTGATTATAACGAAATACTTGGTATAACGAATATTTTCGAATTCCCTTCAGTTTCATTATATCGAGGTTGCACTGTATTTATTATTTACGAAAATACAAGGCAAAAAATATATTTTTTATTCGTGAGGATTATTATAATTGCATGATATAAATTTTGTCAAAGCCGTAAAGTGGAGTTCGCAAGTGGCTTTCTTCTGAAGCGCAAAAGCCTTACTTAAAACTTAATGTTATTTATTCAACAAAATCTAATGTAATCTAAAAAAATCTAAATCAAATAGAAAAACATATATTTCATAAAAAAAAATTTAAACTTAAAATCATACCAGTCATATTTTTCAACATCATCACAATTTCAGGCGTGAATTTGTCTTTTGTTGAATTCATCTTCGTTATTGTGTACGATATGTTGTTTTTGGAGATTTTATTCTAAAAAAAAAAGAGTTTAATATTGTTTAGCTGAATATTGTTTTTGTTTTAATATTATTATTTTTTTTAATTTATTAAATTCAACATTGTTGATATGTGTTTTTTTATTATCTTAAGAGCCTTCAACCTGAATTTTGAGTATGTCTTCACTCCGAGCCCTATACAGCGACTCGAGAAACTGTAGTCGAGTTTGGAGTTCTGCTATATTTTTTTCCATTTTTTCTTCTCTGGGGAATTGAGCTGAAAGAAAAATATATTATAATATTGGAAAATAAAGTAAATTTTAATGTTATTGTTTTATTAAAGAAAAAAACTGATGTAAATACCACTGTATTTTTTATTTTTTTATTTATTATAATTATATGTTAATTTAAATCTCAACATAAAATAAATTGTTTTGAATTTTGAAGTAATAAATGCTTATTTGTAAATAATCCTTAATAATATACATATTATTATTACATATTTAAATATAAATACATATATGTATACATAATTTATATACTATTATACGAATATATACTAACCCCAAAGACGTAATTAAAAGGCTAAGCAAAAATAATCCGTACTAATTTATCTTACATATTAGACGTTCAGAAGCATTTAGAATCTACTACTATTATTTATTTCAAATCACATACATAATTATGCATTATACATTTTAAAATATATACATACAATACATAAAAAATAACATTATTATTATTGTAAGAACTACTTGGCAAAATAATTTTGAATTTCGTCAACAAGTATCAAAAATATCAATTAATTAATTAGAATCAATAGTCTCTATTTGACATTTAATGATAATTTGCGTGGTCGTAATCGCCCTTTAATTTGTTATTGACAATATAATCTTAAAACAGTACCTACCTATTTAATTTTAGTCTCCTTTTTTGTAATAGAATTTTATTCAATGTTAAATATATCGATGAAATAAGGCTTTATATTTATTTCAATATCAATAACAGAAATAACAAAAACTATAAATTTTATTAAAAAGTTTTAAATTTTACATACAGTGTTAATTTTAGTTTTTTTTGGCACTGCTACTCCAAGGTCCAAGTGTTTCGACTGCAAATGGCACAAAAACATAACTTTGGATAAGTGACGAATATTTGTGCCGTTTAGTGATTTCAACTTTCTCCGCAGCGGCTCCCACAAGCCGTCTCTCTGACATGAGAAGGAGCCAATGTATCGACGCAGGTTACGTCCCACAGAAGCGCTCATCCCCTTTCCCAGGGAATCAGTGTTAAACCATCAGACCTCTTGCCATCATCGCGACTAATTCCAGTAGCCTCAATAAGAGCAGGAACGTCGATGGTGGCAAGAGCCCTTTTAATGGTCTCATTCAGGGAACCGTGGCGGGAAAACCTACCTGAACTCTTGTTGCAAGAAAGGCCGTGTAGTCCGAAAGAATCAACCTCCTTTCCGCACGGACATCTGTGTTCAAAACACAGACGTGCTCCCAACCGGAGGCCTATACAAATTTTACGAAAACTTTCATTATCTAAAAGTTTCCCAAGGTTTTGTGACGGCATTGCATGTAACCAGTGATCTGACTCTTTACTTGATAAAGCTAGAAGCCTTGCACGGTTTTTTTCACTTGTAAGATTTTGCGTCAAATTTTCACGAATATTGTGATCGAATGACGCATCCCAGTTTTTGTTTTGTAACTTCCTTGGGAATAAAAAAAATTAAAAATGTTTATTGATTTTGTATAGTTATTGATTTTGTATATAGTTTAAGTTTAGTTAAGTTTTATTTCTTCATGAGCTTTATATAATATTATTTGAATTTATTTTTCAGCTATATATTATTTATGATTTGATGTAAGGGTATATTATTAATAAAATGTTTATAAGGTTTCTTTTTAAGCTTTTTGTTATTAATGATTCCCGTAAAGTTAAAGGAAGTTCGTTTATAAGATGTGGTATTATGTAACTTAATTTTCTTTTAGAGTGTAGGTTATTATTTTTCGGTAGCAGTAATATAGCGTTACCTTTTTATCGGGTGATCACCCTGTTAGGATCTACTTTATTCAATGTTTTTAAAATATCGTTAAAAAATTCTTCACTTAGTAAAGTGAGTTTAATCTTATGTCCCTAATTTTTTTTAAATTTGGATGTCGAAGTTACATTGTATACATTTTTTTTTACATAAGTTTGTTTTATACGTTCTGCTATAACTTGATAAACCATAGCTTATAATTGATTCAGCCAGTGACTTGTAAAGTTGAAGTCTATTTTGAGTAGGGTATTGTCCACTTCATTAGAGAAAACTTCGCCAGGATAGTTCTTAATTTGTCACAGATGTGATTTATATGATCTTTCCAATTAATTCTGTTATCAATAACTAGCCCTAAATAATTTTGTTTGCTTACTACATGTATAGATTTGCAGTGACATTTAACATTGTGAGTTAATTATGAAAATAAAATATTTCACTTCTATTCTGGCTAGTGGTGATGTACATTGATTTGGTTTTATAAGCGTTGAGTACCAAGCCGGCGTCATGTGACCATCTCAATAACATATCAAAATCTTGGAGCCAACTAAGCGCTTCTTCTGCGTTACTACCCTTGGGTAAAAGGCAAGTATCGTCAGCAAACGGATATATTTCTGATTATATGTATATTATAACTATAATTATTTTTACAAAAAAACTTTATAATATAGTTTAATATTTTAGCATCTAAACTGACAAAACTAGTACATTTTTATTTCCCTTCTTATTTGATGTATACACTATAAAAACGTCCCACTGTTCTGATTTCTAGTATCATTTTTCTTGATGAATGAATCAAAAATTTAGTTGTCAATATTTTTTGTTATGCATTAACTTAATTAAAACACAAGATCAATTATCAACAGTATCGTCAAAGAGAAAAACAACTCTTATCTATACTACTAAAGCAAGTTGTAGGTACAAGTTTTGTGTTGTAGTTCTAACTTTAAATTCAGAAGACTATGTAATTCGATATTTTAACCGCTTCGCCGTTGCAATCAATAAACAACTTGAATAATGGACAATAAGCAATAAAAACTGTAGCGTTGAAAGAACTTCGTTTTCTGGGCTGCATTGGAAATATGATCGTGCAATGAAACTAAAACCCAAACAGAACAAAAATAAGCAATCAGTGAAATACTTTTTTGTTTGTATAGATCGTTAATTAACCCAATTAAAATTGTGTTTTGAGAAACATTTTTACACTTAATTAATACTATGCTTATTTTATTAGGAAAATGAACTCAAAATTTTCCAAAATTAAAACTATATCTACTGAAACATTCTATTTATTTTAAACCAATCTACGGCAGTCAATTACAATTATGTTATAGAAGCTGCGAAATTTACATAAATGTTATAACATAAAGATAAGTTTTATTGTTAAGTGATACAGGAACGTGGTAGTTTTTGAAATTTTACAAAACACCAAATATTTAGCATTTAATAAGCATAGAACCATTATTAATACAGTTATAATTATGTTACAAGTCTGCTCGCTCCGCTTATCTTCGGCGTTGTTCATTTCTTTGTGAGCAACAAAGTTTATAGTAAGCTTTTAAAATCATATAGCGTGAATAAGCAGTACGGTGACCGGTAGAGAAGAGTAGACCCGACCTCTTTTTGCCGAAGTGTCATAAGAGACGACTAAGGCCATAGTGGAGCGAACAACTGTACACTTACCGGGGTAGTGATGGGCAGCAGCGTCACCATATCCTACACAAACAAACTGCGCTCGCCAATCTGCCTGCCAAGAGTGGCGAGTATTGGCAGATGAAGGGAGGAGGTCTACGTTCAACAGTGGAGACAACGGATGATGCATTACAAATAAAATGTAAGTTGATGCTATTTGCCAAGACACACAAAAATTCAGGCACAAATTTATTGTATCTCAAAGTATAGAGTACTAATAGAAGAGATATTGTAAAGTATCTTTTTTCCAATATAAGGTAAAGTTGATATTGCTATATATTTTTATTAGATTACTTTTTTAAAGCTTAGTTAATGAAAGCTTGTAAATGAGTTTATTTCAATATTGTTTATTTGGAGATCGTTGTTGTATATCAAATATTTAAATTACACGTTCAATTTTTAAATTACAAATAAAATACAATACTGCAATGAATATTCGATACTTGTTAAATGTGTGTGAGTGGAAAAAAAATTAATAAATCCAATCCATTAAGTTATTTGAAGTAGGTACCGAACTAATTGACTTACGAGTATATTTCGAAAAAATTTAAACTGCAAAGCCGATTTTAATATACGATCAAATTACATAATGTCTGAATATTGGCGTTCCATTAAATTTAACATCGAAAATGGTTTTATATTTTAGCTTTAATTAAAAGCGTAAAAGGTAAATTAACATTTTCAATAATTTATCTGTTCAACAAAGATTTGAATAAACAGTAGAACCGCTAAATATACGTATATATAATTGATTTTTCTACTGCCAAGTGCAGATGCGATGAATTGAAATAATTCTTAAGGCAATATGTCAAATATGTAATAGACAAGGCATCTAGGGTTTTCTATATTAAATGAGTATTTGGTATTAACAAAATTACTCAAAATTACAATATTAGGAACAAAATAGTCTGTGATATATTAACAATAGTAGCTTATAAGAGTTTTTTTAACTTACGACTAAAATAAATAATTTTGTAACTTTTATATAACGTGCGACTGTAGGCATTGCACTGCTATGCATGAACTTCTTCTGTGAAAAAGAAGGGCTAGAGTTAATCCGCTACGCTAATCTAGTACGAGTCGCGGCTTCACTTTTCTTTCTGATTTTTTTTATTAAACAAAAATTCATCCACAGGCTATATTAGCCCGTGCCTTTTTCAAAACGTCTGTGTAATATAAATATCCTAAGGCGATTTATATACATTGGACTACAGATCAGCAGTCCTTAGAACTGCCCAGAGGAAATTCTTCCACTTTTATGGCTTGTCTTCTTGTCCCGCAGCTTTGACCATGCCTACGAAACCGCCCGTGCTGTTATATGGTGTCATATATTTTCCCGACATGGTTGTGTTTCCTTTGTTAAACTGGGATGTGTCGTTACTGTAGAAGACAGACTCATCGATATCTACTTCCAGCAGCTTTTCAATGCCTAGTTGGTAGTTCTGCAAGTTCTTGCAGGTGGCCAAGTTGACTCCTTTACATTTTAACCCAAATCGATTCAGATAAGTGGCGAAGCCTCCGTGACTCGTCAGGATTTGAACGTCGACTGGTTTTAGTGTCGTATTCATGATTATCGTCCTGGTGATGTTTACGCAGGGTAAAAACACTTTCTTGACCGAACCGGTCGGGGATGACTCGTGACACAATTGCCACCTTCTCGCCGGCTCCTCGCGTATCTGTCTCCTGAGATACGATATTGGGACTTATTGTTAGTCATAGTCAAGGACCGTCTTTTAAGTAAGGGCTACCTTGTTGGCTACCTATCTGGCTTTCGATGCCCAGTGTTCCAACGTGGGCTCATATCCAGAAGAACCTCACGGTTCTGCTATCCTCCGGGATGTTGCATATGCACTTTTTCAAATCGAGGGCCAGATGGTGAGTCGCCGAGAAACACACTCAATAGGTCGCTCAGGATGTTGATTGAATCCGATTTCGATTGTTTCGCCATTCTAACCGCTCTATTGAGTACATACATTTCCGACTGGAAAACAGTGTTATGTGGCTCGCATAACAGGATTTAAGCCGTCGATCTTATGGTTCAATTCATGATTTCCAACACCTGGGCCGTTTCAGTTTATGTTTGTAATATAATCAAAAAGTTTTTAAATTTAAGAAAACTGTATTTGTTTCAGCTTTTTTTATAGTCGTCGCGACAGTAATATGTCGAACGTGTAAAACGAACAATTTTCAATCATACACATCAAATAATTTGATTAAAAGTCTATATCGGATTTTATCGCGTTTATTTAAAACTTTATATTTTTACAATATTTTAAATTATTTCCCGACGTTTCGGACCCTTTACAGCGTCCATGATCTCGGGGGACTGAGGTGGTGGGTGTCCGAATAATGAATTAATTGTTACATACCCCGCTTTTTATACAATTTTAAATTATTACTATTAACCGTTCCTATTCATGCAGAATGAGCTTATTGTGTCTGGAAGTCGTGCTGTGTTCTTATTTTCCTTGGGTTCAATTAATTTTAGTACTGGCTCCCAAGCTGGTGGTACGTTCCAACCATCCTCTCTATTGAAATTAGGATGTTTTTTAATTTCAATAGCCTCGCGGATCATCCTTGGTAGGAATCGGTGTTCTTTAGCGAGAATTTGTGGCTTATCAAATCTGATATAGTGGTTGGTACCTTGTTGAGTATGTTGATACACAGCAGACTTTGTCGACCGTTGGTGTTTCATGTCAGCTATGTGTTCTTTGACGCGTGTCTCTATACTCCGTTTAGTTTGCCCTATATATGAGAGACCACATTCACAGTCTAATTTATAGACCCCTGCATCTTGTAAAGGTATTTGGCACTTGACATTCATACATACATACTTGCATATTCCTAGAACACCTTAACTCCATAAATAACAATATTCAATTTACCATGGAGTTAGAGGCAAATAACACACTAGCTTTCCTAGATGTACTTATAATCAGAAATCCTGATCATAGTTTAAGCCATTCTGTGTATAGAAAATCTACCCACACAAACAAGTATTTAAACGGTGCTTCTCACCACCATCCTAGACAACTCTCTGCCGTTGGTTTGTCTCTGTTTCAGAGAGCTCGCGGGATCTGTGACGAGAAACACCTGGACGCAGAGCTACAGCACGTCAAGCAGGTACTGCGAGACAACAACCTCCGAGCACCGCGTCAGCGTCACAGATCCCGGAGAAAGAAGACAGCCACAGTTGAGCGCCAGCCTGCCGTACTACCATATGTCAAAGGAGTCACTGACAAGATTGGCTACATCTTGAAGCGAGCTTCAATCAAAACTTACTACAAGCCGCCAACGAAGATAAGTCAATTATTACCATCTGTCAAGTGCCAAATACCTTTACAAGATGCAGGGGTCTATAAATTAGACTGTGAATGTGGTCTCTCATATATAGGGCAAACTAAACGGAGTATAGAGACACGCGTCAAAGAACACATAGCTGACATGAAACACCAACGGTCGACAAAGTCTGCTGTGTATCAACATACTCAACAAGGTACCAACCACTATATCAGATTTGATAAGCCACAAATTCTCGCTAAAGAACACCGATTCCTACCAAGGATGATCCGCGAGGCTATTGAAATTAAAAAACATCCTAATTTCAATAGAGAGGATGGTTGGAACGTACCACCAGCTTGGGAGCCAGTACTAAAATTAATTGAACCCAAGGAAAATAAGAACACAGCACGACTTCCAGACACAATAAGCTCATTCTGCATGAATAGGAACGGTTAATAGTAATAATTTAAAATTGTATAAAAAGCGGGGTATGTAACAATTAATTCATTATTCGGACACCCACCACCTCAGTCCCCCGAGATCATGGACGCTGTAAAGGGTCCGAAACGTCGGGAAATAATTTAAAATATTGTAAAAATATAAAGTTTTAAATAAACGCGATAAAATCCGATATAGACTTTTAATCAAATGAGTAAAATTCGCGTAAATATAAGAGAACAGCACATCAAATAAGTAAACTCTAACAACCAAGGAATTTATATACAAACTGGAATGCTCACGTGCACTCAAAAAACGTTCCTACGGCCGGAATTGTATCTCTTTCTACCATGGATTCAAGGCAACTCTCGTAAGAAAGAGACAAAATACCAGTACTCAACGAAATGCTCGGAACGATTTATCACTTTACATGTTATAAGCCAATGTCAACCTTATGTCAAATACTTCAAGGCATATTTGAATATACAATTTTATTCAGTGAGCGTTCCAGTTATGATATAAATTCCTTGCTAACAACATATCAACATGTCAAAGCCACGCTCTATTAAATGTTTGATCATACACGTCAAGTTTATCAAAGTTGTTTGACCGTTTACAGGACTGTTGAGATCGCCGTACTAATAGGATTTATCATTAACATTTAATTATAATTAACCAAACGTAACATTTCCTTTGTTGCTTTCGCTTTTATCGCTCTCGCTTGTATTCTTATTCAATTTAACCCTCTCCTAATATCAATACAGGAAACCAGGATAGAACAATGAAATTAAAATAATAACCTTAAACTTTTTTAAGTCTAACATTCGCGATTCGAGAGCTACTTGCCCTTGATGTTAAGATACATAGTTTTCTAAACTCTACGTGCTCTATATCAAAGATGTGCTTTGTAAAGGAAATAATTAAAAACAATAAAAAAATAATCTCATATGAAATTTGCATTTACCATTGTGCTTGTACTAGATATGTTATAAAAATTGTGTTTTTTTTTCCATTCGATCGGTTTCATTACCGTTAGTATTACACAAGTTGGCCACAATTTAAAATTTATTATTGTACTGAGTATGCACTATAACCACATCAACTTGACACATTCATATGTTATTTTGTTTTTGAACAGAAATAATTTGTTTAGAGGATTCATTTATTTATACTAGCTTTTTCCCGCGACTTCGTCCGCGTAGTAGTCGAATATTGATTTCGTTATAACATATAAATTATTATGCAAAAATGTTTGAATACTTATAAAATACTTAAAACAATCTTTATTACAGAGTAGCTATTTAAAGTTAAAATAAACATTAAAATAAAATAAAATTTTGTTATATTTTATGAACACGGAACTCGACCTTTGATCTGGTGAAAGTTACACGGGGGTTATTATCTTTCAACAACGAAATCGAAATACTACAACTACCGCAGTATTTCTTTGTAAACAGTATTTTTTGTTTTTCCTTCGGATGCTAGTAGCCTATGAGCTACTGAATCATTCGAGTAACCAGTTTCCCACAAATCTAGAATTTTTTTAAATTATGTTTTATTATCGGTCAATTATGAAATTGCAAGACTGGTAGGCATCTCGCGATTGCATCATCATCCCTTAAAATTTGAAAATGTAAAAAAAATATTTTTTTAATCTTCTCCCACCAGGCACGCGTTTGCGTGTGTCAAAATATTTATTTATTAGTGAGATATTTATTGATACTTAGCCATAAAATATGGGCACATGTTTTAGTAAGAACGATAACAAAAATACAATTAGAAATACAACTCCTACTACTTGTAACAAAAGTACTAATTGGAAAGTTCTATTATATTTTCGAGTTTCTATACTATCGTTACTGAATCGTAGTATAAGAACGAAATCTAGCAAATTCATTTTCCTTTGTTATTTCATCTGTATCAATATACAATGGTCAATAGCAGCAGAACATTGAAATCTTTTAAAGAACATGAATATAATGCTTACGATGTAAGTAACTCTGACTCAGAGCAGTAAATAATGCGTATGTTATTCACTTCATTAAAATTTATCTCCTGATAGACTCACTAAGACTGACAGACTAAAATTCTAAAAATAATATTTTGACTTCTATTTTAAGACCCCTACGTATAGATTGTTTTTCCTAAATATCTCTCATTTATAGACATCGGCCACTTACAATATTATTGTTTATATATTATATAATTTTTCATATAATACCGAGTAGGTACTCGTACACTGAAGTGCAAAAAAAAAATTACACCAGAAAGTCGTGACATCTTAATCGGACTAGATCGACACATACATAGACGTACCTACATTAAATTTACAAGAAAATTTTAATTTACTATTTTATTCTGTATATAGATACACACACACTCATTTATTATTTATTTATTTATTTACTCTTTATTGTACACATACAAGTAACAAACAGTTTAAGTATAAAATAAAAGACTTATGTACAAAAGGCGGTCTTATCGCTAAGCAGCGATCTCTTCCAGACAACCAACGTCAAGGAGTTAAAGTGATAAAAAGCGGTGAAGGTGTACAGAGTAAACAAAAACCACAGTAAAAAAAAAACTATACATAAACAACTAATCAATGCAAATCACTATAATATAAAACAACTTATTACATAAATAGTATACATACACTACATATATAAATACGTAACAATAATAAATACAATTACATATATAACTTAGCATAATACATATATACATACATATATATACATACATACATACACACATACATAAATATACATATAACAACGGTACATACAAACAAATATACATATATACATAAATTCAATAGTTAGTGATGCGGACGACTAAAGTCTCAAAGATGTAAATAGTACTGTTTGATCCCTTTTTTAAAGGATGCCAGTGACGGTGCACGTCTAATGGACAACGGTAAGGTATTCCATAAGCGTGCAGCTTCAATACAGAAGGACTTGCTGTAAAAAGAAGAAGAGTGACTTCGAATTTTCAGAATCAGATTTTCTCTAGAACGAAGTGTTCTATTATGTGAGTCACAAAGAAACTCAAAGTGTTCTTTTAAATAGAATGGTAGAACAGGATTAAATAAAACAGAATAAAGAAGCGATAGTATATGAGTATTCCTGCGCAGACGTATAGGAAGCCACTTGAGCTTGTTACGAAATTCAGAGATATGGTCATACTTGCGAAGTCCAAATATGAACCGAAAACAGGAATTTTGAAGACGCTCAAGTTTATTCAGTTGGTCCTCCCTTAGGTCCAGGTAACAAATGTCAGCGTAATCAAGTAAAGGAAGAAGAAGGGATTGGGCAAGAGCAATTTTAGTGGGAATGGGAAGAAAATTTCGCAACCTCCTTAAAGAACCCATAGTAGAAAAAAATTTTTTGCTAACTTCGCATATTTGTGAATCCCACGACATAAATTTGTCAAATATGATACCCAAATTTTTTACTTTATCACTGTAAGGAATAGGAACACCGTCAAAAGTTACTTGTATTAAATTCGACTCATCAATACGCGAAATAAGATGTTGACTTCCGATAATTATAGTCTGAGATTTAGAGGGATTTACTTTCAGACCATAACACTTGCTCCAATTGTTAATACGTTCGAGTTCCTGATTTAAGGCGTATATCGTGTTTGGTAGTTCAGTTAAACTTGTATGCAAGTAAATTTGGAGATCGTCAGCATACAGGTGGTAGGGAGAAGAGATATGATGACTAATAGTATTAATGAAGATTGAAAAAAGAAGTGGAGACATCACGCCACCTTGCGGCACACCGGCATTAATCTTAGACCAATCGGAATAGGCGTCATTAAGTTGTATACGTTGCCGGCGACCATGCAAGTAAGAATGAAACCAGTCAATCACAATAGGAGATATGTTAAGAGAACTCAATATGGCCAGCAAAATATCGAAATCTACACTATTAAATGCGTTAGTAAAGTCAAGTAATGTCAAGATAGTAAGCTCCCGATTATCTTTGGCCATACGTATATCATCAGTGATTTTAACTAATGCAGTAGTCGTACTATGACCTGAGCGAAAACCGGATTGAAATGGGCTTAAGAGGTTGTATCTACAGAGAAAAAGGTTTAATTGGTTATAGGTAAGACGCTCGAGAACTTTAGATAGGAATGGGAGGATAATATTGGGCGTAAATCAGAGAAGGAAATAGAATTAGGTTTTTTTGGCAATGGGATAATTATAGCATCTTTCCAGCAAGATGGAAATGTACCGCTTCGAATAGAAAAATTTAAAATATGTGTTATGATGGGAACTAAATAATCTATTATTGGAATTATCATGTTACGACTAATGCAATCTGAACCAACACTATTGGATGATATAGCCAGAATATTTCTCTTAACATCACTATAAGTGAATTGACTAAATTGAAATAAAGGAGTATCAGGAGTTGGAGAATCTGAAATTTGGGAAATTGTGTTTAATTTTATTTGGTTATCAAATATAACAGAAGATGAGAAATGCTGATTAAGCAAATTTAAATTTAAATTTTGAGAATGAATGTCTTGTTTTGTTTTCCCAACTCCAAGTGATTTGAGGAAGTTCCAAACTCGAGCAGAGTTATTTTCCTCAATAACAGATGTATAGATATAGCGTCGATGTTCATCCCTACATAGCCTGTTACAACGATTCCGAATCTTCCTGTACTTCTCACGATTTGATAAACTAGGATCGAGTCTAAATTTAGCTTTGGCGTTGTTCTTTTTTTTTTGTAAGCATTTAATTTCCTCAGTTAGCCAAGGAGCTGGTAGATGTTTCATTCGCACCGGTCGAATTGGAGCATGTTTGTCATAAAGTTGAATTAGCAAGGAATTAAAAGTGCTTAACTGCTCATCAATTGACATTGAATTAAATACTCCTGACCAGTCAAGATTTGAAACATCTTCACGCAATTTTTCAACGTTCATTCCACCAAAATTGCGCTGCGGAATAATTCTAGGTTTAGCTTTAGGAGGATTTAATTTGTAAGACAAGAAAAGAAGATCATGATAGGAGAAAGCAGTAGCAACACATTGACCATATTTTTCGACATGGTCAACAGAGGAAACAAGGATTAAATCAAGAAGGGAAGGTAAACAATTAGGAAATGTGTGAGTCGCAGATAAGGGTAATATATGCATATTAGCTGCTTGAACTATAGAAGTAAAACGTTTGGCTCGAGAGTCTTTTTTGAGAAGGCATGTATTAAAGTCACCCATGATAATGGTGTGTGGATAAAGAGGAGTAAACTTTTCTAAAAGATTTTCGAAAGACATAAAATAATCAATGGCAAGGTTCGGGTTATAGTAAACACCAAGGAGAAGTTTAGTGTGAGAAAAAAGGATTTCGACAAATAGGTGCTCTGCTCCAGGGCTATTTTGGTGTTGCGAATGATCAATAACGGTAAATGGAATATGAGATCGTAAGTAGATAGCAACGCCTCCACCAGGTCGAGCCAAACGATCATTTCGAATTAAGTGAAAACCTGGTAAACAGAAAGATGTTGAAGGAAGACATGGCTTTAGCCAGGATTCTGAGACTAAAATAGCATGTAAGTTTTTATTTTGAAAGGAGGACAACATATCGGAAAAATGAGCAGGAATACTCTGGGCATTGATGTGGATTAAGTTAAAACATTTTGGAGAATTACGAAAATGTGCGTCTAATTCATCACTGAGCGAAGGAAGACTAAAGAAACTGTCGTCACTGGTTGATTCATCCGAGGAAGAAATAGAACAAAAAGTATCACCTTGATCGCCATCGCTTTGAATCATAATATAATAATATAAAATTAATAAATATAAAATAAAATATTAATATTAATACAAAATAAATATGAAAAAAAAAGAATATAATTATATATGAATATATATAACAAACTAAACTAAAATTAAAACACTACTATGTATAAATATACCAAAATATCAAAAACAAACATTTTACTACCCACCGGCAGCATATTATGTAGTAATTTAAACTAACTCTAGATGGTACAACAATAACACAGAAAAATTAAGCTATAGAAAAAAATACATAAACTCGAACCTTTTAAAGTAATATTAAACAAGTAAAAATATTAAAAAAAATAAATAAAAAATAAACATGTTATTAACAAAAAAAAAAAAACATCAAGTACATCAAATCATAATGACTCAGTAACAATATATCTAAAAAATACTAAGGCAAAATAGCTAGCATCCAAGGCCAAAACAAGTTGTCATTGGGTAAATTTGTCATTGTCGATGTCATTTGCCGCAACATTGTTCAGCTGTCAAATAAAATTAATGTTTATTGATGGGTATATTCGTTATAAATTAATTAAAAAATATAAATAATATAAGTGATGGTATAGTAAAATAAAAGTTACGGCAAAACAAATATAAATGTAAAATACACCCGTGTTACAACAAAAGACATCGATCTAATTACCATACTGAAGAAGTAATTGACGAACTCGAAACGAATTAATTAATTATTGTTTCTTAACAACCCTCTTGGGTCTGCTGACTGGACCTGCTCTACCTTGGTTGAGATTCTGTTCTTGTGTAAGGTTCGCGGGGGAAGAGGCACCAGCTTGGATTTGACTGACAAACCCAGGAATATTATCCAGTTCAGCCCTTGACCTAATTCGATGACGAGTACCATCAGTCCCAGAGACGATAATGAAACCATCCTTAGTCCAGCATTTAGTAATTCCATACCGTTGTCTTGCACATAAAAAAGCTTCATGACGCTCCTTGGTCAGGAATTCAGAAACCGTAACACCGGTATTTTTAAGCTTAACTTTGGAGAACCATACTTGGTTTCTTATTGAAATGTCTTTGAATTTAAGAAGTATGGCCCGTGGCTTGTCTTTAATTAACTTTCCAAGGCGATGAGAGCGACTCACATCATTAGAAGAAAGATCCGGCATATCCAGGTGTTCACTCAGTACTTTAATAACACTACAAGTTGTGTTTTCCTTCTTCTCTTCTGGAATACCATGCACTAATAGAATTTTCCTTCTGCTTCTCATCTCAAAATCTTCATGTTGCTGAGCTAGAATTACAACTTGTTTTTGAAGGGATTCTAAAGCAGAGAGTACAAATATCCGAAACGCGGAGAATTGAGTTGCTATATTAATTAATGTTGGACTTGAAGCTGGATTGGAAGCCTGAAGATTTTGTTGGAATTCCGACATGCTCAAGTTAAAATGTCGAGTCATTTCTTCAATTGAGTGCTGGATTGACTCCATTTTGTAATTTATATTGAAGCAGAACAGAAATACTCAGGTGCACTAATACACACACACAAATACTCAGGTTTGGATACTTTGTTGTACAAAAAGTTATAATGAGATAACTGCTGGTAGGTTACACTAAGTTTTACTGCATTATATATATTAAAAATGCAACAATATTATTTAATTTAATTAAAACTTGGAGAGCTCTTTTAAGATCGTGTTGTTTTATTTACACCTACCGCCCAAAAAAAAAAAAAAAAACACTCATTATGCGGAAGATATGTCATATTTCGTCTTACAGGATTACGAATACGGGTGCACACAATACCTGCATGCTAGACGCATATACATCTCAATGAGAATGTGCCCTCGCGGTATACCAAAACAGCATATGCAGTTTTATAAATTTTGTTTAATTTTGAGTCATTTTTATATTTTGTCTCATACAGTTGTCTAATAGAAAAAAAAAACGGCTGCTATATAAGTAATTTATGTTGTTTGATAGAAAATTTACGAGGCTTTATCTAAAATGAACATAGAAAGCGACATTTTTATCTATAATATAAAAATAAGTCGGGTTTTCCTTCCTGACGCTATAATTCCAGAACGCACGAACCGATTTCCACGGTTTTGCATTCGTTGGAAAGGTCTCGGGCTCCGTGAGGTTTATAGTAAACAAAATTCAGGAAAAATTTCAACAAAAAAAGCAGGAAAACAGGGTAAATCATTTTTCACATACTGCGCCATCGCTGATACATAGTATGTACTACTTCATCTTTTAATCCCCAAACGAAATGTTACAAAAAACGAAGTCATCTGGTGGCGAAACGGAGTTCGCCGGGTTTGCTAGTATTTTATAATAGACGTCACCCGCGACTTCGTTAATATTAAGTTTCATTATCTTCTGTACCTATTCGTATCCGTTGGAGTAATTCCGAATGTATTTTATAGGTTTATTATTATATTATATTTATAGATATTGTCATTGTTATGTACTGTTACGTACATACGCATACATTTATTATATTTAACTTAATAGTTTTGTTTATTTCTACGAAATCTGAGTACGTGATCGGCATAGCCTTTTTTTTTAACGTTATTCGTACTTAACTTGCTCTTTAAAACAACCCGGGAAAAATGATCAGGCCTGATCATGTATGAAAAATAGCCGGGATCAGGCCTGTTCATGTATGAGAAGGCCTGAAATTAGACATGGTTATGCCTGTTCATGTCTGATCAGGCCTGTTCAGGCCCGGCCATTTTTCATGGATGATCAGGCCTGATAATTTTTTCCCGGGAAAAGCTCTTAAATCAGTCAACATTGATGGAAATTCATGAGATCATTAAGTAACAGTCCCTTCTAATTTTAATGTTATCAGCTCATGACTCGTATTGAACTATATAGCCAACACCCTGAAATTTATAGACCATAAACAACAATCCAATAATCCTTTTTTCCCGTCATCAGCTTATAATTCGTAAACATTCGTTGAACGAAACGAATGCAAAGAAACTGGGAGTAGTTGCAGTTGTTTAACTTTATAATAAATACCGAATATCGATCGGTTAGCGGCAGACTCAATCCATCCGTTACAGACTGAACATATCAGTCCTTAATAACAAACGCCTCTGTAACATATAGTGTGTAACGTGCTCTTCAATTTAAATTGTAACGTAAATATATTTGAATATACAATAAATTCAAACTACATTACTTTTATTATCATAATAACATGGCTGATTATGTCACCCTCATAGGTACACCTTTATGATGTTAGTAGAGTTAATGTTATGATATGAATTTGTATTTCTTTCTAATCAAATCTTGGATTTGTGAGGAATAAATAAATATTATTTAAAAAAAAAATGTTTTCATTATTTTCAACACCGATTCTATAACATAATAACACAAGGTATTTTTATATACTGAATACATGTTTAAAGTGAGTTTAAAATATCGTCGATCATGATAGCAACGAAGTTTTGTTTCCAATTTTAAGTCTAAAAAAATTACGTTTTTTTGAAGTCTAACCCGAATATCCCAAATCTTCTAATGAATTCATGACCATAACGTCCTTTCTATTAGAACAATAGTATGCAAGAATAAAATAATGCCTATTCAAGAGAGAAAAAACAGTATCTAGACATGATAATAATTATTATGTTATTAATTTCGTCTGCTTTCCTTGATATTATGTATATACTAGCGGCCCGCCCCGGCTTCGCACGGGTATTTAACTAAAATTTTAAAAATTATAAATTTATATTTTTTATTACCTACATGCGCCATCTATCGTATAATTGTAGAATATCGTTTTTATATTTAGTGACATTTAACATAATAGTACCTATATTAATTGAAAATGATGTTTATCTAAAATATTGAAATGATTTCTATTCCTATCAGAAATATTTAGTAAACTTTTAAGTTTAACAAAATAATAACTCAAAAATAAGTTTTGTGAGTTTTTAAGATTCCTTAGACCAGATGGCGTTGGCGGCGTAGGTACCTATTTCTATTTTCTTAAATATTTATTTTTAAATTTAATTACAATGAAACAAAAACTAAATTATACCATGAGTTATGTATATATTTTTTGTGTTAAAGTTATTTACATTGGTTTTGTACTTTTTACGTGATACGTGCACGACCAAAAACGATAAGAGATGGCGCTGATACAAAAAAGAACGCGCTATTGAAATTTATTCTTGATGATATATAGTGTATTAATAAAACGTAGGTTTTACGCCGCTTAAGCCGGCCAACCGACGCGTATAGCACTTCAGAGCCGCCCATAAGGAGGCTCTCTTTTCTAGGCTGGACCTTAAAGTGTCCGTGTTCGAATACTTTCTTTTACATTTGGTATGACGGATGAAAATAAGTTTGTTAAGAAAATAAGTGAGTGTATTAATAAAACGAAGGTTTTAACAGCTTTATTATTTGTATAGATTGCCAACGTAGCGCACTTCTACTTAAAAATAATGTATATATAATATGTTTCTGTTGTACTTATTTTATTATATTTCTTAACTAGCTGTGCCCCGCGGTTTCATCCGCGTTAATTTGAGGGAAAAATGTGCTTAAATATGTTTTAACAATTACTCTAAGTCTCTAGTTACCCGCCTCGTTGGTCGAGTGGTCGCAAGCGTTATTGCCTTTCATTTTTCGTAAAATCTCAGTAAAAGGGTGATGTTATATTTACTTTTAAAGTGGTACTATAGTTAAAAAATGTCTCGAGAAGAGAAATAATACGAGTAAAGGACGCAACGGAAGCTCTCAAAAAAGATTATTTTTTTCCCGTTTTTGTAACTTCCTCGGTAAATTGGCTATCCAACACAAAAAGAATTTCTCAATTCGAACCAGTAGTTCCTGAGATTAGCGCGTTCAAACAAACAAACAAACTATTCAGCTTTATAATATTGAAGTATAGATTAAAACAGTTATTAGAAAAGGACATAGGTACACGGTATGGAACTATGAACTATTTATATGACCAATAAAGTAAGTTATTGAAATCGACGTGGGAATAACCGTAACTGTAGAAGTTAAATAAAAGATTTTTTTATATCGAAAATTCAATTTAATATATTACTGCGCTTGTCTTATATCCTAATCTCTAAAATTCAAAGTAGTTTATATTTTCAATCGTCGAACCATAGGGAGATAAACATGATGCTTGAAATTAAATGTAATTAAAAATGTTAACAAAAAAACTTTGTTTCGATTATTTGAATTCATTCGATGCATTCATTAATGCATCGAATGTTTCAATTCACGTTTCCACTTCCATGAAATTATAATATGTATTTCCATTTCCACCGAAATTTTGTAGCAACTTAAATTATTGAAATAGTAAATCTATTTAACTGTGATTTATCAACTGCAATAATAGTTAAAAAGTGGAACACAGGTACACATTTACATGAAACGTGGAAAGCAAATACGTACTGAAGATATTAATTCCGTCCGACGTATGTAATCCCTTTGACGATGACATGTGCATATAAACGGTTATGTCCATATTTCAAAACAAACGATTTTAGTAAATACGAGTCAGTCGACATGAAATAAACAGGATTGCAATTATTCCTGACTTTAATTTAAATTTGTAACGCTTTGAAGTCCTCGATTATTACTCGTTTACAGATATATTACTTTGTCAAACTAACGTTTTATTTTGATAAAGATTCATTGAAAAATGAAGTTATATTTAGATTTAAAAATGAGACAAAAAAAAAGTTATCGAATCGGATAAGGAACCACAGTCAACTAGAAACAGATGGGAAGCCATAAATGTTTGCTTAAGGGATACAGGAAGTTGGAGGGTACTAAGGACAAGAAGAAAGTGGAGCGGTATTTGATTCAAAACATAAATATCTTATACTTGAGCCAAATTCGATGTGGAATTTTTGTAAACAAACCAAAAGTCATCGTGTATAGGGTTATCAAACTTTTATTAATTAAAAATTGTAATTTATCACAAATTTCCTAGTTATACATTAAAAAATGTACTTTAACATTGTTTCCTAGAACTTAACCGCCAAATACGTAATATGCAAGAAAATTAGCTTATAACAAAAATTAACAAATATTTAATTACTAATATACATCTAATAACCTTAAATTTTAGCACTGACAGGAAAATTTCGCAGATAAGCAACATTTGGTCTTTTTTTGATCAGTCATTATATTTTTAAATGTAAATTGAAATCGATTTTTATACACTACTTTAAATATTATAATTATAATGTTTTTTCAACGTAAGTAAAGAAAAATAAATAATAAAAGAGAATGAGTGTCTGAACATAGATTTTTAATAATAATAAATTTATTTTAAAACATATGTTGTTTTATTTGAAATGCTATTCAGGGATAGGGTAGCTATTTTTAATAAAGGTATATATACATTTTTTGAAAATATTTAGAAATAATTTAGTGAGAAATTAGTTATATCCACGTTAAAAAGTAAACTTTACCTCTATAACACATAATTATAGATAATATATAGTTAGGTGTTACCGACTCCCCACCACCAAAACTCTATATAAAGCGATAGCTGTTCTAGGAACGGCCTCTTTTTCTGCTCAGCTCCGGTGGTGTTCGACGCGACTTGTGTAGTGTTTTATAAATGTAATACTGGTAATTAGATTTAATTCGGTGTATTCTCTGTAAGTACAATTATAACTATCTGGTGATTTATTTTGTTAATAAAATCAGTCTTCAAGTGAGGGTATTTTGTTAGCTGTTTTTAATTTGATTTTAAATAAATGTTGTTTTCTATTGTTTTAAATATTTTCCACTCCTGGATCCTAAATTCAGAAGTGGGATTGATACCGTTATATTGCCCACATCATACCGTAAATTTTGAGGTGTATTTTTTCCAACAATAATATAAAAGTACCCACACTAATACAAATAAAACACCAGTTCATTTCTTTTTATATCTTACAGATTTATTTGTTGGTATTGTTTCTTGTTTGCGATTTTATCTTCGTTTTCGATATGTCTGATATCGGAGCGAAATCATGTGACAAGTCGCGTCGACACAAAACCAAAAGTAGGTCAGATAGACCCACAGCTCGCTCTCGTTCGCGTACAATAGACAGGTCGGGCGAGCCTGGAGCGCGTTTTTATCGACTACGTGTTTTTTTTTAAATAACGGGACGTCGATCTAGAGATAAAAGGCGCGGTAATTCTCGCCGACGTCGTCATGACCGCTCGAATTCTCGATCTAGAAGTCGGCTGCATGAGTCATCGTCACCACTTACGCGTCGCGATCGCTCTGTGCACCGGGTACCGTCGAAGAGGGTAACGCAAGCGCACATAACGACCGTCGGAAAGCCGTCGGAACTGCGTCATGCAATCCGCTGGGTGAGAGTAGCAGTATTGGTTGGTAACAGAACGCGACGGACACGATTGTTAGAGCATTACAGGTGTTATCTAAAGTAAGGTCTCAAAATTACTATATTTCTCCTTTTGATCCAAGTATGCATGATTTAAAGCGTGCTAGAGAATTAAAAGAAAATAAAAATGTAGACTGTATCATTGTACCGGCAATTTGTACGAATACACCGTTTATAATAGAAACAGATGTTCTTAATAGGAACAAGGTAACTTTTTTTCGTACAAAACATCAATAGTTTTTTACGCATACCCCCAATTTTATTTCAAGTCTCCTTCGTTGTTATTAATAAATTACATAACAAGACCACACCTATTCAAGGTGAAGATTTTGCTTCATTACCATCAGTAATAAACGCCTTCTCCGATTATTTTATATCTTGAACTCCCACATTCACTGTAAAAAACGGGTAAAATGCACATTAACTTAACAAGTTATGTCCCTGTAGCCCATCACTCTTAACGTTTGTCCAACAAAGAAAAATTAAAAGTCATCAAGATCATTGAGGATTTATTAGATAAGCAGCTTAGTAGGGAATCCAATTTAGAATACGCCAGGCCAAAAATTCTCGCAAAAAAAAAAGAAAAATCTTGTAGTACAACGATTTTGGTGAGTATGTTCCAGTTTTTCTTTTAAAAAAAAAGAGTGAATAGTAGGTTTATTTTCAAAGCAGCTATTTTGCGTAACTCTTTGATACTTTGTTTTGAAATACGCCTAATTTAAATTATCTATTAGAAAATATTCCTAATAAAAAGTGAAAAATCAGTAGCCGTTCGAGTAATCGCAGTTCACATTCTAGCCAATGTGATTCGCGTCACAGACGACGTAGCCCATCTAACATAATGCTCTAATCGAAACAATGCAACAATTTGTTTTAATAGATTAATGTCACTTGAGGAACAACACCACACGGCTTCGTCTCAACGAAGAGAGCCTAGCGGCGGTGCTCCTACGGTGACGTTAGCCGAGTCTGCAGCGCCTGTGGTGGTCGTTGGCGCAGAGCACGCGGTGGTGACCGAGCCTGTGAGCGCGCCTCAAGGGTGTGCAAGGCTACCGGCTTCAGTAGCCTCGTCCTCACCGGACCGGTTTGCGAGTGCTACGGTGGACCACTTCAGGGCCACTAATCGTATCGTCGATGCGTTACAATCCATAAATATACCGGTGAGATCTAACCAATCTTATTATATCTCAAATTTTAATCCGAATGTCAATGATATAGAGACTTGCTGTGAGGAAGTAGACCGTGTTGAGCTTTCTATCAATTTAAAGAAATGTTCTTTCTTGACAACCAAGATAGAGTATTTGGGACGCACTATAAGTCACGGTCACTGTAAGACAAGGTCAGGTACGACCGAGCGAACAGAAAGTTAAAGCTTAGCAAGTTGTTTTCGGTAATACATACCCAATTTCGCTCTTAGAATTGCCCCAATCAAATGGTTATAAGTATGTGTTAATTGTCATAAATGCTTTTTCAAAGTCTGTTGTACCCCATGTCTAGACGCTAACGAATTAAAACGACAATTTTATAATGTCGTCTCTTTATTTAAACTCCTAAGCTAATTGTAGCAGATCGTGGTCGAATGTTTCAAAGCTCTGAATTTACTAAACTTGTAACAGTGTTAGTCATTGACATGCGTCTCATCACAATAGAGAATGCGCATCAAAAAAAAAAAATTAAGGGAAATTCATCGTCATCAAGCTTCCGAACGCCTATGAGTCAATCAAAGTCGACAAGATACGACCGTGAACGCTGACCGAAAAACCCCGCAATCGTTTAAAACTAACTCTCTTGTTTTTGTGATTAAACAGGCGCATTTGACTGGCAAGCTCCCGGCTTGCGAGGCCCGCGACGTGATTTTCATCGCGAGCCTTCGGACGATGGCTCGTTCCACCGCTGTCGTGGTGCTCGTGGACGTCGCCGTTCACTGTCCGGATTGGCGTCGCTGAGGGGGCGGCGCCGCCCGGCTTCGTCTCGGCAGGGAGGGCCGAGTGACTGTGCTCCTGTGGCGATGTTAGGGTCTGCGGCGCCTGTAGCGTCGTCGGCGCCGGGCCCTCGGCGGTGGCCGGGCCTGCGGGTGCACTTCAAGGACGTGCAAGGCTACAGCTGGCTTCGGTGCACCGTGGCGCTGGAGGCGCGCAGCGTGGTATTCGAGGAGCGCGTGGGCGCCGGGCCACTCGCGCCGCCTCGTGGTGTGGCTGGCACACCGCGGCCTGAGGGACGAGCTACTGCGGGTAGTGCGTGTGCGGCGCGGCAGCTACCTGTGGCGTGTGCTGTGTTGTTAGCCACATGCGCTTGCCTTATGGGAGTTACCTATGGCGTGTGCTGTGTTGTTTTAATATTCACGTGCGCCGCCTTATTTGAGGGTGAGTTTTATGGTAGCTAGTAGAATCTACGGGATACGCCTACTGTGAGACGCCTCTGTCCTGATAGATTGCAGTTTCTAGAACATGCCTATTGTGTGACGCCTCTGTTCTCTGGTACTGACTGGACATGCCTACTGTGAGACGCCTCTGTCCATATATTTGTGTTATTCGGACATGCCTACTGTGAGACGCCTCTGTCCATGTATTTATGTTATTCGGACATGCCTACTGTGAGACGCCTCTGTCCATGTATTTATGTTATTCGGACATGCCTACTGTGAGACGCCCCTGTCCATGTATTTATGTTATTCGGACATGCCTACTGTGAGACGCCTCTGTCCATGTATTTATGTTATTCGGACATGCCTACTGTGAGACGCCTCTGTCCATGTATTTATGTTATTCGGACATGCCTACTGTGAGACGCCTTTGTCCATGTATTTATGTTATTCGGACATGCCTACTGTGAGACGCCTCTGTCAATTATAAAATCATAATAGACGGTAGGGACGCCTTCCGTCTAATTAGTTTGTTCACAGGTGAAATTCGGTTGATACGAATATATCGATCTTTGAGCAAAAACGAAAACGCTGGTGATAACGTATTGGTATTTTATGAGAGCTCTCAAAGTACTTAATTTTAATTTTTGCTCGCACAACGAACGCAAAACTCGTGTTGCTTAAGTAAGGGAAACTTAAATTAATGTGTACTGTTCTCAGAGGAGGATGAAGACATTTCCGAAAAAGATAGGGAACCTTCACTGGTTTCTGAGAGGGTTCCACCCAGTGTTGAAGGGGCTGACACTGATGGTGCCGACGTGGAAGGTCTGCCGGTGCCGAGCGACGACAACACAGCAGGTCCATCTACAGTC
Organism: Euphydryas editha; assembly: GCA_036937285.1. Classification (NCBI taxonomy): domain Eukaryota; kingdom Metazoa; phylum Arthropoda; class Insecta; order Lepidoptera; family Nymphalidae; genus Euphydryas; species Euphydryas editha. Next base: position 4,320,824 of record JAUPFZ010000005.1, read on the forward strand.
CAGGACCACCTGTGACGAAAACGGCGCGTCGAGGACGACGTATAGTCAGGAGAGGCCGAGTTAGGTGTTACCGACTCCCCACCACCAAAACTCTATATAAAGCGATAGCTGTTCTAGGAACGGCCTCTTTTTCTGCTCAGCTCCGGTGGTGTTCGACGCGACTTGTGTAGTGTTTTATAAATGTAATACTGGTAATTAGATTTAATTCGGTGTATTCTCTGTAAGTACAATTATAACTATCTGGTGATTTATTTTGTTAATAAAATCAGTCTTCAAGTGAGGGTATTTTGTTAGCTGTTTTTAATTTGATTTTAAATAAATGTTGTTTTCTATTGTTTTAAATATTTTCCACTCCTGGATCCTAAATATATAAATATATCTAAATCCCTGACTTACTTATTTCAAGTTTTATGTAGCTTATACTACTGTGTATAAATATTAAAAAATATAATTATTATAATTATTTTCCAATAGGTTGTTATTATCTATGGTTGGTTGCTAAGCAACGGTTTGTTGGTAAACATTCCGTATCGAATTTGGCTTAAGTATAGGTATTTTATTCTGATACTGTGTGAGTATATATGATGGAGCTTAATGTCAATTCTATTTAATTGCCAACAGCTAAAAAACAACATGAACAACAGTATAGTTAATTTAAAAAAAAACATATATCTTAGACAGACAAGCATTATTATTTTCCGATTTGAATAAAAAATGATATTGATCTAAAAAGCATCTAAAAATTATAATTCTAAGAAAGGATTAGTTAAAAATACTCACATGCATTAAAGCCGTACAGTATGAAGAACATCAAACAAATGGAGACCACGGTTATAAGAAGCACATTGCTACGTCGACGTAGCGGTCCACATCCTCTAAATTTTCTTGCCATCCTCGATATAGCAAACTGTTCCAATCTAAAACAAAGGAGAATAGTTAATAATTAATGTATTAAAATTTACGATTTTCAGAGGTTTTCCTATATTAGTTGATAATATTTAGATGTATTTTTTTTTCTTTGTTCGCTCTAACTGAAAAAACTACAAAACTGATGGACATGAAACTTCATGACATTACATTTTATAGGATGCCCATGTTTTCTTTTTTGACGACCGTTCTAGTGATGTGTTGCGAGTAGTCGCCTCAACACTGGCGGTCACGGGTTCGATTCCCGCTCGGGGTAGATATTTGTACTTGTGCAAATATTTGTTTCCGGTCTGTGTGTATGTCCTTGTGGGTCTGTCACCGTACCTCGGAGAGTTAACGTGTTAAGCTGTCGGTCCCGGTTGTTATCATGGACACCTAAACGATCGTTACTCTTGGTAGGGAAATTATCCGCCAAACCGCAGGAGAGCAGCGAGGTGGATTAAGCTCCAACCCTTCTCCTACATGGAGAAGAAGCCTTTGCCCAGCAGTGGGACTTTTACAGGCTGTTCAGTTAAGCGTGTTTTGGTGAAGGTTTTGGTATACATAACATGCTGATGATTACTCAACAGGAACATATATTTTTTTGGTTTGAAAAATAATACTTTTTTTTTCTATGAAATAATAATATTTCATAAAATTCTATTTCTTTTTTAATTCAATTTGACATTTGGTAAATAAAGTACTGTCAATCACGGGAAAGACAAGGAATTTATTGATTGACTAGCGGCCTGCCCCGGCTTCGCACAGGTATTTAACTAAAATTTTAAAAATTATAAATTTATATTTTTTATCACCTACATGCGCCATCTATCGTATAATAGTAGAATATCGTTTTTATATTTAGTGACATTTAACATAATAGTACCTTACTTTAGACCAAATGGCGTTGGCGGCGTAGGTACCTATTTCTATTTTCTTAAATATTTATTTTTAAATTTAATTACAATGAAATAAAAACTAAATTATACTGTGAATTATGTTAAATTTTTATGTATTAAAGTTATTTACATTGGTTTTGTACTTTTTACGTGATACGTGCACACAAAAAAATGATAAGAGATGGCGCTGATACAAAAATAAACGCGCTATTAAAAATTTTTCTCGATGATATATAGTGTATTAATAAAACGGAGGTTTTAACAGATTTATTATTTGTATAGATTTGCATTTGTGGAACATTATAACAACTATTCGCTTCGTTACATCAGGCCTAATCGATTATAGAATTAATAATCTTTTCTATTTCTGAAAAATCATACTGTGATATAATTTGTTAAGAAACTAGATATTACTAGATTCACGCCGAGTTGCACGAAACAAATTTTTAAGTGTTTATTAAACTAATTTAATCACAAGAATCGTGATTATCTGTTGCACGAAACCTACATCTTATAAGTTAACAAAAAAATTTAGTTTAATTAAAGACCTATCTAACGGATGATTAATTCCAACAGCTTTAAATTAATCATAAGATCAACTAATTTTAAGATTAATTGCAACTTAACTAACGGAAAGTTAGCGACGGTTTCGTGCAACTCGCCGTCAATTAGATAAATAGTAGTGAATATAGTTACATTACATATCTATCATTCGCTTATCATTCATCATATCATATCATCGCCTTTGTGCATAACATTATTTTGTATGTTTTATTTTTAAGATAAAATTTTATGTTAACTTGTATTAAAGTATATTTCTTCTTTCTTTCTTCTTCTTCTATCAAAAGGATCCAACGATTACATTTCAAAATGTAAATGAAATGTACGGCAAGGGAAAAAATAATTTATACCTAATGACTAGTAGGTAATAATAATATGTTTTATTTATTAATTTATTTATTTAGAAAACCAACAGTATGTATAAGATACAATTTTTATCATGTTTTGATTAAAAAATATATCAATAGTTATTATTATTATTATTAGTAAACTATTAGAATTCCGAGAATAATAAAGTATAAATAAAAAATTAAGAAAAAAATGAAAATAAAAAAATAAAAAATGCGTTCAATTTAAATTAATAATAAAGAGAGAAGAGATGGGAGGTTTTTTTTTTTCGAGTAACAAGTATCGCGCAATCTTAATGAGTACCATAAAGAAAAAGTTTCGATATATATATATATATATATATATATATATATATATATATATATATATATATATATATATATTATTTTTTTTCGTCAAAGGACTTGTAAAAAATTATTTTGACTAAACCACTGTATGGATCAGATAGGCAATTTAATCACCTTTTATTCGTTTTTTTGTAAGCTTCAATACGACCATTTCTCGCTGAGTTATCGGACTTTGTATGGACTTTGAATTTTTGACCCAAAAATCTTGAAACTAGAGACTAAACTTTAAATTGCTTTTTTATGGTTCCGATAAGGCTATTTTTCACAAAGATACAGCCATCTGAAAAATCGCTTGTTTTGTTACCAAATTTTTTTTCACTAGTGTATTATACGAAATGTCTATTTTGTTCTATGTTTTTATATTATTACCTATAACCATTACCTCTTGAGGTGAAACCAAAACTAATTGAAAACCTCTGAATGTCGCACATAAAGCTATATTGAAGGTGCCTTCCGTTCAATCACTTTTCCAACTACATACTCAATTACACAATATCATATATAAGAAAATGCTCGTAATTAAGAACGTCTTAATATATGCGACAGTGTTTTAGTTCACAAACAATCCTTTTACAACACCGAAATACCCCATATAAAAACAATAATAAAGGACATAAAGACAAAATTTGTTTACGAACACGAACGGTTTTGTTATTATTACAGTATAGGATTAACATAAAGTGCATGAAATACTTATGGTAACTAACGATTTTTTTTTTTAATTCGCAATACGGTAAGCTATGTAGTGAATTATGCATCAGGCCTACAAAGAGAGTCATTTGCTGAGCAGAATTTGCAAATTCTTATAATTACATAGCCTAGAACTCTTTCTGGTTACTCTCCTCGAGTAGAAGAGGTGTGGTGCCACTTTGAAATTCAAAACACCATCTTTTTAAATAATTATTTTTCTTTGGCACTATACAATTATTGTCGAGTGTCATGCGGCTGACACTAGCGGCACTATTAGAAGCCATTAATCGAAATGAACGAATGAAAAAGTGTAGCACGCTTAGAGCACGCGTACAATTATACGATTGGCATTTGGCGAGTTTGTACGATGACGATACGACTTTTAATTCGTAGCGAAACATATCGCATATTTGGTTATTCCGTTGTAAGCGTTCAAATATTAAAGCTAAATAAATGAAATTGTATATCGTTGTTACAATATTTGTGAAATTTAATATTCGCAAAACACACTGGTCATTATTACAATATTTATGAATAATTATATTCGTAAAATGGGCACCAGTTTTGTAGTGCGAGCACGAGATATCCAGTTTTTAATTACTCAACATTATCGGGTTATTTATTGTCTATGGTAGATATTTTGATTGTGGTAGTTAAATGCATGATAAGAAGTAGGGATGGGCAAATGGGAAAACAATATCAATACATATATATATATATATATATATATATAATCAATATGAAAACGGAATATTTATTTTTAGATTTAATCACTTGTTATGGATATCGCAGGTGAAAGTACCATTAAAATGTTTTAGTTACCTATCTCACAAAGTTTAAAATAGACAAATGGAAATTGTGAGAATCTAATTTTTTACTATAAAGAAAAAAAGATTAAATATGTTAGATGATTGTTTGTACCAAAAAAAAAATTACTGTAATGACATTGCTTTATAGTTTTTTGAAATTTATTTAATTCAAATACTATTTTTTTTATTTTTTTTTTGTCAGTTATACTCCAGTCTGGAATATCACGGCGAACCCCATGTGGGTCAGATTGGAAAGAGACAAACAAGCATGAATTCAGAGCCTTAAACCAAACTCACTTCCCCTCAACTAATTACAACATAATACACTTACTGCCCAGGGAGCAATTAGCTTAACAGGGCCTGTGTTATTTCTTGTAATAAGAGCCAAATGTATGTAATAAAAAAAATCAAGTAGGTACTTAACATACATATTTTATGAATAGTATTTGTAAATATAATTAATGAAATTAAAAAAAAAAACATTAAAAAACCAAAAAGATTTTTTTTTGCCAGGTTGTCGTGACAAATGTTTGATATGTTATATGTTAATTTAAAATTATTTGTTTGTTTATCTTTTGTAAGATACGCTTACACTTTCAAAATTGATATAGTTTGAAGTCTGTCGAAGGACATACAGACGGGATAATATGAGCACAAACGAACAATAGTAAATGTCAAGCGGATGAAGTCACTGACGACGACTAGTATGGACGCTTCTTAAAAAACGAAAAATCATTTTTTTTTTATTTTTTTTTTTTATTATTGTCTAAAATATATAAAAAGAACAAAATATCTTAAATCTAAAAAGGACAAAGTTAAGTCAAAGTTAAGTAAGTTTTAATAATTAAATAATGCTCATACATAATATCTGAAATAATGTAGTGTACTTTTAAAAAAAATCTAATAATATAAAGCTCATTTTGTCAACTCATTTAATATCCTACAAAAGTAGTTGATCAATTAAAAAATAATAGTACAATGATAGGAAGATACTTAAATAAAAGTTTTTAAAGATACGGAAACAAATAAAATTTAATAAACAGGAAAAATATTATAAAATACAAACCTTAACCGATGTCGATATATTCGGTACATGAGCAGTTAATTTAAAAACAACTCATAATAAATTCGATTTTTCGCGAGAGAATTAGCGCTCGTCTCAAAGAAACGACGCCGACAAACTGTACCTGAAAGGGTAGCATCCCTTTTATATACCTATGCTACGTGACGTCAGCGATTTCAGTTATCGCATGCGTAGTTAACAAGTGCAGATTGTGTGGACAACAGACATTAGAAAAGTTTTGTGTGACTGTGTTAGTGGCATAAGTTAAATTATATAAAAATTAAAAGGAAAAGTTTTAGTGCTTATTTCGGGATTTTACTGAAAGCATTTTATTACATTGGAAAAAATAATTTTACTGTTTATATAAATACAGGTAATATAATATCATACATATATATATATATATATATATATATATATATATATATATATATATATATATATATATATATATATATATATATATATATATATATATATATATATATATATATATTTCAAAAACTTGAAAATTTTATAGAATTATTTTTACCATCTATACTCTATATCTATACTTTATATTAACTAACAAACTCTTCATCTTTAACTCTTAGCTACCTACCTCTCTTTTCAGTCACACAACTACCTACTAGGAGTCTCTCAGACTCCTGCTTTTTGAAGCCCTACAAAAAAAAGCTATGACTTGAGGTCAAAAATTAAAATCAAAAACGTTATTTTTATATTCGTTTATTTACACTTAAATTATAGACTTTGGAACATTTGTATTACTTATTCTAAAAACTTAGTTCCTTTATTGACGTCCAGAAAAACTAAGAAGACTTAACATTCTAATAAAATGAGATCAATTACTATAATTAAAAAAATATACTAACTTTAATCATAATTTTTCCAAGGTTTAGTAATGAATAAACATAGCAATAAACAAATTTTCTTCAAAATCGCAACATTTTTATAAAATTGCAAAGGTTGAAGATGATGGTTGGTGGTTATGATTTTTCACGGCAGCATAAACACACCATGTGAGAACACTCCAGACAAATAGGATTTTTGCACTTGAAACATAAATATTGGGATTTCCGCTTCTTTTTGGAATCACATATAGAAAAGTATTTGCGTATAGCGAACTTTTCTGGTGAATCAGTATTGCATCCTACAACCTCAGCAAGTGTCTCTTGGTCTAATTTTAGCACTCGACGAAGAGAAACTTTCACGTCACGCGCCATAGTCGTTGTTTTTTCTGAAATTTGTTGTTGTTGAAATACTGATTCCAAATATCGAAAGGCGAAGATGAAGAATTGAGAACATTTTTGTATCCTTGTTTTTTTCCTCTTTTTCCTGCACGATGTTATGTTGGAATGTTCTCGCCCGACTAGAAGTTGGTGTCGATGACCAGCGAAAACGATCTTTGCCGAAATAATTCTTCTTCCGAGGTCTTGATCGTAATTCACACAAGGGGATGTCATTATCCGACGAAAAATCTAAAGTTGAGCTCTGTTGTTGAGAAGCTTCCTCATCGCCTTCTATTTCTGAATTTGATGCGGAATCACAGGGCAGTACATGTCTTTCGTCAATATCCACTTCTACATTACTGCAATTACTATCCAAAACATCATCTTCATTTGAAAAAAGCACTTCCTCCAACCAACGCTCAATAATTTTATCGCTAGTCACCATTTTCAACTAAAACAAAAAAGAAATCACGTCATGAAAAAGTTACGTAACTACCTACCAGGAGTCTCTCAGACTCCGTCAAAAATATTTTTACTCACCAAAATACAGAGCGCGCGCGTATGATCACGATGAGCGCAGGTGCGGTACTGCGGGTAGCGGGGAAAAGGTATACAGAAGCGCGAAGGACAAAGATGCCTAAATGCAAAATTATAAACAAAAATAACCTTGATAGAGTCTGAGAGACTCCAGGTAGGTAGTTAAGGGTTAATGAAGAGTTTGTTAGTTTGAACCCGCTAATCTCAGAAATTACTGGTTCGAATTGAAAAATTATTTTTGTGTTAGATAGTCCATTTACCGAGGAAAGCTGTAGGCTATATAACATTACACTACGACCAATAGGCGCTGAGCATTCATAAGAAACGTTACAAAAACGGGAAAAACATTATTTTTTGAGAGCTTCCGTTGCGTAATCAAGTTTGTTCTAAAATAATGTGTTATTTGCGAAGGTGGTTTTATAGACATTATATAAATCCTTGTCCAAATAAATAGGTTATTCATTACAAGTATTTCTTTTTAAACAAAATTGTCCTTAAGATAATTTAAATTCAATGAATATTTTAGAAGATATCATAGTTTTAAAATAGCTCCGCAATTAAATAATGATCACAAAAAATGTGAAAAGTGATTGAAAAAAAAAAAGTGATTTTAATGTATTATTATTAGCCGGGCATATAAATCCTTATGAATTAGAAATACTCTCATCAACGAGGCAACTTTATGAAGATAATAAGAAACTTTGTCCTAACGATGAAGATAAACTTGAAGTAAAATTTCGGTGATAATGTAAAATCAAATGAACCGATGTGCGTCGCGCCGCGCGCTGATGCAAGTCGCCCGAGTTATCGTTTGCTGTAATAAAGTTTAATAAATTAATAAAACAAAGGTTTTATTAATTTATTAAACTTTATTACAGCACATTTAAGCACGTAGACATCGATTTATGTCGAGACTGCTTTTCACGCGGAAAACTATATGTTGCCTAATCAATATCAGGTTGCGAAGAAACCCAGTATTTTCTTCTCCTTGGTTGGTTAATAATGGTTTGAAATATTTTTATAGCACCTGGATCGAAAGTTCGATTTTCAATTGTAATTTTAAGGACGAAAGTACCGCATTGCCTCGGCCAAATGTTGAATAATTTTTAGAGCGCATACGTCAACTTTCTTCCCGATGCAAATATAGTGTCAAAGTTGTGACAGATCGCATAGTTTAATCCAAGTTTAATCTCACAATTTCCTTGTAATAATTCGTATATGACACAGAATAACACTGATCTCTTATTATTTTTAATTTATTTATTTCATCTTATTTTTCACTTAATGAATTGATTAACAACGCACTAGGAAACGCGACATCATCGTGAATATCAAATGTATGAGTAAATTAATTTAAAAAACTAATAATTACTAATTTTTTTTTTATTACAACCGAACTTTCAATTCTAGCGTTATAAAAAATTGTATACGTTACATGGGAGGGAAGTGATACATCGCAACCCCGAATTTTATTTAAAAAAGATCCTGGTTGTTATGTATCACTTCTATCCCTAGTAACGTAATATACTATTAAGAACGTTTTTTCTTCAAATTAACGAGTGTGAAACCGCGGGGCACAGCTATTAAATGATATATACATACTTATCTGTCGACTTAATTTCATATTTAAAACATAAGCGTTAAGAGACAAGTTACGTAAAATGCAACAGGCGGCTTATACGGCACACGGCAAATATTCTAAAAGCTCGTGAACGTTAGTTTATTTTAAAAAGGGCTTATTTTAAAAAGCTTTTAAAATCTTTGACGTAAGTGTTTATTTATTTATTAAAAATCTTTATTTCTCACATAAGACAAAATGTAAAAATAATAATTATTTTTGTTACTTTAAAATAAACGACTTCATAATTTAGAAAATAATTAAATGAATACACATTAAATTAAATACATGAAAACTTCAGTTTGAAATTTCATTAAGTAAAAAAAATCGGATTTTAATAAGTTCATGACCTTTTAGGGCTTCTTCTCAGTTAATGATCGTCAGACATCTCAACTTCAAAACTTTACACACAACTTTCGTTTTATCCCTTTTTTACGCAATTAAAAAATATCATTAGAATACGAAGGTAAATTTCGCTGTCTTTGATAAGCTTATAATAGCTCGGATGGGAATCGGGCGGATTCGAAATAAAAAAAAACCCGGGTTTGAATCCAGGTGTCTACAGACCAATCTTTTTTCCCTTTTTTTCAAGTTTCTTCTTTTGTGAGAAAAACTATTATTGAGAGCTCTTTTTATTTTTTATTTAAATAACCAGTTCCTATTATTTAACTATTATGTCGGTAAGATCGAAAATATTATTTACGTTTCATCAGTATGTAATGTATCTAAATATAATTTAACCGAGCAAAGCTCGGTCATCCGGGTACTATATAATTATATATATATATATATATATATATATATATATATATATATATATATATGTATATATATATGGGAGACCCGTCCAAAACCGTATACCGGGATAAAACCGTATAGTGCCCTTAAACTGATGGTTGTTTAAATTTCTCGCTTAAACTTCTGTCAATATGAACTACCAATGAGAGCCATTCGTCGACAAAATTTTGTTGGTGCCGCCATGCTTATTGCAAAATTAAACAATTTTATTGTTTTTCGGGTGCTATGATCTAATATTTGTCAAAATAACCACTGCAAGTGTACATTTTTAATGGATTTCATAGTAAGTACGCATTTTACGATATCATTGTGAGTTTTCTTCTATTATATTCAGTGTTTGTTTTAACAGAATTTATTTGTGTTTTTTGTGGTAAGCAAAATGTATTAATTAATTATTTCAGGTTACCTTGGGGCAGAACCGTACGGGGTAAAATCGGTTAGTATACGATTATACCACGATATGCTAACAATTTTTGATTTTATGTACAGAGTAAAAAATGCCACGCAATTATTCGAGAACGACTACTAGACAGAACTGGGATGTCGAACAATTGAAAAAGGCCATAATGAGCGTGTCTGAAGGATCTTTTGGATACCTCAAAGCATCCCAAGTCTATGGCGTGCCAAAAAGCACGTTGCAAGATCGCGTTACTAAATATCACAGAATTACAAGCAATATGCCATCTATTATTCCTACGACACCGAGCAGCAGCCGACCAGTTAATTCAAACTACCTTGTATCACCGTCGGATAAAATATGCCTATGCCTCAAGTAGAAAACAGCACTAAACGCATCACCCGTCGCAGAGGTAAAACGGTAATAATCACATCATCTCCATATAAAGATGAGCTTCGAAGTAACTCGCAGTCGAAAATTAAAAAACCAAAGTTGAATGTGTCAAAAACTAAGAAAAAAGATAAAGATAAGACAGAAAGTAAAACTGGAGATAGTAAAAATCTTTGCCTGTTCTGTTTTGAAAAATATGTTCAAAGTCGCATGTATGAGGGTTGGGTACAGTGTACTTCCTGTAATGGTTGGGCCCATGAAGTTTGTACAGGTTGCGATTCCGATGATTTTTTGTGCATTCCATGTATGGTGTGAAATGTTGGGGCAAAATTGAATATAGTATACGGTTTTGAACAGTGCCCGGGGGTAAAACCGTAATTAGAAGTGTTTTTATTTTAATATGTTTATTTTATAGATATGTTACATATTTCGGTATTCGTTTTTACAATTATGTACCTGATAAGACTGGTCAATAGTATAAACAAGTCGTCGCTTTAATGCCAGCATTGGCGGGTTCGATTCCCATTCGGGGCAGATATTTGTATTTGTGCCAATATTTATTTCTGGTCTGGATGTATGACTTTGTGTGTGCCCACCTCGGATAGCGTGTGTCCTGGTTGTTATCATATACATCGGATAGCTATCGTCGCAGTGGAGCAGCATGGTAAATTAAGCTCCAACCCTAGTAGTGGTATATTTACAGGCTGATTAAGTTCAGTTAAAATTTTTGTATACTGTGTCACTACAACATAATTATGTGTAATTGTTTCAAAAATTATAATACATTTTGTAATGCTACAAAGTAAATAATGCAAAACAATCGTTAACTTCAGGAAAAAACGTACTTAAATATTTTTAAACAATTACTCTACCCGCCTCGTTGGTCGAGTGATCGCAAGCGTTACTGCTGAGTAAGGGGTCTCAGGTTTGATTACTGTTTTTTTTATTTTTCGAAAATTCTCAGTAAAGGAGTAATGTTATATTTACTTTAAAAGTGGAACATTAACTTTTTTATAAATATAATAATGTCAATATAAGAATTGAGTAGGTATAGGTAAATGTTCATGCGCTGTGTTAATTAATTATCGTTTTCGTGTGTAATTTACACAAAATAGTATCAGTATCAGTATCATCATCATCATCATCATCATATCAGCCATTGGATGTCCACTGTTGAACATGGGCCTCCCCATCGACCTCCAGAGCGACCGGTTCAAAGCAGTCTCCATCCAACGGCTTCCGACGACTTTCCTCAAGTCGTCAGTCCATCTTGCAGACTTCTGTCCGACGCTGCACTTACCGGTACGTGGTCTCCACTCGAGAACCTTTCTGCTCGATTGACCGTCAGTTCTACAAGCTATGTGCCCTGCTCACTGCCACTTCAGCTAGCATATCCGTTGGGCTATGTCGGCAACCTACTTTCGTCTGCGGATCTCATCATTTCTGATTCAATTTCGCAGAGAAATACCATAACACGTCTCAGATCCGTATGTCATCACTGGTAACATACATTGGTCGAAGACTTTCGAGGCACTGAGATATGATTGATGTATTAAAAATACGTTTTTTTTTCCGAACGCTAACTCCCTAACGAATCTTAGATGGATTCGACGCTTGACCTCCCTCTCGAAGTTGGACCTACAAAGTTGGTCATTTTGGTTCACTAATGACATGACAATATCAAGAGTCAATATTTATATATATGTATATTAAATATTAAATATTAACCAACAATCACAATACGTTAACCTAGCCCCGTGGTAAGTTCGTAAGAACTTGTGTTACAGGTACTAGGAACGGAAATAAATTTAAGATATAAATACATATATACATAAATACACATTCATGACCCGGTGCAGACATCTATATTCGTCATACAGATTATCTGCACCTGGCGGGATTCGCACCCGCGACCGCTGCGTAAAGTGTCCAGTTGCCTGACCACTCGACCAGCCGGCCGTCATATGCATGATATGTATTCACGGGCTTGTATCCGCAACTCGACGTCTACTGTGCGCCTATTTTGCGTTTAAAGAGCGGGCAATAACCTCGGGGAGAGTCGTCGGTGACCCCAAGTATTTGGCCCGGTAGTTGGCCAGACCCGTACACTCCAGAACAATGTGGGCTGCCGTCTCTTCTGCCTCTATGCAAGCTCTGCAAAGGGGTCTGTCTGGAACACCTCGATTAAACAGATGTTTGTTAAGTGGGCCATTGCCCGTAAAAATATGAGTTATTCTACGTAATCTTGGGCGTGTGAGTTTTATCAGCTTACGAGATAATCTCCGGTCTATGCGCGGTAGAGCCTCCTTCGCTTGCCTGCATCCACTCACCTGCGACCAGTATATGTTATGTAGCCATCCTGAGCAATGGTTCCTTTTACATCACCTCATCTAGAACCTTAGAGTGGGGGGATCTACTGGTTTTCCAGAGATTTTGAGTCTTTAACCTAACCGCAGAGTCAATATTTACCAAAACAACAATCAGATGCCATATTGTCAAAATGAAAAACAAAAATCAGCTAATTACTTCAAGTGGGGTATCGTTAAATAGGTATTCAAAAAGTATTTTTTCCTTGCATCATTTTTCATTTCAAATAATAGTTTAGAATATACATATAACCATTTTAAGTTTTTTAAACAACCAATTTCGCAAATTTTCATACATAAAACAGATACTTATATACTTTAGTATTTCATTATTCTGGCTTTATTACACGAGGATAATACCAGTGTTAGCCTAATGGTAGTGGTATGACTGCAGTAGTTGATGAAATTTTGTAATCACGAATGCTGTGGAGCTGTCTCCCAGTCAGGGACGACATATGGGTTGACAACGTGGACAGTTAAAAAGACTTGCCAAAATAAAAGTTAATTATCTAATAATATTATCAAATTTGAATAATAGTAATCCCAATTGCTTAAAATATTTATACTTTTTGTGATAATAAGTCTTTTACTTTAATGCATTTAATTACAAAATTAAGAGAAAATGTTTAAAACTGTAGAGAGAAGCAACATATGTGTTACGAAAATTTCTAATTGGTGTTATTTTTTATTACATATATATTATATTGATTTGTGTTTATGTGTATGAATGTTTTTATGTATATATTTATGTGTACTTGTATGTATTTGTATATATGACTTAAACATCGACTGGGTGGGAATGCTAATTTTGTTCAATCTGTTGTTTATTTTTTTCATTGTTATCAATACAGTGCAAAGGAGTGTGACTGTGTACTTATTAATATTAAATAACAAATAAATATACAGAGAAACAACAAATTATAAAAACTCAACCTTTTAACACTGAACTAATCAAAAGTTACAAGACTTTTGTAATTTTTAAAAAGAGTGAAAAAAAATTATATCAATAATATCTAAGCTTACAATATTGTATGTAATTGATAACTATTTTTTGATTCTTCACTTGAATAAAATTGAATTGCAGGTTTTCATTATGATGATGACATTAATAACTTTTCACTATTATAAAATCTTATCAAGTGCCTGTAAGTTAATGGTATTTTAATATATCTATAAACTTTACCTTCACATTCATTCATTCATCATTTCATTGAATTTTATTACGGTCAATGTGCCAGTTTGAGTTATGTCATAGTTGACTGGCCTTAAAAACATATTTATACCATGTAATTTATTCTATCACCAAATTTTTGATATATTTTCATCTTTAAAGTATATTAAATTCTTATTATTGTGTATATTGTACATTTGTAACATACTTTCTTCTCTATCTTATTAACTTCTAGTTTGTTAAACTATGTAGTTTTTTTTTTGGTAATTACTTCATACACTAGAGCTATTTGTAAATCTTCTTTACTAAATTTAATATTACCATTTATGGAGATGTTAGTTACCTTTGATGTCTTTAGATACTGTTTGATTATTGGACTATGTTGTGTTATTTAAATGAATACTTTTAAAATAAGTTTCGATCCTATGTGTAATCAAATATTCATTCACAGAGAAATTGTTGGGTGTAACACTGACACCGAGTGCTATTTCCTATGTGTAATGTATGTTTATGCCCCTGCAAAGCCGAAGCAGTGTGACATGTTAGTGTTATGTACAATTAAATATAATTAAAATTTATACTATCGAACGTATAGACGTTTGATAGTAACAGTCACATTTACTATTAATATAAGGACACAAAATTAACGTTTTAGAATTACTGTTATTGTAAAAATATTTTCTTTTTTTGAATTTTGATTGTCAGTAACAATAAAACATTATTATATAAATCTTAACTTTATTGATATTTTTGAGAGTTAATTATTACTTGTCTCTACTACATTTAATTAATTAATTAAAAAATTTAGTTGATTTCTTTGGTTAAATGGCTTTCAGTTGTATGAGTGGGACAGTCGATTTTTCCATTGTCACGTCTGATGGAGGAGAAAGAGCCTTAGAACCGCCAAACCTATCGATATGAGTTTTCTGTTCAATTTCATTTGAATATTAATAATTGAATACAAATATATAGACTACAAAAAAATACTTACCGTCCTAATTATACATCACATTGCACCAAAATACTAATAACAATTTTGTAATACGTTGTATTATTCTTAATTCACTAAATACATATGAAGTTGCAACTAAAATATCAAACTCCAACTAAATTAATAAGAAATCGAATTTTTTAGGTACCTATAGGCTATATTATTAACTTTGACACTTTCATTCCCTCGTATTGTCTTTTTTTTTTTAAATTGAGAGCTGGATTCGAGTCCTTCGCTCTAAACTGTACAAATTTTTACATATTAAACTAAGACAATAATATTATTATATAATTATAAACAAAATCTTCTACACTTTTTATTTTTCCTTTATTATATCTTCTCTATTAACGAACATATAAACTTGAATAACGATTTAAATTTTTTTGGATTGTCTAATATTTCTTCTGACCGGCGGGGAATATTTATTTTATTTTCTGAGCAAATGTTATTTATATCCGAAGCCAGGATTAATCTATGTAGCTTCAATGATTCGCATTTAAAAATAATATGGTTTAATTCAGCGCATGGCTCATTGCATTTAGTACACTTAGGATCTTCAAAAATTTTTAGTTTGAAAAGATGAGAGGGAATCATGGGCGCCGGCAGAAATAATTTCCAGGTGGTGCAGATTTTATTTTCTTACAATCTTTCTCTTCTATATGATTGAATATATATGGTTGATCGATATGAAAAACATCTTATAACCTACATCGACGAGGCAAAAGATTTCTTTTCTTCAGTAGCAGAAGCGATCAAGATTTGCCTTAGTTTACCCGTCACAATGTGGCTCACGATTATCATCTTTAATTATCACCATCGATCCTATTGATAACGTTTTCGATTCCTTTGTCCATTTAGCGCGTTCGGTTAATGAATTAAGATACTCATGTTTCCACCTAGACCAGAAATTCCGATGAAAACCTTGTAAAAGCTGCCACCGATGAAGCCGATGGAGTTTAATATTAGTGAGATCTTCATCGGGGACGGCAGTTAATGGTTCTAAGGTGAGAAAATGTCCGGGCGTTAGCACAGACAGATCGTTAGGATCGGAACTGAGGGGACATAATGGACGCGAATTCAGAACTGACTCGATTTGAACGAAGAGTGTAGTCAGTTCTTTAAAGGTGAGTACTTGATCGCCTACAACTCGATATAAGTGAGATTTTGCAGCCTTAATCTGGATTTCCCAAATGCCACCGAAGTGAGGTGCCGAGGGCGGGTAAAATTTGAAATCGATTTTCTCAGCAGCCGAAGCCCTCTCCATAAGAGTCCACAATTGATTTCTAGCACCAACGAAATTTGTACCACAATCAGCATGAATCACGTTACACCGACCGCGTCTTCCAACAAAACGGCGTAGCGCAGCGATAAATCCTTCCGCAGATAACGTAGAAACTACTTCGAGATGCACGGCCTTCGTGGCGAGACAGACAAACAAGCATAAATATGCCTTATCAATTTTTGCTCCACGATGAGAACCGAGTTTAATGCGAAAGGGTCCCCCAAAATCTACACCTACCACTGAGAAAGGCTTTATTTGGTTAACGCGATAGGATGGAAGGTCACTCATAAACGGCTGTAACGGTTTTGGATTTGTTCGATAACATTGAATACATTTCGATAAACGATTGCGAACGACACGCTTTGCTGAAATAATCCAAAATTGTTGTAATAATAAAAAATGGGTTGTATTTATGCCCGTATGGCAGTAGTTACGATGAATGAAATCTATAATTAAAATGGTTAGTGGATGGTCAGGTGGTAATAATGCAGGGTGCTTATGTTCATATTCAAGCCCTGATCGTGATATTCTGCCTCCAACACGAAGAATACCGCAAGCGTCCAAAAAAGGGTTAAGTTTTTTGAATTGTTTAAGGACCGGCCTTTTAGCTTGAATATTTAAGATTTCCTTAGAGAATGAAATTTGTTGAACATGTTTTACGATTTGCATAAGCGCATTATGTCGCTCGACGTTAGTGATATAAAGGTTAGAATTAGTGCGATTAGAAAGTTTTGCGTTTTTTATAAAGCGATTGATGTATGCCAGAACGTTCAACAATTTTTGTAAAGTTGAGAATTTAGATAGTAACATTTCGAAAATATTCTGATCAGATTCGGTTAATTTCTTCTCAATTAAAAGCGTGGATGATAACTTTGATTCGGCTTTTACGACTGCCTCATCAGCTGGAGATAAACTTTCAAATGAATTTGGCCACGAAGTTCGATCCTTTGATAGCCAGGACGGCCCCGCCCACCAAAGGGAGTTGTGAGTGATTTCATTCAGAAACTGTCCTCTGGAACAGATATCGGCTGGATTCTCTCCCGAGGACACGTGATGCCAGCATTCAGTCGGTTTTATATCATGTATGTGGCTCACCCGATCTGCTACGAATGTAACCCAGCGCGATGAATGATACCTTAACCACGATAATAAAATTGAAGAATCAGACCACAAATAAGCTGCGCTCAAAGGGATTCGATCATCATAAGTGTCCCGCACGAATCTGTAGAGATCTGACAGAAGGACTGTAGCGCAAAGTTCTAAGCGGGGTAATGATATTCTCTTTAAAGGTGCTACACGAGCCTTTGAACAAATTAAACGTACCTGAATCCTTCCATTGTTAGAGTATGGACGATGCAATTCCGGATCACGAGAAAGCCCGCGTTCGATCGCATTGAATCGCCGTAACGCAACATCACGAGAACCTTCAAATGTTGGCTCCAAATCAGATTTAAACGGCAACGTCACGATATATCGGCCCGATTCATCTCGTGTATGAGTTGTTTTGAATTTATGCTCGCACAATGATTCTTCTGGAGTTAAGGATGACTCTTGTGGTAATGAGTCTAGTTCCCAAGACTGCTTAACCAATGAATTAAATTCATTGTCAACTTGCGATGATATATTTAACAGTGAATATGAAGCTAGCTGTGATTTGCCAAGCAATAGCCACCCAAAGACAGAATTAAATGCGGTGGGTTGATTAAGACCACCGTTAATGGTTTTATTTAGTAACGATTCGGTAAATACATCCGCAGCAAATAAAATATCGATTGGACCAGGAATATCGAATCCTGGATCCGCCAAAGGTAGTGATTTAACATGTGACCACTCGGTTGTTTTCAATTTGGCGATGGGTTGATCCCCGCAAATTGAGTTAATCACATGCATATCTAAATTGAATATAATTTTATCATTATGACCAATTCGATAACGAACATGCCCTACGATTGAAGTTTGTGCTTCACCTATACCACTTATGTGAGAAGAGGAGGGAGACATCTGCAGTCGCAAGCGATTCACTGCTGCTGTGGTTATAAAGTTGTTTTGACTTCCACTGTCAAACAAGGCCCGAAACGATTGCATACAACCGGACGCATCCCTGACCTGCACAATCGCAGTTGCAAGTAAAACTGCAGTATTAGATTTAGAATATGACACTAAATATGACGTATTATTATTTTCGATAGCTTTCTCACGGTGAAGTAGGCTGTGATGCTTACGCTTGCAAACACGGCACGAGAAAATGGAATTGCAGGTTTTTAATTGATGAGACGGCTTAAGACAGTTGTAACACCAATTCTTCTCAGTGGTTATTTTAATACGTTCTTCTACAGGTTTTTTAAGAAATTCAGAACATGATAAGATCGTATGCGCCTGCGCGCAAAACGGGCATTTATTCGATACGGCAACATTTTTACTATTTTGTTGTACGTCAGCTGAAGCTATCAAGGTATGCGTTTTGTTAAAATGTTTTTGAAAAGGTGTCGATGAAGTAGGCTTGATGACCGGTTTACTCGGCTTTGTTTCAGCAAAATGTGTATCTCGCAACAAAGCCTCGCATTTACTTCGAAGAAAACCAATTAATTGGTTATATGTAGGTAGGTCAACATCTGAATATTTTTCCTCAAAACTACGACGTACGGTTGTATCAAGTTTCGATAGTACGTGATAAACTAAAATAAAATCCCAATGTTGAATAGGTAACTCAGCAGTTTTCAAAATACTCAAATTTTCTTCAAACAAATCAAGCGATTTCCTAAATTCAATTCCGTTAGTACATTTAAACTCAATAGCTAAAAGATCCTTCCAACATGTAAATGTTAAGGCACGTTTACACTTATACCGAGCGATGAGTGCTTGGTATGCATGCTCATAATGTTCGTGTGAGAGAGGAAACGTTTTGACAACGGACAACGCTTCACCGCTCAAGGATGAAGTCAAATAATGAAACTTTTCGATATCGCTTAAGGAAGCGCAATTATGAATTAATTCATTAAAAGTATCAAAATACTCAGGCCACCGTTTTATGTCACCGGAAAAATGAGGAAGTACGATTTTCGGTAACCGAATATTCGAGTTAGAAGAAGCGCGTAATGAATTATCCGATTGTCCCTTTGTCATTGATCGATGGATAGCTAATACATTATAATACATCTCATCGAAACGTTCATAAGTGTCATCAAGGTCATCAGAATCCGAAGGTTCTAAAATTTGTAAAATAGTAAGATGCGCCTGTTCAAATGTTGCTGCAATATCCTTTATTTCTTGATAATAAGATAGAAACATGTCGCGCTGAGAATGATCCGTTAATGATAAATTTCCGAGTTCCAACCCCTTTTGCAAACGATTATAAGCAATAGTTCGTTTTCTACGCAAAATAGGTAAATCTTTTGTTGTATACTCAATATCGATAGATTTTGATTTACTCTTCTTAATCGCACTCATTTTACGTGTTGAAGGTTTATTTAATATATAAGACATAGTGAAAATTCGATAATGTAACGTTTACGTAGGTCGAAAAGAAAAAAAAATCCTAACGAAATATTAAAGAAATATATATTAAGTAGATAAGAAATAATTCCTAAAGAAATATGTAGGTAGATAAAAATTAATTTCTAAAGAAATATGTAGGTAGATAAAAATTAATTCCTAAAGAAATATTCTTTAGTTTCGCCTTTAAATAAGTTCGAATAAATTACTACTTATAATACTTGTTGACTCGAATACACTGTGGAATGCTAAAGAATTAATGTAAACAAGTACAGCGAGCGACACGAGTTCGTTTGAGAATTGTATGAAAATTGAACAAATTTTGTTGTAACTTGTGTCGCGGCGTGTACTCCTTTGTTTCTGGTTAAAATTTTATTTAGATGGATTTGCTATGATATTTAAAACGAAATAATAATTATGTTTGATGTATAATAATGTAAATTAAAGGAATTATTGTAGATTTAATGTAAAATGTAAGCCGATAAGAAATTAAGCACCGATATTGTTATGATTGCATAATTTTGTTCTTACGATTTTACACTAGATATTTTCTTTATTTACGATATGAAATTGAAGAAACGCCCTTTTGATAGTGATAATTGTTAGAATTACTTGATACTAGGTACAAAAATGGACCGTTTGGTGATGATGGACTAACTAAAACCTCGATGTTCGATTATGTTTCACGTTTGGTTATTACGATTATTGATACGATTTCACCAGAAAATACCATATATACCTAGATCGAACTATGAAATAGGCCGGAATCCCGGGTTTCGGCACCAAAAATTATGTACGGAAATTGCACCTGGGCGGTGGCGGAGTCACATACATACAGAGATCACGATGTTCACGACAAGCAGCGCAAACGAAGTACAATGTATGACGTACCTTGTATGCAGCTGCACGTTGATCCAGCCTTCGATGGGGGGAAGCAATTCCAACACAATGCTATGTAGATGATGTAGGCGCTTCTTTGTGCACAATGAGCGGTGGTGTTTCAAATGTTAACCGTTGCACGTTCGATTCGATTCTTTTTACTGTAACTGTGTGTTCGATTCTTTGTACTGTTTTTGTGTAATTACTGCCTACTAATTATTGTGAATAAAAAAATGATTTCCAACAGACGGTTTTTATTTCAATAATTCCTGTTGATCCCGAGATTCCCAAGGGGTGCAAGTGCACCCCCTGGCACCTGGCACCCCTACCGGCACCCATGGAGGGAATTAGACAATGTCTAAATCTCAGATAAATTTTCTTGATTCACAGCTGATGATGTTACACCAGGGCTTATATTATTGAAGTATTTTTGAATTTTAGCGTACCATTGTCTTTTATTCTGCTTTGTTATAGTCTAATAATCTTTCCAAAGTTTATTTATCTCGTCTTTGATGATTGGAAAGTAATCGGCGATCGGTATTATATACCTCTGTGGAAGGGTACCCAGACTAGCCCAACGTAAACATTTCTCGCATTTAAATTTTACAGTAAATTTCTAATCTTAAATACTAAATAATTTGCTTTAAAGGTTAATTTACAACTATCTATAGCTAATAAAGCGCTTTTGCTGTCGCAAATAACAATAACTTTTTTAATATTGCTACTGGAATTTACATATAATAATGCCATATAAATTGCGTAACATTCCGCAGTAAAAATTGAACAATTATTATTTACTAAAATACATTTTATACAGCCTAAATTATTGTCGAAATATGCTGCTTTAATTTCTTGGGTGCTTTTATATCCATCCGTATAAATTTTATAAATGTCTTTTTGTGAGATTTAATAATCTAAGCAATTCTGATTTACTATTAATATCAAGAATAATTGTAAAAAAACCCAAGGTGCTTTCAAATTTATATCTATAAACAGGGTATAGAGAGCTAGAATAAATAGATTTTGATGTGATAGAATGTGATGATATTTATCGTTAAATTCACGTTAAAAGAATGGCATCAATTTAGGGGAAAGATAATTATTTTGCCGCTAGAACGCGCTAGGATCGAAGAAGTTGTAATTTACGCGGGAAGGCTTGTTGCTATTGACAGCTCTAAATTTTGAAAATTGAGTTTATAGTTCATTTTTAACCTTTCTATTGGCTGTGCCCAGTCATAGGTGTGTGATTATTGGTTCGTAATTAAAATAGTAAAATAATGTAATTTATAACTTTCGTCTCTCTAACATAATTATGAGAAAAAAAGGGAGACAAAAACTTCCTGCCAGGCCACCATTTTAAAGATTTTCGACATGTTGACTACATGATAATATGTCATAAGATTTTTTCAATTATTTATGTTATTTTTATCTTTAAACTTTGTAGTAAATTGTTATTAATAACTTTGATTTTTTTTTTAATTTTATTAATTTTCCTCTACGAGCTTACAGACGCCCGTACCATTTTTTACTGATTTTATAAATTGTTACACAGGCATTATTACATCAGCAGATTATATTTTATCATTATTTAAATACCTATGAACTATACTTAGGATCTCTAGTTCTGGAAACATGAGTCCACATTGACCACTTAATGCTAACACTTATTTCTACCACTTAATTCTACAACTTGATTTTACAATTTAATTCTACAACTTAATTCTACTTTTTTTTTTCTTTTTTTTTTTCAATTCTTTTACATGCAATATAAGTATTTACTATTTCTAATTATTCACCAACCACAATGCTCTTCTCTTCTTGCATACTCATGGTATGATCTTTTCGACACCGGCTCCTAGCTGTGCGAGCATATCCTCAATGATGGCGGTATCTCTATGGTGAATCGCCATCTTGAGGGTGTGCTCGAGGATCTCTTTGGTTGAGGCTTCCGACGCTCTCCCCTCGAATCGGCCGATTGCGTCGTCCCTGTCGTCAGCGTAGTAGACGCAGGTCTTGGTGTGCCTACTTACCGCGACCACCGCATGCGAGACGCTGTCGTGTATTTTTAGTCTCTTTGCCCTTGTCTGGATGACGATGACCTCCTCGCTCGTCTGACCCTGCGCCTCGTGAATGGTCATGACGCTCGACCCTTCTCCGGTACCATATCCCTGGCCTATCAACACCTTCTTCTCCTCTTGTGTGAAAACCAAGTATAGGGTTCGGTCCTGTTTCCCGGGTATTTGAGCGCCGGTGAACCTTTCTGCTCGCAGTGAGTGGACGATGGGGCTTGAGCTGTAGATCCTGTCATAGAACTCACTGATGGCGAAAGCGACATCCTTAGGATTCCGGTGCGTGCAGGACAACTCACACGTTGTACTTACTGTCATATTTGGTCTGCTATACCGCACTTCAAACAGGTTTTCCCTGTCGATGTGACATGAATAACTTTGATTCATCACCAATATAAAATACTCTTGGAGATTAAAATAAAGGTTAAACTTTTAGTTTAATAACCGGTACGTAATTTTTTAATTATTAAATAAATATTAAAATATAATGTAATGTTATATACATTTTAAGATTATAAATATTCGTTTAAAACTTTTTTTTATATCATATTATATATTATATAAAGTTATTTTAATTAAATATTTGATAAAGTATGATAATAGTAGTCGGTGAAATATTTAAATTATATAAAAATAACGTTATTTAGAATAATAAAATTTATTGTTATTTTCTTATATTTTTAGGTATAAAATATCATAAGAAACCTCGCAGACAATTCACATAATTAGCATAGCATCAATCATCATGCTCTATCTTTTATAGAGAAGAAATATCAATATGTACTTCTGTCCAAGAAATCAGATGATTCAGAAAGTTCTAGATAAAATTACTATTCATACAAAAATAAAAAACAATATATTTTAATAAAATTTCTGAATTCGTTTTGCTTTATTTCATCTTCCAAAATATTAATATTTAATATATAAAATTAATATATATATATATAATGAAACTGTTCTAGAGAACTACTACCTATATTTAATTACACATATAGTGTTGGAAATTAGTCATAATTATTATTATTTGTTTTAGTTTTCCTAAACAAATTATCGTTAATGATTTTATTGCTTAAATGCTCATAATAAATAATGTCTGAGTAGATACTAGAAGAAGTAATATTACTTCTATCAGGTCGTATTTACTTGTACTAATAATAATAGTAGTATTGGTACCTCACGAATAATCGCGCACCCAGTGGCAAAAAAGATAACTATGATCTGAGTTTATTTTTATGTACATAAATAACGTGAAAACTCGTATAACGTTCGCACTCCTGTATATCCCATAGATCAAGTATTGTATATATCCATATCTCGTGGTTAAATTTTAAAGATTTCTATGTATACAGAAGCCTTTGTTAAATGTAAAATAACTGACAATTGCGAAAGAATTGCAGAATTTATTGATTGAGCGTTAATAAAAGACGCTATCTTATAAAATGAAAATGAAGGAATTTAAAATAAGTCTAAATTTATCTATAAAAGTATTTTTTAATAATAATAATATTATTATTTTTGATAAAAACGATATAATATATCACATAAAATAATAATAATAATTTATTGATATAATATAAGTAGAAATCGTTCTTAACAAATAAAATTACAGTATTGCAATCATATTATTTATTACTAGCATCCGCCCGCGGCTTCGTTCGCGTTGGTGTATTGATAAAAGTAGCCAATATCCTATTAAATTTCATCACAAGCGGCGCAGTAGATTAGCCACGAAACATACATTTACATAAATACAAACTTAATAACTAAATTTACAATCCTACGAGTATAATCAAATAAAAAGGCATTTCTAATACGACTGAAATAAAAAAAAAGTAATATAATTTATTATTTCTACTTAAAATGTACTAACTAAAAATAATAATTATGCCTGCAATACTAATCGTTAGTAATAACTCGCTCCAAGAATCGAATTAGCTATTAAAAAAAACTCAAAATGAACACAACCGGCTATGACGTCTGCCATCACGTGTCTGCCCGGCATCCGCGTTCGGTTTGCACCGTGTACCCTATATTACAATTCTTGATCTATGGCACCGTGTTTATAGCCGACTCCTTTGGACTTCATTTTGAATTTTTGATCCACTTCAAACGTTCAGATTTCATTTATACTTAGTAGACTTATCCAGGGTCCGACGACAATCCAATAATTTAAATAGTACTGTGGTACTGTTATACTTACCAGGATCTTCAGAATTAGCGATTTCTTTTTCATTACCCGATCACCTATTTTTCAAATAAGTTACCGACTTCGGATAATCTGAAAACCGGCTATTTCATCCGAGGAAGACAGCAGGAGCCTAAATTACTTACTTCGCGGATAAGTTACCGACCTTAAATAAAAAATAAAAAAAAAATTGTTTACACGTTTAAAATTATTATTAGTAAATACGCTTTTATGGAAAATCAAACTATAAAAATAAAAAATAAATAATAGTAAAAAAAAAACTAAAAGACACGCTTTTATAGAAAATTAAAGTAATAAAAATATAAAAAATAGGAAAAAAATAAAAATACACGCTTTTATAAATAAATCAAACTAAAAATATATATATAAATTTTAAGTAAAAGTAGTGTAATTTTTTTTAATAAATTTGAATAAGAATAGGTAGTGTAAAAAAATGTATTTTATTCTAAAAAAAGTTTAAAATATACGCATGAATACGTACTCGTACTTATGATCGAAATATATATCGATTTTTCGCGTAATTGGTCGATAGACGGGGAATAGCCGATAGAGGTCTCACTTACCTTATATATTTATTTTCAACTGCAAATGAAACAATAATATTGGGTCATTGATCTGTAAAAAAAAAACCCCTAGAAGCACAGAGTCAATGATCACATACTTTTTTGGATATTCAACCTTACGCTCATAACTTAAAGTTGTATTTACAAAGCAGTGTACAAAAAGCAATAAAACTTATGACAGAAGTTTGAATAAATAGAACTGGTCAATTTGTATTATTCGACTATATTGAAATGAGATTGTAATGCATTGTTTTTACCACGCTGATTGTGTATCTAGGGTTTTTTATAGATCAATGTCTCGGGTGTAGAGAATACAATCCCGAGATTCGGGATCCCGGGATCCCGACCGTTTTCTCGCCCCGAAAATCCCGGAACTGTACTTGGCTAATCTCGGGATTTTCGGGATTACCACAAACAAGTCTAGTTTGTATTCCGTAGTCCCTTAAGTCCCCTCCCCCTCCGTTTCCGTAGTAACCTTGCCTAGATTATATTAATAGCATTTATTACATTTAAAAAAAAAAACAACCCTTAGATACGCCGTGGTACGATACGTACATTATACATACTATACACTACACAGGTACAGTCCTATATGTTTGTCGTAGAACTTAGAAGGGACTTTACAAAATCCACGAATGGATGGTGAAAATCAGTTATTATCGGATTAGGAATGGTATGACTTATTTCCAGTTCCGACACAGGCTTTAGTGAGGACGAAAATAAAGGGTATTGTTAAAATACTTAATATTCGAGATGACACGGAGGAAGAAGAAAGGTCAGGGTCACAAACAGATGATGAGCTAAGGTTAGGAACCTCCCAACCCCAATTGACATTAAAGGAAAAGTTAGGGCTGGAAATGAATAAGAGCATGAATTCTCCAGATCCTGAAGTACAAGTAAAAAATGAATTGGGGTTGGCAAATAGTATTAGACATGAAATGAGCATGTTCAAAAATGGAGGAGTTCGTGGATATCACTTAGACACAGCATATAAGTATCTATTGTTTATTCCTCCAACCAGCGTAGAACCTGAGCGAGTGTTTTCAGCAGGCTTGGAAGTCAAACCTTGGATGCTTTGATATTTCTGCGATTATATTTTCTTAGAATAAACTTTAATTAGTTTTTTTGTGTTATGGTTTTGATTTGTTGCAAAAGTATAGTTTTCTGGTTTTGTCTTTTTTCTTTTCTTATTTTATTGTGATTTGTGTTGTGCGAAGACATTAAAAACTTTTTTATTTATTAACTCAAGGTTTTTTTCTCATTTGAGCCCAATTAGGAACCACATAGTCTAATCGCGGGATAGCCCCGGGATCCCGGGATTACGCTTCAAAAATCCCGTAATCCCGGGATTGAAAAACGTGCCCGGGATTGTATTCTCTACTCGGGTGTTATAATAAAACAATATTTAATTATTATACCTGGATGACAAATGTTCATGTGCTGCCACCTACTATCGGTGTATCAAAAACTTTTAAGTAAACCTCCGATTTCTAAAGAACTACTACGAGTAGGTACGTAATGTAAAACGTATCTTATTGCTCCAGAACTGCGACTTAGAAATTGTAGATGGCTCTTTTAAGTATTTTCGTAAACTTTAAACTTATTAAAATTGGAAATATTTATAAGCCGATCTGCATGCAACTTAATCCAATATTAAAGATATTATTCACTTAATATAATTAATAAAAAATATTCGTCTATGAATTTTTAACTCTACCTGTAACACCGTACAGGCTGCAAATGTCGCATAATCCAGCCATATTCGGTTTTATCTGCGGAAAAATTTTCTAGTGAGCTGAATTTTTGTATACACCTTTATTACGATGTATACAAAAATTCATTGATATGAATTTTCGTTAATTTTTGCGCTTTCTCAGCGCTCAACTTCGAAAATGGTTTATTTTAAAGAAAAACGCAAGAGACATTTTTTGTAGATAATTTTACGACGACCAATATTAACTTTCTCTATTGACCTCCGTGCAATAGGTTGTGAGATATTTGCGAAAAACTGATTTTCGTGACTTTTTGACCTTTATAACTTTTTTAGCCGGTACGATATCAATGTCGATTTATCACATCTTCATTAGAACGCCATAATAATAGTTTATACATAAATACTAGAAATACAGCTAGAAATACATACAAAAATAGAATACAGCTTACTAGAAATTTTTCCGCAGATTTCGGCTAAAAATGCCTAAAATGACTGGATTCGCAGTACTAAAGGGCTTATTCACTGCCAAAGAGAACACTACAGGTATTTTTTATTTTTATATTTAGTAGAAAAAAATTCCTTGTAAAATTTCTGTGATACGACCCACGCAGATGAAGGTATAACTAATAAATGAAATAAACATTTTAAAAGCAGGCACGTGTTCTAAATATTTTTCAAATAAGAAACCGTAGAAACTTCTAAAACAATTTTTTAAATAAGTGTTTTATTCGTATTTACGTCTACTTTGTGTAAAATTTTAAGCTTATTAACATTTTAAAAACACAAAAACAAGTCGTGAAAATTTTCACAATTTCAAAGATTACTTATAAAAGCTTAAACGCCTCGTAATATACCAGCGTTTTAAAATGTGCTATGTTTTAACATTGTTAAATGAGAAAAAAAAACATTTAACGAAGACGTAGAAAGAAAAACTCCTGCGGCAGGATACAAAAAAAAGGAAACACTTTTAAGATACAGACTGTTTTCAGCACCGATAACAAATTCTTATTCATTGTTGTACATGATCTTAGTAAGGCTAATTTTCAAATAAAAAATTTGAAAAGAACTAAAAATCCAACAAGAAAATAATCGAGAAAAATTCTCCCATTCCAAAATAATGATAATTGATGACCGTTACTCTATGACGCATAATTTTATTCGATTGACGCCGAGTTGCACGAAACAAATTTTAAATTTAAGTGTTTATTAAACTAATTTAATCACAAGAATCGTGATTATCTGTTGCACGAAACCTACATCTGATTAAGTTAACAAAAAAATTTAGTTTAATTAAAGACCTATCTAACGGATGATTAATTCTAACAGCTTTAAATTAATCATGAGGTCAACTAATTTTAAGATTAATTGCAACTTAACTAACGGAAAGTTAGCGACGGTTTCGTGCAACTCGCCGTGAGACAATTAATTTTCAATATAGAGTATACTTAACTACCGATAATGAATTTAATTAAGTTAAAACAAAAATCCCTCAGAGTATCTTATAATAATAAATAATCAACGCTTTACATTGAACGGCCCCAGGTAGGATATGAATCCTGTGTTGGGGGTGCTGAAACACACACAGCACAATCACAAATGCATAAACCACGACAATCATCTGTATGGTCAATATAAACAAATCTCACACGTGGGGGTCAAACCCGCTACCACTAGCGCATTAGCCAGTTTCTGTGACCACTGCGCCAATAAGTGTTCTAATTTATTGAAAAATCGATTTAGATAATTTTTTTCTGTTAAATAGTTTCCATTTTGAACTTATTCCAATAAAAAAAAAGTGTAAAACCTGTAACTGAGAGAGACCGCTGCCCCACACAATATACTTGCGAAGGGACTGACTGAAAACCATTGTTTCCTATGACCTCGGTATCGTAAGCAAACAGCCGAGCCAGCTCTCATTGGTTGAAATACTTTTATTTTTTATTTCTCTTAATATGAACTTTCTTATATGTAAATATCTTTCAAATGTTTATAAATAAATAAAAAATGATTAATTCAACACAGTTGACAACTTAATTCTTATTTGTTAATCGACTCAGTTACGCATTTCGTTTTATCTGGTAGACAATTTCATGAAATTTAGAACTAGCCGAGATCTCACGTGATATAAATAGTATTTAAAAATACGTATTTAATATCGTTTTTCCTAGATATAAATGATTTTTTTTTAATGAAATACATACATCGAAATAAAAAAAAAACCCACACGCATGTGAAATTAAGAATTGAAATATTGGAAGGTATTCAATACCTTATATAAATTCTGACTCAGAAATTATAAAAACACAATTTGGTAGATTTTAATTAGAACAATCGGTAGATTTTAACTAGAAAAATTAGAATTTTAAAGGGTTAGGCTTTTAAGGGTTTTGATAGGGAATGATTCCTGTAAAAAGATCCATTATTTTTAAATAGATCTTTCTTTACACATCTACAATAAAATATTATTTTTGGGTTATTAATTAGATATAGTCAAATATTTTTTTTTTTTGGAATTTTGTAAATAGGGGTAAACAATTTTGATAGTTCCGTTTATTTAGTTCTAAAAAACTAAACGAAACATAATATTTGATTTTAACATATAAATAATTACCTTGAAATTGGGATGTTGGTACGTTTTTTTTTTTCAAGTTCATTTATTTTTCAAGTTACAAATGAAAAGCCTATATTTAGGTGTTAAATTAGAAATACATAAACAGGCGATTTAGCGTTTTTAATTACACCCTGAAGTAGGTGGTCTATTTTAGGATTAATGCCGTGAAGTTTGTATCAGAGCTATGATTGTTTATAAAATAAAATAAAAATAACTAAGATATTTCATATAAAATGAAAAACTAAACATTGTTTTCAATACATTTATATATAATATAATTGATACTTACATAGTACAGCAATAGGCTAGTTAGTTTTTATTGTTTTTTTTTTTTTTCTATTATAAATAGTTTCAGCTAGAACTACACTTATAGTGCTTTTATTATTTAATATTGGTTACATACATATACGCAAAAAGAACAGTAAAACTTCTTAAAAATAATATTACTTCTATGTACTACTTATCTAGAAGTACTGCTTATTAAATTTCGTTTTTATTGCCCATCACTAGACTTGTCCACGTGACACATATTAGGCTGGATCATCGTACTCTAATGCCAGACCATATCTAAAAAATATATTATAGACAAAAAAGTTACGTGTAAAAAGTTTTTATTAAAAATAAAACTGGCCATAACAACAAAAAATTGGGACCCACAGATGAATGGTTATGTTTGGTTTGAGAACTAAAAACATTAATTTCGAAATTCGATTATGATTTTTATATTACTTAATTGTCAATCAGGTAAAATAAAAAATTATAATTTGTCGTCCCGTAGTTGCAAAAAATATTTTAGATATTTAAAAATAATACTACTTACTATACTACTTTTGCAAGTAATTCAAAATTTCATTAATCACACAAATATTAGTGTGTGTTCATGCATAAATCTATCCAAACATATTTGACATTTTGATACAAAGGAGCTTTTGTGACCTTTCACTTTTAACAATATAGCGGAAACATTCGTAATTGATACAAGTTAACCTCACCTTAACACTATATTAAAAAAAAAAAAAAAACGTTACGTTAAACAAACGTTACGCTAATAACAAAATAAAGAAAAAAAAAAACGTGCTCGTTATACGAAAAATGATGATTAGTTATCATTAAAATTCTTAATTGTTCTCACGACGCAACGTTTTGAACTCCAACAGTTTATATATGACGTAACAACGCTATTAGTTTCACTCGTATACTATTTACTTTCTTTTCTCATGGTAACCTCGTTGTTTTGATTCAACTCCGTAAGAACTTTTTTAAATGAAACAATTAAGATTCAGGTAATCAATGGATGATCTACCTCATTTCTCGTAGGTTCTGCGAAAGTTAGTCTTTAGTCATTTACTCGTAGATGTTATAATTGCTCTTGTCAATAAACTGTAAATATTGAAGTATATAAGAGGGTAATGAATTATTATTATTATATAATGAAAACTTGTAATATTAAAATAAAATTTACTAATGACAATTTATTTTAGGCATGTCGCCTGAGGGTAATTTTAAAAATAATTAGTTAGCGTTACGAGAATATTTGCGTAACATAAGCAATTGTACACCTATTTGGTGAATTTTCCGAATAAAATTTAGTGTTACTACAACGTTTAAGAGGAAAGGATACCAGCTTTTTCTACATATAAATGTAGTCGACTATATTCTCCCTGGATAAAGACACTA
This sequence comes from Euphydryas editha, assembly GCA_036937285.1. NCBI lineage: Eukaryota > Metazoa > Arthropoda > Insecta > Lepidoptera > Nymphalidae > Euphydryas > Euphydryas editha. The sequence continues at coordinate 4,352,437 of JAUPFZ010000005.1, forward strand.
GATTAAATATTTTTGTAACATAAGACCTTTAACTGCCTCGCCCCTATGTCTTGGTTTTTTTCATATTCTTATTATCATAGGGAGTAGGAGTCTTCAAAAACTAGAAATATTGCCTAATTTTTATACATTTTCAGACACTCATTCAAAAAAAGTTACGCACATTTACAAAAAAGAAAAAACGAGAACTTAGAGGCATGTCTGAAGGGTTTTTTACTCACATAAAAAACTGGCATTGGGGAGGAAATAGTCGACTACGAAATGCTGTTTTGGTTAATAATTTTATTATCTACCTAAAACGGTCTGAGCTGCAGTTATCCCTTTCTTGCTGTTTGTGGATAGGTCTTGGGGAGCGAGACAGGAACATTTTGTTCAAATACCTATTTTTCAAAAGTCTCTCAGGTAACCTATCCTCTTAACTTATTAATAAATCGTTCAATTTATCTATATTTGGGTGTGTATTTGTGAACATTATAAACAACATTACATTTTGTGAACATTCACGGTTCATTATTATCACTCAAGTCGTTATCCGAAATTATTATTATATATTACTTAAATATTAATAAATATGATAAACTTGTAAGTAAAGTTAACTAACAGTTACCTAATTATTTACGCGTCGTCTGTACACCCTAACTGCGCTGTCGACACAAAATAGGTATGTAGGTAGGTTACAGTTAGTTATCGCGTGGTACCTAGTTTACAAACGTCCTAACGGCTAAAGGCTACTTTTGATAAACAGGCATGATCCAATCCCCGTTCATACTTTAATCCTGGCTTAGGATAGGCAAAAATACCAAGATATTTCATTCGTTTAAGCAACAAATTTGTTGACTAGGCAAATAATGTAAACTTTGGACAAAAATTAATGCAAATTAATAATATGAATTAAATTAAGTAAATGTGTCCACGCTTCATTTATTTGAATTGAAATTTATGGAAATTTGGTAAAAATTAAGTACCTATTTATTTATTTTTTACATAATTCATATGAGAATCATGTAGGTACTCAAGTATTTTCCTTAAATATTGATAGTATATACTATATTATATGGCATATAGTATGGCACTTATTTATAAAGATATTATGTGTATTTCTTCTTATTTTTGGCTTTTAAAAAACTTTTTCAATAATTATTTTATATATAATTATTAATTATAACATTATAGCCATTGAGAATATATTTATTGATGACATTTGTAATTTATTATTATTTTTGTATCCATCCGTACCCAAAATATAAAATGCTTTTTGGGAACTTACGATGCGCAAATACAAAAAATACTTAGAAACTCAACATTGACGTTAAATTACTAAGGTCTCGTTATAATTATATAATTTATTACGTATATATTAAATTTACGTATTTTTAAACTTTACCCCTAAAGTTTTTTTGTATTTTCTGAACAAAAACTAATAACATTTTTTTTATAATAAATTTTCCTCACCCATAAAGATAAAACTTTCAAAAACGATAATAATTATTTATAATCAAATAGCTATAGATAAAATTTTAAGATTTCACCATCCATTTTACACCCGGTAGTGACTCCCATAACTCCCATATCTCCTATATATCCTCTATATAAATATATCTTATGTCATATTTTTAAACAGATTTTTATATAAATTTGGTTTTTGTATTTCAACTTCTTAAGTGTCGAATTTCAAAACAATCTTTTATATTTAAAAGAACCCTGCTAACCGAATTGCAATGTAGGTATGTGGTTTGAAAAGCTTACACTTAGCGATGATGAATCCGTCAATCAGTCATCCACTTATGGCATGTTAGTAAGTGTAGATAATGGGAACAAATTTTGGTGGTTACATCACCGTAGTTGTCCATTTATTTGACAGTGAAATTTAAGCAGTGTTCGAATGAGCTCATAATACATAAGAAAGTATATGTCCATCTAAATTGTCTTTTGAAATAAATTTGTTAAAATTATGCACATGTATACCTATTACTTAAGTACTTGAATAGTTTAAACACCTACACTCCAAGAAATCCATAACAGCCAATAAAATAATTTATTGCCGCATCATCTTTTCTGACTATTAGTAGTTGTTTGTAATGCTCTTCCGACAGCAGACACGTTTTGAAATCAATGGAAGAAAATCATTCAAATACCTGCCGAACCAATAATATATATATATATATATATATATATATATATATATATATATATATATATATATATATATATATATATATATATATACTCTGTTATTGAAATGATATAATAAATATGTATTCATTAAATTTATTCCTTTTTATTATGAGTAGTTTATTATAACTGCTTTTGTGCTCATTTTTTATTGTAATTTTACACTACAGTACTTACTTAACTTTAAAAAATCCTTCTACCGAACTAGTAAGATGTTAGCTACAGAGCTACTACAAGTATGATAAATTTTACATAAGCTATGTGCTACGAATATTTTTATTGGTTTCTATTTTCTAATATGGTAACACTTGCAGCTTTAAACAGCATTGAGCTATAATACTTGTCATGTTCAATTAAAGTAACATCAATTAATATAAATTATATTAGTATAAATAAAAATATCAATAACATGCATGGTAGACTATCGGGGGTAAATACGGAAACTGCACCCATGCGAGAGGTCATGCTATACGCGACGTAACCGAGGTCGGGACCCGGTAGGATACCGGCGTGATTAAATTGCAACTCAGTACATTCGTAGTCAAAAGTTATCACTGTAATATTGTGACAAATTATTATTTATGTTTTGATGTAACGATAATAATAATAATAATATAATAGGCGTCATTTGTCGATGGATTATCTATGAATAAATGCCTTATTTTATTCATCTGTTTATTTTCAACTATTTTTAATAAAACATTAAAAATATTTTTATTTTTAATAAGTATCAATACTAAACGACCGTTCTGGATTAATGGTGCGAGTAGTTATCTCAAAGACGCGCGCCGGCGGTCACGGGTTCGATTCCCGCTTGGGACTTATATTTGTATTTGTATAAATATTTGTTTCCGGTCTGGGTTTATGTCCTTATGGGTCTCCCCACCGTGCCTCTGAAATCGCGTAAGCCGTCAGTCCCGGTTGTTATCATAGACACCTGACAACGATTTTTAATCATGGTAGATAAATTATCCACCAACCCACAGTGGAGCAGCGTGGTGGATTAAGCTCCGACACTTCTTTTATATGAAGAAGAGGACTTCGCTCAGCAGTGGGTGATTTACAAGCTGATAAATAAAGTATCTATTTTGTTTAACTATTTTTCATCTAATATAAATATTTATTTACTTAACACCCTGTCATATTAAAATTTTATATTCATTTACTTAAGAAATCACCTTTTTTTTTACTTACTATAAAATGCTCAAGATAATTTTATTTCATTTATTTATAAAATTAAAAAAAAAAATTAAAATCACGAGTCATCCGTTACAATCGTATATAAGTTTTTATTTTAATCATATCTTACACATTGTCATAAAATGTAAAAGACATACTAACTAAAAATAACAAGAAAAAAAAAACGAGTTTATGTAATCTATGTTTATAATAACTCAAGTGGCTCCCAATCCGATTTCGCAGGGATACTCATATTCTTCATCTTCTGTACTGTATTCTGTTCAATCCATCAACTCCACCATATTTAAAAGAGCATTTTCAGTTTCTAGGTTGTTCTCATAATCACACTCTTCGATCAGAAGAAAATTTAGTATTAAAAATTCCTCCCCATTCGACATCATTTTATACAAAGTCTTTTACTGTTCAATCCATACGTTTATGGAATTCTTTACCTCTCGAAGCGAGACGTGCACAAACTCTCACGTCATTTAAAAATATAATAAAAGAATATTATCTAACTCTATAGCTTTGTTTCAGAATATATTAAAGTATATGTATGTATGCGTATGTATGTAGAAATATGGCTATTTGTGTATGTGTATGTATGTATTTGTATGTGTGTATTTGTATTTATGTCTATATATTTAATGTGTATGTGTATATATTTGTATTTGTGTATGTATATGCATGTATGTATCTATTATATTGTGGATATGTTTTGTACACCCCTACCGTTCTATTTATATCCTATCTACCTAAGGTTGCCTGGAAGAGATTGCTGCTTTAGCAATAAGGCCGCCTCTTGTACATTTCTCTTATAATTTTACTGTGTATTTGTAAAAAAAAAAACTTTTTTTGGTGTACAATAAAGAGTACTTGTTTTTGTTGTTGTAATAACTAAAAAGGTAACTTTTAATGTAATTTATATTTAACGTGAGAAGAGGAGGCTGACATTATAATAAAAACAATGAATAAAGGAAAATTGTGTGTGAAGTGTTTTTACAATGCAAATAAATGTTCTAGAATATTCTACAACATATACTTCTAAGGTTTTACAACCATAACGGGATTTACAATACTACCAATCCCAGTTCCGTATGTCTTCTTTATATTTTTTTTAATCTACAATTTTATTAAAAATCGTTCCTTACTACACTATACACGTTTCAATATATTTGACGAGTACAAGATCAAGAATTTGTATTCTTTGTACGATCTATTCCAAACGTTGAATATCTTTGTTTACGTTTAGGTCTTGCTTGTACAATGTACGTACGTAACGTACATAAATACGGACGGACGCGGGAGTGACAGAGACAGGAAGTAAAAGGTCAATGTACGAAATTCTTCCGATCCGACTATAGTCTTTTTTCAATCTTCAAGACCTTCCTCTAGGTTCTATTTGATTAGGATTGGGTTTAAGATTAAAATGCTAAAAAAAGAGAGAGGAATAAAAAAGAGATGTAAGGTTATCATGGGACATTTGTAAATACAAAAACAATTTTTGGCACAAAAAATAAATGTTTGATATTCACCATATTATGATTTCTTTGTACTACATGTAACAAACTAACAACATGTAGGTAATCTAGACATTATGTTTAATTTTTCTATATTTTTTCTTATTCTACCAACAAATATTTAACAACAACAGATTATTTTCCATCGCTTACGAAATCCTTTTTCTTGTACACATAAGCTTAGTCGGAAGCAGGATTGTGAAAGCTTACATATCTGGGCGAATAAAAGTTTCATTTTTAAAAGATTTTCCGTAATGTACATAAAATTCTAACTAAAAAACTGAAATAACAAATACTTGTTTTTTATAATTCACGTTTACAATATTTGAATACATTAATATTATATTACCTAAATAAAATACGTTTGTTGCCTTCATATTACCTACGTATTGAAATTTTATTATCAATAAAATATGTAAATACACATCTTTAAGTGGGTGCTGAGTAATATATTAACGGCCTAACTTCACTATATTTAAATTACATCCATCATATTCATGTTATATTTATGGACAAAGTATTAACGCTATGTACAATATTATTATCGAATATTTCAAAATTTATTATTATTTTCTATGCAAAAGGTAGAGGCATAAATATCCACGCGTTGTTAATTACACTAATTAAAGTGAAACTTATTTTTACATAAGTTAAAGAGCATAGAGAATATATATAATTATGTAGAATTAACTTGTGACGGTGATTACACCTCGCTTTGTCGATTACTATAGTGAAACTGTGTGAATACACCGTGAATAGAATCGCCTACGAGAATCTCCATTATTATTAGTTTGACAGAGGTGGCCGGAGGGCTTGCCTTAATTATTAAGCGAGAACGACTTCCATAACGACAATGCCTAAAAAAAAATTGAAGATAAAGCAAACAGCGATTTCACACGTTATCCTAGACAAACATGAGCGACAAACGCGACAAAGCGTGTGTAACGTGATGTGAAAATAGCAGGTAGTCATTGTACTTATTATACTTTTTAAATAGGTAAACAAGTTGTTACGCTAATTTACGTCACGTAAAGTGTTAGTCGTAGCTAGTCGCTTCCGGTCGCTTCGCTTTTTGTTGTTTATAGTTGCAATTTATGTAGAAAAAAGCAATTCATATTTTACCTTCTGCGAGTCACGGAATCATATGTGCATCATTATGCTTCTACGATTTTTTCCGCGATTCGCTCCACTCGTTGATATCGTTACTGAGGGACCATCGTTTGCTCGGACTGCTTTCCGAACTCAATATTTGAATTATGTGTATCTGAAACATCGTGAAGTAAACTCAATTCTTTAAATAATTTTTTTCATTCAATTCATGTATTTCTGTTTTAAAAATGGCTTATCTTTTTCTCCTATTTAACCAACAGTCTACTAATTTTTTCCAGAGGGTTATTGTAATAAGATCCGATGTCAAAATTAGATAAATTAAGTGATGATAACGATTACTACTAAAAATGAATACTAACGTTGTCTTATTTTGTCTTTTTTTTCAAGTGAATTTTATCAATCCTCAATTTTGCACACCTGGAAACATCCGCTCTTGTCCCTACGCCTTAAGGTTGGCTGGTAGACAATGCTTTTATCATAAAGCCCGTCTTTTGTACAATTCTTTAATATATTGTGCAATAAAGAAGTGATAAAAAATGAATAAATAAAATAAAATCTCATAGTAATTTATTACCGATTTAAAACGTACAACAAATAGTATTACTATTTCTTATTTCGTAACTATTCATCCAATAAAATAAGAGAAACATATGAATGGGGTATCGTAGGCGACTGAGAATGTCATAACAAACGAACTATTGAGTTATTTATTCCACAAAAGTCAAGCAAGACTATTAACAAGATTATAATAAAAATTTATATTAAAATATGATTGTTAATAATAAAAAAAAAAAGGTTTTTGTGAGAATAGTTCGTTAATGCATAATGGGATGCTTAATGTGTCGTTTCGCGAAACACTTAAAATCGGTTCGGTTTGTTGTTACGCAAAGCATGGACATTTTCCGATACCCACACATTGCGTAATTATGTGTTAAGGCAGTTGACAGGAATGTAAACGTACCTGAATACAAATAGTACTTATTACGAGAATGTACTATCCTTCTATGTGTGTCAAAAGTACACAGAGCTTTACTTATCATTTAAATTACTTAAATAAATAGAAAAGGAGAAATTGCGCAGATGTGCGTAGATGTCAACTTTAGTGCTTTTTATATTTTACTCGCTGCCAATATTTAAGTAAAAATAAACTTGTTTTAAGTAGTTTTTAGCCTTTTTAATTGTCATTATCTATACTAACGATTACATATCACCGACTCGGAAGGCAGAATACTACTGATAATAATGAGGAAGGAACAAAAGAATCAATTAAATGGAGCTGCTTTTTAAATTAATCAATACGTTATTTATCTATACATATAAAATGCTTTGTCCTGAATGACTGACTGACTGACTGACGGATCAATACATAGTCTAAACCGCTGATCTGAGACCTGAAACTTGGAGAATGTATTCTTTGTATGATGTAGGCATCCGATAAGAAAGAATTTTCCAAAATTCTACCCCTAAGGGGAAGAAAAAAGGGGGCAAAGTTTGTATGGCACAACGTAATTCCTTAGTCCAATCTACTTCAAATTTTGCATAAATATTTTTAATAGAATTGATTAATTATTACTAACTATTATAAGTATTCAAACATTTTAACATAATAATTTATATATTATAACAAAATTAATAACGTAAAAAAAAACAATTAAAAATCCTATTAGAACCATTTTCGACTACTACGCGGACGAAGTGGCGCGCTAAAAGCTAGTGTACTTATAAAAGTTGAATATCTTATATGAAAGCCAGCTCTACTAAGATTCCTTTTATTATAATTTTTACGTATATCTATTACTTAGGTACATAATTCTATTGTAAAGAAGAATAAAGCTTCAGCCAATATATTTTAAGCAAACTTAAAATTTATTTATGTACCCTTAACACTAAAATGTTTTCACGATTTTACTATATAAACGAAATACCTTATACTATGAAGGACACATTGGCGATAAATCAATATCGATAACTTAGCGTTACAATCTCTTCTTCTTCTTGATCTTAATACAATAACTGTCACTATTAAAATAAAAATGAAAAATAGCAATCTTATGTATAAAGCTAATTATATTGTCTACATAAAAAATTATCACATTATTAGCACATTTATTTATTGTCAATCCCAATCTAATTTATTTTAAATAAGTGGTACAAAAACTTATCCTAAAAATACAACATAATATTATGCGATTCAATGGGGAAATGCAGCCAGTATTCTTGGCACCATTCCACGCGGACATGATTTATATCAAAACTGTCTGTAAATAATTAGTTTAAGTTTTGAATTGTAAATTTGTAAAATATTGTAAAATTTCGAAATAACTATATTTAATTTTATATACTGTTTATAGTTTAATTTCACATACTAGCGCTTAAACTAGGACAAGCCTGTATCTTAAATGCTATAATGAATATGATATAATATACTCGTACATAATGCACAAGACTATCCGTTCAAATTCACCCTCGTTTTCCGCTCTTTTGAAAGGGAGAGTATTGCTTTATGATATATAACCGTTCTCAATAAATAGCATTTGTATAAAAAAATTGAACTGATCTTGTGATAATATAAATAATAGAATAGATAGATACTACTAAACCCAATTGTTCTGATATAGTCTGTTAGGCTGTTTGTACAACTACAAACTTGTAAATATATGTATTTTTAGGCTTGGATTTTTTCCTTGTCTGTCCACTTTGCGTCAAAGACCATGTCAGTCCCAATATTATCATAACCATCAGACAAAAATATTTCTGAGTAACGTAAATAGTAACAATCTGAAAATATGAAGTTTCCATTGATATAATTCGAAAATTCTCAAAAAATATAAGGATGAGCGCGCGTAAGCGAAATATTATCCGTTTATACAATTTCGAACCGAATTCATAGAGTAATAAGTTTTTATTTTCATTACGAATAAGATAAGGAAACAATGCAAATTACAATGATTTCCTGCCTTTTTGATTCAAAATTATCTTTGCCTTGACCAGAGAGTCGGTACGAAAATTCCGTCTATCAAATTAATGTTTTATCTGGGCATTGTTCTTCTCAGATATATTACTCAGATAATTTTGAAAAATATGTACCTTGGAAAATTATACACTAACATGCAATTTAAATGTAAGTAACTAACTATGTAATTATTATTATATTATTAGACAAAAGTTGTTGTATGACTTCGACATAGTTAAGATCATTCACCTACTAAAAATATTAATAAGCACACTGAAACACTTTTATAGTATTAAACTCAACCTAAAATACGATAAAATTGTACTTATTACATTCAGCACTAATAACGAAGTAAAGATTTTATTTATAATTAATATAGGTACTACTTGATATATCTATTGGTCAATCAAATCACGGTCGTTGCGGCACTAGAATTACTAAATAAAAATATTTAACTCATCTAACATGTGATCAAATGTCTGCGAATGACATTAATTTGAATAAAAATCGCTTTAAATATATATAAAAATATGAATAGTTTTAGTTTATGTTTCATATTTATTATTTAAAACGTTTTAATAATCTTTCTATGTTAACTAACCCAAAAATTGTTCGAAAGCTGGGCATTTGGAACACAGTCAGATAATAAATAAAGTATTATAATAAAAGATATGCCGTCAAGATTTCTTAATATAATCACAGATATACACGTCTTAAGTCGGGTAAGAAATCAATTTAATTTGAAATAGGTACCAAAATAATTCTGATGTTTTTATTATGATTTATTTATAAATAAATAAATCTTTTATTTTTATCTAAGTGACCATAACATAGAATAAAAAATTAAAGTCAGAAATGACATGTAAATTAAAATTATAATAAATCAGATTCACTAAGTTTTTCAGTTGAACTAACAATATTTTATTTCTTATTTGTTTATACGTTTTAAATTTTATTTATTCGTAGTAATATAGGAAGTTTAAGATGTTAGAGTGAGAAATATCATTGGAGCTTTAACGTACACTCCACGCGATAAACGTAATTATATTAATATTAATAAAGTGATACAAAAAAAGATAGAAAGTAAATTAAGATAAGTTACAATCATTTTTTTCCTAATTTTTTACTTATCTATATCTTCCTCGAGATACGCCAAATAAGAAAGATAAGATAAGCCAAATACTAAATGAGTAATCGAAACATTTATCAATACATTATATTTCATGTTTTTTTATTTTAATTATTGCGTTACGAAAGAAAACATGGGTTGTTAAATAAATTCATGTTGCTGATAAATCATGGACATTAGATTCAATTTACAAAATTACTTTAATTACGTATATACATGTTTTATTCGAAAAGCGAAAGTTATGCAAATAGCTGTGAGATAATCTCTAGTGAAGATATTCAGACTTTAGATTTCTATTGATACGCTAAACGTTGTATTAATAATTATAGAATCGAGTTTATTTAAATAATTTATTTTACGCTTTGTGTGTATTGCGCTTACCAATTATAATACGTTTACGTTTATCGTCAGATGAATTATTTATCTATTGTTATTGGAGTGAATCTTCAAATACACAGCAACGCTTCAAGTTCTAAACAAAACTAAGTCATTTCAAGGGGTTATCATTTTATACTGAAAAAAAAAGTACTATATATCCATCAATTTTTCAGGTAGAGTTACACAACCATATACAAAAAAGTTTTGTTATATATAAACAAAAATTTGTCACATTTTGTACCACATAATAAGGCCATAGTGATGTGAAAAAATTTTTAACAACCAGGATGGTGAAGGGTAGCACTGTAGCAGCGTCTCTATATCCTGCCAGAACACACTACGCTCGCGAACCTGCCTGCAAAGCGTGGCGAGTATTGGCAAAAGTTCAGTAGTGGATATCCAACGGCTGATGTGGTACGGTGGTTGTACACTCAATATTAGCCAAAATATTAGTACTCGATTATTACTTACCTTATCCGATCAGCCTTCTCGGTGTGGCTTATTCAGTATTATGCGTATACTCGTAATTTAGTTATCGATCGATTTAGTCATTAACGCCGAGTTGCACGAAACAAATTTTAAATTTACATAAGTGTTTATTAAACTAATTTAATCACAAGAATCGTGATTATCTGTTGCACGAAACCTACATCTGATTAAGTTAACAAAAAAAATTAGTTTAATTAAAGACCTATCTAACGGATGCATAATTTCAACAGCTTTAAATTAATCATAAGATCAACTAATTTTAAGATTAATTGCAAATTAACTAACGGAAAGTTAGCGACGGTTTCGTGCAACTCGCCGTAAGTAACTTAAACGTGACTTAATATAATATAGCAGGAAAAAATAGCTCCAAAAAATATCTCATCTGTGACATTTCATTAATTATGATAAGTATAAAATATTATTTAAAGTTTGAGTGCTTGGACTGCTTGGTATTAGCTTACTCTAGAGCAAAAACGGATGCGCAATTACTGTACTGAGAGGATATACGCGGTTATCTCATCACAAATGACAAAACTCTAAAATTTATATTTAATATAAGCTTAATTAAGCGGTCTCTTTGAATTTTGAAGTAATCCTCTGTCCAGAAATATACATAAATATCGACTCTAGTATTGTTTAAGAAGAAGTAACTTGATTTAAAAATATATTACAATATCTCGCAATTAAACACACATATGTAATAATAGCAGATGTTGAGCAGAATTGTTTATGTACTTTTACATTGTAGTAATTAACTGAAATGAACTTATTAGCCTGTAAACAAACTACTGCTGGCCAAATGCCTCTTCTCCATATAGGAAAAGAGTTGGAGCTTAATCAACCATGCTGCTAAAGTGTGACGAGCGCTATCAGGCGTCTATGATAAGTATCGGGACCGACTGCTTTACGTACCTACTCTCCGTACACGGTGGGGAGACCCACAAAGACACACGCTCAGACCAGAAACAAATATTTGTAAAATACAAATATTTGCCCCGAGCGGGAATCGTATCCGCGACCTCTGACGTTAAGGCTATTAGAAACAATACTACACCAGAACGGTTGTCGAAATTTAATAATAATAAAAATTTATTTCTAGCAACTAAAGATAACATTTTTTTAAATAAAATAGTAGTTAAATTTAATGTTTTTAGAATTATCATTACATTACATTTGGTTGTTGGCTGCAAGAATCGCTCGCGCGATAAAAACATCCTCTAATAGTCACCATTTTGACCTCTTATTCGGCTTCTCTAGTCTAGGTTGCACCTGCTACTTTGACTATATCACTAAATTTCACAAAATTATAATTATTTAATATGTTAACACTAGATATCCCACGCAATTTTATTGGCGTTGAAACTCAAGACTACTGTGACGTAGCGTGATGTGTTACAGGTATTTCTTCTGAATAATGTAAATTTCAAATTGCAAAATACCCATTAAATAAATTAAAAAAAAAAGATTTATCAATCACACATTAACGAAAAAGGAAATACCTTTTTAAAATATTTGTACAGATTGTTGTATTAGTATTGATTGTTTGAAAAATATTAACACTTAAAATATGTAAATTAAATGGGAAATAAAAATACATTTTCGATTTATTCATTTTTATTAATCGTACTTGTTTATACAGTTCATAAAATAAACAAATAATTGTACTTTTGTCATTAAAGGTGCTAATAATACGCTTTTTCTACGTATTGCGAACAAGTAGTTTAAGTAAAGACAACAATTAACACTAGTGTGGATAAAAAATTATAAAATTTCAAGTTTCGACAAATTACAAGTAGAGTATAACCAGAATGCTCTAATAGTTCACTACCTTTTATTAATATTTGTTTGTCTAATGCCAAATATATTCATGTATAATTTGAGTCGAAAATTTTAAAAAATTTATATTATTAGGTAATGCAAATTATTATACCTTTCATTAGTTAAGAATCTTTTGATACACAGTTTGCTTTACTTAAAAAAATTATTGGTAACTTTATTTCGTCTAAGTATAACAAATTATTCTATTAAGAACGTAAAAATTTTAAAGGTTTTTTTTGGTAATTTATTCACAGTTAATTATATGAAAAAGATTTTTATCTCTAACTGCTTTAAAATGTTAAATTATTATTTTACTACAAAATGTATTTGTTTTAGGAAGTGAACTATTATTTTTTTTATAATCACATTTAAAGTTATAAAGTCAGTAACAGGTCATCATCACTTGAGGCGCACGCAAAGCCAAATACAATCGCAAGCGAAATTTTTAATTTTGTACAATCGCCAGTAAATGAGCATTCGCCTTCGCGTACGCCTAAAGAATTATTTATATATTTTTCAGCAAACACCAGCACCATTCAGTAAAAATTTAAAATATATTATTTACAAAACTCAACAAATCTTGGGTTTCTATGGTAACAATTAAGTAACAAATGACTACGTTGTAAATATTTCTATATGTACAAAATAATAACATAAAACTCTACCTATTAATCCCATCCGTGGTGTTCATGGTGATCATGGTGGACTGGTACCCAAACTTTTTGCCAAACTGGTTTCCAGACTTTTTTCCACGCTGGGACTTCTATTGTTTTCCATACTGGAACTTGGATTTGCTTCCATTTCTCTACCCATATTTGCTTTTGTACTGGCACCCATACTTCTTTCTTAATGGTTTTCCAAACTTGTACTTTTTCTTCTACCCATTCTTGTTTCTTTTCTGTTACCCAAGCTTGTTTCTTTTCTGTTCTCCAAATTTGTTTCCATTCTTCTTTCCATTCCAGCTTTTTATCAGTTACCCACTCCTGCTTGTGCACTGTTTTCCATACCTTTTTCCATACGGGCTTCCAGATCAACTTTTTTCTCCACAGATCATGACTGGTGTATTCCCATCCATGCTCGTCTTTACCTAAAAACTTTTCCCCAGGAACACCCTCTTTAACCCATTCTGGTACAAAGTTCTGTTTCCATTCTGGTACTTGTACAGTTTTTTCAACAGGAACTTGTATTTCTTTCCACACTGGTTTCCAAACTTTCTTCCAGTCTGGTACCTGCACTTCCTTCCATATAGGTACTTGCACTTCTTTCCAAATGGGTTTTTGTATCACTTTCCAAGCTGGCACTTGCTCTTCTTTCCACTGTTGAATTTTTTCAGTTTTCCAAGCGGGCACTTTTTCCTTTTTCCATTCAGTTTTCCAAATAAGTTTTTTTTCTGTTTTCCAAATCTGTTTCCAATCTTCTTTCCAAACAAGCTTTTTCTCCCATACTCCTTCTGGTTCTGAATGCCAGCCTGAAGGTGAACGTTTTTCCCTTGAAATTTCTGCATTTTCGTTCGTTTCTTTGAGAGGAATGGCTATTGAAGCCACAACGGCAAGCGCCAAACATAACTGAAAAAAATAAAAATTAAATTAATATTGATTATAATTTTTTTTTTTTTTTTTTTTGTAAATTATATGTTCCCATATTATGTACTCGTATGAAATATTCCAGTGTTATTTTTAAGTGCAATGAATATATGATATCATAGTTGACATTTTGAACTACAAATTTGGTGTTTACTTTTTGCCTTCATTTTAGATACATTTTATTAATTAAATTTACGAATAAAAGAATTCAATTTTATGTATGTAACTCAATGTTTTATATATTTTAACTAATTTATTAAAAACACTTTCTTTTAAGATTTTAAACTAATTTATTATTTTTTCTGTATCAGTATTTGGTATCAAATTTCACTTTTTAAAACATTTATTTTCCAAAGACAAAATATATAAGCGTTGTAATAAAAATGAAACACTTGTTATTATTATATCGATAAAAATCACAACACATCACTAGTATATCACCCACCGTGATCGCCAGCGTCCTCATTTTGAAAGCGAGGTGTAACGCTGCCGCGACTGCCTCCATGCCACCCGCGCATGTCTATTTATCAACAAGCCCCTCTCTAGTACGCTACCGCCTCCTGCGCTCAGGACTGCTCGTGACGCAGTTTTCACAATCGTGACTTGAGAAGAAACCTTTGGTTCAAGCATTTCTTTATTCAAGCTATTTTTAATTCAACATAATATATTTACGTTGATCGTATGTATACACTATATATGAAATATTAATATATCCTAAAGAAAACAAAAACGACATTTTTTATAACTGCAAAAACTCAAAAAGGATTTTTTAATAAAAATATAAAATAGAAGCACTTTTACTATATTATATCAAAAATACGTCAAATACAAAACATTTGACGTATTTTTGATAGTTATCAATTAAGATTTAACCTAACAAATGAAATAAGAAATTTCACAATGGGTCTTCTATTACCGACACATTTGCAATCGGGGTTAAAATATTATCTAATGTAACCAACTCATACTAATTAATATTCAATTAATAGTTTACTGGCGCCGCATACTAATGTACGTATTACCTCGATCGATGGGCTATCGATTAAAGAACGATAAAATAATATTTTAAAAATTAAAAAAGTACACATAAATATACAATGTACATATTTCATTATACAAGGTCGATATGTAGATAATACTTAAAAATTTACTGCATATATAGAAACTGGAAAATTAAAATTATAAAAAATGCATTTATAATTATATTGATGTAATTTAGAAAGCTTCTTGTTTGTTTTAAGTAAACAAATGCCTAAAAATATAACAATATTGCAAAATATCGTCGTCAGTTTAATATTGTTAGACATAAAATAGGAATTGATTTATTAAAGATTTTATACCAATTATTATTTATAAATCTATCAAAAGTATTAGCCATAAAAAAACGTCCTATTGATAATAAATAGAGTCTACGTGTGACACATAAAAATCGTAGGATTTTAATGTAACCGCTCCGACTTTGAATACAAAATGCAAATAGTTGGCGTAAACGGGTCAAGTTCAAATGTTCAAATAGGCGTAATGCGATGAATAACCACTACGGAGTCCGTTTAAATTCATTGTGTGAATAGTTTCACAACCACCCTAACCGGTGGACTTTACAGAAGCCGATAATTGCACTACTATGAATGACAATATCTGATGAGAGTAAATATTATTACAAATTTAACACAACACAAACGAGTACCTACTGAGGGTCTAGACAAAATGTTATGACAAAATCTATGGAAATATCGAAAAAATATGACATGACTCATCGATGGTTAATGTAATATTCATACATTTTTATTTGTTGACACACAAATTTGTCAATCACTAAATATTTTTGTCTAACTCTGCTGGTGATTTATAATAAATTTATTACATTGCCAAATAAGTCGATTTTTGAGATAATTGGACACTAGAAAGTAAAAAATAATATATGATAAAATAAAAATATTTTATTTATACAAATTGTATATATATTTTATTTCTATGTGATAAGCATATATTTTAAATTAAGAAAAATCTCTACATACACTTAGATTATAAGTGATGAATATATAAGTACCTTTTAATTCGTTTACTTATATGTACTATATAAATTATCTACGGATTCACACCAGTATTATAATTTTTTTTTAATCTTTTCTCTTATTTTATTCTTTTTTTTTAAATTATGATGTAAACTGTTTACTTATTACTTTAAAAGATATATATATATATAGTCGTATCTTCAATTAAGAAATCGGTAATGTCATACTATAAGCCTTTACAGAACGATCCTTTCATCTCTGATACTAAATTGGCCAAAAGTAACGCCATTCATCTGTTTTAAAATAAATCCAGTTTGAAAATAATTCAGGTTTTAGACTGAAATACCATTTTTCATGCGATAAATTACTCGATAACGATTACAATATTTATATACTGTTATGCGACACATGACGTTCCTTTCCAGAAATCCAAGAGATGCAAATAATAAAATACCTATGATAAGTGTTTAATAGGTATTACTTGTGTGCGGCTTACATCCCCTCCTTTGTAAAACTAGTATAAACAGGAAAAGGAAAAACACCGCAACCACATATCATACTACAGAAAACTCTTAACCGGAACGTACTACGACGAACTGCAAAGTCAGGCTGGAATGGGAGATAAGAAATTTGCATTATTTGTGTTGTGTATATCTAAAATTTGCAAATAAGTACGCAATTAAATATATTGTTTATTTACTCCAATCT
Source organism: Euphydryas editha (assembly GCA_036937285.1). Lineage (NCBI taxonomy): Eukaryota > Metazoa > Arthropoda > Insecta > Lepidoptera > Nymphalidae > Euphydryas > Euphydryas editha. Next base: position 4,369,488 of record JAUPFZ010000005.1, read on the forward strand.
ATATTGTTATTTATTACCTTGTAAATTAAGAGATCTATATACTCGTATATATTAACTATGTATGTTACTATTATATTTTAAGCACAATGATTTGTGTTAATGAAAGGAAAAATATTTAATGATAAACTACTCAAATTTTTAAATCATATATATTTAAGCATATATATGTAACCACATAATTAGTTCTAAATGATAAATAGTATGTCTGCTTGGAGTAGTCGCTCATGCAGTAAAATTAGTGTTTGTGGTAAGTCAACGTCATATAATATGTTATGTGGCCAAAGACGTGAATATTGTCGTTGCAACTGAGGTTGACAAGGTATACTTGGAGTTTCTCTAAAAGATGAAATCCGAAACATGTAATTAAAGATATCCTTTATCATTATTAAATAATATATTCCAGTTCAAAATTCGAAACCAACCGTTTTTTTTTAAACTAATTTGGTATGCTTGCCTATGCTTGTATATGCTTGCATTTTATACTAATGTATACGTTACTTTACCTTGATTTACTTATCCTATGCAGTACTTTGAACAGTTAACTATTCTCGAGATAAATCGCCAAAAGTATAAAGCTTTGAGTCGCATGTGCGATAGAGACGGATGATAAAGTCTCTCGTGAAATAATTTTAAATATTTGATTAAAATGATATTGTAACATGTTACTAATATTATAAATGCGAAAGTAAGTTTGTTTGTAACGATTTCACGCGAAAACTACTTATCCGATCATCATGAAACTTTGTACATATATTATTGGAGGTATTAGAAGTAACCTAGGATAATTTTTTTTTGGTCGCGATACAAACATCCACACAGGCGAAGCCTCGGGTAGAAGTTAGTTTTAATAAAAATTAATATTTTCAATTAATGACAACGCGTCGCGAAATATACGTTTCAACACATAGATAGAACACATAAATCAAAGATTTTGGTTTATGTTTTAAGGTGCTGGAATGTAGAGCCGCGCCAGTAAAAGCGGAATTGTGCAGCATTTTGAGGAAAAAGAAACGTAAGGGGACATTGATTTTGACGGAACAAGGTCGTGAACATTGGTCGTCCAGCGGTGAACGAACATCAACGCTTAAAATCTAATGACAAGAAACCGACCTTTTAATTCTTATATTATTACCGGCACCCCAATACAAATCAAAATGTATTTTATTTTTATTAGTCTTTAAAGCTATTTAAAGTGTCAACTAAAAACTTACATTAATAAGTACCGCGGGCTAAAAATCTAGAATTATGCGGAGTGACATCAATTATTTACAAAATATAATTTACATATTCTTGCAGAAATCAGCGATATAAGCCGCGTAAAATTTTTATATCATTAAAACGATATGTTCTCAACGGTAAATATGACTTTGTAGTTTGTATTATACTACTACTTTAACTTCTATTATACATTCTTAAAAACATTTTTTTACACTCGAAGTCTTCCCACCCTCAAAGATTGAACCCACTCCTTGAGTAATATTCCCTTTAGAAATCTATAGATTACAACGTCGACTGATATAAAAATATGCCATATCATACCGACGCCAATATTTTTGTATGTACTCGTAAACGTTTTGCAATTATTCAGATTTCGTTATATGCTCTTCGTTTAGAACTGGGTAGCTTGTGTAATCGTAATCAATAATTTTAATATGATAATAATCAATAATTGCTAGTAGGCACCATTAATTTTCAAATCGGAAGATTAAAATGTACTGTAAAAACAGGTTACTCAAAAAGGTTCAAATTTATTTTTACTCCGATAGAAATTGAGAATATCGTCGATAGACAGTTTGTACCGCGTGATTACGCCAGCGTGTTTAGTTTTAATAGATGTCCTACGTCGTAATGGCACGCCTCGTCACATGATTAAATTGGATATGTGTATATGTGCTTGTGAAAGTATTTATTAAAGCGTAAGAAACATCTTTTTTTAAGTGTGCGTTAAGTATCGTCGACTAATAAAAGTATCAAGATGTTATGAATGAATGAATGTTATGCTTTGAATCAACAAGTGAGTATTGATTACATTTAAAAAAAAATCGGAATTAATTCATAAATATTTAAATTAAATTTGATATTAAAATAAATAATAAAATTATATTTAATTCAATAATAATTATAATTCTTATTATTTAAATATTGGTTAATTTATGCGTGTGTATTTTGAGAGACCTTACAATTAACTGATATTACGTAGCTTGTTTTTATACAATACATTGTTTATACTTTATAATTTTTTTATTTAGAAATTTTCTGTCAGTAGCATTGTTTATAATTAATAATTTACACTTAATATTTTTTGACTTGCGATTAATATTTTAATATTAATATTATTATTTATTATAGCGCTTAATATTTTTTGAATTTCGAAATGAATAATTTTGGTTCTTAATTTATCATTGTAATTTGTAACGACTGGTATTATGCATTTTATTAAAAGAAGAACTTATACTCAACAAAATTTTACTTTTATTTACTATTTAGTACATACAAACACATAGATAAAACAGTGATCCATTCTATAGTTATTGAGTACCTTCATATAAATAAGGGATTATAGTGATAACTATTGAAACAAAAATGCGTTTACATAAAAACTCATTTTTAATAGTAGTTACACACATTCCTCAATTATTTACTCAGCGATTCACTCCATTTTATCGTCAAAGATACCAAACAAAAAAAAAATACTTTTCTTAAATTTAATTATTTGTAAAAAAAAAAAGAAACTCGTGTGAACGGAGTACACATGTCAGAAGTGAAACATCTTTAGCAAACTCAATTGAAAAGTTATTAATTACCAGTCAATACATGTCAGAGACTAAGAAATGTATTAAAATGATATCAGCTAGTAAATTGATGCTTATAGGCCTTTAGAAATAGAGTTAAAAAAAAAACTGTGTGTCAGCTCTGACGCACGGCTGGAGTTTACTCCTTAAGAATAATTCTCTAAATAGGCACAAATAATTTGTATGTGACACAGAATAACACTTATCACCTATTTTACAGTTTTTACGTGAAAATATAGCGTCCTTTAGATTTCTGAGGCAATAAATTGTCGGTAATTAATTTGGCTTCATCATCAAAATTACGAATAATCTCATCGTCTCATATGTATATATATATATATATATTATATATATATATATATATATATATATATATATATATACTTACTTACTCTATTATTATACTTACTATACTCATTGCACTTAATAAATGAATTCCATATGCGTATACTAGTGTTATAACAACTACATAAACATTCTATTGCTTATTTACGCGTTGCTAGGATACGCGACATCATCGAGAATATCAAATCTATATATTTAATACTAGCTGCTGCCCGCGACGTCGTCTGCGTGAACGCTATTAGATTACACGTTGTTACAGAATGCGTTAAAGAAATAAAGGTTCATTGCTCGTTCCCCGTAGGTGATAGTGTGATAATATGTAGCCTATATGTTGACCCGACTTCTTAATAATATTCGTGCCAAATTTGAAGTAAATCCATGCAGTACTTTTTGGGTTTATCCCGGACATACATACAGACAAACAGACAAAAATTCTAAAAACTATATTTTTGGCTTCGGTATCTATTGTAGATCACACCCCAAGTATTCTTTTAAAAAATATATATAATTCATTATACAGTTTTGACTTTCGTACCATTTTACTATATGTATAGAAGATCTCATTCTCTTCTTTACATTTGTGTTTGTTTCTTTATCTTAACGTAATTTTCGTTACATCGACTTTAAAATCACAACGATTCTAAAGAAGTTTCACTTCAAAAATCTTTATTTTAAATAAATTGAGCACAATGTGTTTAATAGAATTTAAGTTTTGTTATATAAAATATGTATATTTTAATTTATATGTATACATATCTCTATAAAACAATATTTACATACCTATATTATATTATAAATAGCAAAGATCATATTCATTCGATAACTACACTTTATATAAATTCGCTTTCAAGATTCTCAGAAGTCTGTTTTTACATACACGTTCGGCTTAAAATGTCACAACTCACGCTCCTCCTTGGGGAACTAACATACTTACTGTACGTTAGTAATTATTATAAGGAGTCTCTTTCAATTGTATACAACTTGTACATAATACAGATTTTAAAGACAGATAAAATAACCAGGAAATTTAATGTAAGTCAATTTCCTGATTATTTTATCTGTGCTACGTACGCTAGTCGCGCGTAAAGCAATGCTGTTTACAGTTAATCCACATTTTAAGGTAAAAGCAATGCGATACTTGCTATGCATAAGCGTTGCAAGTGTGATCCAAACTTGATGTTAACATGCAAGGTATGTGACATAGACACGATGTCGAGTTACGCTGAACTGACGTAAACAAAAGAAAGAGAAAATACCTGTGTTTTATATTTTGTTTTAGTAAAAGTAAATAGAGCTGATAATTTGCAACATGTGATAGAAAAATTTGAAAAATGAATATATTACTAAACCTCATATTCTTTCAAACAAATTTAAATATTAATAAATATTTATTAATAAATACATTTTACACAATAATTGGACAGACAAATTGAGGAGTATCACCGAAAGTTGTTAGAAAAAGGCTGTTTCGAACCGGTCGGTCTAGAGGTCGATAGAGGAGGCCTACGTTCGACAGTGGACTTCCAATGGCTGATTTGATGATGAAGCAATAATTTTTGAGAAAAATGAGCTAAATATTTATTTAATAAATAAACTTCGAAGTAATTTATCTAATTTATGTGTAGTCTCTTATATAACATTTAAATACAGATAATCACAATTTATTTTTTCTTTAGAGATAGTCCAGGGGATGGATAACATGAATCAGAACAATATTTTGTTTATGTTCAAATATGTGCTAGCTCTACAATTTTTTTTAATAACAATGAACACAATGATGAAAACCTTTATGCTTCGAGAGCAAATAAAATACATGTGTCAATTCCAATTTCGCCGTTTCTTCAAAAAAGTTGTATATCTTTTGTTACAAAATAATAATATAAAGTAATTTGAAAAATATATTGTTTTCAAATGTATTAATAAATTTTTGATTAATAAATTTGGATCATTTGTTTCTTATTTTTTTTTTTTTTTTGTTACATAAAAACAAATAAATAAAGCTACTTGAAGTAACTCATAGCAAACGTCCACTCGTCCTATGATCATAGTAATTAACGCTTTCGTGCTAAGTGTTTCATGCGCATGGGGCAAACATGGAAATGATTGCTGTCACATTTTAAAGCTTTCAACAGTTAGACTTCGATGAAATATAGAATTTAAACTCAAATTAATAAAGTAAAATTTTGCATGGAATCCTGTGTTGTTAAAATATTAAGTATCCTGTATATTCGCATCTTACGAAACAAGTGGTGATGTATGTACATTAATGTCGTGGACAGATCTTAGAGTTGATCACTTCATGATATGTTCGACCATTTTATTAAATGGTCGTATTTAATGATACAGCCAGCTAAACCTGACCGTTTCGCTTAAACGTCCACGTTTGATAATACGTCAATCCAGGTTTGGTCATATGATTAATGTAGGGACTCCATGATATAAAGGTTTTAATAAAAATTCTAAATAAAGAAGGAACTTATAATATATTTTTCTAAGTTCAAAATTTTACATATTGCAGCTTCCTTATATTTTGAATACAAATTAACCGCATAAGCCTTAACATATTATTATCACAATCTAATATTAGTCTAATATAATCTTTCAAAATTACAATAATTGTTCTGCATTGTTTATCACAAAAATAGGAGATCTTAGAAAAGTATTAATTTTATATAAACACTTAAATATCATATAAGTTTTTGGAGTTTGGTCATAAATATTTCACATAAATAATATAATCCTACCTAACTTTAAAAAATTATAAAAATAAATAAATAAATGAACAATTTTAGGCACTTAGTCATATGTTAATGCATGACAAACTTTGGTGGTATTTTGAGGTACAAAGGGATTTATTTTTGAAACATGCACATCTGTTTGTATGGCACTGATTTTTTGAAAGCTTGCATATGCACTTCTGAAAACCTTGACCTAAAAACATATATTGGCAAGTTACAGCTTGATGCAATGATATGGGCAGTTCTAATATAGCATCGTAATAATCTTTAGCCGATATTTGTTGGTCTTGTCGAGAAAACCAGTTTTTTATTGCCTCTGAACTGGTTACAACTTTGTAAACTCCATTTTTTTAAGTCGACTACCTTGATGATATTAAAGTTTCAGGAATATTACATCCTTTCAATATTGTTTTCGGGTCAGAACCAAACATTGCTCGATAAAGAGATCTGCCAATTATACGGGGGTACGAGGGTTTTTTATAGTATTAAACGAAGTAACAACAGACAATTTATTACATTTATTATAATGCATCCAACACTGTAACATATTTTCTATGTCTTGATTCAATCTTTCAATGCTGCCTTGTGTTTGAGAACGTCGAGGACTGCTATATATAATTTTATATTTCGGCCAATATATTCACTAGCTCTTCTATAACATGTGCAGTGAATTCACTTCCATTATCGCATGTAAATTACTTACGTGGAGCACCAAACTCCAAAAATATTTTTAAAAGTTCCATTGTTACATCCGTAGCTTTTTTTGTTGTAAGAGATGGTGTAAAAACTTTGTCGCGTAGTCTTGAAAGTTATTGAGCTATTTATATTCTCCGTCTGGAGCAGACTTAGATCCACTAAATTGACTTGGTCTCGAACGTTAAAATCTTTGGAAATTATAGGCAGCTTTACAATCCATTTTTTTTTGATACTGACGTTTTCACACACGGAGCAGAGATCAACAAATATCTCGATGACTTTTTTGGAATGTATAGCCTATTTTTTAATGCTATGAATCATTTTCCATGCCTTGCGGTTTTGTGGATTTCTATTAGTATTTCATAATGTTTTTCCATCGGAACTACACAAATAGTAGGATCGTCAATACTTTTCTTTTTTTTTAAATTAAAATCTCTTCATCGGCTATTTCTATTATGTCATATTTTGAAATTCAATAATAGTCCACTAATTTTCGTTGCGTGGTAACCCTAATTTATTTTATTTGTTGTATAACCTAAATATTACGTTTACAAGTTAATGGCATTGTTTTAATATTACTCATATCATATCACTCCTCTTGGTCAATAGATAAATTAATATTTTAAAATGAAAGTCATTTTAAAAGGAAGCTAATAGGTAATGGGTATTTCGTTTATTTCGTGCAAATTTTGTGAAATTTTGAAGTTTCAAAATATTGTCAAATAACTTAATTTTTTCCTCTTATATATGTAATACGTAAATAATATTTCTACTTTTTGTAAATTTTACTTTATTTTTGCTAACAATAATGGAGTTATTATCATTTCAAAATTCAGTGTAAGATGGTAATGATAATTCAAACGAAGGAAATTATTACAATCAAAAAGTATAGAAGAAATGATAGAAATGCTTTTATTTAAAAACAAATATACGTTTATTAATTATAGAAATCTTTGGGAAAATGAGGAATCTATTGGTACATTATTATTCCTTTTTAAAACAGAATAAGAATAAGAATAAGCGGCGGACAACCGCCGCCATGATGCATTACAAAAACAAAACGATATCAACGCCTCTAGCTGTGGATAATGTAACTATTTTACGATATGATCACTAATGTTTGACCATATATCATTAAATAGTCGTACGTTTAGCTATTCATATCGTCAAACGTTGAATATTCATTTATTTGGCCAGCCCATATCATGATTGGGCAGCGTTTATTTTCCATTACATGAAATACTACATTTTAATGAAATGGTCAAACATTTAATGAAGTGATCGATTCTGAGATCTAGCCAAGACATATCTATGCCTTAAATCAAACATTAATTTTGCGAGATTAGCCTTTCTAATTAAACAACCAAAAGTCTCTTAAAATTATTATATTAGTAAATAGTAGAGATAATATTCTGTATATTGAAGCTATATTGAAAAAAAAAAATCAGAGGACATTCTATATTTGATACTTACTCAGACGAAATCGGTATTTTTTTTTCTATCTGTCTGTCTGTTTCTCTATAAATTGGCCTTAAATCACGGCAAAATTACTTAATGAATATGAATAAAACTTGTCCATACTACGAGCTCTAGATACTTTTTATTCGAAAATTCTTTCTTACTTAAGTCCTTAGAGAGGGGATGAAAGTTAAAATGTCTTATCACAAACAAAGTATCAGGCACAACTAGTTATTAATATAAAAGTCAGAAACCTTTAAAATACAAACCTAAGCTTAAAACATGTTAATTACATTAACCTCGTCAACACATCCGTAGGTGACCAAAACGCCTCCTGACGTAACAACATACAAGCAGTTACAAGGAATTATCGATGCATCATACTTTCACATGTGGCTTATTTAAACCAGGAAGAAACAAATGGTCTTACTCATTAACAAAGGGTTCTAATGATGTTCATAAAGTCTTGCAGAATGTAGTCTAAGCAGTCTAGACAGCATTATCCGACAGTCCAGTGTGAGTAAGTACTACCGATATTTTACAAGTACATTTGTTTCGATATTAGGAAAGTAAAGGGCTCGCTTAAATATTGATATTAGAGTCGACTACACAGATACACGATCAGATATAAAAAAAAAATTTAGTCTGTGATTTCTCGAGGTTGTTTTGATTAAGAAAGAATTGACCAGATTTATTATCTATGAGATTATTATCTATTAACTACAAAAAAAAAATTCTTTTCGACTAACAATAAGATATATTAAAACTTACCATTATTATATAATTTTTTTTTAATATTTTTTATTTTTATTTATTATTATTATTATTTACTAACGATAATTAACATAGTTTATAAGTAAACATTGTTACTGAAATAATAATAATTACTGAAATAAACTATTTTTTACTTTATTTATTTATAATTTCTCAAAAACTTCGAGAAAACAAAAACAAGTAAATAAGATTTTCTGCATGGTTTTGACAGCCGTTCTGGTGTATTGGTGCGAGTAGTCACCTTAACGTTAGCGGTCGTGGGTTGGAATTATTTCTGATCTGGGTCTATGTCTATGTGGGTCATCTCACTGTGCCCTGAATAACACGTAAAGCCGGCGCCGCGGCGGTCCCAGTTGCTATTACAGACACCTGATAAAGATCGTTACTCCATTAGTAATGGAAATTATCCGCCAGCCTGCAGTGGAGCATATGTAAAAGAGGCCTTTTCGCATATAGAGAAGAGGCCTTTTCCTATATGGAGAAGAAACCTTTACGTTCCAGTGGGACGTTTACAGGCTGATTCAGTTCAATTCAGGAAAAGTATGTATAAGATATATTGTACTCATCAAAATATTAAAATTTAATGCAAAATTTGTATAAAACTACATTAAATATTTTTATTCTGAGGTAAGTGTATTTTTCAACTCGGCTCCACTGCGCCTGTAGGAAGAAAATTCTGATATTATACACAGACAAAAAAAAAAAACATCAGAATCATGAACAACGGACCACCGAAGTGGACATAAAACTTCCTAATTTACTTAATAATAAATACTGATAAATACTGAAATACAAGTGCCAGTGAATGTAGTTTTTCCGCCACAAGAATACGATCCAGAGACTTTAAAAGGACGACTGTTATTTATAAGTAGTATTAGCATTAATATATTTTTTTATAGTTTTTCAATTTTTATTATTAGAAAAACTTTTTTTTCCATAAATAAAATAATTATTAATACATCATGTTTAATTTGCACGAGATACGAGTAAATTGTTGTGTGTTATTATAATAAAATTAAAAATATATTTGTGGTATACAATAAAGTATTAAAAAATACTAGTGGTCGCTTAGTGGTCGAAATTCGTCCTAATTTGTAATTAACAGCATTGTCAACATCATAAAAATATGATGCCATCAAAATCATAACTTGTAAAAAATCCAAGTCTCGCAACTCAGTTCTTCTACTCTACCGTAAAAAGTTGTGAGATCTATGTATTACCAAGTCGGCTAATTTATTCAATCCTTACTTAAGGGTCCTTCTGTCTTAAACTATTACGTAATTAGCTAACCTAACAACATATTATAGTGACCATATCAATATTAAATTTTTTTAATGTTTTAAATAAATAGATTGACTTGGCAATCGCATGAAAACATAATGTATCTTACAAGTAATGCATACGAGTATTGTATTAAATTAGATTGTTTAGTGCGATTGCCAAGTCAATCTATTTATTTAAAACATTAAAAAAATTTAATATTGATATGGTCACTATAATATGTTGTTAGGTTAGCTAATTACGTAATAGCTTAAGACAGAAGGACCCTAAAGTAGGAATTGAATAAATTAGCCGACTTGGTAATACATAGTATATTTCCTTTCCAGTGTCTTCTACTTCTTAAATACCAACAATGCATTTTCTTAAAACCTACGCTCTGTCTTATGATCTTTTTTTATTTTTGTATATAATCTTCCTCTTTTTCTTTTCCGGTACTACTTCTTGAGTTTCAGCTATTACTGGTATAGATAGTACTGGTACGCAAGAGTTTTTTGTTTCTTACAGGAATACGATTAACAGATATAAATACGATTAGTAAAATTTAAAAATAAAAAATCTTTTATTTGATCGTCATAAATGTATGAACATATCGTGATGTCAAGTTGACAACTTAAGATACTTGACAAGAGAGATAAATTAAGTATGTTTAGCCGGAAACAATATTGTCAGGTTTCTGTCGATTTTTTACACCTAATTCTCCACGAAAATAAACTTTAAAAAATATTTAAAAAAGTGTATGTGTACTTATATACGCACGTAAGAAGTTATACTTACAATAAATTGATACTCCGAGTTAACGGTTAGTGCGCGCCATGTACATATAATAAGACCCTGATAACCCATTAAAAATAAAGTAATCGTCAAGACGAAGCAAACGAGCTGAAGCTCGATGGGGTTGCGTCGTTTCATTACAGAGTTCCTATGACCACCTTCCAGCTCCATTATCAGATCCTAGTTACCATAGAAAGACAAACTACTCGTCAAGGCGATTCAAACGAGCCCGATTTCGATGAAGTTGTTTCATTTCATTGCGAAGTTCTTATGGCCATCTTGCAGCTCCATCATCAGATCAGACCCTGGTAATCATCTAAAAATAAATTTCTCGTCAAGACGATTCAAACGAGCCCGAACTCGATGTGGTTGTGTCGTTTCATTACAAAGTCCCTATGACCACATTCCAGCTCTATCACCAGACGCTGGTTAACATTGAAAGATAAACTCCTCGTCAAGACGATTCAAAAGAGCCTGAACTCGATGTGGTTGTGTCGTTTCATTGCGAAGTTCCTATGGCCACATTCCAGCTCCATCATCAGACCCTGGTTACCATCTTGCATTGAAGTACTCATCAAGACGAATCAAACGAGCCCATACTGGATGGGTTTATGTCATTTGATTAATGAGTTTCTATGGCCATCTTCCAGCTCCATCATCACACCCTGGTTACCATATAGCACCAAAGTACTCGTTAAGACGAATCAAACGAGCCTATATTCGATGTGATTATGTCGTTTAGTTACTGAGTTCCTATGGCCATCTTCCAGCTCCGTCATCGGACCCTGGTTTCCATTGAAAGGCAAACTACTCTTCAAGACGATTCAAACGAGCCCAAACTCGGTGAGGTTTTTCGTTTCATTGCGAAGTATCTATGGCCACCTTCCAGCTCCATCATCAGACCCCGGTTATCATTAAAAGACAAATTGCTCGTCAAGACGATTCAAACGAGCCCGAACTCGATGTGGTTGTGTCGTTTCATTGCGAAGTTATTATGGTCACTTTCCAGCTCCATTATCAGTCAGACCCTGGTAACCATTTAAGAACAAAGTACTCGTCAAGACGAATCAAACGAGCCGAAAGTAGATGGGGTTGCGTCGTTTCATTACAGAGCTCCTATGACCACATTCCAGCTTCATCACCAGACCCTAGTTAACATTGAAAGACAAACTACTCGTCAAGATGATTCAAATGAACCTGAACTCGATGAGGTTGAGTCGTTTCATTGCGAAGTTTCTATTGCCACCTCCCAGCTCCATTATCAGGTCAGACCCTGGTAACCATCTAAAAACAAACTACTCGTTGTCACGTTAGTTTAAAAAAAAATTAAAATTAAAATTAAACAAAACGTTAAATAATTAAATTTATTTAAAAAAAAAGGAATTAAAGTTGTTCTCACGTAAGAATAAAAAAAAATCAAAATTAAAAAAACGTTACAAAAATAAATTTATTTAAAAATAATTAATAATTGTTCTCAAGGCGGTGTTCGGCACTTAATTCACACAAGTTAAAATTTAACCCGGTTCAGGTACTCTCCTGCGTATATATAGGTGATCCCGGGAGTCGCGCTCTGGAAACCGCAGGCGACCGGTGGCGGCAGGAGAGGGTAACCAAACCCGGCGGAGAGCACCCTTGTCGTCGTTGTGATGTTAGGGCTGTGAGAGGTTACCGGTTATTTCGGTAACCCGAGCGTCGAACCTGAGCGTCGAACCTGAGCTTCGAACCTCAGCGTCGAACCTGAGCGTCGTACCTGAGCGTCGTACCTGAGCGTCGTACCCCAGTTTATGGGCCGATGAACACTTTCTAATTGTAATTATTTGTTTGAGGAACGCTTAGAGACGACACAGGAATTATTATTTTTATGGTTACGGTCTTTTTAAAGAAATCCCGTATTAGAGACCATAAAAATATATTCCCGTGACGTGCGTCCACTCAACTAACTCGAGGTAAGGTCGATGTTGAAATGACCGGCGCCGGGTAGGTAGTACAGTTTTAATTCAATCGAACAAAAGATTTACTTTGGAACGCTAAAATGTTACATCGCGTGAGTATAAAATGCCGCTTGATGAATTCATGTTGCAATTTAAAGACTGTATATATTTTTATTATTGTAAATAGCCAGTTTTCAATATAAACATTATTTAATTATTTTTTAAATTAGTTATAATAAAATTGTGTTTTATATTTAAACGTAGATTTTAATAAAAGATTTAATTTTATAGTAATTTTAATTAGTTTTAAGTATTGTAAATGTTAAGTTTAAATGCATTTTAGTGTAGAAATATAAAATATGTACGTATAACGTTACATCGTCAAGACAAATCAAACGAGCTGAAACTCGATGGGGTTGCGTCGTTTCATTACGGAGTTCCTATGACCATATTCCAGCTACATCACCATACTCTAGTTTACATTAAATGACAAACTACTCGTCAAGATGATTCAAACGAGCCCGAACTCGATGTGGTTGTGTCGTTTCATTGCGAAGTTCTTATGGTCACTTTCCAGCTCCATTATCAGATCACACCCTGGTAACCATTTAAGAACAAAGTACTCGTCAAGGCGAATCAAATGAGCCGAAACTAGATGGGGTTACGTCGTTTCATTACAGAGCTCCTATGACCACATTCCAGCTCCATCACCAGACCCTAGTTAACATTGAAAGACAAACTACTCGTCAAGATGATTCAAACGAACCCGAACTCGATGAGGTTGTGTCGTTTCATTGTGAAGTTCCTATGGCCACCTTCCAGCTCCATCATTAGACCTTGGTTATCATTGAAAGACAAACTACTCTTCAAGAAGATTCAGACGAGCCCACTCGATGAGTTTGTGTCGTTGTATTGCGAAGTTCTTATGGCCACCTTTTAGCTCCTCCATCAGATTAGCACCATGTCATCATAATATTGCATTATCACACGGTTATTATTATTATTATTATTATTTTGAATCAAATTTAATTTGCAAGATTTGATGACAAACATCGGGACAGGTGAAACTAAATAAAATCTTGTTGAGCTGACACATCAGCGCAATGAAGTTAGTGTAATTGCGCGGCGCCTACTAGTTAACTTCATGTTGTCGGTTTTATTATTTTTGTCACAGTGTGCGCGCGTATCGTAAAAATTAGTCTCATCAAGAAGTATAACTTCAAAATACAAAAGTTATTTTGAGTAGGTAGTACTTATTATTAGTACTTATTATTTCTTTTTTTTTTCAATTTTGTCTACTTTAATTCTTTTCGAGATTTTGGTACAATTTCATAAGACATGTTCCATTCTTGCTTTTTCATTCCGTTGACCATTTTAAAAGTTATTTACTTTTATTTACATTGATTTATCCACTGCATATGTAACTTTGTAATCCTATATATTTATATGAGATTACAAAGTTATTTATGCAGTTGGTGTATCTAGAAAACTGGAGCGAAATTGCACAATATTTACATTTTTCCTTGGTTTATATACTAAACACTAATGGTATTCTAAATTTGAAGCTTCTATGTCTGCTAGAAGTGCCTTAGAGTTTTGATGATCGGTCAGTCAGTGAGTGACAAAATCGTTAACTTTGACTAATTATAATTCTTAAACTACTGGTTCAAATTGAATGAAATTTGAAATATACCGTGTTTATACAATGCCTGCTTGGGTATTGAAAATTCAGACTTCTAGTTTTATCAGCAACGAAGTTATAGGGGGTCAAAAATGGCCTGAATTGCTTCGAGAAAAGGATAGTACGGCCGTGCCACTTTTTTTTTTTTGCTCGACTTGGCGGAGGCACTGCCGTGCCTCCAGATCCAGATGGCGGAGGCACTGCCGTGCCTCCAGATTACGCATAACATGGTGAGCATATGCAGCAGTCATTGAACCTCATCTGTGATTTTCTTTTTTTTTTTTTATAATTTGATAGGCTTGCGTTTGACCACTATTTCACCTGATGATAAGTGAGAATGCGGTCTAGGATGGAGCACGCTTACCTAGAAATAGCCTATTCACTCGCGACTTGAAGATGCCCAGATTGTAGCTTTCGGGGAACACAGACGCTGGTAGAGAGTTCCATTCTTTGGCCGTACGCATCAAGAATGTACTAGCGAAACGCTTAGTGCGTATAGGGGGGATGTCAACCGTATAGGGGTGACGTAACGCAGAGCGTCTGGTTGTACGAAGATGAAAAGGGCAGGGGGGAATCAGGTCGTGGAGTTCTTGTGCACACTCACCGAAGTGTATCCGATAAAAAATCGACAGACAGGCCACCTTGCGTCGATGATCCAAGCTTTGTAACTTAGCAGCGACCAGTGAATCATCGCCGATAAGCTCTTGGCTCGCCTCTCGATTGACTCGAGAAGCTCCAGCTGGTACTTGGCTGAGCCATCCCAGAGATGAGAACAGTACTCCATGCACGAGCGAACTTGAGCTTGGTATAGCTTTAAAAGCTGTTCCGGAGTGAAGTACTGTCTAACCTTCGAGAGGACACCGAGTTTTTTGGCAGCTGTTTGGGCCTTTTCTTCTATATGAGTCAAAATTGAGGGTAGATGTTAAAGTAATGCCAAGAAGCTCCAGATGGTCGGCTATGGGCACGGATACACCGCGGAAAGAGGGAGTCAGGTGGAAAGGACTCCGCTTTGCTGAGAAGAGACACGCCTGGGTCTTAGAGGCGTTGAACTTGACCAGGTTAGCGTCACCCCAGTCAGAGACAGCTTTAAGGGACAAGTTCAGACGCTGGATCATGGCTTCCCTCAGCGACTGGATCTCAGACCCACTCGTGCGTTGGACACGTAATGCTCAACAACGGTGCTGTCATCCGCATACCCAAAGATCCCAGGTTTGAGCAGGTCATTGATGTGCAGCAAGAATAGCGTTGCCGAGAGTACAGACCCCTGAGGGACCCCGGCATTGATGGTCAATTGATCAGATTCGCAACCGTCTATGACTACGCGGATCGATCGATCCCTCAGGAAGTCAGATAACCAAACACAAAGCGAGGTGGGTAGGCCGAATGAAGGAAGTTTGCTAATAAGGCCGTCATGCCAGACCCTGTCAAATGCCTTCGAAATATCGAGCGAGACCGCAATGGCTTCCCCGTGTCTATCGATAGCTTCACTCCATATGTGAGTGGCATACGCTAGAAGATCACCCGTGGACCGATTGCGCCGAAAACCGAATTGACGGTCGCTAAGAAGGTCATGCTCCTCTATCTCATGTTCAGTATACGTTCCATACTCTTGCAGAGTATGGAGGTTACGGAAATGGGTCTATAGTTGACAGGGTCTGCTCGACTGCCCTTTTTGGGCACAGGCTGCACGTTAGCTAGTTTCCAGGCTTTCGGCACATGCCCTGTCGCTAGAGAGAGACGAAACAGGTGTGTCAGGACTGGAGACAACTCAGGTGCACAAGTTTTCAGTACTATGGCTGGAATTCCGTCAGGACCACTAGCTTTGTTCACGTCTAGATTGCGCAAGGTTTTAAGGACCTCTTTTTGACGGATTCGGACTTCAGACATAGAAGTCTCGCATCGGGACGAAGTGGTTGGAGGTGTGGCGCTGCCTGTATCTAGACGTGAGGATTCCGCAAAGAGATTTGCAAACAAGTTTGCCTTTTCCTCAGCGGTGTGGGCTAGTGATCCATCGGGTTTTAGCAGTGGAGGTAGTGAGGGGCGACAGAAGTTCGATTCGACCGACTTAGCAAGGGACCAAAAGGCTTTACTGCCAGGTGGATATGACGCAAGTCTAGTCCCAATTCTGCCAATATGATCAAATCGTGATAAAAAAATTCAATAAAAAATTCGTTGCAAGACCTTTAAAACCGTGTTGAAAACAGTATGAAATGTAATATATAAATAACAAATAATGAAAACAGTAAAAAATGTAATATGTACATTGTACATATATGTGTTTGTGCCGTATTGTGTGTAGTGTGTGTTTTTTTAAATTAATTTAATGTATATTTTGAGCATTATTATAAAAAAATATTTGCTTTCTGCACTTCTTCTCCATATAAACTTTAACTGTGCCAAATGTCATACTATTCCATCCCTGTAATTTTTTAAAAAGGTGTACAAAGTTCTTCACGTATTAATATATAATAGGTTCTCTCCAAAAGTGGTAATTTATACATTTCAAGCGCATAGGTTTTCTTTTGCAGCGTTGTTTTGTACCATTGTTATAGAAGAATCTCTTAATGAAAACACGACATTTTGGACAATCGTCATTACGTCACGCTATACAGTCTGACGTCCGTAAGATACGCATATGTAAGACATATAACGCATATTAAAATTAAAAAAATATAATAACACACTTTTAATGACAATTTTATACTGCATTTCTTATGATAATTGTTAACGTAATAAACAAGTTTCATATATTAAGCATTATATTTGAATATTACTTTATACTTTCACAGCTTGGTTTTAAATTAGCTATAAATTATTATACTAATACAAATATTATTTAACGTGTATTCATTGACTTAAGGCATTATTTACTGAACACAATAATAGCTTTAAAATTAAGAAGAGATCACAGTGACCTAAAAATTAAAATGACTTATGAGAGTAATCACAAGCCGATTGTAACAAACATAAAAGTAAAGACACATACATAATGTGCGGACATCAAACATGTTATATAATTGCATCATTATCTTTATTTGAATTTAAATTCCTAAGGCGACGTTCATACAAAACGGAACGAAAAGATTTCGCACGGCTGTGCATGTATTATATACGCAAATATATATCAAATGATAAAACAAAATCTATATAATACGTAACAACTTTTTTAAAATCGTTGTCGTTGATTATTTATGCTTTACAGTAAGTTTATCAAACGTGTATATAATATTGTACCTGTAATACCTTATAGACGTAGAACATTGTTTCTATTCTATTAGATATAAATTAAGCTTGTAGTGATATGACTAGTATATATGCATATGTATATTTCTTACATAACGACTATTTTTTGGCGCGTGGGTATTTTATGTGGGTCGAAATATTGCTTATAAATAGGGAGTTATTGAAACGCAATTGTTTTAATAGATATTTTCTATCTAATGATGAAACATTTAGCTTAAGAGCTCTTGTTCAGAAATCCGTACATCTGGAGTTGTGATCCACCAATTTAGGCTAAGAACCTGTCCTGTTTAGGTTAGATTCGTTATGATAAAGATCAAGGAAATCTTGGTCATACACAGTATTACAATTTGATTGATGACATGGCATATTTTCACGATACGCATTATAAACAATTACAAAGCATAAAACACACTTTGTCACTGTATAAATTGAGATTTGACGCAAAATTAAGAGAGCGATCAAAATTTATATTGATTGCTGAGACAGACCTGAATATGGTGAAAGCCATTTTTTTCAACCTTTCCCGGAAATGTCAAATCTCTTTCTGCCCAAGCATTATCGTGTTGAGACTTTTCTCGAACTTGATCGACGGGGTTATAAATATGAAATTAATAAATAAATATAAAAACCGAATACTTGTGACACAAGTCATTATTTTTTTATATTTAGCCTAGTAAACAAATTACCGGTACATGCTTTTAAAAAGATAGGAATGGCAATACGGTGAAACGAATTATTTACAACGCCAGGAACAAAAATATCTAGTCGAAATTTATACAGAGATACTATATAGACTCTAATATGAATTAGTTTATTTTCCACTGGATTAAGTTAATAAAATACATCAATCACTAAAACTACAGATAGATTACTTCTTGGTTCTAGTTTGTCATATTCAACTTTGCCTTGCAAAAAAGTTCTTTAGATATCCTTTAGGACATCCATCCGAAAAAACCCCTATTCGATAAAGTATTGTCTATTTTTCCAGTTAAATCAACGTATTTTGCTTCTGTCGGATTCGTTATTACTGCATTACTTTTAAGTATACTCTACACGTAGGCGTTATATAACAGTTTAAAAACAGCGACAAATTTGAAATTTTAAATTCTATAAAATATATATATTTTAAATAAATTAAAAATTTCGAAATAAATTTTAGTGACTTCTTAATACTGCCATACGTGTTATTTTTCATTTGCGCGGGATATTCACACATTCATTGATATCACATATTGATTTTGATATATGATTGATCACGTGTTGCTTTCATATCAATTGGCTTTCGAAACGTTTGTAGATTTTTGCAAATTCTCTGCATGTGTAAGGAAGGGATGCGGATGGAGTTAGTGAATAATAACGCAATTCAAAGGGAATAAAACTGCCTAATAAAATGGTCATGCATTTAAGTATTACTTATTTTTATTTTATTTTATTTTTTATTCATAAAAAAATAACCTATAAGTATTTTAAATTTCATCAAATTAAAAATATCTACATGTTCACGATTTGACAGAGAAAAATCCATAATCCTACTATTATCTGTTTTTTTAAAGCATCCCATTATGTCGTAAACCTATTGCGTATGAAATATTTAAAAATTAAACTTTTTATATTCATCTATTTGGCGATTATTATTCAAATGCAGATAATGCTATTAAAAAATTTAGTGGGTCCTTACGCCAGTAGTCTCAGTTCTCAGTATATGTAGTACTAAGCCATTGTGTAATACTATCTCGATGTAAACCATACTAAATTGTATGATGTTGTGAGAAATACAACGTGCGGAAATTGCGTGATCTAACATCGTATGGTAGATCATCTTTAACGTGAGAGGTCAAAGGCCAGTGACCAGTGAAAGTTCAACGCGTAGCTCGTTGGAGCTTTTATGTGTTTATCACAAATAATAAATTCATTCGATATACTGAATCGAACGTCAAATTTACTTGGTTAAACAATTTCTGCAAATCCTCACAAAACAGAAATTTTAACGATTGAAAGTATTTATAAATTTCACAGCATGTTGAGACAAATGAAAATGTGGCATCATTTTTTTATTTTATACATATTTACAAACTTATAACTATCAGTGGCTCTGACGGGTATCAAAGCTTGGGCACATCCGGAGGTAGAAGATTGGGAGAAGAGGTTATATGTATACAAGCTTAATTTGTGTAATATTGTTATTATTTTGGTAGAATGTAGCTGATGATATACATTATAGATTCAACGTGAAATCATTTTGTGTTATTTCTTACATTAAGTGTATTTTTGAGTTTTGTAAGAGTTATTGAATACTTTAATTTAATTTAGTTTTAATTAATTTAGTTTAGTTTAGTTTTTTTTTGTGACGCAGGGGAATCCATTTACGGATGATATCCAGGACGCCCGGGTAGGCAGTCCTAGACCTATGTCGGTACTTTGGGAATGCAATACAACAAACCCCTGCGGGAGTGCAAACTTCTGCGGGAGCCTTCAGCCGCTTTAATTGGAGGATCCCGTATCTGCAGGTAACAGGATCACTCCAGCGACAGGCTGGCCTCGGCGAAAAGGCCAGACTTCTCAGTAGTTCTTGATGAAATTTTTATCAGCGCTACACTACAATGGTCATCATGTATTCGATGTATTCCAGTCGAAAATAAAACGTAGATATATAATATCAATTTAATTGTAATATCTTCCGACTTCTTCATCGATTTTTAACCAATAGATACTCTTACATTGACTTTGTGCAAGGCACTTAACTTTATTCGAGAAACAAAATTATTTATTGACCCCAGTAACATTAAATTTCATTTACATTGTGATGTCGTAAAACAATAATATTACCATACAGCAAAAACTTAACGAGTTTAGAAATCCGAAAGAAAAGCATTAACTGCAGTGAACTTACAAACCTGAGACCTTCATATTTCGTAAATATAAAACCAACAAATCATTACATGTTGAATCAAAATTTATATTAATAGAAAATAAATATATGGATAGCTGCAAGTCACGCTCGTGCGTAATATATTGAGAACTATGTCAAACTAAATAGTTTGGTAATTACAAATATTACACACGCGTATACTCTAGACTCCTATTCATACAATACCGTAGTTTTATCACTTCAGATTTTAGGTTGAGTGCTATCAAATAAACTTTCAAGCAGAAAATCTAATATGACTATACAATTATAACAGTCTTGAAAAATAAGAGTTTAACGTTTTGTACGACTTTAAAATATATAACAATAAAATAAAAAATTACAAAATAAAAACCGACTTCAACAGGCGTGATGTTATATTATGTGATTGTGTAAACAATGTGTATTTGTCTGATTGCAGCAACCAACTGTCATTTATAAAAGAGTTCCGTTGCATGTCTCCAAAGATCTTCATCAGAACATCATCAAACTAGAAAAGGATCACGGAATGCTCTTTCAAACCATCCTATACAGTTTTTTGTTCATTTTACATCGACAAGTAATAAAATAAGAACGTCATCAACGTAGTCAGGGTCAATTAAATAGGATTACGCATTAAAAAGGATTACTCAAAAACCAATCATCAGATCTCGCTCATATTTAAATGGGACCACATGACAAGTACCAGCTTTCGAATAAAAAAAATCATCAAAATCGGTACACCCAGTAAAAATGTTATGACGTTACAGAAATAAAAAGAAATACAGACTAACTGAGAACCTCCTCTTTTTTAATTCGGCTAAAAATGGCTCTATCTCATTATATATAAAAGTATGGAAATTCCTTAAGTCGCTTGGAGTTGGCAAAACCAAACAATGTATTCCTTCAAATTCTCTTCTTAATGGTCTCAATAGTTACATCACAAATTCAAGTACTATTGATGGTACCAGTAAGTCTAATATTCTTCTTCAGTATACTCTTCGTAAGTCTAATACTATTCTTCATCTACAGTCATCTTTCAGCCATAAAAACTCCTTTTGACTTTTCACCTTTCAAATTTTATCAATTATCTAAGTGTGGTGTTAAAGAGAATGTACTAGCTGTTAGTTCCAGTGCAGTAGGCTGTGACTTAATTAGTCGTAAAATTATTATTCCTATCTTAGACTACATTATTCCTACCATAACCCACATCTTTAACGCATCGAAGGCGCTTCGCATCCAGTACTTTTCCATCTTTCTGAAAAAATGCTCATATTATTCCTTTACCAAAGAAACCCAATCCTTTTGATTTCTCCGAATACCGGCCAATTTCTATCTTTTCTTTCTTGTCCAAGGTTTTGGAGCGTATCGTGCATTAGCAGCTTACATCATTCCTTTCCTCAAACAATCATTTAAATTAATATCAATCCGGCTTCTGTATAGGTCACAGCACGGCAACAGCTCTCATAAAAATTTCAGATGACATTCGAAATGCAATGGACAATCAAAGGCGGTATCGGTTTTACTAGACTTGAGTAATGCCTTTAACGCTGTGGACTTTGAAATATTGCTCTCTGTTCTACGTTCCTTTACCATATCTCCATCAGTAATTGATTGGTTTCACAGTTACTCGTATGGGCGTCGGCAGCGGTTGCAAGTCCAAGATACTTACTCAGACTGGGCTAACGTAATTGCTGGCGTACCACAAGGTGGCGTGTTGTCTCCTCTTCTATTTTCTTTATTTATCAATTCAATAAGAAAAAACATTTCTTCTCTCTACCACCTGTATGCAGACGATCTCCAAATATACTCCCATTCTATGCTGGCAAATCTATCCACTTGTATAAATCTCCTTAAGGATGACTTGAACAACATTTATAAATGCAGTAACTCATACGGGTTAAAAACTAACCCCTCAAAGTCTCAAGTCATTATCTTAGGTAGTCCAAAATCAGTAAGTTGCATAGACTAGTCTCTTGTGCCACCAGTTATATTCAATAGAACAATATTGAACTATAGGGACAACGTAAAAAATCTTGGAATTATTTTAGATCGGTATCTTTCTTGGACACCTCAGTTGAGTGAGCTGAGCAGGAAGCTGTTTGTAGTCATCGGTCGACTTCGTTGACTTCAATACTTTCTTCTTTTGACTACTAACATTGCGTTAGCACAATCACTCCTTTTCCAATTCTTGACTATGCAGATACAAGTTTTCTGGATCTTAAAGAAGAGCAGCTAAATGAGCTTGAACGCCTTCAGAATCTCTATATACGGTTCATATTTGGTCTTCGAAAATATTACCATGTCTCCGAATTTCGCAACAAACTCAAGTGGCTCCTAATTTGCTTTCGCAGGAATACTTTAATACTTTCACTACTCTACAAACGATTTACGTTTCTTTGCGATTCCCTTGAACGTTCCCTTAGATCTGAACACAATTTAGTTTTGAAAACTCCTCCTCATATAACATCCTTATATTCTAATTCCTTCACTATTAAAGCTGTCCGCCTGTGAAACTCTCTCCCGCTTTTAATAAGACAAACTCCAACTCAAGCTTGTTTTAAACAACATCTTAAGACATATTATATTATTCCACTTAATTTAGTTATATATTTTATATATGTATATTTTAAGTATATTATATATTATTTTATTTACGTGTATATATTTGTATTATATTTCATTTATTGTATTTGTTAAAAACTATTATCATTTTCTTGTTTTTAAATATTTGTACACTTACTAACCGCTGCTACTATATTATACTGGCCTTTGCCCAAAGGTTATCTGGAAGAAATCGTTCTTTTAGCGATAAAATCGCCTTTGTACATCATTTCTGTACTTTACTGTGTAAGTTTGTATTATGGTGTGCAACAAAGAATATTATTATTATATATTTCTCGTTATTGCGCGTATCATGGTGCCTGTTTTTGTTATAAGTAAAGTTCTATATACAATACAGCCTTAAAGTAAACTACTATGTTCAGTATATTTATAGACTACACAAAATACTTTTAAGAAAAATTACGTCTTTAATTTTACTATGAGGACCATAACTAAATTATATATATATATATATATATATATATATATATATATATATATATATATATATATATATATATATATATATATATATATATATATATCGATATTAATATTTCGAATTGAAGTGAAAATTTATGTATCTCAGAGAATGAAAATAAATAAACAAAACTTTTGTAAAACAAATATTTGATTTTTTTGTTGCAAAACAACAAAATAGTTCATTGACCCATTTTTTTATTTGCGTAAGAAACTTTAAATTAAGACTTTTATAAAAACTGGTGAAAAAAAAAGGAACTATGATGACAAAATTAACATTATTTAAGAAAAAAATCCATTCTAGTTTTATAAAGCAATAAGTAGGTATATTTGTTATTTATTATAAGTAAACTGTGAAGCTGTTGAACCAATTTTAATAATTTTTTCATTTAGAAAATACAGTTATCAGAACTAAAAAAGTCTATAAAATATGGCGAGTAATGATAAAAGCCTTGCCTTAAATGTCAACCAGTCTGAGGTACTTCTTGCGTAATCGTATCTCTATGTATCTATGCTCGGACGTAGGTGGACCGTAGGGGATGTCTAGTACGTTACAAACAATAATAAAAAGCATTCATATTTTGTTCAGAAGAATATAATTGGTAAAACAATGGTGACATCATTTTACATACTATCAACCCAGTTTTAAGCAATTTAAGAGCAGAATCTAAATGTAACTAATTGATTATTTTTCTTACTAAGTCATTAGACATAATATCAGGAATAATTATTATTGCATAATGAACATGTTACACGTAATTTCAGTAAAATAAAATATGTGAATTACAATATATTATATATACCATTGCAGTCTAAAATTTTAGTCCACATTTTTATTAATATTCAATCAAATACTCGTATATTGTATATGGATTCGGTAGCATGTACGATGGCGTACATGCTACCGAATAGGTTCAATTTCATGTTTCCTTGGTTCTTGCATCACATATGACCGATCGTTTAATACTATAATCCTCCACAAAACATACGAAGTTTGTTAAAAAACATTCAGCAATCATCAATTCTCGAAGAATCGATTAATGTAGGTCAAGGCTTTTAATAAAGAAATCGAAAATAATTAAGTTTTAGTACGTAATTCAGAAATAACTTACCAAACTTTATATTATGATTAGGTAACAAATAGTTTATAAAATTCTTCAATTAGAAAATAGAGATATGTGGAGACGCAAACAAACACGAGCACAGTGAGATGTAAATATTATGTTTAATTATATTTGTAAAGCTTCTGGGTGTACGCAATAAGTATTTAAACATTGCGCATATATACATCATAGTAATATATTATAAATGCGAAACTAAGTTTGTTTGTTACGCTTTCACGCGAAAACTACTTAACCGATCATCATGAAACTTTGTATACATATTCTTGGAGGTATTAAAAGTAACACGGGATCCTTTTTTATTGGTCGCGATAACTGACATCCACGCGGGCGAAGCCTCGGACAGAAGCTAGTAAAATATATTCTAGACTGAGAAAAATGTTTGATTTTCGGCCGACTTTTGCAAAGTTAGAGGCCATTCATCGTTTTCGTTTCATGTCTTAATATTATTATCATCTTATTATTTATTAATAGATCGATCAATTTAATAAAAATCTATATATATACTAGCAGCCCGCCCCGGCTCCGCCCGGGGTATTGCAAATGATATATTATTTTCGTGAGGGATACTCACACCACATACTGGCGCCATCTGCTCCACCACCATGCAAAACCATATTGGTTTGTAGTACATGCTATGTATCAGAGATGGCACTGTATGTGAAAAATGATTTTCCCTGTTTTCCTGCTTTTCTGTTGAAATTTTTCCTGAATTTTTTTCTGAACCTCACGGAGCCCGAGACCTTTCCAACGAATGCAAAACCGTGGAAATCGGTTCGTGCGTTCTGGAATTATAGCGTCAGGAAGGAAAACCCGACTTTTTTTTATATTATAGAATTGCGACTATAATTAAAGATGTAAGCTATCCTATATCTCAAGTTGGACCAGACTGCTCACGGTGTGCCAATTTAATTTAAAATCGGTTATGTAGTTTCATCAGCGAATCCATCGCGGACAAACGTCGCGACAGGAGATTTATATATATTAGAAAGATAGGAGACTTTCTATAGATATAGTCACTCATCACGATATATCTGAAACTATGAGACCTAGAAACTTGAAATTTGATAGGAATATTCCTTTTGCCGAGTAGAGGTCAGCTAAGAACGGGTTTTACGAAATTTAACCTCTAAGGGGATGAAAAAGGGAGCAAAAGTTTGTATGGGAAAACGTGATTCCTTGGTCAAATCTACATCAAATTTCGCATAAATATTCTTTAACAGAATTGATTGAAGACGTGTTTCGTATTTTATCGAAATTCATTCTCTAACGGGGTTAAAAGGGGGTAGAAAGTTTTTTTGATATAAATACTCCTTAGTGCTTTTGATTTAAATTACATATTATTTTGACACATTTTTAACAACTCAATCCTTCAAATAATTTGGAAAATATTATAAAATATTTTCCAGTATTGACGCAGGTGTAGGTGATATCTTTTTTTGGGTGCTCCTGGTGGAAGAGGCAAGACTTTATATTAAACGTAACAAAATTGAATTGTAAATAGGTAGGTATACCGTGTCATCGCTTTATTGTAAAATAGTGTCTTATATAATATTTTTTAGTTCAATGTTGATGTTGTGTTAAGTCAAGGGTTTTAAACTAAATGACTCGTCAGCAAGGCATCTGTAGTTCACAATGATACAGATATAGAAGACACCAAAGTGAACTTGGAAACATTTTTGAATTATACGGCATTAACACCCCAATTAGTACAGATGCTGACCACGGACTAATGTTGGGACAAGATCAAAAAACATTATAAATCATGTACCCATTTAACTTTATCTAACACTAAAACTAAGAAGGAGGAGATAAAAGCTGTCTTGGACTATTATTAAATATAAATATATGTTTGACATACACACACGATCGTCTGTGTTTTAGGTAACAGCCGACTGATATACATTTTTTTATAATTATACATATAAATAATACATATAAATAATACATAATACATATAAATACATATTACACCAAGACTTGAGGCGGGAATCGAACCCACGATCCTGGAGCAGAAAGCAGGGTCACTACCAACTGTGCCGAGTCAATTAAAATTTAAAAAATAATTACTTGTGGGTTTATTCAAATCTAAGGGCCGAAACACATAACGGCGTTGCGGCGCCGCAACGCTAAAATCGGCGGTGGCGTCACCGCCAATTTTAGCGGCGCGGCACCGCCAATTCCGGCGTTGTGACGTCATACTTGTTGACCATGATTTATTGACATTTTGTGTCTATTTTTATATTTTATTTTTTTGTGTCTTTATTAGACATGGGTATCTCAATGAATTTTTATGAACTGCAGATAAGCTCATGAGCCATATGCTTGAACCGGAGCTGTGAAACGGCTCACAGTTCAGCTCAATTGTTGTTATAGGTATTGTTACTTTTAACCACTTTTAACTATTAGATTTACAGCTAATTTATGACTCGGTTCAAAAAATGACATGTATGATGTACCTAAATTATAAATATGTAATAAAGCAGCGTTTCGAAAAGTTATTATAGTGATATTTTTTCTATCTTACACAATTATAGGGGAATGCTAATTTCATGCATATGATAAACGCTAAAGTGAGTTTCTTTGTTTGTTACGCTTTCACGCTTTAACTATTCACCTGAATTACGATCATCATGAAATTCTGCATACCAGTTGTCTGGGGTACAGAAAAGGACATAGAGTACCTACTTTACGTACCGACTACCGTTGGTGCCTGTACCATGCGAGCGGAGCCGCGGACAAATCCTATTTATTTATATTTAATCTATAAAACTAATATAGTAAGATATTAATTTATGTATCACTTTGTTTCAATTTTGTTTAGGCTTTATGAGACAAAAGTTGTTTAAAATTCTACCAGCATACAAACTTGATTCACAAAATTATTTCCGGTACAAAGGATTACTTTTTATGCATTCTACTAAATAACAACTTCACAAAAAATAATTAACAAATTTAACGTGAACTATAATATTTAAAATAATTAAATTAATATCCACAATAAAAAATCACGAAGAACTGGTTACCCTACAACAACGCTCTTTTTCGCGGCGCCGCAACGCCGCAACGCAAACTGCCGATTTTAGCGTTGCGTCGCCGCAACGCCGTTATGTGTTTTGGCTCTTAGAGACAAAATCGTATTGACTTATGGTGTAATTATACAACGAATGAAGCATTGATGACCGTTCTGGTGTAGTGGTGCAAGTAGTTGCCTCAACGCCTCGCCTCAATGGCGGTGGTCGTGGGTTCGATTCCCGCTCGGGGCAGATATTTGTATTTGTGCCAATATTTGTTTCAGGTCTAGGTGTATATCTGGGTGTATAGTGAGTTTCCCCACCGTGCCCCGGAGAGCACGTAAAGCCGTCGGTCCCGTTTGTTATCATGGATGCCTTATAATAATTGTTACTTAGGGTAGGGATATTATCCGCCAACCCGCAGTGGAGCAGCGTGTTGAATTAAGCTCCAACCCTTCTTCTACATGGAAAAAAGGCCTTGGCTCAGCAGTGGGTTGTTTACAGGCTGATACAATACACTACAGTACAGGAGCATTTGTGGCCTGCAGTGACGAAACTCAGCCTTACCATAAATATGAGAGTCCATCTAAGGGGAGATGTTACTGCCGGACAGTTCTCAGACCTATTGCTTAAAATAGGAAATAGTGATTTCCGGGAGTATATAATAATATAATGTATGTGTGTATATGAGTATGTATTTACCATAAACAAAGCTGAAGGTCAAACTCAAAAACTGTAGCGGGAGTATACTTAAGCGAAAGCTGCTTCTCTCACAGTCAGTTGTATGTGGCATATTCCATAGTAGCCTGGTGATTCTAGCATCTCGAACGAAAAACAAAAAATATTGTTTATAAAGAAATAATACGGAAGGTGTAGTATTTCGATTTCGTTGTAAAAAGATAATATCAGCATGTAACTTTCTCCAGATCAAAGGCAGAGCTTCACGATCATAAAATATAATTTTTTTTTTTTTTTTTTTTTGACGACGCGTTGGCGCAGTGGTCACAGCAACTGACTGATGCGCTAGCGGTCGCGGGTTCGATCCCTGCACATGACAAATGTTTGTATAGACCACACAGATGTTTGTCGTGGTCTGGGCGTTTGTGCTTGTGTATTGTGTGGGTTTCCCGACTCCCGACACAGAATTCACATCCTACTGGAGGCCGTTGAGTGTGAGCCGTTTATTATTATTAATGTTTATTTAAACTGAGGGTTAAATCCCTACTCTCTAATAAAGATTGTTATATTTTATAAGTATTCAAATATTTTAACATAATAATTTATATGTTATAACAAAATTAATAACGTAAAAAAAAACGAATAAAAAGAATATTATAACCATTTTCGACTTCTACGCGGACGAAGTCGCGGGCTAAATTATTATGTTTGACAACTCAATCCATCTATTATGAAATATTTTCCAGTATCGACGCAGGTGTAGGTGATAAAAAATATTAAATTTATATTTTTTGAAATTTTAGTTTAATACCCGTGCGAAGCCGGGGTGGGCCGCTAGTAAATAATATATTTCATAATTAGATGTCATGGTAATTCAATGCATTTTAATTATTATTATTTCGAAATTATTTTTTTATAATACCTGGATCGAAAGTTCGACTTTCGATTGTCATTTTAGGGACGAAAATGCCACATTTCCTACGGGCCAAATGATGAGTAATTTTTAGAGCGCATGCGTCAACTTTTGTCTCGATGAGAATATATTGTTTTTAAATGTCAAAGTTATGACATATCGCATAGTTTAACATCACAATTTCCTTACAATAATACGTATGTGACACGGAATAAAACTAATCTCATTTTTTAAAGGTTTTTTTTTTACTTAATGAACTAGTTTCATATGCTTTTACTGTTGTTAAATGTAAATAAACTTATGTAATTAACAATTATAATAAAATACGGTGTGAATTTTAACAATTATCAATATCAAATTAAATGTTGACAAAAAATAATCGCTTTTTTTTCATTACAGTTACAATAATATTTTTTGTTTATTGTAATATTTTTATTAATTTTTTCCATTTTTATTATAGCTTTTAGCCAAATTATATAGCTTTTTGCCAAATTTTTAATAAATGATTTTAAATTATAGTATAAATTAATATCAACTGCATGTCTCAAGTTAATGGTGGTTCTTATCATAGACCATTGGCCCATAAAGTTGGTGGCTTATGGTTTCTCGATAGCTCTTTGAAGTATACCAAAAATAAATTTTCATTGAATGATTCTGCTTTATTTTTCTTTTTCCATAATATAAACTAATCATACGCTAAAACTTAGCTCCCTTTAAATTTCTCAGGCAATAAATTTTCCGTTATTAATTTTGCTTCATTATCAAAATTTCGAATAATCTCGTCTCCGGTAAGTTCAGTATCAGATTTATATTAACTCATTGCGACTCTTATTAACTTTACACTTAATTATTTAAAGAAAATTAATAACATGTAAACTAATATACTATTAACCTTGCTATTAACTAAAGCCTCGTTCCCACTACGCCAGACCTATGAATTCACCGGATCGGTGAAACTGCTGGAAAGGCTAGTGGCCATATATTTTATATGAACCTGTTCACATTTATCCGGGTGGCGCTGCCACAGCGGAGATCCAGTAAAACAACCGGACCGGTGTATTGTGAGCGAGCCCGCACCGGCATCTCTGTTCCCCGCTCGACCCGCCCATGCTCCTCTCGCGCCAGCGGGTCATGTCGGCGATCGCATTCTAATAATATAAGACGTGTAGTATGGATACGAGAAATTTTAATTCCACTTGTGCAAGACAAACCTATTCTGTAGGATAAAACCGAAGATGATTAAAAAAACAAAAATCTTTTCCGCAAAATAGGATGTATCCAATGTTTTATTTTTACTTTATTTAGCTTTCTATTATGAAACCACCAGAACACAACAATTTCATCGTCCATTGTGTGCTAGGTTCGAATTCAATTGAAGTGAAGATTTGGCTCTCCGGTTTTTTTGCCCATCCGGTGTAATGTGAATACCTCGTTCCGGGATCCGGTTTCCGGCGATTTCGCCGATCCTGCGTAGTGGGAACGCGGCGTAACAAATTTGAAATCTCGCGAAATGACGTTTTACGTCATTGGTGTAGAGCTATCACATTTGTTTTTATTTACTTAACCCGTACCATCTAGCTGTCTAACCAATAAGCACCTGCTTAGATCATATGTTATATATATAGCTTATAGGTCATAAACTGTTAACACATTTATAATGTAAATGATTTCTTACACGAGAAATCATATAATACTAATATTGTTTTTTGTAACTACATATGTTAGAAGTGACTCAAAAATATTTAAGCTTGTTTTTGCCGCGGCTAAGTTAATATTCATTAGAAACAAGATTAAATTCAGTAATAATAAAATTAAAATGACTTGGAACATCATAAATGCCGAAACTGGAAGAGTTGAAGATCTTCATGGTGTCAGTAAAATGATCATTGACAATCACTGTATTAAATCAAATGTACAGGTAGCAACAGCTTTGGAAAATTACGTCAACAACATTCCACTTTAGACAACTAAAATTGCCTGAAATCGCTGAATCGTTGCTAAAGCAAAATGTAAATCTGCCGTGTCATGACAAAACACTGTATCTGAAAATCTGTTAATTTTCATAAATCGCTGGTCTGGTTTTCAAAAATCCTGGTCTGGTCTGGCTGGTGGTCTCCACTTGAAAACCTGTCAGTTCTACGAGCTATGTGCCCTGCCCACTGCCACTGCAGCTTGCAAATCCATTGGGCTATGTTGACAACCTTCGTTCGTTTGCGAATTTCATCATTTGTGATTCGATCTCGCAGAGAAATACCAAGCATAGTTCACTACATTGCACGCTGTGCGACTTGGAGCTTTTTTAAAAGGCCCATTGTCAGAGACCACGTCTCAGGTTCGTATGTGATTGCTGGTAACACACATTAATCGAAGACTTTCGAAGACTTCAACTTTAGGCACTGAAATATGACCGATGAAAAGACGTTTTTTAACTTCCCTTACGCTGTCCATTCTAATATCTCTCGAAGTTGGAACTTTTATCCTAGGTAGATGTATTCGTCAACAACTTCGAGAGTAGAATCTCCAACCGATATCGGGGTGGGCACGACATGGACATCCGAAATGATTTTTGTTTTGCCCATATTCGTTTTAAGGCCCACCTGTCGGGAAACTATCGAGATCATTGAACATAATGCTGAGGTCTTCCAGGGATTCTGCCATAAGCATGATATCGTCGGCAAATGGAAGGTGTAATAAAGAATGTTAATGTTAATGTGTGTTAATAAAGAATGCCCCGTGATCCTGTGACCCCGTGACTGCTCTCAAAGTTTATTGTGATCTCTCTCACGTACCTTTTTTGTAAGTACTGCAGATGTTGAGGGTTCTTCAGCATGTTGTGATTCCGAGAAAATTGTTGAAGGTATTGTGGTTGTCTCTGTGTAAGAGCATGTCGTAGAACAACCGGTGTATTTCTTTTCGTGAGTCACATGGTGTACTAGGTTAAAAGGAGTAGGTAACATTAAATCTGAGTCCATAGCAGCTTCATTATACAAATTAAGATTATCATAATAATATGGTAGTAAATCACTGGGTTTGTTGGGATCTCTCCCACGTTTCTTTTTGTAGATACTGCAGATATTGAAGGTCCAGCATGTTCTGATTACAAGAATATTGTTGAGGCAGGTATTGTGTTCATCTCTGTGTAAGAGCTTAGCGTAGAACGGCCGGTGTTTTTATCTTGGTGAGTCACATGATGTACTTGGTTAGAAGTAGGGAACTTTAAATCTGAATCTATAGCAGACTAATTATGAAAAGTTGAATCATTATAATTTGTACATCTTAATTTTTAAAGATGATGGCTAGCTTCACTTATCATAGAATTGTATAGGTTCGTGAAAAGCACCTAAGAATTTTCGTGGCATTCTTGGATTCCTTGGTGCCCTTTCCGAACTTAAGGTTTAAAATTAATTTACTCCGTTCTTTGTTTATTGTAATATTTTTTTGGACACAAATAAATTGAACATGTAATCAGGAGAATGCGATCTATTACTATAGCAAAAAATTAAATAAAAAATATAAAAAAACAAGGCATTTAAAATAGACCCAACGCACTTGTACACGATATTGTTATGACAAAACACTGTATATGCAGATACCGGGCGATAAAACCATAAACTGTGTCTGGACAAAACACTGTATTTAAAGATGCAGTTCTTTGACAAAATAGATCTTTATTTTATTAGGAATACAGTGTTTAGTCCAATGGTGTATTTCAGTGACTTTAAGTTATAATCGAAATTTTTATATATCATCCTATGTAATCATATGCGAAGAACTCATTTTTTGATGTTAGGACAAAACACTGTATCTGAAGATACAGTGTTTTGTCATGACACGGCAGAAATGCTTGCAAAGGTAATTTTTTGTTCACACCTATAGACGCTAAAGAGATAATCAAAATATTTAAAACTTTAGATATTAAAAACACCACAGATCTCTGGGATATGTCTGTTAAAATAATCGGTACAATTGTTGACATCATATAACCCCACCTAGCATTTATATATTTTAATGAATGTATTTCTAAGTGGTAAATTTCCTGATCTTATGAAGCATATTAAAGTTATACCTTTGTTTATGTACGAATGTCCTAAAGATCCGACAAATTACAGGCCTATTTCTATTCTAACTGCCTGTAGTAAATTATTTGAAAAAGTCTCTATCAGCTTTTAAATAATTTTACAAGAAATAAGCTTTTACACAATAAACAATTCGGTTTTACTAGAAGACGCTCAACCACTGATGCTGGTGTAAAGCTTTCTACCTCGATAGTCGATGCTTGGGAAGAGTCGCGAGATGCTTTGGGTGTGTTCTGTAAATTGTCTAAGGCATTTGATTGTGTACAACATGAAACTTTAATCAAGAAACTAAGTCACTATGGCATTAAAAATACCGCGCTAAGACTTCTGAGTTCTTACCTTAGTCATAGAACTCAGAGGGTTGCAGTAAATGGTATTATGTCGTCTGGGTCTCTTTTCAGATAGGGGTCCCACAAGGCTCGATTCTAGGCCCGTTCTGATTTTTAATATACATCAACGACCTACCGTATTTGGTGGAGAATAATCATGAGATTGTATTGTTTGCTGATGATACTTCATTAATATTTAAATTGCATAGACAAGAAACAAACTATGACGACCTAAACGATGCTCTCTCTAAAGTAGTACACTGGTTTAGCGTAAATAACTTACTTCTTAATAGTAAAAAAAATTTAATTATATTAAATTTCCAGCGCCCAATGTAAAACAAGTTGACATGCAACCAGAACTCAACGGTGATAAACTGAACTTAGTTAATTCAACGGTGTATATTGGAATCACCATTATTTCAAAGTTGTAGTGGGGACCCATCTGTCGATTGGCGGATAAACTGAGTTCTATATCATACGCGGATTAAAAGATTAGTGCATTTCAGCTAATTCCATAGTATAATGTCATATGACCTATAGCAATTTGCTATGCGGCAATGCGGCGAATATTAATACTATTTTAATTCTGCAGAAAAGGGCTATACGTTATATATTTATAATGGGATGTAATCCATGAGTATCCCAGAGGGAGAAGTTTAAAGAGATCAATATCCTGACCTTTGCATCGCAGTAGGTATATTTAGGAAAATGTAATGAATAATATATGTACGTAAACAAGTATGCTTAATTAAAAAAATCGAAAAACCCGACTGCGTAAAATACTCTTATTATAAACTAAAAAGAATGAAACAATTTACTAGCTTTCATTTGATACCCATATTGCTACAGTAAGAAAAAAAAATTCAACTCCCTCCCCTCATTCCGCCATTGTCACTACCTATCCAGCCTATGTCACTACTACAATTTAGACAAATCCAACGACACCTCATATGTCAAAAACCGTCCAGGCATTTGGGCTGTAGGGCGTGCCAAAGAAATGGACATACATACATACATACATACATACATACATACATACATACATACATACATACATACATACATACTATTACATACATATACTCGAAAAACATAACCCTCCTTCTGTCGCAGTCGGGTAAAAAGGACATTTTTTTTGTTAGCCTTAGTAATCGACATGCTTTACACACTGTAACACTCAGGAACGGCCATAAACGTTAAAAAAAACATTAAACATCTTTTTATACTACTTAGTATAAAAAGTTGTTCTTTGTTTTTCCTGGATTGAATAAAACTCCGCCACGCTATCACTATGTCCCTCGTTGTCATTAGACATAATGTCGTTGCACAATATTGTGAACAGGTGGCATGCAGTGATTTAGACATATACGATATATCATCATACTGTGCATTTTTAACCGACTTCAAAAAAAGGAGGAGGTTCTCAATTCGACTGTATATTTTTTTAATGTGTGTTACCTCATAACTTTTTACTGGGTGTACCGATTTTAATGATTCTTTTTATATTCAAAAGCTAGTGCTCGTCATGTGGTCCCATTTAAGTTTGAGCGAGATGTGACGAGTAGTTTTTGAGTAATCTATAATAATGCGTATTTTTGTTCCTGATACCGCGCGTCGCTGCGCGGGTCACGTTGCACACAATCGTTCCTTGTGGCTTAATTTGTTTCGTAATATTCTATCACGTGTTATGTTTTTATGTTTACTACGAGTTAAACTGTACAATATTAAATTTTGTTTCTCAGATTACGACTCTGGTGTAGAGTTATGTTGCGCTGAACTTTGAGACAGCGCGTTTCAAAGCGCGTCCTGTATTTAAAAGATCATATCTCAAAAATAGTTATATGGCAAAGTGTAAAGGCAATGATCTTAGAAGAAATAACTTTTCATCAATGATTAACTAGATGATTGTTTTAAAATTTTTAATTTGTTAAAATATTTAACGGACACCATTTTGCGTCATTTGTCATAGACTAAAATCATAAATGTGACATTGTGTGTGCAACAAGTGTACCTAAGTATTAGTCAAATAGCAGAGGAATCTTTTCTAATGTAATCTCAGAAAAGTAATGACAGTTAGAATCTTGGGTGGCATTGAAATAAAATAAATAAACAACTTAAATTAAACAAATAATTTAGTTTATTTACGCCAAAAATAACAATAATTGTACATCATAATATTATCGTAATAATTTGATTATAAACAAAAGAATACGTAATTATTTTTTTTTACTTTTTAGTGCTTTTTTTTCGATACAATTTTTTCTTTTGAAGTCGAAAATTTTGTTTTATTTTTCTTGTATAATGACGTTAATTTTTAAAGTACCGAGAGTTTTTCCCCCCAACTTTTTTTTTATAACACTAGGGACATTAGATTAAGTTATTTATAGCAATATTTAATAAATCCGATGATATCAGAGTAATAATAATAAGATTATATCTACTGAGACACTAGAGATTAGCTAGTAACAATGTCTAGAGGTTAACTAGTACTATTTAACTTGCGGTAACTGGATAATATTGGGAACATTGCTTAAGTTTGTGGTATACCTAATATTAAAATTTAGTCATTTCTGTATTGTAAATGATTTTGTTACCGTCATGGTAGAAAAATTGTATTTTTTATTTTTCAAATATACATTTTTTGACATTCGTTGTGTGTGATCACCTTATGACGAAATAAATATTTTCATTTCATTTCATCTCAGTTCATCTCATGTCATCTTATTTCATCTCATTTCATCTTATTTCATCTCATTTCATCTCATTTCATCTCATTTCATCTCATTTCATCTCATTTCATCTCATTTCGTCTCATTTTATTTCATTCCATTCCATTTCACTGCATTCCTTTTCATTTTATTTCATTTCATTTCATCCGTTCTTCAGGTTTCACGCTCTGCTGTGTTGTTTTCGTAGTCATTGCATTAGGGTTTAGTATTTTAAGACGGTCGGAAGAATAATTTTTAATAATATGTGTATGTGTCTTTATAAAAATATTTTTGATTTAAACTAATATTACAAAGTAACTTAATATACATACATCTATATATATATATATATATATATATATATATATATATATATATATATATATATATAAATAAATAAATATTAACCAACAATCACACCACGTTAACCTAGCCCCGTGCTAAGTTCGTAAGAACTTGTGTTACGGGTACTAGGAACGGAAATAAATTTAAGATATAAATACATATATACATAAATACACATCCATGACCCGGTGCAGACATCTATATTCGTCATACAAATTATCTGCACCTGGCGGGATTCGAACCCGAGACCGCTGCGTAAAGTGTCCAGTTGCCTGACCACTCACTAGCACGGGGCTAGGTTAACGTGATGTGATTGTTGGTTAATATTTATTTATTTATTATTTATTAAAGTTTTATAATTTTTATAGCATAAGCTTTTATAACCAAAACATTGTATTATAAATTAAGTAGGTATAACGTAACCGACTCATTGACTGAGCGACAATATTGTTTGAGATCAACAAGATATATTATTATTTTGACCGCATCTCTAAGTATCGGTTTGACTGCACAATGAATGGGACACGTAATTGTGTTTAGAAAGTAGAGTTGCTGTATCTTCAACTTTAACTAGTTGTGAGAAGGCCAAGCCAATGACCGCTTACAATATAATTCGTTATTCTCCATTAATGGCTATAATAATTCTACTCGTAAATAATATATGATACTAATAAAACAACAGTTGTCCCAATACTTTTCCGACTTCACGGACACGAATTTCTTTTTAATTATTTGCGTTTAACTTAAATCATTTCTCAAAAATATCAGTTACATTATAAAAACTTATTTTTATTTTTGTTCTTTTTTAAGCTTAGTAAAAAAAGAAAAACTAGTGACATTAAAAATAAACTATCAATTAAGTTTGAAACAAATCAAAGCCAAAATAAAATCGGTATTCATTGTTAATATGCGGTTGCGGTCTTGTTGGTTTTATTAAGTAAATGCATTTATATTTCAATTTTAATGTTGTATTTTTGGACGTTTCATTCGCCAATCATAAATTCAATTTTATTTACTTTTATTATAAAATATGAATTTAATACATGTCACATTCTTCTTCACACTATTGTTTTTATAATAGAAAGCGGATCAAGGTTTTGAGGTGTGTCTTGAGTATAAGTAATTTACCTGAATAACAAATCACATGACTAAACGCGGGTGGCTACAAACAAAATATTTTAAGACACCGTTATGCATATTTTTACGATATAATTAAAACATGTTTATGTAATATGGCGCCTATTATGTTATTTTAGTCGACGAAATTTTTATAGCATATGTTTTAATTCCTATTGTGTAAGCTGAATGCTACAAAATTTTATTTTTTTTTATTTTTTTATTTCGATATATATATTTTGACACAATAGGAAAGTTTTTAGAATTATGTTATAAATTACAAAATAGCTTTACATTACAATGAATAATATTCTACGACGAAAATAAATAATTCCAAGCGGCAGTTCCTTAGTCGCATTCGGTAATCAGTATTAATGTACCAATTTATCGACTTTATTTGGCCTCCGTTGGACGGAAATATATAATATTGTAGTTGATACGAAACCCTTATGTTTAAGTCTTTTATTTTTATGTTTAAGATTGATGTTGGCCTTTTTTTAAATTAGTTTAAATAGTTTCCAAAACTTTATACACGATTTTCTCGAAACCCTGTTTTCAAAGTCTTTGAGGAAAATTTCTCCGAAACGGCTTGACCGATCCGTTTTTTTATTTTTATTTTTTTTATTTCAAATAATTTGGTTCAGAGGTATTTTCCTCACCGCCAGACACTTTTTTGTGGAGGTCCTCTAGGAGATCTACTACAGGAACAACGGAACCCAATATTTTTGTAAATACATCGCGAATTCTTAAAAAAAACATTAAATTCGCTATATGTACATTTATTCTATGTATTTATTTAATAAAAAGCCTCTTCTCAAAAAATTCACATAAAACACATTTTTTTCGGACTTACAAGTGGATATAACCCCTTAATACGAATTAATAAAAAAATAAGATTTTTTTAAAATTCATTATAACTAAGGTTCGTTATTTTTTATCTATAATAATTAATTTATATTAATTATAAAATTAATTCAATCTGCATATAAAACAAAATTCTGATACTGATATTATGTTCTAAATTACAAAATAATATGTCAAATTCGAAATAGTTGTTCAAAACATTACATGTACACACATACATTATTCATAATCATACACATTACATGTACATCGTTGCTCTTGACAATTCCACAAAAAAAAACAGTGTCTTTATTTTTCTTTTTGTGTGATAAAAAATAATCAAAGGTAAATACAGAAAATTCAGAAATATATATATTTTTCGCAGCTTTAATATTTTAGATGCTGATTATTAAATCTACTTTTAATAATAATATAGGTTTAACATATAGGTTTTTGAAGACAATCAATTTGTTTCGACATAGCCGATTAAAAAAATACTAGTGGTCGCCCAGTGGTTGAAATTCGACCTAATCTATAATTGACAGTATTGTCAACATCATAAAAATATGATTGCACATAACATGGTAAGCATATGCAGCAGTCATTGGACCTGATCTGTGATAAAAAATTTCGATAAAAAATTCGTTGCAAGACCTGTATTTAAGACCATGTTGACAAAAGACTTTGATAATAAACAAAATTTGTGTATAAAAAATATTGGTATTCTGCACTTCTTCTCTATATAAACTTTAACTGTGCCAAATTTCATACTTCTACGTCCGCGTAATTTTCGTAAAAAGGGGTACAAAGTTTTTGCTTCATGTATTAATATATAGATTCTTATCCAAGAACAAATTATAAAACAGGTTTTACTGACCTAAGTCTCTTTGCACATTATTATAATTATGCATAAAATTCGATTTTCAAACAAAACACACAGTGAATTTCGCAAGTGCAGGGACATACTAAAGTATATACATATAGTAATGAGTTATGTGGTGATGACTGAATATTTAGTGGTCTCTTTAAATATATGTTTTTTTTTTTATATAAAGAATATCTCTGAAAAAATGCTACGCTCATACGTTCATAGCAATTATTTTTATTAAAAAGGATGTGAATTCATGCAAATAATCAGTTCATTCAAATCACTGCAACAAAAACAATTTTTAATATGCGCCCGAATGTACCGGTGCTAATAATCTTCGTTCCAATAATTTTTGAATAATTGATATTAGTAAGAGAATCGATATTTCATAAGATAAGTATAAGATAAATCGGAAAAGAGTAGCAAGCCAAGCAAAATCAACAAAAAACTTCTAAGATAAGCTTTTAGAATTTCATTTTAAATACTTGCTTTAAAAGTTCACTTGTTAGTTCTACGTGAAACTACTTTCGACTCGGAATGTCTTCGAATTTTACATAAGGACCGGCAAGACACACAATAGTTCCTCTTTTAAAGTAATTTTAACGCACTATTATTAAATAAAAGTAGAAGCAGATCTCATAAGAAGGTCAAAAGAAACGATTACAATAAAAAGTGGTATAGAGTGAAGAAAATTTAATCAGAAGTGGGATAGTAAACATAAAATTAGATTGAATCATAAAAATCAAATACAATTAAATAGTTTTCATATTTCCTTAGAATATAGCTTAAAGAATTAAGAATTAATAGACATTTCGATTGTAAAAAAGCCACTATTTTTCGAGCTATATGCAACACCCGTGCACTGACATAAATATATATACTTATATCCATACATCATCGTCATCAGTCGCTGATGGTCGCCCCCTTTTTGACAGATTTCTTTCAAAATTTCAAAGGCTCGCGGCTTCGTGTCATTATTATAAATCAGAGAAATAACAACTAAATAACAAAAAGGCGACAGTTTATGACGGAATTTAAACAAAAATTCTAAAAATCGGGGGTAACCTAATTATGAAAATCTTTTCGCTATTTTTTAATTTCATCGAATAATGCCAAAATAACGAAAAAAAAAAGAAAAAGAAAAGCACACCATGAAATATTGTATACACAATTTTTTATTAACAACAACAACAACACAACACAAAATTAATTAAAAAAATCAAAAAACCCGACTGCGTAAAATACTCTTATTATAAACTAAAAAGAATAAAACAATTTACTAGCTTTCATTTGATACCCATATTGCTACAATAAGAAAAAAAAATCAACTCCCCCCCCTCATTCCGCCATTTGCGGACGCCATTTTGAAAATTTATATAGCCTATGTAACTACTACAATTTAGATAAATCCAACGACACCTCATATGTCAAAAACCGTCCAGCCGTTTGGGCTGTAGGGCGTGCCAAAGAAATGGACATACATACATACATACACACATACATACATACATACATACATACATACATACATACATACATACATACATACATACATACATACATACATACATACATACACTCGAAAAACATAACCCTCCTTCTGTCGCAGTCGGGTAAAAACTATATTGTAATCATTAAGCATACTTAAATACAGAAGACACCTTATTTATTAAAATAAACAACAAACTAAAAAAATAAGCGTAAAAAAATGTTAATGTAGAGCAAACGTGTTCTTGACTATTCGTATGTATATCTTAATTTTAAGTACACACGTATTAGTTTATAAATATTTTTGATGATCATTCTATTGTTATTCTCGTGGTAATGTTTTGATATCTAACAATGCCTCCATAGTTTTCTGTAATTACGTTGCATATAATTTCCGTGTTGTGTTAAGATCGAGTTGATGCGTGTCTAATTTTCTTTATGTCTTCACTTGATATACAGATAGGTAAAAACTTTATTGTATTTACTTCAGTTACAGTGAATAAAGAAAATAAAACACAAAACATAAACAAGTAGAGAACACAAAGACGGTCTTATTGATATATTAGAAATATCTACGCTAAGGTTGCCTGGAAGAAATCGCTATTGAGCGATAA
Organism: Euphydryas editha; assembly: GCA_036937285.1. Classification (NCBI taxonomy): domain Eukaryota; kingdom Metazoa; phylum Arthropoda; class Insecta; order Lepidoptera; family Nymphalidae; genus Euphydryas; species Euphydryas editha. The sequence goes on from JAUPFZ010000005.1 coordinate 4,411,279, forward strand.
GGCCGCCTTTTTGTGCATTTTTTACGTCTCTCATATTTTTTTTTGTATTATTTTATTTTCTGTGTGGTGTACAATAAAAAAATATTATGGTGACCAGCAGAAAAGAATAGTCCCAACTCCCAAATTATTTCTTGCTGAGGTGTCGTAAAAGGCGACTAAGGCCATAGTGATGCAAACAACTGCACACTAACCAGGATGGTGATGGTGAACAACGTCACCATATCCTTTTTTTTTTTTTGTTTTGCAGGAAAAATGTACCTGAACGCACACCTCGTCGTCCGGAGAAACAACGGAGTAGTATGGGGCCCTCACCCACTAATATAACCTAGGAGGTCCTCTAGGAGATCTACTACAGGAACAACGGATCCCAATATTTCGCTATGTACATTTGTTCTATGTATTTATTTTAGCCTCGACTTTACAAAATAATTACATAAACACATTTTTTCGGACTTACAAGTGAATATAACCCCTTAATACGAATTAATAAAAAAAGATTTTTTTTTAAATTCATTATAACTAAGGTTCGTTTTTTTTATCTATAATATTTAATTCACTCTGCATATAAAACAAAATTATGATACGTTAATTACTTTCTAATAGTCAGCAAACGCACACAAAAAAACAGTTGAAGAAATAGCTTTATTGGCTGGGTGCGTAAGGCATAGTGGGGGACACAAAAGTGATGTCAGCGCCCGTTGCGGACAAAATAGAACTACGGGTGGCTCTTTATTTTCTATGACCATAAAAATAACACGTGTGTCAGTTTAATTAAATAAATAAAATAAAATAGGTCATCAAAGTTGTTGTGTAGTCGATTGCAAAAATACTAGTAGAAATAGTAATTGTAAATTTTATAAGTTTCCGGTTGCCAAGTGGAAATTAAATCAACGAAAAAAATTGATAACTGCTGTTAAAAGGCAAAAGTAAGTATTACTATAATCTACAACCGTATACTATAGAATAATGTCATATACATGTGTATATCGTGTAAGAAAACGGAGTAATAATTTAATTTTTTTTTTTTTTGTAAAGTATTGATGGTTTTGGAGACCATAACGATGGTCTCCAAAACCTATGGATGTTATATGCAGTGAATACTTCATTGGCGGTGAAATATTTCAGATGTTGAATCAAGTCCTAATTACGCTCCAACTATTTTTCCATCAGTTTATAGAAGACGTAAAGTCAACGAATCCGCAGTTTTGAGTAGGTACGTAATAAAATTTAGTTTTGATTAAAATATTTATATTAATAGAGATAATCGACAAAAAAATTAAGACATATTATTTGATATAGTTAATGATTTAGCAATACCTGTTTTATTTTATTAAACACGTTCTTAACAATTCCATTTTTTATCTGCAAAATTAAATAAAAAAAAACATTATAAATATATTATACATTAGATACATTCGTAAATATATAATTATGTTAAATAGAGCTATTTGTTATTTTATATATTATTTTAGATTGTTTTTTAAAATTAATAATGATTTTTTATTCAATATTAATTTTACAATAAAAATTTTGGCAGATTTTAACACTGGTTAACCTAATTCACTTATTGAGACTTGTTTTAGTTCTTGTAATTATTTTACTTACTGTTTTTAGCTGACCCACGGATTTTTTTTAATTTAATATGCACTCTGTGTAATATATCACATTTTACATTGAAAAATTTTTTTTTTCAAGTTTATTTTATTTTTTCAATAGCTATTTGACATCCAATAGATACATGTTTATTTTCTCAAAAGAGCCACCGTAAGTTGTATCGTTCGATGGCGCTAGGGTCACGCACCCAGCGAATAGTAATTTTTTTGACGTGATAAAATCTTGTAAATCGATGAATGCTGGCTGCACGCACGAAGAAGTGTCACGTATCGCGAGCGAAAGCGCGGAGAGGCACGATCGGCCTAAGCGTTCGGCTCGTGAATGAAAAACAATAACGCAGATTGGAGGATCCTAAATATCACACATGTATATAAGTTGTAAATAAATTGTTAATAGCACATTGCTACTTGTAATAAATCTGTATAATTTAAGTAATGAAATATTTGAATTAACGGGTGCAAATAAATGTAATTTATAAAAAAAAAAGTTTTAATTAATTAAATTAACTCATTCTTTGTATCATACAAAATAATGATAACTCAGTGATAATAATTCAATTCAATTCATAAAAATATGCAATTTTTTTTTTCAATGTTTTTTTTAATTAACTGTATCTCAAAGATTCTATCTTATTCACTGATACGGTCATCTTCCGCAAAGCAAAAAACACTCGATGTAATGGTTGAATATGCAATGTCATTTTGTTTACAAACATGTAACACTACAATCACTGACACAAATCTTACCCGTACGACTATTCCATGTGGTTGCTTTAATTGAAACTTTTGAAACATATATAAAGATCGTGAATATCTTTAACTGACTAGTATTACATAAAGCATCGAATGAAATTCTTACAAACCATTTAAAGTATAAAACACACTTATTATATATATATTCATATTTATGCAAAACGAGTCGCGATTATATTAATCCATCTGTACACTTATAAATTAGTTGTATATGACCCAAAGGCTAGAGAAACTCGTTGCATAAATACACTTATGAAATTAGAATTGTGTTAGAGTACACTTATGGAACATATTTTATTATGATGTTTTGGTCAATATACGATAAGTAAGTAAATTAAAATATCTATTTTATTTTACTTACCTATATAGATCGAGCTAACGATCTGTAAAAGTCATAAGAACATTGACGTTCTAATTCATCCAGACAAGGTTAATCCCACCACCACCACCAATCTTCTTAACAGAAGTATTGTCTCTAAATAAATTTATAACTAACCTACTTAATAATCCAATTTTATTGTTGCAAAACTGTAAATTATTTAAAAACTGTAAATTATATGCAAAATTGTAAACCTCAGTGGTTTTTAATGCATATATAAATTATTATTACTGTACCAACATTTGTAAAGTAAATAATAAAAAATAAAAATATATATATATATATATATATATATATATATATATATATATATATATATATATATATATATATATATAAACGCACATCAAAAGATATTATTCTTTTTATATTGTCACTCTATGAGAGCGAGTTTATAAATAATGATCAACCGCAGTTTTGGCAATTCCTACATAGGTCAAATTAAGCAGACCTTAGCGAATAATATTCTATAACACATAATGATAGTCGAAAATAAAACAAAATTTTAACAAAAAACAATAACCGACTTCAAAGCAAAAAAAAAAGAACGGTAAAACAAAAATGCACTAAAAAGTAAAAAAATAATTACGTATTCTTTTGTCTGTAATCAAATTATTACGATAATATAATGTATAATTATTGTTGTTTTCGGAGTCGGTGTCAGCCAACGTAGTTTAACATTACAATAGGTGTACCTACACTATTACGCACTCTTTTCCTTATTTCCTTGGCTGAAACCGACTCCAATAACAACAATAATTATACATTATATTATCGTAATAATTTGATTACAGACAAAAGAATACGTAATTATTTTTTTACTTTTTAGTGCATTTTTGTTTTACCGTTCTTTTTTTTTTTGCTTTGAAGTCGGTTATTGTTTTTTGTTAAAATTTTGTTTTATTTCTTGATTTTTAGTGAATCTGTTGTTCGATAACTGATTTATTTATATAAAGCTGGGCGGTTACAGTTCACAAGCTACAGGTACCACCCTCGAAAAATTGACAATGCCCAATTTGTTAACGATAAAGGGATGCCACTCGGACGCAGGTAATAACGATATTAATTTAAGTTGTATAACATAATATAATATATTGTATGTTATAAAAGAGGATATTAAAAATACATCCTAAAAATATTTTGCATTATGTTTAGCATATTTTATAATATGTTATACAACTTAAATTAATATCGTTATTACCTGCGTCCGAGTGGCATCCCTTTATGAATAAAAAATTGGGCATTGTCACATTCCTTTGACGTAAAAAAAAAGAACTAGTGAACTATAGAACAAAACACAAAACCCGAACAAAATCTGTTAAACATGTGCGTCAGTGCGGTGCGCGCGGGGTGAGGCGGCCGAGTATGAGAGGCATAGAATGCGACATAATTACGCCGTATATTGTTTATATTCTGCCTATTGAATTACATTAAGCAAACGTAATGAGACCAACGGCATAAGTCATAACGTGCCTTCCTTTCTGCCTTTCATTAGGTATTAGATATTATATATTATGTTATAAACATTTAAGTTAAATTATTTATTTAATTTAAGTTGTTTATTTATTTCATTCCAATGCCACCCAAGATTCTAACTGTCATTACTTTCCTGAGATTACATCATAAAAGATTCCGCTGCTAAAAGACTAATACTTAGGTACACTTGTTACACACACAATGTCACATTTAAGATTTTAGTCTATGACAAATGACGCAAAATGGTGTCCGTTAAATATTTTGACAAATTAAAAATTTTAAAACAATTAGTAACAGTTAGTAAACAGTTAGTCTAGTTAATCACCGATGAAAAGTTATTCCTTTACACTTTGCCGTATAACTATTTTTGAGATACGATCTTTTAAATACAGGACGCGCTTTGAAACGTGCTATCTCAAAGTTCAGCGCAACATAACTCTACACCTGAGTCGTAATCTGAGAAACAAAATATAATATTGTATAGTTTAACTCGTAGTAAACATAAAAAACATAACACGTGATAATCTTCCGAAACAAATTAAGCCTCAAGGAACGATAGTGTGCAACGCGAACCGCGCAGCGACGCGCGGTATCAGGAACAAATATACGCATTATTAAGGATTACTCAAAAACTACTAGTCACATCTCGCTCAAATTAAAATGGGACCACATGACGAGCACTAGCTTTTGAATATAAAAAGAATCATTAAAATCGGTACACCCAGTAACAAGTTATGAGGTAACACACATAAAAAAAAAAAAAAAAAAAAAAAAAAAAAAAAAAAATACAGACGAATTGAGAACCTCCTCCTTTTTTTGAAGTCGGTTAATAAATAAATGGCAGATACCCTTTCGTACTCGGAAACAAATTATTACATTTTTACCCGACTGTACCAGAAGGAGGGTTATGTTATTCGAGAGTATGTATGAATGTGTGTGTGTGTGTGTGTGTGTGTGTATAATTGTTTGGCACGCTCTGCGGCTTGAACGGCTCGATGGATTTTAGCTTAAGAGTGGTTTTTAGATTCGTATTTACTGTGAAAGTGATACTGGGTAAATAATAATAAATAAAATTGCACAATTTTGGCGCCAAATTAATTTAGTTTCCAAAATACACAGAAATGCAGTCGGTTTTTTTAAAGTTTTTAAAATTACTTTGAGTTGTTCAATGACCAGAAAGTAACGAATAAAATTAGAATTGTCGAAATGAAAAAATTAAAATTATAAATTGTCTTATATGCGGAAACCGGTAATACATTAGATTAAATAACAGGGAAATGCCTAAATTACGCTCTCACTAGAAGATAACATTAGTGTAGAGTCAGCATTATAACGACAATAAAGTCACTTTGAATATTGTGAGAGTAAGCGAAGAAAACTCAAATTCGCAGTAGGGGACGCTCGGTCCTCCAGTCAGTTCGTGATATGTTCGTGATCACGACGGATGCAACTGTGTCAAAACGTCGAGAAAAAATAGTGTTCATACTGAATATTACCGCCATAGACCCATAAGCATAAATATAAATAAATAAAGACAATACTTTTCTACATATCTTTTATTACATCTATAAAGATATAGTCCTTGTTAGTGTCGTTTTGTGTTTGTTGTCACTTTCTTCCGAACGGCGTTGTCACATTTGAGCAGCGCATTTGATCGTCCTTTAATGCTCTTTGTTTTGAAGTAATTAAAATATTATTTTCTACTTTTTAGTTCAAGTTTGTACATGTAGGTATAATCTGTGCGCGATGAGAATGGAACCTTGTCTAATCTAAAATGACAGTAGTTCAAGTAGCAAAAACGTGCTGAAAAAATGAGATTAGTAATTTTTAAGTATTAGCTAGTATTAATTATTTTTGCGATCTATCATAGGGTTATGAAAATACATAAAAAAAATTCATTTTATCAATTTAATAAAATATAAATCTCGCTTTTAAAATAAAACTCAAACAGAAACCCACGAGCACAGAAAACACAACTATCGATATATCGATATTTAGAAATAGAGATATTTATTACTTATATTTTTGAACGATCTACCGATAGTTTGATATTGAAATGTAAATATCAATGGTCGATATTTTTTTATATCTTACTATGGCCTGAACTGCTTCGAGAAAAGGATGGTACGGCCGTACCGCTTTTTTGCTCGCCAGGTGAGTACATAGAGCGATTCAAATATAATTGACTCAGTAAGTGACATTTTATTCGCGGGTACTCAAGATGATTATTAGACAGAGAACATAAAGAATACTTAAGAAGTGACGCGGCAGGTAAATTACAGATAGAAGATGAAAACGATATAATTAGAAATAATACGGAAAATTTAAATAGCACCGATTATGGAGAAATAGGATTGAATAAAATTGATGAACTATAGGAACTCAAAAATAAAATTATTTTAACAACATTAGTTAATAGTCTCAATTAAAAAGTTAAACTTTTATCTTTCATTCGAGTCACATCCAAAAATAAAAGAGTGATTAGGTTGGAATGATTGACAAAAGCTTTGATGTTTCTACAAGCCGAGAGACTAATTAATGTACACAAAATGGAAATTAAAATAAAGAGCATGTTTAAAAAAATCTACACCTCATGTACCATCTTCTCAGGAAGAGAAAACAGAAAACTATAACAAAGGCGATACAGTTTTAGATACAGTTTTTTCAGATACAGTTTTGTCGCGATATTACAATGTAAAAGGTTGGAAATATTATTTTGGCGTGATTAAAAGTATTAATATTCGTTGAAAATAATATGTAATACAAAACAATCTTGAGAATTATAAACTGTTATACTAATATTAAAATTCGCATCATTTCAATGTAGAACACAATAAATGTTATACATAAGTACACAAAAGTTGGTATTGTAAACCTTAAGTAATAACTAACTGAAGTTTTTAAGTTTACATTAGAACACTTTTTTTTTTGTTCTGGCGGGAATAAATGTACCTGAACGCACACCCCGTCGGCCGGGGAGACAACGGGGTAGTGTGGGGCCATCACCCGCTAAAATAACCCGCCGTGCGCCCTCACCCGCCCTTACAAGGCAGACCACGGGTACCGCGTACGTTGCTCGCAGGCGACAGCCCCATCGGACACTCTCTCCTGTGCGACGCCCCGTGCACTTGGCCATCGCATCTTCGCGGTAAGCTGTTTCAGCGGACAGTGGGCAATCCTCGACCCTAACGTCCGCAGCCTCGGCTAGGGTGGCATCAGGCGCATGTAAGCGCGCCTGCGCCACCCCACGCGCTAGCGGCAAATTGGGTCCGAGAGGAGTGAGTTCTTTCGGGCCCTATCCGTCGGCTCCATCTGCGAGATGACGTCCTCGCAGAAAGTGGCGACCGCGGTCCAGGACCCATCATCGCCGAGCATCTCTCGCGCAACGGTCGGCAGTGATAAGTCCTCTCCAATGACTGCAGCGAGATCCCGTAGCTGCTCAGCCCAGGCCGGGTACGACTCGAGCGTGTGTTGCGTGAGTCTTCGTTGCAGTCACAGTGGTGGCAGCCCGGAGTCATCTCCCTCCTTGCGACGAACATTAGATACATTAGAACACCTAAGAATACGTTATTCCACCAAAATTCAGCTTTCTCCTAATTTTTCCTAAATGTTTATATGCTTAACATCTTAGTTGACTGAACTACGACTAGTTTTCATTTAATAAATGTCATAAACCTAACGATTTTTCAACCCTCGTTTTATTACAACATTACATTATGTCAACATTAAAATTATAATATATTTTTTCTTTAACAGTATTAAAATAACTTAGTCAAATAATTATATTTATTTAATAAAAACCAATTTAACATCGTATACACATAAATCTCTGTTTAGAAAATCAATTTAAAATACATACTTAAATCATTATATGCCTTACTTAATTAATAGCAAAATTATGTAATATATAAGTGTAATTAATTAGGTACACAAGTTTTAGTTAACATTTTATATACATTACACAACGTTATAATATGTTTATATATTTTATTACATTATGCAACTAGGAACAAAATTTTTAAATCTCTATAAACGTATTTAGTGAATAACAAGGTAATCATTAAAGCATATTTATTTTAATTTAATTTACATTATATTTTTATTCTTTATTTTATGTTAAATAAATTCAGTTATATAAAAAAACACCTCATTGTTCATGAGAATAGTAAAAATCAAAATTTAACATAACAGGCTACTTCATATGCGAATAAAATATTAATACCTAGATGAAAATCAAATAAGGAAGAGTTTAACTCCTTAAAAATAAAATATAAAACAATGGCATTCTAAGAATGCAATACTGCTACTAATATATATATATATATATATATATATATATATATATATATATATATATATATATATATATATATATATATATATATATATATAACTTTGTTAGGTTTTTTTTTTTTTATGAAGAGGCACAAACAACCTTTATGATAAGTATTATATAATTTAAAGACATTGATTTTAAATTACCTAAATTCATCATTATGAGAGGTCTAATATTTACCTTATTTACTGGTTAAGACGGAATAAAAAGAAGTAAGACTTTTATTTGGTGATAAGTGTTACCTAGTTGTTTATAAACCATACTTTCCTATTTTACATTTTTCAATTAAATATTAAAAAATATTTAATACGTTATTTAATTAATAGCTATTTATATAAGTAAATATATCGTTATGTACGAGTACCTATATGATATTTATATTGTCACGTCAAATCTTGATAGACGCAAAACTGTTTTACAGTTACGTAAGGTCACAGAAACAAATAAAAAGAGTAATAACTAATCATCAACAATTATTTTTTTATCTAGGTATATTAACATACATTATTATCTTTACGTATAATACTATAAAACTATTTATCACAAATAATTTGTCATATCACTCTTTTAGTGATAAAAAATACTAATCTCTAACTAAGATTATTATAAAACATAATTATACATATTTTATGATGCTTATAAATATTTTTTTTTGTAATGTCATGTTTTGTAATGCATATTTTGTATTTTATATTATAAAAGTCGCATTGCTGACTTCAATTGTCTTTCGGTTCTTTCACGCATAGTAGGAAACCTGGCTGTCGTTGCTACTGCAAACCAATTTTAACATGCTTTTGTTAGCTTGGCATCTATGTATGTATATATGTAACGGAATCTTTGAACGTGATTTTCACCCCCTTCAAAATGTTGGATTTATTTGAAACTTTTCACACATATCAAGAACAGATGACAATGCAATAATTTAAATAGTTTATTCTATTATCCTTGCTAGGACACTCAGGATTAGCGATTTTTCGTATCTGAGACCCGGTTGTGTTTTTGTGCCAAGTACCTACCAGGGCGCCTGCTGACATAAATAAACTAAAAAAACAACTAAAAAGTAGAAAATAATTTTCAAAAAATTTAAATTAAGAATGGTGTGATAGCAAAAAGATTTATTTTATTATAGAAAAGCGTGGGGTGCTTGATGTCAATTGATATAATATTTTATTAATAGATATTGGTAAAAGTAGAGTCATTATGGAAATATTTTGAAAAACTATTATATCATTCCTAGACCTGGAACAAGTATTTCTACATATATGAATATCCTGTAATAAATTATGTCCGGTACCGTTATAATTTTGTTACCAAATAAATATTAAAATTAAGTGTTATATGTTTTGCAACAACAATATTGTATTATAAATGAATAAATAGATAAAATTACCAAAAAAGTAATAAAAGTACCTACCAAAGGCATATTTTTAAAGTACAACAAGTGTAAACAGATTATAGCAAGTTATGGTACGAATCACATATTATAAACTATTCTTTTACTTGTACGAGTATTATTAATTTAGAATAATATATAAGTCACTAATAATAAAAATTTGTCGTAAAAACAGTTTTGTAATAGTATGGACAGACGACTTGAAAAGAGTCGCCGGAAACCGTTGGATGGAGGCTACTTTGAACCGGTCGCTCTGGGGTCGATAGGGGGCCTCGGGGGAACGAGGGAGGCCTACGTTCAGCCGTGGACATCCAATGGCTGATATGATAATGATGAGTAGTATTAATGGGTGTCATTCTGAATTTACAAAAATAACGTAACATCTTCAAAAATTTGCTATCGTTCCCAAGAGTCAATAACGACGCTTTATTAATATTCTTCTTTTTAATGTTAGTATATTTCCTGTATATTTTATATGGCTATTAAAATAATATTGATCATATACTACACGACATTTTTGACAAATATTAAGCGATACGGTTTTAAGAAAGTGGTTTATTATAATTATATTTACAAAAATGAGGTTATAATTTTGTAGAAATTGTATAACTTTTCACAAGACAGGTTTTAAATTATGCATATTTATATAAATTTATATTTTTAATTTAATTTTATTATTAATTTATTGAATAAAATAAAATACATCTTCATATCCAATTATAATTATTTGAATGAAATTAAACAAAATATATTATGATGATGATATTATTGTATATGTATACTATAATATAGATTATTGTCATAGCTATATATTTTATTATGTATATTTACGGTAAATGGAAACACAGTTAAAAGTTAGTAGCTAGTTAACAGTTTAACAGTTTTAATTTTGAAAACTTATAATAAAGAGAATCCTAACTATGCGTAATATGTTATATAATAAATTATGTTCAGTATGTATGGCGCCGTACAATATTCTTAGAACAAAAAATGACAATTCTAAAGAAAGACGATACTTGAATATCACTACTTAATAAATACCCTAATTAATTATTAATTTATTAAGTTTATTTATTTATTCTTTATTGTATACAAATCGTATTTACAAAAAATAACAAACAAAGACAGTTTTATTGTTATAGGAAATATTATACAAACATTTGTCTTTTACAACTACTAACATACGTCACAGCTTAACCCGGACATTTTACTTATTTATAATAATTTTATAATTAAATCAGATTACAGCCATAGTTATGGAAATAGCTATATGATATTTAATGTTTATTTAATACAATAGAAATCGTATTTGGTAATGGATCAAGTTACAGTCATCCGATACTCTATTTTAATATAAGTAATTTAAAATACAACGTTAATCTTCTTTGTCTTTGTACATACGTCACTGTATTACGTCTTACACTACACCTTCCCCCCCTTTTTTAACAAAACTTTTGTATCTGTAATTTTTAGTTAATTTTTCATTTTTACTTCTAAAAAAAACCTTACTTAAGACTATAAACAATTAAACAATTGTTTATACTCTTAAGTAAGGTTTAACCAAGGAATTTCTATCATAACTGGAACGCTCACTTAATAAAATTGTATATTCAAAAATATACAACTTGAAACATTTGACATAAGGTTGACATTGGCTTATAACATGTAAAGTGAATAATCGTTCCTAGCATATCGTTGACAACCGGTATTTTGTCTCTTTCTTACTAGAGTTGCCTTGAATCCATGGTAGAAAGAGATGCAATCCCGGCTGTAGGAACGGTTTTGGAGTGCATGTGAGCATTCCAGGTTGTATATAAATTCCTTGGGTTTAACATTTATAATAATGCAACAATGCACTTAAGAGTACAGATTACTTATTATTTTTACAAATTAATATTATGTTTATCTGGCTTATTGGCCATTATAACACGATTCAGAGTATGAGAGATTACGATGCTAAAATTAATTAATAATTGTGTATCTGTATCCTTAATCATTTCAGAATATAATTCTACCGCGTCATTTAATTGATTAGTGACGGTTTTTGGAGCCATCCATGACTGGCAATAATGACACTGCCGTCTTTAAATTTATTGAAATATAAGAAAATCATGGCTTATTGTCCACTTTGTAATAATTTTAATATTTTTAATTAATTAAAAATTTAATTTACTAATATTTTATTATATATATTATATTTATATAACATGTGAGGACGGTTATGGTGTAGTGGTGAGAGTAGTCGCCTCAACGCCGCAAGCCGGCGGTCGCGGGCTCGATTTCGCTCGGGACAGATATTTGTATTTGTACAAATATTTGTTTCCGGTCTGGGTGTATTTCCTTGTGGGTCTCCCCACCTGCCTTGAAGAGCACGTAAAGCCGTCATTCCCGGTTGTTATTATAGACACGTGATATTGATCGTTATTCATGGTAGGGAAATTATCCGCCAACCCGCAGTGGTGCAGCATGGTGGGTTAAGCTCCAACACTTCTTCTATATGGAGAAGAGGCCTTTGCTTAGCAGTGGGTTATTTACAGGCAGATACAGTGCAGTACAAAAATATACTTGAATGAACTTACTACCCTCTACCGATACTTCTGATTTTTGTATTTTATTATTTTTAAACTATATTTGTTTCAATTTGTTCAAATTACTATACAAATACTATTTACAATACTTCTACTTCTTTAAGGTTTGTCTGACCTGAAGTTTATTTCCTATATTTGGTCCTAACTTTCTTATGTCTTCTTCTAACTTTTTAAGTTGCTCAAAATGTTTTTGTATTTTTGTCATAATAGAATTTTATACAAACAAATTACTCTGGCAACTACTTATTGATAACTAAACATCATACACTATTTATTAAATCACTACTATTACCTCTAATTATTAATCTTACATCTTCTGACCTGGTCTCAGCACGGCTCTATACCAACTCTTGTTTTTGCATCATTACTGCAACTACCTGGTGCTCAATCTTCTTTATGAGGCATTTCTTGATTTTCTTCTAGGTTAGATATAACAGGATTGATATCATCGCGACCCAACTGCATCCACCGGGTACACCGGTGACAGGTCTCTCTTCGCTGTCTTTTCTTGTCTACACTACAACATACTTATATATGCTATAAATTTATTTACTACTTACTGAAATAAAATTCTTTATATCCGTTATAAACAACGAATTCGGGAATATCAAACATGATCTTAGCAAAATAAAAACGTCATTTCAATTCATTATAAACTAATACACAGTATTACACAAAATTGATAATTTTATAAAGTAGCATGAAAGGAATTTAGAACAAAAAGTGAATCTCAAAGCACAAACAGACATGATGCTTAGAATCGCTTAAGACCTCGTATTAACAACCTTAAACCATGTACCAGGCAGGTACAATACCACTGAGTCTAGAATATATTTGAAAAATAATCCAATTTCTGTAATAGGAAACAGTATTAGCTTTATCTTTGCAAAAATTAACATTGAATAGATTTTTATAAACACAAGAGCTTTGCCTAAGCTTAATTTAATTAGAGGGAAATGCTATTTAAGATAGACATCTTAAATAGCATTTTAATTAAATATTACGCTCCCAGTCTGACGTCTCCTTTGTACATAATTTTTTTCTTCTAACCTCGAAATGTACCGTTTCGTGAGAAGACTACATAATACCATATATACAAATTTTCAAAATGCATTTGACAAGAGTACCTTGCAGTTTCAGAAACTTGAAACTTTATGGATCTTAAGTTCCTCGTATCAGTAATTTTCATCAGAGCTAAGCAACTGACATTTTCTAGCTAGAAATGGATGCGCATCGATAAGGTACCTCGAACGGTTGTTTCTCAAAGTACCCGTCTGGAGCCAATATTATTCATCATGTATAGCAATTACAGTGTAACATATTTAGAGCATTCAATACCCTATTTGTATTCAGATGATGATGATCTTATTGGTTAGAATAATTATTAACTCAATTAATAATTCTGTTCTATTTAAAGGTGCCTGGATCGAGTTATCAATAGGAGTGAGACAAATAGCATGTCGCTTCACGTGCACGATGCTCATACGTAAAGTTCATATTTCTCCTTAAGTCTGCGTGTTTCTCCCTTCCTTTCTTTTCTGGAAAATCCTACTCAACAACTTTTAATAGTGATCATTTTCTTATCTTTTATTTATTTATTATAAGTTGATCAACGATTTTTACATTTTAATACAGAAACAAACACGTGTAAAACTGGATGAATAATGAAATGTATCAACTAGTAGCGAGACGAAAATATAGAACAGACAACTATATTAAATAATAAGATATATTATAGATTATATGGAAACACAATATCTAACATTATTATAATTATTGTTGTCTCTATTCTACGTGGACATTAAATTTCATGTTGCATAATATACTGTAGTCTCCAGTATTTTTCGTAGTGACACTAATAGGTGGGTTGGAACACATCGATATACAGATTGTTATGGAAATGAACTTGATGACCGACCTAAATGGAAAACTTTTTTTCTTAACAAATACATCTTAAAACATTTTTAACTAATGTCGTAAATCTAATATCATATTAAGTATTCTTTAAATTTTCTCTTTTGTAATTTAATACGGACTAGTTAAGACATTTTTTTTTGTCGCAGGGGAATCCGGGAATAATTTTATAAAAAAAATCGTTAAACTGTAAAGTTTTTTATATATATTAAATAAACACACATAACATGCATTTTAGACTTTATACTTTTAATTAAATGAATAAAATACGCGTAAATATAAGAGAACAGTCTATTGAAAGATGTTTTAAAAGTGTGCTAAAACAGGATTCACTTGTACACATTATAGTGAAATTAACACAAATGACATGTGTTTTGATAATTATTAAAATTATGACTCTTATACCAATTTAGAAACACTTGAAGAAATTATATAACTTGATAAAAATTTCTGAAATGAATAATGTTGTTATAATATCATATAGGCTGATATATGTATATTATTTATTGCAATAATTAAACATATTTACAATTTAAAACTTAAAATAATTATTTACAAACAGTTTTGGTATAAATCATGTCCGCGTGGAATGGTGCCAAGAATACTAGCAGCATTTCCCCGTTGAATCGCAATTCCGATTCTTTGGGCAAAAAATGCACCAGCCCTCTTGTCACCAGTGGAGGCTATGAGTCGTGGAGTTAATTCTTTTAGAAATTTTTTAGCACTGCTACTCCAAGGTCCAAGTGTTTCGACTGCAAACGGCACAAAAATATAACTTTGGATAAGTGACGAATATTTGTGCCGTTTAGTCATTTCAGCCTTCTCCGCAGCGGCTCCCATTCTTACAGCCGTTTCCCTGATATGAGACGGAGCCAATGTATCGACGCAGGTTGCGTCCCACAAAAGCGCCCGTCCCCTTTCCCAGGGAATCAGCGTTAAACCATCAGGCCTCTTGCCATCATCGCGACTAATTCCAGTAGGCTCAATAAGAGCAGGAACGTCGATGGTGGCA
Organism: Euphydryas editha; assembly: GCA_036937285.1. Taxonomy (NCBI): domain Eukaryota; kingdom Metazoa; phylum Arthropoda; class Insecta; order Lepidoptera; family Nymphalidae; genus Euphydryas; species Euphydryas editha. The sequence continues at coordinate 4,426,743 of JAUPFZ010000005.1, forward strand.
AGAGCCCTTTTAATGGTCTCATTCAGGGAACCGTGGCGGGAAAACCTACCTGAATTCTTGTTGCAAGAAAGGCCGTGTAGTCCGAAAGAATCAACCTCCTTTCCGCACGGACATCTGTGTTCAAAACACAGACGTGCTCCCAACCGGAATTAATAAAATAATTAATAAATTAATAATTAAATAAGTAGCTATTTTTTGCTACCATTTTTCAAGTATATAATTTCTTTCATACTCGTAAGGGGCCATTCATTTATTACGTAAGATGATTTAGGGGGGAGGGGTGTCGATCATGTCTTATTTTCTCTTACACGGGGTTGGGAGGGAGTCTCGATAGTTCTTACGCAAGATCACAACAACGCGCCAAGTTAAAATTATACTTTGAAAAAGCGCGAGCAACCGCACCAGTGCCGAGGTTCGCTCGGATGCGTATAGGTAATACATATTAGAGATGTTCCAGTGGCAGATCCCCTTTCAGAGTGGGTTTTGAGCCCCTGGACTAAAAAACCTTACGGAGGTAAAGATGAATAATTAAAACCAAAGTTTATTACTACCAAAAAATAAAAATTAGTAGTACTTTTGTAAGTACAAAATAAACACTTCTAAAAATTGTTACATTGAAAAATAAACATTAAAACTAATCACACGTGATTAATTTTTTCCTTTAGATTCTTATGTAATAAATATTAAACAGGGGGAAGGGGGTTAGCCCATTCTTATTTTTTCTTATAACAGGGGGACGGGGGGTGGATAACTAGCAAAATTCATCTTACGTAACAAATTAATGGCCCCTAAGTACATTTTTTTCACGCATTTGTTTTACTAGATTATAAAACTTTACTAATCACTGAACAAAAACACTTATTTTATTTCAATTTTGTTTGCAACACAACATTGACTGACCCGTTGGCGCTTCGATTCCCGCCCCGAGTCTGGGTGTAATATATGTTGTTGTCTACGCTTATATGAATAATGGATTTTTCGTAATAAATTGCGTTTTCTGGATATTTGAATGAAACACAGTTAACGTTTCAATGCTATAATGGTTAATGTGACAATGTCGGTACATATAAAATTAATATAGAACTTAACTTCAAATAGCAGTCGCGACAACTAAACGGCAAAGCGCCTGTACAAGTTAAGGAGCAAATAAAAACTTAGTACTTCGTATTTACTACAGCCTGAACAGTTGTTATTATATGTTTATATGTAATATGTGTTTGTATATAAATATATGTATTGTTTATATGTATATCTATTTAAAAAAATGTATACTCGTATCAGTCGGCTGTTACCTAAAACACAGGCATTGAGTTGCCTACCTTTAACAGACGACCTTGTGTGTGTGTTAACCATATTAAAAAAAAAAAAATTAAAAACATACTTACATATTATGTTATTAAAAATTGTATAATGGTAATTTTATTTTTAGAAAATAAAATAGGTGAAATGAAAATGCCTTTTCGATAAAAGTGATGATGGATCTTAGTGGGTTGGGTGTTTTTCTTTGAGGGTAAAATATTCGCCGGGCTTGCATGCAGCCCCTTAAGTAAAAACAAATAGGAAGCTGACAAAAATATCCATGTAGATGAAATTCCCATATCATCCAAAAAACCTCTATATCAAACATGAATATATAAAATTAGTTAGTAGAATGTTTTTGATACATATAAGCAATTATACCCCAAAACTAAAGTTCATAGTTGAACTGCACATACCTTTGATGATTGACACAGTTCTGACCTCTGACCTTGAAATAAAAATGTCTCGTACCGATTAAAACTCCGTTTAGAATTAACTGAATCAATATGGGGGATGATTTTTCTGTCTATGCCCAGCAGCATTTGGATACACGTATAATATTTTTATAAATACGAGTGTTATGACTTACATGCATGTAAGGGAGAAATAAATTGATCACTAACTTTTATTATTAATGATGATGAATTTTCATAGTTTAAATATTCTATGCAGATTAATTAATAATAGTTTAAGTTAGTTATTACATTATAGTTTTTGTTTATTTAAATGCTATTATAATTAATCGTAGTTAATATTCTTATACCTTTTTTCATATTAATCTATACATATAATAATATAATAAAATGGTAGAAAAGTCAAAACTGTACATTGAATATTTTTTAAAAAGAATACTTGGGGTGTGATCTACAATCAATACCGAAGCCAAAAATATAGTTTTTAGAATTTTTGTCTGTTTGTCTGTTTGTCTGTATGTATGTCCGGGATAAACTCAAAAAGTACTGCATGGATTTACTTCAAATTTGGCACGAATATTATTAAGAAGTCGGGTCATAACATAGGCTACATATTATCACGCTATCACCTACGGGGAACGAGCAGTGAACCTTTATTTCTTCAACGCATTCTGTAACAGCGTGTAATCTAACGACGCATATTTGAATGTTGTTATTATGTTAATAACCATGCTATAAGCTATCTTCACACTATAAAAATCACGAAATATAAGTAACTTAGGCTGATAAACATAATAAATGTAAGAATGAATGTAATATAAGAAATGAATATAAGTAGTATCAAGACAAGCAGCGCCATCTATGAGATTTTAAAAACATCAAGTCGAATTACATGTGTAAACCCTTTTTGGATATAAATAATTTAAATTTGATCATGTTGGCGAGGTTAATAGTTGTTTACAAAAGTCATAGATGGAGTTGTGCATTTTAATAAAAATTAAAATTCACAACTCCATGATGAGCAAGACAATTTAAAAAATGTGTTTATATAAGTTTTAAGCTGCTTCATCTATGTCTTATAAAATTCATCGAGTTTTTCTGTGTGTAATAACAAACAGAACTCAAAAAGAACTGAATAGATGTATAACAAAATTTAAACTCGAAAACGGCACGCTATTGCTGTAAGCAATTTGAGCTAAATAACGAAGAAAGAGGAAAATGAAGCATGCCATATATGTTATAAAGATAAGAAATGCTTATGCTTCTCCGGAACCTATTTCCTCAAAAGTTGTGGAACGGGACCCGCCTTAAAGTCATCTCGCTCCACAGACACACCATTGAGGTGGAAATTCTTACGGGTTGTGGCGTCGGCGAAGCAGTATTTATACCACGCATTCCCCTCATTCCTCATAACTTCCCGTTCCAGTTCAAGCGCGTACAGTTCCTCGTGAGTGTTTGCTTCGCGATGACCATCAATAAGTCGCAGGGGCAGACACTGAGGGTAGCTGGTTTCGACCTCAGGACGAGCTGCTTCACACGGGCAGCTGTACGTCGCGTCGCTTGCTCCCGCGTCACCAGTCCTGACTCTCTTTACATTTTGGCTGCGGAGAGCCAAACTACTAATGTTGTTTATCGAGAAGTCCTATAAATACGTATTTTTACCCTATTCTGTATTCCTTATTTATTATTTTCTCCATCCGTTTCAGTCACAACTTATGACTTAATTCAGCAGAATCACCATAAAGTCATTTATTCAAAGCAGGCTAAAAATAAGCACTTTTTGAAAGTCAATTTTACAAAAGACAGTCTCCCTCTGTTACTGTACTTTCTGTAGATATGAAATGTAAAGAAGAAACGGGTAAATGAATGTTATTTTAAAAGGTATAATCGTAGGTATTTTTGTTGCTGTATAGCGTTCACGCAGACGACGTCGCGGGCAGCAGCTAGTAAATAATAAAATAAAAAAAACTATTCAGCTATGTGCACTAGTGGTCGACCAGTGGTCGAAATTCGACCTAATCTATAATTAACAGCATTGTCAACATCATAAAAACACGATTGCGCATAACATGGTGCGCGACATATGCAGCAGTCATTGGACCTGATATGTCTTAAAAAATTTCAATAAAAAATTTGTTGCAAGATCTGTATTTAAGTATCGTGTTGACAACAGACTTTGACAATAAACAAAATTTATGTATATATGTGTGTACATTATACATATGTAGTGTGTGGTGTTATTTTTTTTTAAATTAATTTAATGTATTTTTTTGAGTATTATTATAAAAAATATTAGCATTCTGCACTTCTTCTTCATATAAACTTCAACTGTGCCAAATATCAAACTTCTCCGTCCGAATAATTTTCGTAAAAAGGGGTACAAAGTTTTTGATTCATGTATCAATATAATAGATATTTTCTAAATTTATAGTATTTAACTTATATTTAACTAATACGAATCACAACCCTGGCATTTAAGTACTACAGCTTGTAAAAATAATAGTCACGCCCTTTTTTTTTACAAAAATGAGAATTCCCTATATATCAATAAAATTATATATCACAATCATTCATTTTTGTTGGTTGGCTTTCAGTATTGCAGAAATAGCACAAATAATTTAAATATGAACGAATGATAACTCAGAGAATGGTCCGGTACCCTAATTTTAACTAAATGAATTTAAGTAGACGAATGAACAAAACGTAAACAAGTTTCTGTCACAAAAATATAACTTGGAGATTTTTTCATGAAAAATTGACGTAAGAATGACAGGTTTGTAATATCAATCATTTATTCCATTAACTACTTCTTGAAGGTTGTTCGTTTGTGAAATTGACGAAATAGGTATACTCGCAACGTTTACTTACTGATTAAGCACATTTAAAAGGTAAGGTCATTAATGGTAGGTATACGTCGATATACAGATTTTATGGGTATAACCACGCTCCACCGACGATCATGGACACTTAATACTTATGATCCTAGGAAATGCACAAAGATCCTGTGTGTGTGAACTGACATGCGCTGTACCAGCGAAGGTACCTGTAAATGTCCCACTTCTGGAAAAAATAATTCTTCTTTTATTAAGAATAATGATTAATAACTTGCTACGCTTCTTCACTATGGGTATTTTATAAAAACTTTAGATCCTTTACAGCCGAGACCAAAGATTCTATACATTAGGCACTGTTAAGTCTATGGGTCATCTGTCTATACCACTCTTAGTAAAAATTTAAACAAGAATCATATAATTTGCTAAAGGAACATTTTTAAAATATTATATCTAATAAAGAATCGCCGATTGTTACATAAATATGTTTGAAAATGTATGTACAATTGTATAAGATGCTTTTTTTTCTAGACCACTGATCACGTAACTACTAACAACCTAACAAAGACCGGACTTACTCAAAGACATAACACGACTCTAAACAATGCCATAATAAAAATAAGCCTCTGGCGGCCGTTAAGGGAATGTTGTTCCGAACCAGGTCAGACGTAAAACAAACAGAAATACTGTTTTTAATAATTTATACACTAATTATATTTATATATTTTATGTACAATAATTTATTTTGTTTAAAGTTTTTATTATAATTGATTTTGTTATTTGTTTGGAACCAACATAATTCTGATAAGAAAATAAATTTAATAATTCTGCAACCAATTTTTAAATTAGCTGCAACCAATTAAAACCATTAATGAGGGCAAACAGAATTAATGTTGACAGATAAAGTAAAAAAAGTTGTTGAAACCACGAGACTCGAGAGACATCCATTTTAATATATTTTTATTAAATAACGTTCAACGTTGTTCAAACAATAGGGTGTGACGTAACAAGAAAAGTACACTAACATTAATTTTGAGTTTATTGTCTCTTCTTTTCTTCGTATGTACGTTTATGTTAATGTTTATTATGTTTATGTTATTATGTATGTTTATCTATGTTTTTAATCTTTTTTTTTTTCATTATTTATGTTTTTTTACGTTTATTTTATCTTATTTATTTATTTATTTTTGGAAGAAAAATAAAAAAAAATCTTAATTTATTGTATAATTGTATTGTAATAATCTTGATTTAGCAACTAAAATTATATTTCTTTTTAATTTTACATTATACTATTTAAAAAAAAAATAGTAGCATTGTACAAACCTCAGTGCTTTTCTTTTGCTACCTAGAGTTATAAATTTGTAAATATTGTTTGTTTTTTTTTTTCTATTTGATAATTAAATAAATAAATAATATTAATAAATAAATAATTTTTATGTAAAGTTCAAAATCAAAATCAAAATCAAAATATTTTATTCGTTGTAAGGTGATTACACACACTCAACGAACGTCAAAAAAAAAATGTCTCGGTAGACATCTACAATTTCATCATCTATTTCATCATCGGCTTTACTAAATATTACAATAATATAATAATGTTCCTAGTGTAGGCCGAGAGAAAAAAAGCCGGAGGAAAAAAAACTCTCGGTACTCTTTTTAACAATTAAAGTAATCATATTATGTAGAGTACCTGGATGACCGAGCTTTGCTCGGTTAAACTATATTTAGACACAAATTACATACTGATAAAATATGAATAATATTTTCAATCTTACCGATATAATAATAAAACAATAGTCACTGGTTATTTAAATAAAAAAAATAAAAAGAGATCCTAATAATATTTTTTCTCACCAAAAAAGGAACTTGAAAAAAAGGAAAAATCTTCCGTTTTCGAGACCGCCCGATTTCCCACCTGAGCTATTATAAATTTATCTAAGATGGTGGTGAAACTTACTTTCTTATTCTAATGATATTCTAGCAGTTTTTAATTGCTCTCGAGATTTTTATTTAAATAACCAGTTTATATTTTTTTTTCCTACCTCTGCCGAAAGTTCGATTTTCGTCCCTGTGAAGCGGGACAAAAGTGACATTTTCTGTCCCCGCTTCACAGGGACAAAACCTGAACTTTCGTCCTAGGAAGGAAAAAAAAGTATGTGTAACATGGGACGAAAGTACTACATCCATTCCCGTATGTTTGCTACCCTCGCCTTCGGCTCGGGCGGCAATTTCGCATGAGGGTCAAAAAAATAGTACGTTCATCCCCTTGTGACACAAAATACTATATTATTATATAGATAAGATCGAAAAATATTATTCATATTTCATCAGTTCTATCGTATCTAAATATAATTCCCAAAAAAAGAACGATTAACAAAAAAAAATATACCGAACAAAACTCGGACATCCAGGTAGTACAGGGCTCTCAATAATAGTTATTTTTTTTTACAAAAGAGGGAACTTAAAAAAAAAGAGCAAAAAACATGGGACTTGAGGCATCGGGATTCGAACCCAGGTATACTGATTTCCCACCTAAGTTATTACAACCTTGTAGATTATGCCGAAATTTACCTTCGTATTCTAATAATATTTTAACAGTTTTTAATTGTACTCGTGATTTTTTTTTTTAAATTAACCAGTTCATATTTTTTTTATTACTATTTCGTTAAGATCGAAAAATATTATTTATATATCATCAGTTCGTAATTCGTATGTAAATATAGTTTCTAAAAACATGAATTACAAAAAATAAAAAAATAAAATACCGAGCAAAGCTCGGTCATATGGTTAGTAAAGGGCTCCCAATAATAATTTTCTCAAAAAAGATGAAACTTAAAAAAAAAAAAGAAAAAAAATAGTTCTGGAGACATCTGGATTCGAACCTGGGATCTTCTTATTTTGAATCCGCCCGGTTCACATCAGAGCTATTATAAACTTATCAATGACAGCGAAATTTACCTTCGTATTCTAACGATATTTTTTAATTGCCTGAAAAAAGGAATAAAACGACATTTTCTAAAAATAAATCCTAGCTAGATCGATTTATCGCCCCCGAAACCCCCTGCATACTTAATTTCATGAAAATCGTTGGAGCCGTTTCCGAGATTCAGATTATATATATATATATATATATATATATATATATATATATATAAGAATTGCTCGTTTAAAGATATAAGATATAAGATACAAAAAAATGTATTTACAAAGAACGAGCAAATCATGTCACTGCCAAGCAGCCTTGTCATTTAAAAAATATTTAATGCTATAATATGCCTTACTACATAATTTGGATTTAATGAAGTGTTTAAATTTATTTAGGGACAAGTCTTGCACATTACCAGGCAGTGTATTGTACATGCGTATACAGTTACCTACAAAAGAGTTACTTATTTTGTGGAGCCTAAAATTAGGAATGGCCAATTTATTTTTATTTCTTAAATTTATATTATGTCTATCACAGTTCTTGACAAATTTATTTTTGTTTTTATGTGTGTAAAATAAATTTTCAAAAATATATTGAGAGTATACAGTTAGTATTTTTATTTCCTTAAATTTATTTCGTAAAGACTCACGGGTGCCCATACCGTAGATGGCTCTGACAGCTCTCTTTTGCAAAATAAATATACATTGAATATCAGCAGCGTTTCCCCACAGCAGTAAACCATAAGTCATGATGCTGTGGAAATAGCTGAAATATACTAATCGCGCGGTTTTGATATCCGTCAACTGGCGTATTTTTTTTACTGCGTAAGCTGCGGAGCTGAGCCTGCCAGATAACTTCCCAATATGAGGACCCCACTGTAATTTTGAATCTAAGGTTATACCCAGAAAGACAGCCTGATCGACCAATTCTATTTCCTTATCCCTAATCCTGATACTGGTTGTAGCCAACTTAACATTCGGTAAAGTGAATCTCACACATTTTGTTTTGGATTCATTTAATAGTAGATTATTTACATTAAACCAGTGGATAACCTTAGAGAGAGCCCTGTTTACATCGTCGAGTGAATTTTGTCCACGTTTAACCTTAAACAGTAAAGATGTATCATCTGCAAACAAGACTATCTCATGATCATCTCTAACAAGGTGAGGGAGGTCATTAATATATACCAGAAATAGAAAGGGACCTAAAATTGAACCTTGAGGTACTCCCATTGTTACAAGAGAGCCGGGGGACCGCTTGTCGTTGATCACCACGCTTTGGGTCCTGCCACTCAAATAAGAAGTGAAAAAATCGAGAGCGGTACCCCGGATTCCATAATGATGTAGTTCAAGTCTCGTATTCGTATATACGTTTATGTAATGTATGTAATGTATGTGTTTTTTATGTAAAGTTCAAGTCTCGTATTCAAAAAAGAGTTTAATTATTAGTAGAAGTTGAGTTCGACTAGTAAATTGACGATCGTGACTTGTTTGCATGATAGAATTTTGATAATTTTATAGAGTTGTATGACGACGAGTGCAAGTTGATTTCTCACAGACGTCAATAGAATATGATATGACATGATGAATTTGACAGAGCACTTAAATAGAGCAGAGAAAATATCTCATTAATGTTTTGTTCAATAAAATAGATTAAGTATAATTATCTAATAAATAATAATCAATGTTCATAAAATTGATAACAGTTCTTGTCAATCTTAACCAATCTAGCTGACAATAAGCAATTTTGTTTTATTTTTTATTTCATCCAATTGAAAATGATTTTTTATACTGGCAATAAATTAGATCGAAATTAAAAAAACTAGATTACTTATCAAACATTGATAAGAATATATGTATAAATGTGCTAGTTACGTGATATATTAAGTGATAATGGCATAAAATATTGTCATTGAAACATAACAATATTTTATATAATTTTAACTAAACACATAAAAAACATTAAACTAAAATGCCGTGCCTTAAAATACTGACTAATGTTTCAAAACCAAATATTCCCAAAGACTTTGTTTCAAAAATAATTCCAATTCTTGTTGAAGGAGTCAAAAAAGACCCACAGGTACGTATAGGAGTAAAATATGGAAAGTTTAATCTTTAGTGCATTAAGAATACTTTAATTACATTGTCTATATATATTATTATTATTTTATATTTTATTATTTAAGATATGGATATATTAAAAACTTATTTTTTCAATTATATGTAAATAAATAGAAAAGAAGCCCATTTTTTACTATTATTATTTATTTGATGTTAGGTATTCCTTTGTGCGGTTGAAGGTGACTGTCAACTATCCATAGAGGGAAATTCAACTCTACCTGGTGTCATCGCGTCGCTAGAGTCCATTGGAAATTTAGGACCAGACGAGAATAAGCAAATTATAAAATTATTAACACCGTTTATAGAAAAAGAGCTGGGAGTCCCACCGAACAGGTGAACGTGTGAATTCCAAACATTAACACGCATATATACATCGCTCATTTGGAGCGACAGTGACACATTTGCAAAAATACGCGAAAATGACTTATTAATTCCAAAATACTATGCATAAACATCTGCGTTGCCAGTGAAAATGCCACAATACCCAGCTATAGTAAAACAATTTAAAAATAATAATTAGCCGTAATAATGCTTCAGAATCTTCTTTTGAACTATGAAATAATCTTTATTCTGATCTGGTGTAAAGTTAACTAATTTGCATTTGTGTCACTGTCGCTCCAAATGAGCGACATGTCAACAAAAATGTTGCAATGCAAGTCATATTTTTTATTCGTTCATTAATCAAGTAGTAGTGTCATTCGTAAAGTACTCGTAGTAGAGTAAAAAATAGCAAAACTTAAATAAAAAGGAATTAACTTTGTTTGTTTTGTAAAATTACGGTCTTACTTATAAACGTTTCTTAAAATTTAATCAATTGCTTAACAACTGATTAGCAAAAACCTCACTCATAAACACTGTTTAGCGTTAAGAAGTCGTTAAGTAATGCTTAAATAGCTGTCAAAATTAAACACTGCCGAGACATAGTTTAACCCTCGCTAAGCGGCAAGTTAACGAATTTCACATAAATCAGCTGTTCTATTGTAATGTCTGATCTACTTACTTGCGTTTGTTTGTTAGTAAGAATTAAGTGAAAGATAAAAAAAGAGATTTAATATAAAATTCCCTCTATATAAAATTAAAATATACTACATGAGCGTTATATGTCTGTTTAATACAGATCTTTAGGTATCCAATTTTAATTATAATAACATAATTTGAATCAGGTTAAATCTTAAATAAATTAATAAATAAGCTTTGTTGAATTTTGTAATTGAGGATCCTACTCCTACCTATCAAAATAAAATTGATTAAAAATATTAGAATATTGATTAGGTCACTAGTAGGGACTCACTACAATATCTAGAGTTTTCTGTATAATGTTAATAAATGTCGCTAATATGTAATTTTTAACAATTTCGTTCATTCAATTTCTCTATCTAATCGATTATTTTGGGTATAATCTGTGCCAATCATCTATGTATCGTTCTTTGTTCGTTTCTTAACTAAGTAACAGCTAATCAATGTTTATAAGTAAACAAAAGTTAATCATTGATTTATAGCTTAAGAGTGGATTAAGTAAGCTGTGGCTACGTATTACTTAACGATATTTTTATAAGTTAGACCGTTAATGTTTGCGAAATTGAAGATTAAAGACTCATTTGAATAATTACTTTTACTATTGAACAAATAGCAAAATAACAACATATTGATTGCTTTTATCATGCTAGCAAATTATCATTTTTAGATAGCAATGTCATATGTGAAAATGCTCGTTGAGAGACCATGATAGACAAGATACTTTACGATATGTTTATTATATTATAAGTTGTTGTTTCTTATCGTTATCATTTTTAATGAACAAACATCTTTTTTAAATATTTATATGAATAAAAATAATCACTAAACTTGCTACTGATATATAAATCATTTTCAGATTCTTTTTGACCTTCTACGACCTTAAATCTTACAATGTCGCAAGAGGAGGTGTAACAATTGACACACTGAATGAATGAATATGGAAATACAATTACATTATAAATAATAAAATGAATAAAATTTATTTAAATTAAAACAATAAATGTTTTACTCCTGTCGAAATTTTGAAACAATGACACAAGAATTACGTTTGGTTTTATTTCTTATTCACTTTAATATTACTATTACTATTGACTATTTTGTAATACTCGTATATATAGCAAGAAATTATCGATTTATTATAAAAAAGGATGGTATTGTGAAATAGCATATTAGTTTTAATCAACATAGTACTGGGATTACTGCGATATTGCGAGTGCGTGGCGTTATAAATAAGATCGGTTTTTTTTTTTAATATAAAAATATGTTGAGTATGTGCTTTTAGTATCTGCATCAAAATGTTAAGTTTTAATTCCTCTTTTTTACTACTGGCTGCATCACACAGATCGAAATTACATTTATAAGTGCACACGAATATCGCCAAGATGTGTTGAACGTTTTATGTCAATACATATATGATTATACTCGTCATTGACTACCGGTATATCAAAATGTTGCAGTGCTTGTACAACAACGCTAATATGTGTGGTTCGAGTAGAGGAGCATAGCACGAGAGCGATTCCAGTACAGCGAGGTGTGAGGTAGAGAGATGTCATCTCTTCGAAACTTTTTGCCGCAACGTTGGAAGACGCTTTCAAGCTTCTGGAATGGAGAGGATTCGGCATCAACATAAACGGCGAGTACATCACTTACCTTCGATATGCTGACGATAGCGTGGTTATGGCAGAATCCCTGGAAGACCTCAGCATTATGGTCAGGGACCTCGACGGAGTTTCTGAACGGGTAGGCCTTAAAATGAACATGGACAAGACAAAAATCATGTCGAATGTCCATGTCGCACCCACCCCGATATCGGTTGAAAGTTATACTCTCGAAGTTGTTGACGAATACATCTACCTAGGACAAAATATCCAACTTGGTAGATCCAACTACAAGAGAGAGGTCAATCGTCGAATCCAGCTAGGATGGGCAGCGTTCGAGAAGTTAAAAAAACGTCTTTTCATCCGTCATACCTCAGTGCCTGAAGTCGAAAGTCTTCGACCAATGTGTGTTACCACTGATGACATACGGATCTGAGACGTGGTCTCTGACAATGGGTCTTCTAAACAAGCTCAAAGTCGCACAGCGTGCAATGGAGAGCGCTATGCTTGGTGTTTCTCTGCGAGATCGAATCAGAAATGATGAGATCCAGATGATGAGAGCAGATGAACGAAGGTTGCCGACATAGCCCAATGGATCTGCAAGCTGAAGTGGCAGTGGGCAGGGCGCATAGCTCGTAAAACTGACGGCCGATGGAGCAGAAATGTTCTCGAGTGGAGACCATGTACCGGTAAGCGTTGCGTCGGACGGCCGTCCACGAGATGAACAGATGACTTGAAGAGAGTCACCGGAAGCTGTTGGATGGAGGCTGCCACTGAACCACTGAACCGGTCGCTCTGGAGGTTGATAGGGGAGGTCTACGTTCAGCAAGGAACATCCAATGGCTGATGTGATGATAATCTCGTAATTCTGATTATTTCTCTAAAAGTAAATATATATTTATATTTTTACATTTTCTTTCACTTCAAATACATGTGGAAATGCTTAGTTTTAATTTTTTAAATTAGTTTTTAAAACGCGTCATGAAAAAAAAAAGAAATGTGTGCTGGGACACATAGTAGAAGTGAAACTTTAACGGACAAGTGGCAAAACGAATCGCAATGAACAAGTGGAAAAACGAATGGCAACGGACAAGTGGAAAAACTAATCGCAACAAAATTTATACTTGAAGTTTTACGGGCAGATTGTTATTGTACTTGTGCAATTTGTAAACCGATTTTACTCGAAGTTATGCTTGTCCCTATTCATCTTTATAGCTGCTGTGAGACCTTCTTCAGTAAAGTATAGTACAGTAAATTTCAGTAAGTTTTTTTTTCTTCGTTTATTTTTAAGTTCTTTATTTATATATATTAATTAATAAATAAAAATATAGATACTAGTACAATGTACTGTATTCTTATATTTAACAAGTAATAAGTTATATTATTGTCGTCCATACATAATAACTCTTCATTTTTATATATTATTATTCTGCATTTATAACAGAATATTGAACCTGCCTTTACTGTAAAGTTTTATAGCATACCTGCGTGTGTCAATTTAATGCAATGAATTCAGATCAATCTCACATTGAACTTACCGAAGACGAGATTATTCGTAATTTTGATAATGAAGCCAAATTATAACGGACATTTTTTGTCTCAGAAATCTAAAGGTATATTTTAGCGTAAAAACTGTTAAATAGGCGACAAGTGTTATTCTGTGTCACATACGAGTTATTTGTGCCTATTTAGAGAATCATTCTTAAGGAGTAAGCTGCAGTCGTGCGTCGGAGCTGACACACATTTTTTTTTTTATTATGTTCCACCAAATGTAAAATTTTGTATTTATAATATGTTGCAGTAGTTTGAGATAATTGTATAATATTTTTTTGGTTGGTGTATCTACAGTAGTTCATATAAAAAAACCACCCTCAAATAATAAAAATTGTTTTTTACACTTCTGAAAATTAATCAAAAAATATTAAAAAAATAATACTGAATATAGAGCTCATTGATATAATTATATTTTTTCACGTTAGATTCATTTAAATATCTGTCATAGTTTCTGAGAAAAAAATAAAACTGTTAGGGGCTGTTACCCCCATATCTCCCTTATGACCGAAAGCAGAGATCTAAATTACAAGTACAAGTACTTTAGGTGAAGAAGTAATATTTAAAAGGTTAAACTATGTCCAAAGATGTCGGTGCAATTACCTTATAGTAAGTCTGCTAGACCCTTTTATGTCATATAAATTACAGATGTACTGATAAGTCCGTTATAGAAAAAACATTTTTTTTATTGTTTGAGAATTTTAGTCATCGAGGTTCCAACTTATTATTTTTTTCTTTAGTGTTTATTAATAAATGCTTAGAATGAAAATCGCAACGACACTATACTCTGCCACAACTCATTGCGCTTGCCAATCTGTCTGCCAAGCGTGGCGAGTATTGGCAAGCCACCAAGGGATGATGGGGGTGGCCTATGTCTAACAGTGACCATCTAATGACTAATGTGGTGGTGGATTTTTCCATTCTACCTTCAAATATTTAAATACATCTACAGCAGAAGGCTGAATCAATCAAAAAATCAATTAATGATACATTTTCTTCTTAATCTTTTCAATGAGCTACACGCAAAAAAAAAGATTTAGTAAATATTGTAACAATAAAGAATTGATTTTTATTTATATATTTCATATACAAAAAAAAATTTAACAGTAACGTCTATTCATAAAAATTAAATAAAAACTATGAAAATACTGTTTCGCTTACAATTTATTATTTAATCTCTTTCATTTTATCAAAACCACATACATCGTTTAAATTTTCGCTTTATTATTTATTTCCTTATTTGAATTAACTACACTTATTTTCAAAGATTTTTTAGGTCTTGTAACAACTCCTTCATCATCAATCCAATTACCTTCAACATCTTTCCAAATATTAATAGGTTTTGATGCGGCTTTATTAGTTAATACTTGATCATCTTCCCATGAAACTGAATCAGATTTAATGCACTTCCAGCTAGCTTTCATTTCACCAGTTATTTCTTCGATGTGTTTGTCTTCCTCACCGTCATTTATTTCGTGTATATCGTCTTCGATACTAGATATCACATTACTACCATCGTCCTCAACTTCTAATACAGGACCTTGTATGAATTCATCACAATCATCTTCATCTAAGTCAGACGCAGTTACTATGTCTGATGTGTCATCATTTGAAGACTCGTCTTTTTCCTTAACAGTAACTTTTGATTTCCAATTACTAAGATTTTTTAACGACATAACATACATCGGTTTTGTTTTTGGGAGAATTTTATACAGCATATTGTAGCACGGTATACATATTTGACTTAGAAAACCAACCTAAAAATAAAAATAATTTAATTTGCCTGATTATAGTAAAATACGAGTACATTTTCTTGTTGGTGATGTTAAGCCTAAAAGATAGAATTTTTAAATAACCTGACTGGCTGGTTGTTCTTCTGGCTTGTTTCTATCCATCATGGGTATCGGAGTTTTACCAGCAGCTTTTTCTTTATCACCTTGGTCATAAAATTCTTCAAAAATTACTTTTACCGTTTTTAACTGTATATCCCAAGGCTTAGTTGAGGCCGACAGATCGGCTGCGGTCATTGAAATAGCCATGGCTAAATCCCTGCAATTATTAGTTATTACATCGATTTATATGTTTCTTCTATTTATATTGTTATTAACATATTAACTTCCAAATAGGTTTACCTGTGACCAGGAACTGCCCAATTAAATTTCGGGTAACTTGATTTACCCGCGTGAATTTCTTTTAGTTTAGCTAAATTTGGAAAAAAGGCTGCAAGATCTGTCGCTAAAATACAGTGCCTTATATAACGTAAGATGTCTTTGTATTCATCACTTGATAAATGCGAAAAAATGTTGTGTCCGTCCTATTAACATATGATTTATATTAAGTTAAAAAAAGGGTAAATTATTAATCTACTTGGTAAGTAGTTATAAAAATTACCTGCTGCAAAATAGTAACTGTAATATTAAAATGATGATGTTCTAAAGGTGAGGTAGTGTACATTGCTGCTAAAGGCGAGGCGGTCTCATTCATATACTTATTTGTATAGCCCCTATGATCCAGGTCATGACAAAGACAAGCTACGAACAATGATAAACGCTAAAAAAAACCAAATTACTAGAATCGCATCAAATGAAAATATTAAACTTACAATTACTTGTTATTTACCATTTTGTAATCAAAGCGCTGCCGGTAGTCACTTTTTAAAATTACGTACATGGCGTGAGCTACTGACCAGCCATGATCAAAATTGTGATATGGTACAGTCCTATAATTTTTCTTAACGGTTAATATAAATCTAGTTACTGTTTCAAAATCGAATTTTGAAATTTCAAAGAGATCATCAAACATAGTTATGACAGCTTTACATTTTTGAAAATCGTCTAACTCAAACGGGTCTAAATAGAAATCATAAATATTCTCCACTGTCTCTTTTTTATCTAAAAGAATCTCTTGAACCTCATGTTCTCTACATGTGTTATGGTAACTTAAAACTTCTAAAGCCACTCTATATTTTTGTTCTTTTCTCATAATTTTATCATATAGTCGAGCATGATGCAGTGCAAGACCAAAAAACGTGGAAAATATTTCGAATGCGACTTCATCCTCGTGATCAAAATTATTATTATTGCGTTTGTTCACCATCTGCACGACGCCTATTACCTTTCCTTGAACTTTAACAGGCATACATAAAATGCTTATGGTTTTATAACCAGTAGCTTCATCTACCTCTCTGAAAACATATCAATAATCAAAATAAATTGAATATTTCTTTATTCAAGTAGGTTCCGAAAGCAATTTTGAATCGTCCTTTTACAAAGTATACAATATTAAAAAAAAAGAAGTCATATGATTTTTAATTATTTTTATGATTTTATTTTATTCCAACCTGTTAAATCTGTAGTCGGAATATGCATCTGGAATATTCATCGTTTCGCCAGATAATGCGACATGGCCTGCTATTCCACGGTTAATAGGCATCCTTATCTCCTTCTTCTCCATATCTCTACCTTGGCCGGGCTCAAATTTCAAATCAAAAACAGTTGATACCAATTCAAAGTTACTATAATCGACTAGAAACAGAGATGCTCTATCTGCATTTACAAGTCTTTGAGCAAATTCCAATATTCTTTTTATTAATTGATCAAGTGACACCATCTCTTCAAATATTGCTCTATAAAAACATATTAAGTTTTAAGTTAAGCGTAATTGAACAAAGCATTATTTTCACTAAAAATTAAAATGTACTATTTTATTTAGTTTTAATAAAAAATAATGTATATAATTTAGGTATTACGATATTTACTGACAAAATATTAGCTAGACCTACACACAAAAGCTTGTAATTCCACTGCTGAACGTAGGCCTCCCCCTTCGACCTCCAGAGCAACTGGTTCGAAGCAGCCTCCATCCGACGGCTTCCGGTGACTCTTCTAAAGTCGTCTGTCCATCTCGCGGACGGTCATCCGACGCTGCATTTACCGGTACGTGGTTTTCACTCGAGAACCTTTCTGCTCCATCGGCCATCAGTTCTACAAGCTATGTGCTCAGCCCACTACCACTTCAGCTTGCAAGTCAGTTGGGCTATGTCGGCAACTTTCGTTCATCTGCGGATCTCATCATTTCTGAATCGATCTTGCAGAGAAATACCAAGCATAGCCCTCTCCATTGCATACTATGCGATAAGTCGCATATCTGTCTTGAGATCTTTTTTAAAAGGCCCATAGAAACCACGTCTCAGATTCGTATATCACAACTGGTAACACATTGGTCAAAGACTTTCGACTTCAGGCACTGAGGTATGACGGATGAAAAGACGTTTTTTAACTTCCCGAATGCCGCCCATCCTAGCTGGATTAGACGATTGACCTCTCTCTCAAAGTTGAACCAACCAAGTTATAATGCACGATAATAACTCGAGAGTAGAAATTCCAACCGATATCGGGGTGTCCATGATATGAATATTTGACATGATTTTTGTCTTGTCCATTTTCATTTTAAGGCCCACCTGTTAGGAAACTCTATTGAGGTTACAGTCGACTCTCGATAATTTGAAACTCAAGGGACCAGAGATAAATTTCAAATTAACAAGAGTTCAAAATAACAAGTGTTTAAATAACCACAAGGGGTGGGGGGGACTCAAGTAAACAAGAGTTTGATCAAAATTCGTCATTTACTATTTCTATATTATTATTATGTTATTAACAATTAAATACAATAATACAATTATTCACAATTTTTTATTTCGAAAAAAAGTCTGTTTTTTGTTTGTTTACTAAGTGACTTCAGACTATCATTCATTGTCTAAAGAATTTTCGATAGTGGTGAGAGCTGTGAAAAAATCGTCATTCGTGTCGGTTTCCACACGCTTTTTTTTCACTTATGGAAAGACATTTCTTCTTTCTTGGACTCATTAACGTTTGAAAGAAGACTAGAATGCGTACTTACTCATATCTCTTTTATGTAAACAATCGACATGTCTGTACATGTAAGTGAACAAACGACATGTCTGTGCATGATAAACGTTTCAAATAATAGAGAGTAGGGAAGCCCTGACTTCAAATTATCGCATGTTCACGAGCAATATACTACTCTTTCCACTTCAAATTACCGAGAGGACCAATTAAAATTGATTTTATTCAAATTATTGAGTAGTTTTCAAGGGACCGGAAAAAAGTTTCAAATTAACGAGTGTCAAATTATCGAGAGTCGACTGTACTGAGCATAATGCTGAGGTGTTCCAGGGATTCTGCCATAAGCACGATATCGTCGGCAAATCGAAGGTGAGTTATGTACTCGCTGTTTATATTGCCTAATCCTTTCCATTCCAGAAGCTTGAAAGCGTCTTCCAATGCTGCGGTAAACAGTTTCGGAGAGATGAAATCTCCCTGTCTCATACCTTGCTAAAATGGAATAGCTCTCGTGCTATGCTCCTGTACTCAAACCGACATATTAACGTTATTGTACAAGCACTACAACACTTCGATATACCGATAGTCAATGTGGCACCTCTGGAGAGACTGCAGAACCTCCCGGGTTTGATCAAATTGAAGTCTTTCTCATAGTCCACAAACGCCAAGCACAATGGCCGATTTAACTCCTCGATCTTCTGTATAATCAGCTGCAGCGTATATATTTGGTCTATAGTACTATAGACTTTTGGAAACCGACTTGTTAGGGAGGCTGGACGTCATCAAACTTGCCAGTCAGACGATTCGTAATGACCCTAGAGAACAGCTTATAAACATGCCTCAGAAGCGTAATGGGCCTGTGATTATTAAATGTGGTTTTATCACCCTTTTTGAAGAAGAACACTACCACGCTTTTGTTTCAGGCTTCCTGCATTACGCCCTCAAGCAAGACGGCATTATAGAGCTTCTAAAGGGCCTCCCCTTGCTTTCAGAAGCTCTGACGTAATACTGTTCTCGTCCGGTACCTTATTGTTTTTAAGCTGTCTCAGAACCCTAATAATCTAGAGCAAAATGATGTCTGGGATATCTTCGGAATAATGTCGGGTAAGCTCGTCTCATGGATCTTTAACCGAACTACGAACAGGTTGGTTGACCGAGGTATACTACTGCCTGTAAAACTTCTCTACCTCTCAATATCTCGGCTCTGGCCGACGCTGTTCCACCATCTTCTTTTCTTATTAGCTTCGACAACAGGCTTTGACCAACAGATGAATCCCTTGAAAACTTTGGAGCTCTGATTCCGCACTATCGTATGCTTAATACGTTTTGTATTAAAGACACGTATATAGTGTGCCTATATGCTTCAAAGTCACCAGAGGAATGCAAGCGTCGTTCGTTATTTAGTTTACCACTTACTATATCATCATATGGAAATTAGTCTTAATTCTAAATGATCTTGTAATTTAGATATAAATTGTATGTGAATAAAAGTAATCAAAAAGCATTTACAATAATCATACTTAACAACATCCAATAGGAAATCTGACATGCTACGTTCCCTTTTCTTATCTAAGTATAAATTACAGAAATGTAAAGTTAGACTCCCCCAAACAACAAATTCAGAACAAAGTTTTTCATCCTTATCTTCAAATTTATTCGTAAGTCGCCACATTTCTATCACATAGGCAGTTTTTCCATTTACTGTTAGTATAGGTTGGTACAAAACGTGATTAATTTCATTCTGAAACATAAATATACATTAAATATAATTATATAGTCTTAAATATCTTGATTTCTAAGTACATTGACTGGTTCGTCGCCGCAGTTGGCAGTTACCCTGCTTTCGGTTTCAGGCTTGTGGGTTCGATTCCCGCCCCGAGTCTGGGTGTAATATACATATATGTATATATAATAAAAATATGCATATCAGTTGGCCGTTACCTAAAACAGAGACATTAAGTCGCCTACCTTATGAAAAAACGACCGTATGTGTATATTAAACATATTTATTTCATTCAATTGTTTAATTAAATTATATAGTAATTATATAAAAACAAAGAAAAATTCATGACGCTGAACATAGATAAAGACTCAGAAAATTTTCTCATTTGGTCTAAAGATAAAAGGATTGTAAAAAGATCTATATAAGAAAATCTTAGCTAGATATCTTACGAAACCTACCAAATCGGCATCCAAAGAAATAAGTTTTAGTCCGAATATTTACAGCAAAAATAATATATACTTTTGTTTATAAAATAGGATAATATCGAAGCTAGTTTGCAGCAAACAGGTACGTGCACAAAACTGATATCTATATAACGCTCGAAAACGATAGCTAGTAGTTAGCTTTTTTTTTCTTGTTAGGCTATGCTTAAAAGTTATTATTTGTTTAATTTAAGTAGAACCAGTTCTAATAAGAAAATAATTGTGTTTTCGTTTCCAAAACTGTCTTATAATATTAGTTTGTATTCCAACCCAAAAAAATAAATATTTTAGCTGATATACTATCATTTACCAATGTGTACAATGTACATACATACATGTAAATGCTTTATTTACAAGATTACCTCATTTTTTATGTCGAATACACGTAAAATTTTTTTTGATAACTTTGGAAATGACAAATTATCTTTTCTTGACAAAAGTAAGCATGTTCCACATTTCGCCACCTCTAATACGTGTCCAACTTCATCTGTGTCTACTCGTGCCAAAAGTGTGGAAGTAACTAGATCCTTAAAATAATTATTTAATAATTTATTTAAAATAAGTTTGCCTAACTACTTTTAAAATAATTAATTGAGAAAACTATCCAGCAGGACTTTGTAACTAGATGATACAGATACTGTAGTGTACCTTGCAAGTAACAATCTTAATTTTGGACTATCCATATTTTTAAAATATTTAGAAATTTGGACAGCATACGAAGTCAATAAGGAAAACAATTTATACAAACAATAATCACAGAAACAAAATCTTTTGACACTATTAGCTAATGAAAGTTTTACTATCGCTGTAGAGGTTAGAGGCACCCTGAACCACAGATATCCACGCAGGGAACGAGGTCGATTATTTCTAATATAATGGAACGAGGTCGATTATTTCTAAATACACGACTTTATCACCATTGGAACATCTCTGGCCACCAATAATTTTTCTTCTCGAGCCGAGCCTGGATTTAGTGGTGACTTTGGCAAATACTTCACACTACCTCCGTCTCACGTCATTTTAACAGTTAATTTCTTGCTCAAAGAACCAGAATTCCTATTTATCCTTAATCATCAATTTTATACATAATTGTAGACAAATTTTATATATAATTATCTCTTTTGTTTTTAACTATACAAAACAAAATGTGTTTGACGTTAAAATTAAACTAGATTTATTTAACTCAACGCAAGCGAGCATTGATTTAACTCAAAGCAAAGTGTACAATGAAATATATTTATCAATAGGTATTACTTTAAACACAATTAGACTGATTTGAAAAAAAAAACTTACAGAAGTGGAGTCGGGTACAAAATATTGTACAAAAGTAGGATGATCTGGGTATAATTTATACACACGATAGGCATCCGCGCCAACAGAAAAACTCATGAAGCGAGCAAGTTCTAACGTAATAGAATGCTCATTCATATCCTCATTTAATTTATTGACCAATTCCTGTAATTTCATAAAAGAAAAGTATAAAGCTATATTATAGTAGGTACCGTCACATAGTCTATTTTACTTTTTACCAACTACAAAATAGGAATTATTTTTTACCCAAGTGCAAGTTATTAATATCTTACGATTACACATTAAATTAGTGTATATTTTGCTAAATTACTATTTAACAAACAAAAACATACAATGTTGTAGAAATTTTCCTCACAACTGATACTAAGTTTTGTTTGAGTTACGTTTAATTTTTTTTTTCTTGTTCAACATAATTTCGTCGCTTTTTCTTGTTTTTCCACATGTCGTAATAATATATAAAAGTTCCACTACTATAAACAGTACCCGTTCGAGTTAGTGGCACATACACATACATATAACTCGTATAACGATAGCATTAACTGCTGTTAAAAGATGGTGTTAACGCTGCTTTACATAGACCTTACCTTACCCCTATTTTCTTCCACCACAGGCGGAATTTAATGTTTACCATATACTACTTTTATTATTTTGCTTATATGACGTATTCGCAAATATTTCCGACCGACAAAAAGGAAGAGGAATTTTTAAAAAAATCCTCCATTAAAAAGTAATCTCAATAAAACCTTTTTCCCTTTTTATCATGGACATATTTTTAGTAATATATACCTATAAAATGTGAATAAAATTGAATTCAACTTTTTTTAAATCATGCATGCTTACCATAAAGGTTTCGTTTTTTGTGATTTGCTTTTGATTTTGCCTAATAGTACTTTTGGTACTTAAACAGGATGGTTTATCCTGAAATAAGAAAATATAATTTAATGGTTCCTCTTTTTGAAATATTTAAGTAAATTTAATAAAATAATTGTAAAAAAAGTTTAATCTTACTATATCACGTGTCATTTTTTTAACCAACCACTGTTCTAGCTGGTATATTGGTACATTGTCCATTATGTACGCTTCTAAAAAGTTGCGGTTGCGGTCGAGATAGTCGATTATATCAACTGAAGCGTCTTTAGCTTTCTGTTTTGCTGTGATAAAATAAAAATTATGAATGATTAAATTTTTGTAATTATTTTATAGAATTTCTATGAGGTTTTTATAAAGTCTACCTAATCTTTTTGCTTTCCTCTCCCTTTTGACATCTATACTGTTTAGTGCTGAAAGGGTTTTTGAAATACATCCTCTATGGTAATGTGACCACGGTTTAGATTCCAATATAGGAGACTTGGGCAATTCTTGTTGACTACCTTAAAAATGATTAATGTTAAATTATAACAGTGACACAAATACAATAGTAATATAATTATTATTTTTTGGATCACGTAATATGTTAGGGCCTGAGTCATCTAAGCTTCTACCATGTCAATTTAAAACATTAGTTCGTTTCTTTGTTCATAACAAATAAACTCTGCTACTATTGAACTGGTTTCAAAACCTTTCATAATTATATAGCTATATTGCCCGGAAATAATCACTACATAGTATAAAACAAAGTCGCTTCCCGCTCTGTCTGTCCCTATGTTTGCTTAGATCTTTAAAACTACGCTTGATTCAAGCAGAAGGTTTATATATGTATATAGCATGCATAATATAGTAGAGAAAGACTGATAATTTCAGAGATTTCTAAAGTGATGTCGTAAATAAACACATTTTTTGCGCTTAAATTGAAAACGCTGGCTGAACCCTACGAGATAGATCAAAATAATGTACTACAGTATTATACACCTTAAAAAGGTCTATGAATAAGTCCCCGATGGTATATGTCTATCTTTTAGGGATAACCCACAATAACCATTTTTTATCCTTTCCTTATTTTATTATAAATAGAAAAAAAATGTGAGCCGTCACGGGACGCCTGGCAGATGTGAAACATCGACATTATTTTGTAAAAGTAATATGCAGAAAAGAACATATTGTGATAGGAACTAAATATGTCATAATGATAAAACAAAATATTACGATTTTTTTCCAGATAACGATGACTATTTATTGAATAAACATTTATTTTCATTAAATACAAAAATTTACGAATTTATTTCAAATCGTGACTACTTAATTCGTTTAATCAGTGACTTCCATTGCGCATGGCGACGCGTCGCCACACCGCACACACTACTGCATATAGACTGTATATAATATATACCATCGTATAGCGTGGCGACGCGTCGCCACGGCATGCGTCGCCACGCCAGAAATCGGTTTTACGTGCGGCTATAGATGTTTCACATCAATAATGGCTTATTTACAAAGCGATTTTAAGCAATACAGCATTAATCCTTATCCAATTAAGTACCTTAAATACATTGTGCATTTAATATAGATCAATATGGCCCTTTACAGCATATAATTAAAATTAATATTTTCTAAGATATTATAGTTTTAGCATAGCGGTTGCGGCGGTACCGACCGGGGAGCCGGTGGCGCGTACCTATAAGGCTCGGACTCCACCAGAGCGGAGATGTGTTTTAAACAACCAATATAATTTAGTTCAGTGGTATCCACTGAAGCGGAGGGGAGACGAGGTGTGTGCATAACGAAATTCTATTGGTTGTTTAAACACATCTTCGCACCGCTTGTCTCGTATCCGCTTTGGTCGAGTCTCGGCCTAAATAGCGCGTCGAAGGCCGCGCTTCGCGCTATAGCATTTTATGATGATATGTAGCACATTGCACCCGTGCGCAACCGTGGCGGGTCGCTAGTAATTTATCAAATATGCTACGCTACACGCTACGGATCAGTAGACCAGTACGTCTACCATGAGTTTCCAGAGACGATAGTTCACGATACACGCTAGCGAGTGTAGTAGACAATTTGTATGGAAAGTTGAGCAGCGCCTGTCGCGGATAATGTCATTACTATTGCGTTTCTACGTTTACTACTGTAGTTATGTCATGTGCATAAAGGTCAACGATGATGTTCGTGTCTAAATCGTGGACTTGTAATATTTTTTCATTGTTATAAATTTTATTTAACTATGTTACTTATTTCTCGTTATTTTTTAATGATTAATTTTACTACTAATGCTGGTGTTATAAATAAATAGGTTTATTCATCTAATGTAAATGTAATTGAACAAACAAATAACAATAAAAGTTTATGAAGTAATTTCAAATTACGAATATTATATAATTGGTTAACTGTAAGTAATATAAATAAATATAATATTAATACATATTAAAATGTTTTATTATTATTTAATAAACCATACTTAAATCGCTGTCTGGGACGATTGGCGAAAGCAACTGTGAATTGCAACTTTCAGATGAAGTTCCTTGCATTGAATACTGTCTGTGCATCTGAAATCATTACAGAAAAAAGTTTATATTTTATAGTAATTTATATTTAATAGCATTTTGTATTACAAAATTTGTTTAAAACTATTTAAATGATACCAGAAAAGAACACTTGATACCAAATAAGCACGAGTTCATATCAGAGCTAGCACCGTTGTTTTTAAGTGTAGTGTTTCGTTTTATTAATCTTGACTACGTAGATAATGATGATACCTTTCATGTAACATATACCTAAATACTTTCAACTTGCTACAGTGGAGCAGTGTGGCAAATTAAACTTCAATACTTCTTCTTTATAGGAAAGATAATGGCAGTTGAAAAATACATACCTACTACTATAAAATAATCTAGTAAGCTTTGTAGTATTATGTTTAATATTCAAGCAAATTAAAAAACTTTTACTATTTAAACATAAAACTAAACGACCTACGCATTTTCTTTTATATTGAATACTTCGCTGTTGCGTGATGTAACGTGCAGTTTTATTTCCTATCCCACCTCAATAAACGGGTTTCTTGAAGCAATTTTTTATGTATATTTGTTATACATTCTGAGATATGTATGTATATTCGCTAATTCACTCAAAGCTTAAGCTAATTCATTTGCTTTATGGAGAATAGATTTCAATTATTGCCCAGATACTTTATTTACAGTATACACAATTATATTGATTGCAACTATAATAGAACACGTGGCACCATTCATTCATTCATATTATTATTTGATTCTATTGTATTTGGCTTCAGTTTATTGTGTACATAATACAAATTATCTTTAATTACTAGTAGCCAATATTTGTGCAATGAAAACTTTATTGTTATGTTTTATAATATATTTGAGTGCTGACCTGGGGGTAATTATGAATATTGATGTCATATAAATGATTAACTATAAACTACTGTGCGAGTCACGTTGGTTGGACATTAAGTTAATTGAAAATTTTCGGAAAACAATAGATAATAATCGTGAGCAGTATTTAACTGTGATTATTAAGTATCATATCCATACCTATTGTTTAAGACTGATATTATTTTGTCCGTTTTTATTTTTAATTTATTGATACTAAATACAATATCTAGGTGTCGATCACTAAGCTATTCATTAGAACATAAAATATTGTTAAACGTAAATAAGGAGTGGACCATTTAAAATTTGGAATTTCCATTCCGATTTCCATTCCGGTTCCAGCCGATTCAAATTCCAAATTTTAAATTCATTCATATCAGTTCAGTTTGGATAAATTAAAAAACAATTTGTTAAAAATAGCACAAAAATATATATCGCATTAGATAATTAATTCGCAATTTGTTTTTAAACAAAAGTATAATAATATTTTTTATTCTTCTTTATATTAGATCACAAAGAAATAAACAAGAACTATCAAAAAATCAAAAAATCATGTACAAAGGCAATCTTATTCCTAAAAGAGCGATTTCTTCCAGACATCCTTTGGGTATAGGACACAGCATAAAAAACGCGCTAAGGAAACAAAAAGTCAATATTTTTAAAGCGTGGCTTAAGATAAACGTGTAAATCAGTGTTTCCCAACGTGGGGTCCACGCCCCACTGGGGGGCAATTTGATAGTTAAGGGGGGCAATTTAAAAATGGACTCGACACGACTTTCACCCTTTCGTTTGGGTTATTTAAATGCAATGCTATACCTTGTCCAACCGTTTATTATCTTTTTGACAGCTTACGTCTATAAATTATACTTTTTTTTCGAAATAATGTACTACATTTTGAATTTCAGTTTTTTTTTTCATTATATGTTTTGAAATTTTACTTACGATGTTTTGATAACAATTTCATAGTGATTTCTTCCTAAAACTTATCATTTATATTTCTTAAGGGAACAAAACAATTTTAAAGGTTAAAAATTATGCATGGGGGCATAAAAAGAAATATTAAGGTGGGGCATGCCCTAAAAAGGTTGGGAAACACTGGTGTAAATATTATGTAACTTAAGGTATTTTTTGAAACAAGAAAGAGATTGAACTTGTATTATAGAAAGGGCAAGAGAGTTCCAAAAAAAAGTAAACAAAAGAAAAAGTAAACAATATAGCAAGCGAGATGATGTGAGTATTCCTGCGAAATTTGGTGCTGCATGTATTGATTACGAAAACAGAGACATGGTCAAATTTGCGAAGACTAAATATGAATTCTGGAGGTGCTCAAGCTTATTTGTTTGTTCCTCATTAAGATCTAGATAGCAAATATCAGCATAGTCTAGAATTTTAGTACTCGTAAGCAAAGGAAGAAAAGATTGAAGCTGGCGAAGTGATCGAATGAAAAAGAAATGAAAAATGAAAAAGGTTTTCCGGTTAGTCACAGTAATTAATTACAATGATTTTAAAAATGACTGGTGGTATAAGTGACCTGCAGTCTATACAACGCACCAGTTTTATTATATATATATATATATATATAGTTTGCGGCTACAATATCCCTACATAGCATTTAAGCGACAAAAATCACGGTATAATTGTTAACAGTGCAATAGAATTAGTTTCATTCGCAATCCAGAAACACACAAAAAAAACTATAAAACAATTATAAAAATGTTTACCTTTTTTTTATGAAACTCGTCTTCGTTTATCCGAACCTTATTTTGCCTCTCCTTGCGTGGATCTGTCATTTATTACTACTAGAAACAAAAAAAAATGCATAAAATAAATATACACGAATTTTTATTATAATACTAAAATTAAAACAAAAAGAAAAAAAAATTAAATATTGGACAAATTTATATACAAATAGCTTCAGTAAAACTGTGAGCGAAGTTTACATTTATTGATAAACTAATATAAAAAGTGAAGTAAACGTAATTGTTGAATAATAAAAATAAAAAAAAACATTAGTCAAGTTAATTATGCACCATTTTTATAAAATCATTGGATATTTTATGTACTTACTCTTTGAACGCAATATTGTTATTTAGTCCACATAATCAAATATTATTAAATCGAACTGATATACTATACTCGTATAGCGTGCGATGTACCCGCTCCATAGAGAATCTCAAAAACAATAAACGCTCTATAGCTTCCCGCAGCGGTAGGTACCCAATAAATGTACGGACTACGTCAGGGTCATCCGTTATCGATATTTATTTTAACTACTTACGGTTTCCCCCGGTTTCGCACGGGTAATTTATAATATTCTTAACAAGAGTGAGAGGCACGACGCCAGGATGGTCGCATTTAAGCGAGTCCCGTCATCGATGTAAGTCCCGCGCTTGAAACTATCACATTTTAATAATATATTCGTTTAAATAATATAGTTTTAAGGATTATTAATAATGTGCATGAAATGCTTAAGTAACTAACGTATTTAAGTAACGTATATTAAGTTGATTCAATAATACATAGGTATTATTAGGTATGGTCCCACCATAAAGCTTATTACGACATTTTTTTTTTTTTTTTTTTTCAACAATTTTCAACAATTATCGTCACATATCAACCAATTTAAACAAAACCTTAACAAATTATAGACTAAAACTTTCCTAATTAAAAAATGTCTGGTGATGAAAACTGCATGAAAATCCATTTTGTAAATTTTGGACTTACCGCAAACAGGCAGATACACGTGGCGGGCCAATTTATTTTATAATATTTAGTGACAAATCCGATATTTGTATTTGTTGATACGGTTAATATTCGTCAGGCAAGTTTAAAGCTTAGTACATTTGTATAACATGCATAAAAGCCTACTAATTTAAATATACCCAAAAGAAAGTATGTTATCTGCATTTAACGAAGTTTTGTGCTTTCATTGTTCTGCATATCTTATCTCATTATGCCTTCACTTATCACTGTAATAATATTGCATATCCTGGAAATATATTGATACTTATTAAAACAAAAAGATATTTGGATATAACTTATGTTATTATATTTTAAATGTTTAATTTAAAAAACAAACTAATTGCACCGTTTGCCTGTCGTATTAGGTACCAGGATGTCCTATATAGACAAGGGTTGTCTGGAAGAAATCACTATCAGTGATAAGACCGCCTTTGCACTCTATTTTGTATATTTCTCTTTGTTACTTTTTTATGTATTACTTAAGTGTGCAATAAAGTATATATATATATATATGTTATGATGTGATTAAATTCACATATTCACATTTTAAAGCCATAGCATCTACAAATTCGGATTATACGATATTTGCGAAAGGAAAGTTATTAGGTCCTTAAAAGTTTTTAAATAGTTTGTTTGAGATTGGCTAAGGTCAAATTTGGCGAAAATCGACTCTATATTCAGGTTGCGTGGTGTGTAGTGTTTAGATGATTCTTAAGAAATAACATCTCTATTTATCCTTAGAAAAAACTAGGTTGATCTTTTAATCCAGATTTCGCGAGTGCAAAGTCTTTATATTCACACGCATCCTGCCATGCATCCCCTATGGTAATGTTGTAATGTGTGATTGAAAATGAGACGTCTTGTTTGCTCCAAAGTTCGTTTATTAATCCTTTTTTTTTATTAGAGTAACACAATTTATATTAGAAGGGTCAAGGAAACCTTACATACATACACTACACCTTCCACGGCACTTAAAAAAAAATTTGGTTTAATTTTTTTTACACTGAATTCTACATATTTTAATTTTACATAATAAGCATTACAATGAAAGTATGGATGGTACAATGAATGTTTCGGTTTAAAAACGGATAAATATATTAATTATATTACAAGGTAAGGTATTCAATTATTACAAAACTCTGGAGTTAATGCTACATAATTATTATATTAACTTATTATTACGATTTATCCTAAAGGAATACAAAAATAAAAATATTGTGATAAATACTTACTTAACTTTAAAAGATATATAATATACTAGAGGCCGCCCGCGACTTCGTCCGCGTGGAAACCCTATGAGCGACTTCTTCCCCCACCTCACGCGCCGCTCGTCGGACCGCCCGCCCCGCCCCCGCTTCCGCTACCGCCTTCGGTGCCGCCGTGCCTATTATGTGTCTATGTATCTATTTTCAATTAGGAATCAATCCCGCGGGAATTACGGGATAAAAAGTAGCCTATGTGTTATTCTGGGTCTTCAGCTACCTACATACCAAATTTCATCGTAATAGGTTCAGTAGTATTTGCGTAAAAGAGTGACAAACATCCATACATACATACTCACAAACTTTCGCATTTATAATATTAGTAGGATTAAAAATTTGCAACTTCTTGCAAAAATAAATGTCAATCCGGGAAAATAATTTTGTATAGGTACCTATTCTTCCTTTATTCTTAAGTAGATAGTCTATAGCAATGTTTCCCAACGTGGGGCCCACGCCCCACTGGGGGGCAATTTGATAGTTAAAGGGGGCAATTTAAAAATGGACTCGATTATTTAAATGCAATGCTATACCTTGTCCAACCGTTTATTATCTTTTTGACAGCTTACAACCAGTGCTGATTAAGGTAACTTGATGCCCTAAGCAATTTTCCCCTGTGGGCCCCCCCCTATCCTTAAGTGAACTACAAAGAATTAACTGAAAAAAAAAATTGAATACATATCGTAGGTAGAATATGTTATGTGTTGTTCCTTTTGCCCTTATCCCATGCTAGGGGTGCTCATGGGAAAAAAATATCGATAATTTTATTATCGATAATTATCGTTTTGTGTTATCGATAGTTATAGATAATTATCGAATGAACACTTATCGATAATTATCGGATAAAAAGTTATCGATAGTTGGGGACAGTTATCGATAATTATCGGATAAAAATTATCGATAGTTGACGATAGTTCTCGATAATTATCGGTTCAATTTTCAGACGACGAAAAAAAAAATGTCAGTCATCCGGCCTTCAGTATAGACATTTTCCTCCGTACCCTATACGAATACCTAAAAAAAAAAAGGTCATCCGCCGTCCAATATCGACATTATCCTCCGTACCCTATCCGAATACCTAAAAAAAAAAGGTCCTCCGCCGTACCATAATTATCGATACTTATCGGATCCAAAAACAATTTTCGATAATTATCTAATACCACAATATTATCGATAATTATCGGATGGCACAAAATTATCGATAATTATCGGATCGCAAAAAATTATCGATAATTATCGAATGAAAACTTATCGATAGTTATCGATAATTATCGAATAAAAAATTATCGAGTAGTTACGAATTATCGATAATTATCGCACACCCCTATCCCATGCTAGGTGGGGTCGACACAACATGATTTCGTCTCTGTCATGTCGTCTCTGGTGCCCCCCCAGACGGGATGCCCTAAACAATTGCTTAAATAGCTTATAGGCTAATCCGGCACTGCTTACATCTATAAATTTCAGTTTTTTTTTTCTCATTATACGTTTTGAAATTTTACTTACGATGTTTTCATAACAATTTCATAGTGATTTCTTCCTAAAACTTATCATTTATATTTCTTAAGGGAACAAAACATTTTGTTAGTGCACCTTTATTATTTATATTTTTTATTAATCACATTCAATTGTTTATCTATGTATATTATTTAATTCTCAAACCATAAGCAAAACACTAAACTTGGAACTTATTAAACGACTAGCGGCTCGCCCCGGCTTCGCACGGGTATTTAACTAAAATGTTAAAAATTATAAATTTATATTTTTTATCACCTACACCTGCGTCGATACTGAAAAATATTTTATAATAGGCGGATTGAGTTGTCAAATCCACTTCGAAGCAAAAGCAACCCCTTTTAACCCTGTTAGGGGATGAATTTTGATAAAATACGAAACACGTCTTCAATCAATTCTGTTAAAGAATATTTTATGCAAAATTTGAAGTAGATTGGACCAAGAAACTACGTTGTCCCATACAAACTTTGCCCCCCTTTTTTGCCCCCTTAGGGGTAGAATTTCGTAAAATCCAATAGAATATCGTTTTTATATTTAGTGACATTTAACATAATTTAACATAATAGTATATTAATTGAAAATGATGTTTATCTAAAATATTAAAACGATTTCTATTCCTATCCGACATATTTAGTAAATTTTTAAGTTTAACAAAATAATAACTCAAAAATAAGTTTTGTGAGATTTTAAGATTCGTTAGACCAGATGGCGTCTATGTCGCGTAGGCGTATTTCTATTTTCTTAAATATTTATTTTTAAATTTAATTACAATGAAACAAAAATTAAATGTTACTGTGAGTTATGTATAATTTTTATGTATTAAAGTTATTTAAATTGGTTTTGTATTTTTTACGTGATACGTGCACAAACAAAAATTATAAGATATGGCGCTGATTGAAATTAAATAGCGCTATTAAAATTTGTGTATTAATAAAACAAAGGCTTCAACAAATTTATTATTTGTATAGATTAACAGTTTCACGATTTAAGTTGATCAGATCGATTATTATTTATCGATGATAAAGCTAATGGTCAATAGAAACAATTCTTAATTTTTTTTCATTCATTATCCCACTACTTTAACAAAATAATATTACATAATTTTTTTACACAATTCGCAGTCTATCAATTTTCCTACAATTAAGCATAAAACATATCTTATCTTTTATTAATATATTTTTTTCATAATTATACCGTTATATTCTTTTTACAATCAAATAGTTTATCTTCAAAATATTTATTTATAATTCATAAAACAATTTGTTTATTTACTTTTAAAATTCGGACTTGAAAACATTGATTTTTTTTAATTACATGAAAGTGTAATAACGTAAAGCGATATTAATACTTTATTTTAAATTTTATTAACAATGGAAATTTACTAACATCAGGTTGAAATAAGATTCACAGATTCATATAATTAGTGTACGAATAACTTGCCATATACCTACATAAAAGCACATAAAAGTCTTGTGCCAGGTAAGTTGAAACGCGATCTTTGTATACCTACTTGTTACACAATACGTATAATGTACCTACTTTATAGGAATGTGATCCTATGAAATATGTAAATAACTATGTTTTTAATATTATCATTTTTCGATAATACAATCTTTTTTTAAAAAGTATTACAACATAATTATGGAAGTTACTATACATATTACGACATTTTAAATAATATTACTATGCAAAGTTTACTGTTTCTAAGATACTAGGTACTTATTATAAGGATCATTATTACATAAGTTCGTAAAGAAAAACTCTTTTATAAAAATACGTAATTTAGACCCCTTTTATGTGTCATTTTTCTATTTAGTAAATCTAATCAAATTTATCAACACTAGATTATTAGCAAAACGGTGATAATTAGTTAATTAGCGGCTAATATTTTATAAGTTTAAACTCGATAAAAACTTTTAAATATTTTAATACAATACTAAACGTACATCGTTCGTAACGTACATCTGTACCTATATTTTTTTTTGTTTGCGCATAACTTTCCCAAATTCGGGGCATGTTTTGATATTATGTGCAAAAAACATGAAACGATAAACTTATAATTAATAAATATACTTATCATTAAAGTATATAATTAATTAGTAAGTTACAAAAAAAAATGAAATATGTACATTATAAATTTTTCTTCTTTTTTTACGAAATCATATTATATGGCAATATTTATAGTATGTATTATAAAATTAAAGATTTACAGTAATTAAGGTATATCCATTGTCATTTGTAATGAATTTAATAACTATACTTGAGCCAAATTCGATGTGGAATTTATTAAATTATAATAAATTATACAAATGAATATAAATTTTTAAAAAAAAAGTTATACATTATGTTGAGAATACAAAATTTAAGATATTTTATAGTTATTTTTTTAAAAAAAAGGTAGCTAAAACAATTACTTTCATTTTTAATATTCGAATAATTTTGTTGTTTACCTTGTAACTGCATAGGACGATGTATGATGATGTATGTAGCAGCTAATTTTCACAGACTTGTATCATTTTGAGTACTTCTTTCTTCTCAATATTTTTCGTAAGTTTGATTGGTATTCTTCTTCTTTCTTCACTAGGCCGAAGTCGAGGTCCGTTGTCTTCATAAATCGAGCATGTTTATTGTTTATTTTTTGTTAAAAATAAAATAAGAAGTTCATTATTCATCAATCTTGCAGTTTTTACTTCATTCTTCGGTATTATATTATTTTGATATTAAATTTATTTGTCTTCTATTCTAATTTTTATTTTATAGTCCATAGTTTTTTTATTTTGTTTTCTTGTCTTATATCCGTGTCTTCCTTTTTGTAAATTTACACTCCTTTCTCAGACGCGCACTGCCGCGCCTGTAAGGGTCGCCATGTAATGTGTGATTGAAAATGAGATGTCTTGTTTGCTCCAAAGTTCGTTTATTAATCCTTTTTTTATTAGACTTTAGAGTAACATAATTTATATTAGAAGGGAGGCTTACATACATACACTACAATGTGACCACGGCTTAGATTCCAATATAGGAGACTTAGGCAATTCTTGTTGACAACCTTAAAAATGATTAATGTTATATAATAATGCAATGTCAATCAGCGCAGTTTTTAAATAAACGGTACACGACTTGAATATGTGAACAAGAGACATCATGCACAATCACCATGCTCAGCAGAAACGGAAGATGGAGTGGTTCTTGGTAATATTGTTGCGACTTTTAAGATATATGCCGGCCGGCTACGTTTTATGTATGAATAGTCCACTAATCACGCCACACACAAACTTTATACTGCGGCCACACGACAGGGGAATAGCGAGGGAAGTGGGCAGAGAAGTAGTGTGGCTGCGTTACTGTGTCCAGGTTTTGGCGGTAAATGTCACAAAGTTAATATTTGAAATAAGCGACAAAATTTGCGCTATTTGTCCGATTCGGCTGTATCAGCAGCGACTCCATCCCTTAAGGCTGACTCTCTAAAAATGGGTAACAGCCACCTTGTCTGTTCTGTTATTTTTATTTTTATAGATAAATAGGCTAAAACTCGACTTTTTATTCTCATAAAAAATCAGTACAACAATTTTTTTTACTTATTACCTATTCTTTTTTTATTTTAATGGCAAAAGTTTCTTGTTGACTATGAAATTGTACATATTATCTGTAAAACTCTGTTGGTTGCAAGGAATTTATATACAAATGATATAGCGCGTCAAGTATAAGTTGGCGTTCCTATGGAAGCACCTCCTACACCCTTTGTCTTGCCACTTTTTTGTTTATTTTACCAATATCTCCCTAGAAAATAATTCTCTGTGTCTCATTTTAGATTTTGGGTAAGTTTTTTTAATCAGGGTAAATAAAACAAATAACAACAACAACAACAAGTACTCTTTATTGTACACCAAAAAATTTTTTTACAAATACACAGTAAAATTGTAAGAGAAATGTACAAGAGGCGGCCTTATTGCTAAAGCAGCAATCTCTTCCAGGCAACCTTAGGTAGAGGATATAAATAGAACGGTAGGGGTGTACAAAACATATCCACAATATAATACATACATACATATACATACACAAACGTACATATATACACATACACATTAAATATATAGACATAAATACAAATACACACATACAAATACATACATCTAGCCATATGTCTACATACATACGCACAATAAGATATAAATGAAAAAAAAATTTTTTTTTCTAAGATATTTCTGAAAGAACCGTGAACCGCATAGTTTCGGAGGGAAAAACCGTGAAAAATAATTTTACAGCGATAACTGAAGTCTCTAATAAAGCAGCTGAAGGACCTTCCACGTCCACAGCTTGTGATAACAATTTCACACCAGAAGATACTGCTTCCGAAGCTAAGGCGGTAAAACTAGTCACTCCAGGTAAAACTAGAAAAAGAAAATTAACTGTTTCTAATTTTGATGACTTTGATATTTGTGTTATTAGACGCAAAATCCAATCTTATTATTTAAATAATTCAGTCCCTACTCTCAGAAAATTACATTGTGATCTAAAGGCAGACATAAATTTCAAGGGCAGTATAGAATCTCTCAGAAAAATTCTACACAAGTTGGGTTTTAGCTATAAAAAGAATAAATCGAAAAGAATGGTTCTCATGGAACGATATGATATTGTTGCCTGGCGATCAAGATTTTTACGAGAAATAGATAATAATAGAAGGAGTGACAATCCGAGGCCTATCGTTTATTTGGACGAGACTTATTTACACCCTGGCTATAAAGTTAAAAAATGTTGGCAGTCTGAGGAAACTGAAGGTGTCCTTACAGAAGTCTCGGAAGGTCAGAGATGGGTCATCGTGAATGCTGGAACTGAGAAAGGTTTTATCCCTAATAGTCTTTTGTGTTTCAAATCTCAGACCAAAAGTGGAGATTATCATGATGAGATGAATGGAGATAACTTTAGTAAGTGGCTGCAACAAAAGCTTATCCCAAATTTAGAGCCCAATTCATTAATAGTGATGGACAATGCGTCATATCATTGTATTAAAATAAATAAACGCGTGACAATGAGCAATACGAAAAAAGAAATGCAAGACTTCATAAAAAAAAATAAACTTTCATACTTGGAAACCATGAAAAAAGCAGAATTGTATGAAATTGTAAAAACAATCAATCAGGAGAATGTCTACTTAATTGATGAAATATTAAAGGAACATGGTCATAAGGCTGTCAGACTTCCGCCTTATCATTGTGAATTTAATGCAATCGAATTAATTTGGAGTTCGTTCAAAAGAATATTTGCAGACACAAATGTTACTGGACTCTCTGAAAACATGGAACAGAGAATCCATAATGCGTTTTCCAAAATAACTGCTGAAGAATGGCAGAAACACTGTAATCACGTTAAAAATGTTGAAAATAATTATCGCATAGCAGACAACCGCCTTGAAACATTAATGGAACCATTTATAAAAACTATAAAATTAATTAATATATAGACGACAAAGAAGCCTAGAATCTTCTGCACGACCACCACCTGGCACCTTAAAAACAACCAATTGTAAATACCTAAATCAGATTTGTAAAATTGGCAATTTAAAAAATTTAACCCGACGAGTTTCTTGTCCGTTCTTCTCGTTGAGGTAGTCCCCTTCGAACGGATGTAGAATCACTAGTAGATGTAGATGTAGATGTAGATTTTTAATTGATTTGATAAAATTATTGTTTATAGTAGTTGTGGTCTGTTAGCGGCATTATTCCTTCCATGAATTCTTCAGACTCATCTGTGTCTGAAGAATCGGAGTCACTGCTATTCAAATTAATAAGAAATGGTTCCATTAATGTTTCAAGGCGGTTGTCTGCTATGCGATAATTATTTTCAACATTTTTAACGTGATTACAGTGTTTCTGCCATTCTTCAACAGTTATTTTGGAAAACGCATTATGGATTCTCTGTTCCATGTTTTCAGAGAGTCCAGTAACATTTGTGTCTGCAAATATTCTTTTGAACGAACTCCAAATTAATTCGATTGCATTAAATTCACAATGATAAGGCGGAAGTCTGACAGCCTTATGACCATGTTCCTTTAATATTTCATCAATTAAGTAGACATTCTCCTGATTGATTGTTTTTACAATTTCATACAATTCTGCTTTTTTCATGGTTTCCAAGTATGAAAGTTTATTTTTTTTTATGAAGTCTTGCATTTCTTTTTTCGTATTGCTCATTGTCACGCGTTTATTTATTTTAATACAATGATATGACGCATTGTCCATCACTATTAATGAATTGGGCTCTAAATTTGGGATAAGCTTTTGTTGCAGCCACTTACTAAAGTTATCTCCATTCATCTCATCATGATAATCTCCACTTTTGGTCTGAGATTTGAAACACAAAAGACTATTAGGGATAAAACCTTTCTCAGTTCCAGCATTCACGATGACCCATCTCTGACCTTCCGAGACTTCTGTAAGGACACCTTCAGTTTCCTCAGACTGCCAACATTTTTTAACTTTATAGCCAGGGTGTAAATAAGTCTCGTCCAAATAAACGATAGGCCTCGGATTGTCACTCCTTCTATTATTATCTATTTCTCGTAAAAATCTTGATCGCCAGGCAACAATATCATATCGTTCCATGAGAACCATTCTTTTCGATTTATTCTTTTTATAGCTAAAACCCAACTTGTGTAGAATTTTTCTGAGAGATTCTATACTGCCCTTGAAGTTTATGTCTGCCTTTAGATCACAATGTAATTTTCTGAGAGTAGGGACTGAATTATTTAAATAATAAGATTGGATTTTGCGTCTAATAACACAAATATCAAAGTCATCCAAATTAGAAACAGTTAATTTTCTTTTTCTAGTTTTACCTGGAGTGACTAGTTTTACCGCCTTAGCCTCGGAAGCAGTATCTTCTGGTGTGAAATTGTTATCACAAGCTGTGGACGTGGAAGGTCCTTCAGCTGCTTTATTAGAGACTTCAGTTCTCGCTGTAAAATTATTTTTCACGGTTTTTCCCTCCGAAACTATGCGGTTCACGGTTCTTTCAGAAACACCTTAAATAAAACAAAAAAAAAATTACGTTATCCATTCACATTTACTTTCAAAAACAATTATTATTTTGCCCTAAGTTTGGGGATATAAATATCACTTTTAACTGGCAACACTTTACCTGTCAAAGCCGCTGTTCGAGCATTCACTTTTTGAAATGGAATAATCGGCCCATTATTACGTTTCTCTTCTTCACAAAAACGTTTTACAGCAAGAATAATTTCTCTAGCTGCACTCCGCACTACTTTTGGCATATTTCGTAATGATTTATAAACAATATAACAAATAACTAAATGTAAGACGACCAAGCTTTGAGAATTGTCAATACGTCAATACTAAAGTCAAAATTTAGTACATGTTTTTGCCACACGCCAACTTACACTTGACGCGCTATATGATATAAATTCTTTGGTTGGTTGCTATAATTATTTGACAATCAGGGACGTATTAAATGTCAAAAACTAAGACACGACTGCTAGTCATTGTTTTAAATTAGTATTCAGTTTCTAACTACGATGTACAGAATGATTAATGATGAAGGTGTTGAATTATATAACTTGAGCCAGCCTTAAAAATGGTAGGGTATCGAAAAGATGACACACTGAGTCCAAATCAAAAGTTAATAGCGGGTGTTGTTTCCGGGATCGTGACACGGTTCGCGACTCAACCTTTGGATGTCTTAAAAGTCAGGACTCAGTTACAAAAGAAAGTTAGGAAAGGTAAACAGCGTAACGTATTTGAGACTACTAAAAAAATATTTTTTGAAGAAGGTATTACCGCTTTTTGGCATGGTCACAATCTTGGTCAGGTAAAATCGTAACTAGATGTATAAAACGGATCATATTATTAATTCGTTAAAATTTAATTATATAAACCACCAAGCATTCATTTAAACATTTATCACATAGATGCACTCGATACTTTCAACGTCATCCCAATTTTATGTTTATGAAGTGACAACGAAATATGTTTTTAGTTCATCTGTGAATCCTAAATACAAGTAAGTGTCCTAAATTATTTATTAAAATATTACGTAATGTATATAACCAAAAATTCATTAAAGATGACACGTAGACTATTTTTTATTCTGAATTTGCGATGGGATCGGGAAGAAGGCGGATAACACCACGAGGCCTATTAACTCACTCCCACAATATTCTCATCTCTGTTTTACTCTGTATGATGAGAAAACCCCAACTGGGATGTTGATTTTAATTTCCAGTTATTTATTTTTCTAAGATTTTATAGTTTGTATTTATTTATTTTTTAGTTTTTTGTTATATTCCGTAAATAAATTAAAATTATTTTCACCACGTCGTCGTCACGTCGAGGCCCATGGAAGAGCAGGGCCTCAGACTTGTTAAGGGCCACCCTAAGCCCCAGTGCCTCGATCCTCCTGACCACCTCCGCGGTACCTGAGGTGGCCAGGGATACCGCCTCCTCGAAATGTCATCGACATAACAGATTACGCCCAGCCCAGGGGGGAGCCGGCCACGGAGGACCCAGTCGTAACCGATGTCCCACAGGAGCGGTCCGAGGACAGAACCCTGTGGGACACCGCACGATATAGGCCTCCTGACAACGTCCCCTTCCCGGTTGACGAAGAGGACGTTGCGGCCGTCGAGGTAGTCCGCCACCAGCCGCCTTATGTAGAGGGGCACTCCATGGAACCGGAGTGCCTCCGTGATGCAGCTGAATGGCAGACTATTGAATGCGTTGACGATGTCGAGAGACACCGCCAACAGCACTCCCTTCGAGGCGACGGCCTCCGAAGCCACGGCCTTCAGACGCAGAATGGCATCGACCGTCGACCGACCAGCCCGAAAGACGAACTGGGCGTCGGACAGGTCGAGGCCGACCCGCGTGAGATGCTGGACGATACGAGCAGCGACTACCCTGTCCGGCCCGGGGGCGGCACTTTTCCGCATACGCGTCGCCGCCGCCCCCATTTCCGATTCACTCACAGGCGGTACATTTTCCTCGTCAGCCTCCCGGACGTCGTCTGGTGGAGCCATGACCGGGGCGTGTGAACCGCCTGCGTTGGGAAAAGGCCCTCAACCACCTGAGAGAGGAAGCCCAGCTAGAAGGTCTCCGTAAGGGGGGGGGGGGCCTGTGCGCGGAGCTTGTTCAGCGCCGCGCGATAAGGGCGTCCCCAGGGGTCACGCTCTAGACCCTCCATCATCTCCTTGCGTCTTTGGCGCGACAGATGGCCAGCTTCAACGCAGCACGCGCATGGTTATACGCCGCGTACAGCTGGCCCTCCCGCTCTTCGTCGCGTACTCGGCGACGTCGGCTGTGGGTGTAAGACCTCCGGGCACGAATACAAGCCTCACGGAGGTCCGCCAGCTCTGGGGACCACCAGTATACCCAGTATCATCATATCCTAACATAACACACTGCGCCCGCCAACACGCATGCCAAGCGCGGCGAGTAATAGCAAATCCCCCCATATGACAAGCAAACAAGTGCCCAGGCCTCCAGTCCCCGGTGATCCTACTATTCCCGGATACGGCAGAGGTATGTGCCCAGGTTACAATGGGATATAACTGGGTCTATCTGAAGTCCGAAGAGAGGACATGACAACCCTGGAATCTGGTAACCTGTTCTACTACTGGGAGAGCGACAGAACGACAGTCCCAAGAAGGTGTCGGGTTTATGGTCCACGGGTCCCTCATTGGCAACATTATGATGAGCCCCGACGGTTCCACTACCAGACGAAAGATATTCAATGGCGTCTCCGTGATCCATTGGGTGAAAATCAGGAGTGATCACCTATTGGTTAGAGGCATATTGAATATCAGTGTTAAACTGGAACCGTCTCGCCTGATGAAGTCTCACACTCTCTCACACTCTGACCATCTAACGTACATATCCAAAACCCCGAGAGCGTTCAGCTCGAATTATCAAATTGTTTCGATTTCCTTGACAATTGCGTTTTTGTGGGCGATATAAGCAACAAGTTGGTGAACATTGCCTATACGTTCGAGAGCCAATTTTACAGACCCGTCCGTAAAAGCGGCCCCTAAAAGCTTTCATATCAAACTCAAAATCTTATGGAAGAATGACGCTTATTAAACCTGCAGACGCTGAAGCATTTAGGCGGATCAACAGACGGTTATGGAGATATTGAGGAAGTCGAGAAGTTTTACGGACAGTTGTATACGTCGGTCAACCAACTTGTTCGTGGCTAGGCTGAAGATTCAAGAGCCGAGCTTACCCGACATTATTCCGAAGATATCCCGGACATCAGCTTGTACGAGATTATATGACTCTGGGACAGCTCAAAAACAATAAGGCACCAGGCGAGGACGGTATTACGTCAGAGCTTCTAAAAGTCGGTGGAACACCGCTACTTAAAATCCTTCAGAGGCTCTGTAATGCCGTCTCGCTTGAGGACGTAATGCCGGAAGCCACGAACAGAAGCGTTGTGTACCTCTTCCTCAAAAAGGAAGATAACACCTTGCTGAAGAATTACAGTCCCAATTCGCTTCTGAGCCACATTTATTATTACGAATCGTCTGACGGGCAAGTTTGATGACTTCCCACCTCCCAAATAAGCCGGTTTCCGAAAAGGCTATAGTACCATAAACCACAGAAATACGCTGCGCCAGATTGTACTAAAGATCGAGGAGTGTAACCAGCCATTGTTCTTGGCGTTTGTGAACTATGATTCGATCGAAACTTGGGCAGTGCTGCAGTCTCTCCAGCGGTGCCACATTGACTACCAGTATATCAAAGTGTTGCAGTGCTTGTACGATAACGCTAATATGTCGGTACAGAAGCATAGCACGAGAACGATTCCAATGCATCGAGGTGAGAGACAGGGATGTCAACTCTCAGAAACTGTTCGTCGCAGCATCGGAAGACGCTTTCAGGCTTCTGGAATGTAAAGGATTCCTCAGCAACATAAACAGCGAGTACATCACTCACCTTCGATATGCCGATGATATCGTGCTTATGGTAGAATCTCTGGAAGACCTCAGCATTATGCTCAGTGACCTCAATGGAGTTTCTCAACGGGTGGGCCTTAAAATGAACATGGACAAGACAAAAATCATGTCGAATGTCTATGTCATGCGCAACCCGATATCGGTTTGAAATTGTACCCTCGAAGTTGTTGACGAACATATTTACCTAGAACAAAAGATCCAATCAATCAAATCAATCAATCAAAAACTTTATTCAAATAGGCCCCGCCCCACGAGCAGCTTCGAATCGTCATTTTACAAATTAAAACTTTAAAGTGATTATTATTTTGTAAAAGTAACGCTACCAACGATTCGGAATGTAGATTCTGCAGAGAATAAAATAATATATAGTGTGTTTTATATACATATGTTTACATATATTTATTTTCTTATCAATCACAATACCTCTACATTGCTTTGTATAACTATAAGGCACTTTTATATTTCATAATGTAAAAAAAAAATATTTATGCCTAATAACGTAAATTTTAAAATTATTTTATTTCTAATTATTATA
This sequence comes from Euphydryas editha, assembly GCA_036937285.1. NCBI lineage: Eukaryota > Metazoa > Arthropoda > Insecta > Lepidoptera > Nymphalidae > Euphydryas > Euphydryas editha. The sequence goes on from JAUPFZ010000005.1 coordinate 4,470,152, forward strand.
TTTTTCGTTCTAGAAGTATTTTAGAATTCATGTGTGGAATATGCGCCGGGTCTTGTAGCGCTACTCTTGTAACTCCTTTAGAAGTAATCCGAGTGCGACAGATGCTCATAAAGGAACAATATAGAGGATTTCTAAATGGAGCCAAATCAGTATACAAAACTGGTGGATTGCTGGCATTTTATGAGGGATGGGTGGCTGGAGTACTTATGGTAATGTATATACGGAATTAAATAAGTCGATGTGTGCGATCATACCACACCACATAATATAACAATACGCAGTACCTACATATAGATATACCTTTAGATACTTTGGTAAAGTTCATTTTAGCTTTAAACTTAGTGTAGATCTGTATCAAAAACCAATAATAATTTCAGTTGGGACCACAATCTGGAATTACCTTCTCCGTGTTTAGTTTTCTGCAGCCAATATTTCTAAACTATCTGTACAGCTGTGATGGGAGCTGTACCCATCCAAAGGTGAATGCCCACAAACCAGAACATCTTCTTTTCGCAACGACTGCTGCTGGTAGCATCGCCGGTTTCGTGGCCAAAATCTTAACCTATCCGTTAGATCTAGCGAAGCGTCGATTACAAATAGGGGTGAGTACTAAATTTATTAACATTACATACGAATAACTCTTATTACTAACGTTACTAAGGTGTAAACCTTCAAAGATTTATATGTTTTTTATATTTAACTAAATTTTATGCTCAACTTCGTACGCGTCGCATTCGGAATTAAGTATATATCCATATTAATAATACATTATTAAATCCACTTGTAAATCATGTATCATGAGAAAATATACGGTCTACACCAGATCTTAAATAAGACCTCCTAAAACAAAACTGTTTCCCCAATTTTGTGTAGTAGTATGTTTTACAGGAACAAACAGACTGAGAATAAAACTCCAAGTTTTTGTTAAATGTATAACATCAGCTATATTTTATTGGTTTAATAATTGTAGTTATAATTAATTTATTTTATAGCACACACTAATTAAAATACAAAGAAAATCTTGCAATCAGGTAAGCGCGCACGCACGCGTGTATACACAAGTCGTCTGTTCCGAAGTTAGGAAACTCAATGTCTGTCTTTTAAATAATAGCCCACTGATATACATATTATTGTTTTATAATAATGAATATACATAATTATGATATTTATTATATATTACACCCAGACTCGGTGCGGCAATTAAACAAACAATTATGGAGCAGAAATCACAGACACTGTCAACTGCTCTAACGGGCTAATCATGTTATTCTGTTTCCTAAACACAGTTTTCTGGTATCTCTCTCCTATCTATGGTTTTTGATTTCCTAATGCAACTAAAATCATTCAATTTACCTTTACTAATTCAATAAAAAAAAAGCATAAACAATCCATAGGTACTTACAATTGGTGTGGAGCAGCAGTTTTGTATATTTCTATGTAAATATTTTCATTAAAAGGTCAAACTTTAAACAGTTACCTTTACCACAATTATTTTTCGTAAAAAACAATTTTCCTATATCTTTCGATTTTCTCGATATTGTCCCAGTAATAAAAACACTATACATTCATATATTATATGATGTATTTGAGTCAGAAACGTCTGGTTGTACGCTTTTTTTATAATCTTTATCATTTTGATAGCAATGCGATTTATTCGTAAGGCTTTAAATTTAGATCACTTGATTTACAATTTAACAAGTGTAGAATATTTTTTTTCTAATAAACAACATTTCTTTGTTCTAGTTCTAGTATGTAGTTCATATTACATAACATATAGTTATATCACACATGATACACTGGCTAGGCAACTTTTTCTTTGTTGATTTCTGTACTGTTAATTAATTCAATTTTCTGAGTAATTTTAAGAACACATATAATATGAAACTGTATATAATTAATAAATGTATATAATTTAGTATAATTCTTTTTATTAATATTTTTTTCATAACATTCTCTTCCGAAATTTTACTGGTTTTTATGATTATATATATATATATATATATATATATATATATATATATATATATATATATATATATATATATATATATATATATATACATATAATAAAATGGTAGAAAAGTCAAAACTGTACATTGAATATTTTTTTAAAAGAATACTTGGGGTGTGATCTACAATCGATACCGAAGCCAAAAATATAGTTTTTAGAATTTTTGTCTGTTTGTCTGTTTGTCTGTTTGTCTGTTTGTCTGTTTGTCTGTATGTATGTCCGGGATAAACTCAAAAAGTACTGCATGGATTTACTTCAAATTTGGTACGAATATTATTAAGAAGTCGGGTCATAACATAGGCTACAAATTATCACGCTATCACCTACGGGGAACGAGCAGTGAACCTTTATTTCTTCAACGCATTCTGTAACAGCGTGTAATCTAGCGACGCATATTTGAATGTTGTTATTATGTTAATAACCATGCTATAAGCTATCTTCACACTAAAAAAATCACGAAATATAAGTAACTTAGGCTGATAAACATAATGAATGTAAGAATAAATGTAATATAAGAAATGAATATAAGTAGTATCAAGACAATTTTAGAGCAGCGCCATCTATGAGATTTTAAAAACATCAAGTCGAATTACATGTGTAAACCCTTTTTGGATATAAATAATTTAAATTTGATCATGTTGGCGAGGTTAATAGTTGTTCATAAAAGTCATAGATGGAGTTGTGCATTTTAATAAAAATTGTATCGTTGATTCGTTTCAGAGATGAGCAAGAGAATTTTAAAAAAATGTGTTTATATAAGTTTTAAGCTGCTTCATCTATGTCTTATAAAATTCATCGAGTTTTTCTGTATGTAATAACAAACAGAACTCAAAAAGAACTGCATAGATGTATAACAAAATTTAAACTCGAAAACGGCACGCTATTGCTGTAAACAATTTGAGTTAAATAACGAAGAAAGAGGAAAATTAGGCATGCCATATATATCATAAAAATAAGAAATGCTTATGCTTCCGCCTTAAAGTCATCTCGCTCCACAGACACACCATTGAGGCGGAAATTCTTACGGGTTGTGGCGTCGGCGAAGCAGTATTTATACGCATTCCGCTCATACCTCATAACTTCCCGTTCCAGTTCAAGCGCGTACAGTTCCCCGTGAGTGTTTGCTTCGCGATGACCATCAATAAGTCGCAGGGGCAGACACTGAGGGTAGCTGGTGTCGACCTCAGGACGAGCTGCTTCACACGGGCAGCTGTACGTCGCTTGCTCCCGCGTCACCAGTCCTGACTCTCTTTACATTTTGGCTGCGGAGAGCCAAACTACTAATGTTGTTTATCGAGAAGTCCTATAAATATGTATTTTTACCATATTCTGTATTCCTTATTTATTATTTTCTCCATCCGTTTCAGTCACAACTTATGACTTAATTCAGTAGAATCACCATAAAGTCATTTATTCAAAGCAGGCTAAAAATAAGCACTTTTTGAAAGTCAATTTTACAAAAGACAGTCTCCCTCTGTTACTGTACTTTCTGTAGATATGAAATGTAAAGAAGAAACGGGTAAATGAATGTTATTTTAAAAGGTATAATAGTAGGTACTTTTGGTGCTGTATAGCGTTCACGCAGACGACGTCGCGGGCAGCAGCTAGTATATATATAATTTTACCTGTAACAAGGGATATTTAGGAAAATGATTTCTACTAAACTATTACAATTTCCTTTTTAATTTTTCGTACATTATTTTTCTTTTTTATATTTTTTTTTTTTTTTTTAAGAAGTAGATAAAAAATTTAATATTCGAAGCTTAAACTATCAGAAGCTGTCGATTAATCTGAAATAATTTCACACCTGTAATTATAAATGAAACCGACATAATATTCTTCTAGGGCATATCCGTGTTATATCCATAACCGAATTTTCATATCCATAAAATGCCAACTATAAACTACACTATATCATTCAGTATTTTTTAAGCAAAATATTTGCCTATATCTCGGTGTCTATGTGTGATATATATATATATATATATATAGATATATATATATATATATATATATATTATAATTTCAAGGTATCAAAAAAGCAAACCAGTATTATTAAAAAATATGAATGTCAAATTTCGTACTTTAACAAAAAGAAATTTCTTTTCTCGCACTCGTCGATCTAAAATTTATTAATTTAATTTAATAAATTAGTGAATATTTGAAAAAAACTATATTAACATAAAGTGTCATTCACTACAACTTTAAAAAACTGAAAAAATGCGAGTAGTCGCTTCAAAGCCGCGCGCCGACCTTCGCGGTTTCTATTTCTGCTCGACGCAGATATTTGTATGTGTACATGTTGTTTCCGGTCTGGGTGTATGTTCTTGTGGATCCCACCGTACCATAAGCCTGTTGACGATCGTTACTCATGGTAACGAAATTATCCGCCAACCCACAGTGGAACAGCGTGGTGGGTTATGCTCTAACCCTTTTTCTATATGGAGAAGAAGCCTTCGCTCAGCAGTAGGTGGTTTACAGGCTGATACAGTACAGTACAGTACAGTTAATGCATTTTCATATAACGTATGCCTACATAAATACTTTTTTTTTTTCAGAGTCATAAATCGGATACCAAATATTACACTCCGACAACATCTAGAAATTTAGTTAAATGTACGAAGCTATTACAATGTATCAAAGAAACGTTTAGGGGTGAGGGTTTTTGGGGTCTGTACAGAGGTTTGTCAGTGACCATTTATAAGGCTTCGATGTCAAATATCGTCACATTTACAACTTACGAACTTCTATGCTATTTCATAAGACAAATGGAAGATAAGTGAAGCTACTTCTACGTATATTTATTTTAGTGTATGTATGAAAAAATCGACTGTCCCTACGTACAGTATCGAAACTGAAAATTTGCGATTTTTTTTATTGCACTAAGAAACTCCTTTTTATATATGTTTTCATACAAAAAAAGAGAATAAGCTAAAAAAATACATATTAGACCACATTTTTCATGAGTATAATATCGATACTTAACAAATAAATGACAATTTTGTACACAAAATTAACTTAAAAGTGCTCTCCTGTAAAGTACCATTTTTCAGTTTCGATAGTATACGTAGGGACAGTCGGAATATCATTTGCACAATAGCAGTTGCAATTTTTAATAAAAATGCTATTTTTATGCTAAAGTTATTTATTTTTTGCGTATAAAAAGTCAGACAGGCTATATTGACAAAGATGACTCTATAATGAGATCTAAAATATGACATATTGTGTATTTTATTGATGCTGAGATAAAATTTTAAAATTTTAATTTTTTATTTTATTCATGGTAAGAAAAACACTTTATGGGTAAAAATTGTTTATTTGTCTTTGGTTCCTGCATATAATGGTAACTTTTTGAACTTTTTGAACAACGTAGTTGGTTTCATTTTTTACACTTTATATCGGTATATAACAACTTTGTTCTTTTAAACGGAAAACGTGTAAAATATTTGATATGAGTCATTACTATTGAAGAAAATTTCATTTTTTTCTCACAATTGACTAGTTTCCGATGAATGATTATATCATTTGAACACCGACTAAAAGAACAAAGATTATTAACAAATTATTCAACTTGTATAAAAAAACAAACGAACTGTTTTAACTGAATGTATTACCTACTTAATTCGTACCTGAAACAAAAATATAACATTGTTTTAATCGTCATTTATGTAACTGGAACAAGATACTATTATTTTCTGTTATTTTTCTCAAATATGAAACTAGACATAATTATAACTAGAGGTAATTATAATTATGACGATAATGACGGCGGCCCAATATACAATTATAAGGCAAATTCAATACATAAGAGTTCGGCTCAATTTTTATTTATTTATTTATTTATTTATTTATTTATTTATTTAACAATTACAAGTTTAGACAAATATAAATTTAAGGTACAACATAAGCTTACAATGAAACTTTACTGTGTACCATTTATTGTCGTTAAATAAAAAATAAATAAATAAAAAACTATATCTAAATTACATCTAAACAATAAAAAAAAGGTATGTAAAAAATTTAAAGGTATGTAAGGTTATGTATTTACATTAGCAAATATTTGAAAAAAGTCACTTACCTAAAACTAATTATTGTATAGACTACAAATCAGTGCCAGCCATGCGACAGCGACTCGCTTTCCCAGCCGTGATGATGATGCTCTTCCTCGTGATGGACAGGTACAAACACTTGTTTCTCAACCTCCACCTTCTTGATTACGGGTACAGGGACGTGTTGAACGATAGGTACAGGCACGTGCTTGATAACAGGCACCTCCTTGATGACAGGCACCTCCTTCACAACAGGCACGTGCACGGGCACATGTACTTTTGAAACGTGATGATGGTGAATGGTGTGCACTTTGTACGGAACGTGTATTGTCACGTGTTTGCTGAAAAAAAAAATTAAATTATTGTTAAGGAATCCAACAATGATTTATAACTTACATAACGAGTGTTTTATTAAATATTAACTTGTATAGAACACGTGTTACATCAAACGCCTTGGATAGTCCCACGTTATACTTTAGGTTAGAAAATCATACCGTTTCTAACGTTAGCAGTGAAAGTGACACTCGTTATCCTACTTGCAACTACATATATTGTTATGGTCAAATTGCTATCAAACAATGCGTGAACTCAAGTAATAATACTGCTAGAAGTAAATCGACACTTTTTATATAGTTACATACAAAGTTTAAAAATAAAAGTATCACGATATCAAGCATTACCTAACAAATAATTATGAGGTTCAAGCCTATTTGTAAGTATACTTCTGCGTCGTAAATTCCGTTCTAAATGTCTACGCGTGAAGCTTACGTGATTGTCGACTTGTCGAGTAACATTACTCTCATTAATTTTAGTATGTAATCAGACAAGCTTAACAATTCGTTTTATATTTATTTAAATGCTATCAACATAAATGCTCTAATAATACGTAATATGAAAATTTTAGTAGCTTTTCCACATACAAAAAATAGTCATGAACTTTTGTGAAACATCACGTCACCCATAACAGCAGTATTATCGCCAAATATTATTAAATTAAGGATTAAACATAATCCTTAAGTTTATTTTTCATAAATATTCTTTATTAACCAAAAACAAGATTAATCAATGACTATATAACGACAAAATACACTGAAAACAATCAAACGATCTTTATTTGATACTACTATAGTATTTTTATACAAAACACGTTAAAATCTGTATTAACAATATATTTGTAATACTCGTATTGCTCATAAACTAACACCTTTTGACTTATTGAGACGATTTTAAAAAATGATAGTCGTATTAAAACGGTCACACAAACCACTATAAAAAAACTCTCCCTATAGCCATATCTAGTATCTACTATGTGACTAATATGCTCCCGGATTCACAATTGAACTTGTTGACACTAACGAGAATAGCACCTATAATTTTCTTATAGCTTTATGTCATCATTAATATTATATATGAAAGATAACATGACATTTAAGATGTAATTTTATTTATCAAGAGCTGTTGCTCGTAAGCAATATTGTAGAGTTCCTCTTCATATATAATAAAAAAATAAATTTAAATGTCTTAACATCTAGGCTCTCGTTACGTAATAACGGGAAGGAGCTAGCGAGCAGTTAATAAATAATTCCATCGAAAGCACGGCCTTTCACTAGAATATGCCAATCAGATTAATGTTTCTGAACGTCAAGCAAAGAAGATGTTAACATTACAAAATATTCTAAATACAAAATTTAATAAATAAATAAATAAATAAATAAATATTAATCAACAATCACACCACGTTAACCTAGCCCCGTGGTAAGTTCGTAAGAACTTGTGTTACAGGTACTAGGAACGGAAATAAATTTAAGATATAAATACATATATAAATAAATACACATCCATGACCCGGTGCAGACATCTATATTCGTCATACAGATTATCTGCACCTGGCGGGATTCGAACCCGCGACCGCTGCGTAAAGTGTCCAGTTGCCTGACCACTCGACCAGCCGGCCGTCAAAATAAATCAATTATATATACGAGTATATATATGTATGTGTTAATTATCATGTACACAGACCAACAAAAATTAAAACTCAACAAAAATATGAAAAAGATATTCTACGTCAATTTAAGTTCGAACCAATAAGAGATTAAGTTTTTTCAAGTAATTAGAATCAGTTAAAAATAATACAAATTTCTACTAACATAAAATAGTATAAGTAGTATAAACTACAAAGAAAAATTTAGGAGAAAAGTTTAAAAAAAAGTTAAAATCTCAAAAAATAAAACAACAAAACTAAACAAATAACTACCTTATTAAATTTTAATATTCCGCGATGTAATATCTCTGTGTATCATAAAATATTTTATAATACCGTAAACTATAAAAATTAGTATAATAATAAATAAATGTGTTTAACATACACACACGGTCGTCTGTTTCTAAGATAGGCAACTTAATGTTTGTATATATACATAACTACAACCCTGGAGCGGAACGCTGGGTCACTTTCAACTGCACCAATAAACCAGTAATGAATATAATATACTTTACACACGAAACAATTTTTAAATTAGTTCTACATTAACGTCGTTAACATATGAAGCAATAATAAAATTATTATTGCTTGCACAAAGTTTCTGCAATTTGACTTATTAAGTTTGGCTCGTAATCATATTAAAGTCTACGTGTTATAAATTACATTTTATTAATCAATTTGTTAAGTTATAACTATTATTACAAATTAGTTAGATGTATTATAGCTTCTATTTTGTACTACGTTTTCCAAACCAACGACCAATGTCTTTAAGATAGCTAACTAGTACTTTCTTTTGATTTTAATATTAAATAAAAAAATGTTTTTATCGTAGCAAATTGTACTTCGTATATTACATTCTAATCAAAATTATAAGATAAAACAAAATAGTAAAAAATTTCTATTGTTGTATAGCACAGAACATCAATTATTTCAAGTTCATATTATTAGAATGTAAAATAGAAGAAAATAAACTTCGAATGGAGTCGCTAAAAATTACGTAAAAGTTGTAAACTTGAACTTAGACTCTGTCTATAGTGGACCGTTTTAAGTGCTTTTTTTGATTGAGAAAATGTTCATTTACCATCGACTAATCAAATAATATATATCTTCCTTTTTTTATAAAAGACGGATAGAATAAATGATTAAATACTCACTGTCCACCGCCTCCTGGAGTAGGGACAGCTACAACGGCTACAACAACAACGGCGAGAAGCTGAAACGAACAAATCAACACTTAAAAAAAAATAATTAACTTTAAATAAAATCTTTAATTAATTAAAAATGTAACAACAAACAAATAGTTTGATCGATGTTATAACTTACGGCGAGTTTCGCGTACATCTTGCTTCGATTTGCTGGACTGATCCAATGAAACACTTGGCCTGCTGAGACTTGCTGGCTTTCTACTTACTTCGATCCTTCTTCAAGCTTATATACACCATTCTTGTGTCCAAGAATTGCATAATACTTCCCCCAGGTTCCTTACTAGCCCGATTAATCCGACCATATTAGAAAGGTGATACACATTGTATAGTTGGGCGTAGAAAGGTGTCTTTTGGATTTGGTGGGGAAGGCACAGGTGGGGTAGATTAACGAGTAATTCTAAAAGTGCACTGTGTAGACTTAAATGTACTTCCACCAAAGTGTAATCAAGTATACCTGTGAAAGATTCTTGTGTGCTCTAAATTTATTTTCAATTAATGAATAACGTATCTTTGAATAACATACTAAATATTGTGTCTTTCGGACGATTTTTTTTCAGGTTACCAATTTAGAGATATTTTTAATTTTATTACATTTTTTTTTAAATATGTAACATTTAAAAAAAAATGTTTTAGACAGTGGTTTATTATTATATAATTATTGTTACAATTTATTGCTAAAGTATGTTAATATTATATTTTATTTTATTTGTTAAAAACAATAGCGTGCGTGAATTTATTGGTAATGTAAGTATCAATAAATATAATTACGTTAAGTAACATCGTTTTTATTAAAATATATATATTTTACTTGCTTTTAATTGTATAAATTTAGCGCTTTGCGATTTCTGAGAATTTATCTACATAATGCTGTGCGTTGTTAAATAAATCCATTTATATCAAAAGAACAATAATTGAACATAACTATTATTTGTCACTAAATTGCGATTTTTTATTGGCCATATACAGCTTGGCCATAGACACATTTAGCACTTTTATATATGTATTTATCAATTTATTGTAAATTAGTAGGTATCTAAACAAAAATCAATAATTTCATCTGTAAAGTACACCGTTTTTATATACAAAAATTATGTAATACATATATGATCTTTCATATATCGAGTTTCGTTTCATTTGTTTTTTTTTTTTACCAAACGTGCGAAAAATAACCTCTATGTATAATTTTTTTTTTAGGGAAAGACAATTCCAATGGTAAATTATATTTAAAAATATAGTATAAGCCTTGTTCCGATAATTTTGGACACAGAAAAGAAAAACAGTAATTTTTAATTAATAATTTTTAAAGTATGCGGCAATTGTTTTTTATTGGTATTCGAATGATTCAATGTATTTGCTTTATTTGATTTCGTGCACACATCAAGAAAAGGAATGTTTGTTTGGAAACAATTATTATAGAAAAAGATATTTAATATTAAAACCAAGTTAAATAAATAATTTTGCAAAGTTGGATACCATTGGTAAGTCATTTATGATGCTGATTACTAAGACTACGATGTCTTGTATCACTGAATAGAAATAGACCTTAATAGATATAATCTTAAATTGATACATACAAATTATTCAAAATGTATATTATAATTACTTAAATGATTATAGCCAATAAGTATAACAATAGCCGCAACAATTAATGAATGTAAAGAAAAGTTAAAAATAAAGGGTCCCAAAAAACACAAAAGTGTTTTTTGTTTAAAATATGTAGCATTAACTATTTCTAATTGTTTACTTTCAAATTAGAACCGTCATAATTGCAATGGATACAAAATACATATGTACCTTACCTATTTACTTTAGATAACGTTTCCTAAGAGCGTCACAGGTTTTGAATGCATACAAAACTAAATCTGCATATTTATAATTCTCTCGTCAACAGTAAAGACGCAAAACAAGTAAGAATTTTTTAGGTCCTAAGAACATATTTTACTTTACCTTTTGTTTATATACATAGCACATTAATTAATTTGGTGTAATTGCCGTATTTCAGATTTACCAGTTACCGAAAGAATTGATCTTTAAAACAATTTGCTAACAGCTAAAAAGTTTAAATTGACCTAAAATAATAAATAAATGTAACTCATTTCGTTACGTAAATAATAAACAATTCTTGAATTTTCAATCAGTCAATCAATCAATCAATCAATCAATCAATCAAAAACAACCATATTCAAATAGGCCCATAGAGCACCTTCGAATCGTCATTTTACAAATTAACACTTTAAATTGATTATTATTTTGTAAAGGTAAAGCTACTACCGTTTCGGAATGTAGATTCTGCAGAGAAGAATCGGCAAGAAACTCCGCAGTTACTCTTTTCAAAATAATATGTAAACTGTGTTTTAGTACAAAATTAATATCTTACATGAACTACAGCGCCACTAAGTCCATACATCTTTATCGATTAATTATTAATCGATTAATTTATTTAAAATTGTTATTATTATTTTAATACATAGATACACAATATTATATTATTTCTTATAGATAAATTTTATTTCTTAAAGATAAATTTCATTATTTCGGAAAGTTAAATATATTTCTCGTAATTTATTTGTTTATTCTAATTATATTTTAGTGTTTAATTGATAAGTTTCGACTATTCTTTTAAATAATATTGTTATCCTAAAATGAATATAAATTTTATATAACAATATATCTATTTACATATATTTTTATAATATTATTATAATTTTAGTATAAAAATTAATTGTATATCATAAAATCTCTCAGTCATATAAAAATTTAACTTATACATTTTATGTTTAACATTTACTATTTTATCTACGTATTATTAACTACTTTCACTTAATAATAAAAGCGAGTTAAAACCGTAAGCTTATTATTACAAAATTTATAACACATAATTATATTATTACAATCCCGTATTACAAAATTTGTACATATACATTATACATATAAAATTTCGTGTGATTATTACTCGCATATGGTCAAAATGAGTTACATAACATTATTACCGCATTATTCAGTCTAATAATTTAATTTTTGAGCGACATTTCTAGACGTTTCGTATATTAAAAAAGATTTAACGTAACTTACCGTATGTCATAAGAAGTTAAAATTACTTTTTAAAAGCAGCTGTTTATTACAAAGTTTCCTGTCTGACAAGAAATATATATACACACATGCTATAACTCAACATACAGTCACTTAATGTAACTATACGAGAGCCGTTACGTATATATATAAAAGAGTAGCGCCTTAGTTGAAGGAATATCAATATTTAAACTTCAACGAGATGAAAACGAACTCTCATAGAAACTTTTAACAAGATTCTTTTAGAAAGATTCTTTCTTAACCTATTTTATATATTTTAAGAAATCTCAGTCAAATTTCATGCCTCTAGAATCAAAACATTGAGTGATTTGAATTTCGATCTTTTTAGTACTATAAGGTAAGGTAATATTATTTACTTTTTTATGAGCTTTTATAAAAAATCGTTTTCGATTCAACAATTTTAGACAAATACACATTTTAAATATTTAAATACATACATGTATATACAGGGTGACTGGTGAATTACCATCGATATTTGGGGAGAACGCTCGGCGCGCGGTTCCCATTCGGGTCATGCAATAAAAATAGGTACTTAATTTTTGACCAAATTTTCATAAATTTCAATTCAAATAAATGAAGCGATGACACTTTTCCAGTCATGCCGGCGGCACATGCACAGGTGTTGTAATGTGTCGCTTGTTCACACCTAAAAATTGCCAAAGTCACATAATTTACCTAGTCAACAAATTTGTTGCTTAAACGAGTAAAATATCTTAGTATTTTTGCCTTTCCTAAGCCAGGATTAAAGTATTAAGGGGGACTGGATCATGCTTGTTTATCCTGCTACCCTGTTTACACGTGGCGGCGTTTGGACGTAGATAAACTACCTGTTTTGTGTCGAAAGTGCAGCTAGCTGCTAGGGTGTCCAGACGATGCGTAAATAATTGGATAATTGTTGAGTAACTTTACTTAAAAGTTTATTAATATTTACCTATTTTTTTTACATGATTCGAGTGGGAACCGTGCGCCGAGCGCTCTCCCCGAATGTCGATGGTAATTCACCAGTCACCCTGTATATATATATATAAATCATTTATAATAAGGTATATTTCAATAATCACCCAGATCCATTCACGATAGTGAATAAGCGTTAAAAAGCGTATTAGAATTTTTTTATTGGCATACATAATATATCCCATATATTATATAAATCATAAGTATATCATTAGTCTATTGAATACTGAATATACTCGCGTAAGTTTTGATTTGTGGCTCGTCTTTTATAATAAATCATATGTACATACCACTTACGGCTAAGTTACAGATTATGGTAACAATGATAAATAACTTCCGTGCACACGATGTAACGGCTAAAATAGCAGTACCTATGTATAAAGCTATGTTATGAAGCTTCATAACCGGAACATAAACTATCGAATATCCAAAAAAAAATCCGAAATCATATCTGAATTTGATATAACGTTTTCAAGTGATTTCGAAGCGTAGGTAGTAAAATGAAACATGGTATAATAGAATTTCGTTCAGCCAAGCGTTCAGATACATTTTACTGTTCATATAGGTACATAGCTATCCGTAACTTCTTTAAATTGTAGACTTATGAAATTCCAGATCATAACATGTGCCAAATATCATCTAGATCATTTCATCTATTCTTGCGTGATTTTGTAACAAATATTCATCCATCCAAACTTTTCATTTATAATAGCGTACATTATATATATAAGTATGCTATACATTATATATAAGTATGCTACAAAAATATATAAACTTAAAATTAATATTGCTCTTTTTTACTTATTTTTTTACATACAGTGTAAATTAAAAAAAAAAGTAATTAGGTAGATATATATATATATATATATATATATATATATATATATAGAACATATAGGTTTAAAGAACTTTATTTTTTCTCAAGAACATATCCGTGTTATATCCATAATCGAATTTTCATATTCATAAAATCCCATCTATTAACTACACTATATCATTCAGTATTTTTCAAGCAAAATATTTGCCTATATCTCGGTGTCTATGTGTGATAGTTTTTTTTTTTTTTTTAAAATACTATTTGACTTATTGGAATGTGAATTTAGACTATTTCAGGTTACTTCGCTGCGGATAGGTGTTCATAAGTTCAGAGGTTGGAATTAAAAATTCCTTATCACCTTTCATTTTATTATTTTTAACATTTTTATTTTTACGTTATTTGTATTCCCATAGCACAGTTTGTGTAAATTTTTATGAACGATTTTTAGTTTTTATTATTTATAAAAAAGAACCTTTTACTTTCACATTTATGTAAAATTGAATAAAAACAAAATAAGAGCCTTTTTAGTTTATCATCTCTCTCTCAATAAAAGATGTCACTTTCGTTCTTTAAAACAATCATTGTTTCGGTATAACAAAATGAAAAAAAAACTGTTAATTCAAATTTAGAGCAATTAACAAATATGAAATTTGATAAAATTTTCCTAAAGACAATACACTTATGAAATACCTAAGTATAAAATTACTATAATTTTGAATTTCGTAAGATGTTTTCGCTCGTATTTATCTCGGTCAGCGGCCGCGGTTTACCAACACATGGAAGATATACAATCCGTTCACGGATACGGTTCGATTAACCTCTAATTTGATACAGACAAATAAATAATTAAGCAACATTACACTCATGTCTACTCTTATGTAAATATTAAAAACTGTAGGTAATTGGTGTATTACATATAGTAACAAAAATCTTAATTACATAACATTATAAGTACTTGGAGAAATAAGTTAACATATGTAAGTATACATTTATATATATAATTAATTTAGGGTGAATTAAAATATGGAGTTTCAATATAGTTGTTATTAACTTTACTGTTATATTATATTAAAAATCAGACCTTATAATTTATTTAGCTTTTTTTATTAAATAGAAAATATTACTTTTATTTCACTTTGTATGAATGTGTTAAGTGAGCGCGCGCTGCTATATACGAGTGACTACTGAATCTATGTAATCATGCTTGCATAGATTCAGTAATACTGGGGCCACACTAGCGGGAAATGCCGTTGACTGTGGCGTTGAACGTAGGTGTGGCCACCACTCATTGCGATAATTTAACAACGGCATTCACGTTGCCGTTGGACGTTGGGCGATAGTTGCGGCCACACTAGCGGGAAACGCCGTTTACTATGGCGATGAACGTAGGTGTAGCCACGACTCACCGGGAAATGCCGTTGACTGTGGCGTTGAACGTAGGTGTGGCCACGACTCATCGCGATAATTTTACAACGGCATTCACATTGCCGTTGGACGTTGGGCGATAGTTCAAGTGGCGGTACATCAAAGAGATAACCGCGAGAGTTAAGGGGTCTGGCCACCCTGGCGGAACAAAAAATGCACTGTTTTTTTAATTAAATTAATAAATTCGAAACTATGGGCCGGAATATTTTTATTTTTTTACTCAATATCACAAAAGGGCTTCAAAAATAACATTGTAAAATTTTATTTGAAAATATTAAAAAATAAGTGTGTAATAATATAAATTAAGATGCCTGTAACTTGGCCAATTTTGAGTGTTTCGATACGCAACAGGTCTTAAAATGTCCGTTACAGTTCAGGGTTTATTAAAAAAAAATAAAAAAATAAAAATTAAAAAAAATAATCCAGGGTGGCCAGACCCCTTAATACGTTGAAGCGGCCACACAGCACACTACGAACATATGTCATTGTGCACCGTGAGCGCGACGGAATCGCACGTGTTTGTTTTCGATAAATATATACTATGACTATGGAGTGGAGTAACGAAAAAGTAATTACGTTTACGGATTCGAGATTCAAAATTTATAAGAATCGTGCGTCACAAAATGATGCTTAGTGACGAATAACGGAATTATTACCTTTTAAAACAACTTAACCAACAACTTTAACTTTCGGTGAAATAAAGATAATAAAAGATCGAAAAATTATGTAAAAGCCACATTAATTACTTTAATATATTCTTTATTCTTTATTGCACTTAAAAATTGAACAGTAATATAATCACATGTATCATTAATATTATTCCAATTGCCTGAAATATATAATATATAAATAAATGAAAGACACAGGTAAATACAGAGTATGTTGTTTTATTTTGTAAAGTATAAAAATGTTGTTTCAATTTAATTGAATAGATAATAGTAATAATAGATATAATAACTCTTAATAAAAAATGTTTGTCTGTAAAGTAGGTTTACGGACGATAAATAATTTTTACGTGTTGACGTCATAAGAAAACATTGATGATAAATTACATACTTTTATGAACGGAATTGAATTATTTGTTATCACTGAATTATCATTATTTTGTATAACATATATTTATTATATATTATTATTGTTATGCCATCTGCCCATCTGCAAATGCAATATTACTGTCAATCTCAGGTCGTCTGGCAAAACGTTCAATAATATTTATAGATATACATAATTAATACTTATTATTATATGTTTCTTATTTAATCTCAGATAGCCGGGAAGTTGATGGCATGCATATGTTCATGATGACTGGCCCGTTGGCGCAGTTTACAGTGACCCTGTTTTCTGCTCCAAGGGTTGTGGGTTCGATTCCCGCCCCGAGTCTGGGTGTAATGTATGTGTATTCATATATGTATTATTTATATGTATATTTATTTTAAAAAAATGTATATCAGTCGGCTGTTACCTAAAACACAGGCATTAGGTTGCCTACCTTACAGACGACCGTGTGTGTGTGTGTTAAACATATTTATTTATTTATTATTTATACAAAAAAAAAATTACACTCATCAAATACAGAGTTGCGCCGTCAACGTCTATCTTGCTTGAAATTCAAATAACATTAGCGCCAATTTTATCGCCAAGAATGGGCGTTGACGTTGAACTTTCAAGTGTAGCCACTCACTTCATCGCGCTAAAATTATCGAAATGTCTACCGCGATGATAGGCATTGACGTTTCCCGCTAGTGTGGCCCCTGGGAACTGCGTATACGCAGATACGCATCAAGACGTATTGTAGTTGTAATTGGCCTTTTAATAAAAAAAAATTATCATACTTTTTTTTTTGTTCCATATTGTTTTTTGCATATTTACAAATACACGTATTATTCCCAAAATATTACATAAACGATAGTCGTATAAAGAAATTCGAATGACTTCATATTACATACAAAATTTTATGATGAGTATGAACGATGTTTGAACAATTATTACATATACCTACATTATGCAAGCTTAAGGAAGGATTGGACATGACTAACATAACATAATACTGGCACCCATCCTTAACAAAACCATAACAGTAGGTATAGATCTCTCTCTCTCTCTCTCTCTCTCTATATATATATATATAGATATATATATATATATATATATATATATATATATATATATATATATATATATATAGGCAACTTAATGCCTGTGTTTTAGGTAACAGTTGACTGATATACATTTTTTTAAATAAATATACATATAAATAATACATATATAAATACATATTACATCCAGACTCGGGGCGGGAATCGAACCCACAACCCTGGAGCAGAAAACGGGGCCACTGCCAAATGCGCCACGGGCCAGTCAAATTCATATTACATTTTCTAAGTGACATTTTTTATTAAATAAAACGATACATAATACTATTATTTTTTTAATATTTTACAATATAAATTGTTTTAGCGCTCAGTGATATGGGTGCATAAAGCTTATATTTATACAGTGACTGCGTTTGCGCATCAACAGGTACATAATAGAGTCACAGTATATTAAAGAGTCAAGTAAAATTCTATGACATAAAAGTGGAAGTCGAATGTAATAATTTTTTGTTTTTTTTTTTTAATTTAAAATAATACGAAATATTTTCATCATCACAGCAAATGTCAAGTTTTTTATTTCATTCGCTGTAATCGAATAATAAAGCATGAGAATCACGTGTGTTCCGACAACAGCTGCCGCGTCACTACTGTACAAAGTGGTATAAAATAAAGTTACAAAAAAATTAAAAGACAAGATAAGTCCAAGAGTTTGTATAAAAGTAAAAGTATAAACAATTAAACACCATAAAATAATTTACAACGAAATTATACATATTTAGTGTTTATATTAAATATTTATTATCAGTCATAAATATTATACTAGCAAAATATTTATTTAATTACCTTGCTAAAGCAACATGATATATTTCTTAAATTTTTTTAACATAACTTACTATTTAACATCTACTTACACACATACACACACACGCACACACACACACACACGCACAAACACACACACACACACACACACACGCGCACGCAGATATCACACAGCACACACACTGACAGCAATGTAATAGTAGAATCGGCTCCTTTGGAGAATTTTTTCTCGACTGCATTTTAATAATTAATAATAAGAAATATATTTTTAAAAAATTAACTGTACCTAATACTTTCAGTAGCTATGATAACAATATATTTTAAAGCTTATTAACATTTTAGGTACTTCGTGTATTATAAGAAATTTCATTAAGATAGCAAAATAATGGTAATGATTTTACACAATATAATTAGATATATCATAATTATATAAATATATTTTTCTCTTTAAAATATTTTAACATTTAATATTCATATGAGTTAAGATATAAAAAGTAAAATCATTTCTATTGTACGATATTTTTGTTTATAAGATTAATGGATATGTCAGTGAGAGGCTGAACGAGTAACCTCCTTTTTAAACTTGATGTGCAGGTTGCTTTGACTGTGTTTATAATAGTAAGTATAATTCATACGCGTGTAATAATAAACATGCAACAATTCTTTTTTATATACCTTAGACGTACAAATAATATTTTTAGTCCTATTTACCTATAAATAAATAATCTTCTTTTCTATACTTATATTCATTTTATATTTTAACTTATATATTTTGCTAAAAATGTTGTTTATAATTTACTTAAAGTACAATGAAAAAATACAAAATACTTACATACATTTTTAACATTTAAAATCTTAGATACATATGTTTATGTACATAACATTGGCAAATTATTTTAAGTCGTAGAAAAGATTGACAATATTATATTTGATAATGAAGATTCCATGCAAAATGTGCAAATACCTATGTAATGCCGTGAAATTTGTTTAATTACTATACTATTTTTAGAGCGATAATTAAAGCGCATCTTGACGCAGCCGTTACCTAATGGGGTTGAATCACTGGAATAACACCTTAATTACTACGCTACGACAGGCGGAATACGGCCATTAGACAATGCATTATTACATGTAGCACATATTTTTGAATTAGATGAATAGGCCATAGCATCTTATCATCATAATTATTACATGAAATAAAATTTTGACCAGTTATTTTTAGACACTATTATTTATTAACTTTTTTGTACGAGAAACTAGACGACAGTGCTCAAGTTCAAATATGGCGTGAGGTACTCGTACGTGAGGATTTTTATTATTTTAAATTAAGGTTTAATATTAACCAACGGACGAAAAATGAGGTGATTATCGTTTCGTTTTTATGATTTTTGCGTGTAATTTGTGATATATCTTCTATTTATTTATATTATTGAATAAAGTATACTTAATTTATTATTATATTATACTTTATATTTATGACTCTTACAAACCTGTCAAAAATTATAAAAACGATATAGAAAAAAAAACTTCAATAAATTAAGTAATTGCTTACGATTTACGCCACTATTATTGAAAGTAGACAATATTACTTAACCATTGAGAAAGGATTTGAAATAATTTAATTATTTTTTAAAGGAAAAAAACATTATTACATCAAAAGACATTACATATATTTACATTACATATCATAAAATATATGTTTTATGTCTCGGACCCCGGTTTGTTAGCATCGTATGTCATCATATTACAGATCTTCATCAGATGATTGTAATTTAAATACTTTAATAAATCCTTACTTGTATATGAATGAACTTGATATTATAAATTTTTATATGAATCTGTATGACAAACATCAAATTGGTTTCTACTTTATAAACTATTATTGAAATAACATTTAAACACAGGTCTCCTTTGCTACTTCCTTTCCTCTCTTCATATACGATTTTGATTGAGTACATGGAATTATAATAGAGAGTAATTGGACAGTTGACATTTCTCTGTCTTGTCGCAATACAGCACCATCAAGAATTTTAATTAAATTAAAGGAAAAACTGTTTCGCATTCCCAACATGCCGAGTTCGCGATGCACGATCACGGAATCTACACCTCGGACATAAAATAACTTTGTAGTCGCTTTATTGGCCTGCTTTTAACAGGATTGAGCAAACTATTGTTTATAAAGTTGATATTTTTGTCACGAATTTACCAACATGCCGCCGAATATTGCCAAACATGATATAATACATATTTAAAACCGATTTAAGAATATTACAAATTTCTACTTAGGTACATTAGATATATACGCGCGCTTCAAATGTTATATTTATAACAATAGACTCTTGAAACCAGTTAACTTAATCTATGTAAGATGCTCATATGAATTACATATACTTATATTAATAACACTAGCAACTGACAAAGTAACTGTATTATTCATCCTGTAAATGTCCCATAGCTTGACAAAGACTTCTTCTCCTATACAGAAAGAGTGATAGAGTTTAATACCATTTGGTATCAGGTATTTATTATAACAACCACAGTACCAACAGATTCATGTGCTCTCTGAGGCATTGTTGCCTCCTCTGCGATCGGAAATGGAACCAGCTATCGCCGGCGTTACTGGATATTTCATAAAACTAGGTAGGTACACCAGTGTTAATAGGAAAAAAAAAATCGTCATGCGTAAAACTCAATATTCTTTGGAGTGTTGAGTTTGAGGTCAGTTTTATTTTGCAATACATAACTATAAAATCTTTAAAATTATATGGTGTAAACGATTATCATATTTTATATCATAATGTGCATGAAATATTTAAGGTGATTAACGAATATAAGTATCTAAATAACTTTGCAATTATGTACCGCATCCCTCCCGGTGTTGACTTCACGATGAAAACATTGTGTTCGTGCTAACACTGTGTAAACCACATAGGTTCCACAATGTTTCTACCGTGTGTTTGTTTCATTCAAACACCGTGTTTTCACTGTAGTTTCACGCAGAACCCACGGAACTCAACTCCAAATCATAGTTTACATTCGAGCTCCATTGATGGCGTTGTATGTCTATTGACGAATTTGTTACATAATTTCTTCTAGCGTGGGAACGATGCTGCTGATGAACTGGCCAGAAGAGGTTCGGAGATGGTTGCGATTGGATCAGAACCAATTGTCCCCCTTCCCTCAGGATGGCCTACATCAGTCATTCGGTCACACACTAAGGAGCTACATAACATATACTGGTCACAGGTGAGTGGATGCAGGCAAGCGAAGGAGGCTCTACCGCGCATAGACCGGAAACTATCCCGCAAGCTGATAAAACTCACACGCCCAAGATTACGTAAAATAACTCATATTATTACGGGCCATGGTCCATTTAACAAACATCTGACATAACAAACATCACCAGAGGTTTGATTAAATATTTGGAGGATTTAGGTTGGCAGGACTAGCCGCCCGCTTTTCAAACGCAAAATAGGCGCACAGTAGACCCCGAGTTGCGGATACAAGCCCGTGAATACATATACATATACATAATTTCTTTTCGCCGACAGCGCGAATCCCCGTCGTCTGTTCTTCATTCTCTTGAGTGTAGTCACTATAATTATTCCGTGGAAACACTGTGTACCGATGGAACAAATACACAGTGAGAACACAGTGAAATCAATCGTAATTACACTGTATTTTCATCGTGAAGACAAGACTGCGAGGGATTGTACATGACCTTTTTTTAGAAGTTAGAATCGATATATAGTAAGCTATCCTTAAAGATAGATATACTGGACCGATGTCGTGGACTTTTCTGTAGACTCTATTTTGCGTAGAATATAAATATCCCACTATAAACGTTTTCGATTAAATCTCGCAGGTGGCTTGACTTTTAAGACATTTTCAACAATAATATTGTAAATAATTTACACAAAGCCATAAAAAAATTATACACCTAAACCTTCCTTATGAATCATTTTGTCTATTGGTGATAGTGATAAATTGCATATCGCACAGTATATAAATAGTGTTTATTTTTCATTCATCAATTTAAACTTTTTTTCAAGAAAGAATCTAAGTAGTATAATATACATATATATTCACGCCCTCTTTATTGCAAGAAGGAAAACGTATCCTGTGTTGGAAATCAGCGTGAATTGTAATTAGTAGTTAGCGTATAGTCAGATGATCAGCTTCCTTATATAGATAATATATACGATTCTAGGTACGATATAAAAATTACACTTTTACAACCTAGTTTGTGTAATTCAATTACTAAATACATATTATATAAAAATAAAAATAAGAATAAATTAATTACACAAAAACTGAAATATCTATTTTATGCTAAATTACCCCTTTTTTTTTTTTTTTTTTTGTCGCTGTGAAATGCGTTTACGCATCCTGCCACCCGCAGGCGACGGGTATGTGGGACTCGCTGACTGCGAAGTCAGAATACCCACTAAAACACAGCGGTGCCCTCGTCGTCGTACAAGGACGCCACGGGATCACGGTTGTATGCCACCATGACGCCCCGACGGTTGGCTCGCCTACGCGGGCCGCCCTCGGTCATAGAGCGCTCGCGGGCACCGTGAGCGCTCTATCTCCGCTGCACCAGGGACCGGCGAACGGGGGAAACTGCGGCAGGTCATGATGACATAGCCGCAGTCTCCTCCGTGACCTGGTGCGAAGAGCTTTGGGGAGCGGTCGACGATTTGGTGACCGCTCTAACCCTCGATTTTGAGGGGCGGCACTCCCGCCCTCCCATTATATGCGACGCCGGTTTGCCGGCGTCCGCGCAAACGGCGCAGCGCAGTGCCCCGGTGCAGTTACGGGCAATGTGCCCCTCCACGCCGCACCGGTAGCACGCGCCTCTGCGGTCGACCGCAGCCGGACAAGTCGAGCGAGTGTGCCCGATACCCATACATTTAAAGCACCGCATGGGGCGCTGCTCCAATACTTGGACCCTGGCCGAACTCCAGCCGACCAAGAGTCGCCCTGTCTCGGCCAGGGCCTTTGCGGCTGGGATCGGGCATCGCACAACTGTGCCGCCCAACCCGCCACGTCCGACCGCGATTGCGCCGACTTTGACATCGCCGGCGTCGCACTTTCCCAATTTGGCTATTGCAGTGGCCACCGCTTCGCTGGTGACGGAGTCGTCCAGCCCAGAGACTCGCAGACTCGCGAGCTTCGTGGGTTGGACGACCCTCGCCAAGCTGCCAAACGCCGTCTGCAATTCCTCCGCAAGACGTTTGGCCGCCCCTGGGGTCTGCCCTTTCTGCAGCTCCAAGAGTCGTGCCCCCGTGGCAGAGCGCCGTATATTTAGGCCGCCGACAATGCCGATTGCCTCTAAGTCCACCGTTTCTGCCGCTCTCTCCAACAAGTGGCAGTAGGTTATGCCCTTGCTCTCGGCGTACTCCTCGAGAGTAATGAGCACCGCCGGAGAGCGAGGGGCCGCCATCTTAGGCTTCTTAGCCTTTTTGTTTTTCCTCTTTGGCCGCGTAGGTGGCTGCGGCCGCGGCTCTTTTGGAGCAGGAGCTGCGGCGGCGGCGGCGGCGGCGTAAGACTTCGGCGCCTTTTTCTTTTTCCGCTTAACGACGGTGGTCCACTCACCGTCGTTATTTGCGTTTGCAGGCGCCGGTACCTCGTTTGCAGGCGTACCTTTCCTCCGCGCTGGCTTCGTCGTAGCGCGGGAGGTGCTCGGAGTCGGGGCTGCGTCATGTAACTCCTGCGCCGACACCTTTCTCCTATCTGCCGCTAAAGGTGGACGGACCGTTTTAGCTGGCAGGAGCCGATCCTCCAAACCTGCAAATCGCGCATCCAGCATTCGACCTACTCTCCCTACAACAGAGGCACTTACTTCTTCCACAAGATCCTCTCTGCCGGTATGTATGGGCTTGGGAGGAGACATTCCCGAGTGGTATTCCCGGAGCTCGGCCATGTGTCGCCTGAGCTCGTCCATCTCCGACCTCAGACGGGTATTCTCTTGTTGTAGCTTTCTTACCTCGTCTGAGGCCGACCGCTCTTTGAGAGCCTCGACCGCTGCCTTAATTGAGGTCGACGCGTCGTACAGGGCACGGACAAATGTACCCTTTAAGTTCGACGACCTCGTCGCCACCATGTGAATCAGGTCGATATCTGTCGCGACCTGTTTGCAGAGAGCGTCGGCCGTACGTGAGTCAGACACGTCCAGACCAAGCGCTCTGCGGCTCTGCTTCGCTGCTCGCGCTTGCACTTCCACGGCTCTTTCTGCCTCAGTGAGGGGCTCCTCCCGCTTGCCGATCGTCGTTTTAAAAGTCTTTGGAGCCAAAATTATGCTCCCGTCACTCCTGTCACCAGAATGCGACCTTTGCCGCTTCCCACGTCTGCTGGACTCTCCAGCCGTCGCATCCGAACTGTCATCGTCTGAGTCGATGGCAGTTGACTCCCCCTCTACGTCTTTTTTTTTATAAAATTTTAACGAAAATGCCATATTTGGTCCCACGAGTATGGGGGAAAGACGGTCCGCCCAGGCAGTGCCCCCTGTACCTGGGTAAGCCTAGCGTAACTCGTCGCGGGTGTCGGCCGGTACCCGGACGAGGATCGCAGTCGAGACTGATCCACCCGTCAGCCATGCATCCCCTCGCGCTGCGTCGCCGCTTGGGATTCGGGGTAATTTTTTATAGAGGTTTTCTTCCTCGCGGTCCGGCCGGTTAAGGCAAGACCCTCGGTCCCGCACGTAGCCGCGAGACATGACCACGACACCACGTAGCGGGATTACGAGAGGACGGTGAACGAGTAGGACTGACCCTACCCGTTCTGTCTGACGGCAGTGCGAGTGCACGCCAGACCCGTCCGTCATCCGTTGCTTCATCGCGCGCGAGCGCGGTGGCACCGGAGCCCCCGAGGAGACGACTGTCCCCTTGACGCCATGCGGCCGCTCAACGGGGCAACTCTGCGTAACAGAGCAGTCCCCGGAGCGCTGAATCGCATACCCGGCGTCCCCCCGAGTCGGTCGTTAGCCGTAGGAAGCAGCAGTTCCGCAATCGCAACTGTGCAGCTGCTGCTGCCTACGTTTCCAGGGTGCACCGCGCGGAGGTCACCGACTGTAGCACCCCATGCTAAATTACCCCTACAAACTTATGATATTGAAAGAGGTGCTTGGATTTTAAAATAGCCTTTAAAAAACACAAAATTGTCTTCCTTCTTTTAAAAGACAAAATCCATAGTTATATAATTACTGACTTGAGGAAAATGCTCCAACCATCATAAATATAAAAATTACGGGAAAGTTGAAATTAATTATACGATTACTATTGGTATTCTAACAAAAGTAGGAAAAATTTTACACTAGGACGCAAAAGTTTTTCACGAGGTCAAATGTCGTGAAAATTTGTTTTGCGAACCATAATAAGTCTTAATTTTTACTTTTATGAATATATTAATCATTTAAAATGTATGCCAATTATTTAAATAGCATTTTAAATCTAAATATAAAAGAAAAAGGATACGCATTTTAAAATTTATAGATATAGCGTATGTTTATAAACTATACCTACAGATACAATGGATCCCGTCAACTGCCAGCTTTTCCCGGGATTATCTATTTGTTTATTAATTTTTAGTGATTTAAATATTTTGTTTTATAATCAGGTTTTGATATGTATGTTTTTTATATGTAATTCTCACCATAGTGAAACTTCAAAAAAAAAAACTGAAACAAGATAAAAGTATAAGAATAGGTACTTTATTAGATGCAATTCTAGAGACAAAAATGGTTAATAACTATTGTCAATAAATAATAGTTCTTTTTTAGACTTAGGTTTATATTTCTTAGAAATAGTAATATTATGACATATATCTATAGACGAGTCTGTCTTCTATAGAAATAAAAAATCATTTAACTACTCAAAAATAAGGACAAATAAAAATTTGTAACACAATTTGAAATATTTAATTTAAAATGTTGTTATCAGTTAGGGATCGAGTAAATAATATTGCCAGAACACCGTACGATCTATAGTATTTTTAGTATGTTATTATGGACCTAACGTAAAAGAAGGAAAATTAACAATTTATTAACATCTATGCGTGCTCTGCATCGATTTCACATAAACATTGGCGATCCTGGGCAATATCACTGGTGTCAGTTATACAGGCGCTCTGCTTGTAGCTGCTGTGCACGACGATGGTGCGTCAAATTTTTGTAATGTTTAAAACAAGGCCGCCTCACGGCCTAGTCATCGGCATTTCAAACCTCCTCAGTAGCCTCTCAAGCATCTACTAAGGCTCTACAGGATATCGGCCAGTCCTTTCAAGCTAAAAACAAGGCAAACCTATGATAGTAAACCCACCCAGAAGTCAATATTATTAGCACCAGCTAACAAACACAACAGATTCGGAACTCACGGTATTCTTAGATAATCTAGTTAACAAGTGCCATTTTGGTCAACTTTTTTCAGAAGTCACCGAAAATTATGATTGAGGTGTCATTCGATTCGGAATGGCATGTAGATGATTTTTGAAAAAAATGAAGTCCCGTTTGCAATAATTGCAAAAGTTATTAATACAAATAACTAAAAAAAGGGTATTAATAATAATAATAATAATAATAATAGCCTTTATTTAAACAATCTTACATTTTTAAAACAAATATTGTACAGTTTATTTAATTTTTGACACCGGTACGAGATTGTCTTGCTTTCTAGCATAGGCCTCCCCTAGAGCTTGCCACAGTGTTCGATTACGTGCTTTTTGTCTCCAAACAGGTCCTGCTATCATTTTGAAATCGTCTTCCCACCTACGATACTGTCTCCCTTTCTTTCTTTTGTGCTGTCTTGGACACCATTCTATTACGTCTCTCGACCATTTTTCTTTTTTGTTTCTAATTATATGACCTGCCCATCTCCATTTTAATTTCTTAACAGTTTCAGTAATATCAGTCAGCTTAGTTTGGTTTCTTATAGTTTCGATTCTTATTTTGTCTTTTATTTTGATGTTGAGGATGCTTCTTTCCATGTTGTGCTGGCAAACTTCTAGTTGGCGTATGTTGTAATTAGTCAAACTCCATGTTTGGCATCCGTACGTCATGACAGGTAAAATACATGAATCGAATATTTTCTTTTTAGCTGTGATCGGCACGTGAGAATTTTTCAAAATTTCTTTGAGAGACCAGTATCGTTTCCATGCTAAGTTTATTCTGTTGTTTACTTCTTTTTTTGTAAGGTCTTTTGGAGATATGATCTGTCCGAGGTATGTATACTCTTCCACATATTCAATTTCAATGTTGTTGATGGTTATTGGAATATTTTCATGATTTGTCATTAACTTGGTTTTTGTAGTATTTATTGATAGACCCACTTTATCACTTTCGTATATTAGCTGTTCTAGCATAATGTGCAAATTTCTTGGATCTTTAGAAATCAATATTAAGTCGTCAGCAAATCGTAGATGATTTAATAGTACTCCATTAATGTTAAGACCGTAATTATTCCAATCGAGACGTCTGAATACTTGTTCAAGAACTGCTGAGAACAGTTTGGGTGACAATGGATCTCCTTGCCTTACTCCTCTTTTTATCGGAAAGTATTTTCCTTCTCTTTCGGTTCTTATTTTAGCTTTCGTGTTGTTGTATATATTCATTAACAAGCGTAAGTATTTCGTGTGGACTCCTTGTGTTTTTAAAGCTTCCCATATTTTAAAGTGTTTTAGTGAGTCAAAGGCTTTGTTGTAATCTACGAACGCCAAGTAAAAGGTAATACCGTATTCGTTGCATTTTTCGACAATCTGCTTTATAGTGTGAATATGATCTATTGTTGAAAAGTCACTGCGAAAGCCGGCTTGTTCTTTGGGTTGGTTTTCATCTAAGGTCCTTGATAAACGATCTAGTAATATTTTTGAGAACAGTTTATACATATTGGACATAAGGCTAATGGGTCTGTAGTTGGCTATATCGTCTTTTTTACCTTTTTTGTGTAATAATATGATAGTTGATGAAGTCCATTGGTGAGGTATTTCTTCGGTTTGCAAAATTTTGTTAAATAAGTCTGTTATGGTATTTAGTGTTACTTTTGAAGTGCCTATTAATATTTCATTAGATATGCCGTCACCGCCTAGTGCTTTTCCTTGCTTTAGTGTTTTGATAGCCTTCTCCACTTCTTCTTTCAGAACACACGGGATTTCTTCTTCGTCGATCTTGTCATCCACAAATTTGTAAATTTCACACTCAGTTTCAACATCGCTATATAGCTTTCGATAGTAGTCAGTTGCTGTTTCCAATATTTCAAATCTATTTGTGAGATTTGCTTTACTCTTGAGGTGTTTCATATTGTCTATCCAGTTTAGAGACTCTCTTAATTCTAGCCACGCTTTCTTTACTCCTCCTGATTTTCCTATGTGGTAATTTATTATCTCATTTCTTGTTTTCTGTCTGTGCCTTCTTATATAAAAAAAGGGTATTAGTTTATTGCAAATATTTCAAAAACTAATTAAGATTTTTCAAATTTAAAAAAAGATTCAAAATTGCAAGATTTGATGACAAACATCGGGACAGACAGACATTCATGGTGTCGTCACAGTGTGCGCGCACATCATAAAAATTTACTCTCATCATTTTTCCCTAAAGCGCCAAAATATTTTTCAGTTTTCTTAACTTCAAAAATATTTTTCTGTTTTTTATTAGTAATTTTCGTTATTGCAAAATTAAAAATTTAAGTTAATCATCGAAAACTTAACCACGGGGGTGACAAACATAGTTAAATATATAATAAAAAGTTTCACTTCATACGTGTGTACATTAATACACACACACACACACACACTTTTCCCTTTTTTTTTTCGTGTGAACTTTCAATATATCAGAAAGTATTTATTTAGTTATTTATAAGTCTTTATTATACACCACTTTTGAAAGAAAAAATACAGACATATTATATGCTAATATGCCTAAATATTATTGCACAATAAAGCGATCTCTTCCAGACAACCTTACGTTGTGAGGAATTGAAACATAGCCGGAATACAAAATAATTAACACAAAAGAAATATAATTAAAAATAATAATATAAATACAAATATACGATATAATAAAAATAACAGATAAAAAAATATGTATGTATTATTATTCAGTTTTACTTTCAACTAAAATATAGATACTAAACAATAAAATATTTAATATAGGTATCAAGAAATTTATATACAAACTGGAATGCTCACGTGCACTCAAAAAACGTTCCTTAACCCGGGATTGCGTCTCTTTCTACCATAGATTCAAGGCAAAACTCGTAAGAAAGAGACGAAACACCAGTTGTCAACGAAATGCTCGGAACAATTTTTCACTTTACATGTTGGTAAGAAATGTCAACCTTATTTCGTTTATTTCAAGGTGCATATTTGAATATACAAATTTACTAAGTGAGCATTCTAGTTAGCGAATATCATCGGTAACTTTTATGAAAGCAGACTACGAATGCCGGATTGCAAAGTATCGATATTTGTATTCGATATATTCCAAATATCGATATATTGGATATAAATATTTGACACGGAGGAGAATGGTCGGTGCGTTTGAGATTACAAGCTCAAAATAATATTACAGACAAAAAAAATTAAGCATATTTTGATTCCATAACACAACCTCCACTGGAGGGTTCGTTGTCAGCCCTCTCGACATACCAGAATTACTTGTAAATAATTAATTTTAAAGTTTTGCATTCTTGTTACGATTTTTAATGCAATTTTTTGTAACATGGGGTACGTTCGCGGGCCCTCTTCTAATTGATAATTCATCACTTTTATAGGATTTTTTAATCTATGCATTCCACAGAACACATGCGCGGAAACGTAAATGGGACATGCGCAATAGTTTTTTATTTATCAGTTTTTAATAAAAATAATAAGTAGTGAATAAATGTAAGAAGATAATTTTGTTTATTATCTTTTATGAACAATAGCAAACAATTATTTACTAAAGTTCGACAGTTAAATTCAGTTTTTGATTAAAGAAGTATCATTTCCGCGCATGTGGTCTCTGGAATGCATAGATAAAAAAATCATATAAAAGTGATGAATTATCAATTAGAAGAGGGCCCGCGAACGTACCCATGATATGCATTTTAACATCGCACATGTGATGTGATTTCATCAATACTAGTTGTTTTTTTACCTGTATTTATTTTTGACGTAACGTCAAAAATAAATACACGACATAACGTCTTGTAAATCGACGAATGCCAGCTGCGCCGCACAAAGAAGCATGACCCACTGTCACGTTTCGCGAGTGAGAGCGCGAAGCAAGCAATAGAGAGGCACGGTCGACTTAAGCGTTCGGCTAGTGAATGAAAAACAATAACGCAGATTAGAGGATCGTAAATACCACACATGTGTTAGCGCACATAAGTTGTAAATAAATTGTTAATAGCAAATTGTTAGTTGTATTTAATCTGTATAGTAATAAAATATTTGAATTAACGAGTGCATATAAATGTCAATTTATCGAAAAAACTTGTAACTAATAGAATTAACTCATTATTTGTATTATACAAAATAATGATAATTCAGTTATAATAATCAATTCATAAAAGTATGCAATTTTTTACCAATGTTTTCTGACGTTATCATGTAAAATTGTCATCCGTAAACCGACTTTACAGACAACCAAATTTTGTTCTACATTACAGGCTTATAAGATACCTTATACGATAAAATCATGTAATTTTTAACACTTTTCGAAAACCTATTGTGATGAATACAAAATGGTATCTACATATAATTAGGCTGTGGAATATAAAATCTTTGCCTTCATTTGAAGAGAGAGATTATAAAAAAAATTCAGCCATACTATTCGGCCATTTAATTTGTTTGTTTGAAATCATAAACAACAATATGCCGAAAAACATAACTAGTGAAGTGCGTGAAATAATTCTAAAAGTTAAGGAATTTATGGATGAAGAGAAACGTATGCAAGTACCAATAATACCACTTAGTAAAGTATACGTAAGAGTGTCCGCAGCCACAGGTTAGTAATATAATTATTCTGTGCTAAGGAATTTGTAGATATATACACCAAATAAGTGTGCTTAAAGTATTATAATTATAAAGAGGTAACTAAAGATACGATTAAAAAATTTATCACATTAATTTATATTTATGAGAGCATGTAACAAAACTGTTATTCTTAGAATACTTTTGTCTTCCTGGTATATTTATGTCTTAATATTCTCGACAATGAAGACATTTGTTCAGTGTTTGGTATTTCACTATACTTTTTCGTAAGTGTCAAGATTTCAAGAAAATATTTGTTTTAGGAGTGTCAGAGCGTACAGTTTTAAACATAGTTAAAGAAGCTAGGCTGATTGAACAGGGTCTGTTAGATCCAGAATCATTAAAAAAGACACCCAAAAAAAGGGTTCGAACAAAAGGAAAAATTGAAGTAGATGAGTATGACTTGCAAGTTATACGACGAAAAATTCATGAGTTCTATGCATTTAAAAAAGAAGTACCTACAATAAACAAGTTGTTACAAATCTTAAAAGAAGAAATAAATTTTAAAGGTTCAAGGGAAACATTAAGAAAAATTCTCCGCAAAAATGGTTTTCAGTTCCGGAAAACAAAAAATAACAAAGAAAAAGATCAAGTCCCTGAATCAACTTCATCAGTTCCTCCCATGGTGCCACCATACATTCACTCCATGTTTAGTCATAAGAATATCCAATCATAAACATATTGATTATAGAAATATTATGTTATCTGATCATAAAATGTATTATATTATATAATATAATGAAGAGGTTGTTGTCTTATGTGTCATTGGAATGAATGTTATGAAAGGGTATTAAATTCTTCAATGATGTTTATATATTAAGTGATAAAATTAAAACTCATGAATTTTTACTAAGCTAATGTATATTATATCCATGCTACCACTATTAATTCTAGTTCATTGTTAGATCTGTAATCATAATAAAGTTAATTTATGTAGTATGCAAATATTGTAGTAATAATGTTTTTAATAGTTACGAGAGTAAGGTGTAAGAAGTAGCATAAAAAACTTTGTATAATAAGTATCTTAAGTAATTATAGGTCCTCTGGTTTTAAAGGGCCATACTTACATCATTGAATATCACATAACAAAGCATCTGGATGTAATTGGTACAAATCTAGGCAAATGCCTTTTTTCAAATGCTTAACACCTGATATAATTTAAAAAATTTAAGTCACCACAAGTCAATAGAAAAACTAAATTGCCAACTTTACAACCAATAAGAGTATATTACAGTAAATTCTACTTGTAGCCAATTAATAAAATTGAAATTTAATTGATAGTTTGGTTCAATAACTTTTTTAGTGATTTTTTTTTTCATGGAAGAAAAAATTCAAACAAAATAGTTACAATAATAACAACTAAATAGTTTATCAATAAATAAGCCAAATGACTAACAGAGTTATTGAAAATGACTATTAATTTGTTCCAAAAGTGGGTTAGAATTTTGTTAATTTCAGTTGTTAACATTTGAAATAAAGGTTTAAATATTTGTAGCTTAATAAGTATGTAATCATAATGTAAAATATTTCTCCGAAAATTATTATTAGTCCTTTTATATAATCAATTATACATTTTTCAATAAATAAATAAAAATTATAACATAAAAACTGGAATGGCCCAATGGATAAATAACATAAATCAATGCAGGATCTTAATCACAAGTGCAATTCTGGGCTGACACTATTTTTCAAAGTCCTAAAGGATGGGTTTCAATAAGATAGGTGTATTTCCCCAGAACAATTTTATACATATGTATATATATATATGTAAGCTGTAGGTATTTAATATAAAAGCTAAATAAAGTGTAATACTTTGATATGTAAGACAGGAAATAATCAAGTTTAATAAGGAAGTTAAGTTTAATAACTTAATTAAAGTTAATATATTAGCAAAACAAATTAGATTATCATGAAAGGAAAAATAAAAAATTTGAATTTTCACTATTATCATAAGACCACTATGACATAGCGACATCTAAGATGTAGTCACTGTAAGTGACCATTTGAGACTTGTTCTTCCAAGTACCTATTATATCCTAAATCCCAGATAACTGCAGGTATATGTGCACAACAGCCCACCACTTGTGCACCTACTTTACACTGGCAGTACCAACCACAAACTAGTGGAGAAAAGCAGTTAATATATTGAATCCATGCGTTGTATATTTTTTATGATGAATGTCGCGATTGTAATTGATTATATAATATATTATTGCATTATATAATTTCTTGTTCTATCAATCATTAAAATGCTCTTAAATATAACTCTTCGCCTGTTTTATCTGATAAACATCAGTAGTTATATTATGCAGCTCTGTCATAGTTAATCTAGGAAAATATTATTCATCCAGTTTTCGGATTCAATTAAGATTTTTCAACTGATTCCAATAAGTTTCAGTTGTGTTACTAGATGTAGCATTCTACCAGCAATAACTTCATCTTGACTGTTTTCGATTCGAAGAGATATTGGGGGAGGAGGGATTGGGTTGCATATAGCCCAAATAATAGGTATAACCAATGAAAGGGATCTGAGTCAGTCAGATCTGAGCGAGTCATAGTTTCTATGTTCGTAATACATGAGCCCAATGGACCAACACTTGGACATTTATTTTATTGTTTATTATATGCTACATCATATATGTAATATGCAGTGTTGATAGATTGCGCTTATGTAAAAACTACAAAAATCATGATTTTTTTTTTTAAACTATCATATAGTATTTTAAACTATAAACAAAAACGAAAATAATCATGATAGACAAAAAAAAAATTATCTAAGACGCATGTAGTATATAGTCTAGTATTTGAAAAATGTGTTTCTACATTTCTGTGATATTGTTTATTTATTCGTGATTTATAGGGGAAATTATTTAGGCTATTGACACCCATCTTTGTCTTTAAAATTCATCTCATGTTTGGCGGTGAATGAGATTATCATAAAACCTGAAAGTGTCCGAAAAGCTTCTGATTGTGTGATATGTATACTCAATAGCCTAAGATCTTACTTATCCTTGATAGAAGAGTCTTTGCCCAGAAGTGAAAAATGTATTACCAGTATAATTTTGCTAAAAATATTACTTTACTATATACTTTTATTTTAATTTTATATATTTTTTATACATCTCTGTGTTCTTTTTGGTACATACACATAGATTTAATATTTCAACTAGTTAAATTTATTTTAATCATACTATCCAAAATACACAAATTATACTGTTCTCTTATATTTACGCGAATTTTACTCATTTAATTAAAAGTCTAAATCGGATTTTATCGCGTTTATGCGTTTAAAAAACTTTACAATTTAACGATTTTTCAATTAAATTATGTCCCGACGTTTTGGATCCTTTACAGGGTCCATGATCTTAGGGGACTCATCATAGACTTTTACTTAAACACACAAATTATGTATAAAAATGAAAAAAGTTAATTCTCTTAGGCTTTTTTTATGAACTCAAAAGAAACATTTATTTTACTTTTTACTTATTGTAGAAAAAATACCATGAAATATGTTATTTTTTTTCTATGTGAAATTCCTTTAAAAACTTCGAAAATACAATACTTAAGTGAAATTGTATAAATAAATAAAAAAATATCATAATAATTATTTTGAAAAATCTAGACCGTATTATTATACAAAAAAAAAAAAAAACTTTTGTATGAGATATGAATTAAAAATATAAAAAGGTTTGATTGGTTTATAACTAGTAAATATATAAATAAGAGTGTAATTATTTTAACATACATTTATTTTATTCAATTCATAAGCAGAGTTACAATAAAAATTTACTAATTTTATTAGAGTTTATCGCTTCTTGCGATTTCCTAAAAATTGGAGCATATATCACTTTTAATTAATAAATAAAATGTCATACTATTTTACCTGCAATGTCATAAACTGACTATAAGAAACAATTATCATGTATACAAAAATATTTTTAAATCATTTACAAATTTTTAAAATGTAAATTATTTATTCATATTCAAATTTATGTATATGGTATTTTTAAACAAAAGAAATGCATCATTAATGAATTATTATGATTCGACACTTATTGAATGTGTATTATGACAAATTGATTAATTTTTCTATACTTTTCAATAGTATATTTCAGTTTTATAATATTTTTTGATTATTTACCAGTTAATATATCATTTTAAAATATTTGCTAATAATATATTACAAAACAATATATTAATAACACTTTACTGATAATCAAAAAATATCACAATAACCTAATTTGTGGACATTTCTTTGTCTATTTTTCAATATGGTTAATATTATCAATATTTTTACTAGGACTGGAATCTAAGTAAATTTATGAATTGGAAAAACATGTAATATAATGTAATGTAAAAATAAAATTCTTTACAAAACTTATGAATAATAGTTAATTACCTTCTCAATTAAATGTATTAAAACTTTAATTTAATTTATGATATTATAATATTTCATTATGATATAGTGGGCATGTAATCATGCCGTGGAACAAATAATTTACATCAATTATGAAAAATGGATGCACAAAGCTTAAAGATTTTTAATATTTACTTTTGTTACATACAGCTATAAACTATTAACATGTAACAATAATAAAAAATACTATTAAAAATATTTCATACTAAAAAAATATACCAAATGTGCAATATTTTATATTCACTTTATAAAGAAAAGCAATCAACAACTTATTATATACACAACAACAAAGTTATATATACAATAACCAAGAACATAATAATACTATATGAAAGAAGGGATGGTATCCTCAGTTATAGGAATAGGAACCAATACTATAATAGATAGACACGACAACCAAGTTATATATACAATAACCAAGAACATAATAATACTATATGAAAGAAAGGATAGTATCCATATTTAAATTTATATTTGTACGGGTGCTTACCGCGTTTATAACTTTGTTTAGTTCCCTATATTTCGGCAATGTTTCAATCGCCATGATCACGGGGAGACTGACGTACGGAGATGGTGGATGGTGGCAGATCAGAAAAATCTGTCTACCCTCTTTCTTGTTCGTTTCGGTCGACTAGTTTCGGCACACGGACGCACTTGTTCACTACGGCACACTATACTGACAGTGTCTTTTTTGGACTCTGAGCACTGATACCGTGACGCACTTTCACACAAAGTAATCACCGGATTCCACATACTCGGTATTTTGAAACCGTCTTCCCTATTGAAATTCGGATGTTTTTTAATTTCAATCGCTTCCTTTACCAGTCGAGGGAAATGATGACGCTCGGACGATAAAACCTGTGGCCTGTGTAATTCAATCCAGTGATTAGGACCTGATTCCAGCAGATGTTGAGCTATAGCCGATTTTTGGGGTTCATTTTTTGTGACGGCCTTGATATGTTCATTGATGCGACACGATATTGTTCGTTTAGTTTGGCCGATATATGAACTGCCACAACTACAGTCCACCTTATAGACACCAGGGTGTTCCAGCGGAAAATAATCCTTTGGTGAACGTAGGATGCTGGCAACCTTCTGAAGAGGGGTAAACACGGTTTTTATTGAATATTTTTCTAGACATCTGCTGATCTTGTCTGTCACCCCTCTTACATACGGCAAATACGCAGTTTGACGTTCAACGCTTGGCTTTTTTGTATTTTCCCTGTTTTTAGTTTTTATTTTAGTGACGTCCATGTTGTAGCCATTTCTTTTTAATACATTCTGTACATGTATTAACTCCCTTTGTAAACTTGTCCTCCTCCCTTTGTAAACTTGTGCTCAGAGTCCAAAAAAGACACTGTCAGTATAGTGTGCCGTAGTGAACAAGTGCGTCCGTGTGCCGAAACTAGTCGACCGAAACGAACAAGAAAGAGGGGTAGACAGATTTTTCTGATCTGCCACCATCCACCATCTCCGTACGTCAGTCTCCCCGTGATCATGGCGATTGAAATATTGCCGAAATATAGGGAACTAAACAAAGTTATAAACGCGGTAAGCACCCGTACAAATATAAATTTAAATATGAATAGTGATCGCGTTAGTTTAAAACAATATAAGGATAGTATCCTCAGATATAGGAATAGGAACCAATACTAGATACATCAAAATAATAAATGATTGATAGCATATAATCACAGCTGAAAGAATTTATAGCGGTGAATCTAATTTAAGCCATAATTACCAACTAGCTTGGTAAACTAATTTATTATTATAATTACAGAATTTGACATCACACTTGCTGAGCTAAGTATATCATTTATTACTTAAGTAATTATCATGTATTTTTTTTGTATTTATTGGATATCATAGCTCATTGTAATCTAATTCGAATGTGACTTGCTTCTTTCCCAAAGTGAATTTAACACAGTTCATCTTCGTCCTCAGATTTTTTTTCCACTTTATCATCTTCAGATCGATTTTCACTGGCATTCTGATAACTTCCTTCAGCGTTATTTTGTTGCTGTAATTATATAAATTTTTATATAAGTTTAATATATAAATGTCTTTTACACCTGCTAAAATCCAAATCTTACTTTTATAAAGGTATATTGATAAGGCAGTACCTAAAAATGACAAGACAAGATGTTTTATTTAACCACTTTAATGGTTAAATATATGAGAAAAAATTTAGAATATTGTTCAGTAGTTGTTTGTTAGTTTAATATTATACAGGTACAATATTTATGAAAACCTCAACAAACTTACTTCCATATATGCAGCATTTTGGCTTACATATGATGGAGCTGCATTCTCTCTTACACTGGCCTTTGGAACAGGTTCCAATCCCTCTGGAAGTGGTATTGTACTCGCAAGTCTGGCATATTCCACATCCATGCTACGTATAAACGGAGATGCAAGTGCCTTCTTAGCTGAATCGCGATCTCCTTCATCATAGGCTTCCAACAATTGCTCGAGGGTCTGCATTTCAGGTACTTCACAATTGTTACCCCATTCCTAAGATAGATATTAAAACATTTTATTTTTAATATATTTAGAATTATTATAATAATAGTTCCTATGGGAAGTAATAAAAAGATATACTCTAGTATTTTTCATATTCTAGGCATCCACCAATCTATATTAATCGATCAGTTTAGTAGTTTTTGTCAATTTAAACATAACTAAATTTTTATCCTATCACATAACTGTATTATCATTAACATTATCTTATTTTTCAATTTTTTTTTTTTCTCTTAAAGTGAATTTTACGAATTTTCAATTTTGCACACCTACAAACGTCCGCTCTTGTACATCCTAAGGTTGGCTGGTAGAGAATGCTTTTAGTATTAAGACCACCTTTTGTACAATTCTTTGATTTATTGTGCAATAAAGTTATAATAAATAAATAAAATAAAATAGTGTCATTTAAAAATTTATGACTTACTTTATAAGCTTTTTCAGCAGCAACAGCATCACCTCTAGCCAACTGCACTAGAACAATAGCAACAGTTAACCGTCCCACAGCACTCATATTTCCAGACTCTTGGTGGAAGCCTATCTCACGTCGCAGACTGTCTACTGCTTCATCATACCTGGTCAAAACGTAAAACAATTGTAATAATTAAACAAATATAAAAATTTTACGACTATCTCTTCTAAAT
The DNA here is from genome assembly GCA_036937285.1 of Euphydryas editha. NCBI lineage: Eukaryota > Metazoa > Arthropoda > Insecta > Lepidoptera > Nymphalidae > Euphydryas > Euphydryas editha. The sequence goes on from JAUPFZ010000005.1 coordinate 4,509,182, forward strand.
CATTAAAAATATAACATTAAATCATAATTTGTCTTTCTTTTCTGCTCATGTATTAACCACTGACATTAAAAACGTAAAACATAATTGTTATTAAATACAATATCAATTGTATAATTTGAATTTAGACATTGATACTTTTACCTACCAAAATTAAATTTTATGTTGACTATTGTTTAATCTTATATATTTTATTATAAAAACTATGACATTTTAGTATAATTGAAAATTACCTTTGAAGTTTGACCAAAATCCTTGAAGACTTACTGATGTATTCCGAGCCTTGATGCTGGCTACTTTCACTCTAAAAGTGACAGTAAAATCATAATAAGATCATTAATTACACTAAATAAAAAATTCCAGTTTTTATCGCCACAATGTGCACAACATCAATTTATAAACATAAAATTTCATTACCGATGACACATCAGCGGCTTGCTGATATAATTTCACTGCTAACTCTGGAGCTCTCTCTTCAATTATCTTAGCCACTTTATCCAAAATATTTGCACCAGAATCTCCTGACCCATGTTGCTGATACAGACTGCTCGATTCACAGCCAAGAGAATATAGCTAGAAATATGTATGGATATAAATATAGAAATCAAATTACAGGCCACTGATAATTTCTAGATTTTAAATTAATAAAGATACCTCTTCAGGTGCAGTTAGCTCCTTGCTAACTATAATGGCATTTTCAATTGCTTTGCCAGCATGGAAGAATGAGCGATTCTTCTTATACAATTCTGAAGCTTTTAGATAGCAATCCTTTGACTTCTGTGGATCTCTTGCAATACGGTAGCATTGAGCTGTATATATATAATATGATAAAAAAAAACTAATATTAATTAAATTGAAATATTCATTTGCTATGTTTGATGTTATTACTTATAAAATTAAGAGTCAATTTCATTTGTAATTTTTATTTTGTAATTGCTTTTTTTTATGCATACCTGCCTGATTGTACTCATCAGCTGCAGAATCGAAATCTGGTTTCCACTTCAACAGAGATGTCTTCAAACTAAACAAAACATATAAGTGATGAAAAATTATTGGTATGATGACAATATCAAATTATTGTCTTGTCAACAATAATTGTTGTAATTATTACAATGTTATTAAAAATTTAATGCTTTCAATATACAGATAAAATCATTATTTCATTAAAGAATTTAAGACTTATTGTTAGTTTTCAAATCCAAACAAGTGCCAAAGGAACTTAATTACTAAAATGTCAGACTGTCTGCAACTGTTATCTTTGGAACTGTAGTAGGTAGATACTGGAAGTTCAAAATTACAGAATACATATTTCTATGGCTGCTATAATAATCAGACAACCTGCACACAAATTTTTTTTCAGTGATTTTAGATTGATCTCAAAAAAAATGTTTAGTGTACACATTTTATGGTGGTACAAAACCCATTCTATGAGAGGCTGACCTGTAATTACAGTTTTGAAAATATAGTTTTGAGTAGACATGTATAAGTAATGCAATTCATACATTACGCGTGATATTACCCGAACATGAAATATGGCATCACACATTACTCGACGAAATGAAGCATTACACATCAGACTTGACATTACGCGTTCTGTTCGGTGGGAATGTCGTATCTAGCTCTGTCTAACTTAATTTCTCCCAATTTTCCTTGGGGTTTACTTAAGTATGAAGGGAATTCAACTTTTTTTTAAATCAAAGCTAATTTTAAAACAAACTTTTAAAAAACCAAACCAGAAAAAAAAACTAATATGAATTTTCAGCCAGTTTCCACCTCCTATTTACCGTTTTTTTAATGCTTATTGCTTAATTGACTGTATGTTTGGTTTGCTATGTAGTACACCAAACAGTACACTTAAAGATACAAAGAACAAAATCTCATGTAATGTTTTGTATGATGAAAATTACGTGATATAGAACATTTCATAAGAAATATCTCACGCCGAACAGTACACATTTAGGGTAATGTTCGGTGTGATGCCATATTACTCAGTACGAAATGTAATATAATATTACATTACATTTTAAACCACTGTTTTGCGCAAGTCTAGTTTTAAGATTTTTTTTTAATTTCTGCAATTTTTTTGGAAATAATTTTGTAAATTGCACAGTGAAAATGCAGTATAAAATAGGAGAGAGATTCTGAATTGAAATTAGATATATATTATGATTTAGAAGAAGAGTGATACTCTCAATAATTAAGGTTATTAAAGGCGAATCAAATAATTAAATTAATAAAATAATTATATTTTTTATAAAATAAAAAATGTAAATAAATATAGTACTATATGCAACAAATATTTGTAATAATATTTAGAAAGTGCATGGTATCACAAAATAACTACTTAGTTAACATATTTATGTGTTAAGAGAGTGATTATGTGGTGTTTTTATATTTATAAAGTTACATAAATATTTATATTTTTTGTAACTTTTTTGACATCATGTAATATTTAAGTAAAAAGATGAATATAAATAAAAAATGGATTATTACAATAAACAAGTGTTTTATTTTCTAAAACCAAACTTAGTTACAAGTAATAATATTAAGTTTACAATTCAAGTTTAAGGTAAAGTACATGACTATTATATAAGAGCCCATGAGCAAAAAGTCATGTATTTTACTTTTTTTTTTGTTTTTTGTAGAGATGTTCTGTATCTGTTTATCATTCTATCACTTTTTAGAATTTAATTTTGTTGTTACGAGTTAAATAAATATGATTTATTTATAGCTAATAAATAGATCAAAACGCGACTGCTTTCCCCAAATATAAAAATCTAATCGATTTTTATACAGATAACTATTTAGTAAATGATTCATCCAGTTAGCAATTTGTTTAGCTAGTCATATTTTTACATAATATTTTACATTAGATATATCAATAGACTGAAAATAATTATTAATTTTATTTACCGGAATCCGGTATTACAGGTTCAAGTGTTATTCATTAGTTATTTAACTCAAAAAAAAAAAAAAATAACACAGGCTAAGTATTAAAATTTGTGCAGTTTAGTTCAACGTCAATATTTACAAGCAATTTTAAGGAACTAAATAATACTTACTATTTTTCAGCTGCCTTGCAATGCTCTTGAGCTTCATTTAATTTAGCAGACATTGTCTTATTATTTTATTTAACAATATAATTTAAGATAACAACGTACAATTATCTTCAGAAGAAAATCAATAACAGACTTTGCAGTGACTGTCAAGTAACTTGTTTTGACAGTATTTTTTTTTAATTGTATATTATTTTTCTTCTGTGGTCTACTCGTTGATACTAGCTCGACCGTGCTCGTTGCTTTATTTTATTTAGCTGGAGTCGAAAAGTAGGTATATAATATTATAATATATTGTTTTAGTTGTAGTTGTGTTGTAGTTAATTATGAGATTTATTTTGATTAAGAGTCCAATGACCGCAAAGCATGCAGTATAGAGTTAAAGGAGCGCAATCTTCTGTTACGAAAAATGTACGTCGAAATGCATCAAATTAGGGTGGCGCCACATTAGCATCAGGGTAAATCTTAAAGCAAGCGCCGAATAACACAGCAACAAGCAGTCATAACACAGACTGAAAACGTAATAAACAACAATAAAAGAAAAGACATAATTTAAAATAAACATTATCAATAATAAATTAAATATTTAAAAAAAAGTCACAAGCATTGATTTAGTCGAACACTTCTTAACTACAGAAGTCAAAAGAAATACTAAATTTTTTAACGTAGCACACTTTACTCCGCTTATAACTGCTAACTTCATATCATTTCCATTTCCCACACTAGAGCTATTTTGGTGAGTATTCGAACAATAATTTGCTGTTTACAAGTAGACACTTTTTCAACTAATCCCCCATAGAAGATGGTTCGCCTTAACTCTATACCATGGAATATAGATACTACATTCTATGCTCTATACTCCATGGCATGTGGCTAATTTTCCGTCGTAACATTGTTTTAATGTTACAATGTTAAAGTTCAGGTTATTAACTCAAGTTTAGCTTTCTTGTGTAAGACTAAGCCTTAGCTTTAGGGGAGGGCAAGCGGGGCAACTGCCCCGGGCCCCCACATAAGAGGGGCCCCTACATTCACAAAAGAGGGGTCCCCACATCCACAACTTTTTTTAAGGAATATATTCACCCGGCAACCAGTGGCGTAACTATCGGAGGTCTAGACGGTGCATTGCACCGGGACCACCAAGCTCAGGGGGCCCCCAGAAAAAATTACCTATAAATTCAACTTTTGAAAATTCTCCCACCTTCGGAATATAAATTAACCAGGTTGAAGTAACCAAACTTTAATCATGGCAACTTATTTGAAAAAATACAAGGGAATTCTCTTCAAGTCTCAGACATTTCTGCTTGAAACTTGTAGAGAATTGCCCTTTGATCTTTCTATTGCATTGTATTGCCAACTTGACAGATTTTCCGTCATTTTTAGCGTGTACAAGCAAAAAGGAAACGGTTTATAAAAGATATTTGAAATAAAAATTAGGTGATTTATTGACAATAATACATTTTATCATTTTACTAAATTATTAATTTATATTTCATCAAAAATTAAATGAGCATTAAGAGTGGTGCAATTTTATTATTTTGGCTTGTATTGATAAAACTTTATTAAACAGTTTAGTTGGGGCCCTAGTTTATTTTTTGCACCAGGGCCTTTAGTTACCTAGTTACGCCATTGCCGGCAACGATAATATATTGGCGCGAGATCGCGACGATCTTAGAGTTAGGTAGTCAAATATACTACTACAAAACTAGTACTATTACAGTACCTAAAGGAAATATCGTATTGTCTGATTCTAACTTGAATGTAAGCAAAAATAACAGAATGAAAAGGTTGCCTGGTAGGAAATTCTTTTAGTATACCTACCAAGACCACCTTTTGTTCAATATCTTTATTGGTACTTATCTGTAATGTATAAGGAAGTATTAAAAATATTAAAATCGTAAAAGAAAGTTTTCAATTACCAAATACGTCATATTTCACACAAATTATAGACCGGATAATCCTATAATTATTCAAGAAATAAAAAATAAAAATTATAAAGTATACACAAGTAGTTTACTTTATAATTTTTATTAGTTACGGCAGTAGGTAGATAGTAATAGTAATTAGTAAATTAGCGTCACACAAAGTGCCACTGAGCAAACGGAAAGTAACAAAATCATTTTTGTGTTCAAATACTATAATTTGAACGAAACTATATATACAATAGACGTTCAGCAATAAGTATTAGATATTATATTAATTTATTAGGTATGACGCGATATTATATTAATTTATTCGGTACCGCGCCACCTCCGATTTTGAGGCTGATTTTTTTTTTTTTAGAGATTCGTTATAACTTCAGATCATCATAACTAGTATTGTTATACTGTTCTCTTATTCGGACACCCACCACCTCAGTCCCCCGAGATCATGGACACTGTAAAGGGTCCGAAACGTCGGGAAATAATTTAATTTAAAATATTGTTAAACTGTAAGGTTTTTAATAAACGCGATAAAATCCGGTATAGACTTTTAATCAAATAGTATTGTTATGATGGCGCATGACCTTTTTTGCGTAAAAAATAAAAAAATGTAAAAAAAATTCGTACGAATAATTACGATTATCGAAAGATTTTTTTACTTTTATTTTTATGTTGTTAGAGGTTTTTTTTTATAGATAGGTTGTTAGGTTTTTTTTTTTAGTTACAACCATAAAAATATTTATACCTCTATAGTTACAACGCGTCGTCCCTAGTTAAAAAACTAGTTATTGATAAATGCCTTTGTTAAAACTAGAAGTAATACTCAAAAAAAAAGACCTAACAACCTATCGATAAAAAAAAACCTAATAACATAACATTAAAAACATATCTTTCGATAATCGTATAACAAAAAAAAATATTCGTACGATAATTTTTTAAAAATTTTTTTTCAAGTCAAAGAAGGTCATGCGTCATCACAAAAACACTAGTTATGATGTTTTGTAGTCATAAAGCACCTCTAAAAAAAATCAGCCCCATTATGGCTGGTGACGCGATACCGAATAAGTACGATAATTTTTTTTAAATAAAATTTTTTAGGTCAAAAAAGGTCATGCGCCATCATAACAACACTAGTTATGATGTTTTGAAGTCATAACGCACCTCTAAAAAAAAATTAGTCTCAAAGTCGGTGGTGGCGCGATACCGAATATTTACCATTTATTATTGTAACAACCTAAATTGTTATTAAAATGTCTATGCGAAGCTACTTTTTAGAGCTCGGAATTTGGAATATCTACACATTTTATAAAATTAAGATTGAATTCTAATTCTAGCTGCATAGCAATCTACGTGGAAGCTTAGTAAGAAAATAGACGGGTGTAGAATTGTGGACGAAAATAATTGTCTGGCGAGCAGACTGTAAGCTCTTAAATAGTCAGTATTCGAATAATTGAGATTATAAAGAAAAATACACAATAACGAATTCCTATTAATTGTTGTGTAGTAAATATAACCACTTTACTTCACGTAATGTTTACTGAAAAATGTTGTATGTAACAGACAGTCATAATATGATCATTTTTGTTAAATGTACCTATACTCAGATATTAATACTTCATATTCGACTTTATCAATGAACTATAAGCCAGCTGGAGGTGAATATGTTAATAATTTATGTAATAACAATAGCAACATTTCCACGTGAGAATGCTCCGCACCCTTGATCCCCCGCCGCTCAACCCCACGCGTAAGAAGCGGTGCCGGGGGTAAGATTGAAAAGAAAATTGAATAACGAATCGTGGGATCGGTTTCTCATATTATTATATAACAAATAGCCCTAAATGTAGTTACTCATTTATCATTATTTTCAGCAGGGTTATAATTCCTACGTATATATTTCCCATAACGATAATTAATTCATTAAAATTTCTATGTAAAATACACATTTAAATATATTAATAATATAAAAATAACTAGTAATATCTTTTAACGTCGGTTTATTTTCGTATTGATATTTTTATGCCAATTTTGGTTTTTAATTTTATGTCGCAACAAATCAAATTAGTTTAAATAACCGTTGTATTGGAATACTGACTCTTTTCTTTAAACAATGCTATTCAACTAAAAGCTTATCGGTATACACCACGTCAACCTGACAGCCATCATTCATATGAGACAATGTTCGGTGTAAAAATTCATCCAAATTAGACTCTGTAGATTTTTTGTTAATAAAACTGTTTTGCTGTTAAATAATTATAGGTCTTAAAATTAAAAAAATGCTGTCATATATGTTTTTTCAAATACTTTAGCGATAACACACAATTTGGAAATAGGCCTGTAATTCTGAATGTTATGTTTATTAGGCGACTTGAAAATGGGCACCACAAATGACTGTTTCCATAACAGCAGCATAATTCTGGAACTCAGGGACTTACCAAAAAGCGAAAATATAGGAAGCGCAAGACTATTACTAAACATTTTTTTTAAAATTTGGAGGTATAAGGTCAGGGCTACAACCTTTATTAATATATAATTTCCTTAAATAATTTGATACAATGCCAGGCGATTATTCGACAGTTCCAATTGAAATAAGTATCATGACAATTTTGAGAAGTATTAAAGCTATTTAAATCTTAGTCCTTGTTGAAAGTATTGAGACTGATTTAAAATAATTGTTGAAAAGAGAACTAATCTCTATACCACTTGACGCAGACAAATCATCCAAACACATCGTACCCGGTAATTCATTACAGCTACGAATGACCAAAAATCTTTACTGTGTCGTAATATTTTTTCTTCGGAGTTATTAATATAAGTATCATAGCAATAAAGTTGTGCCCTTTTTTGCCTATCCCTTAATAATATGAAAGTATCATAATCCCTAATCCTTCCATAAATTTTCCACTTCCTATGATATTTTTAAAAAGCATTCTACAAATAATTCTACAAATAATTAAATCCAGATACTTATGATTTACATTTGGAATACAATTGTATTGATTCAGACCTTTAAAACTCAAAAAATTAAATAATGCATAGATGACATTATTATCCAAATTAGAATTATGCAAACACATAACAGAGTCATTAGAATACCATTTAGCTACGGAAACGAAGTCATCCGCTATAAAATGATCATCTTGATAGCAGTTAATCACATCATTTAAGTTATTTCGAAACACCCGCACAGTACCTCAAAGTGCAACTGACATTGAGGAAAACAACAAGTACAAATCTTAAAAAAAATGATATTTTTGTTTTATTTTTATTTTAATAACTTCAGCAACTGCACCAATAATAGCTATAGTTGTAATAGAATCTACAAAAAGATTACGCCTGATTACTCTTAAAACACCACCATCTAAAGTGTTTCCACGTACCTACCTCAATCCATGTCGTATCTGTAGACACAATATCGAGAATTAACCAATTCTTCATTAAAAATGCCCTCCAGTAACCATGTCTTTGTCAGACATATAATCCCAAAATCAGTTTTAAGCAGGTTTCGAAAAAATAAATTAGTTGTTGAACGTAAGCCACGAACATTTTGATAATAAATATATATATTATCATCCATTTCCGTAGAAAACACATTCACAATTCAGTAGTACTAAAGTATAAAGACAACCCAAATGCAACACAAGAAACACAACCGAAGAGCCAAAGCAACCAGCAAACTCAAAACAATCACAAGTGAAGATGTTAGGTTTAAAGAGCATTTACTTCTCATTAAAAACATACAGTCACTTACTTGAGAAATTAATAAACAACACTTATGTAATGTGGGTAAAAATACAAAAAGTGTCCAGCAGTTCACATATACATAATTCTTACACATTTTTTAAACATTGTACTTACTATAGAATTCTTATAACATTCACAAACATTTTACATACTAAATTAGACTATTCTTATATATATATTCATTATCAACTATCCATTTTGCATTTAAAATAAGTATTGGCCGGCCGTGCGCACAGAGCGTAACACTTATACACAAAGTATTATCACTACAGCTATACTTAATACTCAGTATACTCACTACATACAATATTAGTTATATAATAGGGTGACAACTCTAATAGTAATAACTTTATTTTTATAAAATTAATATATTTAATACATTGATCTATAAAAAAAAAAGAACTTTAATGAAAGAATAAAAAAGAGTAAGTATTGTATAACGTACGACGTACGAGTATTATATTCATACTTTTTTTTTTAAATCGTTGTTGCTTAATATATGTAACACTGGACTGGTATGTGTATGTCGGACCATGATAGTACAATTTTTACCCAAACATGAAAAAAAATTCTCTTTGGCGAACTTTTTGACTTCCTGCAGATGAGCTTTGTTAAAATATGTCAGGTGTTCATTAAAATACACACTAAAGCTGTTGCCAGCAAAGCCAATATCGAGACATTTCAGTTTTAATCTTTTGGCTAAGGCCAAGAAGTCATCCTTCTTCCAACACGACAGGAACTTAATAACTGTTGGTTTGATTTGTCGATTTTCGCTTTTAATATGAGCAACTCTGGTAACAAAATAAATATCTGTAGAAGGATTCAATTGATAAACATTACGATCAGAGATTGTTTTTAAAATTTCCATTAGGTTTTTTTCTTCCTCTCGGGTATACCATAAATATTCGGGATAATGATTTTATTTATTTTTCTAATCCAATGACTTTATTATTAAACTCATCGTACTTTGAACTGATATAAGACACAGAGTACTTCAAACTTTTAATATCGTCCATAATAGGTTGAAGAAGTATTGGCACCATATTGCTTATCGACGCTTCTAAATCTACCTTCCAGTTTGCTATTTCACTGCCTATAATTTTTTTAGTACCCTTAAACGGAATGGACATATCATAATCGCTCGTCGCAATCTCAGGTGATCGACTCAACATAGACGAACCGCCTCTTTTTGTGATTATATTCTCACTGGGAGATCTTGCGGAAGCTAAGCCACGTACAGGAGTAATATCTGAATTAAGGCGACGATCACGAGCAAACACACAGGACATGCACAGGACATTAAATGTTTGTTTCTATCAGAAGGAAACAAACATTTAATATTATAGGATTTATAGGTATCCTTACACAGCTTACTATAAATTGATACGATCAGTGGCGACCCCTGCCGTTGACTTGCAACAAGCGTAATTAATTTTAAAATTACAATTACTTCAAATAAACCAATAATTATAATTGGGGTTTTGATCATACATAAATATACAATAATAGTACAAATGTTCCAACTATTTTTGGAAATTATACCCATACAGGGTAAAATAAGTGATAAACGTTTTTATGAAAGTCTGTCTTTTTAGGTCAATATTACAAATAATGAAAGTAGTATGTAATACTTTTAAAAGGGATGATATTTCGCGTAAAATTTCATTATATGTATTTAAATTTACAAATATGAAATTTTATATTTAGACTAGCGGCCCGCCCCGGCTTCGCACGGGTATTTAACTAAAATTTCAAAAAATATAAATTTATATTCTTTATCACCTACACCTGCGTCGATACTGGAAAATGTTTCATAATAGACGGATTGATTTGTCAAACATAATATTTTAGCCCGCGACTTTGTCCGCGTAGAAGTCGAAAATGGTTATAATAGAATTTTTATTTGTTTTTTTTTTTAAGTTATTAATTTTGTTATAACATATAAATTATTATGTTAAAATATTTGAATGCTTATAAAATATAACAATAGTTATTATAGAGTAGGGATTTAAAGTTTAAATAAACATTAAAATAAAAATAAAAATTGTTATATTCTATGAACAAGAAGTTCAGCCTTTGATCTGGAGAAAGTTACACGGGGGTATTATCTTTTTACAACGAAATCGAAATACTACACCTTCCGTAGTATTTCTTTATAAACATTTTTTTTTTCGTTCAGGGTATTAGAATTACCAGGCTATTCTGGAATATGCCACATACAACTGACTGTGAGAGAAGCAGCTTTCTCTTAAGTATATTATATACTCCCGCTACAGTAAGAGTTTGACCTTAAGCTTTGTTTATGGTAAATACATACTCATATACACTCATACATTATATTATTATATGGTTCCCGGAAATCACCATTTCATATTTTAAGCAACAGGTCTGAGAACTGTCCGGCAGTAACATCTCCCCTTAGATGGACTCTCATATTTATGGTAAGGCTCAGTTTCGTCACTGCAGGCCACAAATGCTCCTGTACTGTAGTGTATTGTAGCAGCCTGTAAATAACCCACTGCTGAGCGAAGGCCTTTTTTCCATATAGAAGAAGGGTTGGAGCTTAATCCACCACGCTGCTCCACTGCGGGTTAGCGGATAATATCCCTACCATAAGTAACAATTATTATAAGGTATCCATGATAACAAACGGGACCGACGGCTTTACGTACTCTCCGGGGAATGGTGGGGAAACCCACTATACACCCAGATATACACCCAGACCTGAAACAAATATTGGCACAAATACAAATATCTGCTCCGAGCGGGAATCTAACCCACGACCACCGCCATTGAGGCGAGGCGTTAAGGCGACTACTTGCACCACTACACCAGAACGGTCATCAACGCTTCGTTCGTTGTATCGTAGGTATAATTACACCACAAGTCAATACGATTTTGTCTCTTAGATTTGAATAAACCCGCAAAAATTATTTTTTTTAATTTTAATTGTCTCGGCACAGGTGGTAGTGACCCCGCTTTCTGCTCCAGGATCGTGGGTTCGATTCCCGCTTCAAGTCTGGGTGTAATATGTATTTATTTCTATATGTATTATTTATATGTATATTTATAAAAAATGTGTATCAGTCGGCTGTTACCCTATTATAATAATTTTATTTTCCAGTATTGACGTGTAGGTGATATATTTTTTTGGGTGCTCCTGATAGAACAGGCAAGACTTCATATTAAACGTAACAAAATTGAGTTGTAAATATACCGTGTGATTGCTTTATTGTAAAATAGTGTTTTGGAAGGGAAAGTCACTGGGCTGGTGTAGTGCTAGTGTTGTTCAGGAGGTTAAATAAAATCCTCTAATTAGTAAATAACGTTGTATTTCCTTCCAATTATATATTTACAACTCTATTTTACAACTGATTTATTCTTACAAATTAATCGACTTATATACTAAATTTCTGACACATGACAAATATAAAAATGTTCTAAACTTAAGTTATAGTTTTTTATATCGTGCCTGTACACGCCACATCACCCCCCCACGGAGAAAGACAAGTTAGTCTCTAAAAACCTTAAATTTAACTCTTCTACCAGACCGTGTGGTATATGGCGGAACATTAGAACTTTGAGGAAGAGGGGGAACCGGCTGAGTAATAGGTGATGGTGGTTCTGCAGTTAAGGTTGGCGCAGTCGGTAAAACTACATCACGAACATTCTCTGACCGTTCAATGAACGCAGGCTTTACGCGATCAACACTAACAGCAGTTTTCCTGCCTCGAATGTTAAGGGTCAAAGTTTTGCCATCAGAGGCCCTCTCAATAATTTGATAGGGACCAGAATATGGCGGTTGCAGGGTACGGCGAACAGCATCTTCCCGCAGATAGACATGGGACGATGTTGCGAGATCCTTAAAAATGAAGGTGGTTAGATTGCCGTGCCGAGAAGGAGAGACAGGTCGAATATTAGACATATGTCGCTTCAACGATACGACAAAATCAGCAGGGCTAGTATTTGGCCCCGATGAAAGCGAGGGAACCAAAAGTTCGCCAGGGAGACGCAAAGTTTCACCATAAAGCATCTCAGCAACAGAAGATTTGAGATCTTCTTTAAAACAGGAACGCATCCCCAAAAGAACAAGAGGCAGAGCACTAAGCCACTCGCCACCATGGCACATGATGGATGCTTTTAGCTGACGATGAACGCGCTCAATCATGCCATTAGCTTGAGGGTGGTAAGATGTGGTTCTGATGCGCTTCGTGGCGAAACTCTGCATCAACCGTCTGAACAGGTCGGACTCGAATTGAGTACCCTGATCGGTGGTAATGATGGATGGAACGCCGAAGCGAGAGATCCACTCTCTAACTAAAGTGTCGGCAACCTCCTCAGCCGTAATAGTTTGCATGGGCCAAACTTCGGGCCACCTGGACATCCTATCAATTGCAGTTAAGCAATATCGATATCCTTTGCAGGGAGGCAGGGGACCAATGATGTCAATATGGACATGCATGAAACGACCTGAGGGGGTTGAGAAATTACCAAGAGGAACAGTATTATGTCTCGTGACCTTAGCGCGCTGACACGCGTCACAGGTACGAGTCCACTCTCTGCAATCCTTGTTCATGGACGGCCAAACGTAGCGTTCAGCTACAAGACGCGTCGTGGCTTGAATGCCAGGATGGCTCAAACTATGTAGCTTATTGAAAATAATGCGTCGCAGATCGAATGGGACCAAGGGACGAGGCTTGCCAGTCGAGCAGTCGCAGAACAAGGAAACGCCAGTACCAGGTACGCTTACTTTGGAAAGCTTCAGGCTGGTATTGCCACGCAGTAATTGCGTCAATTCCTTGTCTTCCTCTTGAGACTTGGCAAGAGCTTCATATTCCTGCTCAAGTGAGATTGCGTCAACTCGAGACATCGTGTCTGCGACTACGTTGTCCTCCCCTCTGATGTATTTAATATTTGTTGTAAATTGACTAATAAAAGACAGCTGATTAAGCTGTGCGGGAGGCAGCTTTTCACGACGCTGTACGAAAGCGTAGAGCAATGGTTTATGGTCGGTAAAGATGGTCGAATGTTGGACCTCAAGAATATACCGAAAATGCTGTACACTTTCGTACACAGCCAAAAGCTCGCGATAATATGCAGGCCACTCAGACTGCTTGGGTGTCAGCTTTTTACTAAAAAATGCAATAGGAAACCATTTGCCATCGATGCACTGTTGAAGACATGAACCAATATGTACGCTCGATGCGTCGGTAAACAAACCGAGGGGGACATCGGCGATAGCGTGGTGTAACAATGTTGCATCAGACAAACTTCTCTTGCATTCCTCGAATTTTTGTAAGAGCTCAGGCGTCCATGGGTATGGTTTTGAGCCTTTGCTTTTAGTAGAAACCAGAGCGTCAATGAGTGGAGCCTGGAACTTGGCAGCATGGGGAATGAACCGGCGGTAATAATTTAACATGCCAAGGAATCTCCTCATGCCTTGGACAGTTTCTGGGGGTGGAAAATCCAGGAGTGCTTGGATACGGTCCTGAGGAGGGCGCGTACCTTCAGCACTTATATGGTAACCTAAAAATGTAACCTCACTAGCACCCAGGACACACTTAGACGGGTTGATAACAACACCATACTCCTGGAGGCGCTTAAAAAGGGTTCGAAGGTGTTCTTGATGTTGAGACTCGTTCTGTGAGAAAACCAAAATGTCATCAATATACGGAAAACAGAAATCGAGACCCCGTGTGACCTCATCGATAAAGCGTTGGAAGGTTTGACCAGCGTTACGCAAACCGAAAGGCATGAAAGGAAATTCGAAGAGGCCAAACGGGGTAACGATGGCCGTCTTCGGGATATCATCTTTAAACACGGGTATTTGATGATAGGCTTTGACAAGGTCTAGGGTAGAGAAGACCTTTGCACCGGACAAGTTGTTCGCGAAATCATTAATATGACGAACTGGGTATTTGTCCGGCACAGTCCTGGCGTTCAGTGCGCGATAATCGCCGCAGGGACGCCAGGTGTTGTCTTTTTTAGGGGTCATGTGAAGCGGAGAAGACCATGCACTTTTAGATGGTCTTGCAATGCCACAGCGTACCATGTCCTCAAACTCCTTCTTAGCAGAAGATAATTTCTGAGGTGCTAAACGGCGAGGACGGCACGACACTGGAGGACCGTCTGTGGTTTTAATATAGTGCACAGTGCTGTGCTTGATAACCCTGGGTAGGCCAGGTGGTCGAATAATATCAGGGAACTCAGTTAAAATTGATGCGTAAATAGAGCTTCCAGCGACCACAGCCTTTACACTCGGTTGCTCAACCATAGCCGAAGTAGCAATAGTGCATAATCCGGTTTTATTGTCTATGAGCTTTTTTCTACGGCAGTCGGGCAAGAGATGATAATGAGCCAAAAAATCGGCTCCTATTATCGCCTTCTGGACGTCGGCAACGACGAACTGCCAGAAAAAATCGCGTCGCAGCCCCAAATTTAGACGTAGGTTGACCATACCGTAGGTTTTGATTTTGCTACCGTTAGCAGCACTGAGCTCATAGTCTGAGTTTTCTCGACGACGCGAGAGCCAGCTGATCGGATAGCAACACAAATCGGATCCTGTGTCAATAAGAAATTGACGTTTGGTAACCTGGTCGGTGACAAAAAGGCGGCGGCTGACATTGTAGCAATCGGTTGCCGCCGCTACTGATTGCTTCTCGGGTTTTCCGAAGCCCAGTTGCAAGGAGAAATGCACTTAGAAGCGCGGGTCCCGAAACGTTTATGATACCAGCAATGCTTACCAGCGGCTGGTGAGGGTGCTTGCGATGATCGCCTTCTAGAATTGGCACGATTACGAGAACGGCTGCGACCTCTGGTGGAAAGAGCGTGAACTTGCTTTGTAAGTTCAGATACTTTAGAAGCCAAATCGGCGATTAGATCCAGTGGAGGCGCAGCTGTAGAGTGAACAGCACGTGACCGGCCAGTAAGGTCAATGACCTTGTCCGCCAGGTCGGCCAACTTCTCTAAACTCAAGTCGTCCGCTTGCGAAACTAATAGTACCTGAATATCCTGAGGAAGGCGACTGATCCACAGCTGTCGTAAAATATTTTGATCCAATGGTGAAGAACCAGCTAACGATTTTAAATGGCGGAGAAACTGGGACGGTTTTCTGTCGCCGAGCTCCTCATTGCCAAGCAGCTGACGGACCTTCTGCTCCTGGGGTATAGAGAACCTATTAATGAGTGCGTTTTTTAATGTGATGTACTGTTTGCCTTTTTCTATGGGTTGAGTAATTATGTCTTCGATTTCACCTGCGAGTCGATAATCAATCTGACCAACAACATAATTATATTTAGTGATGTCGGCCAAAATACCGGCAATTTGGAATTGTGCCTCAACTTGGGCAAACCATACCGCAGGTTTATCGGACCAAAATGGCGGAAGTTTGATGGAAGCAGCGTTAACTTCAGCTTCTCTTGGAGGAAACTGGTTAAGCTTTTCCTCAAGAACAGCTTTCTCTGCCATTACACGCTCTAACTGCCCCTTAACCTCGGCAAAAGCTTCCGTCATAATAAAGAAAATATATACCACACGACCGGTACCACACAGTAAAAACACAATGTAAAATAAATTAAATTAGAATTTACAATAAAAATTATACAATACACAATGGACACACATAAAATGTAAAAATTTAATAATAATAAAACAAACGCAAAAATAAAATGTATGAAATAATAATGTACAATCACCAGAATAAGGCTCTTTTATATGAAATTACCAGAATACTCCCTCCGTGGAAAATTGTAGTAAAATTTACAACAAAAATAGTTAAATATTATACTACACTTTAAATTAAATTAACAAATAAATTTGCCCAGTCATAATAACTAATAGGCAATTATTGTTATTACAAAAATGATTTATGCAATTGAACAAAATAAAAGGTTATTCTTCTTAAAAATTACAAAATAATGTCCAATAAATCCACATGTAATTGATGGAGAAAGCACTGGGGTGTTAATTAGTATGATACCAAACAGTTTTTTTATATGTGAGTCAACACTAGGCAGATAACACTCTGGGGTTTGGTTAACACTGTCTAAGGAATAACTTTTCTATAAAATGTTCTAAATACGGGATGAATTCGGTACGTATCGACGATGCGCTTCCAGGGAAGTCGTAGGAAGTTAATGAACAGCGAGTACCTCGTTATGCGTAACTCCACTCCTCAGTAGCACGTCAAACACCTTACCGGCAGGATTATGGTAAGTATGAATCCAACAACAAATCTTGCAACATCCAAGCGACACGATGGCACGTCAATATTCATGTAGACAAGGTGGAAACCAACACCAAGGCCCGATATAAACACGTTGAAATCACGTCGGGGTCACCAATTTGGAAGGGAAAGTCACTGGGCTGGTGTAGTGCTAGTGTTGTTCAGGAGGTTAAATAAAATCCTCTAATTAGTAAATAACGTTGTATTTCCTTCCAATTATATATTTACAACTCTATTTTACAACTGATTTATTCTTACAAATTAATCGACTTATATACTAAATTTCTGACACATGACAAATATAAAAATGTTCTAAACTTAAGTTATAGTTTTTTATATCGTGCCTGTACACGCCACAGTGTCTTATACAATATTTTTTACTTCAATGTTGGTGTTGTGTTAAGTCAAGGTTTTAAACTAAATGACTCATCAGCAAAGCATCTGTAGTTCACAATGATACAGATATAGAAGACACCGAAGTGAACTTGGAAACATTTTTGAATTATACGGCATTAACACCCCAATTAGTACAGATTGGCACCACGGACTAATATTTTAACAAGATCAGAAAACATTATAAATCATGTACCCATTTAACATTTTACACTAAAACTAAGAAGGAGGAGATAAAAACTGTCTTGGACTATTATTAAATATGAATATATGTTTGACATACACACACGATCGTCTGTTCCTAAGGTAGGCAACTTAATGCCTGTGTTTTAAGTAACAGCCGACTCATATAAATTTTTTATAAATATACATATAAATAGTACATTTGGAAATAAATACATATTACACCCAGCGGGAATCGAACCCACGATCCTGGAGCAGAAAGCAGTGTGCCGAGTCAATCAAAGTTTAAAATATAATTACTTGCGGGTTTATTCAAATCTAAGAGACAAAATCGTATTGACTTGTGGTGTAATTATACCAACGATACAACGAACGAAGCATTGATGACCGTTCTGGTGTAGTGGTGCGAGTAGTCGCCTAAGCGCCTCGGATTAATCCCGGTGGTCGCGGGTTCGATTCCCGCTCGGGGCAGATATTTGTATTTGTGCCAATATTTGTTTCAGGTCTGGGTGTATGTCCTTGTGGGTTTCCCCACCGTGCCCCGGAGAACACGTAAGGCCGTTGGTCCCGTTTGTTATCATGGATACCTTATAATAATCGTTACTTATGGTAGGATATTATCCGCCAACCCGCAGTGGAGCAGCATGGTGGATTAAGCTCCAACCCTTCTTCTATATGGAAAAAAGGCCTTTGCTCAGCAGTGGGCTGTTTACAGGCTGATACAATACAGTACATTACAGAAGCATTTGTGCCCTGTAGTGACGAAACTGAACCTTACCATAAATATGAGAGTCCATCTAAGGGGAGATGTTACGCCGGACTGTTGTCAGACCTGATTTTGTTGCTTAAAATAGGAAATGGTGATTTCCGGGAACTGAATAATAATATGATGTATGAGTGTATATGAGTATGTATTTACCATAAACAAAGCTTAAGGTCAAACTCTTAATGTAGCGGGAGTATACTTGAGCGAATACTGCTTCTCCCTCTCACAGCCAGTTGTATGTGGCATGTTCCAGAGAAGCCTGGTGATTCTAGCACCCCGAAGGAAAACAAAAAAAATATTGTTTATAAAGAAATACTACGGAAGGTGTAGTATTTCGATTGCGTTGTAAAAAGATAATACCCCCGTGTAACTTTCTCCAGATCAAAGGCAGAGCTTCTTGATCATAAAATATAACAATTTTTATTTTTATTTTAATGTTTATTTAAACTTTAAATCTCTACTCTATAAAAAAGATTGTTATGTTTTACAAGTAGGTACCTATTCAAATATTTTAACAGAATAATTTATATGTTATAACACAATTAATAACGTAAAAAAAAAATCCTATTATACCTAACCATCTTCGACATCTACGTGGACGAAGTCGCGGGCTAAAATATTATGTTTGACAATTCGATCCGTCTATTATGAAATATTTTCCAGTAGAAACGCAGGTGTAGGTGATAAAGAATATAAATTTATATTTTTTGAAATTTTAGTTAAATACTCGTGCGAAGCCGGGGCGGGCCGCTAGTATATGTATATATATATATCAATTTCGTCGAAAAAGACGTGGGAGAAAGTTTGTATGTACTCTCATTTTTTAAGTTAGTTGAAGGTAAAAAATAGAAATGTTTATACATATTAAAGCGTGTTCTTTTTTAAATTTTGTCTCTTAAGGAATGAATTTGAGTATTATGGATACTTATCATCTAAATTATTAATATCATGTTATTGTAATAAAATGCAGTAAAGCAGTTCTGAAGTTGATACTAATACATTCTATGTGATAGATAATTATTAAATTGACATTATTACGGCCTTTAAATTTTTTTACACTTTTAAAAATAAATATTATTTCCAGAAGACAGGACAAATTATTAAAGTTACATTAACTTAATGTGACATGTGAGTAATAAAATAAATTAAAAATGTTTGTTTATGTACCTAAAAGTTTATGGAAAAGTTATAAAGTTCATTTAATTAAAAACGTAATTCTTGTAGTGGGTGGATGTAAGTACTACGTTTTAGATAAAAATGAAATGTTTATCAAAATTTATCTTCCAAGGGCGTAGAATAAGTATTGATTTTTATGTACTTATTATGTAATACAAGGCGACCCACGTGATATTACATTTACCTACTGATGCTTATGTTTATCGTTACTCTTCACATTTACTATTTATCGATATGTATAAAATAGATAATTAATTATTTATTATAATAGGAATTCTGTTTTCCTTGTACCTACATAACTAGAGAACGACTTTACCAATTTCATTCATCTTTTTTTTTTTTTTACTTTTCTAATAGTTTGTAGAATGTTCTTACAGAATGAAAAATTTAGAAAATTTCTTAGAAATTTCGAATATTTCAGAAAACCTAACGACTAACTATTTAAACTTCTCGCATTTGGCAGATCGCGCGTGTTTTTTTTTATTATTATATTTACTCCAGTTATAATTGAATATTCATAGCTAACAATAAGACAAGGACAGCGTCTGTCGGGTCAGCTGATAAATAATATTTGAAAAAGAACTAAAATAAATTTGATTGCTAATTACAATCATGTGTAAATAATCAATCTTAATTGTAGAAATAATTTTATTAAAAGATTCAAAATACTCTTTTTTTTAATGAAGTCTATAAAAATATAAAATAAAGTAATATTTAAGCTAAGTTACGTTTTTAATTAAGGTAGAGATAAAAATGTATGTATAGTTATTCGTTCGAAATATTTAAAAAGTAAAACAATGTGAACAATACTTCACAGAATGAAATTATTTGAAAATATTTGACTCTTTTGTCATTTAAAAACGTCTCGACCAAACCAAAAGAATCAACGAACACTAGCACTTAAAAGATTAGCAGTAAAAGCTGACCAGTATAACCTTTATTGTCATGACGTATTGCGCCCTCCGCCAGCGTAAGCGCAGGTGTGAATCGTGAGAAATCTTTCCCCTCAACACCTAGGATTTACTTTTAGCAGGCGGAGGGCGATTTGCAATAGTTTAGGGGTAAAATTCCCACGGCTGCATGACATTGAAATTTTTAAACATAGAAATATCTGTTTTATTATTTTTCTTTCAATAATTATCGTGTATAGTAAATACCTAACAGTTTCTAAATATATCTACTAATAAAAATAAGTATTTTCGTTACTGTCAATTTAAATCAATAAAATGTTGAAATAAAACGTCAAAGGAAAATCAAATAGATCTAAAAAGACGTCGATTCCAGTGCAGTGTGACAAGGTACCTGGAACAAGGACGACAGCAGTCATACCTTTGAATGGCCGAGCTAATAATGTGTTGAACGGGGAAGAGAGAAATATTTCTATTGATCATCTCCAATTTTTTCATCTTAGTAATTTCAATTAGAAAATAAAAAATGAAAGATATTTCACTGTATTGTATATATCTCTATATTATTAACAAATGCATTTATTTGTTATTAAATATAAAATATTTTATAGACTAAAATTTATTATGAGATAATTTTTTTTTAAATCAGTTTAAAAGCGCTAGCCACGTAATCAAAGCATTCAAGTTCCTCACGGGGCGTATGTTTATAACTGTAGGTACTATTATGTTTTAAAAATGTTTTTTTGTTTTTGTTTTGTCCTAACCAATATAATCTGATAATATGGAACCGAATGTAAATTTTTTAAGTTAAAAGTTCCATTTCATAAGAGTAGGTAAAGGTAAAGGGTTATGATGTGAATCACAATACTACCAATAGGGTACTTTCGGTAGTGAAAAATAAATTATGAGAATTGATAAAAATTTAAACTTATGTAGAAATATACTTAAATATTCTGATTTTGAGTCATAAAAGCACATTATTGTTTTATTATATTGAAATTAAAAGTCGTAATTTTTAATATGTATATCACGTGATCTAAAACACGAGCCGCCATGGTGTGACGTCGTAAAGACAATGTTTCCGATGTACACTGCGAGCACTGCTCAGTGCTCTCACTACTGAAAAATTAGTTTCTTTATTGAGTGCCAGTACACTGCCGCAATACCATATAGAAATATATGACGTCATAAATAGCACAATTTTTGTAGTGTGAGCACTGGCGCTTTCGAGGTAAGGTGCTCTCAGTACTTTGATAACCTGAGGAAAAAATATAACAGCACGACTGATTATTATTATTATTAATTAATATTGTTATTCAAACAATATTCAAAATATATTATTGAATATTGTTGAATTTCTTTTTGAACAGAAAACGTATACCTACATGATAAATATTTTTATTTGGAAACAATGTCGAAAAATTAGGATGATAGTATACTGGACTGCGTTCAGTTTTATCAGTAACCAGTATAGCACAGTATAGCAAACTAAAAAGTAACGGCTTCGCAGTATACTGAATTGACGTCACACCTCAGAGTGCTCTCAGTGTATATCGGAACACAACTTTATACATATTACGTCACTAAAATAGGTGACCGCGTTTTCGCGGGAATTAAAAAGGTTTAAAATTTAATTTAATTTTATGGCAAGAAAGCATGTTCAATTTTTAGTGTGGCTTTTTATTAGGAAAATTAACTTTTTGAAGTACTTTTTCAAACATATATCTACCCTATTGTTGTAAAAAACAAAACCTATATATATATATATATATATATATATATATAGGGGAAAGTTGGATAATACCGCGCGTTTGATAATTCCACGCCCTAGCATATTTCAACAAGTATGCTTAATTAAAAAAATGAAAAACCCGACTGCGTAAAATACTCTTATTATAAACTAAAAAGCATAAAACAATTTACTAGCTTTCATTTGATACCCATATTGCTACAGTAAGAAAAAAAAATCAACTCCCTCCCCTCCTTCCTCCATTTGCGGGCGCCATTTTGAAAATTTATATAGCCTATGTCACTACTACAATTTAGACAAATCCAACGACACCTCATATGTCAAAAACCGTCCAGCCGTTTGGGCTGTAGGGCGTGCCAAAGAAATGGACATACATACATACATACATACATACATACATACATACATACATACACTCGAAAAACATAACCCTCCTTCTGTCGCAGTCGGGTAAAAACTAAACGCTAATTGCGCTATCCAGTCCTTAAAGATCACAGTCCGAGTCCTCTACCCCTCCCCGTGCACGACGCTAATTTACTCGGAGCAGCGATACACATCGTGTCTTACAAGTTTTTACTCTCGTTCCTTATAATTTCGCGGGCATTTTTGACAAGAGGTAAGCTATTCTATATTTGTATTGTAACACATTGATTACTTTTATTTTAATCCTAACATATTATAGAATTAATGACTAGATTGATTTGAATACACAATTAACTTGACTGTATTATTTTGAGGTTATAAAATGAAATAACAGAGTTTGTCAATTCCGCGCCCAGGGCGTGTACGAGTGAAGACCAGGTACCGGCAAGCACAGTGTCGGACGGCCATCCACGAGATCAACAGACGACTTAAAGAGAGTCGCCGGAAGTCGTTGGATGGAGGATGCTTTGAACCGGAAGGGGGAGGCCTACGTTCAGCAGTGGACATCCAATGGCCGATATGGTTATGATAATTAATCTAGTCGTAAAATAATAATTATATCTAGGTATAGAAAGGAGTCTATGCATCTTTTTCTACAAACGAGTTTATTCAACGTTGCATTTTTTTTTTAAATTCTAAGTTTACTGATAGAAATTCACGAAATTATTATGGGCACGGTTTTATCAAACCTTGGCACGATATTATCAGACCAGTCTGATAATACCACGCTTTCCTGTTTTTTTATTATTTTGCAATAATTCATTTTTGTTTATTTTTTGAAATATTTTGCCGTGATGTATGCGTAGCTAAATAAATTCTGTACTATTTACTGCATTTTTGAATATATAATATCGAACCTTCTCCGAATTATAGGTCCAAGTTCTTAGAGGCTCGGTAGGTAATATCCAACTCTCCCCTATATATATATATATATAGCTATTTATTTTTATGTATCTGTGTTGTTCACATCACTGCAATTTTTTGTAGGCTTATATTATTTCTCACTACCGCAGGTTGGCTGGAAGAGATCTCTTGTAGAGATAAGTCCACCTTTGGTAACAAAGATGTTATACTAATTACTGTACATTTTATTTAAGTGTGATAAAGAATATATATATATATATATATATATATATATATATATATATATATATATACTACGGGGATGCAAAGAGAACTGTTAAGAGGCTGTAAGACTCCACCGTCAGTCTGACCGTCCGTTTGACCGACCCTTCCTTTAGCCCTTCTGTCACAAGACCGTGTATGGCTTTTGAACTGTATTGATAAACAAAAACAGAAACATAAAAGATAAAAATGTTAAATTAATGTGTTTTACAGCGTTTTGTTTCTCTTTGAGCACGGAATTCAAAACTGCGGATTAAATCTGTAGTCAGCGAATTATTATTGCAGACGAAGGACAGTCAGTTTAGCTTTTTTTTTTTATCAAAAAAATTTGAGTGCGTTTGACTTCTATCTTGTCTGATGGTAAACAACGATGAAGTCTAAGGTGGAGCACGCAAACTCAAATAATACCTGTTCACTCTTGCCTTAAAAATCCCTAAATTATAAGTATCGGGAAACAGTGACACAGGCAGAGAATTCCATTCCATTAGCTAAAAAAAATCTGTTTTCATATCTGATAAAACTTTACAATAACTAATCTACCTTATATTAAAAATTATTACGCTAAGTTGCGTTAACAACCCTTTCAATACAGTATGATTTCAACTTTTACAAAACGAGTTTCTGAACATTATTTCTATTAGTCGTATGAAAAGGTTGAGGTCATGCAGGAAACTGAGCTGCACAAAGTTAGCACCCCATTGAAGGATTTTTGAAATCAAAATGACCTTAATCGATAGGTCTACGTTAGGTCTGTATAGGTCCACCAAAATTTTTGTTAGGTCGCCTATTTTTTTTAAATAAATATTTTTAATAAATATAGTTCTATTTAAAAAAAAACCTAACAACCTAAAAAAGACCTAATAACCTATTATTGATAGGTTTGATTGATATTATTGATTGATAGGTAACCTATTAGTGTTAGGTTTTTTTTTAAATAGAATTATTTATTAAAAATATTTATTAAAAAAAATAGGCGACCTAACAAAAATTTTATACGATAAATAAAAAAAACCTAACAACCTAAAAAAGACCTAATAACCTATTATTGATAGGTTGTTAGATTTTTTTTTTTTAATAATAGAACTATTTATTAAAAATATTTATAAAAAAAAATAGGCGACCTAACAAAAATTTTGGTGGACCTATACAGACCTAACGTAGACCTATCGATTAAGGTAATTTTTATTTCAAAAATCTTTCGATGGGGTGCTAACTTTGTGTAGCTAGGAAACTGTTTAAAGCGAGAAATGAATGAAGCCCAGTGATAATACATGGCGTATTATCATTCATCATATATTATTGGTATTGAAAGAAAAGTTACATTATGTATCAATAGAAACTTAAACATTATAATCAGATACACCTATAATTATCTGAGACATAAAATTGTACTGGTCTTCCCATCCCCCCTTAGTTCTAGATTCGCGATTGTCTACACCCTACCGCCTTGTGTTACCACTTACCAGGTGTACCTACTCCGTGAGAACGGTCACGCTGAAAATTGTCAGCAAGGGGAGATGTAAAGTATAAATAAAGTTTTGATGTTGTTTAATACAAACACACAAAACCTACATCTAATACAACCGTATCAGCCTGTTAACAACCCACTGCTGAGCGAAGGCCTAAGACCACGCTGCTTCACTGTGGGTTGGCTATCTAATACAACAACATTCGCTAATTAACTTAAATTTATTTAATGATCCTTAATACTATTCTCTTTTCTAACACCATTTTGCTTTTCATTCTTTTAACCACTTACTAACACACCCACCACATTACATTTAATTACCTATGTCGTTTTGATTCATAATCAGCAAATAATACCGAAAAGGCGGTCGAAATGTTTTTTTTTTTTAATATATTTAATTGGCAATATTTAAATTTATCAAGTTCTTGTAATAATAATACTAAGTAGTATAAAAAAAATATTTACATAATGTATTAATTTGAATTTGCCTTAATATAAATCAAAAATCTGCCAATACCTATAGTCGTTATTCGTTATTATTGCGTAAATTTATGTGACAAATAAGTTTCGAAACAAAACAAGCCCAGTGATGTGTGGGTGTACCATGTCAAACAATTTATAGATTACCCATCACTTATCAAAGTATACTAAGACACCCACGAGCTAAGACAGCTGCTAGAGTCACTAAGCCGCCCCCGTTTCTCACGCCAACCCTCCATCTGCTTACAGCTCGGACCCTTCTTTAAGACTTCATTACGCAATAATAAAACTTGGCCTTATTATTTTTCTACCCTAGCACTGATTTCATATAACGGGACTCATTCGTTAAGAAGACATCGCGCGTGCTACATCACAGTTTCTTTTTTTTTTTCTTTTTTTTTTTGAAATATGTACGTAGGTATAAATGTACCTAGTTAGGTCTGAGTGTTATTGAAAGTTATAGTTTTGAGTTTTCTATGTATTTGAATTGATTTATTTTAAGAGGAAAATGCAAGCATTTATTGATTCACAGAGAGCAGAAATTCAAAGATTAAATATGTCAGGTAAGTTTTAAATTATTATAAAAAGTATAATATCATATTGATACTATATTCATATATAAGTAAATTATTGTTTTGATATGAATAAATATAGCCCAGTTCGAATTTTATTTTTAAAAAGTCGTATATATATGAAAGTAGGTAGATACAAAAAAAAAAATAATAACAACGGACTACAAAAAAAAAGAAAATGACTGTGACGTTTGTAATAAACATTAGTGTTGTGCACATATTTTGTTTTGTCAATCATTTGTTAATGATAAATATTTAAGCAATTTCCTAATTAAATTTTAAGATCGGTCTGTCTGACAGATAAGACCGCACTTATCTGTGTTTAAAACTTAAAGATGCGTAGCTTATGTAAGTTTCTGAACCTATAAATAAATAACATTACTCTTTAGGTTATTACAAATGATTTAATTATTATTTAATAAAAATATTCTAAAGTGTTTCTTTTTTGTTAGTGTTCTAAAAGTTTAGTGTATTAAAATTTCTATAAAATATAACGATAAGAAGTTAAACCCCTACAATGGTAAAACTCTCATATCTAGTCTTTATGCTTAATAGTTCAGGAGTTACCGTGATAAGTGGTTTTCAATTCGTTTATTTCCAGCTCGCGACTTCGATGATGGATTTCAGTTTTGCCTTTAGCAAAGAACTAAGAAAACCTATAAGTAGGTAGATACTTTAAAATTAAAAATTTTCATTTATTATGTTGTAAGTAGGTACAGATATTTTATAAATTATCCCGAAGCGACATTTCAATTCTTAGAAAGACATTTATACTATGAATATCCTATTATCCAACAATTAATAAAATATGTCTAATATAAATGGGTATATAGGTACATTGTATTGTTGTTGTAATGGGTATACACGAAAATGTGTGATATACGTTAACTATTTGACATTCATACATATATATCTAGATAAACGTACATAAGACTGTGCGTGTACCGACGCACTGTATATTTAATATTTTTGCAAATAAGCAAATATGCGGCGGCAGTCTGCAGGTGGAGAACTGGAGAGTGAAGTGAATGCGGCGCGGGCGGCGCTCCGTCTGTCAGTTCGTTGCGATGCGTGTTGTGAGATGAACGTATCTAGTGTATATATAAAAGCATCGTTTCGTATGTGAATGTCCAATGTTTCCATGCAAGGTGCGGGGGCGGCGGTACCGGTCGACGGTCGCACGCCCGACCCGCCGACCTTACGTACCGTTCACTGTACGCAACACGATTCTCGTGATTCTAAGTGCATCTTCAAAATATAAAATGCAATAGATAAGAAACACATCGTGTGATAAATTTCGAAAGACCTCGTGCGTGAAATGTGTACCATCAGTGATCAATTCAAGTTCCAATATTACCGGTCTGGATAATGTAAAACATGTATGTTCATATACTTTTGTGTTTAAGTAACTAACAATAACGGATATGTATTAGATATAGTAGTAATAAATATTAACTACTACGAGTAATAGTTCGTGGAAAAGAATTAAAATATATTTTATTTCAATGAATATGACACGAATATGAGATGAAATATGAGATTGTTTTCTTTTTATATATAAATAAATGAAGATTTAAGTAGGAACGTAGGTACCTATAAAAATAAGTAATTCTCATAAAAGTAATTAAACCATTTAGATGTCAAAAAAGTTTTTGAGTTCACATTATCATACTAACAGCCATCATACAGCAGAATCACACACTTGTTCATATTTTGCTAATTAAGTACCTACCTAACATAATTATGTTATCATTGCACGCCTAATACCGCGAAGCGGTTCAGGGTTTTGCTTTACTCTCGAGACTCTCTACACGTCAAAACAAAGCAATTTTTTGTTTTCAAACTGCCTTTATTACAAAATTTACAACCAATTGGCACTTATACGATAAGATGAGTAGATGTATTTAAAAAAACTGCAAAAAAAAATTACGTGGACGTCCGGATGTTTTTTAAGAGGTGGTCACATAGCTCCCGAAAAACTGGACATATCGAGACAGAGTTTTGTTTATTATCTTCAGAATAACATCAACTTACCTATTTCATATTAATAGCCTAGTAGGTACCCGTAGTTTATTAATAAGATGGTTTTTATAGAAAAAATTTCACAAATTTTTTCTTATCTAAAATGAAAATAACGCGAGATTTTTAAATCTAAAATTAAAATTATTTTGTTAAATTGTCTAATAATACAAATAAGTCAATGTCGTCTGTAGGTCTTTTTTTTTGTCTTAATTACATAAATGGGTATTATGAGGCGAGCGCTTTTGGTTTTTTTTTTTTTTTTGTAAATATTAAAAGTCACATTTAATGGCGACATAAATGAACAAAAATTAACAAACAACGCATTTAAGTTTGACAAATCTATCTCACTACCCAGTTTAGTTTCAAGTTAATTATAAATTACATTATAAATGACTAAAGAAACTTAAAAAAGCCATTTTTATTTCATTGATAACCGAATTGCATGTAAGTACCTACGCAAGCGCAATTCGTTGTAATAGCATCTTGAGCTAATCTAGGTATTTTTTCGTTTTAAAATTCTTAAAAATATTATCGGAATAAGAAAAACTTAGTTGACAAGTCTAAAAATATGTAATTTTGTATAGTAAGTTATTCTTATAAACAAAACTAAGTAACACCTCATATTATTTACTTTAAAAAAATCTACAAATGAAAAGCTTGTTTAATATGCTTAAAGACATCTAAAAATATTTATGCATATCGGTCGAATTTAGTTGTTCAATCAGCGTAGGTAGTAGAACAATCTAAGTATCAAGTATTAGTACCATTATTTTCAACAGTTTTGTTTTGGTAATTAAAATAAACGAAAAATTATCATCCTCTTATGCAATCACTTGAAATTTAAAATTAAGCTGCCTTATTAAACTGCCCGCATGAAGTCACTCGGGATGGTTTTACGCATTAACGGGATTAGGTATTTTTTGCTAAATTTGAAGTCAAAATCGGAAGATTTTATTCGTTCTCTATAATATTATAATCTTTACCACTTTTTTTCCCCTTAGAAGTCGTTTTTAGTTTAAAAAAAATCTCTGGATAATAACTTAAACACTGAAATTAGTTAATTAATAAATTTATTTATTTTATATAAGTATCAAGTAAATAAAAAATAAATAAAAGAGTGAAAAAAATCTTTTATAAACATGTTTTAGTTTTGATAATTTTATAACGAGAAAAAAAAATCGCATTATAATACGGACGTCTAGTGGATAATACTCGACATGTGTAAGCACATACATGAAAGATATATTATTTAAAAAGTGCTTCGGAAACTTCTTATAAGGGCTTTGGTATCACATAGTAACAGATTTGCTTACTATTCCAACCCCAACAGATCTCTTTTCAAGTTAAACTTTTATTAACGCCTTTTGAAGAAAAAATTAAAACCAGTACTCTTTAAATCCATGTCGTTAACTTAAGGGGATCGCTTTTGTGCTGCCGTGAAGAGTTCCTATTGGCCAAAAAATGTTTTCGCCTTGCCAATGAGATTCCAAGGATAAGGGTCGCGCCCATTACATTCAAGTGAACAGATGCGCTAAAGGTGCAATGTATTTATCTTTGTTTGCCTGTCTTATATCATCTCACTAAGTAAATGAATGAAAAAAATTATCACCTGCCTTCAAATTTACTACCGTTTATTATTTACAATTAAATCTCGTCCTTTAGGACACGATATTCTATTCTCCTCTGAAAAAAGAAGTTTTTAGACAGGGTATCTTTATTTAGGTATATATAAATTCGTTTACCATATATCTTGGATTTAAGAGTTACACGAAATTATTGAAATCAAAGATATTATAAGATAAAAAAGAGTAAATAAACCTCTTTTACAAAAGCACCCTTCAACCCAGAAGTCAACTTGGATCTATATTATTCAAGATTGTGATGAGGCCTAAAATATTATATATAATTTTTTTTTAATAAATCTGAATAACAAAATCTGTTTCATTTATGGGATATTTTAATTTTTTTCTGCAGGCTGGTATGCAACGCTGGGAGCTGCAGGGCTCGGGGAGGGCAGCAGCGGTTTCACTAGTATGGCGGAAACAACGTCCGTAGCCCAGAGTCCGAAATATATGCGTAAACGCCGACGGCTCTCAAGGCTTCTTGATAAACTTGCCATTCAAATAAGTAATAACAATCATTATCCTTTACCACACTGGCTCATGCTTGACTCTCCCGGCTATGACCCAAAAACATCCGAAGATGTTCCTCTCGATCTTTCTATAAAGTCGGAGGTTCCGAAAGCGTCTAAAGAACAATCCGGATATACATGCGACACTTGCGGACAGACTTTCGCCGTTCACGATCGTCTAGCCAAACATGTTGCCTCTCGCCATAGAGACAAGGCGCCGGAATCGACGCGTGCTTATGAATGTGAAATATGTCGTCGCCGGTTTGCTCGATCAGATATGTTGACGAGACATGCTCGTTTACACAGTGGTGTAAAACCTTACTCTTGCTCTGCCTGCGGACAGGTATTCTCACGGTCAGACCATTTGGCTACTCACCAACGCACCCACACTGGCGAGAAACCCTATCGATGTCCAGCTTGTCCTTACGCAGCTTGTCGACGTGATATGATTACGCGACATATGAGAACACATACACGAAAGCCGCAAGCAACAGAAATTTAAATAGATACCATTTGTGAAATGGGAACCATAAAAGAAAATCGCGCGATTGTACCCTTTGTGTTAACTCACGTGTATCGGTATTTACTACTTATATTTATTTATTTATTTCTTAGTTGGAGTGCCTAGATGTTTATAATTTAACTATATATGTTTTTACTTGTAGGATAGCCAGGAGTCACTTCGTACGACGACTTTGTTATAATAATACTTAGGTAAGGACATATCACATTGCGATATTAGCATAATTTAAAAGCGAATTCTTTGGCTCTATTGCGAATTTTACTAAATGTTAAAAGTAGCCGTATAATTCATTATATGCTCCTTAGCGCAATGCGATGCGTCTTATAATAAGTTGTTTTGCTTTGCATATTGATACTTTGAATATATTATATTTATTGTCGTGGCTTAAGGTAACTTATTGTTAAGTTTTGCATTTTTAGATATTCAGCATTTCCTTATGAAGACTTTCTGAAATCTTTGTGTTCAGTAGACCTAATAATTTATAAAAGTATATCTTTTGAAGTTTATTTTGTAACCATAATGGCTTAATTCCATACGTGCTTGTGAGTTCTGCACGTATTTTTAATAACTAGGTACTTACTACTAATTAATATTACATTTTGTAACGATTTCATTGTTAGACGTTTTTATGAAATTAAAATTGTTTTTTTTTTTAAATATAAATCCTAATAATCTGGTATTTTCCAATGTTAAAAATTTTAAACATGTCGCTAGTTCACTACTTGTCTTCTTGTGTGAAAAAAAGGTAGAAATAAGGTTTCGATGATCGATCGATAAATTATTATATTTCTTCATAGATTACTGTTGAAGGTATTGTTTTTCATTTTTGTTTTGTGTGTTATAAAAACATTGATTACGATTTTATTTAAGTATAAGTTTATAAAAAAGCAACGAATTCAGTTACGCCTATCCCCACCTTTGAAATAAGCAGTATGTACTTAAGTTATATTATTTTGGTGGATATATCTATTTGTTTTTTAATTGTTGCTTTATATAAAGTTAATATGTAATTTCACTTTTTAAAATTTAAAAAACACTTATTTTTAAGCATTAAGTAAACATTTACGTATACACATGTGTGTGTATAATAAAACGTTCAGAAAAAGTGCTAAATATGTTTAGTAGGTATAATCTCTGAGATAATATGTATGTATATCTTTTACTCTGTAGATTTCGTGTTAAAAAGGTATTCTGAATGTCTGTTAAATAATTTAAATACATCGTGTCGGTTAAAATTATTTCTAAGTATAGTTTAGGACTTGCTGTTAATTTTTATTACTGTGATAATTTGATGATTCGTATTATATAGGTATTAAACTATCTGCTGTGTTTGAACAATAACTATTTAATAGGTATTTAGTTATTTATCGTCATTATAATATATGATTTTCATTTCGAACGTGAGTTTTACTTTTACTTCAATTTACTTGTTATATATGTATATAGATAATATTAATATGTGAATCAAAAACTTTCTACCCCTTTTTATGAAAATTACGCCGACGGAGAAGTATGAAATTTGGCACAGTTAAAGTTTATATGGAGAAGAAGTGGAAAATGCTAATATTTTTTATAATGATGCTCAAAAATACTTTAAATTAATTTAAAAAACACAATACACACACTACGACACCCACACATATGCACAATGTAAATATATACACAAATGTTTGTTGTAAAAGTCTGTTTTGAACATGGTCTTAAATAGAGGTCTTGCAACGATTTTTTTTTTGACGAAATTTTTATAACTGCTGCATATGCTTACTATATTATTTTCGAACTGACTGATTATATTCGTGAGGATAACCCATTGAAATAAACCTTCCTTATCATAATACAAAATATTTACATACCTATACATATAGTT
The DNA here is from genome assembly GCA_036937285.1 of Euphydryas editha. Lineage (NCBI taxonomy): Eukaryota > Metazoa > Arthropoda > Insecta > Lepidoptera > Nymphalidae > Euphydryas > Euphydryas editha. The sequence continues at coordinate 4,541,909 of JAUPFZ010000005.1, forward strand.
CCTGTTTTACTCCTATAAAACCTGGTGTGATTTTTTGTTACCTTTCTCAATTAATAGTTTTTAATTTAACTGAAATACACTGAATCAGCTTGTAAACGTTCCACTGCTAGCAAACGCCTCTTCTCCATATAGGTACCTAGGAAAAGAATTGTCCATATAGGTAATTGAATCTTAATCCACCACGCTGCTCCACTTCGTGCTCGCGGATAGATTCCCTATCATGAGTAACGATAATTATAATGCGGACGACGGATACGAACGGACGGATACATAAGGCGGCCGGTAGGTACCCTCCCACGCACGAAAAAAAAAAGATATTTCCTCCTAAGTAAAAACTTGATGATTTGTAGCTAATCCAATATCTCGAATTAAAAAAAACAATCAGCTGATTGAAACATGAAAAATTTTAAATTTTTTAAGCAAAATTATCGAGGATACTGGGACTGTTAGGTGATTACCTATTGCTGGTGTATAATACGAGAAACAGATACAAATAAATATTGAAAAAAAAACAACTTAAGTCATTCCATTTTTAATTATTTTTGTAGTAATTTTTTTTTGCAAATCTCAAACAATAAATAGTCTGGAAACGTGACTTGTTTGATTTTTTCATAATTTTTTTTGAAACTGTATGCACTTCAATCGTTAAGAAAAATCACCTTTCATTTCAAGAACAAAGACCATGTAAACTAGTGATAATTGCCGAAGCATCAAGTGTTATTACTTTCATAAGAAAAATAAATTTTTCACAAATTGTGTAGGTGTTAATAGATAGGCAAAATGTTATCGTACAATAAATATTTTTCCATAAAAGTTTCTTGTGAATAAAATTTCAAAACTTTCATAATTGGAAATAATGTTGTACATTTTCTCTGTGATAAGCATTAAGTTTTAATCGTGTTTTGTACGGACAGTATTCCTTTTTGTTATTTTATAGACGTATGAGCGGTTTCGTGCGTTTTTATTTTCTTCTTCGTTTCTGTGCATTGTATCATAATGTTTTAACCCAAAGTTTTTTCTATAAATAGGACAAACTAATGCTAAAAAATTCAAGGAAAGCTTTCAAACAAACAAACACTCCTCCCATGTATAATTTCAAAAAATCTTTTTATAAATAAATTATTACTACTAGCTAGACCAAAAAAATAATTTCCCGTTGGAACCCCATTTGATTAAATATTTATTTAAAATACACCACAAAATGTTGAGTAAAAAATGTATTTCTCTTTTGAAAAAAAATTTTTTTCAACCCATCCTTATAAATATATCGCTACTTTCTGAAATATCGGAAGTGCATTCGAAAAGAAAATGTCATCACGTCATCACGTACCCGATAATTCAATATATATAGTCCGCTGTGTAGTCCTAAAAAAAGGTCATCGCTTCTACACTTCGATATATACCGGATGAAATATATCGGATACTACTCGATATATATATCGGATGAAAATATATCGATATATATTGAATGAAATATATCGGATCACATATATAGGACCTAACTTTTTTTTTCGAGAATTGATTATCAAAATATACGAATACATTTAAATTGTGAAACATATTTAGATCGTATTTTTACGCGAGATGCGGATTAATAGTTATTTTTCTTTATTATCTTTTTACATCATTTTTTTATTATTTATGTTTTTAAAATTTATTTTGTTTGAAATGCAAAAAAAAGATAATAATAGGTATAATAATAAATAAATAAATAATAAATATGCTTAACACATACACACGGTCGTCTGTTCCTAAGGTAGGCAACTTAATGTCTGTGTTTTAGGTAACAGTCGACTGATATACTTTTTTTTAAAATAAATATACATATAAATAATACATATATAAATATACATATATTACACCCAGACTCGGGGCGGGAATCGAACCCACAACCCTTGGAGCAGAAAACAGGGTCACTGCAAATTGCGCCAACGGGTCAGTCAAAAGATAAGATAATAAATTTCATAACAATTGTTACCTATATTAAAAAAAATAAACAAGTGTGAGTCGGACTCGCCCATGAAGGGTAGTAGCAGCAAGTAACATCATATAAAAGTTCTTAAAGTTCGTTGTAACTTTGATCGATGTTTTAATAATAGTGTACTATTTTTTATAAAAAAAGAATCTACTTACTAGATCACGTTAAAACCAATTTTCGGTGGAAGTTTGCATGGTAATGTACATCTTTTTTTTTTTTTTTGTTTTATCATTCTCTTATTTTAGAAGTTACAGGGGGACACATTTTACCACTTTGGAAGTGTCTCTCGCGCAAACTATTCAGTTTAGAAAAAAAACGATATTAAAAACCTCAGTATAATTTTTTGATTGAAATATATATATTTTTGTTTGATTGGAGACCTATCCATAGATACTCCACATGTATGGGTTTGATGAAAACTCTCCAGTCATGCCGGCAGCGCGTGCACAGGTGTTTTACTGTGCCGCTTGTTCACATCTTAAAATTGCCAAGTTCACATCATTTACCTAGCAACAAATTTATTGCTTAAACGAGTAAAATATCTTAGTATTGTTGCCTATCCTAAGCCAGGATTAAAGTATTAAGGGGGACTGGATCACGCTTGTTTATCCTGCTACCCTGTTAACACGTGGCGGCGTTTGGACGTAGGTAAACTACCTGTTTTGTGTCGAAAGTGCAGCTAGCTGCTAGGGTGTCCAGACGACGTGTACATAATTGGATAATTGTTGAGTAACTTTACTTTTCGATTCGAATGAGAATCATGTACCGAGTATTCTCCTTATTTATTGATAGTGACTCACCATTCATTCTGTATATGTGTATATATATATATATATATATATATATATATATATATATATATATATATATATATGTATATACATATATACCTATATTGATATAAATAAAGTTAATTCTGGTTACGATTGGACGTTTTGAAATATTTGAAATATATATTATCACATTACATAATGATATTAAAAATATATATATTTCGCTTTAACTAAAACGGTTTTACGATGGCATATTGGCACCTATTTGAAGAAATATTAAATAATAATACTGAAAATTTAACGTAGTCCTTTCCTAAACCGAGGGTTTTTTCGAGTTACTTCGTGCTTCCGCACTTTAAATCTAAGGTTATTGATTCGTCATAAGCAAAAGATATAATAAAAAAGGCGTTTCAAATCAAAACCGTAGTTTATAAGATGAGCCCGTCTAAAAAGAAAAAAAAATGCTTTATAATATTACTTTACATATTAAATATAATTAATTTTAGACTTGAACTTTTTTTTTTTTGCTTGTATAACTTAATTTTTTTACTATTTTTAGAGATTTTCAGTGGTTTTTTGCATTTACTCTAAATTTTGAAGGCTACGACGAGCCAAACTAACTTAGAATTAGGATTCAACGCATCGAAATACATAAGAAACATACTTTATTTAGTACGAAAAAAAAAAAACTTTTTCGTTAGCGGTTTTTTGTAATTTACTCAACATTTTGGAGATATATCATCGGATTCAGCGCATCGAAATACATAACGCCTAGGTAGGTCTGGTCAAAGGTACAGAGCACTTTTTTTATATGCCTGTGTTCTTTACAGAGCGGAGTGATCTTTTATGAGAGTCGGAAAGGAAAGTGATGTTAACGTCAGGTATCTGTAAATAATAAAGTGTTAAATAAATAAATTTTGATTATTGTATCAATTTCGGATTAAACATTAACTACGAATATTAAATTAATACAAGAAAAAAACTGGTTGTCTGTAAAGTCGGTTTACGTCATACGAAAACATTGATGAAAAATTGCATATTTTTATGAATTGAATTAAATTATTATCACTGAATTATCATTATTTTGTGTAATACAAAGAAGTTAATTGAAAATTACAATTTTTCAATAAATTAACATTTATTTGCACTCGTAAATTCAAATATTTTTTATCTTCTACTCAGACGCATCTGCCGATGGAGTGGAAGAGAGATAGATGCGTCACAAGCCGAACGCTTAGGCCGGTCGTGCCACGGGTCGTGCCTCTATCGCTTGTTCCGCGCTCTCGCTCGCGGAACGGTACGTGGCGATGAGTTATGCTTTTTCCTGCATGCAACCGGCGTTCATCGATTTTTAAGACGTTATCACGTCAAAACTTTGGTAACCCTTAATTAGGCACATGGTGTCACGGCCATTTCAAATTGAAAAATCTTTGAGCGTGTCCGTGTTTTCTCTAGCTTCTTAACTCCCCATAGGATAGACAAATCAGCCACATTCAGAACATCGACACATACGAATATGTCGCTGCTCTCTAGAGCGCTGACCCCATAGAAATATTAAGAACAAATATCTGTGGCTGACCCCCTGCGACCAGTTACGTGATTTTTTCTTGCAGAGGTAAGTTTTTATTTTTGTATTTTTATTTCGTTTGCATTTGTATATTTTTAAGCTTTTTAATTAGTATGTGTGTATTTTTATACTAAGTTTTTAATTTATTTATTTTTGTGTTTATTTACATAGATTTTTCCTTTTTATTTCAGTTTATTGATTTTTGATATGGCTAAGGATAGGCAGATATTGCATTGACTGGAGGAAGTATCCGAAGATGAGAAATATGTTGCTGCTTCTGCTTTGAAAGATGAATCAGTAAATGACACCGCTGTGAATAATTCCCATGATTCTGGTAGTGAAATTGCAGAGTTCAAAGATAGTTAAGATGTCTCTGAATTATTGGGGGTAACTTTTTGTCTAGACAGACTGAAATACCCAATAACCCATCAGTAAATTTGTGAAAAAAAGGTGCGAGTAGTCGCCTCAACGCCAGCGGTCGCGGGTTCGATTCCGCTAGGGGCAGATATTCTCGCTCGGGTATTTGTACAAATATTTCTTTCCGGCCTGGGTGTATGTACTTATGAGTTTTCCCACCGTACCTTGGAGAGCACGTAAAGCCGTCGGTCGTGATTGTTATCATAAACAACTAATAGCGATCGTTATTCTTGATAGGCAAATTTATCTGCCAACCCGCAGTGGCGCAGCGTGATGGATTAAGCTCCAATAGGAGAGATATATTCTCCTATATGAAGAAGAGGCCTTTGCCCAGCAGTGGGGCTGATTCGGACGGACAATCGGTACACTATCATAAAACTAACCAAGGAGATGCTAACACTAAATACGTTCGATGCAGAACAAAATAATCTGCTAATCAGTGATTTTTTTAACGTTGATTAAAGCGTCACGTTTTATAAGAGATCAGAAGTTTGTTACTTTTTGTTTAAATTTGAAATCAAAGTTATGTTTTTGTTCATGAAAGTTAAGCATCATAAGAAACTTTAATATTTTTTGTAATACAAACTTTGTTTTATTTATTTCTTACACTCCTAAACAATTTTTTGGGGTCACTCGAGACCCCATGCGACCAATTGGGTGATTTTCTTAATGCGCCTAATTAAGCGTGCGTTCTGTTATATACTCCCTCTGTACCCTTTATTGTCTACACTGCAACCTCGTCTATCCTAGTCAGCATTTCCCTTTCGACAGCATAACAGCTGCATTAACAACATGCAAGTCCTCATAATCCTGTGCGCTTAAGTCAGTAATTCCCAAACTTTTCAAAACTTTATTCTAGGTAATTGCGATTTTTGTCTATTTTGTGTGTCTGTGTTCCAAACTTTTGTTTACTAATTTTAAGTTGTTTAAAGTTGTTAATATAATGTCACAAAGCAGAGCGCCGAGCCCAAAGTTTGAAAAACTTGATGTTAATGTTACTGAGGCAGAGGATGATAACCTTTGCCCTCCGCCTTCTGGCCCTGTTACAAGGGCAGTGTCAAGGAGGAAAATCACTACTCTCTCAAACGCTATTGAATTAGATTTATCCATTTTACTCAAATTTGTTAAACCATATGATGGGTCCAGAGATACGCTAAACGCATTCCTAGTTAATTGTAATAATGCCTATGACTTGGTATCCGATGCTCAGAAAGATATCCTATTTAAATTAATCCTATGCCAACCGGTAGGGGAAGCGCAAACGGCTTGCTCTGTTGAAGAGTTTGTAAACTGGGACCAGTTGAAGGAGTTTCTCAAAGCTCAATTTAGCGAAACAAAGCGCTATACACATTTGTCGACCGACCTACAAGATTGTAAACAACGCGCTAATGAGACTGTTAGCCAGTACACTCTCAGAGTGGAGACGTGTTTATCCCAATTGTTGACAAAAATGTCCATTTCTCACGACTACAAAAACAGGGAAATGATAGGGCGTACTGCGGCAATGGAAGAACTAGCTCTCCATCACTTTATCATAGGTCTCCTTCCGTATATATCTAATATGACCATATTGGATATATAGATAGAAGGTTTGGATATATAGATGTAAGGTTCCTTAAAAATTTAATAAAGCCATTAATTTAGCAACTTCTGAGAAAAAGATCCAACACTTCATGTCAAAGCATAACTCTCTTAACCCTCGTCCTAATAACGTATCTAGACCCAATAATACCAAACTCTTCCAAAATTCCAATTAAGCCAGATTTCACAATAATAACAACCGACCTTTAACTCACAACAACACCAGTTCAATCCCAATATGTAGGTACTGTAAGACTCCTGGCTACACTCTCGAACAGTGGCGAAAACGTGAATATAACAATAACCCTTTCAAATTCAATCAAAACCCGATTCCATCAGGATCACGTGTCCATTTCGTTTCCGAGATCCCTGAAGGTGAGCAGTCTATTGAGCAAATCTAAGTTGACGACCATTATTCAAAAACCTAGGAACTGTCTCGTCCCGGTGTCGTGCGGGACCTAAACCCCTAAAAATCGACACTATAAACATAAACTCAAAATCCGGATTGATTCCGCTACATGGAGTTCAATCCATTATTAAATCTCAAAAACGACTAAATCCATTGACTCCGCTACATGGAGGTCAATCTATTACTAAATCACAGTAACTACTAAATACATTGACTCCGCTACATGGACATCAAATTACTAAACCCAAGCAAAATCCTTTACAGTTTTCACAGCAAGACATACCAAAAACCGGCGATAATGTTTTTAACACACGTCCTAATTAAATCCTCTGTGTCCGATCATCCACTTTCCTTGCTAGTAAATTCAGAATTATCTGTAAGCCTTCTTAAATTATCCTGTATACAAAGAACACCGAAACTAAATCCAGAAATGATCCATTTGAAGGGTAATAATTATTAATAACGAAGAGAAAGAAGTCCTGTTAGATTTATGTTCCGAGTTTTCCGATATTTTCCACCTTCCTGACGAAGACCTGACATATAAAAATGCCCTTAAACACGAAATAAAAACTACTACATATATCCCAATCCATACGAAGACTTACCGTTTTTCCGAGATCCATAAAACCGAAGTTAAAAACCATATAGATAACATGCTGAAACAAAACATAATAGAACCATCAGATTCCCCATGATGACCCATATGGGTTGTGCCTAAGATACTCGATGCTTCTAATATACGCAAATGGAGAGTCGTAATTGACTATAGGAAGCTCAATGATGTTACAATTGGTGACACATATCCCTTACCTCAAATCGCCGAAATTTTAGACCAACTCGGCCATAGTAAATACTTTAGTACGTTAGATCTAGCATCCGGCTTCCATCAGATCCTCTTGAATGAAACTGACAAAGCCAAAACCGCATTCAACGTCCCAGAATGATATTACCAATTCCTTAGAATGCCGTTTGGACTAAAGAATGCACCATCTACATTCCAGAGACTGATGAACTCAGCCCTATCTGGGCTTCAAGGTCTCAAATGTTTTGTTTATCTCGATGACGTAGTCTGTTACTCTCATGATCTTCACTCGCACATTACGAATCTAAACTCGATTTTGCAAAGAATGCGAGACTTCAATCTTAAGCTTCAGCCAGACAAGTGAGAATTTCTCAGAAGAGAAGTTTGTTAAACCCAAACCCAATTCTGAAAAGGTTAGAGGTGCTACTGAATATCCAATCCCAAAATCCGCTAGAGATATAAAATCATTTTTAGGTCTCGTTTCTTACTATCGGCGTTTCATACCAGAATTCTCTAAAATTGCAAAACCTTTAACAAGCCTCCTAAAAAGAAGGACGTCCCTTTTAAATAGGAAAATCCACATCAACTCGCATTCGAAACCTTGAAAGTTAAACTTACATCCGCTCCACTCCTAATATATCCCGATTTCACAAAACCTCCTCCTTTGTCCTCACATGTAATGCATCTAACCATGCCATAGGAGCCGTGCTCTCCCAAGGCCCTTTCTTCAAACACCAACCTATAGCATTTGCATCAAGAACGTTAAACAAAAGCGAAACCAATTATAGCACCACTGAAAAGGAGCTGTTAGCTATCCTATACGGTTGCAAAATCTTCTTTTATAGGCGTAAATTCCAAATCCTGACAGACCACAGACCCCTTAAATGGCTCTGTAACCACAAAGACTCAAGTTCCAAGCTCCAATGTTGGCCATTGAAATTGGAAGAATAGGAATATGAGATTGTCTACCGGAAAGGTAGATTAAACTCAGCCGCCGATACTTTTTCCAGACACCCAGTTAATCCTATACAAATCCATCCTAATCAAGATGGACCAGAAACTCCTCAATCCCCACAACAAGACCTGATTGACTTACCTCTCGCTTTGCCGTCATCCGATTTGAACATACTTGATATTCCATCTGATGACTTGTTTAATCCAGATGATATAGCATCTCCTTTATCCAATGAACCTTCCAACATTCCAAATGAGCTTAGAACTAAAATTGAAGATTAATTTACTAATGTACCTGTGAATCTAGAACTCCATCCCGATACCTTTCCACAACCTTCAACCAGTCGGCAGAACCCTCAACCTTACCTGAATCCATAGCCGCTTACCGAGATCTTGAAACACCTTCCTCAACACCTGAAAACATGTCAACCTCTGATTAAACCTATAAAAAATACCTGAAATCTCCCGCAAAATTATATAATACTCGCCTTATAGAACACAATGAAGATCTGTTAAAATGAAGTCAAAATTGATTAGTCATACTCACCTCCATAGACATAAGCTAAATTATATATTAACCATGCAAGACGATTTGATTAAGTACTTCCTAGCATATTCCATTCTCAGTAATACAGCCACAGAAACCAGTAATAGTCTCCTTCATTTCGTATCACTCTTCGGAATCCTCAAACATATGCTTACTGACCAAGGTACTAACTTCACAGCCGACTTGTTTAAGAAAAACTGCGATTTCCTTAAAATAAAACAGCTTTGGTCATCCCCTTATCACCCGCAAGCTCAAGGCGCACTAGAAAGATCAAACTCATCGTTAAAGAAGTATTTAAAATCATACGTCAACAAAAACCAAGATAACTGGCCTCAATATGTGTATACATCCATATTAGCCTATAATACCGCCGTACATTCAACAAAACACTTCTCACCTTATGAATTACTATTCGGGCACAAACCCCGCATCCCAGACTCTGTATACGATCAAAACTCAATAGCCACATCCCGAATACGTCAGGCTCTTGCAATACCGTTCAAAACATGCGCGTGATAAAGCTTTAGAGTACATAAGCAAGTCTAAAGAATTCCAAATCATATAACGACTCGCACACTCGTCCTGTCGAGTATAAGGTAGGCGATTAGATTTATTTAAAGAACCACTTCAGAATGCGAAAGAGCCTCTCACCCCTTTGGAAAGAGCCTTACAAAATAGTAAAGATTCATGGTAACCACACTCTATCCCTATTAATAAATAGGCGCCATGTAAAACATCACTATGATGAAGTTAAACATGCGGAAACACAAGAAAAACGTTCCACTTGATACTATTTAACATAAGTTAGTGTTAGTCTAGACTTAAGTACTTTAGTTCGTAACTCCGTCTCTTCTCATTGCAATATACTGGTCCACAGTCACCAAGAATATGTTCACCCGATCAATTCAAGTTCCGGAATATTTTTCGACCCCATCGGCGAACTTAAGATAAATATGGGCCATTTAGATATAGTTACCCCGATAGAAATATCTTATATTAAACCTCACATTGAAAGTATAAACTCCATTCACAACGCACAACGCGTTTTTTATGTGAGCAATTTCAGCTGAAACTTCCCACTCACTTAGGATACCATGACGTGCTGGAACCCCTTACAGTTAGGTATCACGACATTGTAAGCGAGTATAACTCTATTGCCCATCTCACAGGTACCGACAGATCTCGAAGAGCAGCATGGATGGGTGGCATAGGCATTTTGTCTAAAACTATCTTTGGCGCCCTAAATGAAGATGACGCTGTCAAATATGACAACGCCATTTCCAACTTGCAGAACGATCAGAAAAGACTGGGTTCATTAATAAAAGAAAGTGTTTTGATTACATCATTTACTTTTTCAAAATTTAATGAGACCATTCACAACATTAAAATTAATGAAGTCAGGCTAAATGAAGCTGTTGACAATCTCTCGTGGCAATGAAAAAATATTACTAAAAATCTAAATCATTTAAATGTAAAAACAAAAATAATTTCAATAGTAAACAGTTTGGAAGCCACTGTCCTGGTCTTATCATTCAGACTCGAAGACATAACAAACGCGATAATGTTTGTAAAACAAAACTCAATACATCCGGCCTTTCTACCACCCACGCAACTATACAATGAACTTGTCAACAACTATAGATACTACCTGTTAATGTAAAATTACCCATTACCTACTTTAGAATTAAGAAATATTAAAATTTTAATGAACACATCTAATGTAATATGTTATAGTACAAACACTAGAAATATTTTTGTAATCCGTATACCTTTAGTGTCGCCTAAAGATTATATTTTATACTATAACATAGCTCTGCCGACCCCCCATAATAGTATTAAGTCCGATACATATAGTTTTATAATTCCTTGCTCTAAGTAGGTATATCGCAATGACCTCAGATAAATCCGAGTACTGTAACCTTAAATCACTCGACGGATGCATGTACATATGCATGCCCGCGGTTTTATCTGTAACATTATGACAGTGTTCCCGACAAGTGCGCATACCAGCTGTGAAAGTGAACTGTTAGCAAAAGTAAACAAACAAAAACCGTCACAGTGTAACACAAAAACAATAACCGGAAATTTTTATATTTGGAAACCCCTAACGGGAAATAAGTGGATCTACGTTCAATCGACACCTAACAAAATATCTATGGACTGTTTGGACTCCGTTTTGAACGAACCAGGGTCGTAGCTACCGCCGTATCAGCTGTATCAATGAAACGGGGGCCCCGGTCTACAGGGTCCACAATAGACTTCGGGACAGAAATTAGTCCGGAGTTGCGACGACCTTTTTTTTTTAGGAATACATATAGCTCGATGGAATAAATACCAACGGTCCGGAGTTGCAACGAACTTTTTTTTTTTTTTGAAATACATGTAACTCGACGGAGTAAGACGAATAAAGGGGGCAAGCGGGAGATAAGAGATTTTAATATGTAGACCAAATGTTTTAGTAATTCAAAAACTTTGCATCAAAAATCTTTTTCCTTTTAATAGTGTAAAACCGGCTAGTGCTTGACGACAATTTTACCGATGCAAACTAATTTTCAAAAAAGTAACGAATGACAAATCACTTAAATTTCCAACAACGTTTAAAAAAACGTCTAATAACTCACAATAATATGGATTTTGCAAAAATTGCTCTACAGTTTATTATTATATAGGTACAGTTTATTATTATTATAGGAATTTAGAAGAAGTATGATATTAGAGAAAAAACACTCGAAGGGTTTCTAAGTTATTCAAATAGCAGCGAATAATGTGTGGTAAAATTATAGAAGTGGTTTAAAACGGAAAACAAAATTACTTTTCGACTTTCGAGTGAGTCAGGCCAGTGTTCTGGGACCTCTACTTTTCTTATTTATATAAACGATATGGCAAAGACGACAATAAACATTTAATGTGATAATAGACAAGGTATTGAAAAATAGACTGAATTAATTGGTTTTGACAAAAGTAATTGACTGGCAACAATTTTGAAAATAAACCTTTCGAAAACAGAAATTATGCAGTATCAAATACACCAAAGAATCATTTTTGAGTAGGTACAAATATTGATCAAAAACGAAAATTTTAAATGTAGAATCGACATTAAATTTGAAACTTGTAAATGTCGTGGGAAATTTCACGTCGTTATAGCCTTTCAAGTTCAAAAAGAAAATGTTTAAGATCACTATGTGGGGCTGGTTATCTAGACGGTTGCAAACCACTCATTAAATCGTCGGGTGTTCTTCCTTTTCCTTGTTTTTACATATTTGAAATGGGAGTTTTTGTAAAAGAAAAAAAGTAATTCTCGACATAAACATAAACTATATGTGACAATGCAAAAGTTAGCATGTATAAAAAAGTGTTTACTGTATATGTCAATTCAAATATGGAAAAAAAATTGCAGATTCTTATAATAAGGATTTAGCATTATTGATATTCAAGAAACAATTATTTGACCTTTTATTAGATAAAATCTAAATAGTCATTAATTTGCGACAGAATTTGTCAGGACATTTTATTACTTTTTTATTATTGGTAAATGTAATTTTTTAACCAAATTATGACGACTGTAAACTTGTATTATTTGAAAATGCTATTACATATTTAAATTACTATTTGATTTAATTAAAAGTCTAAATCGGATTTTATCGCGTTTATTTGTTTAAAAAATATTGATTGGTATTTCACAAATAATTGAAATTTTAGTTTCAATTAATATTTTGTAAAAATTGTTGAAATTAAAAATTTGCTCACCAAAAAGACCAACTACATGTTGTAGGTTAAGTAGTAACACCATGTAGGTATTCTATACTCTGGCAAATGAAGAATTATATTTTCTATTGTTGTTATAATTTCACTTCACTCGTTCAATATATACATACATATATTTACATAAACTTACATACATAAATATAAGCGGATGGAGGATTACGCCAACAAAACAAAACTAAAAAAAGCAAAGGAAATTTTTTAACTGACGCTAAACTTTTTTTTTCAGTTTTATTTTCTGAATAAAACTACATATAATAATTTTGGACAATACCAAAACATTGTGTTGAATGGTACAAAAGAAAGGAACCATAATGAAGCGATACAAACGAAAGGAACCCTTAAGGAAGCGGTACAAAGCTACACGAACATTGTACCTTATGTCTTAGGATACAAACGTCATAAATACATTAGAACGGATACAAACAAAAATTATACAGCGGTACTGGTGCTATTAGAAGCAGTATAAATGTAAATTAACATTTTGTTGAGCGGTACAAACATTTTTTTTACATTGTTGGTCAGTAAAGTATTTAAATAAATAAATAAGATATTTAAATTTCCCTTTCTTTCGTAAGTCAAACTACAATAACACACTAATACAAAATAAAAGTAATCATTAATATAAAAATAACTTTGAAAGTCAATGAGCCAAATTAATGAATAACGACAATTGGATCGGAGCACATTTTCGTAATTAGATTACTAGACTACATTTTTAGAATTTAGAAGTACTAATTCACTATGAAAATTATCGGAGCTTAGATTGAAAGTGTTTCCTAATTTGCACTATCATTTCTTCTTCTTCAAAAGTCTGATTACTTTTTCTTCATGTAATTAATTATGTGGTATGTTATATTGATGGACACTGTGTCAATAATTTGAGATATGCTGACGTCATGGTGCTGCCGAGACCGTCGATCGGCGGGTTATGAAAATTGTTAGGAATTTGCGAGTAGTATGCGAGGGCTCATGGCTTGTTGTACAATGCCAAGAGAGGTGAGATCCTCTTGTTTAAGGCTGGAAAGCGGTTGCCAGGTCGTATGCCGACAATTACTCTTAACGAATCAACATTAAGTTAGCAAATTTATATATTTAGACCCTATAAAATCAATGCTGACTTGAACAATGATGACGACATTGAGAGGGAGCGTAGGCCGCTGGCGGTAAGAAACAATGTGCTCGAACTCAAAGAACTCAAAGAATATATATAGGAAAATTTGTGTGATTATTAAAAAATAAATTTTAATTAATAGTGTAAATTTTTTAATAAATTTGAATTAAGAATAGTGTAGATAAGAAAAAAATTTATGTTATTGTAAAAAAAAAAGCGTGGGGTGCATGGTGTCAATATATATAAATATTTTATTGACAGGTATAGGTAAGTAGAAGGATTATCATTTTGATAATATCTTAAAAAGCACAAAAAAAACATTTTTTTCTATATACACTATTCTTAATTCAAATTTATTAAAATAATTTACACCACTACTCTTAATTAATATTTATTTTTTAGTTTGATTTTTATAAAAGCGTATTTTTTTGTTTTTTAAACCATTTTTTTTTGTTCAACTTTCTATAAAAGCGTGTTTTTTAGTTTTTTTTTTTTTTTACTATTAGTTTTTTATTTAAGATCGGTATTTTATCCACGAAATAGGTGAACGGGTAATAAAAAACAAATCGCTAATCCTGAAGATCCTGGTAAGGATAACAGGACTATTTAAATTATTGCATCATCATCGGTCCTCGATAAGTCTACTAAGTTCAAATGAAATCTGAACGTTTGAAGTGAGTCAAAATGTATTGTAAAATAAAGTGTACAATTCAATTTTGTGTTGTGCAATAAAGTATAAATAAATAAATAAATATAATGAAGTTTAAAGGAGTCGGTTACAAACATACAGGTGAAGCTAATAAAAAGCGTGTAAAAAGAAGCTATGGGTACGAAAACGGATCCATAGAAGAGATAACATTACAATTTCGATAGAAAAGATAGCATTAGAAAATCCTACCTACTTAGAGTACCTACTTCGATAGTTTAGGAATGTCCGAAAGTTGTTTCTTCGCTCCAGCGCATCGATGTATGCTGCATCGAGACGATATTTTTGCGGCAGCCGGCAAATAATGAACTTATGAACTCGTCTAATTTGATAAGTTCGGACTTGTTTAGCCGCTGAACCAGAGAGTGCGAACGCGTGGTGGCAGTTGCTACTCGCCCGATAAAAACAGAATAAAATGGCTCGACTCGACTTAACTACTTACTAAAGCCCGATTTACATTATCTTAGTGTTTAGGAGAGTATTTTAGTACAACTTGAAAGGCAAGTTCTTTAGTGGTTTGGTGCGCTGCGAGTGAACGTTTACATTTCTTCCAGTAGAGTATCATTTCAACGCCACAATGAACGCGCAACGAAGTTGCCAAATACGCGCTATTCTACGCAAAATACTAACTGTAGTTGTAGAACAAATAGAAGACGACATTTTATTCGAAATAAATAAACCGAAACGAATATGGGAGCGTCAATGGATTAGTCGCAGATCCATGCTTGGAGGAAGTTCTTCTGTTTTTAATGTTCCATAAACATTCGTGAACAACATATTCAGACACAAATTTAGTAGTTGTATCTTCCGACCATTAATAAAGATGGCTAATCTTTATTAATCAAAAACACGCACGCGTTTCATTCGTTTCACGGCACTTGTGCACTCTCCTAAAGATTTTGCTAAATTACGTGTTTACACACAACGAGGGAAGAGCCGAGTGACACGCCGGAGTAGGTATGCGCGGGTGCGGGAGGGGTATTACTTGAAACAAAAATAAAAAGCGATTCTATTTTGATTCAACTTGAAAGTCAAGTAGAACCGTCAGGGCCGTCTTTTACCTATTGAAGGCCCTGGGCATATTAGGGTAATGGGGCCCTTATGACTTTGACAGACCACTATTTTCTTAGAATAGACAAAAAAGGTAAATAAACATGCTTCTATAGATTTTTATTATTTTCAATTTGGAGAAGGAGCGTTCCCCACTGAAGATAGTTACCATCATGTTTAATAGAATTAAATACGATTTCTACATTTGAAAATGTGTCTTCAATTTTGTTTTCTTTCAAAATTTGATATATTTCTAATATAATATGAGTTCCTTCGATTTCACTGTGAACAATTTTCAAGTAGGTAATCACATATTCTGTTATATGCAGACATTCCATTTATAACTCTTTCTCATTAACGTCTTCATATTCAATTGAGCAAATTTCTCTCAACTCTTCGGAATTCAGAGCTTTTAAGCGAACAAAATAAATCAAAAACGTTTACTAATGTTCTTATCGCTGTTTTAGATGAAAGCTCAGAGTATCAATTATGGGAAGAAAGGTTTCTATTTTAAATTTCTCTCTTCCATTCAGTTCAATTGATGTTGCAGAGGCATCAAAAAAGCTTCTGTGTTTTGTTCTTTGGATAGGTCCTATTGTAGTCAAATTCCGGGGTTTTTTCATTGGCGGACAATTTGAATTAAAAAAAAAACTTCGGTAATAAATATCGGTTATCGTTCAGTGATCTGGCAAGAACTAGTGGGCCCCTAGTGGGAATTGATCACGGGGCCCTGGGCAAGTGCCCATAGTGCCCAGTGGGAAAGAGGGGTCTGAGAACCGTACTAAAGCAAGTAGCGTTTACATGTTTCAACTAAAGTACTATCCTAAAGACTAAGATAATGTAAATCGGGCTTAACCTACTCCACTAAATTTTTGGTGTTCGAACACTTTTAGCTACTAAATAACTCTCCACTCTACTGGCCTAGTCCGAATTAGGCATAAGAGTTCGCAGTCCGATTTAAGCAGGCAATTTTCAAATAAAAATCAATCTCATTTGCCACAGAACTTTTATCAACATCCTCATATTTTTTTGTAAGTAAGAATTATAAGCGGTAACACAATATTATCCAGGGTTGGAAAAACAACAGTTTTTAAAAAAAAGAACAAAACATCAGAATATTAAAAAAAAAAATTGTTTTAAACAAAAATTTAAGATGTTTTTTTATGCAGCTGTTTAAAACATGTTTAAAACATTGTTTTAAATGAATTATTAAATATAGTATGTATATCTTTTTAGTGAAACAGCCATATCAAATCTACTCTATTATACTGAGTGAATCTGGGGCAATCGATGATATTTTAACCTCATAATCTGCTTGTCATACTGAAAAACTTTCCCCAAGAAACATACCCTCGCAAATGAAGTTTCGTTTTCGATCTCCCATACAAAGTTCGATACCTAATGTGCCATTTTTTCACCATCCTACGATATATTCATCATATCCATTGGATGTCCACTTATGAACGTAGGCCTCCCCCATTGACCTCCAGAGCGACCGGTTCAAACCAGCCTCCATCCAACGGCTTCCGACGACTTTCTTCAAGTCGCCTAACCATCTTGCGGACGGCCATCCGACGTTGCGCTTGCCGGTACATGGTCTCCCTTAGAGAACCTTTCTGCTCCATCGGCCGTCAGTTCTACGGGCTATGTGCCCTGCCCACTGCCACTTCAGCTTGCAAATCTGCTGGGCTATGTCGGCAACCGTCGTTCGTCTGCGGATCTCATCATTTCTAATTCGATCTCGCAGAGAAGTACCAAGCATAGCCCTATCTCCTTTGCACGCTATACGACTTGGAGCTTGTTTAAAATCTTATTAAAATTATATCAATAGAAATATCAATACTTATTTTTTTCACGAACATCCATATTTAGTACTTAATTTGAAACGCAAGAATCGATAAAAATCGGTTCTTACACACTTTGATTAATAGATTTTGAGGATCGAAAGAAAAAAAATTGGAGTCTGAATCAAGAATCGATTCTCTGTGAAAAGTTTCGTCCATCCGAACACACGAGCCACCCCTTATTTTTATGTTTCGGAAAAGTAAGGCCAGTAATAGAAACCAGAGCTGCCAGCTTCATAGGTAATATCAACCATAATATTAGGATGCGTTGAATTAATCACTACACGTATAAAAAGAAAATCAAAACATTAGTGTTTTTTATGCGTGTTTAAAACACGTTTAAAACAAATTGTTTTAAAACACGTTTTAAACACATATACTTTTTTGTATGTGTTTTAAACACTGTTTAAAACACTTGTTTAAAACAATTGCTTAAAATAATGCCAACCCTGAATGATTATCTAATAACTAAATGAACGCACGCAACGCAATAAGACAAGTCGTAACATAACACGTTACGCAACGAAATGAACACATGTTGCCGAATATTCGGGCGCCGAATATTCGGCGCTTCGGCAAAGGGCGTAGCCGAATATTTAGTATTCAACTAAATCACTATTCGTGGTATCTCTACTAACAATAACTACCATTTTATAAGTAAATATTTTGTTATTAACACACTAATATACTATGGATATTCAACTTGAAATAAACTATTTTTATTTACTTATTTATTATTTATTAAATAATACTTGAATACAAAGAATAAATGTAGTTCGACATTTTTCAAATATAATATAATAATATCATAGTTTTTTACATTTTATTACAAACGTAAAAGTGTATGCTTAAAACACTAAGCTTCTGTTATTTTTAACACTAGCAACATTATCATTCATTTTGTTACGTCTTGTAGTTCTCTCGTCCGCCATTACGGCGTCACAATCGCTTCAAAGAATTGATTGAAACGCCCTCGTTGAGAAAAATAAGAAGCTCATCTTTAAATAATCAGGTATAATTTATTTTATACTTAATTAATTGTTCATATAAAGTGATTACAACGAAATCTTTTCAAGACAAATGTAGTTAGCGTAGCCATTTTATACGTGTAGCTCATGTAAAATGAAGAAATACATCCTATTTCTATCAAGTTAGCGCTGACGACAGCGCCGTCTGTGATCTTTTCCATTACTTTCAATCTTCTGAGTGGCGGTAATTTGTTAGTATAATTTAGTGGTTGTGAACTATAAATGTTTTGTAAAGGAAATAGTATATCGAAACTAAGCTTAGAATATGGTTGAGATAAGTGTTACTCGACAGTAAGATGGCGGACACTGCTTAGGCTTAATTTCATGGCAGAACATTAATACTGTCGGTGATAATGTTACATGCGGTATTTCCATGTTTATTGAAAAAAATATCCACATATATTTTTTGTAATACTACACAATAACCGGTACATTTCGAACATATCTATATTCATAATTTTGTTTCATCATTGATATTTTATTCTATTCAAGTTTTCTACCTTATTGTTATGTATATTCGTATATTATGTATTGTAAGCAACCTCACAACCGAATACATCCAACCAATTAATTAATATCAACATAATAGCTCACTTAGTAAACATAAATAAAAAATATCTTCAAAAGTAAAACCAAAGGTAAGCTGCAAATAGTAACATAAATAGTTTGTGTTTTACATAATAAGTCTTAACTTCTTAACATTATTTATATTTAACTATATTAAACCTTAATATTGTTGTAGAGTCATGCCACCACCGGATAAGAAAAATGCAACCAAAGGCAAAACAATATTACAATCCTATTTGAATTCTTTTGACCAGGACAATGAAGCAACAACAACCGTCATAGCTGGTATGTACCAATTCCTTAGTTAGAAATAGTATATAATCATCACTATGATGGTTATTTTAATTTCTCAAAATTTTTCATATGTTCAGTTGTATAAATAAAAGTATGAAATATTTATCTTAAGCATTAAAGCTTAGTGTATTAAGTATGCATCAAGTGCCTTAGTCCATCAAACTTATGAATGTTAATTTAATGTTTTTTTTTTAGTAAATGGCAGTGGTGATGAAGAGACTGATTCGGGAGTTACTTATTTTGTGGATGAAGAAGGGCGTTACTATTACCAGCAGGCTGGTGACAATCAGAACCTTGTTTCAATACCAGCTGACGTAGCCCAAGAAAATGAAGAGGTATTTCACAATATCATCTATGCATACATTACATTTGATAATTAGTTGGTGCAGTGGTAACAGCACCGGCTGATGTTGTAGCAGTCCGGGCTTCCATCCCTACTCATGACAAATATTTTATACAGGCCATATAAATGTTTGTCATGGTATGGACATTTGTGGTGTTTCCAGACCCCTGACAGTACTTTCATCCTTCTGGGGCCCGTTGAGTATGAAAAACTTAAGCATTTAATAAAATTGTTGTAAGGTCAACTGTACTTAGAATATTATTTCAAATGAGTAATTAATAATTATTATTTTACACTTGTTACACTTACTCTACTCTTCTAATATTTTTGAACTTGGAAAACTCAAATTTCTAAATCGATTTTCATGAAACTTGGTAAAATTATAGCTAAACATCTAATCAGAATTTAGGTTTTAAAACATGTTATAAAATTTGTATATAATTTATTATAATAAAACTATCAATAATTTCACTTTATAATGATATTTGACTTTAATTAATCATAAATTAAATTTCTTTACTTTTTATTAACAACGAATATTAATCATGAATAGTATTTTAATAAAATATTGAATTTACTATTTTAAGATATCAGAAGATACACAAATGCTGGTGGATGGAGAGAGTTACCAAACTGTTACACTGGTGCCATCAGAAACAGGAAATGGTGAAGTCAGTTACGTTCTTGTCATGCAAGATGAAAATAAACCTGTAATGAACATTGATATAAAGGTGGATCAGGTAATCTTTTATTAAACTAATGGCAGGTGTCATGGATGTTTTGAATTTCTATTATAGACTCCATTTTATTTTATTTAAATAACATGAAATCTTTTGTTTTAACTCCACAAATGTCAGTGTCTAACGAATCAATAGAAAATAAAGCACAGATGAGAATTGTATGTCACTTATGCGTTAGCTATATATAAGAGATGTTAATGTTTAATCAAAGGTTAAAGTTGATGTTGACGTTTGTCTAGTTAAAATAATTACATGAAACTTTTCTTGTATTTTTTTATTAGCAAAAAAAAAAAAACATTTTTCTTTATTATAAATTGCTGACGAAATGTGTTTTTTAATAGTTGTAATATTTGTATACTTTAATTTATTGTTTTTTTTTTTTTTTTAATATATTATTTTTTTGAAAACCTAAATAGAAAGAGTGTTCATTTTTGTATAGATGTAATATTTACTTATTAACAAATCTATCTTTAAGTTTTCTAGCTACCTTCTATAGTTTTACTTAGAGCTTAGCATTTAAAATTAATTAAGAAAACTATTTTAAAATTGTCAGATTGGCCTGTGTTAATAACCATAGATGTAAGAAATCTTGTGATTTTTACCAAAATTCTTTGGACTGTTCCAAAGTGAAAAATATTAACAAACATACAACAACAACGAACAAACAATAAGTAACAAAAATACAATATCACTTATTTGTAATATTATTTTGTCTTTATATAAAATTAGTTAATGCTTAATCAACTTAAGATATTTTGATATCAAGTTACTGCTTGGGAGTAGCAGTTTCAAAATATAAACAGTATATACCTACTAGCTGATGATTACATATTAAAGATATTTTTCACATTCTCAAATTACATCCTGTGACTTTAGCTGACATGTAATGATAACTATAAAAAAATAAAAGAGATTTATAAGTCTTCTGAGCATATTATACTGGCAATGGTCCTTTGTATTTAACTCCAAGTAAATAGTTGTACGGCCTGTTTCACTGGGTGCTAAAGCTATCTGACGTATAACAGTATCTAACATATAAAAGTTTATGATATTTTTCTTTCTTTTTCACCATGAAACTCCACCATCTGTCAAATATTTCGCAACCTGTGATTCCCAAAGTTGTACATTTTTAGGTAAAGTGAAGTGGGCCCTAAGAGCCTGTGTTATCTTCAACTGACAAAGCCCATAAGTAACTTATATTATAAGATAAACTCCATCAGCAACTGGTGAAATAGGCTCATAGTCTTATAAATGTCTGATAACAAAAGCTTAATAGCTGCAATTTCTAGTCTATACTGATATATATTAATATATTATTATAAATTAGGAAGAAAAAGGCAACGACGTCTATACATTTGAAGAGGAGGAAGAAGGCGAGCAAGAAGGTTCGGAGGATGGTGACGAGCCAGTAAAGGTAAATCAATATTAGGAACATTTTTTTTATTTTTATTATATTGAGTTGTTAATTAATAATGTTCCTGATATTTTATAGGCGAAAAGTTCAAATGCAAAGCGAACTAAGTGTGTAAGACCACATTTCACTTGCAACTTCTGTACGTACACAAGTCATAGACGGTAAGATTTTATGATATACAGTTAATAGTATTGGTTATTTCTTAATTTAAAGTAAAAACAAAATATGTGATATTTATTTTAAATCTAACAGGTATTTATTGCTGCGTCACATGAAGTCACATTCTGAGGAGCGACCTCATAAGTGCAATATTTGTGAGAGGGGCTTCAAGACCATTGCGTCTCTGCAGAACCATGTCAACATGCATAATGGTGTTAAGCCTCACATCTGCAAATATTGCAAGAGCCCATTCACTACCTCAGGTATATTGTTGGATAATTAAATGTTCCTGTTAAAAGAATTAACATTTTATTATAATATAATACAAACATTTGTCTAGTATTCATCTGTATATGTTAACTAGCTTCCGACCGCGGCTTCGCCGGCGTGGATGTGTTGATAAAAAGTAGCCTATTTCCTTCCCCAAACTTGACATCTGTATCAAATTTCATCACAAACTGCTTTATGAAGATTAGCCATGAAACATACATAAATACAACCTAAATAACTAAAACTACAATGGAACAAAAAGAATAAACATTAACTATATTTCTACTTAAAATATACTAACGAAAATAATAATTATGACTGCTGTAAAATAATAAATCGTCTTGGAACGATTTCGAATATTCTACAAAAAAAAAAAAAAACTCAATGAACACAACCATCAATGACATCTGCCCTGCCCTCATGCGGGTGTCCGCGACTGCGTTCGGGTCGCTCCGTTTTGGCCAGTCGAATTCTCGCGAAAAGAAGGTCGTAAGCGCCATGAAAAATGCAGCACGCGTTTTCGCTTATGTTATGTTATAGCCACATTACACAAAATCTTTATAAATTGTAGCCTATGTGTTATTCTGATGTATAAGCTATATTATTGTAGTTTCATCTAAAACCTTTCAGTAGTTTTTGCGTGAAAGAGTAACAAACATACAGACAAACTTTCGCATGTATAATATTGTTTGTTTTACTGTACTTACAGGGGAATTAGTAAGACACGTTCGTTATCGTCACACACACGAGAAACCCCACAAATGCACTGAATGTGATTACGCTTCTGTAGAACTTTCTAAGCTGCGACGCCACGTACGATGTCATACTGGAGAAAGGCCATACCAGGTTAATAAAAATGTATCTTGTTTGTGCCTGAATATATTTTTTCTCAATTTCCTTTTTTCTGGCGTGATAACGTCTTGTAAATCGATGAACGCCGACTGCACGCACGAAAAAGCATGACTCATTGTCACGTTCCCCGAGCGAGAGCGCGGAACGAGCGATAGAGAGGCACGATCGGCCTAAGCGTTCGGCTTTTGACGCATCTATCTCTCTTCCACTCCATCGGCAGATGCGTCCGAGTGGAAGAGAAAAATTGTTGAATTAACGAGTGCAAATAAAAGTTATAGAAAAATTGTAATTTTCAATTAACTCCTTTGTATTATACAAAAATAATGATAATTTAGTGATAATAATTCAATACAATTCATAAAAGTATGGTATTTTATTTTAATCAATGTTTTCTTATTACGTTATCACGTAAAACTATCGTCCGTACGCCGACTTTACAGACAAACTTTTTTTTTTAAAATATAAAGTGCCATTATTTTTTTATATCTTTAACTAAAATAAAAATAATTTAACTTTACTTAATTTAAAAGTAATCTAAGCCGATTAGCGACATAACTTGGTAACTTGTGATTTAAAATATAATTTTGTTTTAGTGCCCTCATTGTACTTACGCGTCTCAAGACACCTTTAAGCTGAAAAGACATTTGCGCACACATACTGGAGAAAAGCCTTATAAGTGTGACCATTGTAACATGTGCTTCACTCAATCCAATTCACTTAAAGCTCACAAGCTTATACATAATGGTAAGACTATACATCTTTATCATTACAATAATATATAACATTCAATTATTACAGCTTATAGAGATTTGTTTACTATTTATGTTTAGTATCAGAGAAGCCGGTGTTTGCGTGTGAACTTTGTCCAACGAAATGCGGCCGAAAAACGGACTTACGTATACATGTTCAGAAACTGCACACTTCTGATAAACCTCTGAAGTGTAAAAGATGTGGAAAATCATTCCCAGACAGATATTCATGTAAAATGCACAACAAGGTACAATTTAAAGGCTTACAATTACTTTTATTTATTCTTTAAATTTCGTATTCTTAAATATTCCAATAAAATTTTTAACTGTTGTATAATATTTTATTATATTAACTATGTGCTTAAATAAATATTTTATTGTTTTTTACACAGACACATGAGGGTGAAAAGTGTTTCAAATGCGAGCTGTGTCCCTACGCGTCGACAACTCTGCGACATCTAAAATCACACATGCTCAAACATACAGATGAGAAACCTTTTGTGTGTGATCAGTGTGACCAGTCATTTAGGTAAAGATGAAGTGAATCATTCTGTAAATGTGCTACTTCTCGGCAAAGGCCACCTCTCTTAGGAGCTTTATCCATTACACTACTCCACTATGGGTCAGCAGAAAATTTCACTACCATGAGTAAAGATATCAGGTATCTGTGATAACAAACGAAGTCGATGACTTTACAAGTTTTCCGAGGCACAATGGGGACCTTCACAATGACATACAACAAAACTAGAAAAAAATATTTGTATAAGTACAAATGTCTGTCTAGAGCGGGAATCGAACCCACGACGCCGGCGTTAATGCAACTACTTACACCACTATACCAGAATGGTTGTCAGATTTTTTATTACAGAATTAAAATTGTACTCATAATATAATAATATTGGCTAGTTAACGGTTTATTAAATTCTTGAATTCATCTTTTTTTTTAGATTTTCATTCAAACAAAAAGTAGTAGTAGTGTATATATTATTATAAAAAAAATATTATTATATACATTTACTTGTAAGTGATGGACTCTTAAGTCTAAGGAACCGATTTTAATATATTTTAATATTTAAAAGCTACATTATCTAAAAATAACATGAAAAGCTATTATTATTGAAATTGTTTCACTCCATCCGTTCAGTATATATATAAATTAAATCAATATATATAAACATTAATTATTAGTTAATATAATTAACTAATTATAATAAATTAATTATAATAAGTAAAGAAAATATATATTTATTAAAAACTGCACTATAATTATTATTTGTTATTGTTACAGACAAAAGCAATTATTACGTCGTCATCAAAACTTATACCACAACCCTAACTATGAACCAAAACCACCCAAGGAAAAGACTCACACCTGCCATGAATGTAAACGCACCTTCGCACACAACGGCAACCTAATTAGACATCTCGCTATACATGACCCAGAGTCCGGACATCACGAGAGAGCCCTCGCACTAAAAATTGGACGCCAAAGGAAAATAAAGATTATAGAAGAAGAAGAAGAAGAAGAAAATACGAAGGTCAGTTTTTGTTTCATGTAATCAAAAAATGTTAGTTTGTTAATGTTTATATAACCTTTAACCGTTTCACTGCATCAGGCAACATGACATCTTCTTTAAACCTTTTCCGATGCGATGGACATATTTTATTACACCTAATTAAAACTACTGTTGCACTGATATATGCACTGATTATTTAGAAAGATGTCTCAGTTTACTATTGATTATATATTTTATATTGAGAATCAAAAAAGATTCAAATTTTTCAATCAATACTTGTATTAAAAATGTGTTATTTTTAAAGAGAAGTACTCTTTGTTTATTAACTGATTTAGAATACTTATTTTTGAAAACTGCATGTTAAAATTATTTCAAAATTATTAATTATGCTTTATCCAAAATATATATCATGCTGGCTACTGTTTACTTGTAATCAAGTTTAATTTTAATGTTTTGTGTAATTTTCTTAGTTAATATTTTGTATATTTAAATTTTGTATTAATATAAATAAGTGTAGGAGTATTTGCTGCAGCGTTTTAATCATGTTAAGCTTGCGATTAAAAAATAATAAAGCTAATGCATTATAAAGTCGAAAATCAGAATAACAACCGTTCTGGGTAGCCTTAACGTTGGCGGTCGCGGATTCGACTCACGCTCGTTCCAAATATTTGTATTTATACAAAAACTTGTTTCTGGTCTGGTTGTATGTATTAGTTAATCTCCCCACCATTCCTCGGATATCACGTAATGTCGCCAGTCCTGGTTGTGTTATCATAGATGTCTGATCGTTACTCATGATGGAGAAATTATCTACCAATCTGCAGTGGAGTGCGGGCTCCTTAAGCTCCAATCTTTTTCCTATATTGAGAAGATGCCTTTGCGTAGTTGTGCGACGTTTACAGGCAGAATCAGTTCAGCTCAGTTATGTATATATGTATATCATCACTTTAACATGTTCATTTGTATCAGCTACCTGCGAATTTGAAAAATTAATATGTTTATTATAATTAATAAAAACTATATTTATATGTAAGAAAATATTATCTGACCATTAGTCACCAGTTAAGTTTTATAGAAATGGAATAATAACATAACGCTCGAGGTTTTATACAGGTTGCACATTAAAATGCTACATGCGCTTTGTGAATTAATAAAATAAATAGTAAATATAAATCAATAAAATAAATAGTGAATATTACTTAGTTGGTTTATTATTGTTATTGATAAGGCGTTTGCAAAAACGTTTGTTTCACTTGCGAAATTTTACTGTAATTGTTTAATTCTTGTCAAATTTTCCGCACCTAAAAAGTAGTCTAAAATCTGGTTGTTATGTAATTTTTTCACGGGGTAATTACGTATTTGTAATAAATTATATAATGAATTTGAAAAACAATTGTAAATTTTAATATATCTTTTACAAGAGTTGCTAATTTTGTATGTTGCTAATTTTTTTATACCATTGTAATAATGTAATTTACTATGTATAATATTTTATTTTTCATAGTTAATATTGTCGTGTAATATTTAAATTATAAAACAAATGCTAAAATAAATTGTAATAATTAGCAGATGGACGATTCAGACAATGAAGTGGAAATGACGAAAATAGAACTAGGTAACAACGAACTCAAGCGCGGCGAGCTTGTAACAGTCGCGGACGGCGAAGGACAGCAGTATGTGGTTCTCGAAGTCATTCAATTGGAGGATGGGACCGAGCAGCAAGTGGCTGTAGTCGCTCCGGACTACATTGAGGAGGAAGAACAAGGTATCATATCCACTTTAACTCGATATTATCAAGATAGACATGTTACATGTTTATTTGCGGAATTCCTGTTCACACCCTTGTATTGGTTACTTAGAACGAAAAGTAAAATAAATCTTATATATCTTATAGTAAGCCAGTTCGTAAACCACAATCAGTGCCACACAATAAATGAAAATATAATCTGTATTTTTCGTAGTATTTGATCCTTAAACAAATAATGGTTTCATCTTGTGCTTTGTTTTTTTTTATTGTCGCTTAAGTAAAAAAAAAATAAATAAAAAAACACATGTTAATTCTTATTGTTAGACAAGAATGAAATTGTGGTTTATTGTAAACAAATTTGTCCAAAAAAGCTAAGACACTGAAAGCTGTAACATGTTAGTAAATTTCATGAAGGTAACACATGCCATATGTCTATTGTTCTCAGAAGAAGAAGAAGAGGAAGAGGAGGAAGAGGAAGATGAGATAAATAAAAAGCAGATATATGTTGAACAAGTAAAGCAGAAGAACTTAGAGAGGAGTATCAAGCTCGAGAAGGATGTAGACACTTGCTTCGGCTTTGATGTAAGTAGGAAATTATATACTGCTCTTAAGAAACAGGACCACCCAATTCATAATGAAGATTGTTTAACTTTAATGTAATTTCTAGACAGTGACAGAACAGACAAAATAAATTCTAGATATTGA
Organism: Euphydryas editha; assembly: GCA_036937285.1. Taxonomy (NCBI): domain Eukaryota; kingdom Metazoa; phylum Arthropoda; class Insecta; order Lepidoptera; family Nymphalidae; genus Euphydryas; species Euphydryas editha. The sequence continues at coordinate 4,569,798 of JAUPFZ010000005.1, forward strand.
TGTTTATAAGCCATTCTTTTCATCTTATAATTTAACTGTAATTGGTATATTCGTGTTTTAACAATTTAGTTATCGTCTTATAAATCTTAATATTTGTCAAACAGGACTCTAATAACAAAAAATTGTCAATTTTACCATACAAACCCCATCATCACCATTTTAGGTATCCTATGGCAATCAATTCAAAAAATGTTAAAACAAATCATTTTTAATTGTTATCAACAGATTAAGTACTGATTTTTATACTTCTAAATTCAGAAATAATAAATTTCTATACAAACTGACACTTGGCCCTGGTAACATAACATTTGCACTTTAAGGTCTGATGAAAAGATTGTTAAGTTGGAAGAAGAAATCGCCCATGACTATTAACATCGTCGGAACTGCAAAATCGATTTTTTTTAATTGTTTTCATAAAACATTCCTAAATAACCAAGTCTAACATCAGCTGGAAAAAAAATTGTTTTATGCATAGTTTTTTAATCACTTAATTTATAAATGTCGGTATTTAAAAAAATATGTTAAAAGACGCATGCAATTTACACTTTGCATCGCTCTCCTGTAAAGTTATTTTTTTTCATATCCGACATTTTTAATAGTCATGGGCGAAATGAACTGGTTACAATGGGATATATTGGGTTTATCTGAAGTCTGATTCCAAGGGGAGGACGCGATAATCCTGAAATCCGGTAACCTCTTCTACTACGGAGAGAGCGACCAACCGTCCCAAAGTGTCAGATTCATGGTCAGCGGATCCCCCATTGGCAACATTGTGACCATTGGATGTGTGACGAACAGGTTTGCGTACCTTATATTCTGTGTCTGAGAGATACTCATTGAAGGTCATACAGTTATACGCACCGACCTTGGCACACAGATGAAGAAGTAGAGGTTATACATAGTCTTGACCTAAATATTGTTACAAAGAAAACATTTTTTCTATTGCATGTAACATTTATTACTATTACAGTGTATTAGTTTAATACATTAATATAAAACTATTAAAATATAAAAAGCTTATTCGAAGTAGTCTTCATTGGCTGTAATAAAATCCTTTAAATGTTAAGGTCAGTTATCGATAGAACCATGCACTCTTTCCATGGGAAAAGTCTTCACTGCCAATTGTATGGATTATTTTAGGGACCTCCCAAAATATCATGGCATTTAGAGCAAGCTATATTCTCTAAAATCATAAATCACAATCCAGCGGATTAAGATTGGGACTAGATGATGGCCAGTCTTCAGCTCTGATGAAGTCCGGAACGTTGGTTTCTAACCAAGATTGGGTGGATCGAGCTTTGACGACCCGGCACCGAATCTTGTAGAAAGGACCATTCTTTGTTATTGAACATGGTGTTATTAAGGGGCTTAACTACCTTCCTAAGAATGGTACTGAATGTCACTGAAGTCGGATAATGCCTACGTTGTACTCTGTTGTCTTGGCAAGCTTCCTTAGAGCTTTGAGCATAAATACGCTCATTATGTTTGTTGAAATATTGCTCAATTGTAAAAATTTTCTCATCCGTAAACAAATTTTTTCTGTGACCTTCCTTTATGTACCGCTTAAGTAGTTTTTTCTTATTTTACCACCCTATGTTTTTTTTTAATTATCAGTTAAAAAATGACCAGTGCATGTCTTATAAGCTGCAAGTCCCAAGTCATCTTTTAAAATACGCGATATGGTTCTAGGAGCTATCTTCATCTCTCGAGATAAAATCTTTTGCTTTCGGACAGGATTTCTTCGAATTCTTTCCCTTTCTGCTTTGATCGTCTTTTTCATACGAACATTACGTGGACGGCCAGATATTTTTCTGTCACAAACAGATTTTATTGTACCTGTCAAGCCGGGTACACAAACATTTAACTAATATCAAGCGTATGGAGAGTTTTAGAAATTGTATTTGGCTTCATACCTACTTTGTGTAATGCAATCACAGCATTTCGGTACTTTTTATCACCCCACTCCATTTTATTATCACAAAATATTTTACAATGTATTGGCGCGAAAATGAGAAAACACAATGAACAATCATATAAAAATGACACATTCCAAATTCAAATTTTTTTTTTTTGGGATTTTATGATCCAAATTCAAATGTAATATTTTGTTTATTTTTAATTGTAACATTATTTATGGCCAAACTATGTATAAGCTAGCAAAAGTTTTTTTTTCCAACTGGAAGTAGCCGATTATTATTACTACTTTTAGATCACCCCGCGTGTATAGAGAGGTCGAGAAGTTTTATGGGCAGTTGTATACCTCGTTCAGTTAACCGGTTCGTAGCTCGGCTGTACATCCGAGAGCCGAACTTACCCGACACTATTCCGAAAACATCCCGGATATCACCTGGCATGAGTTAGTATGGCCCTGGGACAGTTTAAAAACAACAAGGCACCAGGCGAAGTCGGTATTACGTCAGAGCTTCTGAAAACCAGGGGAATATTGGTACTTAAAGCTCTTCAGAAGCTCATTAATGCCGTCGTGCTTGAGGGCGTGGCTGGAACAGAAGCATGGTGGACTGATGTTGCTCTTCTTCAAAAAGGGCGATAACACCTTGTTGAAGTATTACATACCCATTTCGCTTCTGAGCCACGTTTATAACCTGTTCTCTAGGGTCATTAAGAATCGTCTTACAGGGAAATTTGATGACTTCCAACCTCCCGAATAAGTCGGTTTCCGAAAAGGCCATAGACCATAGACTCATACATACGCTGCAGCAGATTATAAAAAAGACCGAAGAGTATAATCGGCCATTGAGCTTGGCGTTTGTAGACTAAGAGAAAACCATCAATTCGATCAAAACAGTGTGGCAGTGCTACTGTCTCTCCAGAGGTGCTACATTGACTATCAATATATCAAAGTGTTGCAGTGTTTGTACTATAACGCTTTCATCACTCCCTTCGATTTGCCGACGATATCGCACTCATAACAGAATCCCTGGAAGACCTCAGTGACCTGGATGGAGTTCCCCAACAGGCCTTAAAATGAACATAGACAAGACGAAAATCATGTCGTGCCACCACATAATCAAAACGAAAATCATGTCGTGCCCACACCGGTATCAGTTGGGAATTCTACTCTCGAAGTTGTTGACGAGTACACCTAACTAGGACAAAAGGTCAAACTTAGTAGATCCAACTTTGAGAGAAAATTCAATCATCAAACCCAGTTAAGATGGGGGATTGTTGACTAAGTTAAAAAAATTTAACTTTGCTTTTTTAAAAAAGTTTAAATGTCTCTTCATCCGTCATACCTCAGTGCCTTAAGTCGAAAGTCTTCAACCTATGCGTGTTACCAATGGTGTCATACAGATCTGAGACGTGGCCTCTAACTATGGGCCTTTTAAACAATCTCCAAGTCGCACAGCGTGCAATGGAGAGGGCTGCGCTTGGTATTTCTCTGCGAGATCGAATCAGAAATGATGAGATCCGCAGACGAACCAGGGATTGCCGACATAGCCCAACAGATTTGCAAGCTGAAGTGGCAGTGGGCAGGGTACATAGCTCGTAGAACTGACGACCGATGGAGGTCCTCGAGTGGAGACCACGTACTGGCAAGCGCAGCGTCGGACGGCCGTCCGCGAGATGGACAGACGACTTGAGCAGAGTCGCCGGAAGCCGTTGGATGGAGGCTGCTTCGAACCCGTCGCTCTGGAGGTCGATGGGAGCGGCCTACGTCCAACAGTGGACATCATGCATGGACATGACCGATGTGATGATGATACAAATTTAACATGTCCCTCCATTTTCTACGCCTTTATGCAGGGAGTTTTTTAAAATCCTTCCTTAGCTGATGTCTCCTATTTATAATCTACCTCTATGCCAAATATCACACTTACTGTTTTTTAAATTTTATGTAACAATCTCCCAATACAGATAAAAACAGAAAATTTGTAATTTTTTTTTTTTTTTTTTTGTTAAACATCTATTATTTATATTTACAGGAAGAAGAAGAACAGGAAGAGGAAGAGGACGATATAACTTATAACGAAAAAGTCGTTTTACGTCTAGTTTAATTGCACAAGTAGGTATATTCAATAACTACCCATAAGTCACTCAGTGTTACTGTTATGTTAATATTAGAATGGCCACAGTAATGTAACTACTTACTTAGAATATATACACATCCTATCGAAATTGCATTTGCATTAATTGTCTAATGTAATTTTACCTTTTAATAGAATTTAAGGGTGTAACTTATACAAACTTAGTTTAATTAAAATATATGTCATAATTATGTTCCGTTTAAAATATCTATCATGTATAATATGTTAATATTTTAAGTTTTAACTTTAAATTGTTTTATATTAAACCCAGAAAAATACTAAGCTAAAATGTTAATTAATTATATTACTTTTTATTAATAAAAATCAAGCATGTAAATTTATATTTTAATGAAATTCATTTTAACACTTGGCATTTTTGAGCAGGCCATGTAATGGCATCGCAATGTATGTTTACATTGTTTTATTTCATTATTCCCTAAAAAGTACATCTTTCATACCTTATTATATTTGTACGTAAAGGTTGTTATGATAAAAGATAATTGTAATATAGTGATAAAAAATAAAATACACAATTTAAAATTATAATACAAAAGCCAACAACCAAAATCTGTCTCAGCAATATGGATGAAAGCATATTAAAATCAGTATTGTAAATTTACTTGAATTTAAAGAACATTTCTTAAACTATATCATAGTGTACATCGATTCTTATATTCATACACCAGTACCTAAACATGTTTTTAAAAGATATAGAAACCTTAAAAGTAACACATTCATGTTTGTTTGTTCATAAATTATGGTTTAAGAAAAGACATATATATTTAAGATTTTTGTTCATCTTATTTATTGTTTTTATACAATTTCGATCATATTACAATTATACAGTTTTGGTTGTGGGTTTCTAAGTGTTATTTTAGTACGATCTTCATAATGGTGAACACTTAAAATTCGTTTAATATATATATATTTTTTTAATCATAAAAAAATCATGTGAGGCATGGCTTGTCGGCTGTGTTAATTTGTTTATTGGACTATAAGTTGAAGTTGATGATTGCAAGAGTTATGTGGCTATGAATGTAACAATATTTATTTATATTGAGTAATAGTTGGTCCAATCATTTGGTAATTATAGTAGTAAAGTGATCGTAGTTTGGTAAACTCGTATGAATGTCGCTTGTACTAAGAAAGTAATTTAAGTTATACACAGGAAGATAGAAGAGCTCGAAGGTGCTTTATTGCTTATTGAATTACAACACCGCATGTTACCGTTTCTATATAACTTCTTATATAACAACCAAACAGATAATTCTTATAGCGACGCATTATTATTTATATTTTTATGTGAAAATTTCAACCCTATATTTGAATTTAGGATTAATTGAAATGAACTGATATTAATTTAAAGATATAGAAATAGAGCGACCGTTTAAAAGACGAGGTGTTGATGTAAAATTTGTAACATATTGATTTTTAACATTCTTCTCAAGTGTTTGCTCTAAATGACTATATTATGAGTTCTTTTAAACAATATATTTTATAAATACATTGCTTGTGGTTATCTTAAAATGAAATATCGGTAATGTAAATTTGTTGTAATATTTTTATTTACATGTAAATATATTTGTATCGTAGTTGCATAGATGTGATAGTATTAAAATATTCTGATCTTCATGATATTAATAAAACTATCTCATACTAAGAATTAAACAGTGTATATGATTAAAGTTATTAATAACTAATTATAATCTAGCTAATATCCTGGTTACGGAAAAAATACAATGACCAAATAAAGATACTATTATGTATTTTGTGTAGTTTCATCACTACAAAGTGTCATTTGTTAAGTCTGAATATTGTCTGTTTGAGGGTAAATATTATATTAATATGAAATCGACTTTTAAAGCATACAACAGGAACGATTAAGCGAGAAGTTTCCATATTTATAAAACTGGCGTAATAATCGACCAAAACAAAAATACATCTTCATTTTCTATTAAAATGTAATATTGAGGATTTTTACACGTAATAACGTGTATATTCAAGGGACTTAATAAAAGTTAAATAAATACAACATAAACATTGTGTTGTTTAGTATGGGGCCATTCATTTATTACGTAAGACGAATTTTACTAGTTTTCGACCCCCTTTCCCCCTATTATAAGAAGAAATAAGAATAGGCCGACCCCCTTCCCCCCTATTATAAGAAGAAATAAGAATAAGCCGACCCCCTTTCCCCTGTTTAATATTTATTACGGAAGAATCAAAAGGAAAAAATGAATAAATGTTTGGTTTGTTTTAATGTTTATTTTTCAAAGAAACAATTTTTAGAAGTGTTTATTTGTACTTACAAAGCTACCAACAATTTTTAGTTCTGGTAGTAATAAACTTTGGTTTTAATTATTCATCTTTACCTACATAAGATAAGTCCAGGGGCTCAAAACCCACTCGGAAAGTGAATCTGCCACTGGAACATCTCTAATATTACCTATACGTGTGGTTGCCCTCGCTTTTACAAAGAATAATTTTAACTTTGCGCATTTTTGTGATCTTACGTAAGAACTATCGAGACTCCCTTCCACCAGCTTATAAGAGAAAATAAGACATGGTCGACCCCCTTCCCCCTAAATCGTCTTACGTAATAAATGGATGGCCCCTATGTACTTTGAAGTTGAAAAATAAAAGTTTTTTTTATACTACAAGGAATGCATATTATTCTATGATACTTAATATATAATTATTATATATAATTTACGCTAGCCTAGCACACTTTAAATTGCATTCCCTCGAAAAACGAAGGCAAGTAACTGATCTCATAAGCCTGTTTAAAATTGTACGTAATAACTTGGATTCCCCCGACTTGCTCCATCGAATAAGCATCAATGTCCCCCACCGTACACCTAGACATTCTCAACAAAAAACTTTCATTCCAGATTTCTCCAAAACTAAACTAGGCCAATTCTCCCCAATTAATAGAATAATAAAAAGTTACAATAATTTATCTAACCCTGACATTGACATTTTTCATGACACTTTATCTGGTTTTAAGAAAAAATTATACTTGCATGCAAAGTTAGACTTATAATCGTAATAATTTGTCTCTATCATTGTTCAATACATATGTACCTTCCTAATAAATAACTATCTGTGTAAATAAACTATAAATTCATCATCAATTCTGTAATGTAATAATTTTTTAATTCTTAATCATTGTTTTAACCGGACATACTGTAATGTTGTGTACACCTGTAATTGCCAATTGTACTTGGATTAGACAACAGTGTAATAATAATGATTATTTACTATACAGTATGTCGTTGGCGTATCATATGAAATAAATAAAAAAAAATACTTTAAATTAAAGAAATGTTCACAATATTTTAAATTCACCAATAAATGTGTGTATAACCATTTTTAAAATTAATTTTGTAAATAATGTATGTATATTAATTTGTCAGTTATAAAGTCGTCATAATTTTACTAAATCTGTTCACCACCATGGATGTGTATAGATTTTTCGAATTTTCAGTTATTAATTTCTTTCTTTTAATGCATTGTTTTCCTGTTATTTTGTAATATAGTATTCTGTAAAATCTTATTTCTTAATTTTTTTTTTATACAATTGGAACCCTGTTTTCTTGAAATTATGAAATTATAATATGCCCTGAGCCCCAAGTACCTTCTATAGAAGTCAATGAATGACATATATTACTAAGGTTACATTGGCATGGTGGATTTTGGAATTAAGTATGGAAATTTTATTTAAGTTGAAACATTAAGTAGCTTCGCAATAGGCAAAAAAATAAACTTGTCCCAAGTACATTTGCAATAATAAAGTGAATAGCTAATATGGTAAGTTAGAACACTTTTACTAAATAATTCTTAATGCGAGTTCAGATTTTTTATAAAAAATAAGCAATGGAACATGCCAATTTTTTTTTTAACATAATATTGTAACAAATAACAACATTAAAATAACACAGCTGTGCACTTTAATGTTGTATAAAATATTTTAGCTGCAGACTAATAAAAATCCTAAAGAACTTTGTTTTATATAATGTTGCTAGATAGTCTAAACAGGTCAGTTCAGACTATCTAGCTATTGATAAATATTAATAAGAAGGATAAATCATGTTTTATCTCTTAATTTAATTAACACATTAGTTTTTTTAGTCATTATTTATATAACCATAATCTTTAGTACATTCGCTGCCACCGAAACGTATAGCTTGTTTAGGTTATTCTCTATCACTATGCCGGCGACACGCTAGGCGAGTTGAGAGTATTTCTGTAATATTTCAAAAACTGGGTCAGATTTTTTATTCAAACTACCAATACTCAATCTTTAGAATTATACCCTATGCGGTTTTGAAGTGGTCTGTAAAAATTTACTAATTTTGTATTGTATGAAGAAAAAGGTATTCTGTCATGACTAGGATACGCCCCAGGCGTGTTGATTAATCATATATTGTCAAATGTTGAAAACTTATTTTGACGTGATAACGTCTTATAAATCGATGAACGCCGGCTGCAGGCACTAAAAAGTATGACATAATGTTGATTAATTAAGGCTTTATCTATATACACTCATTTGCAAAAAAAACGGGCGGTTTCGATTTTCTTCCTGGCTGAAAAAAATAAAATACCAAAAAGGTTTTAATCATTTGAACATGTTACTGGCCAGTTATAAAAGTGCCATAATGTTTATAAGAGTACATTCCAAATTCAAATTTTTGACTGAGCCTGGTTTTCAAAGAAAATAACTTTTAACTACATTTTGTGGCGCGAATTTCCTATAGTTAATATCGACTCTAATTAAATTTTTGTCAATTTTTATTAAATTATCTGGTGTCCTTGACATTTAAAAGTATTGTTATTGCTGTTTAGCAATCTCGAAAATGGTAGATAAAGTGATAAAAGCGAGCAAAATTATTGCGCTGCTTGAAGAAGGTTGCAGTCAATGCTTCGTGGCTCAGAGGCTAAATGTGAGTCGGTCGACAGTTCAAAGGACCTGGCAGCGCTATCAAGAGACCGGTTCCGTCAATAGAAGGCCTGGTTCTGGCAGAAAGACATGTACCGAACCACGGGATGATCGTTTTCTAGTTAGTCAAGCGTTGAGAAATCGCAAATCTTCTTATGTGGACCTCAAGAACACCCTCGAAGAAGTAAGAAATGTGCAAATTAGTCTATGGACGGTCAGAAGGAGGCTTCTCGCTGCTAATATACACAGTCATCGCGACTACGTTCGCTGACGTTCTGAATTCGCATCGCGGACGTTCTGAAGCGACGAGTAAGATCAGTGCAGCCGGCTCCGCAGACCATCAGAGAGCTAAAGAATGTGATTACCGCGGAGTGGGAACGTATTCCCCAAGAAACCATAAAAGATATACTCACTAGCATGCCCAGACGAATGCAAGCTGTGATTTCAGCAAGAGGGGGTCACACTCAATACTAAACTTTTATCTGCTTTTAATGTATTCAAGAAAAACAAAGAAATTAACGCGTTTCATTTTTATTTAGCGAGCAGGTACAATCATAGTGTTTTGAGCTTAAGCATTATTTCTTAATAATTTAATTAAAATGTTATGATAAAACTGATGAAAACTATTCCTTCCTAATTAATTTATAAAATTCTGAGGATAACAATACCTAAAATTGTCAAACAAACTAATAGTAACTATAAAATAGTTCTTTGCTTAAGTGCCCGTTTTTTTTGCAAAAGAGTTTATATATATATATATATATCTAATTAGAAAAATCCTGTTTTATTAGACTTTAAAGGGCGGCAATAGACGAAGCAAACCAATCTTAAAATGTTTGAGATTATTTTCGTTCGCTTAAAAAATATTTTTATGTCAAATATCAGATCCAATTATGAAAATAGGTAGCAAATGTTTGTCTTCATATTTATCAGCAATAGTAGGAGATAATAATTGATTAAGTTAAACCCGCACATATTGAACTCGCTTTGTACACAAGTGCCGAAAAATAGTAAATATTTTCAGCAATCGTTAGTCGGCGTCGTAATTTTTATGAACGGTAATCGAGATGATATGATATATATTATGTATATGACTCATTGTTAATAATTCTAATAAATTAACTAGTATTGTTTTCTAATATTTCGAGGAACTTACATTGTTTTTACGTACATTTGGCTTTTTAATATGATACTTCTTCGATTCAAAAATCCGACGGATATTTTTGTTTGTATACTTTTTATTTATAAAATATATATTTATTATTTTATATAATTATGGACTGGGCATAAACTTAAAAAAAAATAATCGGTAGGAAAAGACGGAGACAATAGGGTCCCAAATCACAGGCATCTCTGCACAGCAAGTGAAAAAATACTGCAGTTTGACAATAAGATAAAACAACTTGCACTCTTACAATTGTCCCGGACACGCCTAGCGTGTCATGACTAAATGTATGGCGGTTTATGAATGAGGAAGATTATGGTGGCAAGGAATGTGTTAGTATTTTAATGTAAAACGATTAACATTTCTTAAATGGTCATTGTTGTATTGTATAGTTATTTAGTTTTATTGTATAAAATGTTTAATATTATCAAAATGTATGTACGTATTGGAAGAGTCCTGATAGTAAAATGATAACAATTGAAAAATCTTCTTATTTTAGTCTTTAATAAATAATTATACCGATAATTAATTTACTAACTAAAAATGATCCACTTGTGTAAGAAAAAGTTATAAACCAAAACGTAAATTTAGCTAAGGCGTAAGTATGGAATTTTCGTTTTGAATTTCAATTGAATTCAAGAAAAAAAATTGGTAAAACCGTTCATTATAAGTCTCCATAAGTGACTCCAATCTCAAATGAAATTATATAATTTTTACTTTATAAAATTGTCACCGGCTGATGTCTGTATATGAGAGATATGTAGGAAAAACTATAGAGCTCCTTACGACAGCTATAGAAGCCAAAACAATTATTTATTTAATATTTGAATTTCTGTCTGCCTATTGATAGGTTTACTCCGGTATGAAGTGCTGCATGAAATGCGGATGCGGTTCACTGTTGTGATTCTTACGGTCGGGTCGGGTCGGGACTGTTCAGAGGTAAGCCGGGCAGTCCCCATGGAGATATATTCCATCTATCATAGACTAAAATATCGTTAGTCAATATTCTTATAATGCCAATCATAGATTATGCGGATACATGCTACCCAGACTTATCGCAGGAACTTGTCAACAAACTCGATCGCCTCTAAAATCTGTGTATACGTTACATATTCGGTCTGAAGAAGTTTGATCATGTTTCTGAATATCGCACTAAGCTCGGATGGCTTCCAATAAAACGTCCACGTAATCTTCATATTGTCTCTACTCTACGCAACCCTTTTCTGTCCTACTTCACCGCTATACCTTAAAGAACGTTTTTCCCTCCTTGGCAACCCTTCTCTTCACCTTTGCCTTCGCTCACAATACGATAACAAACTAAGTGTGCCAGTATGCAACCAGTTCATACTCTAAGTCATTCACTGTAAGAGCTGTTAAACTATGGAACGCACTACCATCTGTAATTCGCCTATCTCCGTCTATATCAGTCTTTAAAAGCCGCGTAAAGAACTTCTACTTAACTTTGACTTGAACGTCACGTCTATGGTATCTTATTTTCTTTGCATGTCCGTAACTACCTATTCTGTATCGTGAATACTTGTACGTTTGTTAGCACATATCTATCTACTCGTTTATGTATTGTGTATTTATGTTTATGTATCTGCATTTGTTCTTCAATTTATGTATATTTATATGTATGTATGTGTCTGTATGTGTGTGTGTGTATGTGTGTGTGTATGTATGTGTGTGTGTGTATGTGTGTGTATATATGTATGTAAGTATGTATGTATATGTATTTATATATAGATATATATGAAGGTACTTGTTAAATTTAGTTTTAATAAATAAAGGATACTTTAAAATATTAATTTTCTGTAGGTACGTGTCATGGAAGATTTGAACATTGTCCATCGCAATATGTATGACATCACAATCAAATGATTTTTTTTAAACAATATTATACATTTTTACAATTCAAAACTTAAAATAATTATTTCAAACAGTTTTGGTATAAATCATGTCCGCGTGGAATGGTGCCAAGAATACTAGCAGCATTTCCCCGTTGAATCGCAATTCCAAAAAATGCACCAGCCCTCCTGTCACCAGTGGAGGCTATGAGAGGTGGGGTTAATTCTTTTAGATTTTTTTTTGCACTGCTACTCCAAGGTCCACAAAAACATAACTTTGGATAAGTGACGAATATTTGTGCTGTTTAGTAATATATTTTTTTAAATTTAATTATAAACCGCAGCTTTGATTAATTCTAGAATATTATAAAAAATCTAGTTTCAATTAATAAAGGATATTTTAAAATATCAATTTTCTGTACATGTCGAGGCACGTACCATAGCACATGAAAAAATAATTATTTAAAAAGAAAAATCAAGAGCTCCAGCTGTTCTGATAAATAATGTATAAATCGACTACCCTACGTAGCCCCTACGTATACTATCGAAACTGAAAAAAGGTACTTTACAGGAGAGCACTTTTAAGTTAATTTTGTGTATAAAATTGTCATTTATTTGTTAAGTATCGATATTATACTCATTTTTCATGAGGTTTAATATGTATTTTTTAGCTTATTCTCTTTTTTTGTATGAAAACATATATAAAAAGGAGTTTCTTAGTGCAATAAAAAAAATCGCAAATTTTCAGTTTCGATACTGTACGTAGGGACAGTCGAAATGTGTTTGATATTTTGTGATCTTTCTTAGACCTGGTTTCAAATTGTAAAGGTATTTAATAAAAGATACTTGAAAAAAATATGCTTTACTTAAATATGACTCGGGCCACACAAGAAAAACAAGAATCAAATAAAATCCGAAACAACATTTCAAAATCTGTATTTCATAATATGTTTCGTTCTAATACATTTTTATATTAAAAAAAAAAAAAAAAACAATTAAATTCGTCAGCAACTATGAAAAGTTATATTTAAAATTCAACAACTACTTACATCGAATATTCTCATGAGATAGATTGAGTTATTCAGTATATAAATAAGAACTATATGTTCTATATTTTAAGGTTATAATGTAGATTGTGATGAATGCAATCAGCTGTATCCGGAGTCCTGGTCTCCGCGAGAAGAGAAGCTACGAATGCTTCTTGCTCTTTCAACCTCGACACCAGCGGCTCCCAGGGACCGTAATTCAGTTCCATCAATTGAATCGCTTTCTTTATTATTTTATGCGCCTCAAGACACCATTCCCTACAGACAGATATTACAAATAGGGATGTTCGGCTAATAAATATTTACTATCTAAATATTTTTATTTAAACTATTTTGTTGAATTATAAGTTGATTGATTTAGAAGTTTATTTGTCTTATTTAAAACAAGAAAAAGATTTTCGAAGATCAGCGTATCAGATAATTTAGTGATTATTAATTCGTCTCGTTTTTTAACATACCTGTGATCCACATGATGAGGAGAATTAAAAATTCTTTCCAACATAACACCCGACAACTTCCGCAATTCGTGTGCAACCTAATTTTAGAAAATGTAGTTTATTTAATTAGTATATTTTTATATCTTTTATAATCATAATCATATGTTTCCTTACCTCAACACTAAAGGATCCGAATTGATATTCCAGATTCTGAATATTTTGTTTTATAAGTTCCATGCTTCTACTGAATTCACCTGTTAACGTAAACTGATTTTAATAAAAAATTTAAGTAAGGATATTAATAAAGTTACTTAGAAATTTAATGAAACGTCTATAAAATTATATTTAAAACAATTTCGGGAATAGAAGAAACATATTTAGAAAACATATAATAGATAAAATATAGAGGTACCTGTGTATCAATTATATCCTTTTATAAAAATTAATTTTGAAATATATAGACACAATATCTCGCAGTCTGATACGTTGTTTTTTGTTATAATTATATACTCAACTTTAATTCTTAATAACTCTGGATGTAGCTTGTTTTTTGAGAAAGCTCATAAGCCATATAATAGAATAAATATTTATTTTTAAGTCATAATACAAATTGCACCTATACATTTACAAACCGATGTGCTTTTTCGATACTAGCTATACCTAAATGTTTCTTGTAAACTCTTGTTTACAGTTTAAATTAAATAAATAAACAATGCAGTTGCCACAAATCTCAACCAATGTGTAAATATTGAAACTCAAACCAAATTAAACACTATGTTATACCAGTGTGAGTACAAACAGTTCCTAAAGCTTATTTCCATACTTTCAATTAGAATCAATCCTGTTTACTTATATTTGTGTTTTCTTATGTGCATACGTGCGTGTGTGTGTGTGTGTGTGTGTGTGTGTGTGTGTGTGTCTGTTTGTGGGTATCGGCAGTGTTATTATCGATAAACAAGGTGGTCTCACTATCACCGTCGGGGCGTCACGGTTGTATGCGCGAGTGCTCCCGTGGCGTCTCAATACTACGATGAGGGCACCGCTGGGTTTTAGCGAGTATTCTGGCATGTTCTGCCGTGTCAGTGAGTCCTACAAACCAGCGTTAAAAAAAGGTGGTCTCACCGGCGTCAGCATACAGCCTGGCGAGCTTGTCAGCGACGGCGCGTAGTCCCGCGTGGTGACGGTGCCATACCTGCTGCCGCAGCCGGTACGACGCGGACATCTTCTCGCAGCGCTCTTCCAGGCTCTTCGCTAGATCAGCTGGACGTGTAGATAGATAAATTAAGCACAAATACATAGTCACTGTATTGTTGTGAACATTGTGTTAGCTTATGATTGGATCTAAACTATTTCGTTGCTTAGTTTATTCGATTCGTGTGTTTAACAATTCTTCAGAAAATTTTGAAATTTCAGACAATATTTGACTTTATCAGTCATCATGAGTTTTTTACTTATGATAAGACTCATTTTATTATTTACATTTAAAACTCATCATTTTCAGAGAAATATTTCCACCAGGTAAGTGTATTAAGAAATTAACCAATCTGTAAAAATTGTTCTCTAATCAGAGATAAGAAGAGGTTTACAATTTTAACTGGCTGTAAATATATCCAAATAATTTACTCAACGTAAAGGTCTATTCTATTAGGAAGAATTATTAGAATTTGATACGCCAAGTTGATTCAATGGTGCAAATAGTTTACCTTGTGTAGCTAACTCTTCAGCTCTGTCGATGAGAGTGAGGGCTCGGTCGGGATGAAATTCGGCGCTACATTGCTGGCAGCGCGGCCGGCGGCTCTGCCACGATACAGGCCCTTTACAGGACTGGCACGCGTAAGCGCTGAACAATAGCTATAAAAATATTGTATACTGTACATACTGGTATCCCAGTACTCGTGTTGTATGTAGTAAGTCTATAATTTGTACATTGTTCCTTGTGAAAATATGTTAAATAAGACTTTATGTTAGACTTTTCTTTGTACAAAATTTTAACCTGTTATTTGACCGCTCATCACGAATTGTTTATATCGATCATTAAGTTCCGAAGATTGGTGTCTTGTCCATTGTATAAATCCTTTACTTTTTATTTCCAGTATCAATTCAAGAAAAATTAAAACAGTAAATATATTTAACAAAAGATAAAAACATCCTGCCAAAGTGACTGCCTCGTGCAGCGGCTTGCAACGTCTTACCCCTTTTACTTTCTTATTAAAAATAATACATTATGTTCTACCACATTGACAAATGACAAATATAAAAATTTTAATTAATATCAAGTGGTTATTGTGGTATCACTGATTGAAATAACAACATAACACTAAAGAATTTTGATGTGATAACGTCTTGTTGAATGCCGGCTGCACGCACGAAGAAGTGTCACGTGTCGCGAGCGAGAGCGCGGAACAAGCGATAGAGAGGCACGATCGGCTTGTAAATTAAAAACAATAACGCAGACTGAAGGATCATAAATATCATACATGTATATAAGTTGTAAATAAATTGTTAATAGTACATTGTTACTTGTAATTAATCTGTTTAATTCAAGTAATAAAATATTTAAATTAACGGGTGCAAATAAATGTTAATCTATCGAAAAAAATTGTAATTAATTGAATTAACTCATTCTTGGTATTATACAAATGATAATTCAGTGATAATAATTCAATTCTATTTATAAAAGTATGCAATTTCTTTTTCAACGTTTTTTTATAACATTATCACGTAAAATTATAGTCCGTAAACCGACTTTACAGACAACCATTTTTTTATAACTTTCAAATTTAAATACTTTTGCTTAAATAACACGTAGAATTTGTTTAAGTTATGAATTATATTCAAGACCATTCAAGGCTAATTAATTATAGGCTCATTTTGTGGATATATGGTGCTTCTAATGATCTATGTCACTAGTTTTAGTACCGTTAAACGGGGTTAATAGGGATCGCATAAAACGAGAAATGAAATTTACTAATGATTTTGACTACATTAAGGTAGTTCCAGTGTGGTGAAGTGTAGTCCTACCTTAATACCTTCTGCCTTATGTCGTTAGTTATACGAGAAATGAAATTTACTAATGATTTTGACTACATTAAGGTAGTTCCAGTGTGGTGAAGTGTAGTCCTACCTTAATACCTTCTGCCTTATGTCGTTAGTTATACGAGAAATGAAATTTACTAATGATTTTGACTACATTAAGGTAGTTCCAGTGTGGTGAAGTGTAGTCCTACCTTAATACCTTCTGCCTTATGTCGTTAGTTATACGAGAAATTAAATTTACTAATGATTTTGACTACATTAAGGTAGTTCCATTGTGGTGAAGTGTAGTCCTACCTTAATACCTTCTGCCTTATGTCGTTAGTTATAGTAATCTGGTAACGTTGCTCTGAGTGTTTTATATATTTTTGTTTATATGGTATACTTACTATACTACTTAGTATATACAAATAGTATTGCGCTTTCTAATAATAGTTTTATTAAATTAAAAAGATGCGTTGTGCAGTGTTGCCTGATTACTATATATTTAAAATTAAAATTTATAATTTTAATATCTCGATAACATGATTACCCGTGAAGTTCTACTTTTATATTTTTAGCTTATTCTAAAAACATTTTTCAACTATCTCCTAGTTTTTTTTCCAATTCTGTCGAGAGAATTATTTAATATAATAAGAAATCGGAAATTTTACATACATAAATGGGACATTACTCTCAAAATCGCGAACTTTGTCTTTAAATATCTCGCAATCTAAACCGTCAAAAATTATGAAATTTTAGAAATTCATAAATAAAGCTATTCTGAACTCGTGAAAAAAATTTTTAGTCGAATCTGTCGAAAAGTGGTTTCATGCTGGAACTACCTTAAGAACTTCCAAATTAGTATGAATTATTTTACCAATATAGTATTCGTACCAATTCACCCCATTTTACCGTAATTATTTGTTCCTCGACTGATTAAGTTGGTAATATTGATTTATTATTTGTCGAATATGAATCGTACCTCTTAGTGCAATTATCATTGACTAGCAAGCCGCTGGCCTCGTGTTTAAATTACTTTTAATGTACTTTATTAGTCTGTAAGCGTCCCATTGTTAGGTAGTCTCTTGTTTAAAGAAGAGAGTTTATACCCACGCAGCTCCACGCACGACTACAATTGCCTCGGAATTTCTGTCTAAACATGCAGATTTTCTAACGTGAAGTATACAAACCACGAAGTCCTTCCTCTCGCTGTCGCTGCAGGCGGAGCACGCGCATGTGAACATGTACTGCGCGCGCAGCTGCGCGCGGCGCTGCGCGGTCGGCTCGTGAGCGCGGTGCGGCCCGTAGCAGTTGAGCACCTCGCACCCCGGGGACAGCTCACGCGAACAACGGATTATTAAACGGCTGTTGTAGAATCTGAGTCAGATTAGAATAAAAGTGCCAATATTACTTTTTATTTAAATTATGATTCTATTCTAGGCATTATATGATACTAGCTTTCACCCAAGGCTTCGCCCGCGTGGATGTCGGTTATGGTGACCATAAAAAAAAAAACTATCCCATGTTACTTCTAATACCTCCAAGACTATGTGTACAAAGTTTTACGATGATCGATTAAGTCGTTTTCGCGTGAAAGCGTAACAAACAAACTTATATTTCACATATTTTATAATATAGGTAAGGATAACACAAAAAATATTTTAAAATATTTATAGAACATTAAAAAAACACAAAAATTGAGAAATAAAATCAAATAATCTGAGCGCTATTTACGTGTTGATAATGTTTGGGTCACAGGAATGGTTCATCATCGCCGCAGACGGGTATATGGCGGTCGCCCGACGCACCTCTTTCTCCGTTAGTGTGCGCCCTAAAATGAAAAAAAAAAAAAAACAAAACATTACATTTCATAAATGATCAAAATTTTTTTTCACTTTGAAACGAAAGGTGGATATATTAATTCTAATTTTGTTTTTGTGTACACATAACGACTTTTTGTCACGCGAAAGACGCAAAAACTTCTTGTCTTTGAGGTAAAGTTCATTAATATTTCTTTTTTAACGAGTTGGGTATCTTTTAAGTGTGTTGTTGTATTTGGAGAGCTAGGTGTAGAAATCAAAGATAAACAGTAGCAGAAATACAGTTTTAAGGATAAACGATGCCCTAATTATAAGTGTACGGTGTGTCCGTACGAATGTGTATAAATAAAAATATTAAATAAAACTGTAAAATGTATAATTATAAAAGAACTTAGACTATAATGAATTTAATGACGGAATGTGAATAGAGAGTTACGCACGGTACTCTTGATGACCGATAGCGAACTCTGAGTTACATGCGGTAGGTACTCTTGATGACCGACAGCGAACTGAATTAGGGGAACCTGTTGTACCTTGGACAGAGTTGTACCTAGAACAATCTAATTTTTTTTAAAAATTTTGCGCCATTTAGAACTGTTGTCTATGGTATTTGATACGTCATTTGTTCACATTAATGTGACGTTAGTCGCGTTTCGCCGGCGCCGTGTGAGCACAGTTAAAAAAGGTAATGTATTGTTTTATACTCAAAAAGTATTTTGGGTTTTACTTAATTCCAATTTATTTAAAATGATGTATGTTTGTGAAAATTGTCTTATATAAAATCTGATCTTAGTATATCAAGCTACTATACAGCATGATCGTCTGCTCCTAACATCAATCGCAAGTCGGTTTATAAAGCTTGTTAAGTGAAGTTGTCGCGATGTTGTACCTTAGCCACAGAACTTACGAAGTGTTCTTCTTCATGTGTGTAAAATAAAATCCCTTAGTGAAGAGGGAGTTTTGATAAATTCCATGCAAAAGTCTTTGAAAAACTGGAAATGGCATGAAAAGGAGGATTTGAATTTGTACCCTTATCAAGATATCAAGAAAAAGAAACCCACCAAAGAGAGTCAACTCAAAAAGAAGTTTATCGTGTTCCAGAAATTAAAAAATACTTGGATTTTTGTTAATACTATTTTATTAAATATAAGTATGAATTCATCCCAAAATATTAACTAAAAGACTGTGTGTTTCGTAAGTTCTTTTTTGTTTATTTTTGTTTTAATTTCTTAATATTTTTTTATGATTTACTTTTGTTTAATACAACAATTTTAATAGATGTTTTGTTGGAATTTATATTATATAATATGAAACTAAAAAAATTATTAGGTTGTAAATTATAATTACGTAATTCGAATCCAAAGTATTGTCGACAATAATGAGTAGAAAATAGATAGATAGGGCTTATTTAAAATAATAATAGTTTTATTTAGATAATGTTGTCAATAACTGTTTTTATTTTCTATTTGCAAATATTTATATGATTAAATAATTATAACTTATATTATTTCAACAGAAAATATATAAATTATAGCTAATAAAAGTTTTTATATTGATTTGAACCTTTACCGGACCTTTTCCTCTGTCTAAGGTACAACGGACACCGCCCAAGGTACATCTGGTTTGTTGTACCTTGGTCAGTTTTCCCTTTTTTTTTCAAGTGGGTAGTGGTCTCAAGTCTTTAGAAATATACACAGTTTTATGATTGAATTTTCTAGTTAATTAAATGCTCTTTACATACATATACAATTGACAAACGTAGAAAGTGACATTATTTTATAAAAAATAAAAATAAAAAAAACTGACCAAGGTAGAACAGGTTCCCCTATATATTGCAAGTAAAATATTAAAGTGATGTAATTAGGTCACAACAAAAATGCAACCTAAGTACCTAAATGTACGCACTTGCTCGTACAATAAGCAATTGCATTTATTGTGACGATTTGTGCGCGCAGTGATTACGGCAACTGGCTATTGCGCTGGCGATTGCGGGTTCGATCCCGTCTCACGACAAATTAGCTGTATAGGTCATAGAAATCCAGTGTGTGTGTTAACCGACCCCGAAACAGAATTATTATCCTGGAGGCCGTTTAGTGTGAAACGTTTTATTTATTTACTATTAAATGACAATAATTAGCAGACTATATTGAAATTGAAAAATACCTACATATGAGTGTGTGTAACCATTACATGCTGTTGAAGTAAAACTTCCTTCAAATTGTAACAAATGAAGATTAGGTTAAAAATAAATAAGTCATGTTAGAATTTAAAAAAGTATACATTGATAATATGACAACAGTAATATATCTATACACTTATTTATATCGAGTAATAAACATAATAAATACATTAATTTAATTATCATTATACTTTAAATGTGATATCATTATATTTTAAATATTTAAAAAAAAAGAACGAGTGTGCTTTAGACCACACGACGGATTTTTTTTTTTTTTTTTTTTTTTTTTAATATATGCGTATCGTGCAATCAGTCTTTATTGACTATGAGCAGATAGGTTGTGTGAACATTGACGGTGAGGTGTATTCCCCATTAGGAATATCACCTATATAGATATTTTGGCTCATATGCTGCCTAGTTCCAATGTTCGGCGTCGTCTTAGACGACTGATGCAGTCTGGCAAAGTAAGCTGCTGGGCCAGCTGGTTAGGGTGATTTTCCTGTCTAACCCTATATCTTCTGGCATGTGCCACTATTTCCTCCTTAACCGTGGGCATGTTCAGATGTTCGTGGACCTCAGAGTTTCTTACGAACCAGGGGGCGCTACTTATTTGTTTTAGGATGTTATCTGGGTTCTTTGAATTCTTGTTATATTTGAGGCACAAGTAGCACCCCATAGTTGTATGCCATAGGTCCAAATTGGTTTTATGCTGGACTTGTAGACAAGCAGTTTATTGTCTATTGACAGTTTGGAGTTTCTGTCTAGTAACCAATATAGGCCTCTGTATTTAAGACTGATCTCATTTCTTTTGGCTTCGATGTGGTTTTTCCATGTCAATCGACGATCTAGGTGCAGACGACGACACGACTGAAGTAAAAATTATTTAGCTCCATCTATATTGTTTTAAACTAACGCGATCACTATTCATATTAAATTTTATATTCGTTTGGGTGCTTACAGCGTTTATAATTACATGGCGTCTCCCGTGATCATGGCGATTGAAACATTGCCGAAATATAGGGACCTCAATAAAATTATAAACGCGCTAAGTATCAGAACAAATATAAAATCCATCTATATTATTAATTTATAAAATTTTAAAAATTAATTAAATAATTAATTAAAAATTAATTAATTTATAAACATCGGTCGGACGGATGGGATGTAACATTGTGCAAGCGTCTATAATTTTCAGTGTTCCTATTTAAATTTTACTTTGAAGCAATAAAAAGTCTTAAAATTTTCGGACGACGCTTGAATCTTTAAGGACTTTTGTGTTATATAGGTATGTATTTTTTTAATATTTTAAAAATTTTTAAAATCATTAAATTAAGAAAATAATATCTTCGTCATTGCAAAGTTATATCGATCAGAAAAATTTACATCTCTCAAAAAGATCAAGCTAACTTGTACAGGGTATAACGAGTCATCGCCGTAACGCGTTTCCGTTGCATTGTCGTCATTCAAAGCATTCATTTATCCCTAATTCGCGCCTAAAGAAGTTTTACCTCGCAAATATATATTTACAAAAAAAGACAAACTAAAGTTATAAGTATAGTATTGGTATATACCGTTTCTTTCGTCGTCCTCCTCGACTACGGACAGACTGAGCGTGGCGTGTCCGTTGCAGACGAGCTGTCCGAGGCTCCGCAGCACGATCGCCGCAGCGAACAGCCTCAGCTCCCCGTGGGACAGCGCGCAAGGCACTTTAGACGGCAGATACTCGAAGAACGACGTGAACTTCTCGAGATACAGCGTCAGCATAGTTGCTGTCTGACGCACGGGCGAGATATTTAAAATCGGCCGAGAGATGTAGTATTTTAAACTCTCAAGTATTTCGTACCATATATCAGTTTGATCGAGCAAAAACATGGCAACATTTTTATGGCGACCTTATGGTAACCTTTACATAATTTGAATGAGAATCATGTACTGAGTATTCTCCTTAAATATTGATAGTAATTTACCAGTCACCCTGTAATAGTATTTATATTTTGTTGTTATAGCGGTCATAGAAGCACACTAAAAGTCATATCATATAAAGAAATAAACAAATTTGTTCAACGTACGCACGCAGTTGTCTGTTCTTAAGTTAGGCAACTTTAATGACTGTGTTTTAGGTAACAGCCGACTAATTTATAATTTATTACTATCATAAATCAGCCTGGGCAAGGGACTCTTTTCCATATAGGAGAAGGGCTGAAGCATAATCCACCAGGCTGCTTCACTACGGGTTAGAGGATATTAATCGATATCAGGTGTTTATCACAATAACAGGGACTGACGGCTTTACGTGCTCTCCGAGGCACTGTGGGATCCACAAGGACATACACGCAGACCGAAAACAAATATTTGTACAAGTAAAAATATCTGCTCCGAGTAGGAATTGAAACCGCGACCGCCGGCGACTACTCGCACCACTACACCAGAACGGTCGCCGTCGTAATCGTTTATTTATTACCCTATTGAAAAACTCCAATAAAATTCGATAGCAAGCGACAAAAGCCGCATAGAAACCAATAAAATTTAATTGATTTCTATACGGCTTTTGTCGCATTCTATCGGATCCTATTGGAGTTTTTCAATATAATAAGATGTTATTGTGACATAACAAATACTCACCAAAGCGTACTGTATATAATCCATATTGTTCATTTTATCGAAGTTCGTGACGAGATTAAACATTCTGAAGAAAGGCGGTGTATCCTTGTCGTATATTTTAATATTGTCAACGTGTGAGTAGCTCTTGAACAGGTCAGCGGCCGTGCACGGCTCGGCGAGGCGCCGCGGCGGCGACGGGAAACCGTTGTTCGCACTTATTAGTAACACCCTATGTATACGATAAAAATAAATATACTTTAATGTTTTATTGTTTTTTTTAAATATATATATATATATATATATATATATATATATATATATATATATATATATATATATATATATATATATATATATATATATATATATATATATATGTAATGAAAAAGATGATGACAATATTTGATATGCTTATTGTTAATCTTGGAAAATAGAGGCTTGACTACAGTGGCGGCGTAAAGGGGAGGCGGGGGGTAGGTCCATCGAATTCGTCCATGAAGACGCACAAAATCTCCCTTTTTTATAGATATATCAATAAATAAGTAACTTGACTTTTCGCCATTTGGAAGCCACCAAAAAAATTTCTGCCCAAGAAGCGGTTGAATGGACTATATTGGAGCTTCTCAAAATATTTTAGTCAAATAAAGTCTCGTAAGCATGGTTAGTATTTGATGTTTTATTTTCAGTTGGGATGCTCCATACTAAACCGCCCGAGGTGCCAATCTACCCTACGCTGCCACTGCTTGAACACGAAAAATCTTATAGCTTAGATATGATTTAAAGAAGTAGTCACCAACATAAAAATATACCAAATGATTTACAATGGCACAACACATGGGTAAGATACGAAACTTACACGTTATACCTTAGTGTAGATCAGTGATTCTCAATCTTTTTTTTGTTGCGGCCACGAAGCAATTACAAAGAGGAGGTGCCATAAGAAACTTTATTCATATAATGTAGTGTCGCAACTGCGCGGGGGTGCGAGGGGCTTCAAATAGCGGCAAGCCATCTAGCGACCAGTAGCTAAAACAAGTAATTGACTAAATTGACAGACGTTATAATTGTTCTACTATATGTCACTAGGTGTCTGCCAGGGCCGTACTCAGAATTTTTTAGTTAAGCATATATGTAATTTGAAGTTGGATGGCACACACTGCTATATAATATTATCATGATTTACTATTGTATTGATAAGCTGATTTCGCTTTGTAGGATTTTAGTACAATGAGAGGTCGTCATCCTATGCTGGAAAATTAAAGCTTGATATTATGTAGCCATGTGTAATATCGATTTGAGATTTTTCTCAATACGCAATTATCGACCTTTGGGTCGATAATTGCGTACTAAAAGTCAGTTTGCTTTTGCATATGCAATAAAGTTTTTATCATCGGAGTGATTAAAAAAAAAACGGAAAGGACACCAAAATTGGTAAACCTTTTCCCAAGCCAGACGTAGTGTAAATAAAATGGAATAATGCTGCATAATATGATACATAACATGCTTTTATTTTCATAAACAACAGTTATAAATTGTAGATACTGATAGATTTCTTATTATAGCAAGAAAGAATATTTTTTATTAGATCAGATTATTCAAATTCAAATATTGAACGTCAAAACCAACTACTATAGGTTCGAACCTTAGCCCAGAATATAAAATTACATAATTAGAATTTTCACTACAACAATTCGACTGAAATTGCCTCGGAAGAACACCTTATCCGCTTGAGTGTCCGGACAATGATCTTTTAGTTTACCAACTGCACAAAACTGCCCAAGGCCTCTCACGTTTTGGTACGTTATTTCCCACCGGTGATAATGTAGTATACGTTAATCAACCTGTAGTTGACAGGTGCACTTTGCGTACTAATGCCCGTGTCGAAAAAAAGTTGACATGGGCAATTTAGCCATGGCGACCATTACATGACACGGGCGCTTGCAGTTATTGTGGTTAGCTTGTAAACTCTTGTCAAATAGTAGTCGAGACGGGCAGTTGAGCGGTTATTCGCTGAGTGAGTGAGCTATCTTCGATAATTATTTTGTAATAACCTTCACCACATACGCTCATTGACAATTTTTTAAAACTTTGTTAATTGAAAGTTTTTGAACAGTATCTGGGATCGTATTGTAGAGATACATTTCAATTCTAAGTACGGCCCTGGCTAGACCAGTAGTTTTGCTACTTGCCGATAGAGGCATGGTAATCACCGAACTTTCTAGACAAAATAAATAATATATTTAATTTAAATATTACTTACGAGAAGAAAGATATGTTTATTCCATTTGATTTTGATTCGTTCGTGTAACTTCTACACGATACAACACAGCACTTCATGTTCACAACGTACGCGGGTCGAGAATATTTTTTAAATATATAAAAAGGAGTTAGTCACGAGAGCAACTTAATTGTCCGGCAACGACAGCTGTACTGACGAAAGCGACAACTGGTGGTGAGTAGATCTACTACGGTTTGATGTGTGGACTACATTGGTGGACGCTAGACTACATTGATTACAACACCTCCTCTTTGTAATTGCTTCGTGGTTGCGGCACATATTTAACGATTTCAAAATTTGGCGGCACACAAAGAAAAAGATAAAAATTATTTACTTACTACAACACATTGCATAAATAGTTTATGATAAAAAATTTAAATATACGAAATAAACTTATATATACTACAATAATAACTAAACGTTTATTAAGGAAATATTTTTCTTTTTAAATGATATAATTTAATAATATTAACATTATTATATATTTGCAAAATTTGGCGGCACACAAAAGTGCTGCGGCACAGTGGTTGAGAATCACTGGTGTAGATGTTAATATTTCAGTCCGATTACCTAGCCGAGCCGACAGATGTTTTCCTGCCCGAAAAGTATCCTAGAGCCTATTCTAACAATGAAACTATAAAAGGACTACTAGGTCAAATGTTTAAAAATCACAAATGTCATAGTTTAAAATTTATTTAAACGATTCATAACATTTAGACCATTCCACTACTCGTGTGTTTAGCCGATGCAAGGAAACAATCTCCATCAGTTCTACTTACAATGTAAATCGGTATTTAAAATAATGTGTTCGTCATTGCAAAGTTATGTCGATCAGAAAAATTTATATCTCTCAAAAAGATCAAGCTAACTTGTACAGGCTATAACGAGTCATCGCCGTAACGCGTTTCCGTTGCATTTTCGTCGTCCAAGCACTCATTTACCCCTAATTCGCGTCTAAAGACGGTTATCGGTATAAAGCGTACCTTAAAGCTAAGTGCGCGATGCCAATAGTGGGGATGAGCGCGCTCTGCGCGGCGACGCACTCCCAGCGGTGGAAGGAGGCGCGCGCGCGGCAACGCTCGTCGCAGTAAACGCTACGCGAGCACACGTCACAACTGTGACACGACAGAAAATATAATAAATCAATGACCAAATAATAAATAAACAAGCCGCGCAAGCACGCGTCACAACTGTGACACGACAGAAAATATAATAAATCAATGACCAAATAATAAATAAACAAGCCGCGCAAGCACGCGTCACAACTGTGACACGACAGAAAATATAATAAATCAATGACCAAATAATAAATAAACAAGCCGCGCAAGCACGCGTCACAACTGTGACACGACAGAAAATATAATAAATCAATGACCAAATAATAAATAAACAAGCCGCGCAAGCACGCGTCACAATTGTGACACGACAGAAAATATAATAAATCAATGACCAAATAATAAATAAACAAGCCGCGCAAGCACGCGTCACAACTGTGACACGACAGAAAATATAATAAATCAATGACCAAATAATAAATAAACAAGCCGCGCAAGCACGCGTCACAACTGTGACACGACAGAAAATATAATAAATCAATGACCAAATAATAAATAAACAAGCCGCGCAAGCACGCGTCACAACTGTGACACGACAGAAAATATAATAAATCAATGACCAAATAATAAACACGCAGCGCGAGCACGCGTCACGACTGTGATACGACAGAAAATATAATAAATCAATGACCAAATAATAAATAAACAAGCCGCGCGAGCACGCGTCACAACTGTGACACGACAGAAAATAATAAATAAATAAATAATCAAATAATAAATAAACACGCTGCGCAACACACGTCACAACTGCGACATGACAGAAAATAATAAATCAATGACCAAATAATAAATAAATACGCTGCGCAAGCACGCTGCGCGCGTCACAACTGTTACACGCGATGATGATGATGTGATGCGATTCGACAAGATGGATCTCGATGAGATGGTTGTCTGCGCATTTGTTTTTAGAAATAAAAAAAATGAAAATGATTTCCTTTAAGATTATAATGTACATAATAATAAATATTTGTATATAGGCTAACTGTGCACAAATGTCAATAAACTAGGTTCAAGAACTTTTTGGTAAATAACATTATAACTAAAGTTTATAGGAAAATAGTTATAAAAATATAAATGTACATATTTATTTATTTACATTTTAATTTCTTTTTTAAAGTTCCAAAAGCTCTAAAAGAACTTTTTAATTTTCACTCTACAAATTTTTATATTTTTAATTAAAAAATTAATGTGAAGTTACCACCGATTCGGAATGTAGATCTGCCTAGAAGAATGTTTCAATATGCGAAATCGATTTTGATATATAGTTTTGAATCGATACGGTCGATATCGGCCATTTATACAGTATATGTATATACACTATAGATATACGAGAATAGTGCGGCGCGAGAGATTGCAGATCGCCGAATAGCGTAGTGACGCATGTCGCGTGTCGCGATGCGTCGCTCCGCCAATAGTCGGTCTAACCCGCCGCTATAGATGTTTCACATTATAATAAATGACCAGATAATAAATAAACACGCTGCGATATATACATATATATATATATATATATATATATATATATATATATATATATATATATATATATATATATATATAGAGCACGTAGTCTGTCGTTCTCAGCCAAGCTCAAATACACCTAATTTTATCGATAACGATCGCGACTCATACAAGGGACCTTTATCTAATCTATAGATTATATGAGTTGCTTCTTGGATGGAACTGCTTTGCGTAAAATTAAATTACCTGTCAGAGATCTAGATAAAAAAAAAAATAAGAGCGTATGTTAGTAAATAACCATTTATTGGTAGGTAAAAGATGGTCTTACGGCACTGGATTGATGTCAGCTTTACAGCACATCTCGCAAACTCTCTCCTCCGAGGGCAGAGTGACCCACGCGTACGGTTCCTCTGAGAATAGAACGTCCCCGCGTTTCGTATTCGCCTTCGCGACCACGTGCCGTCCGACTGTGTCGTTGTATCTGTGTAATATTTTAAATAGTTTAAGACTCTGATAATTACACGCTCAAAAAGTTCTTAATAACAGCGAATCCCGAAGCTAATACGGATGTGATTGCGGGTACAAATGTTTTTTTTTCTTTTTTAAAAATATCTTTACATTATTATTAATATTACTTGTTAGTACTTGAGTCGAGATGGTTATAGAACATTTCTATCGGAGTTTCAAAACTGAGCTTCCAATATTGAGTTTTTAGATTATTAAGAATTTAAAATCTGTCTAACAGCATATTAAAATCTGCATAATTGTATATAAAATATAATGAATCTGTAATGGAAACAAAAATATATAAATAGATATTAAGAATGCTCATAGTTAACGGCTAACCTGAGTTCAATTGCATTAGAAGCGGCATTAAAGTGTGGGTTTAATCCCATAAAGCATTCAGGCAGTGTTACTGATTCATTAACAATGGCTTCTTCTTCCACAGAATCTAATTTTCTTTCCAAGATTTTCACGTGACGTTCAAACTCCACTGGAAAAACACATTTAAATTGCATAATAAATTTTGATAACAATTAATTAAAGTTATCCTTATATACATACAATATATTGAATAGTAAAACTTACAAGCATTTGTAGCAAAGAGTTTAAGAGAATCGGCATGTCTGATCGCTGCATCGATGGAAGCACGAGCCTCACTTCGTTGTTTCAATTCGATGTGACAGTCTGCGCGACGCAACAACAGCTTGTGCTGTTGCACAGTCGGATAGCCATTGGCGATCGCCAGTATTATATCGGACAAGCACTCCTTAAAATAATAAAGCAATTTTTATATAAATGACACATTGGGTAGAGGCTGTCTTCCATATTTTAAGAAGGATGGGCATTTAATCCTTTTTTATTTCTGTTAATAACAATTTTTTTCCTATAAATGGGATATTTACATATACGACATTACAACACAGAACTGCATTTTGTCTGCCTTTTGTTCCACTGCAGCTCTTATCATATATGTGTCTCAGTAACTTACCAAGATAACAGTTTCTCCTATACATTTTCCTTCACTACCTAGCACAGTAATTTAAATCCAATTTATTTGAAAACTTAATGGTCAGGGCTGGATTTAGAGATGCGGAGGCCCAGGGCAACAGAGGAGTGGAGGCCCCTTGATGATATCAAATTTTGTTTCCCAATATATTTATTTGCAAACGACTAACAACGAAAAAAAAAAGACCGCTGGTATTTACGCCGTCGGGCTATAAGTATTTTTTTAAAAAAAAGGTTGTCCCAACTCCGACCGCCCCACCTCAGTCATCACTCTTATGTGGAGGCCCGAGCCAGTTGTCCCCCTTGCCCTTCCCTAAATTCAGCCCTGTTAATGGTGCTTAAAACTTACTTGAAATCGTTTCATTCTTAACAAAGCTGCCGATCTATTTGCCAGGGCCAGGGAATACATAAGACTATTATGTTTAGCATATAATACACTTTTGGTATAACACTTGTAACTTTCTTCAACTAAATTAGCTCTAAATTTTTCATTGCCTTTTTGTCTCCACCATAATGAGACTTCATCACATTTTAAAGCTGTGTCTGACTCACTAGTTTTTTTCGCATAAGTTAATTTCATTTGCTGTAGCCAATGAAGAAGAATTTTTCTGCAAATCAAAATATTTTTAATAAATAACTTGACTTGGTTACATAGTATTGTAAAATTAATTTAATATTTAGATATTATTTACAAATAATATATATTTTTTGTATTTTAAATAATTATTACTTATTTAATGACCATTTTAGTTATGACTTCTGACACCTTAAATAGAAATTTTCAATAGAAATAAAATACTAAGGCATTTGTCTGTTATTTAAGTAAATTCGCCCTTAATTGATTTGTGGTCGGTTGGTTGTATAAAAAATGTTTTTTAGGGCACATCATTTCATTTATATAGTTGACAAAATATTATGTTCATGTATGTTCAGCGGGTTAGGCTGTCGTCAGTAGTTTCAAATTGATAAAAGGAAGCAAACAAGGTAACCCTACAAGGATCTAGCTGTAGATTCAGTATATTCAAGAAATAAAATTAATTATTATTTTTATTTGTCAAGTTATGTATTTGTACTGTTTGTAGTCAAAACACTTGGACCTTGGAGTAGCAGTGCAAAAAAAATCTAAAGGAATTGACCTCATGTCTCATAGCCTGACAGGAGGTCACCAGTGGAGGCTAGTGCATTTTTGCCCAAAGATACGGAAAAGCGATTCAACAGGGAAATACTGCCAGCATTCTTGGCACTATTCTACGCAGACATGATTTATAGCAAAAATTGTTTGTAAGTAATTAGTTTTAAGTTTTGTATGGTAAATATGTATAATATTGTAATATTTCAAAATAAATATTTTTTTAAAAATTAAATTGTTATTTAGATAAAGCATATTACATAAATTTCAATTATTAAAATATTTGTCTAATTCTTTAAATAATTTCTACCCTCTTCGTAAAAGAAAAAAGAACAATATGTTAGTATTTTTCAACTACAGTAAGAGGACACTGACCTGATGAATGTCAGTAGTATATTTTTGAATTAGTAGAATACAAAAAAAAAAAATCATGATTTTAATCATATGCTATCCTGCCTAAATCAAGATACACAATCAAAGGTTTGGTTGTCATATTTACATTTATAATTTCATTTCAATATAAAATATCCTTTTTTGATTACCTACAATTAATAAAATGCATAAAAATTATGATTTTATAAAAATGTTGTGATTTGAAAACTTTATTGTTATGCCTTTATGTTTACCAGATCTGCAATTATTGAATTAGTTCCATATTTTAAAAAATTCTAAAACTACGCTAAACAATTTTTATTAACATTTAAGACTCTGTTCTACTTGTGTCTTTTACTGTAATAACTAAATACTGTTGATTTTAATGGACTTCTTGTCCGAAATAAAGATTTATTATTTGTTTCAACAATTTTTATTTTTGGGAATAAAGTTTTTAACAAATTTAATTTTTAGCATAACACTTTAATACTAAATATAAATACAATTTAGATTATTATAGTGGCATTAAAAAAACTTAATCATAGTTATTAAATAGGATTTCATTACTAAGTTTACATGATTTTAATAATAATAAGTTAGTAATATACGTATATGAAACATTTTTTAAAATTTATTTAGTATAGTTACGATATAAAATACTTAATAATATATTTATATTGTAAGAATTACGTACTGAACCCCCTTGTTATTGTAAAAATAATTCATAGTATCAATTTCATTTTCATTAGTTCGATCGATTTTCTTCTCTTCCGATGATAATAACAACAATAAGATCTCCCACTGTTTTGCACAATCTTCAGGCATACAATTAACACTATTCATTTTTTAACGATACAATAGGAGAAAAAAAAGTCATATATTATTTGTTTGGGAAAAGTAGAGTGACAAAAGTATTTAATTAAGACGGGTCACAACATAATTATATAGAGTTGAGAATTGAGATAAACAGTTTACTATACGCCGTGGACCAACATTGCGGATGAGTTCTTTTTTCCATTAAATTGGTAAGAATGAAATCTGTGGAATGAAATGAAGCATAGCCTTGTTTCAATTTTATCGCACCGGAAATCGATACTAGAGTGGAAAAAATTGTCGATTACTTTTATCGATAATTTTCTCAATGGTTTCCTTTGAAATATATATTTTTGTTTATTGTTATGAAAACACACTTTTGTTTTATTATTTACTAGCTTCTGTCCGCGGCTTCGCCTGCGTGGATGTCAGTTATCGTGACCAAAAAAAAGTATCCTGTTACTTCTAATACCTCAAGAATATGTGTGAAAAGGTTTATGATGATCGGTTAAGTAGTTTATGAGTGAAAGCGTAACAAACAAACTTCCTTTCGCATTTATAATATTAGTAAGTATTTTAAACGCTTTCAATATAATTATAATAGTTAACCTCATACCCAAGGAATTTATATATCCGCTCGACTGCCCGTGTCAACTACTAGTTGACAAACTAACCGCAATAACGGCAAGCGCCCGTGTCAATAATGATCGCCATGGCTATATTGCCCATGTCAACTTTTTCTCGATACGGGCATTAGTACGCGAAGTGCACCTGTCAATTACAGTTTGATTAACGTATATTACATTATCACCGGTGGGAAATTACGTAACAAAACGGGGCCTTAGGCAGTTTTGTAAAGTTGGTAAACTAAAAGGTCATTGCCCGGACACTCAAGCGGATACAAACTGGAATGCCCGAGTGCACTCAAAAAACGTTCTTAAGAGAGGGATTGCAAGCTCTTTCTACCATGGATTCAAGGCAACTACTAAGAAAGTAAAAATATCAGTAGTCAACGAAATGCTCGGAACGATTTTTTCACTTTACATGTTGGAAACAATAATCAAGCTTATATCAGTTTATTTCAAGATGCAAATTGTATATTCAAATTAATAAATTTGAATACACAATTTTATTAAGCGTTCACTTATTTTATAATAGATTGTCTAGGATGAAGTATATAGTGTAGCAGTATACTTGATCCTAGTAGATTGTTAATTACATGTAGTAATATTAATCGATTTTTAATAAATCGATTATATAAGAAGTAATTTTCAATTTTATAAACAGCAAAAGATTTATTTTAGTTTTTGAGAGTCTCAATTGAGACCATAAAGTAGTCGTTTAGTTTTTTAATTATCGTTGTAAATATTTTATTTTAAAACTAGTCAAATGTAAAATAGTACTGGATTGGTACTGGATATGTATAGTAATTTTTAAAATTTGATTTATATTTTAGTTTTTGAGACCATAAGATTATCATTTTTTGGGGATGCTAAAAATTTCATTTTTATTAGGTATAATAATTCGTTTAATGGTACTGAAAATTTGTATCAATAATGATATTTGGTTTCCTTATTCCTTATCTTGAAAGTTTAAAGGAACATGCACTTTGTTTTTTTTTTTAGTTTTGATTGGTTATTTTTTTATTCATATCATTTTATTTGATTTAATCTGATAAATTGTTAATATGAATCTCTTAGGTTTATTATTGGAATATGAATAGCTTGTAGATTTTTAAATCGATTCGATTCGATTCGAATCGATTTTTTGAAGAAATCGATTATTTATTATTGTATTATTGTAATATTATTGCCTTATAGGCTTTTCACTTAAAAACATTCCAGGGCTAACCAAAGAGGCCAACCAAACAACAAAAACCAAATAGGGCCAACTGGCCCTGGATCGTACCTTATATTAAAAACGCGTCTAACTTAACGCAATTTTGTTGCAAATTTATACAACATTGTCATAAAAAATTCAGATAGGGAACTTGATATTAAACTATAAAGATAATTAAGTATTTAAACGACTTTTAAGTCCCCTATTTTAAAACAAAGAACACAAAAATAGTTCAATTAAAATTTAAAAATATTTTTGTATCGTATCTTAGTAGTAATTATATATTACAATTTAATAAATATAAAATAAACAATACAGAACAACAAACAATAAAGATAATATAAGTTTATATATTTCTCACGCAACAGAAATTGAACATGACAATAGGAATTTAATTTTATATTTATTTACAAAACGTTCAAAAACACTTTCGTTAAATGGAACGTTATAATATTCTATTCGGAAACCAACTCTATATTTATCTGCAAAAGCCTTAGGTTATCGAGGTTATGGCCTTCAAACAACAACTTAACGAAAAAATTAGGCTATGATGTAGATATGCTCGTAAAAGGTTATATTATGTTGCTAAACACACACATTAAAGTCCGCTTGTTATTATTATGAAATAAAAAAGCTGCTAGTGTAATCAAAATAATACTTGTTTATCATTAATATTATAGTGATTAATAGTTGTATAAATATCAATTAAGTTATTTGTGTTTTAAGTTTGTGACATAAATAAGAAGTTTAGTTTTAAAGTAATTCACAGATTACTTAGTCATGCGCTCGTTAATAATCATAAACTGCACATCCTAGATAGTACTCATAGTGATAATAACTTTTAATTATTTGTACTTTTTTTTTAAAACAATTTATGAATATGATTCTAAGTTTAAGTTATAAACACAATAAGCTGTCATTTGACGACATAATACAATAATTGCGGCAAATTCAACAAACGTTTTTGATTACGTTATTTATTAACCTGAGTCATAGTCGGTAAGTACTAAGTTTTTGTTAGTCATAATAACAACTAGTTTTGTGTATCTTTAAAGGTAAATATTTTAACATTGACTTAATATTAACATTATGGTTTATTTTATCCCACTCTTTAGTATATTTCTATTAAGTGAGCGGCTTATCATTGATAAGATATGAAAAAGTTTTTATGTTTGAAAAATTAGAAGAATAAGGAAATTTAAAAACAAAATTGTCTGAATAAAACATTAAAAAAATTTAAAGCGGCATTTTGCAATAATAAATTATAATCCATTCATGACTTCATCCGGCCTAGTCCTCATAGTAATAAAATAAAATCGTCAGCATTTATCTTCTTATTACCAACTTTTTTCTTTTTAATAGTGTTTGTAGTTATTTTCAGAGTATAGGGAAGAAAAATAAGGGTGGATTCATGTGTACAATACATAAAAATTAGGTTATAGCGTAAACGATAAAGTTGTATGTTGTGATTGGTTACGAGGACGACAAAAAATCTATTTTGGGGGCATAATACTTACGTAAGCTAAATCTTAAGGCATAAAGTAGGGATGTTTATCGGAAAAAAATATCGATAATTTTATTATTGATAATTATCGTATCGTATTATCGATAGATATCGATAATTATCGAATGAACAGTCATCGATGACTATCTGATGAAAAGTATCGATAATTATCGGGCGATTCAATTATTATCGGATGGACTGCAGAGTTATTGGATGAAGGATGACAAGTATCGATAATTTTTGTGTATCGCAAGTGACGACGAAAAAAAAGAAAAGTCGTCCAAGATCTAGTATCGATATTTAGTCCTGCAGCCTATTCGAATTCCTAAAAAAACGTCATCCGACATCTAGTGTCGACGTTTACCCCTCTACCCTAAAAACGTCGTCACTTCTCCCTGTCAAACTTATTACTCGATAATTATCGGCTGATAAATACCCATAATCATCGAATCCTAATTATCGGATAACAAAAAAAAAAAGAAAAAAAATCGAATCAAAAATAATTATCGATAATTATCAAATCAAATGTTTTTTTCCAAAAATTATCAATAGTTATTGATAATTACAATTTCAATACAACATTATAATTACATTTAAAAAAAATAGGTAAATATTAATAATCTTCTAAGAAAAATAACTTAACAGTTATCTAATTATTTACGCGTCGTCTGGACACCCTAGCAGCTAGCTGCATTTCGACACAAAACTGGTAGTTTACTTACGTCCAAACGCCGCCACGTGTTAACAGGGTAGCAGGCTACCTTTATAATATATATTTGATAAACAAGCATGATCCAATCCCCCTTAATACTTGAATCCTGGCTATATGGCCTATCCTAGGCAAAAATACTAAGATACTAGCGGCCCGCCCGGGCTTCGCACGGGTATTTAACTAAAATTTTAAAAATTATAAATTTATATTTTTTATCACCTACATACGCCATCTATCGTATAATGGTAGAATATCGTTTTTATATTTAGTGACATTTAACACAATAGTACCTATATTAATTGAAAATGATGTTTATCTAAAATATTAAAACGATTTCTATTCCTATCCGACATATTTAGTAAAGTCTTAAGTTTAACAAAATAATAACTCAAAAATAAGTTTTGTGAGTTTTTAAGATTCCTTAGACCAGATGGCGTTGGCGGCGTAGGTACCTATTTCTATTTTCTTAAAAATTTATTTTTAAATTTAATTACAATGAAACAAAAACTAAATTATACTGTGAGTTATGTTTAATTTTTATGTATTAAAGTTATTTACATTGGTTTTGTACTTTTTACGTGATACGTGAACACAGAAAAAAACGATAAGAGATGGCGCTGATACAAAAAAAAAAACGCGCTATTAAAATTTATTCTTGATGATATATAGTGTATTAATAAAACGGAGATTTTAACAGATTTATTATTTGTATAGATTTTACTCGTTTAAGCAACAAATTTGTTGACTAGGTAAATGATGTGAACTTTGACAATTTTTAGATGTGCACAGTACAATATCTGTGCACGCGCCACCGGTAATACTGGAAAAGTGTCCAAGCTTCATTTATTTGAATTTAAATTTATGGAAATTTGGTCAAAAATTAAGTACCTATTTTTTTACATAATTAGAATGAGAATAATTTACCGAATATTCTCCTTAAATATTGACTGTGACTCACCAGTCATATGTATATATCGGCATCTAATTATTTATTCAGATGTTTATTTATTATTTATAATCATTGTAAAATGAATAAGTCCGCTAAGTTTCTAATTTAAAACTTTTAAATTTACCTAGGTACATACTAAAGCCATCATTATATATTATATCAATATGTGATGCTTTATTTATGTGTAATGTTAATATCGGAACAATCTATTTGAGACACAATATTTGAATATAGAAATAAATAAATAGTTACTTTTGTCACTCTTTATTATAATCTTAAAGACTTTAAGTAAAAGCCAAAGAATTTATATCATAACTGGAACGCTCACTTAATGAAATTGGATATTCAAATATGCACCTTGAAATATTTATCATAAGGTTGACATTGGCTTATAACATGTAAAGTGAAAAATCGTTCCGTTCATTTCGTTGACAACCGGTATTTTGTCTCTTTCTTACGAGAGTTGCTTTGAATTCATGGTAGAAAGAAAAGCGATCCCGGCCGTAGGCACGTTTTTTGAGTTCACGTGAGCATTCCAGTTTGTATATAAATTCCTTGGTAAAAGCACTATTGTAACGTCACTTCACAAATCAGTCATGTTCTTCGTAAAGTTAAAAGCATTTGAAAATGTACAACAAGTAGCACAAAATAAGAGACTTAATTGAATTTCTTTTTATAAAACGGTAATTGTAACTTTTGTGTATTATTTATATTTGAAGCACAAAATATGTCATAGCTAGAAATAATATCTATGAATAAATAAGATTTTTTTTTAAATATTTCTCTTAAAATTTATGAATACCTAGTATTTTATAATATTATAAATTTTTACAATGCAAAACTCAAACTAATAGACAGTTTTAAGTATAAATCATGCCTGCGTGGAATGGTGCCAAGAATGCTGGTAGCATTTCCCATTGAATAAACATAAATTAAGTCTCAGTAATACTTGTATATAATATTAACTTAAATTTTTTTACACAGTTCTTATCTATACTTACAATAAACCTTTTGAAGATATTTTGAAACTTTTTTTCACATTTTAATATTCTATATTCGAAGATAAAATGTACTTTTTTTTTTCGTTTTTGCTACTCTGCCTATCTATATTGGCCATGCATTACGCCGGATCTCGTACTAAATAGATTTAAATGAAATTTTGAGGTCATACTACGAGCTAGGACGCTGGGTACCTTTTATGCCAAAATCAGCACCGTTTCCTCAGGACAGGATAAAATTCAAAATATGTACTTAGTTGTAATTCGTTAATGCGTAATCCGTTTTATGTATATATATTTCATAAAGGATATATTTTAGGAATTACAGACGTCATAATACGTAGTAAAGAAAGCTTTGAACGTACGGCTTTTTTTAAGCTGGTAGTCATTAATGATCGAATCGATGAATAAATGGAAAAAAAGAATGGCTATGGCAAACGAAATCGCGGGTGCAGTTAGGAATAAGAACAAATAGTTCGTACTTATATATATTTTTATACGTAGTTATGGTGCCCACGGCGTCGGCCGCACATAAGTTTTACTTTAGTAAGTAAGTAAGTCATCGATAAGTTTTGAGACAAGAAAAAACTACAAGATATTAACTTAAAGATATAACTCTTTCGTTCTCTATGCAAAGTTCCATTAGTATAAACTAAGTATTACAACACTTTTGCCAGTCTTGATACGATAGGTCCGAAATTGCGACTTCGTAGGCGCCCATGGCCTCTTCGGCACACGATAAAAATTACCCTTTTATTTTTTTCTTTGATTATCGGGAACAAAAAGAAATCAGGACAGTACAGTGGATGGAGCAAGGTTTCAACACCGGACTCTTCAAGAAACGCCTTTGTTCTTAAGGACGTTTGTGACGAAGCGTTGCCGTGATGCAGCATGTCCCCGAAGCCAACTCTTTGGTCTCCTCTCTCGCAGAGCTTGGTCTTTGCAGTTTTATCTGTAACTTTCTTTCTGAAAAGACCCATACAGATGACTCTCTCTTATTTTCCGGATCATACTGATAAATCCACATTTCGTTGCCTTTTAATGATTTTCTATATACATCTTGATGTTCCGTTTTCAAATCGTAGACGCATTTCGCGCCACCAATCCACACGGGCCTGTTTTTCAGTGTATGAGAGCGAACGCGGGATCCAACGACAACAAAGCTTCCTCACTCCAAGATGCTGATGCAAAATAATATTAACGCTTTCCGAACTAACGCCAAGAATCTTCTCGATGTCCGAGTAAGTAATTAGTGGGTCTTCTCGCACCATAATTTCAGTAGTCCACATATTTTCTGCAATTACTGCCGTTTGTGGGCGACCACTTTTATGATAATCTTCGAGGTTTGTTTTACCCCTTTTAAATTCACTGAACCATCTAAAAACTGTTGTTCGAGATAGGGTAAACTCCCCACAACACTTATGATTAATTAAATAAAAATATACTACTATAAAATAATACTGATTGTAATTGTTGAAGGCTAAGTTTTACAGTTAAATGAAATTTAAAATCATAAAATATTATAAGCACGCAAATGTTCGCGATTAAGCTCCATCATTGCAAAGAAAAACGCGGGAACCGTCGTTAGTTAAATGACTGGAACGTATATTACGTCCATGGGAACAACATAATTATTTTTTTTTAAGCCAGCAACCTGGCTGCTTGCCTTCTATTTTTAAATAAATTTACTTTTTAAAAATATTCAGATGCGTTCCATTTTTAAATTATGAGCATGTCAAAACATATCGTGACCAAGGAATTTATATCGTAACTGGAACGCTCACTTAATAAATATGTAATTTAAATATATGCACCTAGAAATAAATGACATAAGATTGACATTTGATTCTAACATGTAACTAACATGTAAAGTGAAAAAATCGTTCCGAGCATTTCGTTGACTACTGGTATTTTATCTCTTTCTTACGAGTTGCCTTGAATTCACGGTAGAAAGAGTTGCAATTCTTCTCTTAGGAACGTTTTTTGAGTGCAAGTGCGCATTCCAGTTTGTATACAAATTCCTTGATCGTTACCTATGTATCTAGTTGTATAAATGGTTAAAGGTTAAGTTTACCTACTAAACAAACTAACCGCAATTCGCCATGTATTATGATAGTGTCATTTTTTCTTTATTTTTTTAAAATTTTAAACACAATTCGACATTTTTTTTTACTGGGTTTTGAATATTCATTCCTTCGTTGCTACGAAGTTGATATCAATACTCCTTAGTGCTATTAATTTAAATTACATTTTTTTTTGACACATGTTTGACAACTCAAGCCGTCTATTATAAAATATTTTTCAGTATCGACGCAAGTGTAGATGATAAAAAATATAAATTTATAATTTTTTTAATTTTAGTTAAATACCCGTGCGAAGCCGGGCCGCTAGTATTAAATATTTATTAAAATTAATAAATGTTTAATATATTTTTCGTTTATATTTATACAATAAAATAGGATATAAATATGAACTAATAAATGGATGTTGTGTAGTAAAAGGATTTTAATTTGAGTGAATTTTAAAATATGAAGTTACAATCACCCATCGCCCCCTAAATCACATCAGCACCCCCCAATATTTTCTGGGCCCCTTACCGCCCCCCTCTAGGCCTCCAGCGCCCACAAGGGGGCGTTGTCGCTCACACACATACACAAATATAACATACACTAAGGAAAGAATGTAACTGAAAACCAGTTTTTGTTAAAGATTTCTCTCAATGT
Organism: Euphydryas editha; assembly: GCA_036937285.1. Taxonomy (NCBI): domain Eukaryota; kingdom Metazoa; phylum Arthropoda; class Insecta; order Lepidoptera; family Nymphalidae; genus Euphydryas; species Euphydryas editha. The sequence goes on from JAUPFZ010000005.1 coordinate 4,610,295, forward strand.
AATTGAGGGATAATCCTTTTTGTGGACATCACATCAATTCTCCTTAAGACTTGTTTCTTTTATTTTTATTAAATTTTTGGTCGTTGTAGAATTATATTTTTTATTTATTTTTTTGTTTTTATTTTCATTTTGTATCTCTTTTATTTTTTTTGCCCCGAATGTAAAGATATAACGATTATTTCAAGATAAAGTGATTATTTATCTATGTTAATTTTTAATTAAGTATAAATATGCTTATTGTTTCAGGTATACTGAACTTGACGTTGTACTAAATATACATCATGACCGATACCAATAAAAAAAGAGGGAGTAGTTTTCGTAAAATATTTCCGAATCTATTTTTTTCCAATAAGAGTAAGGAAAAAACATCAATTAAAAATTCTAACCTTAAAATGAATTCTGAATGCAGTACAAGTCGTAGTAACCACTACCAAACTCCTCAACCTGTCTTCGCGAGGTACGACAATCGGATAGGAGGACAACGAGAGTATGATGAAAGAATATATGAAAATCTTTCTACCACATCATTCGTTCCGAGCGTAAATGATTCTAATAGTATTGATATTTTAAGCCATCACTCCTCTAACAGTACACTGGTGTCAGAGAATGTAAAAAATTTGAAACATCAAAATACAGCGATCCTTAATAACAACGAAACAAATGAGGTAAAATACATGGCAAGACCACAGGTTCCGCCTAAGCCTCAAAATGAAACATATGCTTCACAATATGAATTTACTTATCCTGATGTATATTACCATTCCTTGGAAAAAAATTCTAACAAAATATCACCCCTTGATAAAATTGAAATTTACAAAGCATCTAAAAATGCATCTAAAACGCATATGCAACCTGCATCAGTGGGAGCAGAAATTAAAAAAGTTAGTACGAAATTCCTAATATCTCCAAAAAAAGAGGCTGATGTACGTATAATTCAGCCTACAAGAGCTCGAAGCCTTTCACCGGATAAGGTAGAATCTAACAATATTGAAGGTGCTAAGATGATTAAAAAAGAAAGGATTGTAGAAAAATCCTATAACTATTCAGCACCCACTTCTCCTGTAGCAATTAGTCATAAAATTCCAAATATGCCTTCAACAGTGTCACCTTACGAACATGTTAGGAAAACTATGATTGAAGCAGAAGAAAAAAGAAACTCTATAAACAAATCTTATCGAAACAGATTTACGCCATCACCAAGATCTTCTACAAAAATCTCTAAATCTCCATTAATGTCAATAGAAAGAGGAAATAAAGAAGAATTATTTAAAAAAGAAAAAACCCGAGAAAAAGTGGAAGCCTTCTATTGGCAAAAAATAAAGGAACTAAAGCAGAAAGAGGATGAATATCTTTTGAGACAGTCGTTAAATTTACCAGTTGGAGAGCCTAAGACATATAAAAGAACTTATTCAAATTCTACTTGTAGTACTCCGAACACATTCATTACTGATTCTAGAAGCTATAGTTTATCACGAGGAGCGGATATTAATAATGATATGAATCAGGCTATATATTCCTCTCCACATTTCATTAGAGGAGCTCCAGAACGAAGAACTGATTCTTATATTAGTAGTCGTACGTATCGAGCAGAAACTGATGTTATTTATAGAAATCCTGCAAAATTGTTTGAAAATGCAAAAACTTACTTAAAATTACCTAGTGTACAAAATATGAACACTGTATCCCGATATCATACCGATAGTCAGGAAAGTAATAACACTCAAAAAAGTGAACCGTTTCGAGTTAAATTGGATTTTGGAGCTCAGAATTATAAAAATTCATCACAACAGTTACGTACAGCAAGTGTCACAAGTTCTAATAGTAGTTATATGGTACCGATGAACAATATAAATAACTCTAAAACTACGATTCGTTCGATGTGCTCGGAATCTGAAAGTGGGTCTGAAGTTGGCGAAATTCAGAGAATAATTGAAAGCCGCTCTCAAAAAGGTAAGCATAATATTTGTATTACCATATTTATAATTTTTTATCAGTCATACGATACGAGATCAAAGGTTAAAATCATCATAACGTGGTTTATTCGTAAGTTTTTTTTATTTTAAATGTTAGTTTGATAGGCAAACTAGCAGACGTTCCACCTGATGGTAAGTGGTTGACGTCGCCCATGAACATAAACTAGTTTACCTGGAACTAGCCCAGGCAACTCATCTATCTGTTGCCTATCCTGAGACATAAGGTGTTTAAGTCTCGGTGCCAGTAATTACACTGCCTGTCTTACCCTTCTCTCCGAAACGCAGCAAAGCTGTTTCACGGGAGAAACAAGCAAGATGGTGGTACCCTTGCAGCCGAGAGCGCGGCACAGCGCATCTCTTCCACCGGTTAAGTGTTAAAGGTTGTCGGTGTTTCAGAAAAAAAAAGAAACCTTGTAGCACTTATTTAATTTATTTTTCCAACACAGAAAAACACAAGTTATTTATTTTCTTAGCTTATTTCTTCGTTCTTTCTTGCATTGACAATTTTCGTCTTGAAACCCTGATAATCAAAAAAATGCTTAATGTTCTATATTTTCATAGTTACAACAAAAATGAAATAATTTCGTAAACAATGTAATAATTTATTTCAAGTAATAAAATTTCATGAAGTTCGTTCAAATGTTACATTTCGACAATAAATAAATAAATAAATAAAACATAAAAATAAGTTCATGGTAACTTATGCAATTAAAAAACTGAGAATTTTAAAGTTATATACAAGTAAACTAGCGTTTAAAAAAACGTTTTTTTTTTTTTTTTAGTCGAACGTAATTTCAATCCAGCCGCAAACACTTTTCAGAGTTTCAATCGATCATCGAAAATTCTGTTGGATGTAAAAAAAATATGTTTTTTCAGAATTGTTAACTTCGAGTAAACCATAATTTACTATTATTGTTTTGAGATCGCAACTATTCAATTCAGTCACTGTTTTAATTAAATATACTAAACTTTTTTCGTTTTAAAGTCGTTTGAAGTATTGGGTAATATTGCATTAACTTAATTAACTTATCTTTACATACCAAGTTATATTTTATTACAATTATATTGTTAATTCAAACTGTCAATTCGACGGTTTTTTTTATTTTTTATTTTTTATAAAATTGTTATGGTGTATCGTTAAAGTTGAGTTGAAACGAAGTTTAATAGAAGTTGTATTGAAATTAAACTCTGCTGTGAAAAATACTTTCTATGTTTGCTTATTAAAAAGTAAGTTATTTTATTCAGTTTTAAGAGTGGCATTTTGCGTAGTTTTTTCACTATGTTGTCCAGTGATAGGTTTTTTATCTATTATATTATATTATCTATTATATTTATATTGTTATATAATTTTTAATATAAGTTTCTTGATATTTTAAGTCATAGATAAGTACATAGGTATTCAAGTATAATAAGTGATTCCTAAAATTTTACATATTTTTTGATACCTACTAATTTTATTTTAACCAAAATTTTATTATTCTTTTATTTATCAACTAGAAACTAATAATTCTATTCAAAATAAAACCGTTTCTTTAAATAGAGTTATTACTTTTTCGTCCTAAAAAAATTGTTGCAGTATGTGTATATCATAACGATATTTTTAACTCATATTTTAACATTCAAGTGTCAGCAATCTTGAATTCCTCGCAATTGTTACTTCTTTTTTCACTAGCCTGAATTGCTTTGTTCCTCGTTATCTACAGTAAAAACTTCGTCTGAATGTTTCAGAGAAAAGATCTACATTTCAAGGCTTTGCTCTCCCGGTTCTAAATATGATTTGTAGTAAACTACATGAACTAGTTTAGTTAACAGGCTAAATATCTCTTTTTTTTTTAAAAACAATTTTGATTAAATTCTCTACATATTTCTTAATGCTTACGAAGATAAAAATTTCTTCAACACAAAATAAAAATAAATAGTACGAGTACCTACATGTGCAATTTATGATTGTATGCTACGTGATAAATAATATTTCGCAAATTAAAGAAATATTATAATGCTGTAGAGTACGTTAAATTATTTACTAAATTGATATGAATATTTATTTGATGAAGATTTAAGAGCTTTTTGCTTAAGGGTTAACAACCAGTATTAATTTTTTTGAAAAATGTTAAATCCAAAATCCCATATAATAATTTAGGGTGCTTGAAGTAGTATACTTAAGCATTAACAAACATTAAGTAGTAGATTCAATCACGTATACTTCTGTAAAAAAAATATGTAGAAGAAAAATCTGTATTTAATATAAGGTCTGATCTCACACAAAGGAAAAGGATTAGAGCTTAATTCGTCACGCTGTTGACTTAAAAAGCTTACTGCTAAGCCAAGGCAAGTATTCAATATGCATCAAAATCGGGTAACGCAAATTATTTCAGCAGAGTAAACGTTCCTAGCTTAAACTTTTCAAGGATAACAAAAGATAGACAACACAAGTCCTTAACTATTGAAAGTACATGAATACATTCACAATTTTGTATTAGAACCCTCGAATATCGATTGCATCCTGTACCTATATTGGTTATCTGTGATCTGGTGAATGTGTGTATTAAAAATAAATATATACCTATATTTAAAAAAAAAATATCTTACGAACCATATTTTCGCATATTTCGAGAAAAATTTTTAATATATATACATCCGCATTCGTAGATTAAATATTTCACATGTGACTGTTGCTGGTTTCTATTTATTATTTTTTCTTTATCCGCGTCATTTTATAAATTTTGTGTTTATTGGTGCCGTTAATGTTTGTGGTTGTGATATTACAAAAAAAAAAAAGTTTTTATATCTTTACACTAGTATAATTATACGAGTATAGTACCGGTGAAGTTCGCTATCTAAACTATTTTTTTTTTGTAATATTTATCAAGGCCTACTGTTTTTCGTCTAGATAGTTAAATAATTATAACGACGACCGTTCTGATGTAATGATGCGAGTAGTCGCCTCAACATCGGCGGTCGCGGTGTTCGATTCTTCGCTCGGAGCAGATATTTGTATTTGTATAAATATTTATTTCCGGTCTGGATGTATGTCCTTGTGGGTCTCTCCACCGTGCCTCGAGCACGTAAAGCCGGCAGTGCCAGTTGTTATCATAGACATCTAATAACGGTCGTTACTCGTGTTAGGGACATTATCCACGAACCCGCAGTGGAGTAGCGTGGTCATCTTAAATTAACTCACCACTTTTATAACAATATTACTCAAACAAAATCGTATACGACTGAATCTATATCCTCCTCCTCAATCTATATCCTACCTAAATACTCGTATATCGTTTATCACTACACGATACGATGTTAGGATATCGGCAACGACAAGTTATCAATGATGACATGTTGCTAGTATGTTCCATCAGGATGTGTAAAATTACATGTGGTCAGTATATTGTGAATAAAAATTAAAAATTTTAATCCTAGCAAATTTTATTCATTGTTTTATGTAAAATTTAATTTTTACTTTATTCTTTGCTGCTATAAAAATAATAATTTATTTATATATTTTATTATATTTTATTATAATTTATTTAAATTTAGATTAAAAAGTCTTGTAAATAACTAAAAATCAACAGAATTCTTAGAAAAATAAACTTACTTTGCATTTTATTTGCTTTGTATATAAGACGGTCAATATTTAACTTAGGCTTAAATAACAGTTTCAGTTGTTCGTGTTCAGATACAGTGACGAGTCGTTAAAAAAAAAAACACGAAAAAAATTATTTCGGTGTCGGTGTAGTAATAAGGAACGATATATGTTTATAGTTATCAGCAAATAAAAATAAAAAAAAACCTTAGCCTTTCAAGTATCTAATTTATATTTAATTAGATGCTTTTTTTGACTTTGTCTGGATAGAGATTGTATGCCGAGATACAGTTTCTTGATAATCCTGTGGGAAGCCTTTCATTTCCCTGGGCCTGGATAGAAAAACTAGTCTGTAAGTTATAGTCAATATTACAATACCGAGTTTCATTATAATCCGTTTAGCGCTTACGTTATGTTATGTGCTTTTTATTAATATAATCTCTTTAATGTTTTCAAATAATATTTTTCGAATGTACTAAGACAGCATAATTCTTGCAATAAGTGTTATGTCAATTTTAAATTGACAAGGTTAATTTACACGGATGCTAATTTATATTAATTATGTGAATTAACAAGGATTTTATAATTTTTATATAAACAATAATAAGTTTGACTGACAGGAGTTTGTCGAAAAGCTCTTTAAAAAATATGTTGTACAAAAAATTTAACAAATTCAATTATATCTTGAAAACTTTGGGGTTGAAGGGTAAAGGTAGAAGCTGCTCCCTCCGCCGCTCAGAGTTAAATCAGATCTGTTCTGTGAAAAAAAAATTACATTTCGAAAAGTTTAGTTCGTGGCCAATGCTATCAAACTGTTTTTATTTTTTATTTTGATCAAATCTTCAATGATATCATCTACTTTACCTCCTATGGTTCCATCATCTAGGTAGCATATGTTAAACTTAGATTTTAAATTTGAAATACATTTGTGGATACCTTGACTATAAAGAGCCGGACCTAATGTGTCTCCTTGCCGAACGCAGACTTTAGAGAAAATTGTGTTTTTGCCAAAGAGTAATTTATTTAGTGAACTGTGACATTGCCAAACAAGGGTAAATTTTCGGAAGATTTAATGAGACCTCGTTAAGCAAGATTACTCCACCAAAAGAATTAAAAACATTCTTTACATCAAATCTCAGCAGCACTTCCGCCTCATTTCCTTTTCAAAAGGTACGGGCTGAATGAACTACTGTTTTATCGGGATGTAAAAAATTATAGGAAACAAAAAGAGATTTTGTCAGGCTGAATAAGTATCCGAAAAACATTTTTAAATCATAGCTTATAAAGATCTAGCTAGCTAGATATCCTCGCTCTTTTAAGAACTCGTTTAACAAGCGGAATATTTTGGTGACATTGAATAATAAATTTATCAAATGGAATCGAATTAATATCACTGGTTATGTTTAAAAAATATCTCATATAATAGGCAATGAATGCACTATCGCTGTGGCAACGAGAAGTGTGATTGTTTAACCTTTTTCAATATAACCTTCCTCTAGTGCATTGGGGACAAATGAAATGTTCCGGTTGACATGCATATTGGTTGTTATAAAATTATACACTGCAAAACTTAAACTAATCATTTACAGACAGTTTTGGTATAAATCATATCCACGTGGAATAGTGCCAAGAATACTGGCAGCATTTCCCCGTTGAATCGCAATTCCAATTCTGTAGGCAAAAACGAACCAGCCCTCCTGTCATCAGTGGAGGCTATGAGACGTGGGGTCAATTCTTTTAGATTTTCAAGGTTCAAGTGTTTCGGCTGAAAACGGCACAAAAATATAACTTGGGGTTAGTGACGAATATTTGTGCCGTTTAGGTTATTTCAACTTTCTCCGCAGCGGATCCTCTCTTAAAGCTATTATTCCTATTGTAATATTATACATATTGTAAATATGTATAATATTGTAAAATTTCCATTACGTTGAATATAACAATTACAAATTGTACACTGTATACTTAAATACACGCACGTAGAGTGACAAAAATGGCGTTGCTGAGGTGTCGACAGCACGGAGATCCGTTGTGGGGGCTACCGGCTGCTGCCTCAGGCCGCTGTCTCTGCTTTGCATCGCCACACTCAAGAAATCTGAAAAAGGATAATCATTTGTGAAAAATATTGCAAATTCTATATATTTTCGAGATTATCGGATTTTTTATTGAATTAGATGTCAATTCTATTGAATAAAAAATAAAAATAAATAATGAAATACGGTTGAAATAAAAATATATGAAACTTAAATTTAGAGAGCAAACCTCTTATCCTTCCCCGAAGGTTGTTGGACTTACCACAATTTTTCCTCCATTTATTACGGTAGATTAGATTCTGATATTAAAAACTTATATGTTTTGTGCCCTCTCTCAGACTCCATGTTTATTTTTTTCTAGGGAAATGTGTACATTTATATATGATATGTATACCTTTCGCTGGTCGCTTTGAAACATGCTATTCTGGTAATATCGATTACTGCATTTTTGTACCTTCTAATGTGTTTTACCCATGTACAGAGTTTTTGTTTCAGAAAATCAATGCGATCTGAGACTGGTGTCATGTACTCACTAGATTTTAATTTAGTACTTGCAAATGCCTGGTGTACAAATCGCACGATCTTCGGTCGACTATGCTCTTTTCTGCTATGACCTGCTGTGACCTTTTTTTTTAACGATGGGAAATGCATTTACGCATCCCGCCGCCCAAAGACGACGGGTATGTGGGACTCGCTGGCTGCGAAGCCAGAATACCCACAAAAACCCATCGACCGTCTGCGCCGTAGTGGGGCGCCACGGGATCGCTCGCGCACACAACCGTGACGCCCCGACGCTTGGCCCGGAGGCCCTTCCTTATGTGATTGAAGCCGCTCGACTGGTCCACTCTGCTAATTCAGAGAAGTATCAGGAGCGGCTCCACCACCGAAATCTCCGCGCCTTCTCGGTGCCACTCCCTCACCGGCCGCACTTCCTGTGCCAACACTCTCTCCGCGCTTTCGCGCCCCGCCCGTCACTGGACGCCAGCTACCCCAGACGGCGAAACCCCTGAGCTGGGCCCGCACATCAGCTGGTCTAGGGGCTCAGTGGTTTGTGCGCCTCCGCGCCCAACCACTGCGCTTTCGCGCCCACCGCTGCTGGTTTTGGTCGACGGGGGTCCGAAGACCCCGACCACTCGCGAGGCGTTCGAGTGGCTTACCCTATCCGCCACCCCGGGGACGCGCCCAGTAGGAGACCAGCAACTCCCTCGGGATGACCTGCTATGACCTGCCCTGAAACATGTTAGTTTGCCAATTAATGTTCTGGTTAAACTTGTTTATTTTTTAGTCCTGGCTTGCAAAGCTGGAGCTATATTAGTTGGTAAAACAGTCTTGTTTATTGGAATCTTTACAGAAGCTACATTACATACAGCTACGGCTCCACAGTACAGGATTGAATGAGTGTCAGGAAGATTTTGTGTATTTTTTGAATATTATTTTAAAATTTTATCCATAACATTTACTAACGCTAAATTTTGTCTGTGTATAGGCAAACTAGGTAATTGTTCTTGTTTTAATTTTTGAACAGCGCAAGTGTGACTGACAGTATTAAGTTGTTGTAAGTTTGAGCGCATCCGTTCAAGTACTGATTCATTCAGGAGGTGATAACGTTGAATAGCTCGTACTTGATCCGATAGTCTTCGGGCGGTCACGGTAATTGTTGGTTCAAGTGCCTGAAACAAAGACAACATCGTTGAACGATACGCACTGAGATTAGTTCCACCAACTGTTGCATCATAACACGCTCGCATGACACTCTCATTAATTTTTTGAGACCATCTCATGCAGCACACAACACCATCGAGAGCGGGATTTCTTGTGGAGGCGCATTGCCCCTGAAGCTCGAAGCAAGCTGGTGGCGGGTTTATGGCTTGTCGATGTTTATATCTTCTCGCAGGCGAGTCAGCATCGTTAGTCTCCGATTCCGCGGTGGGCAGCGGTGTCTGGTAGTCAACGTCTGACGCTGAAACGTCTCGTCAGACGTTCCGACGACGGTTTCGTCGTCAGAACTCGAAGAAAACTTTGGTCTTGGGTATACGGGTCGTCCTCTGGCATTTCTCATTTTACTATTTCAAGTTTTTTTTTTCATTTTATGATGGTTCTATTGTTATATTATTTATTACTATTTTATTATTATCATATTCACCAACCAATCAAAAGTTTTATCCTAGACAATTATTTGATAAATTAAAAGCAGAGTACGAAAATAAGTCTTGTTATATACAACTAATAATATGAAACTATCGGAGGTTCAAAATTATATAAATTTGAAATAATTTAAAGTGGTCTGAATTGCTTACTATGTAGGTATAACTTGAGCCTGAATTGAATTATTTCTATCCGTTATCCAGAAAAAGTTTGATCCATAGTTCATATAAAGTTTCAATTTTCCCTTCTCCCCAAATTCGTTTATTTTGAATACTGTTAATAACTGTACAGTTATTAGGACAAGCCAGTTAATTATTGTCAATACTTTCGAATAATTAGCGTTTTTAGGTTTATAATCAATTATCGATGTTGGGATAGTATGAAATCCAAAACATTAAAAAAAAACTTAATTTCTAAAACATGGCTAATAGCAATTAAAGAACTTTTATTAGTTGAAACTTTGTGTAGCTATCATTCGCATCAAGTCGTCTTTTTCTGGATTGTTCTGGACAATCTTTACTTAACTGCACTTTCTTTGACAAATTATATACTAAAATACTATGAAGACAGTCCCAGGTTCGATCCCGCTCGGGACAGATATTTATATTTGTACGAATATTTGTTTCCGGTCTGGGTGTATGTTCTTGTGGGTCTCCCCACCATGCCTCGGAGGGCACGTAAAGTCGTCGGTCCTGGTTGTTACCATAGATACCTGATAACGATCGTTACCCATGGTAGGGAAATTATCCGCTAAGTTGCAGTGGAGCAGCGTAGTGGTTTAAGCTCCAACCCTTCATCTTTATGGAAAAGAGGCCTTCGTCAGCGACAATTTTATCATAACATATTTTATATCAATTAATTGAATTGTTGAATTTGTTTTGATATATTAATTTACTGTAAGCTCATATTGCGTGCTTTGCCAGTTCGAAGTGATTTTAGAAAGTAATAAGGTCTGTAAAAGTGTTTGTGTTGCTGATATTCTCTATATTGTTATTATTATAGAATTTTATGTTTTTGTAAATACCTTTTATACCATTATAGTAATTTTTTTATTTTCCATGGGTAAAAACATTAACAATTTGGCATTTCAAAATGAAAAAAATTATATCAACAGTGTTTTATTCTGCTAGGACGACGTATTCGTAGTAGACATGGGCGTTTTCGGTTTTTAGATCAAACGGCTACGTAAGCGATATTAAGTTTCCATATCGATATTGAAAACCGTTTTCATATATCGATATCAGTAGTAATGTTTTGCTATCAATTGCGTAACGTAAACACAAAACGAAACAAACACAAACTGTTGAACATAAAGGTTAAAACAGTTTAAATATAAACTATAACAAGTTTATATCAAATGTTTTGAAAAACTACGTCTTATATTTTATTATATATATGTATCTATTCATATTTCTCTAAAAAGTGGTTTTTGAGTTTGTTTATAATTTTTTTCGTTCATCTTTTCGGGTTGGATTCATTAAAGTAGGAACAATATATTTTCCCAAGGGAGTTGCTTGTCTCCTACTGGGAGCGTCCCCGGGGTGGCGGATAGGGTAAGCCACTCGAACGCCTCGCGAGTGGTCGGGGTCTACGGACCCCCGTGGACCAAAACCAGCAGCGGTGGGCGCGAAAGTGTAGGAGGGGGATGACTCGCTCTCCCCCTCCATTCGGTGGCGCGAAAGCGTAGTGGTTGGGCGCGGAGGCGCACAAGCCACTAGACCCCTGGACCAGCTGATGTGCGGGCCCAGCTCAGGGGTTTCGCCGTCTGGGGTAGCTGGCGTCCAGTGGCGGGCGGGGCGCGGAGAGAGTGTTGGCACAGGAAGTGCGGCCGGTGAGGGAGTGGTACCGAGAAGGCGCGGAGATTTCGGTGGTGGAGCCGCTCCTGGTACTTCTCTGAATTAGCAGAGTGGACCAGTCGAGCGGCTCCAATAATATGTTATTGGAGCCGCGGAGATGGGATGCGGAGGGCCCTCCAGGCCAAGCGTCGGGGCGTCACGGTTGTGTGCGCGAGCGATCCCGTGGCGCCCCACTACGGCGCAGACGGTCGATGGGTTTTAGTGGGTATTCTGGCTTCGCAGCCAGCGAGTCCCACTTACCCGTTGCCTTTGGGCGGCGGGATGCGTAAATGCATTTCCCATCGATAAAAAAAAAGGAACAATATATTTTAGTGAATGTTTGCCATAGTTATTAATGACTTCTAATTTTGGATTCTTACTACTTCTCAGTCTTTTACAGTTGTCGACTTTTATTTGAATTTTTGTGTTCAGATATTGTTCTGTTACAACAAGATATTTTACTTTAACGTCAACTGGCATGACTTTGCAGTAGTTGAATAGGAGATGATTGTTTTGTTTATGTTGTTTTTTAAATTTTTTAGGTACTATGGCTTTTAAAATACGCATTTGAAGTTAATATATTTGATTTATATGACTTTTATATGTTAGACCATAGCTACTTAGTCCATATGATATTATGGATTCGCCTTATGTTTTATAAATCGTTAAAAGTGTCAAAGAGGAGTTTAAGTTTTTATAATTATTAATTTTGCAAGAAGCGCGCGTAATTTGTTACAAAAAAAAGTTAATGTGTTGTTCTCATAGGAGACGATCGTCGATCAATAACCCCAAATATTTCTGACAAGTAACAGTTTCTATCTACTGACGAACAGTTACATTCATTATAGTAATTTTTGTCTGTATGTAAATATTGATGATTATGAGCTTTTAGTTTAACATCACCATAATATATGTTCCTGCCTGAGCTTATGTACATTTTTTTTTGTTTCATCAATATTAATAACGCCAAGGTCATAGGACCATTTTAATAATATAATATTGAGAATAATATTGAGAAATAATAATATGATATTGAGAAATTTACCCTATCATTTTTAAAGCATAGGCATTCATCGTAATACTTATGTAACAAAATAAATATTTTCTGGTGTTTTTACCAATTAATAGATTCATCGACAAGGTTTGTTGACGCTCGGTCGTTAGGGCTATTACAGTGTCTAAAAAAAATTTTGTTCTAATGGAAAAATCTTCAAATTCTTAAAGTACCCAATTTCATATTGTTCTTAATTTTATTTTTATTAATTTCAATTAATTTCTGTTTGAAGTTATCATCCACATCTGATGTATTCATATCATATAAATTAATTTATACAGACTTTTAGAGATAGAGATACAATCAAATAGAATTTTAAATGGATTTATTCTAATTGAGAAGATCTGTTAAATTAAACCGCTTTGGAGATATGGGTGTGTAAAAAGAAATTGAATTTTGTCTTGTGGTTAAACAAAATTAAGTTAATTTTATATATATCCTACTTTTTATCGAAGATATTCACTGTGTAAAACAACTTTATATTTTTATTATTATAAAAATGAATTTCCATGGTCTTACTCGATTTGTATTATATTTTTCTTTATTCTATCGACAGAAATCGTTTATTCATTTTATTTGATTTCTTAGTTTGTTTATGAACAAAAGAGATTTCCTATTTCCTTTGATATAAAAATTAGAAAAAAAAATGTCTAAAATAAACAAAATATATTAATATTTGATAAATATATGATTTTTTCATTGCATGTTCATAATATGTTAGTTGTTTTAACCAACAATGATATTTCAATTTAATAACTTGTAGTTACAAGTTTACAAGTTATAAAATATCAAAGATAATGTGATTGGTAGAAAATAACTAAGTACTATCTGTACGCTTTTTTTTTATCAAAGCAGTATAATTTTCACCTGCATAATATAATTGATTTTTACTAATAAAGTAGTGATATTTTCTTAAATTCTACAAGTGTAACTGATATTCACTTCTTAATTTGAGAATTTTAAAATTTCCCTATTTAAACCAGCGAAATTTTTCTAATTAAACTAGTGAATGATACAATATACATGTATATGTGTATATATGTCGTAGCTATATAATAGAATTGCCCACATCATGAAGTGGTCGCACTTCATGATATGGGCAACTAAATTTGACCAAATCAATAGTCCATAGATTTTTTTTTCGCATGTTCACCCTCGATATGATCAAATAATATTGACCAGTTCATAAAGTAGCGCATCTTAGTTGACCATATCGACAAACGATTACTTATCATTGATATGACCAAGGCACATTATGATGTGGCCAATGGACAGTGAAACATTTCAGGAAATTCGACCATTTCATAAAATTTCCGAGCATTTCATGATGTGGGCAATTTTAAGATATTTACGACATACATATATACCGCTCAACAACCATTCTGGTGTAGTTGTGCAAGTAGTCGCCTCAACGCTGGCGCTTGCGGGTTCGATTCCCGCTCAGGGCAGATATTTGTATTTGCACAAGTATTTGTTTCTGGTCTGGGTGTATGTCCATATGGGTATTCCCACTGTGCCTCGGAGAGTACATAAAGCCGCCGGTACCGGTTGTTATCATAGACACCTGACAGCGATCGTTACTCATGGTAGAGAACTATCCGGAGGCCGCGATGGAGCAGCATGGTGGATTAAGTTCCAACCCTTCTCCTATATTGAGAAGAGTCCTTTGCCCAATAGTGGGCTGTTTACAGGCTGATTCAGTAATTTTAGTAATATGATATACACATATTATAATGTTGAGTGTATTCGTTTCGTTAGATCGGTATTAACGCGATTTGGACCGATGTAAGTGAATAAAAATCGATACATCTCTAATTGTCTGTTTTATTAAATTGCATACAGACCAAGTTGCGAGTGGCAGGTATTAAATAATAACACACGTGTATGCACACAAAGGTAACTATCCAGAAAACGTTCAAAGAAAAAAAACTTCGTTAACTCTAAAAGGAAGATAGCGGCAGTGCCATTTGTAACTAGTTAAAAATGTGTTACGTTCGTTCGCAAATAAATGCAGTATTTAAATATTTAAATTGCTGCATCTCTACGCGACACTCTTTCTGTACTGCTGGCAGCCTCGACGGATTTTCTTCGTTTTGTACTTGCTTTATTTTTTATTTATTTCTTTTTTCAATTTAAACGTTAACATTGCTGTCTTTCTGTATGTTTGATAACTTGCAAAATATTATATTTTTGCAGTTATTTGGCACGAAAATAACGGCACCATACCGCAGCTTTATTTGTCCTTCTTCACTTCCTCTCTGTCACAGTACTATTTTGAAACTGAAATAAATGAAATTCGCTCAGAATGTATAACATTATATATTACGCGAAAAAAAATAATTGCGAATTGAAATAAAAAAGTGGCCCTGGCGAGTTAGTTAAGGAAGTATGTAATAAAGTAGTAAGTAATACAATAATTTAGGGCATATTAATAAATTATCATTGAGCCAACTTCTTGTAATTACCAAGATCGGCACTAGATTTATAAATTAATTAACTCCTTTACTGTTGCAATAGATCAACCATCTTCAAAATATCTAATTAATACAGATTTCGTCAGACTCGACGGTTTCGATTTTCGGGTTGGAAGCTCAAAGCAATTAACCTGTGGTTTTGCATATGAAACATATGGTATATCTATCAGGATTTTTTGAATATTTAATAGCCGCCTAGTTATTATTATCGTTGTACTACGTATTTATTTATTTATTTATTTAAATACATTATTGACTAACAATGTAAAAAAAACCCGAGGTAATGCCGAGTTGCATTCTCTACTAATCATTCTTTAGGCAAAACAGAAAAAAAGTATGTAGTGGTAACAATAAAGTATATATATATATATATATATATATATATATATATATATATATATACACATTACATATATACGTATACTGAATGACTGTCTGTCAGAGATCGAATGGCTGAAAGATCGGTACAAGTCTATCTACGTGGATTTATTTACTTTTATTTACCTTAACGAATTTGAACCAAATTCAATACGTTTTGCGATTTGTGTCATAAAAGTGGAAAAATAGTCGAAATTCATATTTTTTGTTACTATCGCATGGAAATAAAATAACAATTGTTATGTACTCACTCGTATTACTCCTATATAGTGTCGGATTAGCCTGCGCAAGACGAGTAACAAATATCCCGGTTAACCCGCGTTGACGTCAATAGTTATTGCTCCGCTCATATGATTTATACTTTATATTTTATAGCCAAAGTTATGACCAGGCATTTATGTATAAACTATATTTATATTTATACATTCTTGGGCCAAAATGTAATGAAATGAAAATGGTATCAATTAATGTATTTAGGCTTATGGATCCCTCGCTGAAAATTCTCTATATTTTGGCTATCTGAGAGCGGAGTTATTAAAGAGACGTTTTGTAAAAATGAGGTTATGTTACAATGTGTATTAAAAACCCGATCACTAAGTTCTTAGAGCACTAATGTTTATTATATTTTGTGAAGAATGTTTGAAAACTCATTACAAATATCAATAACTTGAAACACTAATAAGTATCGTTCAGAATAAAAAAAAAACCTTTGAATGTATTCTTCTTCTATTATTATTAAAATGTCATCTAGGAAATGTAGGTCTCGAAAAAGAATGAAGAAGAAGGAATCGATACCCAATTAATTTGATGAAAACAATCTTTCTCATTTTTCTCCGCTTCGAGATTCAGAAGCGGAGAAAAATACCAATTTTTTAAACCATATTTCTATTTATTACATTTTGGCCCAAAAGTCTCCATCTCCTTTCATTAATAATGCTTCAATGCTATCTTTGTTTTGAAATGTTTTGAAATAATATTAAATGTACAAAATCAACCTCGCTGTAATTTTAATTGTAAATTTAAACAACAATTGTATAATGGTAACAATAAATGGTATAATTTTGTTGGTGTTATTAATATGTGTAAATAACCTCTTAATTTCTGAACTAAGCCGTAAACAGACAGACAGACCGACAGATGTCGAAGACGGAACCCTGAAAAGTACATAGTTTTTAAATATGAATTGGCATGTTTATACGAACAAACTTCGACAGAAAAATAAAATAACAGACTGTATTCAAAACAAAACTCAACTTTTCTGGCACAGTTCTTGATTTGGTTGATTGTCATATTCACGTAGGTAATGTCTAATAGGCCAAATAAATGCCTATCCGAATATTTAAAATAATTTTTAATCACCTTCAAATTAAGAAGAATATGGAATTGTATTTAGTATTTTTGTTTAATTTAAGAATTAATGTAGAGTTAAAAATGAGAGTTTGTCTTATTAAAATATTTTAAAATAAAACGTTGTTTATCTTTTTGTTGGAAAGTAGATAAAAAAATCTTTGAAGTGATATTTTCATCCAATGTAAACAAACTGCTTAAATATAAATGCTACTTATTTTTATTTTTTTATCATTTTATATCATCATGATCATCATCATTATACTATATTTCGTTATTTCAATAATATTTCGAGAGAGAGACTGGATATGCTGTTCTTGTAGTCGCGAGCCGGAACCAGAGAGGACACTTTTCGTCTGTACCACAGACACGAAAGACGCCGTTTGAGCGCAGATAATAAGATTAAGAGACTATCTAATCTCTCTCTAATCTAAATTGAGACAATAATAAACGAAAGATATATAGAGCAATCACCATAATCATATCAGCCATGGGATGTCCAGTGCTGAAATTAAGCCGCCCCCATCGACCTCCAGAACGCCGGTTCGAAGCAGCCTTTATACATTACATTTATATTACATTTATATTTATACATTTATACAAACAATTTACTAGCTTTCATTTGATACCCATATTGCTACAGTAAGAAAAAAAAATCAACTCCCCCCCCTCTTTCCGCCATTTGCAGGCGTCATTTTAAAAATTTATATAGCCTATGTCACTACTACAATTTAGACAAATCCAACGATACCTCATATGTCAAAAACCGTCCAGCCGTTTGGGCTGTAGGGCGTGCCAAAGAAATGGACATACATACATACATACATACATACATACATACATACATACATACATACATATATACATACATACATACATACATACACTCGAAAAACATAACCCTCCTTCTGTCGCAGTCGGGTAATTAATGGAACATCTTTCCGAACGAAAACCCACAAAATAGGATAATCTATACTATACAATAATTTGTAGCGCAAATCGTGTTATGCATTATCATTATTTTAATCGGTTCTTGGGCTAAACTGAAATTTATGCTTAAAAAACAATTCATGATTTATTCTATTACAACATTAAGGTACAAAATAAATAAATATAAATAAATATTTCTTAACAGTTGACTGATATACATTTTTTTTAAATAAATATAATATAAATAATAATACATATATAAATAAATACATAATACACCCAGACTCCAGGCGGGAATCAAACTCACAACCCTTGAGCAGAAAACAGGGTCACTGCCAACTGCGCCACGGGCCAGTAAATAAATAAATTAAGAACATTCCTGTGACATTAACTTTTTCAGTAAAAGACGTTTTTTTTTAAAATAATTTATGTACATAGTTGTGCGCAAAACAGAATATAAAATAAACAAATTAATCCATTTGATTTTTAAAACAACAATTGCATTATATTAAGGTTCGTTGACACACTTTTTATTATTCAAAGTAATTATCCATGGAATCAATGCATTTTTGCCAACGTAGTGGTAACTTATTAATGCCTTTCTTGAAAAACTCTGCTCGACGGGAAGCAACAAACTCTTCAAAGGCATTTTGTACTTCCTCTCGGATATTGAATTTTTTTCAAGTCAAAAAGTTATCCAAATTCTGGAAAATGTGGAAAGTCTGTAGGGGCAAGATATGGTGAGTACGGTGGAAGACGGAGAACTTCCAACCCCAGCTCTTGTAACTTGGAGATCGTCTGCTGTGCAGTATGATGTTGCGCGTTGTCGTGCAGGAGCAGCGGAGCCGAGCGGTTGACCAAACCTGGTTGCAGACGTGCGAGTTTCCTCACACATCTGCAGTAATGCTCATGCCGTTTGGTAAGGAGCTGTGATAAATTACACCGACGGTAGACCAGCAAACAGTTACCATCACTTTCTTAGGGGTCATTTTTCGTTTAGGGCATTGTTTAGATACTGAGCCAGGATCTAACCAATTTGAAGCAAATGGACCAATATTGTTTTAGTGCTAACTTCGAAAGCTGCTGCTAATTCTGCTTTAGTTTGAGAATCATCAGCCTCCACAATCGCCTTTGATTCGTTATTATCGACCAACATTTTCGGCCGATCACGTGGTTCATTTCTTAGGTCAAAATTTCCGGAACGAAATCGAGCAAACCAATAACGGGTGGTACGATGGTTAGTACTGCTCGCACCGTAAACGTCGTTGATATTGCGTGCCGCTTCTGCCGCTTTTCTACCACGACGGAACTCATACTCCATAATCACTCGAATTTTTAACATATCCACGATGACGAAAAACGTACAAATGCGATAACAGAACGCTAACCATTAAACAAATGACTAATTATAAAAAAGAATTCTATATTTTTAAAATAAAAAAAGGTTGAAATTCGAGTACTTAGTGAGTTTTTTTGAAATAGCCAGTACGACGAAACGACAATTTCATAGGTAAAGACTTAATATATATACATATATATATGTAACCTTTGTGTTGACGCCGACCAGTCACGAGAATATAAAAAAAGGTGTTGTCAAGTACATTTGAATTATAATAAATGTCGTTTATGAATATTTTTTTTGAACTCATTTATTTTTGTGAATTTAATTTAATTTAAAAAATGCAAAGGAAGATTTAAGTTTTATAATAAGAATAGTAAAGCATGATCATTTAATTGTCGCTTTTCTGTTTTAGGTTAGTATTTCATTAGTTGATTTATTTTTATTTTATGTAAAACTCATCTGCATTTTATAAATAAAATAATTCTCTGTTTTAGATGAATCATATTGTGTTATGCTTCAAAAGTAATATAATCTCTGATCTTATATATATAATTTTTATTTATTTAAAAAGTCACCAACAAAGCACACATCAATACAAATATATACAGAACACAAAACAATTTTTTTTTATGTACAAGCTTAAATGGTGCCTCAATTACAGGTACCTCCAAAAAAAAACAATATATTATATAAATATATATTTATATATTTAAAAAATAAAGTCGATACATATTTCACTACTTGCGCTTAAAAAGTCTGAAAAAAAAACTAGACTAACTTAAACAGTTAACTGTAACTGAACTGAATCAGCCTGTAAACGTCCCAATGCTGGGCAAAGGCCACTTCTGCTTGTAGGAGAAGGGTACTTCTCCTTATAGGGAAGGGTAAAATCAGATTTCTAAATGTTTAAAAGAAGGTGTTTTTTGGGTGTTAATTGCGTACCAAAAACTAAAATTAGGTGCTCAAATTTGTAACTGAAAAAGTTTTGTTATTAATGTGAACTGCCAGTTGTAGATCAAACTGGCAGAGCTACATGAAATAATACTTAAATAAATAAAAAATATATCATTTAAATTAAGTATTTTTAGGTACTTTCGAGGTGTAAATACAATAGATCGATAAAAGCAAAATGGCGATCGCTAAGCGATAAGCTCTGTCAACTGCTAATAGCTATTTTCCTCTAGGACGCTAATCTAGCTTTAACCGGGAAACCAAACCTAACTTAAATATAATTATGTTTGAAGCTTATGATGTATATCATCTGCCACAGAAACATCAAATTCCACATTTCCGCACATATAAATCACTATTTTTTGGACTGACATTATTATTAATTTTAATAATACTTTAAATTGATTGCACAAAACAACTTATAAACTGATTGCAAAACAAACAAAATTAAATGCCAACGCTATTGAAGTTAGCAAACGTATCCTGGCCTACATCTGTATAGTTTCGTATGCCAAAAGTAAAAGAAGAAGAAGAACTGTATAGTTCATTTCTCAGCACTAGCAAACAGTCAAGCGCTATTTTCTGCCAAATACACCCATTTCTTTAAATAATTTTTCTGATATTGTCAAAAACAACAGGGTGGATTTGGAACGGCATGGTGGATGGCGTGGGAATATCCAATCCTTCTATATAGAGAAGAGGCTTATGCCCAGTGTGTCGTTTATAGGCTGATTCAGTTAACTTAATAAATATTGTAATTTGGAGTTTACCTAAAGACATACATTAAGTTTTGGTTAGAGATACTTTTAGTTATTCACCTCATGTTTTGGACGGACATGGCTTGTTTCTTTTCTTTATAAAATGCCTAGTATCTACATTAGATAAAGACTTTTCAAAACTCATCAAAATTCTAGGTAATAATTTTTGGGTTTTGTTATTTCGGTGAAAATCAAATTTTTTATTTAAACAACAAATCCAGAAGATGACTGTTTCTTTATAAATAATTATTTAGTATATTGGAAAACCTATTTAAATGATAATTAAGATTTGCTATTATATTATAAAATATTGTATTCAAAAAAATGTTTTTGTTTTTTTAATAACAAACATAATATGCTACAATATATTTTTAGGTACTTTTGCAATTAAAAATTGAATGTTCAATATAATTTAATTTAAAATTAAATACTTTTGGCGTACTTTACGTATTAGTTCTAACAATTTATGAAGATCGAATTTTCTCCGCTCGATACTTTTGTGACCTCCTGCCTAGTTCACCTCTGCATAGAGCCAAAAATTGAGATGGTCTTTAGGGTTGCGGATGGCTTCGGCAGAACGGCTACGGCGCAAGGTCGATGCCCGCATCGATCGCCGGCGACAAATGCGCGCCAGTGCGGGACCATACACGCCGCGCAAAAGGACCGATCTAACCTCCGCTGTGTATAGTAAAAACACTGAGTTCAGTTTTAAAGAGGGCGTCCGAGGGCGCAGACGGCGTCCCGAACGTCGCGATTGCGCCCGTAGAGTGCGCCGACAGTGACTGACCGGCTTCCAAACACCAATTACTGTGATAACAAACACCAAAAAAATTTTTTAGGTAAATTGAGAAACGACGTCTGTCTCAACATACACCGTACCGGCATTCGACTCGATGTATGTTGTTTGTTTTGCGCCTGTGGCCATGGGTGTGGTTCAATGGCACTAACGTTAACGTATCTATCGGGGCGCACGGGGGTTGACCACGTGATGTATTACTCCGGCAATACGACGCCCACCCCCGCGGGAGTGCCGGTGCATCGTTTTAATTTCGCATGTTCCACTTACATTTAAAACTTTAAACGTGATATATCAATGAATCATCATTAATAATTTTCCAAACGGTAATAGACCTTCATACAATACAATATGTCATGCCATCACTGATGATACACACCATTTTATTGTTGACCGTTACCTACCCAAAACAATAATTTGTTTGACGACAAGCAGTATGATATCTCGAATTGATATTGTATCTAAATGATACTGAGTCTTATTTTCTTTTAGGTAGAATTAGGTAATAGATTGTTGATGATTTTTTTTTCATGTTCCGAACTTTACAAACAATTACTTAGTATTTAAACCATAATCTGTGATTGTAAATATAATGTAGTTTAATGGGAAATCTTGGAAATCGTCTTCATTTACTTACAGTTAAATTAAATTAAGCTTTCTATTAACATAAAAAGCTACTGCAATTTATTATTGGACAAACCGTGACGGGTTGTATTTGAGCTTATTTTATGGATTTTCGTACGTAAATTATTTTATAATATACTTATAACGTGTATATTGGAAAAAAGTAAGACTATCTGATATACTTGAAATCATATTAGAATGTTCGAGACGGTATGTATTTTATAATAAAGAACAAATTCATTACTATTAGCCTTCTATCATTGAGGTAAGTTTAAATTTTTTTCATTTTTTATCATATGATTATTTTCATTATCTTATAGTATGTAAAATTTTCGATATATTTTCCTTTGGAATCAGGAAGAACAAAACACGAATACATAATTGTTGTGACTATAGTATAGTATAAAAAATATATATAAATTTGCATTTAAACAAATACACATCTTTAAAAATAATTACGACTACCTTATTAATTTAATTAAATTTTCTACTCTTACAGTTTTTATATATTCGTAGTACAATGATCGTTGCTCTTGAGCTTTGTAATACCAATCCCGTTAATTAAACGAAATACCAATGTACAATTAATTATATTTATTTTGATTCTTCTGTTAATTTTATTAAAAATTTACATCTCCAAATACGAATAATAATACTTTACTTTGATGTAAAAATTAAATAAGGACTTTGTTTGATTCATACATCAAAGTATTTTAACAAAAGACAGCAAAACATATTTTATTAATGGTCGGACAATGTTTAAATGTTTGTTTCGAATTCTACTTATTCTTAAGTAATATTTTGAATCAATAATTGGAAAATTTTTAGGGTCTTTGCTTAATCTCTACAATAGTAGATTTTGTAATAATAATTATTGGAAGTTTCCGACTATAATAACAGTTTTTGATTTAAAAAAAATCTTTTGTTTCTTTAGGGACATTTATATATAAGTACATACCAGCCCCATCGTAGCCTAATCCTAACTAAATAATCAAATGAGACTTATGAATCTAAATAGTGTAATCGCCACTTTAGATGCTAGACGAGCAAGTATACCGTGGAACATTCAAGTGTCAAATTTATTCAAATTCACATTTCTTATAAGGATTCATAATGGCTTCTCTGCCAGATTGAAATTGTATACATTGAGTTGTTTTTGATAATTTAATTTTATATTTTTCTAAAATGTGGTATTAGTATGACTATAGCACATACTTACATATTATTAGGTGCCTAATAAGATTTTATTCTAGAACTATATATTAGTAACTAGCAAACCCGGCGAACTCCGTTTCGCCACCAGATGGCTTCGTTTTTGTAACATTTCGTTTGGGGATTAAACCACCATGCAAAACCATATTGGTTTGTAGTACATGCTATGTGCCTGTTTTCCTGCTTTTCTGTTGAAATTTTTCCTGGATTTTGTTTGCTATAAAGCTCACGGAGCCCGAGACCTTTCCGACGAATGCAAAACCGTGGAAATCGGTTCGTGAGTTCTGGAATTATAGCGTCAGGAAGGAAAACCCGACTTATTTTTATATTATAGATGAGGACTACGAAAATATGCTCGCTGCTTACTAATTAACCTTTTAGATAATATCTAAAAAACCGTATTACCTTTAATATACACATTATATTATAGATCTATTGCATCACAACTTTTTTATACGGGAGATATATAAATAAAAGTATGTTTATTTCGGTTCCATCGAATTACTTTCAAATCTTACGAGGTAATATGTAGGTCAAGAAATAGAGTGCGTATTGATCTGTTGAAATTGAGATCAGCGTATCTTACCATTTTGCGTATAACACAGCACGTACGTTTCTTAATGCCCAGCGGAGCTATTTTTATATGAAATTTGATTCATTTCATTACCCCACAAATATACACAATAACACACGCTTTTACACACCTTTATAAGAGGAACAAAAGAAAAAGGTGTGTGTACTTATGTACACGCGTCAGAAGTTATACTTTTTTGGCATATAATAAAAAAAAAATAAAGAAAAAAAAAAATACAAAAATTATCAAAGAAAAATGTTAAAAACAATCAAATAGGTTTTATTATAGTAAAAATTTAGCTATACCGTATAAATATAAAATCATTAATTATCATATGAATTTAATTCAATATTATTAAAGATTTTTCTAAATAAACTAATTTTGGAGCTTCAAAGTATCAATAGTTTACAATCGATAATTATAAAATATTTTAATTATGAAAATTAAGTTAGCTGACATATAAAAATTTTGAGAATTTTTTTTTATTGAAAAAATGATTAAGAAAAAAATTCACTTGTAAAAAACTTCAAGAACTGTAAGTGCAATTTTTAAAAAGTATTTTTTTTTGTTCTAATTTCATTATTAAAGATAAAATCAAAAAATTAAAAACGTCGGCTAACTGTAGTATCATTAATTATTTATTTAAAATATATTATGTTTCTTATAAAATAATTCATTATTTATTATTTAACCTAGTGATAATATCTTTTTAATTAATATTTATTCAAAAATAATGTATACATGAATTAAAAGACATATTGTAGTACGAAACTAGATTCCGTTTCCAACAAAAATCCGGAAAATTATTTAAAATGGTCTATAATATGAATTTAAAAAAATATGGATAGAATTACTATATTCGATAAACAAAATGATTGAGTCTGTATTAAAAATTATGAACTCAATAAAAAGATACCTAAATATAATAGGTATTACAATATTTATATTTTAGTTTAAATATTTTAATTCATGATATTACTATTATTTTTGAAAAAATATTGATTAAAAGAAAATTATTATCAAGATAAATAAAAACTAAAATATTTAACTGACCATTTTTTAGAATTGATTATTAATATGAATAATATATTTCATATTAAATGGTATTTCTATCGAATTTGAAAATAACAACGTTTCGTTGGATTTTTTTTTTTTTTTTTTTTTTTTTTTTTTTTTTTTTTTTTTTTTTTTTTTTTTTTTTTTGTCGCAGGGGAATCCATTTACGGATGATATCCAGGATGCCCGGGTCGGCAGTCCTAGACCTATGTCGGACTCGGCACTTTGGGAGTGCAATACCGTACTAAACCCCTGCGGGAGCCTTCAGCCGCTTTAATTGGAGGGTCCCGGATCTGCAGGCAACAGGATCCCTCCAGCGACAGGCTGGCCTCGGCGAAAAGGCCAGACTTCTCCTCCATGGGGACTGTCCGGCTCACCTCTGAACAGTCCCGACGACGCCGTATCTAGCAGGACCGGGTTCCCATCCCGGCCCGACACGGGCACAGGGGCGTTACTGGAGGCGCATTAAGTAGCGCCTCCTACGCACCCCCATTCGTCGCCCGCGGATGGAGGCCACGTCGGCGGCCTC
This sequence comes from Euphydryas editha, assembly GCA_036937285.1. Taxonomy (NCBI): domain Eukaryota; kingdom Metazoa; phylum Arthropoda; class Insecta; order Lepidoptera; family Nymphalidae; genus Euphydryas; species Euphydryas editha. The sequence goes on from JAUPFZ010000005.1 coordinate 4,635,883, forward strand.
CTCTCTCACCCGCTCGTCGGCCTCCTTCTGGGACATTACTGTCTCGCAGAAGGAGACCATCGCCTTCCAGGACTCGTCGTCGCCGAGCATCGCGATGATAATGCTCGGAAGCGACAAGTCCCCTCCGAGGACCGACGTCAGACTTTGACGCAGCGCCGCCCATCTCGGGCACACCTCGAGGGTGTGCTGGGCGGAGTCCACCGCCGCGCCACAATCGTGACATTCAGTCGTCGGCTCTCTCTGGGCCGTCCGGCACAGGTAGTCACCAAAGCAACCGTGCCCGGTGAGAACCTGCGTCAGACGGAAGGTGAGGGGCTTGCGTTTTCGACGCATCCACCGCTCAAGGACCGGGCGAATGGCAGCCGTTACGCGTGTGCCGTACGGCTGCCCCGCCAGGTCCTCCCCCCACCTCCGCATAAGCGCTTCCTGCCCTATCCGACGCACCCGCAGGATCCCGTCCAACGTAGGGTTCTCACCAAGAGCCCTCCTACCCGAGACGTATGAGTAGGTCTCGGCAAGAACCTCCGCCACGAGCTCCCACGGGGGGTCGCCGGCTAGAGCAGTAGCTGCAGCCCACGATACCGTACGGTACCCCCGAATCACCCTCACCGCGATTGTTCGCTGCGCAGCACGAAGCGCCGCCTTATTTTTCGCGGTGAGGCGATCCGCCCAAACCGGGGCACCGTACGTCGCCATACTCCGGCAGACTCCGGAGTACAGCTGCCTGCAGGCGGCGCTGGGTCCTCCGAGGTTCGGAAGGAGTCTGCCCAGCGCACTCGCCGCCTTCACGACCTTTGGTCCCACCATCGCGAAATGTGGGCCGAAGGTCCACCCTCCGTCCAGGATGAGCCCGAGATATTTCATTTGCGGGCTCATCCTGACTCTCCCCTCTCCGATCTGAAGGGTAGCCCCCGGTGGAGGTCCCTTGCGGCCGGTCCGCGGAAGAGCAGGGCTTCGGTCTTGTCAATCCTGACACGAAGCCCTAAACTCTCTATGCGGCTGATCACGAGGTCGAGTCCGACCTCGGCCAGCCGCGCCGCCTCCTTGTAATTTCGTCCCCGGGAATAAATGAGGGTGTCATCCGCATAGCAGATGACACCCATCCCGGGGAGAAGACGGCCTCGCAGGACCCAGTCGTACCCGATGTCCCACAGGATCGGACCCAGAATCGATCCCTGCGGGACACCGCAGCCGACTCGCCGCCACTCCACGGACCCCGACCGGTTCTCGAGGCCTACCCTCCGATCAGAGAGGTACGCCTCCAACAGCCTCCTTAGATACGGGGGCACTCCGAAGTATTTTAGTGCCTCCCGTATCACCACGTGCGGAAGACTGTTGAAGGCGTTCGCGATGTCTAACGACACCGCGACCACCACCTCCCTCCCATGTTCCGCCTCACCCGTCACCGCCCGTAGGCGTTTGAGGGCGTCGACAGTCGACCGGCGTGCTCGAAACCCGAACTGGAATTCCGACAATCCGGGTCCCGAGCCCTCCTCCAAGTGCTGAACGAGCCGGGAGGCCACTATCTTCTCCAAGGCCTTCCCAGCTTCGTTCAGCAGCACCACCGGTCGCACTGCCGAAGCTGAGTCCGGGGTCCGCCCTGCCTTAGGAAGTAGGCAGAGCCGACCCTCTTTCCAGGCCCCCGGGAACTGGCCAGACCGCATGCAGCGATCAAACAGCTCCCGGAGGCTGTCGCCGAGGTGCCCGAGAGCAATCGCGAGGACTTTCCCGTGCACCCCGTCTGGACCCGGCGCCCTCTTCTTACCCTGGAGGCGGGTAATCACCACCTCCATTTCAGCCTCTGTGACGGGTGGCGGAACACCATCCTCCTCGTCCGGCGTCTGCCGAGCCATTCTGGGGGCCATGAAGCCCTCAGGTTCGTCGGGAAAGAGTTCCCCGACGATCCTCCCCAGTTGGTCCGGCTGGAGCGTTTCGCTGATGGGGGCCGACTGGGCGCGGAGCTTGTTCCGCGCCCAATTATACGGTCGGCCCCAGGGGTCTCTCTCCAGACCCCCAATTAACTCCAACCAGGCCTCCTCCTTGGCTCGGCATATGGCCTGCCGCAGGATCTTCGTTTTCTCCACGTAGATCCTGCGCAGCCTGTCGTCCCTGTCCACGTCCTGGGGGCGTCGCCGCCTGCTCCGGGTATATTGTCTCCTAGCCCCGTTGCAGGCGGACCGGAGACCGGCTATCTCAGCCGACCACCAGTAGAGTGCCCGCCGCGAACGTTTCGTTGGATACTTTGCAACTAGCCTGTATATGAGTTAACTTAGTCATTTAAAAAAATATATAGGTACTTTTAATTCTATTCTGTGGCCAACTTCATTCTGTTAATTTTGTGTCACGGTGCGCGCGCATCGTAAAATTCCACTCTCATCAATTTTTCATAACGCGCCTAAAGAAGTATAACTTAAAAAATGAGAATTGACTAGTTTTATTTGTGATATCTAGGAAACGAAACTGGATACAAAAACATTTTCAAAACACTTTTATAACATTTTAATTTTATTACTTTATACGAATCAGATTTGTCTTGCCAAATTTTTGTGACAGACTTTGATACCGGTAAATATTTACAATAAATATTATTATTAAAGACATGTTTCTTATTCAAAATAGTTTTATAAAAACATTTAGGGAACATAATAAATAACACATCTAAGCAAATATATCAGTGAGACGATTTGTAGAAAATCGGTTAAATTATTAAAAAAAAAAAAAAGTTTGATAAATTAGTGTTTTGATCACATCCCGCAAAAATTAAATATAATTTTTATAAATAAAATTTTGTTAAATTTCTATAGTTATTTTTAAAAGTATATTCTTAAATTTAGGTCACCTTTTTGGTGAGAAGAGAAATTTCCTAAACTTCTTAATGATGAAAAGTACGTCGCTATTAACCCAAAAACTTCCAGACTTATATTACGAATATTTTCAAAATGGCACTTCAAAATAGTACCTAATATCTTTGTTAAAATTGTAAAAGACTAAAACATAGCGTTTTTAACTTTACCTCTAATATATTGAGATTCAAAACATGAACGTGCATACGAACAGTAACGATCACAGTTTTTTTTTAGTTACGTTTGTTCAGGTTCAATCAAACATTTGAAACTTTCAAACTTTTTCAACGTATTTTACGCCTCGGTTGTAAAAAGCGTGCGAAATTTCTTCTCTTTTGAACTATTTTTCCCAAATGATTTCGGGGCTAACACAAATAAAAAGTAAAATCAGTCGAAGGTTTATTTACACAAAAAAAAAAAAAACAATTTTTTCGTGAATACTTAATGAAATTAATTTAATTTAATTTCTTAATTTTAGAACTTAATGCCGAAAACAAGCTTATAAAACTTCCGCATTTACGCTTTGTTGTCAGGAACAATACGGATTTTAACGATATTATCTTCAATTCGTCTTTTACCTGACAGTCTAAGGTGACCACGACAGATGCAACTACGTAAATATTACATATTTTATAATACTGTCATACTTAGACCCATAACGTATAAACCAATCAATCCATCATGGGCTCTTTGACCTTTTTTGATGACTTTAGGATAGGTTTTATTGAGTATTTTATATTTAAGATGTCCCTATAATACTCGTATTATTTATTACACATCACGTTGTTTGTGATTCTTGATGTATTTTAATGCAGTTATTTTTACAAAGATTTTTTTGATTCCTTGTGTGTGTGTTCCTTTTTTATTTCTTGTTAAATAATGCTTCTTTCAGGGTTATCATGGAAGTTCACATTGGAATACTGATGACAACTGTCGCTTAGCGTCTGTCTTCTTTTTATTATATTTTAAGGAATATTTCTTCTCAATAGGTGTTATATTGTCTGATGCGGCTGTTAAGTTCGCCTTATCCCAGAAAATACTTTTACTTGGTAAGCCACTTCCTGTTTGTGGAGAATAAACCTAAATTATATAAGGCATGATGGATTACCAAAATTTACTAGGATTACCAGGATTTTTACTACCATTATTTGGTCATTTATTCTGTCAACATTTACGAGTCTCTGCGAAAGGTCTTCAGAGAGAATCGTGGTTATTGCGTTTGTGTTATCCGTTTCACCATGGCATATTTCGTAGTTGTTGCTTATTTTTTTGTTTTATGTTACTAGATTTTAGCCCGTAATTCACCTTTACATTGTCTTTTAAGGAATTATTACAGTTCGGCTTTTATGTCTGTCATAAATGAAACGTTCCATGTAACCATTTGCAGGTTATAAGTATCTGTTGTGTCGACGCCCTAGCGTTGTCTTTCTTTTGGTTATCCTGTTTTCAGAACACGATTTCTTTTAATATGTTCCTTTAGGGAAATTAAACTGTCATTTTACAAATTTTATAATACAAAAAAGAGCTTTTCAAGCTATTTATAATTTCGGAGCTAGATGATCCCTACGGTATGTTATTAAGCAAATAGGCTTACTCATGGTTACGTAGTATATTTGCAACAATATAAAATACAAAATAATATACAACAAAACATTAATAACTTTGAAAGTAACAGTTACAAACAATGATACTAATATACGAAATAAAGGTAAGCTTATATCACCTTATATCCGGCTTTGAATAGTTAATGTCGTTTATTGAACTAATAATATGTACCTAATATCTATACCTAAAAAAATCCTACAACCGATACTTAATTTGTCTGAACAATAAATTAAAACTTTTTTTTAAAACGTATTAAAAAGCATATTACTCTTTACTAATAAATTACAGAAGAATTTTATATATAGAAGTGTGGAAAGTAAACGTAAGTTGGTTTACTCGCACTATAACTTATTTCAACTTGCGCTCAATAGCTTTGTATTGGTGAACACGATTTAAATTTTTTTTTGTTCTTGTCAACTCTTCCCTTAAGATGGAGCATTCTAAGTTGGTAGTGTCACCTCACGTAAAACACACAAAGAAGTAAGACGTAAGTGACGAAAGTGACGATTAAAGTGTCTCTAAAAGCATAATTAAATAGATTATCTTTTGATTTTGAATTTGAGTATACGTAACCAAAATTCAAACAACATTAAACTAAAGTCAATGCTATCCTGAACGCATGGCTTATTAAAATAGGTTGAGTAGTTTACTGTAATAGACAAATAACGACATAATAAAGTCATTTTTTTATAATGTTAAAGTAGGATTATTTTATATTGATCCTAACTATTACCATTGTAATATGTTTAGATGATAAAGGAGATAAATTAAAAACCGTTGTTACATTTGTAAGTATATAACATGTAGAGAAAAAAGTAGAACTGTGCTTTATGGTTAAGCCAGGACCACAACTGTATTGTCTTTGATAGGCTGCATCTGTTGTGCAACAAATCCTGAATTACTATGTAAAGTTTGCGCTATTCGTGGAATAAAATATTACATATTACGTTTATATCCTTGATCTGTCGTTAATTAGCATTTATTTAATTATAATAATATACTTTGTGATGAACATTAAAACGTACTAAAATAAATAGGCATGAGAAAAGTAGAATATTGAAAAAGTATCTATCTGTGCGTTAGTTCTCTAAAGCTTTTTTCCGATTACTTAACGTAAAGTAGTCAAAAATAATGATTTTAAAATAATATCGATCTTTTTAAATCTTTATACCTTATCTATGGCATTTTATTTTTTTATCAGCGGCCCGTCCCGTCTGCGCCCGGGGAATGTATATGTACTTAAATCTTCCTCATGATTCACACTATATATTGGTAAAAATCGGATGAAAATACGCTCAGTTTTTGAGTTTATCGCGAACAGACAGACAGACAGACACGCGGCGGATGACTTTGTTTTATAATACGAGTATGTAGTGACAATTGGAGATTCGACTATGACGCGTAGACATACAGGTTTAGTTATAGTTCTCTATATCTGGCAGTAGTTAACATATTTTTATATATTTAAATGTTTGTAATGAAAAGTTCTATTATAATGTATATACGGCTGTTTGTCGCAGAACCAACTACACGGACAAATTATTCAATTTTTTCACTATACGGACGCTTAGGCCTTATTTATAGTAGTCGTTTTATGTATCTACAGAATATAAAAATAATAAAACAGAATTTAAAATTAATTCGCTTTGAAAAGGAAATTAGGCCCCTCATAATTGAGTTAAAGAGTTCATCTTGCAATGTTCTAGTAAAAAAAAAAAAAAAAAACAGGAACATGTGTGTTGAAGCATAAAGTAAATTCCGTATTTTTTGAGAAACTAAGCAAATAAAAAACATACATTTCTGGCTCAGTCAAAGCAGCCGCCCTGGGCTCATTTCAGGAGATTCCGCTACAACCAAAGTAGGCAATACTTAGGTTGTAGCGGAAAGCAATATACATAAATTTAAATGCAGATACATACATAGGCTTAATATTGCTCTTTGGATTTAAATTATTTGAAATTAGTTATATATGAAAAGAGATGGCAAACATTCATAGGAACGTCTCATTTATTAAATTTTATCTAAATAATGTTGGATGGAGGCTGCTTCAAACCTGTCGCCCTGGAGATCGATGGGGGAAGCTTACGTTCATCAGTAGATATCATGGATATCAAGCATCCTACGCTTTTTCCACTTGTCCGTTGCCATTCGTTTTTCCACTTGTCAGTTGAAGTTTCACTTCTATTATGTGTCCCAGTAAACATTTCGTTTTTTTTTTTTACTATAATTGAATTATTATGGTAGTATTAAGTGGTAAGTAGGTAGAATGAAGTGGTCAATGTGGACTTATGGTTCCAGAACTAGAGATTCTAAGTTTAGTTCTCATCTCATCTCATCTCATCAGCCTATAGCAGTCCACTGCTGGACGTAGGCCTCCCCAAGCTCGCGCCAGACATCCCGGCTTTCCGCAATCCTCATCCAGCCAACACCGGCAATCCTACGAAGATCGTCGGTCCAGCGGGTCGGAGGGCGTCCCACACTGCGTTTGCCAATACGTGGTCTCCACTCCAGGACACGTCTGCTCCAACGGCCATCGGTCCTACGACACAGGTGACCAGCCCACTGCCACTTCAGCGTGCTAATCCTCTGGGCTACGTCGGTCACTTTGGTTCTCTCGCGGATAGTCTCATTTCTGATCCTATCTTTGAGAGAAACGGCGAGCATAGCCCGTTCCATGGCACGTTGAGCGACTTTAAATCGGTGGACCAGTCCCTTCGTCAGTGTCCACGTTTCAGCACCGTATGTCAACACAGGTAGGACGCATTGCTCGAAGACTTTCGTCTTCAAGCTTTGCGGAATCTTCGAAGTGAAGACCCGACGAAGCCCGCCAAATGCCGCCCAGCCCAACTGAATCCTCCTCTCGGCTTCCTTCTCGAAGTTGTTTCGGCCCAGTTGGATGGTATGGCCTAGGTAGATATAATCCTGAACAACTTCGAGGAGGATACCATCAACCGATACCGGTCTCGGTATGACATGCTTGTTAAACATAACTTTCGTTTTATCAAGATTCATACCAAGACCGACTCGTCGGGAAGACTCATTTAGGCTGCTCAACATTTGGCCTAGCTCCTCCAACGTCTCCGCAAAGATGACGATATCGTCAGCGAAACGAAGGTGAGAGATGTAGTCGCCGTTGACGTTGATGCCTCGTCCCCCCCAGTCCAGGGTTTTAAAGACGTCCTCCAGCGCAGTGGTAAACAGTTTCGGTGATATGACATCGCCCTGTCTTACCCCGCGCCGAAGGAAAATCGGTCTTGTCTGCTGGTCCTGGATATGAACGGTCATCTTCGCCGCGTCGTACATACACCTCAACACCTCGATATATCGCCAGTCGATATGACATCTCTGCAGAGAGTCCAGAACAGCCCAGGTCTCGATGGAGTCGAAGGCCTTCTCGTAGTCCACAAAAGCCATACACAGCGGCTGATTATACTCTTCGGTCTTTTGTATAATCTGCCGAACAGTATGTATGTGGTCTACGGTGCTGTAGCCTTTTCGAAACCCAGCCTGCTCCGGTGGTTGGAAGTCGTCGAGCCTTGTGGCGAGACGATTCGTAACGACCCTCGAGAAGAGCTTATAGACGTGGCTCAGAAGTGAGATAGGTCTGTAGTTCTTCAAAAGAGACTTATCGCCTCTTTTGTAGAACAGTACCACCACACTCCTGGACCACGCCTCCGGTGTGGTACCTCGTTGGATGACGGCATTAAAGAGTCTAGCTAAGGCCTCCAGGACAGGTCGCCCTGCGGCCTTAAGAAGCTCAGTCGTAACGCCGTCATCCCCCGGGGCCCTCCCGTTTTTAAGCTGCCCGAGCGCCGCACTAATCTCGCCGACTTCGAAATCCGGGACGTCTTCCGAATAATGGCGCATCAGTGGTGCACGTGGATCTTCGGCGCCCTGGGTCTCAGACTTCTGTACGCTCGACGAGTACAGCTGCCCATAAAATTTCTCAACCTCTTCTCGGATCTGAGGGCGGGAGCAAACGGTTCTGCCATCAGCTGTTTTTAGCTTCGCAAGAAGACTTCTTCCCAATGGTTTTCGGAAAACCTTTGACCCCCTATTCTGCTCAATTAGAGTCGTAATGTCTCTTGTATTTGAGCAGCGGAGGTCTCTGCGTATGAGTTTCCTCACCCGCTTGGAAAGAGCCTTCTGCTCTGGCGAAGCTGCTTGAGCCGCGGGCATCTCGCGCCTCCGCCTCATCAGATCCAAGGTTTCGGGAGAAATTTTGGACTGCTTAACTGGTCTCGTCGGCGTAAAATGTCTCCGACCCAGTGAATATACCGTCTTCACCACGTTGTCGGTCATCTGATCCACGTCGCCAGTGGTTTCCAGCGAATCGAATCGGTTTTGGAGTTCCAGTTGGAACTGCTCGGAACCACATAGTATTTGGGGCAGCGTGGGTCGGATAATAGATTTCATCAAGCGGACTCGCTCTTTGCGTAGACTTATATTCAGAGAGCCCCGCAGGAGCCGGTGGTCACTACCGGTGTTGAACCTATTAACCACTGAGACATCTCTGAATAAATGCCTTTTGTCCGCTATGATGAAATCTATCTCGTTCCTCGTCACAGTATCCGGGCTCTGCCATGTCCACCGCCTTTGGGGCTTCTTCTGAAAGAACGAGTTCATCAAGAAGAGCCCCTCCGATTCGAGGAAGTCGACAAGCATCTGCCCCCTGTGATTTCTGCGCCCCAATCCGTGTGGTCCGATTACCGATTCGTCGCGGTCTTGTACTCCCACTTTAGCGTTAAAGTCTCCCATAACAACGTTGTAGAAAGCCGAGGTCGTGCCATGCAGAGCTTTCGATATATCCTCATACAAGGCTTCGACCTCATCGTCAGAGTGTGTCGAGGTCGGCGCATATACCTGTATCACTTTCAGGGAGTACCTGTCAGTGAGTTTAAGTACAAGGTACGCTACCCGGGTCGACACACTGCTGACCTCTACAACGTTGTTACTGAGAGTCTTGTGGACCAGAAAACCGACGCCACCTTGGGAAGGACCATCACCTTCACGGAAGTAGAATAAGTGTCCGGAGTCCAGGATCATCGTGTCCTCACCCTGTCTTCGGACCTCAGACAACCCCAGGATACTCCATTTTATATGGCTTAGTTCTACTTCGAGTTCGGTGAGGTGATGGTCCAGCCGTAGACTGCGACCATTATACGTTGCCAGGTTCGTCACAAAGCAGCCTTCCGTACCCCGGAGATTCTTGGCACCCTCTGCCCCACCGTTACCGCAGCCGCTGCCGTGGCCGGGAATAGTGGGGCCGCCGGGAACTGAGGGCCGTATCCTTCTGCGCGCACTCATTGGGGGTGATTGCCCATAGTCACCACGCTGGGCATGCGGGTTGGTGACCGCAGGGCCGGCTCTATCGCACCGAAGACGCTGCTGCCCATCCTCGGCCTGTGTATTTGAAAAGCCAGCATTAGGATGGTTATCCCGCCATCTATCGGCTTCAACAGTTCCAAGATGGTGGTGGAACTGTGGTATCCCTTAGTCGCCTCTTACGACACCCACGGAAAGAGAGGGGGTGGCTAAATTCTTGATTGCCGAAGCCACACAGCAAGTTTAGTTCATAGGTAATTAATGATAATATATTTTCTGCTGAAGTAATAATGTCTGTGTAATAACAATATATAAAGGCAATAAAAAAGGGTACGGGCGTCTGAAAGCTCGTAGAGGAATTTTAATAGGCAAAAAAAAAATTGAATTATTTTGGTAATAACTTAATTTTTATTTTAATCTTATTCCAGATTAATTAGTCATAAATGGTTACTGGACTTTCTGTCACTGTTTGTTTTTTCAGAGCAACACATAGTTTGATTTGCCGTTTCCAACTCTAAGCAATCATTAAGATAGTCGAGTTGTCTTATACATAGTTTTACCCTAAATGTAATTACAAAGAAAAAAAAATTTTTTTTCTATTGTATTTGTTTAATACATTAATATAAAATCATTAAAAATATATATAAAGTTTACCGTTTTTTAAGTTTAAAAATATGTTGTTTTTTTTTTTTTTTAAATCGATATACTAATTTATTGATGCGATTACTATTTATTGAATTTTTACGTTAATTGAACAGATGTTTTGTTACGTCGATTTCTATATGTTAAACAAAACAAAAATATTCTACGTTCACACGTATGTATATGTTTAATGGGTACATTATTTGAGATGTATTCATGAGCAAATATTTCGCGAACTCTATTTACTGTAGGCGCTGCTCTGGAGGATTGCCTACCAAAAATATCGTCTTTGTCACGAGTTAGGCATTTCGAATAAAAACGATAATAATTGAAATTGCCATTTACAATCTTTTTTACAAACATGCTTTAATTTTTCTGCAATTTTGAAAACAGAACATTTTTGTTTGTATATTAAATGAATATAGTGTAGTAAATAATACTATTAGGCATATCCAATCACTCTTATAAGTAAATATATACAGCTATATATTATTGTAGAATGTTAAAATTTAGCTGCTATTATAAAGATATAAATAGAAATCATAGCATTTGTCTTAATATGAAAATATATTTACATTATATTCGATAGAAGAAGCCGAGAAATATGTCATGAATTTTAAGTAAGCAAAGGTATTTTATAACTTACCAATTTCATTTCTATTTATTCCGTTTGAACTTTATTTGATTGGAATCGACTGATTGCTTATTGGGTTGTTGGAAACATTTCAAGAAATTCTAATGTGCCATTGAATAGGTGACTAAATCGTCAAATATATTTACGAAATAATTAATTGATACATTTTATTCAGGCTTAATTGTTGATAAATCGGTTTTTACCATGGTTCCAAAATATAAGTCATTGACTCCATCTTACATACATTTAAATATAAATCAAGTGAATTCTTTGCCTACTTTTTTAATATAAAGCCCGAGCAAAGACTTTTAAATATTAATTTTATTAATGGGGATTAATAGTAAATAATTTTTTGTTTAAAATACATAGTTGGTTTTTAAATGAAAAATATTGAATAAGTTAGTAACAGTATATTTGGTTTCACCGACAAATGATGGGAAAATTATTATAACATTATTATGATGTCACGATACCATTTAATTAGTAGTATACTCGTACGATACCAGTCAAAAACAATCGGTATTTGTATCATGAACGAAACACTTGATCACAATGTTGGTAAATAAATTCAATCATTGACTTGAAGGAATCATTGACTTCTAGGGCAGTATCATCTAAAACTCTTGACCTAGAAGCATATCATTTATTATTTTCTCTTTCACTTTTTATTTTACTTTTATTTCATTTCACGTTATCCTTTTAATACATTTTAAACAATAGTTCTATTGTCGTCTATTCTCTATTGTTTAGGGTATTACGTTTTTTTTTGCATTTCAACATTTTTCTGTAAGCCATATAGTGTAAAAAGTCTAACTAAATGTTATACAACGATTTCATAAACATAAAATGTTTTTTTATATGTACATATGTTCTCGCTAGTAATTTTAAATCTAAAGGTTTAAGATCGTAAGCACACGGCGTATTTTAATGGCGCAGACGACGTGCGTTTTGGGTTCGCGCGTTTTCGGCGCCGTAGATGCTGATTGTTGCGTTTGCATCGCCTCAAACGCGCGTACAAAGGGGCGAAGAAAGGGCAGAGGAGAAGCAAGCGCTCACCAATCGCACGGAAGCTACGAGCGACTACAGCACGTCTGTATTGCTCTAACTGCGCGTATACGCGCAGTAAAGGCGCGTTCTACGCTCGCCCCGTGTGTATAGGTTACAAGGTTGCGTTCGAATATCGTTTGAAGCGTGTATACGTGCGTCATCTGCGAGTCGCCTGCGCTGTTAAAACACGCCGTGTGCTTCCGCTCTAACTAATTTTATTGTTTCATTTCTAAAGTTATTCTATTGATGTTGGATATTTGGACTGTCAATAGTTTGATAACCGTTCTGATGCAACGATAGGAGTAGTCGCCTTAGAGGGCGTTTAAGTATTACGTAACGCAATATAGGGGGTAGGAGGAGGTCTTGTAAAACGTTACGATGCATTACAATGGCGGGAGGGGGTTCATATAACACGTTACATGACATTGTTTTTTATTTATTTAAATTAATAATTAGGAAATTAAAGTCTCCCAAGTTAGCAACCCTTTTCGGGTTTACGTCGAGAACCTCGCGATTAAAACAATGACAAAGGTATTTTTTGCGACTTTCCGGTACCTTGCTCAACATAACTGTGTCTTTTAGGTAAAGATTGTAACTTGGGTGTTACATAACGCTTTGAAGTGGGGGGGCGGGTACAGGAAAACGTTACGGTGCGAGGGGAGAGAGGGTCAAAAATCTTCAAAAATTGCAATACGTAGTACTTAAACGCCCCCTTAGCGCAGGCGGTCGCGCGTTCGATTCCCGCTCGGGACAGACATTTCTATTTGTACAAATATTTGTTTCTGATCTGGGATTGTCCTAACGTATTAAAGAATTAAAGTTCGCCAAAAACTCCGCGAGTCCACAGAGGTATATGTCCTAAATGATTCTTCATGGTTGAATTAAAGCTATTATAAAATAAATTGCATCCGTGCGGAGCTAGTCTTTAATACTGTACCCTGAATAAAATTAGAATTAAGCCTTAAATTTATGAAATGGAAAATGTACTTTGCAATTGTAAGTTGTTGCCTCGTGTCCCCAGGTCCAATGTCTAAAATCACAAAGATAAATGTTCGTATAACTGAACTGAAATGAATCAGCCTGTAAACAACGCTTTGCTGGACAAAGTTAAGTGCTCTCCGAGGCCGGTGGGGAGACAGACAAGAACATACACCCAGACCAGAAACCAATATTTGTACAAATACAAATATCTGCCCTGAACGGAAATCGAACCTGCGACCGCTGGCGTTAAGGCGTTTAATTAAATTAAGGTTATAAGTTCTACCCTTGCCTGGCTCCAAGTCGTTTTCAATTATTGTATTTCTTCGATGTTTTCATATCGTGCCGCATTCATCATTTTTTAATGCCTGTTTTTTTACCATTAAAAGTCAGTAGTTGACGTGTTCAGAGCTCATCCATTAATGTCAGATAAGTAAGTTTAGTGCGGTCATTTGACAACTTGCTCTGAATTCGGTATTACGAACAGCGCCGTATCCGTGTAGCCCAGTCGAATTAGCTCAAAAACGGGCAAAGATTTACAAAAATTTTTAGCAGCAATTTTCCTTCGGATTTCTTTCTAAATGCAAAAATTAGGGGTACCAGAGTTTTCGCTTCATCCGCCATCTTGATTTAAAGGGTTGTTTTTTGTCTCTTGAATAACTCGTTCATTTTCAATTTTACACGGAGAAAAGTTATTTACCCCACACGTATGGGTTTGATAAAAAAATAAATTTTAAGTTTCAGTTGTAAGTATGGGGAATCCCCAAAATTTATTGTTTTTTTTCTATTTTTGTGTGAAAATCTTAATACGGTTCACAGAATAGATCTACTTACCAAGTTTCAACAGTATAGTTCTTATAGTTTCGGAAAAAAGTGGCTGTGACATATGGACGGACAGACAGACAGACATGACTAATCCATAAGGGTTCCGTTTTTTGCCATTTGGCTACCCTAAAAACCCAGAGACCACTAAAAAGAATTTTAGTTGTTTGCAGCAATCGAAAAACGTACAGAAAGTTTGAAACTACTGTATAAAGCCTTAAACACAATTAAGCCGACGTCTGTTGAAAAGGAGAGTGTTCTCCTAGTCCGGTGGCATTATTACAAAAAATAGAAAGAGATTGTCGGACAAAGCTATTGACGCTCTAATTTTTTTTAAAGCTTATCATATATTAATACGTGAAGCAAAAACATTGTACCCCCTTTTACGAAAATTACGCGGACGAAGAAGTATGAAATTTGGCACAGTTTAAGTTTATATGGCGAAGAAGTGCAGAATGCTAATATTTTTTATAATAATGCTCAAAAAATACATTAAATTAATTTAAAAAAAAAACACTACACACACTACGGCACACAGACATAATATATACAATGTACAAATATACACAAATTTTGTTTATTGTCAAAGTCTGTTGTCAACACGGTTTTAAATACAGGTCTTGCAACGAGTTTTTTATCCTACGCGGTTTTAAATACAGGTCTTACAACGAATTTTTTATCGATTTTTTTTGAATCACGGATCAGGTTCAATGACTGCTGCATATGCTCACCATGTTATGCGTAATCATGCCATTATGATTACGCATAACATGGTTAATTTCGACCTCTGGGCGACCACTAGTGCATAAAATATTATTTAAAAGGCTGATTTATAAGTCTATTTTATTATTTATCTTATTTAATTATGAAACAAATTTGTGATTATGAGAATTAACAATGTTGTGATTATGACCGATGATTAGATACTAGAATTACTACATAAGTAAAGTTATTAAGAATTAGTATGATTTTAACTAAGTTCGTTTTATAAGTATAAGATTTAACCGCTTAAAAGTGAAGCTGTGTGTGACTAAAATAAATAAACAAAGCAATTATAAAGACCGAAATTAACGTTAACGTTATTAATATTTAATTTTCTGTTTAAAAAATAGTTTTTGCAAAAAAAAAACCTTCTTTTAATACGTTTCACCAGAAATTAACTTCATTAAAATTCTTCAAAAAAGGCTTACCCCTCTTAAAAACAATAAAGAATTTTTTTTTTCTTAAAAGTCACGAAGTCTCTTGATTTCCCGGGACTTTGTAGGCTGTCTCGTGTCCAGGGACTTTGAAATTGTCGAGAATTCCCAAACCCTACGCGGGACAGTTATTTCTTTTTGTACATATATTTGTTTCCGGTTTAGGTGTAGGTCTTTGTGGGTCACCCCACTGTGCCTCGGACAGCACGTAAAGCCGTCGGTCCTGGTTGTTACCATAGATACCTGATAACGATCGTTACTCATACTAGGAAAATTATCCGCCAACCCGCAGTGGAGCAGCGTAGTGGATTAAGCTCCAAACCTTCCTCTATATGGAGAAGAGGCTTTTACTCAACAGTGAGTTGTTTACAAGCTGGTACAGTTCCAGATCCTAAATACAGCGCTTAAATTTTATAAGTCTAAGTAAGAGAAATCGAACACGTCATATAAAAATAAAAGCCATTGTTATAATTAAACTATAATTTAAATGTAATAAAGACTCATTATAGCTTATAAATGAAGGAATCGCAGTTGAATTGAATATCACGCGAGCAAGTTGTACTAGCGATATTTACGTTCAATATTCGACGTAGGTACACAATTAATTTAACGTTTCGTCTGTTTCATTATTATGCATCAGATGTTTTTTCATTAAATAAAGCGAAATAGCATGTTACTGTTAAAGCGAATCAAGCGAATCCGCTAATGACAATTTTTCTCACTTTGTAAATTTACTATCGGAAATTTACCTTGTGACCGGACTCTTTGTGATCGGATGTCTGACTGTTTTCAAAATATTAATTAAATTTTATAAGAGAGAGAGAATATAATTACTGATTCATTTCTATAAAATGAATTATGTGTTATAGCTCTTAACATTCCTCAACAAAAAATTTAACGCAAAATAATTTTTTTTATCTATATAATTAAGAAATATAAGTTTATATATTTAAAATATAATCGAATCGTTAAGTTATCTTCGACCTTGGAAATATTTACTTTTTTCCACAACGATTGCATTTATCGTAATCAATTTAAGTTTATACTCGGAGGAGTTCCGATTGAAGCTTCGTATCGAGTTATTTCCATCGGATACGGAGCCGTTTAAAAGAAATCTTTCGAATAAAAAGAAATTTTAAAAACATTTTGTTACGTATAGCTTTTTTGATTAGTGATAATAATTTTTTTTTTCATGTTTTGTTTTTTTATTAATTTAAACGCGCAAACAAATTACTATTTTTGTGTATAAAGACTATTAAGTACCTATAGGTATATTTCTGTTCATAATAATATAATATTCCAATAATAAAAAAAATCTTCTTGTCCAGTGAAGTCATCAGGGTCGATTGGATTGATACAAAAAACTAAATAAAGGTACCGATTTTTATTCCTTAACCACATTTTTATAAATAAGCGACCAAATATAAAATAATCTATTTCCAGAGCCCAGTATCACGTACTTCATGAGTAAATGGAGTGACGCTTTGACGAGCGTGTAATGGCCGCGTTATATCGGTTAATTTATTTTTAAATAAGCCATCTAAAATACGTTTTGTGAAGTTATTCACACAAATTATTGACACAATGATTTTTTTATAGTGTCATGTGGTGTTTGGTAGTTATTGGTTGTTAAGTAAGTCTCTTTACTTTCAAAGTTTCAAGTCAAACGGGAACTGTACTCGTAATCCATAAATATCGACTTAATATTTGAGTTGTAAATGAACAGAGCTAAGCTCAGTAATCAATACTCTCTTCCCATTTAGAGGGATGATTAGAGATTAATCCGCCACACGTTGGCGGATAATTCCCCTGCTAAGACTAAAGATCATTGTCAGTGTTTTATGATATCAACTGGGACCGACGACTATGAAAAACAAGGATAAAAGCAACAGAAACTTCTTAAAGCAATAAAAAATACAAAATAAGTGGGTATTCTTTTAACTTCTCAATATAAAAAAATGCAATAATAAAACTATCGCAGCTTAAAAGCGTAAGATTGTTTCAAATAGTTTCCGAAATTAGTGAGGATGAAAAAGAGCCAATATTTTATACAGATACCGAATGAATTTAACAACTGTGCTGGGTGGGGATAATGACTACACTACCTAACTTATTGAGGAGGTTAGAATGTGTCATTTGTTCATTGTGGGATCATGGAAACTGTACCGAGCTTAACAAAAATGCTCAAAATTTGGCCAAAAGAAAAAAAAAAAGAGACGACAAGCAGAAAAATAAAAACAAGAATAAAGTACTTACTTTTAATCTCGAGAGAGATGACCAATCCAGAGTTATACTTATGTTTATTTTCTTAATTTTGTTTGTTTAGAATTTATTAATTACTTTGTCTTCTTTTATAATTGACAAGACTGATATGATCTAAAGTAAATATTTTGGGAAAAATACCACTAGTTTGATTTTTATAGCATCTGATAAAAGTTATGGCCATCTCCTCTGAATTACCGTGAAATAAAAAATTTATGTTGAAATTTTTATTTAGATTCAACATATAACTGATCTGTAAATCGGAATTAATATCATTAATAGTAGTAATAGACACACAGATTTGGTCCGCCGGACCATATCCGCCCGCCGTACCGAATCCGTTCTCGCTACAGACGACAGGATCGGACAAGGGATGTTCATCGAGTATAGGTTTTTTTTTTTTTATATATAAATGTATGTCCACGGGCTCATTTTGCCCATGCCTTTTTTATTCCAGATTTAGGTATACTTAGTACAATGATAGCTGCTTACATTATTAAGGATTTAATTAAAAACTTAATGTCTCTAATGTTTAACATGAGTCCACCGACCAAAATATGTAGGTATTCTTAAATCTAATGACATGCATTTTTTTTTTTCATTTTTTTTTATACTTTAATTTGCTAATTGTATAATATGCTATTACTAACACTTAACTTATTTTCCTAATACTGGTTTTATAGCTATTTCTTATAAATATATTTCTAACAACTATGTCCTCGCACCGATGTTTTTACTCAACATATCGAGCACACTCTCAATGACGGCGGTATCTCTGTGATGAATCGCCATCTTGAGACTGTGCTCGAGGATTTCCTTTTCCGTGGTCTCCGCCGCCCTCGCCACAAAGCGACCGATTGCGTCATCACAGTCGTCGGTGTAATAGACACAGGTGTTAGTGTGTCTAGTCACCGCGACTACGGCGTGCGAAACGCTGTCGTGGATTCGGAGCCTCCTCGTCTTAGTCTGGAGGACGATGACGTCCTCGTAGGTCTGGCCCTGTGCCTCATGGATGGTTAAGACGCGCGATCCGTCGCCGGACCCATATCCCTGGTCAGTCAACAATCTCTTTTCATCTTGCGTAAAGACCAGGTATAGGGTCCGATCCCTTCCTACGAGGATACGCGCGCCTGTGAGGCTCTCCACTCGCAACGATCGGATCTTGGCGCTGGAGCTGTATATGGTTCCGTAGACCTCGCTGATGGCAAAGGCGACATCCTTAGGGTTGCGATGCGTGCATGACAACTCGCACGAGATGGTTGTTAGCAGGGTAGGTCTACAGTACCGCATTTCGAACAGGTTATCCCTGTCGATATACGGCAGCTGGTTTATATCTCCGATGAGGATCACCTTCTCTGCACCGGAAAGTCGGGCGGCCATTACTATGGCTCCGAAGTGGTTCATAAGGGCTTCGTCCACCGTTAGGCGGGTAATTGTCGAGCCCTCACGGAAACCATTTACCAAAACGGAGGCCATAGTGCGCACCTTTTGCTTGGCTTTGTTGCCATAGTGGTGGGCCAGTTTCTCTTTTAAGTCTTTGGCCGCCTCGACTGTGGTCGTGATCACGACCTCCGTATCCTCGTCGAAGTCCCTTACTATGCGAGTTGTCTTGCCGCATCCCGGTACTCCATTTATCCATTCCAGCGATGGGAGTCCCCAGGTCACGGATAGTAAGCCGGTTTCCCAGTCGTTCGAGATGGTTTTCGCCATCTGAAGTATCCGGTCCCCCAGCATTACTTTCGTGCATCTGGCCACTACCACCACCGGGTCCCCTTCGGGTGTTTCAAAGGTCTGCGGCTCCTCATCTTTCCCCTCAGACTCGACGGCGCTCACGAAGCCTGCTGTGCTGTTATATGCAGCCATATATGTACCCGACATCTTGCCCTTGAGTACTTGTCGGGTTTCGCTGTTATATGTATATGGCTGCTTGGGCTTCCTCGAGTTCCGCCTCCAGTAACCTTTGATGGTCGTACCGGTAGGTCTGCATGATCTTATTGCAGATGGCCAGGCTTACCTCGCGGTTTGCCTTTGTTATAGCCAGGAACTCGATTAGGGCGTTTTCCGCGTGTTGGAGCGGTGTGGACGCAGGTCTAAGTCTCGGTGGTGAAACCTGCCCCATGTCGGCTCTAGTTCGAGCGGTCGGTGACGCCTTCGGGTGCCTCGGACTGTCGTCTTTGGTGAACCTGTTTAGCGCCTCCGCTTGCCGCTCTTCTTGTTCCGCCTTTTTGGGAGAGGGGTGATGTGAGAGCTTATCTTGTTTTGGGGAGGTAGCATGGATAAATGTCGCTACTGCCATCGAACTTGGCCTAGACTCGGGTGCGGCCCTTTTTGAGAGTATAGGGTTGTCACACTTTTACTAATTAAAGATTGTTATTTATCACCAATTTCCTAGGTATTCATTAAAATTTTTACTTAAACACTGTTTCCTAGAACTTAACCGTAAATACGTAATACGAAAAAAGATTAGCTTATTGCAAAAATTTTCAAATTTTTAATTACTAATATACATTTAACAACCCTAAATTTTAGCACAGATGATTTTATGACAGATATTCTGAAACAATTAGTTTATTGCCAACATTAAAACAGCCAATATCCTAATAACTATTATATCATCCAAACGGATAATATAATGTTGTACCCACGAAGCAAATTGCTTCGTTCGTACCTACTGAATTTCATAATAACACTCCTATGTTTTGTTTTTTCAATGCCTTCTGCGCAAAGGGCTTACTCAACAGAGCCACATTCTTACTGCTCGATGCGTGGTATGTGTATGAATTTCAAAAAAAGAGCATCTGTATGAATTTCAAAAAAAAAAAGAACATTCATTCACGTGAATTTCACTACCAGTACGCCGCGCGCCGTAAAAAAAAAAAAGAAATTTAGACTAGGCTGTATGGACTATAGTCCTTTGCAACAACAACGTAAAAAGTAGGATATTCAAATCCCCGCCATTTTTCTTCGATTTTTTTATTGTTTTGTTTGGATACTGTTGATAATTAGGTATTAAAATACTCATGTGATACTATTATAAATCCATATTCGTGTTATAATACCCCGTATTATACAACAGTTGCATAAATAACTAAATTAACTAATATATGACGAGTAAAACCTCCGATAAAGTATGTTTTCATTAAAATAAATACGATAATATTTTCGAACAATTTTTCATAGATAAGAAATACATTTTATACGTGTCATGTCTCAAAAAATAAATAAAAATATAATATAACAATACAACGTTAAACTTTATTAAATATTTAGAGATTAATTTCATTAAAACTTTAATAATTTCCCATCTGATCTACCTCACTATTATTACAATGTTTGTACCCTTGTTTCATAATTACAGTGGGTTAAAGTTATATGTACATTGTCATACATTATTGTTTGATTGCGAATTATTAATTTAATGTAAACACACAACACCAATTACTTTAGTTATGAAATCTATACGACTTTTAACAAAATTACATAGGTTACTGGCCTATGGTTATCAAAATCAAAATAGGTCAAAATAGTTATATGTATAGGATAAATTTATTGGTTACTAAATTTTGATTTTTTTTTTAAATAAACTGATTTGAAAATAAATTTAACTCTATTTGGTAATAGTGCTAGGGCTAGTGTGTTTTTCCATCCTTGAAGGCGCGGAGGTTAGAAGCTATCGCCTGCTGTTACACTGTACTGTACGCACAGGCAGGCAGATGCTTTGTCTTTGTTATGCGATAGCGAAGATGCTGCCTTTTCTTCTAAAATGTCTTATTACTAAGCATATGTCATTAATTTAGCCACTAAAAAGCAAGGTTCCATGATATATGTATGTACTTACACTTCTCTACTACATACTTTTTAATCCTGATGCTCCTAAATACCTTAAAGAACGTTTCACCTTTCTTTGTAATTCCCGCGAACGTTCCCTACGGTCAGATTTAAATTTACTTTTAAAAACTCCTTCCCACTCAACTTCCTTCTACTCTAATTCCTTCACCGTCAAAGCTGTCCGCCTGTGGAACTCTCTTCCGATTCCAATAAGACAAGCTCAATCGCTTACTTGTTTTAAGAGCTGTCTTAAGCAGCACTATTTGTCGCTAAATACACCATGAATTTCTTAGTCATTATGTATGTATGTATATGTATGTATATTCGTATGTATATATATATATATATGTATGTATGTATGTATTTATTTATGTATGTATATATTTATGTATATTTAAGTGTTTGTGTATACATGTATATTTTGATATTTGCTTTATTTCGTATGTTTACTTATGTTATATTGTTTTGTCTAATTTCTCTTATCTTTGTGCACTTCCTAACCGCTGCTATTATATCGTGTCCTATGCCCAAAGGTTGTCTGGAAGAGATTGCTCTTTTAGCGATAAGACCGCCTTTGTACATCTTTTACTGCATAAATACTGTATTTGTTTTTATTATGGTGTACAATAAAGAGTATTATTATTATTAATTGCTACACTCCACCCGTTCAAGATATACATATACACATATAAATAAATATAATACAATACTTATATAAGGAGTATAATAAATTTACATAAACTTACTTAGATAAATATAAGCGGGTGGAGGATTACGCCCCGGCAGGGAGATCAAACGGCCGGGGGTTAGGTTACAACGGATCAAACGGCCGGGGGTATTATTATTATTATCACAATAGCTACACTCCACCCGTTCAATATATACATATACACATATATAATATAATATAATACAATATATAAGGAATATAATAAATTTACATAAATTTACACAGATAAATATAAGCGGGTGGAGGATTACGCCCCGGCAGGGAGATCAAACGGCCGGGGGTTAGGGTTGTAGGCTGAGAAATCGGCGGACAACCCTAGCCGAGTCGAGTAATACCGCCTTCTGCATCCTGGCTGCGAGCGAACCGTCACAGATACCCAGCTGCCTCAGGTGGTGAGCGAGGCTAACCGGGATCAAACCGTTGGCAGATATCACGATAGGGATGATTTCAGTGGACTCAACACCCCACATGTCGACAATCTCGTGTGCCAAATCCAGATATTTACGCTTTTTCTCTGTTTCGGCTTTCACGAGGTTCTCGTCATGAGGGATGGTAATGTCCACTAAAAACACCCTCGACTGTGCCCTATCCATCACCACGATATCAGGCTTGTTCGCCAGTATCGTCCTGTCCGTGGCAATAGGCAGGTCCCAGTAGAGCCGGACTCCGTCGCGTTCGAGTACTGGCACCGGTGTGTACTGGTAATACGGCATCCTCTGTTCCAAGAAACAATACATAAGAGCAAGCTCTTGATGAAGAATTTTGGCCACTTGGTTATGTCTGTGCAAGTACTCAGTGTTGGCAAGCGCTGAACACCCCGAAAGCACATGTCTGAGTGACTCGCCGGGATGACGACAAGCTCGACAGAAGTCGGGAGTGCCATCCTTCAGAATGTGCTTCCGGTAGTTGTTCGTCTTAACCACCTGATCCTGTATTGCACAGACAAAACCTTCGGTTTCCCCAAAGAGGTCCCCGAATCGCAGCCACTGCACGGAGGCCTTAACATCCACGTGAGGTGCGTGGAGCGCCTTGTAAAACCGTCCATGCAGCTCCTTCTCCATCCATACGGTCTCCCGGTCAGAGGTGCTAAGCACTACCGGTCTTCGCCATTCCTCTTTGGCCAGGGATAACGGGGTGAGACCTTTGTCACATACTACAACATCACCATGGATAGCGCTCTCCCTCCTCGTCTCAAAGTAGGTCCTGAGGCTGCACACCTCCCGGTTATGCATGGACTTGGCGCTTAATAGGCCTCGGCCACCACACTTCCGTGGGATGTACAGTCTCATGACCGACGATTTCGGGTGATGCATGCGATGGTGAGTCATAGTCGTGCGGACTCTTCTGTCCAGGGCGTCGAGTTCGGTCTGAGTCCATCTGAGCACGCCAAATGTGTACAAGAGAGTGGGCATGACCCAGCCGTTATAAGCTCGGACCTTGTTGGCGCCCGACAAGTAGCTCCGAAGAACTTTTGTCAGCCGTCCAAAAAAGACCTCGCAAACAGCCTGTTTCATATCCACCTCCTGCACCCCTATGCATTGTGACATGCCCAGATACCGGTAAGATTCAGCTTCGGAGAGGGTCTTGAAGTTAGAAAGCTCTAGGCTAATTTCAGCCGATTGCGTCACCTGTCCCCTATCTACATGCACGACCGCACACTTGTCCACTCCAAGCTGCATCCTGATGGAGCCGCTGAACTCAGTAGTGATTTTCAGCAACTCCATAAGGCGTGCAGGATTAGGTGCCAGCAGCTTGAGGTCATCCATGTAGAGAAGGTGGGAGACTTTAGTACCTCCTCTCCGAAACTGAAAGCCTGTCCCCGAACGCTCCAGCAGAGTGCTTAAAGGGTTCAAGGACAAGCAAAACCAAAGTGGGCTCAGACAATCACCCTGGAAAATACCCCTTCGTATCCGGATTCGGTCATCGGCACCCGTCGTCAGTCTCTCGCCCTGGAGACAAAGGATCGTACTCCATTGCCCCATGCATACTTCGAGGAAGTCTCGAACTGCACCGTCGATCTTGTACAGCTCGAGGACCCTCAGAAGCCATGAATGAGGCACCGAGTCGAATGCCTTCTTGTAGTCGATCCAGGCAGCAGAGAAGTTCCGACGGTTGCGTTTGACAAGCTGTTATATTATTATTATTATTATTATTATTATTACTTATATAAAACTCTTGTTTACTTGACTATTGAAATTCTAATTGTAATTCCCTATAACCCTTCTCCTACATGGAGAAGAAGCCTTTGCCCAGCAGTGGGACGCTTACGGGCTGATTCAGTTCAAGTGTAATGAAAAAATAATCATAGGTAAAATTTCGTATATTGTTCTATATTATGAACAATTGACTATAATGCTAAAAGATTCAATATTGTTTCCTTGATATAAATTGCATTATGAGATCAAAATTAAAGGCTTAGTCATGAGGGCCTCACAAGTATATATTTATTATTTAAAATACCTGAACGTTGATTATGTTGTATTATATGAAATATTCGATATTGTCGAACCTTGCTTTAAACCATTTTCATCATTAGTGTGTTGTGTATAAAATATTTGAAAATCGAGTCTGGATTGTAATACAATATATATATATATATATATATATATATATATATATATATATATATATATATATATATATATATATATATATATATATATATATATTGTTATTTAAGCTATTTAATCATGGTTGATCATCACACAAATTGCGTTTTTGCCATGAGTTTACACCAACGAACTTTGTGCATATGGAACGTGTATTCGTCGAGTTATAATTGGAACGAAAGCTGCTATAATATGCTTATTTGTGTATATTATAATTATATAAACGTATGAATAATTTCATAAAAATATCCTTGATTATAATTAGATCTATTAAATTACTTGGCATGTGGATAATAGGATTTATACAGAGGAATTTGCACGTAATGTTTCGTGTCGACCGAGTATTAATACGATATACGTTGAAAAAAAAAATTCGTGGTATTGTTCTGAAAATTTTACTCGCAAAAATAAATAGAACTTAAAAAAAATAAAATAAATAAATCTAATATTTTTTCCATTTTGTAACGACCTTATACAATCAATTTATATTTTTAATAATCCTAAAAAATTGTAAATACATAGTCTTGCCCTAAATATTATTAGGTACATGGAAAAAATCATTTTTTCTATTGCACGTTACATTCATTACTATTACAGTGTGTTAGTTTAATACATTAATATAAAACCATTAAAAATATAATAAGCTTATTCGAAGTGGTCTCCATTGGCTGCATCACAGTCCTTTAAACATTGAGGCCAGTTATCAATAGAAGCACGCACTCGTTCAATGGGAAAATTCTTCACTGCCAATCTTATGGATTGTTTTAGGGACTTCAAACTATCATGAAATTGAGAGCAAGCCATACTCTTTAAAACTGACCAGAAAAAATAAAAAATGAAAATCATAATTCGGTGGATTAAAATTAGGACTAGAAAACGGCCAGTCTTCAGCTCTGATGAAGTCTGGAACGTTGGTTTCTACCCAAGATTGGGTGGATCGAGCTTTATAACCCGGCGCCAAATCTTGCTGAAAGGAACTTTCTTTGTTATTGAACATGGTGATGTTAAGGGGAATGGTATCTTGATATGCCGATGTTTTGATACCTTTTTCAGACAAATATGGCTCAGTCACTCCTTCATAGCTAACACCAAACCATCACTGAAATCGGATAATGCCCACTTTGTACTGTGTCGAATAGTTAGGAACCTTTCTTAGGGCTTTGAGCATAAATACGGTCATTTTGTTTGTTAAAGTATTGCTCAATTGTAAAAATTTTCTTATCCGTAAACAAAATTTTTCTGTGACCTCCCTTTGCGTACCGCTTAAGTAGTTGTTTTGATTTTATTACCCTTTTCTTTTTTAAATCATCAGTTACGAAATGGCCAGTGCGTCTCTTATAGGCTGCAAGTCCTAAGTCATAAGTCTATCTTCATCTCCCGAGATAAAGTCTTTTGCTTTCGTACAGGATTTCTACGAATTCTTTCTCTTACTGCTTTGATCGCCTTTTCTTACGAACACTACGTGGACGGCCAGATATTTTTCTGTCACAAGCAGACGATATTTCATTGTACCTATCAATAGCCCGGTACACAAACATTTGACTAATACCAAGCGTATGGAGAGTTTAAAAAATTGTATTTGGTTCCATACCTACTTTATGTAATGCAATCACAGCGATTCGGTACTTTTTATCACCCCACTCTATTTTAATATCACAAAACTAGCGGCCCGCCCCGGCTTCGCACGGGTCTTTAACTAAAATTTAAAAAATTATACATTTATATTTTTTATCACCTACACCTGCGTCGATACTGGAAAATATTTTATAATAGACGGATTGAGTGACAGATTTATTATATCTATATACATACATACATACATACATACATACATACATACATACATACATACATATATACATACATACATATATACATACATACATACATACATACATATATATGTATATAGATAGTACGGATGAAACATTTGAACTGTTTTTTTATTAATTATTTTCTCATTGATGAATACCATATTTTAATAAGTAGTATTCCCGACGAAGACAAATCCAAAAACACAAAAATCATAAAAATCGTTCCACTCGCTCTCGAGTTATAAACGGTGTAACTAACACGACTTTATATATATATATATATATATAGATTACAACTTAAATAGCTATAACCACCATCCAACTTTGTACAATAAACAAACAAATAACGACCAAATATTTTAAATTTTAACAACGAACAAACAATCAAGACCGTAGTACCCTAAAGTATTTAATTATATACAAGAAAAGAAAAACAGATTTTTAAATACGGGCGAGTGTCATTCTTTTGGCCGAAGTTTTGGTCAGCGCGATTCAAAAATTTATATTACGTATTCTGCGCCATCTATGGTATAATTGTAGAATATCGTTTTTATATTTAGTGACATTTAACATAATTAATATTTAAAATAATAGTATATTAATTGAAAATGATGTTTATCTAAAATATTAAAACGATTTCTATTCCTATCCGACATATTTAGTAAACTTTTAAGTTTAACAAAATAATAACTCAAATATAAGTTTTGTGAGTTTTAAAGATTCCTTAGACCAGATGGCGTTGGCGGCGTAGGTACCTATTTCTATTTTCTTAAATATTTATTTTTAAATTTAATTACAATGAAACAAAAACTAAATTATACTGTGAGTTATTTCTAATTTTTATGTATTAAAGTTATTAACATTGGTTTTGTACTTTTTACGTGATACGTGATCAGAGAAAAACACGATAAGAGATGGCGCTGATACAAAAAAATACGCGCTATTGAAATTTATTCTTGATGATATATAGTGTATTAATAAAACGGAGGTTTTAACAAATTTATTATTTGTATAGATGTCTTACAATGTATTGGCGTGAAAATTAGAAAAAACAATGAACAATCACATAAAAATGACAGATTCCAAATTCAAACGTAGTATTTCAGATTATGTAATTCCACTTTCAGATTATTTATATCAGTTTCGTGTTTTGGTTTATGACTAAACAAAAATATACTATTTATTAATATATTATACAGTTTGAGAAAATCTTGCTAATGCGTTTTTGCTATAATAAAAGCTTCTTATAGAATCTTTTTACTCGGCTTTTGACTACGTTAACTACTTAATGGACTATGTGTATTATTATTATCGTATCACTTTGTCTTGCGGGTTGTAACTACGTTATCTTGTATACCTCGCCACACTTTAAGCCGATCTCAGCTATTATCAATAACCTAATTCACCTATCGATCGATGGCAACCTTAGAGGTGGTCTAAAGTATGCTTTATAATTAAAAATAATAACATTAATTTTAAATTATTTCTCGTAATTAAAAGTAGAACAACTTGTTCAAAACATTTTATTTCTTATTTTAGTTTCGGAACAAGAACAGATTAGAAGCGATAATGTTATTTTTGGATACCCTTAATTAATAGAGCTCGAAAATATTATATTCGGTTTATTTATATTCGTAATAAATAAATAATAAACGCTTCATTTAATTCTATTGCGTCTTAAAAAATTAACCGTTTCTATCAATTTTCAAGATTTAATTTATCGTCGTTATCTACCTTACTATTAACAAACAAAAGCTTACAGTAAGTAAACACAGGTTTAAGTCAAAGTTTTTAATTACTAAATAAAACTAAACATACTAGCAAAAGTTGTAAGTTCGGCCGCACCGATAATCCCTTCGGCGTATTCTCCATCCCACGTGATATTGGCGAATCATTTATGCTATTTTGGCAATATTGAAAGTCATCAAACCGAATGACTGAATAAAATTAAATTCTATATAATTTTATTGTTACATTGTGGCAAACATCGATTTGGATAGATTTATTGAATGATAAAAAAGTTTAGTGAAATTGTGTGAATATTCGGATAAATATGGCTGCGAGAAAAAGAAAAGGCATTTTATTAGTCGTTTTAAATGACAAAGTATTTACTTTTATGTGGAAAGTTATAGAATACAAAATTCATAATTGAAAGAAAAATTTATCTAGTCCCATCGACAGAAAGACAAATGATTTTAGAATCAGGTAATGAGTAAAAATTTAAAACAATATCATCAAATCCATTTTTCTCCTAAAATGACTAAACATATTTAAATTAAAAGTATTGTTTATATCGTATGCTTATGTTACGACAAAGTTAAAATGTGTGATGGAATAAGACGATATAAAGTCCATTAAAATAGATTGGTCCTCCTTTTATCGTCTGCTTAAAAATTTTATACTCATTCTTAGTATTTTTAAACGTAATTCATATCTAATTAGATTTTTTTTTCCGGATTAGTCCGTTTTGTTAACATGAGATTTATAGTAAGTTTACTACGCATCTTTGGAGTAGAGCAATATTCAAAAACGTCTACGTAGAGATTCGTGTGAAATGTCTTAAGTTTTCTTTCACTAATGAATATAAGTAATACGATAGTCGAATTATAATTTGTTACAACTTTAGTGTTTCAAATTTTCATATGGGAACGCGATCACTGCAGATAAGACAAAATATGCAAAGTTTCATATCTTCGACACTAACCCGTGAGGAGTTTCTACACAAGGGGTCGACGTTGTTACGTTGTCAGTAATCATAGACTCATACATATTTATGCAACATCTAACTAAATTTAGTACCAAAATGTGCCTCAAACTTTAAACGCAAAATTTGATTATATACACCGATGTTTCAATTTACATAATTTAATCTTGTTCTTCAACATATATAATAGAATTATAAATTATTTTCCTTTTCATATGTACTAACTACATTAATTGTCAAGAGTTTTTAGTTCTTCATGTGTCTTAGGTAACAATAACATATAGGTAATAGTGTATCACACACCCGCAGATACATATTCTATAACAGAAAAACATCAAATATTTAGTATCTAATATTGTATTATTTAAAAAAAATAATGTATTATTATTTTTAAATAATACCATATTATTAATTACACCATTTTGTTATATTAAATGAGAAAATTGATAAAAAAAATTAATGTTAATTTTTGGGTTAATTGTTAGAAAAACTTTTATTTATCAAAATATATGACTAAGGTTTTAAAAAGGTTTAAAAATTACTGGCTACATTTTAGATGTTTGATGGCCAGCTTTTTGGTAATTTTCGTCTGTTTCATTCACACTGGGATATAAAATGGAAAACTTAGAAAGTTTCGTTGCACAGTGAGTTTGTCAAACGTAACAATGCTTCTAATTCTAATAAACGAATAAAACAATTATTTATTACGACTTAGTTATAAAATCAGTTAGTTCACTAAAACTGTGTTGGAAACGACAAGCAAAGTATTGTTTTAGTTTATTGTGCAAAGTTGTTAGATACTCCATTATTTCATTTTGTGACAACTACTTAGTTTATTTTGAAATTGTAGACAGTATTTTGTAATACTTTATAAGTTATTTTATATTTATACTACTTAAGAAGAAACATTTATTTATTGATTCTTCGTAAATAAAATTTAAAATCACTGAACTCTTTTTAATAATAATTCCTTAATCATTAGCTACATGATCCAGAAGTAATATAGGTATAGAATTACTTTATGTTACTATTAATCATAGAGGATCAGTGAGGAGTGGAACCGTGAGAGATGTTTCGTTCAATAACATGCACATCATGACATCAATATTATAGTTTAGCTTCACGAGTAACCATATATTGTTACATTTTTCTAGTAAATGTTAAGATTTGGTATTAGCTAAATTTTATTGTAATTACGGTTTATTTAAGAACGACAGTCAACCCTATACGCGTGAGAAAAATAGTCCCACCCTCCAGGAGGTGACCAGAGGTGCTCAGCCATGTGGGCTAATTAATGCTTTCATCACACCTTTACCTTTTTATTTTCACACTTCAGGCGCGTAACCGCCTCGTGCTTTAATCGTCTACCTTTTTGAAAAGTTCTAATGAATTCTTATTTCACGAAATGAAATTATTTATATATCCGAAATGTAATACTGAATGGTTTTCTTAGAATTTTTGTTACAAAGTTAACGAAAAAAAATAATTTAATATTATCATCAGATGATCCATATTTCGTGACAAAAAAAAACTTCTTGAATTTTTCTAAAAGTTTTCAGTTGTGTATGCAAATTTGACAACTTTTCTATCCTTAAAATTAGGAAACTGTCGAGTGATGCGTTTAACAATAAAAAAATTTGCACTAGCTCTATGTACGAACTTAATAATTTTACCGCCGGGAGAGACATAAAGATTTATAAAAAAATCTTAATAATGAAAAAAAAAACGTATAAAAAATGTATGTAAATTTAAATTAATATTTATATTTTAATAATTTTTATATTTCTGCGTTTCAGTGGTACTCTATAAATGTTTCTATTACTAAGCAGCAGCAAATAATAAAACACCTGGATCTACAAATTCTAAACTAGACTAGAATTTTCAAGTACATTTGCATAAAAATATTTCATGTGTTCGTGAGGAGAAACAATATGAAATACTGAATGATAAGAGAACATGGATTTCTATTTTCGGTAACTGGAAAAAAGACATATTGAATTTTTTAACATAAAAAATAGAAGCTTACGTAACAAAAATAAATAAATATATAAATAAACAAACAGGTTATAAAGTCGAGTTTACCCATACTCATACGTCATACTTACTTTGTCAGTTGATCAAATATTATATTTCCAAAATATCGTTAAAATTTTCAAGGAGTAATTATTGATAACTAAAAATCTTTTCATATCCGTAACTTGTATAATTACGATAGAACTTCACGTACAGATAAGTTAATTTAAATATAAATAAGGACTCTTCCACCTCCTTCTCCCTTAACATTAATATCTAGATTATTATTTATACATTTAGAATTTCAAAGTAAGTACGTAAAATGTTTCGTCAATATCTACAAACATAATTACAAATATCAAGTCGAAGAAAATCTTATAAAACCGACAAAAATAATATAATTTGTAGGAAGTAAAATAAATAATTTTTTTAATTCTTAAATAATGAGTTATCCTTACAGATATTTGAAATATCCTGGTCTATTGTGATTTTATTTTTGGAAATAGAACTTAATATTTTGCTTTATAATAAATAATAAAATATTTATTTCGAAATTTTACAATATTATACATATTTACAAGGCAATAAGGCTAAGGCTTAAACTAATTATTTACAGACAATTTTGGTATAAATCATGTCCTCATGGAATGGCGCCAAGAATGCTGGCAGCATGTCCCCATTGAATCGCTATTTGAATTCTCTGGGCAAAAAATGCACCAACCCTCCTGTCACATCAACTTTCAGCTTCCTTTACTTCCAAAGCCTACTTGTATTAGTTGAAATTTTGTTTTTAGGGAGGAGATGTTATGTGCCTACATGCTAATTTAGATGCCAAATAGCGAAATGTGGTCCTTATAGCAATTGGACGGATACTACCGTATTTTTTTTGTTGTTAAGGGCTCATTATCTTGCACCATAAATATCTGATAACATCAATTTACAAAGTTTACAACCAGAAAACTCATTGGTGATGAGATGCTTACTTCAAGACAGCTCCAGAGCCTCGAACATCGCCGACTGGTTGCTAGTCTGTGTGTCTTTTACAGGTTACATTTCGGTGAGTGTGCACAGGAATTGCATCAATTAATTCCCCCAGCACCATTCCACCATCGGACAACTCGACGAGGGCAGGGGTTCCATCCATACGTGGTCGACATTCCTCCGGTTCGTACCTCGCGGTTCGCATCATCTTTCATTATTAGAACTGCAAAGGAATGGAATTCTCTTCCTGCGTCACTGTTTCCCGATGCGTACAACCTAGGGATTTTTAAGGCAAGAGTGAACAGGCATTATTTGAGTTTGCGTGCTTCACCTTAGACCTCATCATTGTTTACCATCAGACAAGATTGAGGTCAAACGCACTCAAATTTCCAATAAAAAAAAAAAAAAAAAAAAAAAGTTTGGTTACGTCATTCAAGAGAGCCCTAATTATTACGAGTGACAGTTTATATGCGGCTGTGTGGCATCAATAAAATTAAGTTCATGTTTCCAATGTAAACCAATCAAGGCTGAATTTCCGAAATCGACATGAATTTTAAAAGAACAAATAATTTAAAGATTAAAATGCTAGTACGCTAGTATGCTATACGAAGTACATATTTTATTTATATAACTATGTACTATATTAATACAACTAATCAAATAAATATTCACAAAAACATTCTTATCTAGTCTCTTTACGTTTTCTTTTTTTAATAAGTAACAAAAATATCCACGGGCTTATATTTGCCCGTGCCTTTTTTTATTAAATGTATGAAATTGTTAGTATTTTTTTTTTTCATGCGTATTATAGACTTAACTAGACTTAAGATCTCTATGACGCGAGTCCATTAACTGACCGTAATATTTATTTTTTCTAAATACATAAATATATACAATTTTGTTTCTTTTTTTTTGTTTTTTTTTTTTCCACTGCTCGACTGACTGTATTGTGCGGTTTGAGCCGAAAGGTGGAGTATCTTACTTCCCTCCCTTGGTCCCACCACGTCAGGGCCATCGTCGTCGGTGAATACTAATGGGCAAACGATGTGATGTTCCTCAAGGGTTTCGGAGTTCAGACCCACCGAGCGCCCTTACTCAGTTGTTTCGAGCAGAGATGGATGGGGATTCTGTATTGGTCCCACCCTGCGCTCCAGCTCCCTTCCCGGTGGTAGAAGGTCAACGCAGTGACCTTTCTTGGTCTCATAGAGCATGGTGGCCTCCTGGATCCGAAGGTCAAGTGGGAGTAAGCCTGATAGGACGAATGCCGATATTAGAGA
This sequence comes from Euphydryas editha, assembly GCA_036937285.1. Classification (NCBI taxonomy): domain Eukaryota; kingdom Metazoa; phylum Arthropoda; class Insecta; order Lepidoptera; family Nymphalidae; genus Euphydryas; species Euphydryas editha. The sequence goes on from JAUPFZ010000005.1 coordinate 4,669,193, forward strand.
CACCGTTCTATACGTTTTGCAGTTTTTCTGGGCAAAGCCTCTCTGTAGTGAGTCTGTTTCCTTATCGACAACTTTTCTATTGAAAGAGACCATGCACTTGCTGCGTATAGGACGATGGGCTCTATCTTCGCCACGTATATGGTCCTCACTGTCTCTCCGTTTAGACCTCAAGACATTTTCGCCGCGCATGCGAATTGTGTATAAATGTCTGTCTGAAAGTGAGCTTAGAATCCAAGATGAGCCCCAGCAGTTTTATTTTTTCTACAAGCCTCAGCCGAGTGCCAGACATGTGAACTAAGGGGTTATCGTATTTGAGCTTCGTGCCATGACCATCGCATTTGTTTTGTGTGCAGCGAAGCTCAATTTATTGTGATTTCCCCAGTCTTGGACGCCAACTAAGGTGGTTTCGGCTGAAACCTGCAGATTGCTGATTTAATGGCTCGAAAAAACGAGGACCACGTCGTCCGAAAAAGTCTGTCAGTATAATCCCATATCATTGACTTCCCTCAGGAGTGAATCCAGAATAAGGTTCCAGAAGGTCGGTCCACCAATGGGGACCCTCAGTGTCCAAACCTTTCATGGTTTCCTTCTCACAGGATGCCCTGACGTAGTTTACTATGACTTTTCGGTCCTGTGGCTAGGATGCCACCATGGAATATAAGTTATTCGGGCAATGTTTTGTCTACTTACGATTATATTATGTTAATAAATAATGAAAATATACATGTATAATATTTTATGTTTTAATTAGTACCTTAAAATAAGAATATACGAAGCGTTCAATCTACACGCGCAATCTTCATTGAAGATACCATTTTTTTTTATCGCTGGGCATTTACGCATCCCGCCGCCCAAAAGCGACAGGTATGTGGGACTCGCTGAGATGGCAGAGCGTGCCAGAATACCGCACTAAAACCCAGCGGTGCCCTCATCATCGTAGTGGGGCGCCACGGGATCGCGTTCGCATGGAACCGTCACGCCCCGACGGTTGGCCCGCTTATGCGGACCGCCTTCGCCTGTAGAGCGCTCGCGGGCACCGTGAGCGCTCCATTGCCCTAGTGGCGAGTGGGAGGATTATAGGTGCCCCTCCCACTCTAGTGCGGAGGGTGAAGGAGCGCGTAGCGGAGTCTCCTCCTCCCCGGTCGTCTCCTGCGGAGCGGGTCAGCGTTAACGTCTGCTTCACGCTCCCGCTCCGCAGCCTCCTTCAAAGCCATGACCTCCTCGCAAAAGGAGGTCACAGCCGACCAGCACCTCTCGCTGCCGAGCATGCAGCGGATCACGCTCGACAACGAGAGGTCTCCGCCTATCACGGCCACCAGGGCATGGCGCTGGGGCCCCCAGGCGGCGCACTCCTCGAGAGTGTGACGCGCCGTGTCTATCGGTGCGCCACACTCGTGACAGGCAGGTGTGGCTTCCCTTCTCGCAATTTGATGCAGGTACTTACCAAAGCACCCGTGCCCGGTAAGTACCTGCGTCAGTCAGAAGGTCAGCACCCCGTGCTGCCTTCTGACCCAGCGACGGAGATGTGGACGAATAGCATCCACCGTCGCTAGGCCCGCCGCTGGGGACTCCAGGTCCTCCTTCCACCATTGGATCAGGACTCTCTGAGCCTGAGCCCTGATCGGAGCCGTCTGGTCCGCACTTGGGACTTGTCCTCTAGCTCTGAGGCTCGACCGGAAACGGTACACTTCCGCGAGTACCTCCGCCTGGAGTTCCCAGGGCGGATCATTCGCGAGAAGTGTTGCCGCCGTCCATGACACCGTACGGTATCCACGTATCGCCCTCACCGCTATGACCCTCTGAGGCCTCCTCAAAGGGGTCTTGTTTCGAGTGGTGAGTGCGTCACACCAAATGGGTGCACCGTACAGCGCCATCATTGAAGATACCATACTACTGTACTGTGTGTTTTACTGTTAAAAACGCAAGCAAACGTTTTTGTTAGTTTGCTACAGTGAAACTCAAATTGATGGCTTTAGACGTTAATTATAATTATACACTTGTGTTGGCCTACCTACTACCTAGTTTCTTGCTAAAATAACAGACTGACCCAAAAACAGCATTTAAAAATAATAAATACTAAGTTATGTACTTTGTTATGCGGTTTTAAAGTACTTTTAAATAAATGTTAGAATTATTGTGGCTTATATTTTTTAGCTTATTAAATATAACTCATTAATGTGTCTTAACTTATTAAATGTAGATGCGTAACTTTTAAAATATTTTTATTTTATTTGGATAAACTTGTAGCCGTAATAAACATTTTATTTTTTCTATATAGAGTCAAGGTAACCAAAACAATATAAAATACTTATTTTTATTGTATCATTAGTTTCAGATATTTTTAAAAGAAACGTAGTTTTTTCATTATTTTATCAGAGACAGTAATTATATTTGTTTGTTAATTAAAATATCATCAAAGGTTATTTTAATTATTCCTATTTAATACAACGGCGTAAATATAAATTATTTTGTACATCGCTAAAGAACTTATTATTTTCCAACTTTGTTGTTTATTCGATGAATTCGTTGATGTCTGTATGTTTAAGCACGTAAACATAATTAATTAATCCTTACGTGTACGATTACAAAGTAAGAAACAACTAATTATTTATATTCATGGAATTTTCTTTGAATATACAAAAACCTTTCACTTTGTTATCGTTTTTGATGAAAAATATATTGTATCTAATGTTTTACAATAATCGATATGTTATTATTAACAAATTGTTGTTAACAATGTTACAATTGTTTAATAATACGAAACAAAAAAAATATCTAAAAATTGAAGTTTCTCAAAAAATTAGGAAAGGAATATTAGGACTTGTGTAAAGTACTAATGATTTTATTACCAAACTAGTGATTAATTTTCGTAAGATTTTGTTGAGACGAATAGTTTAAAGATTTCGTTAATTTTTCGGTTTCAAAAATGGTAAAAATAATTTTAATTTAAAATGGTCACAATATAAGATATATTTTTTTAAAGACAAAATACAGATTAAAAATATATATTATTAAATTTTTAATTATTCTCATTTAATAATGTTTAAAATTAAGAAATAATTACTAAATTAAAAATAATAAAAATATAATAGAAAAAAATAAAATAACATTTAGTAGAAATGTATCACGATTTTGTTTTTGTTTTTGTTTTGTAATTCGCGAAGTCAGTTGGAACTTAGAGAGTCAGTATATTATAAATTGAGTAGGATTCGTTATACTCGTAAAATGACGAGTAATTAAATGATATAAGTATTTGTACGAGGGATAATATTTATAATGATTGTATTTTTAAATTATTTAAATCCAGGCTTATAATCTTAAATGTTAGAATTTCACTAAAAATAAGTATTACCCGATAATTTGTCTTTTTATATTTTTGCAATTTACTCAATCTCGCATATAATTTTAATGTGATAATAATTATACCAATGTAAGAGACGAAAACGCTCGGATTGCGTCATTCATTCTCAATACTGAGTAATATATAATTAAACGAATTCATTCTTGAGAATTATTCATGTAATAAGAAATTCACTCAAGAATGTTTAATGTTTATCAAGATTATTAGGTATATCTTTATTTTACCCCGTATACTTTTTAATACCAATAGAATTTTTTTTCTTATAGGCATATATTATTATTTGCACAAATAGCAAACTGTTGACTTTTTATATTAATATGTTCCAATTAAACAACGTGAAAGATAGGCGAGTGGCGACCATGGTGTATCTCTTAGACGATGTTGAAACTCTGCGCCCGTTTAGCGCCACCTAGCGAAATAGTGCAGAAGCTAAAGACGGTAATAGCTCCAGCTAACCTCGTAGATTAGAGTACTGTGCACGCCATCTCAACCCAATCATCTATATAAATAGATGCAGTATTCGTTGATTTTCCACTGCTTATGACTTCTCCAACGATGCTGCTGAAAACGTGTAAATACAACTAGCAAACAAGTTTATAGAAATTCTATATAACACACGCAACGGAAAATACTAACATGATAATTACTCATCATGAGTCAAAAACGATTCTTTTTTGTGTTCAGTGCAAACAAATGTTTTAAACAACGAATGTGCTTTTTCTACTGACGGACTTTTGCTGTCTATTCAAGATATTTAATGTACGTATAAGGTGCTTATAAACATTTACATGCACGTAACACTAACACTGTATTTATAATTAGCTTTTGTTTGTCGAAAGTATTTTACTAGATTTTTTTCCTTGATGAATGATTTTCGTTTCTAAGTATATCGAATGCGTGACCTAATTAAACAAAATAACTTACGTTTTCGGTATGAAACTATGAACAACGAAACTAGCAACGAAAAACAATATGTATTTTTGACAATTTGGTTTGTATTATGTATGTATATATGCAATCGTCATAGAAACGATACGTTATTAATTAACATTATTTAACTTGTTTCTATTTAACAAACTGACTAATAATTCTGTTACTTTAAAAATATTTTATTAATATTAAATTTAATAACGTCTATACTAATATTATAAAGCTGAAGAGTTTTTTTTGTTTGTTTGTTTGAACGCGCTAATCTTAGGAACTACTGGTTCGAATTAAAAAATTCTTTTTATGTTGGATAGCCCATTTATCAAGGAAGGCTACAGGCTATATTACATCACGCTACGACTAATAGGGGCTGAGCAATAATAAGAAATGTTACAAAAACAGGAAAAAATAAACTTTTTTGAGAGCTTCCGTTGTGTCCTTTATTATTTCTCTTCTTGAGACATTTTTTAACTATAGTTCCACTTTTAAAGTAAATATAACATCACTCTTTTACTGAGAATTTTCGAAAAAAAAAACTCAATAATACGTTAAACGACCCAAGAATCAAAACTGAGACCCCTTCCTCGACAGTAACGCTTGCGACCACTCGAGCAACGAGGTGGGTAACTACTCTTAGAATAATTGTTTAAAAATATTTAAGTACGTTTTTCCCTCAAATTAACGCGGGTGTAACCGCGGGGCACAGCTAGTATAATATAAATAGAAACATATATTTAATTAGAGAACTGGAAACAGGCAGAATATAATTACAAGCTTATTATACATATCATTTAAAGTTTTCAGAAGTTGGGTTAAAGTGTAATGAGTTATGAGGTTGTGTATTAGGTACGTACAATGTTACAAGTTTAAATGGGGTTGTTAGTATATCACCACAGCTTTTAAACTAGACTAAGTTCTACATGGAAAATTAAATTATAAATGACTTGTTCTTGTTTTCGGAAATTGCATTTCTTCTGTTCTTAAATTTGTACTGATTTTCTTTTCCCTTCCTTTTTTTAAATAGAATAGAATTGCAGGTAACGCGTGAAATTGATTTAAAACACAAATAAACTATTTTTATATACTTTGCCAAGTAAATTTTATATTATAAAAATATTAGACTAGATAATAATCGACTAATCTAAATTTAAGTAAATATAATAAAAATTGATATTATATACAAGTAACATAGAATTCACTGAATCGTCGACATTGGTAGGTCTTGGTTCCTTACAAATGCGGTTTTAGTTACATGTGTATAGGTTAGATAATTATGTTCGTAAATCCGGAAAGCTAAGATAACAACTACGTTATTAATTCACTGAGGGCAAAGTTAAGACAACTAGTCTAATATTCATATAAGCGCAGAAGCCTGTCTTTGCCAGCATTGTTTGTTAGTCTCGAGCTACGTAATATTTAATTGTTCTAATGCAATACTGATGAAGTTAGTTTTTATCATTCTATCAAAGACCCTACATTGTTGCCATTGTGTGTTGCAGTAAATATATAGTTCCGTTAGTTTACTATATACTAATATTTTCTTTTGAAAATACAGCAAATATACCATTCACCCGGATTAAAATTAAGGTAACTAGTTTAATTAAAATGTTAATTTATTATCTTATTTGTGAATGTTTGTAGATTTATTTTGTTTAAAAATCATTCATTGAGCTAATTAGATTAATACAAAAACTTATAACTATATTTATAGTAAATTTGTATAATTCTAATAATATAATAAACGTTCACTCTATAGATTCGAACCGTATACAAGAGTAACGATCATTATCAATCTTGTGTTTAACGAACGGATCGAAGACGTGCTCTTCGAAGCATAGTGGGTAGGCCACACAACTGAGAGATTAATTATTATTGTATAGATACAAATATATGCTACGAACTACATATATATGGTACGAACTGTTCCTGTTGAATTTCATGGAGTTAGAGAAAGAAAGTTTGTTTATTCGATAAGTAATAATTTTATGCAAAGATAGTGAGTATATGTGTTGTTTGATTATAAATAAATTCGCTAATTCCTGATTTGTCTTACCTACTGCCCCAAATCCAAAATATTAAACATCGAAAAATATTCAGTCTCTTTTACTCGATTACATCGGGACTACAAGTATCACATACATACAAGTCACAACAACCACATGCCACATATAACTATTGCTTAATTGTTTACGAACAAATAAAACTAACAATTAAAATTTATTATTTTACACAAAAAAAATAACATTAACCAACCAACTAAAGCACTTGACATAATCACAGAGAAGAAGTTAAATTAAAATGCTAATAAGGGGTTTGATTTAAAACTGTCGCTGACGCAAAACATATTCATCTGAAAAATAAAACCTTATTATTGACAAAAATACCTTTAGGGGAGATACAATTTAAGTGTAGTAACGTTGTCTCTGAATCATTATTTTTACAACTTTATAAACGATATATTTTTTGCATAAACGACAGTTTTCAATTTACCCATAGTTCTAGAAGTCAGATTGTAATGAAACACCTTGCAAATAGCAATCATTAATGTCAGATCCAATTCAATCATCAAATGTCACAATTAAGTTAGCGGTGTCTATTGCATAAAAAAAAGTAAAATAATAGGAAAAATTTCTTTGAGTACATTTCTAATGGATGATGTTGTCCGTACTATATGTTAAATATATCGAGGATTTAAATGTCTATACTTAATCTAGTAAATATATTAACGAGCATACAAAGAAAATTTCAGCCCTATAATATGCAAAAAATAAATTAGCTTCTTCCCCTAACAGTTTTATTTGAAACTAAACTCTTTAAATATAGTCTACATATAAATTTACTAAAGAACAATACAATTCAATTTCACTAACCTTACGAATGGTAATAGGTACCGACTTTATTTATGCTTGCAATTTCTTTAATAATTTTTTTAAAAGGTATCCTAGTAGAGTATGAGAAAGAAGATAGACTATTCTGGTTGTGTTTTTCCGACCATGAAGTCCCTAGCATCCGTATTATAAGTCTTAAGAGTTTAACCGTATTCAAAGGACCAGATCTTGAATAACTTATAATTTACTTTTATAGTTTTTCTTTCGTTCGTGTATGTTGTTGACATTTGATGATTTAAAAAAAAGAAAAAGAAAAAAAGTAAAAATAAAGTCAAGAAGTCACATAGAATAGCATATATACATCTCTCATAAAGTACATTAATTTATGTAACGAGGTTCTTGTTAGAAAAACATTGATTATTTAACTACTTGCACGTTGGTGTCTGCCATGGACGTTGGTCACCTGAAATTGTTAACAATAACATTATTATAAAATATACAAACTTTTTCTAAAATACTATTATCAGAAGGGTAGTTTATTACTTACATATTACATATAATTAATGCCACCGTATACACGATCACCCTGAAACTATTGAAATATTTGTATAACAGACATTATTTAAAATTAAAAAATATAAATTTTTGGAAATAATAATGCTCTCGCATTAATAGAGATTTTCGAAATGTCTTTGTACAGAATAAAAATTTGTGATTTTTTGATTCAAAATGTCTTTAAAACTGACTATGTAAAAATACAATGTATGTGTTTATTGGATAATATATTATGTATAGTAAACATAATCATGACAGTTTGAGTAAAATAAGTAGTATAATGATTGAATGATATAGAAAAACAGGTCGGCAATGATCAAAGTTTTTTAAAGTAATTTCATGTCAAACGAGACAGGGATATACGATTATAGTTCACGTATAAAATTTACGTCTATATTGCAAATATAAGTTTTTTTTAATGTATACATCACTTTTTTTTTAATGGCAGTAGATAACTAAAGTTCTTTATTGTATTCGCACTACAATTTTATACATCGATGTTTCGTCTTTTAAAAAAAAACCATTAGCCACGTGAACCAGAATGAATCATGACAGTGCCTACTAATCTTTCACACTATTCTGAAAGCAACAATTATACAAACGGTTATGAAATTTTTAACCTTACCAATGTCACTCGACCTTTAAAACATCAAGAACTAAATTATTTAGTATTATATTATCTTGCATACATTAGTATTATATTATCTTGCATACATTAGTATTATATTATCTTGCATACATAGACATGTTACACAACTTAAAAAATAAACTTACACTAACTTGAGAAGTGTTTTGGAGGAAATAAAATTAACCAAAATATAATAAAAACAAATTTACGGACGGTTCCATTAAAATCAAGAAGAAATATATAAAAGCTATCAAGGAAGTTAGGACGTTGAAATAATAGCGAAATATTGCTAGATTATACATGCGAGTAGAGCTAAAGTAAAAACTCACAAACGAAAACCAACAAAACGCAGTTTTTTTGTTTTTTTATTCAAATAAGAACGTTATTTTGGATTATACTATTGTGCTTTACTTTAATAGCTTTACAGCCAATAAAACTTTGGAAATTTTTCGCAAATGATTATTTATCATTATTTTTATGTATTCGTTTTTTGTACTTATTTGTATCTAAACACTTTACCATCTTTATTTCATAAATGTGACGTGGTGTATATTAATTAAATACTGCGTTGTACTAGTCTTAAGGCATTCATTACAAATATTAACAGTTTATTACAAAAAAAAAAACTTTCCTTAATTAAAAAAAGTAAAAAAATCATAGACCTGTTTTATTATTACTTGTTACATTTAACATTTAGGTACATATGCTTAAAAAAAGAAATATCATAGAGATTAAAGATGGATATATCGAATATCATTACCTATCAATTCCATAAGTGGGAATATTTTGGAAGTTTCTTTTCATTTCCTCCTCACGTAAATCATAATACTGTAATGATAATAAATAAGACTCATTTAATATATATTTAAAATACACAATTTTATATCAGATATTCAAATCAATAACAAAGCAAATAGCCAACATATTTGAAAATTTATTTAAAAAAATGTAGTAAAATTTATAGACACTTACTATCGATAGTACATAATACATATGTACATTTTCCAACACGACAATGAATAACTTCATTCCCTAATGTTCGTAAATATCTTTCACCAATGTTTATAAACATTTTATTGCAATAATTTATTACCGAACACCACCGCCAGGATTAAATTTTTAGCTGAATTTCAAGGATACTTCGTATTGATTGGCGCAAGTCCTCTGTGCATTAGTGCTGCAAGTTCTACCTAATCCGTAGCTCCATCTAGCGGGTTTGTCGAGCACCACTCGAATGCAGTTTTCATAGTTGCACTGAATTTGAACCTTTTCAGTTGTGGCAAGTTTTCATTTCAATTCCGCAGCACAGCGCTTGTGATGTTAGCGCACTATATGTAGATTTTTATAATTACATTTATTTTGTTTAAGTTACTAGACCGATAGAATACAGAATATCTATATTTCATATTATGGAAAAGGTTGAATGTTAATTAATTTCCTTTACTTGAATAAAATAATTTTCTTTTCTTTATATACTTATTTACTTTACGAATATCTGTTACCAATGAACAGTATTCTTTTATTTTTGTTAGAAAAATAACTGACAAGGCTATACTCGTAAATAAATATTTTTTGTATTTAAAATGTATTGTTCAAAACTAAACTAAATATACCTACTTATTAAATATTTCTTTCAATTGTGTGTAATAAACAAGTATGCGAATAGAGAATAGATTAAGTGGTACATTTAAGTCGTCTCGCGTCGCGACGATTTTTAATTGGTGTTATTAACGGTGACCTAAACTATGTAAGTAATTGTATACAGACTTAGCATTTAAAATTTATGAGCCGACTTAGTCTTTAAGGCTGTATGGCTGTAATAAAGAATAAAAAAAAAAAAAACATTGGCGAGAATCATAAATAGGTCATAGTTCGGAAGATGGATAAGACACAAAAAACAATGTATACATAATTAGAAATATATATTATTTATTAGAAATAATATATTTAAATACACTTTAATTATTTTTATAAAATAAATAATGCACATTCTAGTCTCATGTTCGTAAATTAAAATCACTATTTCTGCGAATTACATTTTTGGCTATTTATACAGTACACATAAATATCATATGTCATTGCAAAATAAGTTTTGAAACTGATTTAATGAACACGAATAAATTCTTGTGAGTTGATTATATTGTTAGACAAATCTTTCGGCTCTTATCTGAAAATTTCATTACAATTGAAATAACTCGTAGGTCGTTTTAATTAATTACACTATTACTACTTTATTCTATGGACTGTTGTTCATTAACATGATGCATCAATATTATATTTACAGTTAAAAACATTTTGTAATAAAAAAATTAAAAAAAAAAAAAATTATGAACGTACGCATATAACTCTCCTTAAAATACGTTCGGTAATAGATTATTGTCGAATACGAATTTATATAAACAAAACCAAATGCAAAAAAAAAGTACATCAAAATATATAAAGAAAATATGTTCTATAATATTTGTCTTCGAGGCGTAAGGTTATCATGTCTTTATAATAATATACTAATGAGATCAAATAATATGAGTCGTAGGAATCAAGGCTGTATGTATTCGTGGTTTTTTTTTGGTGAAAAATGAGTTATAACACAACATAACAATAATCTTGTAGTATATCTAGTCCTACAATGACGAATCTTTTATCCTTCAGAAAAGATTTAAGCGATGATGCCTTTTTATGGATAATGATTGTGTAGACTAACAGGGATAAATGAAACAAATTTTAAGAGTGCTAGTATTTAAGTATTTCTTAGCCAAGTATAAGAAATTTCATATGTTCAGACTATTAGAGCTTTTCATTTGAAAAAACCAAAGGAACAAAACGTAAAGAATTTTGGTTTGAGATGGTACTAAATTCACAGAGTCATCCAATATTAAAATTAATCATGCAGCTTATTCAACAACAGAACACCAAACATTTAAAACTTTTCCTGTTTTTATGCAAAACTTGAAATGTGTATACAAAACCATCGACACTAGCTAGGTCAAGCGATCATATTATCCGAGTGTTTCTGTATGAAACTGTTCGTTAGGTACACTTAAAATGTTACATATTCATTTAATTATTATGGTATATATGTTTTATTTATTATATTCCTTTTTTAAAATATACGATTTTGTCTAGTGGACGTAGATTGTCAAATCCGTGATAATAAGGAAAAGCGAAAAATACTTAAATTAATCATAAGGTTATATTAGCGTTAAATGTTAGATGGTGCAATACACTACTGTATTTTTCTTTAAAATCAAAATACGTGTCCAACATTTTGTCACTTCTTCAAAATAGTGTATTTTAACGGAATAACGAATAATAACGATAAGCTATCTATCTTTATTGATATGTTTTATTATTGGTATCCAAAATCTCGTCATTAAGCATCCCACTTCAGTTATTGTTAGGTATATGTCCTAAGAAGAGATTTCCGAGAAAACCCAAAACTATACAATTATGTATAATTGATAAGTGTTCTAAGTTTTTCGAACACAAAGTCTTACCTTGAATCGCTTATATTATTATTACGTTTAATTGTTTATTTCTCTTTTACCAGCTTCTTTATAGCCGCGGTACCTTCAAACAATGCAATATATTTAACGAATTACATATCCCCTTGAACATTCTATAATTGTGAGCGTGTTTAACATTTATGAAATTGGAATGAAATTATACACCAGAACCATATTTAATTAATATATATTAAATTAAATTAAACGAGATCAACTGAGTGTTTGTGCTTCGATAAATATATAATGAAAATGTGCAGTGATATTACAAAAAGATAAAATGTTTCGTTCGAATAAGGATCACATGTGAAAGTTAATGTGGAATTTACTTTAAAAATGTTGAGTCGGTGGAAAAGTAAAGATAAGTCGGATAAGTCCAGCAAGTCTTCGAATACAGGTGGAAAGAAAAAGAGGAAAGGTCGCGACAATGGTGAGTATTCTTATGTAGTTTGTGTATACTGCACTAGGATGCTTCATTTTAGAGATATTTTGTGAAAAAATATTCAACTTTTAAATAGGGCTTTTTATAGCTCAAAATTTTTGTTTTTTTTATCAATTAGTTACAAGATTTTCAGATCGGACTTTGAGAAAAAAAAATGTTGCTCTAAAATGAAGCATGTTATTACTACATATATATATATATATATATATATATATATATATATATATATATATATATATATATATATATATATATATATATATATACGGGTAGCAATTTAAATTTTCACTACGATTTAGATAATATCAAGATTGGATGAAATGTTCTAGAGTAAGACCCCTTTGAATGTGTAATTGACATTTAAACATATAAATATTATAAATAATGTACTAAAAAAAATTCTATATATTTAGAGAAAAAAACGCTTCTTTATGGAAGCGTTTTTTTTTTTTAATAATTTTAATTAATAACTCCGTTGTTGAGACATCTTTTTAAATAAGTAATTTATCTGGATGTCTCGCTCTTCCATAGAAAAACTTAAACAATTAAACTTAACATTATTACAAGTAATTACTTCCACTTTACGAGTATAATCGGACCTAAATGGAATAAAAATTAGCGCTTATAGGTCCTAAGTCGTACTACTGGACTCTAAATCGCTTCTATTTCGGACTACTGGGCTCTAAATGGGTTCCATGTCGGACTTGAGGGAGCTGTGTCGGCTTTAAATTTCGACTCAGGAGTGTCTTCATAACTGAATTTTGTATGCCATTCAGTTAGGGACTTTTTAAGTTGGTAATTACTTAAAGAATATATTTTTAAAAAGTTATTTATGTTCTTGTATATATGTATAAACCGACTTTTTAGCATATTGTTGACAAGCAAATTTAGTTTTAGCAATAGATGTTTCAATGTTAATGTTAAATCTTCTTTTTGTTTTAGTGCTAACACCTATAGTCGCTGTTTATGCGTATTTAGTATCAGCTTATGTAGGTTTCTTACACTTAGTATCTTATTTATAGAATATAGCTCTTTTGTGGGAAATTGGTAAGATTTACAATATATAACCTTTAACAACGCCCTTTGACTACGTTCTAGTTCAAGAAATTTAATTTTTGATCCTCCCCCCCCTTACTGGGATGCAATAGGAAAGTAATGATTGAGCAAGGGATGTATAAACTTGGCTTAGAACTTTTTTTGTTGCTACATGTCTTAGAGTTTTAAAGATATAAACGAGTTTCCTAATTCTCCCAGATAAGAGTTCTATATGAGAATGCCAAGATAATCTTTGGTCGATAATTACTCCTTCTAAGTTTTGCCATGAAAGACTATTGCTGTGTCATCTGCATATGAATAGATATGTTCCCCATCTATTTTAAAGTTACATAGGTCGTTTATGTATATTAAAAACAATGTAGGTCCTAAATAGGGTTGCCAGATGTCCAAAAGTTTTTCTCGTACCATGAATGTCAAAAATATCGTACTTTCAGAACATAATCTCGTACAACTTAATAGATAAAATAAAATTGAAACGATGTTTACCTTTGTAGCCTATCCGAATTGCTAAAAAAAAGGTCGTTCGAGATCCACCATCGATATTTACCCTTATACCCTATCTGGATTCCTAAAAAAAAGGTCGTCTGAGATCCACTATCGATGTTTACCTTTGTACCCTTTGTACCCTATATTATTATGGATCCACCACCGATATTTACCCGTGTTATATCCGAATTCCTAAAAAAAAAGGTCGTCGAAAAACAAAAGAATGTCAAAACATGGCACAGGCAGTCAACTTTGTTAAAATCTCGTACAAAAGTGTACGAGATTTTACTTTTCTGGTTTCTTGTACAGGAACTGCTAAATCTCCTACATGTACGAGATTTCTCATACGTCTGGCAACTCTGGTCCTAAAACACTACCTTGTGGTACTCCGTAAGTTATTTCAAGGTTAGTACTGGTATATTCCCCTGTTGTTACACGCTGGGTCCAACCACTTAGATAGTACAACTTTATAAAAAGGATGGGAATTTATACTGTCTGAAACGCCTTTTTTAAGTCAAGAAAGACAATTATACATATTATATTTTTATGATCAAGTTGGTTGACAACGCGTGAAGTCAAGTCTAGAATAGCATTCTGCGTACATTTGCCTTTTCTGAAACCATAATAATTGTGAATTGGATAAGATGTTAAAGGACAATGGCGAAAAAGTTGTTGATAGAATTCCCACGCGTCTATAAATGTCTTAATGACTAATATAAATAAAATAATTTCTTACGTTTTTTCAATATATTTTTAAGATCTGTGTAAGTCTAGGAAAAATATCATTTTTAATTAAATAACATTTGACTATTGTAAAAATGATTTGACATTCCATAGGAATATGAAGTACCTAACGATGGTTTCGTTGAATGTTCCCAAGCGTCTAAAAATGTCTTAATGACTAATGTAAATAAAATAATTTCTTACGTTTTTTCAATATATTTTTTAGATCTGTGTAAGTCTAGGAGAAATATAATTTTTAATTAAATAACATTTGATTATTGTAAAAATGATTTGACATTTCATTGGAATATGAAGTACTAACGATAGTTCCGTTGAATGTTGCCACATGCTAATAAATCTTCTCTCATTAACATACATGAACTTTTTGCCTTTAAATAAATATTGCACGATACACGTATTATATTGCATCACGTTGTATCAATGTATGTATGTATGATGATGTATCAATCCGAAATCTTGTTTTATTACAAAGAATAACGCGTTATTTATTTATTTACTAAGCCCAATTATTTCATAAATACAATAATAATTCGTAATAAGAAAATAATGTTATATTTTATAAACATGCCTTTTTTCTATTAGAAAAAATGAGCAGATACTCTAACTGACTATATATGAGATCCACTATCTTTATGCCACGTATCTGTAGATAAGTGGTTTCTAGAGTCTGCTTTTTAACATAGAGGCTGCACTTTAATTTTTTTTGCAGGGAACAACATTTGGTTAAGACCTTGCGGGCTGCTCATCTGATTATTTGATAAAAAGATGATCCCATGCTGCAAAGGGCACGATAAGTGGATGGTCCTCGTAATTATCTATGGTGATTATCATTAAAGAAAAATCTAAACAGATGCTGACTGAATGAATCTAGACAGACCACCTTTAGGTCTAGAAATTCTAAGAGCAGGGTTTATTAGATCTGTTGACCTACAGCGCTCATGATTTAAAAAGATGAACGTCTTTGTCGATTGTCAATTTTATATCATCTACAGCTAACGCCGATGTACCTGAGTAGGAAATACCTAAGGACAGATAACAAAGAAAATCCCGGAATATGAAATATTTTAGGCCTGAGGGTTAAAAAAAAACGTCTAATAATTTTTTTTTATTTTTCTGTGACTGCGTCAAAAGTCTAAATATACCTACTACAATGTTTTGTAATCAATCTATCTAGTTATTTAAAATATAGTTTCGGACTATATTTAACATGTATTTGACTAAGTTTTTGATTAGTTACCTACAAGTTGTCGAAACATAACCTCTAAATGTTCAACCTGGAATATCTTCAATTCATTACTTCTTTCGGTGGTGCTTCTTTAGGCAAAAGTGATCAGGAATTTAAATACTATATTATCACATATTTTTCATTAGTAGACGCTAGAAATTTATGCCAACAAAAATTTGTTAGGGGATCTGCCATTGTCCTTTATTTAGGTATTGAATTAGTTAATTATTAATTAATTTTTTCCATTATCTTAGAGATACCCGTTAAGACTGAAATTGGTCTGTAGTTATTTATTTTAACTTTCTCTCCGTTTTTATATACAGTAGTTATTATGGATTGTTTTATGAGTGGAGAAAAAATACCTTTAGTAAAAGAGAGATTTACTAAATACATAAGTGAGAATGGGAACAATTAAGTCTTTTGATTTTTTTAAAAATTACTATAACTAAACTTTAATATTGTAGAAACAACAGCGTAATATTCCAAAGCTTACGCTGTCACAAAAAAAAATGCGTGACACTTGCAAGATGTAAAAAATGAAAGAAAATATCAATAATAATGTTTTTCCAAACTTTGTTATAAATGTTTCGCAAAAAAAATTACAAATATATATTAATTATAACAGCGAGTTGATTTTATAATTTCTAATGGATTATTTGTTTGATAAATTTACCTATATAATTTTATTTTTATTTTTCATTAATGTAGGTTTCGATATTATAATGTATTGACAAATTGATAGTCTCCATACTCGTACACTACTGAATATTACTTTACAAGTTAAATTTTCATCACACTTTCAATACTTTTTATGGTTTTCTCTCTGTTTCTGTGTATTATTACTTCCTGTAATCAACATGTACGAATTAACACGAAATATTTTCTGAAAAGGTAATTCTCTGTCGTTATTATCGTCCAAAAAGTTTATTTTAAAACATTCTGTATATAAATTTCTGAAAGGATTTTACTAAGCTGTGTATGATACTCATACCCGTACGTATTGTTAAAAAACTCCCTCACCGACACAACGACCGCACAAACAATTATTTGTTGAGATTTTAACAACACAATCTATTTCATTGTTTATAACGTATACTGTAGATTTGATCTTTAGCAATGTGGTGGTAGACAACAATGGTTTGTTGGAAAATTTTCTTTCATTATGTGTGAATAATTCGACCGAGGCCTAGAATTGGAATGTTGTACTTTAAACAACTCGTAATATCCGTTTGTCATTATTGCTGTTTAGGCACGTGGAATGTGATGTCGTTCAATTTGAGTATTTCGGTGTAATAATGAGATACGTGACCCGCTGTGATGTGTTACGTTGTTTTGTAAAGTACGTACATGTGTAGAATTTCACAATTGTAAAAAAAAATAATACTTATTGTACCTATAAAGCTTAGTTACTATTGAAGGAAAGCAGGAAATTTGTATGCTGTTAACATGTGTCGCTTATAAAGGATAAAATATGGAAACGAAGGAAGGTTATGTTTTTATTTTTGACATATGTCCGTTTTTCCCCTTTTTAAACAAATTTTGGCAAAATAATATATAAGAATAAGACTCGTCTTGGTGATACGAGTATAATTGTGTATACTGAAAATTTTATACATATTAATGACGGATTATATTATAATTGAGGTTTTAAAAACAATATAGAACTTAAGAGTGTAAAAAAAAAAAATTATTTTGAAGAATGAAAAACGGAAGATGAAGACCGATTAACTTAGTTAAAAACGAAGAATATGAGAAAATAGAGTGAGACACTCTGTGAGAGTGTAATGTTCGAAAAAATTATATTTACTCGTAGTATTAGAAAGAAATCTCAAGGTAGCTGTATTATCAAGTTACGTAGGTTTCAGATATCTCTGGCTTACACGTAATTTATATATTATAATTATTATATAATAAACAAAGTTCGATTATGAAATAAGCTTTTGTTTATCTTTATTCTTTACATATATTATCAAGTCGCAGCAAAACTAATTCTGTACATTGAAAATTTTTGCTAAACAAGAATTTTGGAATATGTTACGTGTTGTAGTTTTCCTACAATGTCCTAAGAATATTTTTAGAAGTATCGTCTGTTTATTTCAATGTACAAAATCTAATTAAGTACATAACCGATTTCAATGAAACTTAATAATTTATTTGGTTGTAGCTTAAGCTGGAAAAAATTACGACTTATGAGTCTTAAGCGAAGCAGTGTCCATTAATGTCATTGTGGGAAACTTCAGTTTTTTTTATTAAAATATTTTTATTTTTCTTTTATTTTGTAAACAAACGGTATTACAATAAATAATATATAAAATAACAAACGAAATATAAATAATATTTACTTAACCAAAAACAGTTTTCGATATTACAATAGAACATAACAGTTGAGAAGAGATGCCTAATAATAATACATAGTTCCATATCAAATAATAAATAATAATAATTACAATCATCCAAATTAAAATCAAATTAAAATTTAAAAACAAAAATAAAATAAAATCAAAATCAAAATCGAAATCGAAATCGAAATCGAAATCGAAATCGAAATCGAAATCGAAATCGAAATCGAAATCAAAATCAAATGTAGTTAAATACAATTTGCTACAAGTGCTTTATCCATATTCCGTGGTGTTAGCTTGTTACCTGTCTGTTTTATTTGTTACGTTTCAACTTTTTTAGCGTAAACTAAGCCAGCTCTTTAAAAATTCCATGCTAATGCTGATTTTATAAATTTAGGTGTTGAATTAAAGAATAATATACAATTGTAATTTCCATCATGTTCTGGTTATTTATCAAAGAAGAATAAAAATTTACCAGAAATCGCGTTCAACCGTTTTTTACCCTTACCCAGAATTTATTTTTCCTTTCATTTTTGTTATATTCTCTTCCTTTTCCAATAGGTTTCATCCTATTTTTTGGCTTCAAAAATTATCGGCACTGGTCTAGGTGATATATACTTAGATATACTTACGAAAATACATGCAATACAAATATATATGAATTAATAACTATACATATATGTGAATATATACGTAAATAATAATATAATAATGTAATAAATATGTAATATATAAAAATAAATATAATTATGTCATATTGGAGACAGTTAATAATCTTTTAACAACTACTTTTTTATATAATAATATAGCAGCTTGGCAAATATGGAAGGGCAGAGCATTCCACATAAAAAACGCTGATTATATTTGATAATATTTGATATTTATGTAAAGATCTTTCAAGGATAAGGCTTTTTTACGAGTATAGTACTACACAGTGATACAGCGATCTTCAATTAATTTAAATTTGTCCTTTCAAAATTGAGGTCTGGTTGAATTCAATAATACACAATACCTACAGAAATGAAAGGATGTGTAGATTCCGCCGAAAATGGATGCTATTTCGCCGGAATATACACATCCATCTAGCTACTAGCCACTTAAGCTTAGAGCGAAATTCAGAAATGTAGTCGAATTTGCGGAATCCAAATACGAAACGTACGGCAATGTTTTGAAGGCTTAAGTTTATCTAGTTGATCTTCAATTATTTTTCTATAGCTTCCGTTAACATAATAAAGGTGGACAGAAGTAGGGATTGTACTAACATAGTTTTAGTGGAAATAGGAAGAAAATATTGAAATCTATATATTAATACGTGAAGCAAAAACTTTGTACCCCTTTTTGCGAAAATTACGCGGACGGAGAAGTATGAAATTTGGCACAGTTAAAGTTTATATGGAGAAGAAGTGCAGAATGTTATTTTTTTTTAATAATAATGCTCAAAAAATACATTAAATTAATTCAAAATAAACACTACACACACTACGAAACACACATAATTATGTACAATTACATATATACACAAATTTTGTTTATTGTCAAAGTCTGTTGTCAACAAGGCCGTAAATACAAGTCTTTCAATGATTTTTATTTAATACAGGTCTTGCAACGAAATTTTTACTGCTGCATATGCTCACCATGTATATGTCCAATAAAGGCCGACATAATGTAATACTACCTACAAAATCAAATAAAAATGTAACAAAACGACAGCACAACAATTGACTATTATATGACTGGCCCGTTGGTGCAGATGGCAGAGACCTTGCTTTCTGCTTCAGGTTGTAGGTTCGATTCCTGCCCGAGGCTGGCTGTTATATATATTTATTTACATATGTATTATTTGTATGTATATATATTACAAAACAAAAAGTTACCTACATTAGGAACAGACGGCCGTATGTCTATGTTAAACATATTTTTTTATTATTTATTTTTATTACTATATAATATTTATTCTATTATTATATAATATTTATATTGAAAGTTTATGCTGTAAGTGATAGTTAAACAATAACTTACCCGGTCTTCTCGATCCCACATGACAATGAGGAAATAATTTGTGTCAAATTGTCTAATCTATAAATCTACCTAAGGTTGTCTGGAAAAGATTGTTGCTTTTACAATAAGGCCGCCTCTTGTACATTTATCTTATAAACATTTTACTCTATATTATTTTGTATTTTTTTTAATGAAAATGATTTTTTTTAAAATCTAATGTAAACAAGAGTAAATAAATAATTGATTGTAATAATAGAATAAATTTCTTTTTAACGGTTCTTTTGGATATTAACTCTAATGTTTTAGTGTTCTTCACGGTTTCAACAACCTGGCGGCGGCTCTGAGAATTTCTCGATAGAATTTAATTCCGACTTGGAACTTATTCTTCGTCTAGTACCATTACTTCCCAATACGAAGATTGAGCCTCCTTTCGTTCTACTAACACTTGGAAACATAAGACACAAGGCGAGCATCAAGAAATAATTCATGACGGATTTAAGATTTAAGTTAAGAACTCTGACAAAGTGATCCTGTGTCCTTTGAAGTTTTCTTCTTTTATTTGATCTCTAACAGAGACATGATAGAGCTTAACAACGACAGCACGAAGCTTATCTCTATCATAACCTCTCACACGATAAGTCCAGTCCACAAGATATTCGGCCATTAGACTGGAGACAATCGTTGATGTATTTTATTTTTTCGCTTCAGAAATATGCACTAGTATCATTTTCTTTCTAGAAAGCATCTCAATTTCTTCGTATTGTCTCAATAAGAATTCTACCCGGAGTTGCAAGATTTCTTAAGCAGTTAGAACAAAGAGTCGGTAGGACTGGGTGTTAATATTTGACAAAGGGCTGATTGCAGGAATAGAGGTCTTTCATTCGTTTTGAATTCTGTCATCATCGAATTTAAAATGTTCTATGAGATCAGTCAAAGTGTTTTATATTGATTCTATCCTAGAAGCATTTATATAAGTATATGATCTGTTGTAATAAATTATTATAAAATTATTGCTGGCAGATTCTAAATAATTATTACATGTTTTATTGGAATATAAAATGTAACAGCGAAAATTTCTGCCTACGCGAGTAGGTGTGTTTCAAATAAGTTACGAAATTTTTGAATTTATTTTATTGACAATTTTGCGTGTTTTGTGTTAAATAAAGTTAAAATTATAATATTTTTAGTTATCTGAACGTGTAAGACATATTTTGACAGTCTAAAAAAAAAATTGAGTCCTAACCAAGGAATTATTAAGAAATATCATAACTAGAAAGCTCACTTAATAAAATTGTGTATTCAAATATGCACCTTGAAATAAAACACATAAGGTTGACATTTGTTTCCAACATGTGAAGTGAAAAAATCGTTCCAAGCATTTCGTTTACTATATATATATATATAGGTATTTTGTCTCTTTCTTACGAGTTGCCTTGAATCCTGGTAGAAGAGATGCAATTCCTCTCTTAGAAACGTTTTTTGAGTATAGTCCTCACCGATAGGCTATTTTAAAACGGCGACCAATAGTTTGACTTTTTTTTTAAATATTTTAATAATTAGTTACAACATCAGTTTATTCATTTAAATGTAACATATTTTTTAAAGAAATAGAAGTAAACTTTATAAATAGTCAATTAAAAAAAGGAAAGAGAATAATCATATAAAATTCAGCAAACAGTAAGATACATATATTAAATATCCTACTTTTTTATGATAATCTCATAGAAGTTGGTCAAAACTAAAACGCAGCACCTAACTAACCTCGACAACAACCACATGTGTAATTGATGTCCAGAATTTGCCGTTTGATGGCTGTTATTTATTTAGAAATACACCGTTAACATAACATATCTACTATCGTATAAACTATAAACAAATATTATAACCATATGCGTTATGTTAAAAATCTATTTGTAACAAACTTACATACTTTCATTTAAACGGTACTTACTGCGATGATGGTTTTGAGTTTTCCGATATTTCGGCGATGTTGCAGACGCCATCGTAACGTGAAGAACTAGTCCGTATAAATAATAATCAATAAAATCGTTTTAAGTCCCGTTTAAATGAAAGTATTAATAGTGGCCGTAAAAGCTTAAAAACTTAAATATTGTAAAAAATTGTTTATCGTACCTACTGTACGTAAATAGTCAGAGCGAAAATTATAATCTATTTATAGCTTCTATATTAATTCAATTTAATTTAATTTTAATTTAAAATTAATCGAAATATTTTTGGTATTAAATGTTGTAATTTGGAACTTGTTATTAATTGTTTAATTTTCTCTTTTCACAGAGGAAGATTGGCAAGGAGATCTTAGGATTGACGGTTAGTAACATCATTTTTAATAAAAAAAACAGTTCTTTGTTTTGATTAAAAATTAAATGCCCAAAGCCTAGTCAAGAACAATATTCAGACTTGGCAAGAGAAAAGATTTTTTAAAGCTTACTTATTAATGTTTTTCTGCCACAAAAAGCCGGAGAATGAACGTTTAATTTTCAACGGATATGAAATAAGCAGAAGCAATATTATAACTTAAGTGAAACGAAGCCTACGTTACGATAAAATTGTTCAATTAAAATCATTAAATATTACAATCTGTGCATTAGCATAACTTCTTAACTCGCTGTAGATTTCTTAAGATCTTTAAAGTAAGTAAATTTAAGGTTTACTCTATAAAACTCACACGAGATGACTTAGAACGCACATTATTCAGTGAGTGTGGATGCATAAAATTATACAAGCTATGTTTATGTAAGTTACTTTAAATATAAGTTAAAATGGAAGAATTTTTAAAATTGTATTCTTCCAAAAATTTTATATTGATAAGAATTTATCGGGCTTAGTCTATATATATAGGGGACTTTCTATAGTCAAAGTCAAAATCGAAGTCAAAATATTTTATTCAGCATAAAACAATTATTTACTGAACGTCATGAGTCTACCACCAGTTCGGAAAGAAGAAGCCTCTGACCTGAGAAGAACTGGCGAAAGAAACTCAGCGGAACTAATATTATTATTATTTTTTTAACGTAATGCTTTTTTTTTTTTCGAAATTAAATTGAAATTAACAATAATTCTCTATAAGTTGAAATAGCCTGGCGGCGATCACATTATTCCCAAGGCTAGCCAGTACTGTCTTCTAGAAAATCGTTAATCGAATAATATCCTTTAGTACACAAACGTTCTTTCAAAATTTTTTTTTGGCGATATAAGCTTTTTGAACGTTTTCTGGGAGCCTTTTGTATAAGAGTATACATTGTCCATAAAAAGAATTACTGACGTAAACTATAAATTGCACGAATAGCTCTTTTCTGCAGGACAAAAATAGTATTAACGGTAGCTGCATTTCCCCATAATAAGATTCCATAGGACATAATACTATGAAAATAATGAAAAAATATACTATGCGAGCTGTATCTACGTCAGTAATAAGTCTATTTTTTTTTTTACCGCGAACGCTGCAGAGCTGAGCCTATTCGCTAACCCCTCAATATGGAGATCCCACTGCAATTTCGAATCGATAGTAATACCTAGGAATTTAGTGGACTTTACCGGTTTTAACATTTCCCCTCCTAATTCTACACCATTATCAACAAGTTTGACATTAGGTGTCGTGAATTTTATTAACTTTGTTTTTTTGTTATTTAATAGTAAATTATTCGAATCAAACCAATAGACAACCTTTGAGAAAGCATAGTTTACATCGTCATACATAAGTAAATTACGTTTTACCTTAAAAATAAGTGAAGTAAATATATATAGATATAGTCACTCATCACGATATCTCTAGAACTATAAGACCTAGATACTTGAAATTTGGTAGGAATATTCCTTTTGCGGAGTAGAGTTCAGCTAAGAACGGATTTTACGAAATTCTACCTCTAAGGGAGTGAAAAAGTGAAAAAGTAGGTTTGTATGGGACAAAGTGATTCCTTGGTCCAATCTACTTCAAATTTTGAATAAATATTCTTTAACAGAATTAATTGAAGACGTATTTCGTATTTTATCGAAATTCATCCCCTAACAGGGTTAAAAGGGGATTGAAAGTTATTTGCTTCGAAGTTGATATCAATACTCCTTTTTGCTTTTGATTTAAATTACTTTTTATTGTTGACATGTCAAATGTTTGAAAACTCAATCCGTCTATTATAAAATAATAGGTCTTTACCTATGAAATTGCCGTTTTTGATGTGCTTGTTTCATGTGCTGAACTAAATCGGCTATTTTGGTGAGTTTGTGGCTTTGGGAGTGGTGGCTTTTTATTTTGATTATAATTTTTTATTTCTATTTTAGGTACAATACAATTTTGAAAGAAAAATCTATTTTTGAGAAATCGATCTTTTAGACCTAGATTTTTTAAAGAATCGATTCATTGTGTTGCGATTCGAATCGATTTAAAAATCGATCTTTTTTGGAAACGTCGTTGATGTTGTGGGCCGTTTCTGCCGCTTTGCTACCACGACGGAACTCATACGCCATAATCACTCGAATTTTTTACATATTCGTGATGATGAAAAACGTACAAATGTGATGTAAACAGAACGCTAACCATAAACAAATGACTAATTATTTAAAAAAAAAAAGAATTCTATATTTTTAAAATAAAAATAATTTGATATTCGAGTTCTTAGCAAATTTTGTTTATTTTAGTTTTGAAATAGCCATTACGACGAAACGGCAATTTCGTAGGTAAAGACCTAATATTTTAGAGTATCGACGCAGGTGTAGGTGGTAAAAAATATAAATTTATAATTTTTGAAATTTTAGTTAATACCCTGCGAAGCCGGGGTGGGCCGCTAGTAATCTATAAATAACGTTAGTTTTATTTTTGTTTTATCATTATTTTCTGTAGGTACCTATTCATTTCCATTGCGTTATTGTGATTCATATACAGTGGGCCTTATACTGGAAGTGTTGGTTCAAATAAAGAAAAGTGAAATTAGCAATCAAGATTGTATTTCAAATTAACAATAATCACTCAGTACTTTATTTCACAATGCTATAGCACTTCACTTCACAATCACTATGTACAGTCAATACATAACGCAGTTCCTAGTAGTGTAGAGTGCGACCGACCAAGAACTAAGAAGTAGGTAATTCCGCTGAGTCTGGCCGACCGCCACGACGCGACGCGGACGCAGACTCTGTCAAGTACCAGTAAACGGTGCTGGCGTTCCAATTAGTTGTGATTATGACTCGATTCCGACGTATATAAATAAAGTATTTATATTAAGATTTTTTAAAATTGCAATTATTTAACTTAATTGAAAAAGAAATCTTTTTAATTTTATTTATATCGGCTGATGATTTAAACTAATAAGGACACCAAAATTTTTATTTTCTGTCTGACAAAACTTCATATTACAATAGTGTATCATATTATAATAGTAGTACCTGGATGACCTAAATTATATTTAGATACTTTACATACTGATGAAACATAAATAATATTTTCGACCTTACTGACATAATAGTAAAATAATAGGAACTGCTTATTTAAATTTAAAAAAAATTAAAAGAGCTCTCAATAATAGTTTTCCTCATAAAAGAAGAAACTTAAAAAAAAAAAATGAAAAAAATTCGTCTGTAGACACCTGGATTCGAACCCAGGTTTTCTGATTTCAAATCCGCCCTATTCCCATCCGAGCTATTATAAGATTAACAATGACAGCGAAATTTACCTTCGTATTCTAATGATATTTTTTAATTGCGTAAAAAAAGGGATAAAATGACATTTTCTAAAAATAAATCCTAGCTAGATCGATTTAACGCCCCTGAAACCCCCTGCATAATAAATTTCATGAGAATCGTTGGAGCCGTTTCCGAGATTCAGTATACTAGTATGTACTATAGTCCGGTCAATTTAGACCAAAAAATGAGAGTGAAGTTACTTAAAGTCCGAACAAGCTGAATTTCTGTGAAGTTGTTTAAAACGTAATTATAAACAAGGTCTACAAGTTCCTCATCATTCACATTTAAGGAAAAAATTTTATTCAAGGTCAAAGGTCAAAAAAATGAGTTTTTCGCGATTTTCAGCAAAACGGTAAGTTTTATCATATAAGTACATCAGACAAATTGTAGATCATAAAATTATCTATAAAAAATGTATCAATACTTTTTTTCTTACGAGCCACCGTTTCTGAGATATAATGATTCAAAAAGTTATAAAAGTTGTTATCGTCATAATATGCACACGTTTCCATGCCACCTATGAGGTAGTGTACTTGAATAAAATTTTTTCCTTAAATGTGAATGATGAGGAACTTGTAAACATTGTTTATAATTACGTTTTAAACAACTTCACAGAAATTCAGCTTGTTCGGACTTTATGTAACTTCGAATGTCTAAATTGACCGGACTACTAGTCGGTATGACAAGAAGTAAATATATTTAATACAAGTATGCTTAATTAAAAAAATCAAAAACCCGACTGCGTAAAATACTCTTGTTATAAACTAAAAAGAATAAAACAATTTACTAGCTTTCATTTGATACCCATATTGCTACAGTAAAAAAAAATTCAACACCCCCCCCTCATTCCGCCATTTGCGGGCGCCATTTTGAAAATTTATATAGCCTATGTCACTACTACAATTTAGACAAATCCAACGACATCTTATATGTCAAAAACCGTCCAGCCGTTTGGGCTGTAGGGCGTGCCAAAGAAATGGACATACATACATACATACATACATACATACATACATACACTCGAAAAACATAACCCTCCTTCTGTCGCAGTCGGGTAATAAAAGTTGGTTTTCGTTTTTATTTTTTACATGATCATAATTACATAAAATCAGTAACTGAATATAAATTAATATTAGGATTCTTTCTAAACAAACAGTTTCGCTAATAAATCAAATTCGTGTTAGACTTTAACCCGGTTCCTATAGTCAGAAAACGATTCGTTTTGATTATGAACCGTTCAATTTAAAACGAGTTGTGACGCAAAATTATCCAAACAAAAATGAGCTTAGTTTTGGGAGGGCTGTGTAGAATGGATTGTAGTAAAAATGTATGGAAGGAGCAGAGACATGATGGTTTCTGTAATTATTTTGTACGAGTAAATATTTATTACTCACGATTCATCTTTATCGATTTCTCGATGTCGGTTTAAGACATTTATTCTCATAAGAACGAGTGTTTACGTATTATGAGATAAATCAGTTAACAATACTATCTAAAATTATAACTGTGGTGCAACGCAGCTACATACAAGCAGAACCAGATAAAGTATAGGTACTTATACAAAACAATACCTATAGAAACTTCTAAAAAAAGTAGACAAAAAATGATTAGTATGAGGGTCATCCGGTTATACAGACACCCAGTGCCTCCATCAAACTGTTGCGTGCAGGTAACGAAATGATGAATGAATGAATGAGATGAAACTAAATGTGGCGCTGCGAAGGCGTGGAGAAATGAGGGGGAGATTTTTCCCCCCATTCGGTGGCAGGAGCGGGTGAGCTCGCTCGTTCGCTCTGTGTAAGGGCGCGTGGTGCGCATGCCGCCTGGGTCGAGCCTGGCTCCATGGAGTTCTTGCGGGGCTGTCTGGGTGCGATCCGACGGCGGGGGTTGGGTCGCTGAATGCTGGCACTCTTCTGCTCTGCAGAGGAGAGCTGGCGGACAGTGACCCGGCTTCGGTAGTTGGGCCGCTCCTGGTTCTTCTCTGCCTCGCGCAGAGAAGACCGGTCGAGCGGCTCGGAGTCGGGGCCGCAAGGCCAAGCGTCAGGGCGTCACGGTTGTATGCGCGAGCGATCCCGTGGCGCCCCACTACGGCGCAGACGGTCGATGGGTTTTAGTGGGTATTCTGGCTTCGTAGTCAGTATACACCTATACCCGTCGCCTTCAGGCGGCGGCATGCGTAAATTCATTACCCATCGTAAAAAAAGGTAACGAAAGAAACGTAGGGCTGCACTCTCGCTAGGTAAATTAGGGAAAGTTTATAGCCTACCTAATACGCGAGAAAGCTATCTACTCCGATTTTCCGGAGTATTTATGCATTTCTTCCCACAGTTTTTTTCACAGTGAGAATATCGACTGCAGCTTGGATATTCTTATTCTTGGGGCTACAACGATTCAATTTTACTACTTGCGAGTTGAAATATTCTGTTTGAAACGGGCAATAGAAGCCTAATAAATTGTGGGTTTGCTGTACACCCAGGATCGACCGGTACAGGATGCCAAAAAATGGTGGTCCTCAGCAGGTTAAGATTTTTGTGACTAAAATATGTCACTTATATTTTAATTAATAAAAATAATCCATTGAGGTGATTATTTCATTATCCGTTATCAGACTTAGGGTTTTTATATATTTATATGATACAAATTTCGCTGTATGCCCTTTTCAATTTAAACATAATTATCTAAATCGGATGACCCGATATAAAGTTATGCACGATTAAATTGTTCAAATTGAAGGGATGAACGAACGATCATCATCTTCTTTTTTTCCACTTAGGTGTTGATTATTTCATTGATTTTTTTTTAGAAATTAATTAATAATTAATCAATACTTTAGTATTTATTTGAGAGTATAACATTATAGATTTATTATCTTAATCAAAAACCTCAATATAAAATTATGCGTGGTAGATATAATTCATTTATGTGTGGTATTAAAAATATATCTACTCTTCTAACCCCTGTTCAATGCCGTGTTATGAAGCATTCTTTTTTTTTTGTCTCATTATTTAATGTTGACAAATTGGTCGTCTGCAATAAAAAATATTATACACCTTTCTGGTCTTCATTCTAGCCAGGGAGCTGGTGACAATTTTGGTATATGATTTCATCGGCGTTGATACCAAGATGTAATGTAGTCTGGACCCAGGTTAACTAGAAAAAATAAGTGGCGAATTCGGGTAGCTCTGATTTTTTTAAATAAATAGTTTCGAAATTTTAAAGGTAAAAAAAAATCTGTTAAAAATTATATTATCGTTTCTGCCATCAATTATATATTATTAAATACATTTCATACATAGTGAAATTAAAGATGGCAGAAGTAAGGATGGTGGGAGTTTTTATAAAAATAATTATTAAAATGTAAATAAAAATTATTATTTTTATAAAAACACCCACCATCCTACCTCCATACCATCCATCCATAACTAGTTAATATAATATTATTCTTAATTAATAATTAGTATATTACATCTTGGTATCAACGACGATGAACTCATATACCAAAATTGCCACCAGCTCCCTAGCTATTCTCTTGTATATCGAAAATAGTAATGACTCAATGAGTATTCGTATTGTGACTTTTAGAGCGGAATTTCGTGACAATAACATACGAGTATATTAAAAATTCCAATATGTGAGGTACTCATATATTTTTTACCTCAGTTATTTTATTTGAAACGGTCGTTTTATGTCATTGTATTCGTGCACGCCCAGCGTGCCCTTATTCAAATATTATGATGCAGTAGTCTTTGATGTGCGTCGAAAAGTGCAAACATTGAAGTCAGTTGATATGACGTAGGTATATGTTCTATAGTATGTTTCTGACAGTGGCTTCCGATGAAAATAGACTGTTTTTTTTAAATCTCTTTTAATGACTCACGTTTTAAACTTTTAAGTAAATAATACATGACAAAGTCAAACATAACTTGATAAGCGGCTTATATATACTTATATAATTTTAAATTAATTTCTAATTTCTTTAAACTGACAAAAAAAAAAACTCATAAAAATCTTTTAACTGATAAAAACATATCATGTTCACACGAACGTTTGATATTGAATAAATTCTGACAACAATATTTATTTTTCAGCTGTTCATTATTTTTAATTAAAATTTAATGCTCCAGTTTTTTACATAACAATATCAGTTTCGATATATGTATTATTATAAGAACTTTTTTATTAGTATAAATAAAATAATCAAAAATGTGTAAAAATTACTTTTTGCCAAAAGAAAGGTAGAAGAAAAAAAAACCAGAACGTTACTGACTAGCGGCACTCATTTTCCTCTCGTGTGTATATAGAATTTTTTTTTGTCCAAAGTGCCTTTGGACTTCATGTTAATGTTTTTTTTTTAAGTATAAGTTTATACTTTAATCCATATCTAGACATTTTTGTTAGTAAAAAAGTTGAAGAGTAATTAAAAATATTTAAATTTATTCCATGCTACGAAATTATAAAAAAGACCTTACCCGGCTACAACATTTTTTGATACTAAACAAATATTATGATGTTAGTTAAAGTAACAGTTTTTATAAGAGTTGCAATATACATCATAATACTTAATATTTGGCAGACATAAAACTATTTCGATACTAGATGTAAATACTACTGATAAAGCATTTTGGTAACTACTTCTTAATTATTATAATGGATGTATAGTTCAAATTATGGACCAACAGTTTTATTGATTTAGAATAAAGAGTAACACTGCAGAATTACTTTTAATTAATTAATTACACACACTCAAAAGTAAAAACTAACCCACACACACACATACACATACACACACATACATAAAAATTCACCCGCACACATAGGTAGGGGAGAGCGGGGCTGAAAGTGCCGATTTTGACAAATCCTTATATAATTCGGATAACACAAGTACTATGTCTGAAAGTAGTGGTTCATCCTAAGCCAAATTTAGTCTATAATACGAATTTACTTACAGATTTTGCACATTTTAATAGTTTTTAAGAAAAAGTGAATTTTTTTAAGCCGCGGCGGCAAGGCACAACCGACCCCACTCTGGGGCAAGTTGTGCCGTAGCTGAGGTCGGTTGTGCCGTTGATAATGCTAGGTATTTTACATGAATGAAAATTAATTTAAAATTTAAAAGACATCAATTTTATAATAATATATTTATTCATTATACTTTTTACTATTAATCAACAGTTTCAGCACAGTTTGGACACCAGTCTTGTCCAAATTCCAAATACGCGAAGGAGTGAAATTAGGCTTTGCAATCAATTCGCTAAGTTTCTCAAAAAAATGATTCACGTTATATCGGTTAAATAATCTCGCGCGTCCTGCACTAGTAGCTTCACGTGTTCTTAAACAATGTGTAGGGTTCCTCTTCAGAAAGTTTGTCAACCAATAATTGCCAGCCTCACCATTTTTATGCCAAGATGGTGGGATGTTTTATACATTTAACTTCATAGTACACTAGTACGCAAGTTGTCGTACTTTTTCCGGTAGAAGACACAAGTAAATAGAAGCGCTTTTTAAGATTTACTTCGACAGTAATGCCTCTTGTTCCTTATTAAATACTAGTCTTGGTTTGTATCCAACTTTGGAGGAGAAGTCTGGCCTTTTCGCCGAGGCCAGCCTGTCGCTGTAGGGATCCTGTTGCCTGCAGATCCGGGACCCTCCAATTACAGCAGCTGAAGGCTCCCGCAGAGGTTTAGTACGGTATTGCACTCCCAAAGTGCCAAGTCAGACATAGGTCTAGGACTGCCGACCCGAGCATCCTGGATATCATCCGTAAATGGATTCCCCTGCGACAAAAAAAATTGTTATTTTTTTTTCTTGAGAAAGCGTTGTAGTGTTGTGTGACTTCTTATTTACGTGCAACAGTTTTTAATTTGAGTCTATCCTTGATGACTGCATCAGCAGCCCTTTGTAAAATATCCTGAGATGTAGTTCCCCTTTGAGTTTTTCGCTTGTATGTCCTCATTCTGTCAAAGACAATAAATGTAGTATAAAGTGTCATGTCAAAAAGTAATTTCTTACTTTCATAAGTGCTCGCGTATACAATATTAAAACAATAAAGTTTGCTTAGGGGTTGGTTGTGCCGCGGCACAAGCAGCCCCATATTAACGGTACATTTTACCCCGCTTATGAAAGTGTGATATTTTGTCTCACAAATAAAAATGACTCTATTTAAAGCTTTAAAATTACACTGTATAACAAACTAGGATAAATAATGAACATTTTATTAAAAGTCTCATGTTAATAGCACGAAAAATGCTTGCTTGCGACCAAAAAGTATCGAAACGAAAATATTTACTTACGTGGCTCTGAAAGACCCTCACATGCACTGCCACTTGGTCCGCGTCACTGACGCAAATAAAATGGCAGCCGCGAGTGCCCGACTGTTAGACATTATGTGACACAATACGAACAAATATATATCTCTTTCTGTTTTCGAGGTATTCTCGTCGGCACAATTTACCCCCGGCACTTTCAGCCCCGCTCTCCCCTACATTACTTATTGTTCTTTTACAGTTATTCTTATTGAAATGTTAACCGATCGCTGTTTAGATTTGTGCCATAATGAATATATTATGTTTCTGGGGGAGGTTGGCTGACATCATTGACACAGATTATAATAATATCCATGATCTGTCATCATGATCATGATGAGTCTGGATTCAATTATTTGTTTATGTAACTCCTGCATAAGTTAATTAGTATATTGCTGTTAAAACTACTAAATGAAATAAATAACATATTTTTTACTATTATAAATATGCGTAAAATTATTTAATTAAACTATCTAATTCATTCTACTATCCTTTAAAAAGGATATTTTAAGTCAAAGCGCTTGATTTTAATAAAGCAAGGAATAGAGGCATACAAATTACCTGAAACCCCGTTATTCAAATAACATTATTTGGGTATATTTTCTTTGTTCATCAGGGAAAAATTTTGTGCGTTACAGTACAAAGGAAAAATTTATCTATTCATTAATTATTTATTAATCAGATTAATTTATTGTTTAACTTAATGACTTGACTGTCCCGTCGGCGCCCTGGTTTCTTCTCCAGGATTGTAGGGTTGATAAGTCTGTACCGCCCCAGTCTTATATGTATATATATTTAAAAAAAAGTGTATCAGTCGGCTGTTACCTAAAACACAGGCATTAAGTTGCTTACCTTAGGAACAAACGACCGTGTGTATATGTTAAACATATTTACTTATTAATTTAGAAATAAGGTTTATGGTTATTTAATTGTTTGGGATAAATCTTAATTCATAGTATTTTAATATTTTGCCGTATCTTCTCACCAGAATCTATATTTCGAATCTTTGTAGTGACAATCAAATAGTGCTTTTACGAATCTATTCGTATAGCCTATTTAATTAAAGTAAATTATTGATAATAATTATGATAAAATTAAACAAGATTTTATATATGATTTGGTCTGGTGTTAGAATCTCCACAACGTTTATATAGAGCGACAAATTTTTATGAATATCATGTAATCGTTGTCTCTTTAAAACAAAAAAAACGTGTTATAATTTTTTGTAATAAGTAGTATTTATTTTCTTTTACAAAAGTTTCATTTGTATACGGATGCCAAGGGAGGCCATCAACAAGGCTTTTAATTTTATTGAATGAATAATCATAATGATATTTAATTTTACTGAATCTCGGAAACGGCTCTAACGATTTTCGTGAAAGTTAGTATGCAGGGGGTTTCATTGGCGATATATCAATCTAGCTAGGATTCATTTTTAGAATATGTCTTTTTATCCGTTTTTTCAAGCAAACAATGTATAACTGCTACAATATCATTAGATTACGAAGGTAAATTTCGCCACCATCTACAAGATTATAATAACTTATTATAATAGCTCAGGTGGGAAATCGGGCGGTCCCGCTAATAACCGGTTCATATTTTTTTGTTATTATGTCGGTAAGATCGAAAAATAGTATTCATATTTCATCCGTATGTAATTCATATCTAAATATAATTAAAAAAAAAAACGATTTATCAAAAAACAAAAAAAAAACCGAACAAAGCTCGGCCATCCAGCTACTGTTATTAAGGATACTCCCCAAGTGCTTATAGATACGTCCTCGTCGTCTCCTCTAGACCCTGTCCTGACCCCGGTAACGCAAGTGGCAGGCAGGTGACCGAACTCTATAAGATGTACTTGGGTGTTTTAGTGTTTTGTCTTTCTGACTACGTTGTTGTTGCGATGCTGACGCAGAGCAAAACTGGAGTTCCCAAAGGCCTTTCTCAGGCCCAAGCCAACGTCTCTTCTCAGCCCCAACCCAACGGTCCTTCTCAGGGCCAACCCAACGGCCCTTCTCAGGGCCAACCCAACGGCCCTTCTCAGGGCCAATCCAAGGACCCTCCTCAAGGCCAAACGAAAAGGCCTTCTCAGGGGCACCCCAACGGCCTTTCTTAGGGCCAACCCAAAGGAGGGATGGAGGTATTGGAAGACATCTCCATAACCTCGCTGTACGAGTCGGACATTGGACGAAAACGTCTCTATTCTAGAGGTTCGGAGAGCTCCGCCACGGAGACGGAGGCGGGAGTGCACGCGGCAGGTAAATCCCGCTTATTGGCCAAAAGAGGAAGGGCGACAACGCTGACCAGCGCCAGGGCGGCTTTACGGGATCTGTGTCGGACGGCCACATGGAGCTGACGACTGAATGTCACGATTGTGGCGCGGCGGTAGACTCTGCCCAGCATACCCTCGAGGTGTGCCCGAGATGGGCGGCGCTGCGTCCTTCTCAGTTCTCAGATCTCTCAGATCAGACTTGTCGCTCCTAAGCATCATCTCCGCGATGCTCGGCGACGACGAGTCCTGGAAGGCGATAGTCTCCTTCTGCGAGACGGTAATGTCCTGGTAATGACTTTAATGTAAGAAGAAGACCGACGAGCGGGTGAGAAAGGAGGCTGCCGACGTGACATCCATCTGCGGGCGATGAATGGGGGTACGTAGGAGGCGCTACTTAATGAGCTGCAATAACGCTCCTGTGCCCGTGTTGGTCCGGGATGGGAACCCGGTCATGCTAGACACGGCGTCGTCGGGACTGTTCAGAGGTGAGCCGGACAGTCCCCATGGTAAAGAAGTCCAGCCTGTCGCTGGAGGGATCCTGTTGCCTGCAGATCCAGAACCCCCCAATTAAAGCGGCTGAAGGCTCCCGCAGGGGTTAAGTACGGTATAACACTCAAATGTAATTTTTGTATAATAATATATTTAAAAGTACAGATTTCAAATTCCAAGTCTATCGTATTCGGTTATTGAGGTTAAAGACAATGGAAACTAAAAACAGAATTAAGATCAAAAACTAAAAGGAACTTTCCTTTCTAAAGCATTATTTAATTATACCTACTCGTTTCTATTACCTATTAATGTAAAATTATTATACGTAAACATTTTTATTAAAAACATCGACATTCATGAGAATATAATATTATATATAATATAACTATTATTTATTAACAGCAGGTACTGCAGTTATATTACATATAAAGGAAATACGTCATATATGTAATATCCGGTTTCCGGTTCCGGTTCCTGGTAGCCATAGCTCTCAAAAGAGTATCTATCTCTGTTTTATTTTTATACAGCCTTTGAAATATACTAATGAATATTTATATAACATTATACTAAATAAACACTAAACAGTCAAACTAATTCATAAATATATTACATTTGGAGAATATTTTTGTGGATGTGTTTAAAATGTAGCTTAAATTTATTTTTTATCTACTAGTGTAAAAATACTCAATTTTTAAAAACTGGTTATAATAGGTATTTGTATTAAAATGTTATAATCAAAAAACTGTTACGTGTTTAAAACCAAAATTTTAGTATTTATTAATTTTTAGATGTGGTAAAAATGAGAATGGTTGCAAGATTCTCATTTTTTGCCATAAATATTTTAATATTATTTATTAATTATTATAAATATATATATATCATTTAAATCAATTTTATTATTGTTTTAATTTTACGATTTTCGTTGCTTTTTTTTTTGGTTTTTCCTCAATTCGCACATTTTTCACCCCACACTTTATTTTGATACACATGTCATACGGATTGTATAAAAAAAAGAATGGCCTGAAATATGTCGTCGTGACGTCGGCAACGATTGTAAAAATATACAGAACGTGACATAGACACTTTACAATTCTTCATGAAGTATTTGTTTTTTGGCAATTTTCGGTTATATTGTTTTATCGTATTCATACTGAATAAATATACGAGAAAGGTGAACGATTGTTTTTGGATATTGATTTTCGTGCCCAGCGTTAGAAAATCGATTAACATCTATTGTACTTTTTTCATACAGTTTGTATGCATTTGCATACAACCACCCAAAACAGGGGTTAGGGGCGTTACTGTGATACGAGTATGTCAGTACTATCATTATGTCCTTTTCTGCCGTTAGCTATATACGCCATGTTTCACCTGGGTATTTATTTATTAATCATATGTTTTCATCATTTATTTCTTTAATATAATCCTCATCATATCATATTTTGAAATTATACAATAATGAGAATAAAAATATAAAACCATGTCAATAAAAGTTGTGTTTATATTACTTCACTGTGTTTTGCTGCATAAAATAGTAACTTTATAAAAAATAAACGACTCTCATAATTGTATCCCTCAAGTGAAGT
This sequence comes from Euphydryas editha, assembly GCA_036937285.1. Classification (NCBI taxonomy): domain Eukaryota; kingdom Metazoa; phylum Arthropoda; class Insecta; order Lepidoptera; family Nymphalidae; genus Euphydryas; species Euphydryas editha. Next base: position 4,705,625 of record JAUPFZ010000005.1, read on the forward strand.
AATATATATGTTGTTTAATTTAACGATATTAATTTTTTTGTATATATTATATAAACAGTGTTCTATGTTTACCTGTTGAATACCGTCCATATTTGCAAATAAAGGTAGCCATGGTAACGGGGGCGAACAATGACGTTGAACCCGGAATAAGTTATAATAGATACAAAACCAATTCTTTTTTGTTGGATAATTGTGCGCATGCTCAGTCGCATTTGAGGGTAAAAAGCAATAACAGAAATTTTTCGCGCGCGTTTTTGTCATATTTATGGAGTTTAGAGGTAAGGAGTACACTCTTGTGTTAAAAAAAGTGTCTCCGAAATAACTTTAAATAAATATAGCGTTGCTGTACCAAAAGACCGTTTTTAGGTTAGATAATTTATTTAACTCGCTTGCCGTTTCACTTTTAATTACAACACATTTACTAACTACTTTATGTGAGAGAATACATACTTGAATTTATACTTATAACTTACTTCCACTTAAACTTCAAGTCATAAAACAGTTAAGTTCAGATCATATCCTCCATTACACCAGCGCTCCCGTTATTTAATGCTATTTTGTGGACACTTTTTCTATCAAACAACCATATGAGAATGTGCTCCTTACCGCTACCCTTCATAGTCATATTATAAAACCTAAAGCGAGAGCTTAATGAAAATATGCGTATACGTTTTAATATATTTTTTTTTTTAATTTAATTTATATCTAAATATGAGACTGATAAACATCCTAGACATTATTATATAAAGACCGTTAACTTGTTAAAAAAAGTATACATATCTAATATCTTTAAAGGAGCAATTCTTGTATATATATAAATATATAATCTGAATCTCGGAAACGGCTCCAACGATTTTCATGAAATTTAGTATGCAGGGGGTTTCGGAAGCGATAAATCGATCTAGCTAGGATTTGTTTTTAGAAAATGTCGTTTTATCCGTTTTTTCAGGCAATTAAAAAATATCATTAGAATACGAAGGTAAATTTCGCTGTCGTCAATAAGTTTGTAATAGACATCAGAAGACCCGGAGTTCGAGTCCAGGGGTCTCCACACCAACTTTTTTCTTTTTCTTTTTCAAGTTTCTTTTTTTTGTGAAAAAATAAACTATGATTGAGAGATCTTTTTTTATTATTTTTTTATTTTTTTATTTCAATAACTAGTTCCTATTGTTTTATTATTATGTCGGTAAGATCGAAAATACTATTCATATTTCATCAGTATGTAATTCGTATCTAAATATAATTTAACCGAGCAAAGCTCGGTCATCCAGGTACTTAAATTTGTTGAAAATCATACTAATATTATAAATGCGAAAGTAAGTTTGTTTGTTACGCTTTCACGCTAAAACTACTTATTCGATCGTCATAAAACTATTTTTTTGGTCGCGATAACCGACATCGACGCGGACGAAGCCACGCGTAGAAGCTAGTTACTATATTTTTTTTTACTGTACATCCACAGGCTTAATTTGCCCATGCCTTTTTTATGAACATTTTTAGTTTATTATTATTATTATCGTTAGTGCGTACTTATTTAGACAACGAGACTTAAACCAAGCTTAGGATCTCTATATCGCGAGTCCTTGCACTGACCACAAATTTACTTATTTAATCTATAAATATAAAACTTAACTGAAACTTATTAAATAATAAACTTAACTTTTTTTTTGTTTGATTTTTTTTTACATACTTTTAGATTGTATTATGATAAAGGTACCTTATTTTCTATTTACATCCATTCCTTAACATATTACTTACATGCTTAAAGTCTACGTTCCAGCCATCACATCTTCACCACCAGTCTTGTTTTGCGTTACTTGTTTTAATTTTTTTTTCCCTTTTTTTTTTATTTATCCGACTCCGTCTCAGCCCTCCCAGAGGGAGTTACTATATATTTAAAATACAAAAACAATATTTAAAAACACATTTGACATGGGATATATAATTTCCTTACAGTTCCAGTTAAGTTTCTCCTTATTATTGCGATACATGTATAGTTTTTTTTTGCCGGAGGAAACACGGCCAGGAAACAAAACCGGGATATTGATAACCAAACTTTGGGAGGCCTATGTCCAGCTGTGGACTGCAATAGGCTGAAGCCAAGCAAAGCGAAGCGAAGTATTTTTTAGTCTGATTTTTACCTTCTGCATTAACCCCCGAGGGCAAGTCTAAAAGTAAGAGAAACAAAAGTATATATATATATATATATATATATATATATATATATATATATATATATATATATATATATATATATATATATATATATATATATATATATATATATATATATATATATATATATACTATACTATACTATTTTGTTTCTCTTACTTTTAACCTTGCCCTCTTAAAAATGATTACAGCTTTACAGCTTAACAGTAAAACATTCACTGTAGCATTGACTATGGCATAGAGAACATTTTAATTGTCGGCTTGGGAACGAATGTTTAGCGTGCTAGGGACGTCAGAATCAAGGAAAGTAAAGCATTCCTTTAGGTACGGAGGAGTACTAGGATGGAAAAATATAGAGTAGAAAAGAAAAAAGATGTAAGTTACGGTGGTCTCTATTTTTAAGAAAGTTAAGCTGTGCTTCAACAATCTGAGATACGATCGTAATTTCTCAAACAAAATATGAATTTGTTGATCTTGTTTTGAAGGCTTTCAATTTTATCAAGGAGAGTTTTAGATAGGTCAGAATAAGAGACATCAGCATATTCCAGAGTAGGAAAATGAAGCGTGTGAGCAACTGATATCTTTGTTTTGACACTTATGTTTAGTGGATAGTTACTTAGGTAAGTATGTACCTAATGTTAAAATATAGCCATTTCTGAATTTATAAATGTTTCTGCTACAATTGTTTCTGGTAATGTTTCTGCTAATATTGTCAATGTCTTGACCAATGAAAGTAAGGAGTGTGTGTAGATGCACATAACTACTTCCGAAACACCGTCATATTAATAATTGTTGTTTGAATGTTGTAATAAAAGAAGATTAGGTGATAAGGAATTTCTGATCCATGTGGGTCAAGATTATTCTACTTCCTGTCTGTTGAGTTTGTAATAGTAGAGGTTTTAGCCAAAAAAAAGCATAATATTTCTAAAAAACATAAACTTTGATGTCATAAATCAATCGATTTAAGAACAGGCGACTAATTATTATTGAAACATTAGGTACTTAATTTTGAATTGTCAATTTTTTACATGTTGTGCTTTCTCTGAGATGTTGCGTATAAGGACAGTAGAAAATGTAGTAATAACTGAAAATGGAGAAGTTTTTAATGTATTGTATCGTACAGGTGGCCTGTCGGACGGGGAAGCAGGTCGCGGGCCTACACGGGGCAGGCCATCCCGTCGAGACGACCCAAGGCGACACACACTCGCCGGAAATCATAACATCTACATGCACCAACATCATCCAGGACATATCAGTACGATTGACATCGAGGTATGATTTATTATAAATTATTTATAAAATAAATTAGATACTTTATCTTTTATTGGTTCAAACAAACAAAAAAAAAAATTTTTTTTTTCAAGATATTTACAACATTAATAAACAAAAACTATTTTTTTTTAATAATTTTGTTTGTCATTTTACAATTCCACTGTTTATTTAAAGGTATTTTTTATTTTTTATTTCTGCTAAAAATTGTAGAATTACTTTATTTCGTATTTATATATCCTTATTATTTTCTTCGCTAAAACTTCAGCAACAAAACGCTGCGCGGATGCCGCTAATCAACCCAGAATATACTGGTATTTCTAAATATCACGAAATGAAGCAGAGAACTTTAGATCCTCGTTTAAGAAAGGTATAAACATGTTCAATGCTAAGATCTTTTCACACAAATAACCTTCTACTAATATCTTATCTACCCTAGTATAGCGTAAAATTCAATAAATTTTATAAACATTTACTATACGACATTTACTATTTAATATTTACAATAAGAGCTACTTCATATAAAATTAACCAGTACGATACTAACATAAAGTTATATTCATCTTTTCTTCTCTACTTTATATTATGTTATAGCTCGCGGCAAGCCTAATAGACCATCTTACTGAAACTACTGAAACAAACGAAAAGCACCTAATTTTAAGACTATATGTGTGATTAATATTTATCATAAATACGCTTATATATATTCGGAAGTTAAGTAAAGCTTTAAATCATATTATAAATACAATGATAATTGACAGGCCCGTTGGCGCAGTTGGCAGTGACCCTGCTTTCTACTCCAGGGTTGTCCAGTTCGATTCCGAGTTTTCTAGATTTCCAAGTCTGAGTGTAATATATATATATATATATATATATATATATATATATATATATATATATATGTATATTTAAAAAATATATATATCAATCTGCTGTTACCTAAAACACAGCCATTAAGCTGTTTACCTTATGAACAGACTACCGACTAGCGTGTGTGTATGTTAAAAATAATAATAATTATTATTTGCGACGCGCAAATTATGTATTATATTATTGCTTATGCGACTGTGTCATACTTAGTGCTGCCAACAGTAAAATATTGTAATATATATATATATATATATATATATATATATATATATATATATATATATATATATATATATATATATATATATATATATATAATGTTCGGTCGATGTCATAGAATATTTTAATTATTAACGTTTTTTGAAAGATTTAATCAGATTATCTAATAACTGTTTGTTTACAGCCACCTCTCCCTCGTTATCCTCCACCAAACAATGCCTTGCTCTTCGATGACGACCCTGGTGTTATGTCGGAGGTCGAGACTGCGTCTACGGGATTCCGGCGAGGCGGCAAACAGCGTTCCTCTCTACCTGTTGTCCGAACACCTTCCAAGACTCTCGAGAGGCCGCTTGGTATGTTCCCTCATAAGTTATAAGTCTAAGTACTTAATATTGTAATGCTTTCAAATTATTTTCCAATTAAAACAGACGATGAAAATTATTTTGTAGCTAGAAATTAAAAAAATTAATAAATTTTCATTTACTCCTGTCTAACGAAATTTTCTATTCTGATAAGAACCAAATTCAAGTATCACAATTAAAATTTTGGTATGACAAAATTGAATAAGAGACATTTACTTTTGGTTTTTCACAGTAAAACTAAGAGTACATAGAACTTATTACATAACAACTTATTATATACATTTAGAGATTTAATTATTGAAAAAATAAATTTTCGTAAAGTGTTTATACTAAATAGTTGAAAAGGAAAAACTTTTAAAATTATTACAAAGATAATTGAACCATAAGTAGTGTATTAAGACGAGTCATTTTTCGCCCAGGTCTCGTATTCCTCCAGTACAGGAATGAGACAAAGCGAGCTCTGTTGCCGAACGAAATAACATCGATAGACACCGTGAAGGCGCTCTTCGTTCGCAGCTTCCCGAAACAGCTAACAATGCAATACATGGACAGTGAAAATGTTAAAATATATATTCATGAAAACACAAAGGATATGTTCTATGAACTGGAGGACGTAAGGTAAACACCGCTTAACTTCTTTTCATTGTAACTTTCGCTTATTAATTAGTACTTAAGTTACTGATAACTTTTGTAAAAGGAGAAAAAATATTTTATAAATTAATTGAATCTATATATAGGTATTTTTTATTTTCGAGTAATATTTTCTTAATCATTTTTCAGTATCGTATAAAACTTAGCTTCAATATTTAGTTCAAGCGATTATAAATTAAACATTTTCACACGAATTCATCTGCTCTGGGTTTAAATTTAAAATATACTTTATTCAAGTAAATTTTCTTACGCATTTACAAATTTGCCATCTTACAAGACATTTGTAGTTCTAATTGAAGTTACCGCCACCGGTTTCATTGTAATCTTTCCCGAGAAGATGTAGCGAAAAACCAATAACTACTCTCTATATTGACAATTCCATACAGCTATAAATTAACTTGTAAAGAGATCATATTTCAATATATTTATGACTTCAACTGAGATATTACATATTAGATTCGTAGGATATCTAAAGATCGACATATTATTGTGTTATACATCCAGGTTAACAAAGATGCATTTTCGAATTTATCTCAGTCTCAGAGTATAATGTAATTTGAGCCCCCAAAAGGGCTACCATACTCGATTGTGTTTCTAAGCAAAGCCTTATTTTAATAACTGTAGTCTAATAATGTAGGTCTTTTAGTAATTTAATTTGAAGATTAAAGAAACTAGAAATTTTTGAATTACTTTGTTTAGACGCTAATACTTTACCTGAAAGAGTCTTTTATTTTTATTTTTGTAAGGAAAATTTTAAATAGATATGGAATCTCATAAAAAAACTGCTGATCTCCACTTCTTGTATTTTTACAATGTGTGCCATTCCATTTGAACTGAACTGAATCAGCCTGTAAGCAACCTACTGCTGGACAAAGGCTTCTGCGTTTAAAATAAGGGTTAGAGCTTAATACACCACGCTGCTCCACTAGGTGTTGGTGGATAATTTCCCTATCATGAGTTACGGTAGCTATCAGATGTCTATGATAACAACCGGGACCGGCAGCTTTACGTGCTCTCCGAGGCACAGGCAGGAGATCAACCAGTTGGGAAAATTATTTTATTTAATTCCGCTTAAAAGGGGGCGTTCCCGCCCTTGCGCGGTAGTCGACATCGCTACGAGGCACAGTTTCACTTCAGAATTTCGCGACGCAACTCCTCTCAGGCTGGATAGGCGCGGGAAAATTTGTTTACTTTGTGTGCGTTGCTTGGACTCTCCGACGAGGATGAGGCGTAAAGAAGGCATTATACATATCCATGATGAGCGATGCCCGTAAGTTTTTATTTAATTAAATATTATTATAAAATTAAAAAAAAAACAATAAAAAAATTATTATGCTAATAACTGTAAAGAACACTCTACTTCTGAAATTAAGATCAATAAAATAAATTGAAAAAAAAAAGGAATAGCCAATATTTAGTAAGGATATTTATTAAATATAATATGCACAGATATTATTGGTCTTATGTCATCATCAAAGTATTTAATATCCTTATTTAAAATTCGAAAAATGAAAACGAAAAAAATTTTGAATTTTTTGAAATATAATATTGATGATTTGTTTTAATTATGCAAACTTTTTATAATTATCCGGGTAAAGTCGCAAGTTCGCCTTAGCGCTTATTATTCTAGACTTAAAAAATATATATATATATATATACGAATAAAACTCATTTATCCTTTAATACTCTTTTTTTTTAAATTTAATATCAAAATAACATGGCAATTTAAAATTACTTACACTATAACCTACATATAACGTTCATGTATTTTTTAATAATAATAAAAATGTATCGTGTAAACTTTTACCAAGAATTAATAAAAAATAAATAAATCCGTGACTAATAAATATAATTTGCATATCAGGTGCTCTTAGCTCTCCTATAGTTAAACAAGGCATAAGGCATATTTTGTTTAAAGTTATTGTTAGACCACAAAATGATGTTATACCCAGAATCTAAATTACTCGTATTGAGATTGAAACTGTTATACACATTTCAGAAAAAAAAAACCACTTGCGCTTGGAACGAAATTTAAAGACATGGTCATATTTATCTCGTATGTATCAAAATAGTCTCGCAAAATTCAAGAAAAATTTGCCCTATGCATTTTGAACCTGAGATTTGCTCGGATTGGTCTCATAGCATAACACATTCCATTCTGTAATCGCCGAGAGATCGCTATTAAATTGCTGTTAATCGCTGTTAACTTTCAAGAGTCGACGGAAGAAAAATTTGGAGATCGTCCGTATAAATATACATACATATACATGAGGTATAAATTAGATATTTTATGAGTGTTTGAATTAATTCCTATATAAATAGAATATGTGGAACAAAACGGCACCCTGACTCACTCTATTAATTACGTTCTTCGCGCCATACAATGTTTACTAACAACTCTGCGATATTTTGCTACTGGGACGGTTTTAATTATATGCGGTGATTTCTGTGGAATAAGCAAAGCCTGGCAATAGACAAAAAAATTATGGATATAGTGGCTAGGTAGCCTGGGTCATGTCATGTTCAAACTATCTTCAACAACTATCATATTAAGCAAAGGCTTAGTCATGGAGAATTTGGAAATAGATATATCCTCGTAGGGGTTATGAAGACACAAATTTATTATATATAATATTAAAATTTATAATATAGGTCCAAAACCTCATGTTTATATGAATATGTTGCCTTCTGATTTTTAAATAAGTTTTGAATTAGTCAATTACTAATAGAGAATCAAGTTAATTAATAAAAAAATGCACAAGCATAACAATATATTGATTTTTATTGTACTTAGAGCTTACTTAGATCTAAAGTCAACGTCGTAATTTACTTATTATCTGAGCACTGACGACTAGATTGGTAGGTATTTTGTAGGTTATGACTATTTACGATATTAATGAACTGATAAAGAACTTTTTTTTTCTAAAATATTTGAAAGCAAAATAATGTTATTATTGGTATGAGAGAGAATAACTAACGGAGGAGAATTGAATTGATAAGCCGACTTTAGCAAAAATAAAAATGATAGATCGTAACTGCCTACCCTGCCAATGCGGTGTGTCGAGAGTAAAATAGCAAAATTTCAACCATGTCTGAGAAACAAAATGTTAGTATAGTGAACTGGAATACTCTTGTATAAATAAATCTCTTCATCTGATATGACATTACTCGACGAACAGTATGTGAATTGACTACTTGGTATACAAATATAGTAATATGTTGGAAATATTAATAATTCGATTTCTATTTAAATAACTTATTATTTAAATAAATTATGTAATAGATATAGGCGTCTAAAAATTTTTTTTCTTCTAAGTTCTTTTATTAAGGTATGTCGGAAATATTAGTGACAACAAATTAATGAAATCATCGGGATTCATAAGTCACGTGACGATTGATTGTATTTTTTTTTCCGGAGGAGAGATCCGTTTCGCTTGAGTGTTTGATACAAAGAGAGCTTAACAGAATTGCTACCTACATCGCTTATATAGAATCTTTATAAAATACATGTCACATAACACTAAAATATGTAACAAAAATGATTAAAATAATTAAAAAAATAATAATTAATTAATAAAATGTCTAATGAAAAGTTAATAAGTTAATTATTAAAAAATTCAATAAATTAAAACATAAAATTGACTAATATTTATATTCGCGTCCTCAGGTATATAGAGAGTCTTAAAAGATGTTTATAAACATATGTACAACTTTATTTTAGTCAAAAGGGTACTTTAAATACTCCACGTTTACAAAAATACTGTTTCAAAATGATTCAACTTCATTGAATACTTTTTGCTTACACTTCTCGTATTTGAAATACGGACTCCTTGAGGCAGAGGTGGCTTAGACGGATAAACAGGCTTTACAAGGAGGGCAAAATTATTTTTGCTAGCTTAATTGTCAAATAATACTTTAGAGGTTACAATATTAGGGTTCAGAAGTATCAATAGAACATATATATAAATGGCGATTTTGGTATATAATCTATTCTGTTATAATTTAAGCTTTTCACTCACTTTATAGTAAAAAATATTTTCGGGCTTATTATACGTTTATATATGTTATACGTCAATCCTCCTTAATTACGTCTCACTTACATATATATTCAAACTACTTTAGTCGTCAGCAAAAACGTTTTTAATATTTTAATTAGATACCCAATTCTATCAAATGATTACTATAGCGGTGCCGTGCCCTCTCGTGTCCCCCTCACGTCTCGTAGCTACTCGAAAACCCTCGCTCTATTTACTTAAAAACGTTATATCTCGGAACTTGTACCAAAAAAAGTTTTACTGCCCTAATTATATAATGTTATCACTTCTCCCTTCCATTTGTATGCAGGTGACTTACAAATATACCAACACTTCAGGCTGACTGAATTGCATTAGGCTGTGGAAAATTTAAATAGTGACCTTGCTGCAGTTCATGTCTGGGCTAAATCTTTTGGGCTGTTGGTCAATCCAACTAAATTACAGGCTATTATTATTGGAAGTAGTCGATTGAGAAGCAGACTTGACTGGAAATCGGTGCCTAAAATCTCGTATTCTGGGGTCGTAATCCCATACTGTGATAAATTTAGGAATTTAGGGCTTATCATGGACTGCAATTTTTCCTGGGCAGCTCATGTCAACGAAGTCAGCAAAAGAATGACACATTCCACTCTCTCATGCGTCTCCAATTTTTTCTCCCATTTAAAACCAAAATTATGCTTGCGCAAATCCTTCTGCATCCTATCCTTGATTATGCTGATGTATGCTACCTGGATGCGACAATTTCGTGGTCAGTTAAAATGGCTCCCTATTCGTTTTCGGCGTGATATGCATATCCTGTCCACTCTCTTTAATATCCTACGTGATCCAAATGCTCCGTCGTATCTTCGATCCCGATTTAACTTCCTGTCTTCTCCCAATCGGTCTAGGCGCCCTGGCAAACAACTATGCTAGACGTGCCGAAATGCAATACTAAATTCAGGCTGAATTCATTTTTGGTACGCGCCTCCAAACTTTGGAACAATCTCCCGAAATATATCCGAGTCCCTCCCTTGTTTCGTTTAAACATAAAATGAAAAAAAAAAACACTGATGTCCCTAGCTAATGTTTAATCATCTGTGTGGAATATGAATGTATTTATTTATATTTGATAGTAGTACGTATATGTATATGTGTATTTTGGTATGTATCTTTATATGTATTTGTAAGTATGTAATATGTTACATTTTAAGTATGTATATATATATATATATATATATATATATATATATATATATATATATATATATACATATATATATATATATATATATAATATATATATATATATATATATATATATATATATATATATATAAATCACGAAAGATATTTTGCGTCCTTTTTTGAAACCGACTCACGGCGTCCATCACTACCACTGGCTTTATTACAAAAGTGTCTGCGTATATTGATTTCTATTCCGCATTCTATATTCCTGCTCAACTTATATTTTTAAAAAGTTTAAAATTGTGGATATTCGCTCTTCAGTTATTACAGGGTACTAATGTCGTCCTTAACTTTTGCACTTCCCTGCGTATAATTTTCGTATACCACAACACTGTTAGTCTTTCTACACGTATACCAATCGCGAGGAGTAGCACGTCCTCTTATTCATGAGACGTTGCCGCTTTGTGCATGCACGCGTTCTGTTAGACTCATTTGGAAATATTTCAATTGCAACTACAAGATGTCTAAGTGGTCAGCGTACAATGTTCTCGTACGGCCGACTCGGGTTCAATACCTCGCGATGAATTATTATTTTATTTTATTTTTCTATCAATCTATAAAGTGACTGTTATTGATAATTGAATTTTGAATTAAAGAAAATAATTTTTAACTGAATGAACACAGACTTAAGGAAAGAAAACTCAAAAAGCAGAGAGGCAACGGGGTGAGATTTCAAACAATGGACACGGGTCAAAGCAAAGAAAAAAAAACAGATATGAAATTACAAAAATGTTTTGTTACTAAGACAAAACTTCAACTAGATTATTTACAAAAAAATAAAAAGTTATTTGTAATTCGTAATTCGTCTCCCTATTCATTCTAAATATTTATTTTATTTTACCATTAAGTAAAATAATTTTAAGTAAGCTAGAATTTGAAAATAAATGAAAAAAAAAAATCATTATAAGAAACATTACAATTTTAAAAATGTTAGCAATATTATGTTACTTTTATTTATTTCAATTTTTTTATTATTTAATAACCACTAGTTATCATACAAGAGATCAATATTAAGTTAGTTATACAAGAGACTATATTTAGTAAGTTAAATATTATAATACAGGTGTGATAAAGGTAATTTTTGATTTCTGTTTATCTTTGAAATCAATGTGATTACAAAATAATAGCAAATATCATGTTAGTTTTCTTTCTTTTTTTTACCCGACTGCGAGAGAAGGAGGGTTATGTTTTTCGAATGTATGTATGTATGTATGTATGTATGTATGTGTATATGTATGTATGTATGTATGTCCATTTCGTTGGCACGCCCTACAGCCCAAACGGCTGGGCGGTTTTTGACATATGAGGTGTCGTTGGATTTGTCTAAATTGTAGTAGTGACATAGGCTATATAAATTTTCAAAATGGCGCCCGCAAATGGCAGAATGAGGTGGCCCCCCCCCTTGAATTTTTTTTCTTACTGTAGCAATATGGGTATCAAATGAAAGCTAGTAAAATGTTTTATTCTTTTTAGTTTATAATAAGAGTATTTTACGCAGTCGGGTTTTTGATTTTTTAAATTAATTTAGTCTTATTATAAATAATAAACAACTAGTTATTATACAAGAGATCTATATTAAGTAAGTTAGATATTATATTATTATAGGCTGGGATGAAGGTAATTTTTGGTTCCTGTTTATCTTTGAAATGTGATTACAATATAAAAATATTAGCCATATTATGTTAATTTTATTTATTTCAAATTTTTTAATATTATATAACTTGTTAAAATACAAGAGATTTTTATTCAATTAGTTACATATATGGTATAAAGGCTGTGATGAGGGTAATTTATTTATTTACTTATTCGGGAAATATACAGTTTAGTTTTACAGAAGAAAAATAAGAAATTTCAATTTTACATAAATCAATCAAGTTTCAACAATTTACTAACACATTAGACACAAGCAATTAAATTTATTATTCAAAAAACAATGCATTAAAAATAAAACTCAATCAATAAATAAAAACTGTATAATTATATATATTACGATACAATTAATAGTAACATAAATTAATATTATATTACAATACATTATATAAGTTCTTTTTCAATATTAAAGAGGACACTGAAATATATCAGTATTATTAAATTAATATAATGTTTGGTTTTGATTCTTTGAAATAAATGTGATGACAATATAAAAATATTTTCATTCTTTACAAGTCTATATAAATATAATTTTACATTGTTTTTAATTAAACCTTAGTTAATATAATAACAGCATTTTTTAGTATTTGCATGATTATGTATTTAATCCAAATGGGATTAATATTTTATTATAAATACGAAAGTTTTTGAGGTGGTTTGTGACACAATCACACTTAAACAGCTGAATAGGATTTCAATAAAATTTTTGCATACATATAGAATAAGATCTTGATTAAAATATAGGATACTTTTTATAACACTGGGATATAGAGTATTTATTTATTTATATTCTGTCATGTCATTTCACTTTTCCAATAAGGAATGTACTTTAAACATACAAATGTTGAGAAGTATACCGGCTTACTTTAAATGTTTAAATGCTTTAATTACTTTATCTCGTCGATAATATTGAAAACGCTCTTCAAACGTCAAAATCACGTCAAAATTCGACAAAATTACATGTTAGCTACTGTAGACACATTATAATATGTCATAATTTATTTTTTCAATTGCTTATATTATTATTTTTATCTCTAAACTTTGTAGTAAATTTTTATTAAAAACTTTGATTCATCACTAACACAAAATACTCTTGCATAATAATAAATAATACTCTATAATACTATATATTTGCAATTTGACAATAGAAGGGATGAAATAGTTTTAAATAGATTAAAAATAGGCCACTGTATTACGTCACACATATACATCTTATCAGTAAAATCCCGAAGAATAAATGCTCTAGATATGATAGTGAGCTGAACATAAAACATTTATTAATTGATTGTCCAATGTTAAAACAGAAAGAAGTAATGTTAATCTTCATAAGACATTAAAAGAGTGTCTAACCGATTATAAAAATACTGTAAAATTTTTAAGATTAACTAACTATTATACTTTAATTTAATTGCTATGAAATACTGTTAATATATTTTAGTCGCTAATGACCCTAGATGTTAAAAGCGACTTAAAATAAATAAATTAAAAAATATACTTTGGAGATTAAAATAAATGTTAAACTTTTAGTTTAATAAAAGGTACGTATTTTATAAATTATTTAATAAATATTAAAAATATAATGTAATGTTAACAATTTAATTTACATTTGTATTATTTAAAGACTAAGTATACATATTTGTTTAAATTTTTTTTATTTCACATTCTAGAATAAAGTTATTTTAATTAAATATTTTGATAAAGTATGATAATAGTAGTCGGTGAAATATTTAAATTATATCAAAATGACTATAAACTTAATAAGAATAATAACATTTATTGTTATTTTCATATATTTTTCAGCTATAAAATAAAATAAAAAGCCTTGCAGACAATTCACAAAATTAGCATAGCATCAATTATCGTGCTGTATCTTTTATAGAGAAGAAATATCAATACTTCTATGAAAGAGTTCTAGATAAAATTACTATTAATACAAAAAGAAAAAACTACATATTTTAATAAAATTTCTTAATTAGTTTTGTTTTATTTAATCTTCCAAAATATAAATATTCAATACATAAAATTATAATTATTAAATATGCGACTTAAATAAAACTGTTCTAGAGAACCAATATATTTAATTACACATACAGTGTTGCAAATTAGTTATGATTATTATTATATATATAAAATAATTATGATTATTATTATTTGTTTTAGTTTTCCTAAACAAATTATTATTGTTGATTTTATTGCTTAAATGCTCATAATGAATAATATCTGAGTAGATACTAGAAGAAATAATTTTGTTTCTTTCTATATAGAATAAATATAATTGTACATATTTATTGAAAATAGGTTTTGAATTTACATACTTAGCTTTTAGTTTTCTCTCAATTACATACCCGATGTATTTGGAATGCTTGAATGATTTAAAGCTAATAATGCACTATTTATATACTATATAATACATATAACCATTTATCTCAGAAACGTTTTTTTAAGAACATTTTAGGACTTATGTTTTTTTTGTGAATTCGTGGTCTATGCATCAAGTACACGCTGTGAACTCTCGTTGACCGCGAGACGCGCGACTAGCGGGCGACGCCGCGGGCGGAACGAAAAGTACAGAACGACTTATGTACCTTTTTACATCCTTCGGGTAGTAATGTGTGATTTAAATGAGACGTTTTGTTTGCTCCAAAGTTCGTTTATCAATCCTTTTTTATTTATTTATTAGAGTAACACAATTTATATTAGAAGGGAGGCTTACATACATAGGTACACTACACCTTCCACGGCATTTAAAAAAAAATTTGGTTTAATTTTTAAATATTTTTTTTACACTAAATTCTACATATTTCAATTTTACATAATAAGCATTACAATTAAAGTTTGGATGTTACAATGAATGTTTCGGTCAATGACGGATAAATATACCTATTAATTATATAGGTATTCAATTATTACAAAACCCTGGAGTTAATGCTGCATAATTATTATATTAACTTATTATTACGATTTATTCTAAAGGAATAGAAAAATAAGAATATTATGATAAATTATTTACTTAACTTTAAACGATATACGAGTATATTTGCAAATAATATTTGCAACTTCTTCCAAAAATAAATGTCAATCCGGGAAAATAATTTTGTATAGGTTATTACTTTATACTTAAGTAGTTAGTCTATAGTCAATTAATTAGTTATAGTCACAAATAGTTGTATAATTTTCAAATCAAATATTACAAATCATGACAACTTTATTATTATTACATCTCGAGAGTCTTTTATATATATTTCCTTTTACCATCTTAGACAAATCCCCGCCCCAGTACTCTAGTTCCTCTGAACATATTTTTCTTGAACTAGCGTTTGGAACAAAAAAATTACTACTTGGTGTTTTTTATAGCCCATCCGTTCTTATAGACTATTTTCAAAATTTCGAGAATCTTTTAGAATTATACAGCCCAACCGTTGATCACACAATTATCATGGGTGATTTCAACACGTGTCTTCTTAAAAATGACAGCCGTGCCAAACGACTTACTAACATCATAAGCAGCTCAAATCTCACATTACTGCCTTCTAATGCAACTCATTTCTTTCCAAATTGTTCTCCTTCTAAACTAGATTTAATGTTGGTGTCTTCTTCTGAGCTTGTGGATACGCATGGCCAATATCCAGCTGAGGCCTTTTCGTATCACGATCTTGTATACCTTTCATATAGGATGCGTCCACCTAAGGCCAAACCTACCATTACTATGCGTCGTAGCTTTAAGAATTTTGACAACGACAGCTTCTTGGAGGACCTAAATAATATCGATTGGGGTACGATTCAAAGTGCTCCCAACATGGACGACAAGTTAAATGTGTTTAATAGTCTTCTGACTGAGCTCTTTGATAAACACGCTCCTTTGCGTCCTGTCAAGCTTAAACACCTTCCAGCCCCCTGGTTAACGCAGGATATCAAGTCGTTAATGTTAAAACGCAATGCGGCAAAATCTAAGTTCAAACTCATACCATCTGAAAACAATCATAATAAATATAAAAAACTAAGGAATCTGTGTAGCAGGGCATTAGCGTACGCTCAGTCGAACTTTATTGATAATTCCATTAAAAACAATAGTCCTGCTCGTATTTGGCGTTTCTTGGAATCTCTGGGTATTGGTCGTCAGCGCTCTAATCTATCATCTAGTATAGACTTAGATGCCCTTAACAATCACTTTGCTAAGGTTAAATCCCTAGACAACCGAGTAAAATTAGACACCTTAAAACACATTAGGGCAGCACCTTTGAAAGTCAATACCCCTTTTGAACTTCAACCTGTCACTTCAGAGGATGTTAGGAAACACATTTTATCGATTAAATCCGATGCTTCTGGTAGTGATGGTATTAATCGCAAACTTGTCCTACTAGTTTTAGACCACATTATTCCTGTCCTTACTTACATCTTTAACTTTTCTTTATCATCTAACACATTTCCTAATGCGTGGCAGCATGCACATGTTATTCCTATACCTAAAATTAATAATCCTTCCTTATTCTCACACTATCGGCCTATTAGCATTCTACCTTTTCTTTCTAAAGTTCTTGAACGCATTGTTTTCACACAGCTTAATGTCTTTCTCTTAAAAAATCGTATTCTTAGTCCATATCAGTCAGGCTTTAGAACGGGACATAGCACTGTTACTGCTCTCGTTAAAGTTTGCGATGACATACGCTTTAATATGGACAACAAGTTGCTTACGATAGCGGTATTACTAGATTTTAGTAATGCATTTAATTCTGTCGACCATGATATTCTGTTAGCTCTCCTACGATCTATAGGCTTATCTGCTAATACTATTTCTCGGTTCAGCAGCTACCTTCGTAATCGTCAGCAACGCATAGTAGCCAACGATATACTCTCTTCCTATGTTCACCTCTCTAGTGGCGTTCCTCAAGGTGGCGTCCTCTCACCACTACTTTTTTCGATTTTTATAGACTCAATTCCACCCCTCCTTTCTTCGTATCATCTCTATGCTGACGATTTACAATTATATGTTTCCACTCCAGCGAACGATATCGCTGGAGCTATCAATAAAATTAATGTGGATCTTAGTTGTATCTCCAACTGGTGTAAATCTTATGGTCTATGTTTGAATGCTGCGAAATCCCAGGTTACTATCATAGGAAGTCCGGGACAAATTTGTAAAGTTGATTTTAAAACTTTACCTCCAATAACTCTTAATTCCTCCATCTTAAACGTAACAACTTGTGTTAAAAATCTAGGTCTCCTAATTGATAATTCTCTTTCTTGGTCCCCTCAAATTACGGAGATAAGCCGCAAGCTGTTTGCCTCGATAGGAAGCCTGAAACGTTGGAAAAACCTTCTCCCTCTTAAAGTTAAAATATCTTTGGCGCACGCTCTTCTCTTGCCTATTTTGGACTACGCGGACTCCTGTTTCACTGATTTAACTGAAGAAAAGCTAGATAAGCTGGAGCGATTGCAAAATATGTGCATTCGTTTTATATTCGGCTTACGCAAATTTGACCATGTCTCCTCCTTTCGGGCTCGTCTGAGGTGGCTTCCTATCAGATATCGTCGAAACCTCCACACGCTAGTCCTGTTATACTCTATTTTATACAATCCCTATTCCCCTTCCTATCTAAAAGAGCGTTTCTGTTTTCTAGGTACAGACACTTCTAGTCATTTAGAACTTCGGTCTCGTTCTGACAATCGTCTTAAGTTGCCAACCTGTCATACCCGTTACTTTAGCAATTCCTTTACGGTTAAAGCTGTCAATCTTTGGAATTCACTGCCATTTGCTATTCGTCATTCTGAATCAATTGCTATTTTTAAATGTCGCTTGTTTAAGTATTACTTAGCAAGAGTGGAAGAACAATAATAATTGTTTCTATAATAGTGACTGATTAATTATTAATTATTTGTATTTTAAATATATTTGTTGTATATGTGTAGATATGTGTATGTATGTATTTTATTACTATGTACTCAGTACAAAATATGCATGTATTTATAATGTATATGTATATCATATTATTAAAGTGCTAGTCCTAGTATCATTATTATTATTTAGCAAACACCTAGGTTTAGGGACCTAAATTTGCACTACCCAAGTCTGATAAGAAACCTACTTTCATTAAAGGTTGTCTGGTAGAGATTGCTGATAGCAATAAGACCGCCTTTGCACACTTAAATTGTGAATATCTTGTACTGTCATTATGTAATATCCACTGTAAATTTAGTGACTGCAATAAAGTATTTATCTATCTATCTATCTATATTTTCTTTTTTTTAATATCTACTCTTTCTACGCTTCCAACCGGCTGATTTATCATAACACATTTATTTATATACTTTTATAAGTTAAGGGGGTTAATACCTCTCTCATATTTTTTATTTCATTCATATATTATTTCAATTCAAACTGCTATCCGTTTCATCTCTAATTATTATTTATCGATGATACAGCTAATGGTCAATAGAAACAATTTTTAATTTTCTTTTCATTCATTATCCCACTACTTTAACAAAATAATATTACATAATTTTTTACACAATTCGCAATCTATCAATTTTCCTACAATTAAGCATAAATCATTATCTTATATTTTATTTATATATTTTTTTCATACACCGTTATATTCTTTTTACAATCAAATAGTTTGTCTTCAAAATATTTATAATTCATAAAACAATTTGTTTATTTACTTTTAAAATTCGGACTTGAAAACATTGATTTTTTTTTAATTACATGAAAGTGTAGTAACGTAAAGCGATATTAATACTTTATTTTAAATTTTATTAACAATGGAAATTTACTAACATCAGGTTGAAATAAGATTTAGAGATTCATATAATTAGTGTAAGAATAACTTGCCATATACGTAAAAGTCTTGCGTAAAAGTTACAAAAAAAAAAAATACATTATAATTTTTTTTACGAAATCATATTTCGCGCCATTTAGAAAATTTATATAGCCTATGTCACTACTACAATTTAGACAAATCCAACGACATCTCATATGTCAAAAACCGTCCAGCCGTTTTGGCTGTAGGGTGTGCCAAAGAAATGGACATACATACATACATACATACACTCGAAAAACATAACCCTCCTTCTGTCGCAGTCGGGTAAAAAAGTCCGTGTCGGCATATATCTATCTCTTAAGGTTGACTCATTATTATAGTAAAAGTCAAGTTTGTTCTAAAATAATGTTATTTGCGAAGGTGGTTTTATAGACATGATATAAATCATTATCCAAATAAATAGGTTACTCATCAAAAATATTTCTTTTTGAAATGAATATCTTAGAAGATATCATAGTTTTAAAATAACTCCGCAACGAAATAATAATAACAAAAATTGAAAAGTTGATTTTATTGCATTATTATTAGCCAGGCATATGAATCCTTACGAATCATATACACTCAAATCTCTCACAAAAACTCACATCAACGAGGAAACTTTATGAAGACAAACTTTGTATTTTATAGCATTTAATTTGGACCCATAATTTAGAAGATAATGTAAAATCAAATGAAACTATGTGCGTCGCACCGCGCGCTCGTTTGCTGTACTTAACAATAATTACACAATAATTACGCACAGCACAAATATATTATTATGTACCATGTACGTTTTTCTCAAATTAAAGCGGGTATAACCGCGAGGCACAGCAAGTCATAAATAAAATGGGTGCACTGTTTTTCATAAAATTATGTGAATTTTTAACGACTCAACGCACCAAGTCCAACCTCATTTCTGTGTTTTTGTTTATAGGTATTTTAACTTGTCTAGGCTTATGCATTAGATATGAGTAATTATTACATACTGATGAAATATGAATCATATTTTCTGGAACTGGTTATTTAAATAAAAAAAGGCTCCTAATAAAAGTTTTTCTCTCAAAAGAAAAATGAAACTTGAAAAAAAAAGTCGGTCTGGAGACATCTGGACTCGAACCCAGGTTTTCTGATTTAGAATCTGCCCGATTCCCACCTGAGCTATAAACTTGTAAATGACAGCGAAATTTGCCTTCGTATTGTAATGATATTTTTTAATTGTCTGAAAACACGGATAAAACGACATTTTCTAAAATTGAATCTTAGCTAGATCGATTTATCGTCCCCCTAAACCCCATGCATACTAAATTTCATAAAAATCGTTGGAGCCATTTCCGAGATTCAGTTTATATAATTATAAATATACAAGAATTGCTCATATTATAGTAATATATATTAGTATTCCTTAATAAATATAAATAAACTTTCTATCTTCTATATCCATTTTCACGTCTAACTAATATTTACTAATTATTAAAAATAAGGATTTTATTTTAATTTAAACAAAAAACAAATGACATGATGGATTAAAAAAATGACATGTTAAGATTCGTGTCAATAGGGAAGAGGCGAATATAATATTTATGAATATTTTGTCATAAAAACGCTAAAAACAACAGGTCATTACAAACATTTTCATTTACTTCATGTTGAGTTTTAACAAAAGTTACGAATTTAAAGTAAATTGATACAGAACATAATTTAAAACATCAATAGGAGTAGTGGCATCACTCGTGTTTGACAACTAACTTGAGGTTACGGGTTCAGGTTTATTTGAGGCTAGGTTTTGAAACTCAGCGACGAATAAGTAACGACAAACATGAGTGATGTTATCGGAACTGTATGTCCTTTTTCGTGCGCAAATACTGTCAGTTTAAAATTGCATTTTTTGGTATTAATTTTTTTTTCTTTTTTTAGAGTTTACTTCTAAAGAACCGATTTTAATATAAGGCCATCAGTATGAAAAGAATATGAGGAGTAAAAATCGTCAATCGCGGTAGGTAGGTACTTTTTTGCGCAACCTATTTTCACTTTTAAGTCGTGAGTATTAAGACGTATAGTCCGCGCGCGAGAGCACGCGATTCCCGCGGTTGAGGAAAGGGCGGGTGTGCGCCGCGGGCCGCGCCCGACCGTCGTCGGGTCGTTCCCCGCACTCTCCCACTACTAGAGTGACGACCTTGACTTGAGGCCACGCTAATCGAGTTTTTTTATGTTAAGGACTCTTAATCCATTTATTAATTTTTGACTTTATTTAATATATATTTTTTAATAACTAAGTGTAAAAATCACAATTAGTTCAGATGAATCTGACATTGAACTTACCGAAGACGAGATTATTCGTTATTAATTTGATGTTGCAGCTACATACATTAATAACGGACAATTTATTGCCGCAGAAATCTAAAAGGTGATTTTTGCGGTAAAAACTGTAAAATAGGCGATAAGTGTTATTCTGTGTCACATACAATTTTTTTTATTTAATGTAAATGACCAGAGGGGTCATCATCGGCCACTTAGGAGACAAATCGATATATTTCTATCATTAGTACGTATTCTCATGCGTAAATATGTAGTTTAAAAAAAATAAAGTTTATATTAAACATACTTTTAGGTAAAAATTTATTTTGTACTGTACTGTAATGTACTGTGTCAACCTATAAACGACCCACTGCTGAGCAAAGGCCTCTTCTCTTAGAATACTTAGAGCTTCATCCATCACGCTGCTTCACTGCGGGTTGGCGGATAATTTAACTACCATGAGTAAAGATAGTTATCAGGGTCTGTGATAACAATCGTGGTAGGGAGACTCACAAGGAAATACACCCAGGCCGCAAACAAATATTTGTACAAATACAAATATCTATCCCGAGCGGGAATCTAACCCGTACCTCATATGTACAATTCGGGTTCGATACCTCGTAATACTATTTTTTTTTTCAATTTATAAAAGATAATACTTTCATCGAGAATGAATTGGCACCATTAATAATATCTCATATTACTTGTTATCACTTGTTTGGGAAATTTGTAGTTTTTTTACCTTCATTAAAAATTGAATAGTGGAATAAATAATATAAATAATAATATTAATATATAATAATACATGGGCTTATAAAACATTATAATATATTAATAGTGGAATAAATAATAACAATAATATATAGGCTTAAAATTAATATAATAGGCTAGTTGACTAAATTTCAATAACTGCTTAATACTTTAGCTTATTATGCATTTTATGGAAAAAAAATTTTATAATAATAATAATAATAAATACTCTTTATTGTACACCATAAAGAAACACACAAAACAAAATTCATACATACAAAGAAAGATGTACAAAGGCGGTCTTATCGCTAAGAGCGATCTCTTCCAGACAACCTTTGGGCATAGGACAGGGCATAGAGAATAAGAAACGGTAGGGAAGTGTACAAGAGTTGATAAAAGGTTAGCATTAAATTTGCAATATACACATACATACATACTGCAAATACATATATAAATAATGCATGCACACATACACATACAAATACATATACATACATACATACATATATATATATATATATATATATATATATACTACAAATACATGTAAACACAAATATACATATAAACATACATACATACACTATAAATACATATACTACCTATAGCCATACATATAAAAAATAATAATCAAATAATATATTGTCAGGAGATGGTAGGATATTTATGACGTATTTAGTGACAAAAAATGTGCTTTCAGATATTTTTTGAAACAAGAAAGAGATTGAGCTCGTCTTATAGAAAGAGGAAGAGAGTTCCAAAGTTGCACAGCTTTAACAGAAAAGGAGTTTGAATAAAAGGAAGTAGTATGGGAAGGAGTTTTAAGCGTTAAAGTTGAAGATGATCTAAGGGAACGCTCGTGAGTATCACAGAGAAATTCAAAGCGGTTTTTGAGGTAAAGGGGAGTATCAAGATGGAAAAGTACGCGATAAAGTAAACAAAGGATGTGAGTATTCCTGCGAAGGCGGATAGGGAGCCACTTGAGTTGAGTACGAAAATCGGAGACATGGTCATATTTGCGAAGGCCAAATATGAACCGTATGCACAGATTTTGGAGACGCTCAAGCTTATTTAATTGCTCCTCTTTAAGATCTAGGTAACAAGTATCAGCATAGTCAAGAATCGGTAGCAGGAGTGAATGTGCTAACGCAATCTTGGTAGACAAAGGAAGAAAGTATTGGAGCCGGCGGAGAGATCCAATAGCTGCAAATAATTTTCGACTCAACTCGCTTAGTTGAGGTATCCACGAGAGGTGGCTGTCAAATATTACACCGAGATTTTTTACTTTTTCACTATAATTAATCACTGTGTTATTAAAAATGACAGGTGGTATAAGTGACCAGTCAATTCGAGATACAAGTTTTGAACAACCGATGATAATGACTTGACTCTTAGAAGGATTAATGTTTAGTCCGTATGATCTACTCCAACTATGAATGTTGTTCAAGTCGTTATTTAGGATATTAATGGAAGTCGGTAAGTCAATTAGTTTTGAGTGGGAGTAAATCTGGAGATCGTCTGCATACAAATGGTAGAGAGAAGATATGTGAGGGACGAGAGAGTTTATGAAGATCGAAAATAAGAGAGGAGACAACACGCCACCTTGTGGAACGCCAGCATTTACGTTCAGCCAGTCTGAATAAGAATCTTCAACACGCAAACGTTGCCGCCGTCCGCACAAGTAACTGTGAAACCAGTCAATTGCCGATGGAGATAAGCCAATAGAACACAATATAGCCAGTAGTATATCAAAATCCACAGTATTAAACGCGTTGCTAAAGTCCAGCAAGGTCAACACTGTGAGATTTTGTTTGTCCATCGCCAGTCTAATGTCGTCAGTGATTTTAACAAGAGCCGTAACCGTACTATGACCTTGACGGAAACCGGACTGAAAAGGACTTAGGAGATTATTTGAGTGGAGGAACAGTGTTAGCTGCTGATGGACAAGACGCTCTAAGGCTTTAGACAAGAAAGGAAGGATTGATATTGGGCGAAGATCGGAAAATGCGATGGAGTTAGGTTTCTTAGGTAGAGGAATAATTTGAGCGTCTTTCCAGCAGGTAGGAAAGGTATTGGAAATCAAGGATTCATTAAAGATATGAGTTATAACGGGTAGGAGGGTATCTAAGACAGGAATGATCATATTACGGCTAATGGAATCAGATCCTACGGCATCTGAACTAACAGCTAATATGCTCTTCTTGACATCACATACGGTCAATTGAGAGAAAGTAAAAGAAGATGACAAAGGAGTTCTAATAGCAGAAAGTTGATTAAGTGTGTTAGATTTAGTCGTAGAGTCTATAGTGACAGAAGAAGTGAAATGTTTATTAAGTTGGTTAAGGTCAAATGAATTAGAAGCTGTATTTTGTTTAATCTTGCCAACTCCTAGTGATTTGAGGAATTTCCAAATTTTTGCAGAGTTTGCTTCCTCTAAAACAGAATTGTGGATATGGCGTCGTTGTGCGTCTCTACATGCCTTGTTGCAGCGATTCCGAGATGTTCTATACTTCTCCCTATTCAACGGGCTCGGATCAGATTTATATTTAGCTTTGGCTTTGCACTTTAGAAGCTGCAATGTCTTAATTTCCGCTGTAAGCCAGGGAGCAGGAAGGTGTCTTATACGCAATTTATTTATTTTTAATCGAGCATTTACATTTTAAATTTCGCGTTTTAAAAAACCAATTTAAATTAGGGTCTAAAACGCACAAAACTATCATGGCGTCTTGAATGACGTCACGCCACGGCGTGAAACAAAATAAAGAGCGATCGTGTCTTCGTATATTTTAGTTTGTTTTTATCGTTTAAAAATGAATTCCTCATATTATAAGTACTGTATAGTGTCCCAGTGTAATAGCACGACGATAAAAACCCCAGACAAGTTATTTATATAATTATGTTCCAAACAATAAAGAAATACGGAAAAAGTGGCTAAATTTTGCAAGAAGAGAAGATGCTCATACTTTATCAACGGTTTCATGAATGTATTTTTGATGTATTTTTGTGAAGATCATTTTGATGTAAGTGTTTTACATAACACAGTCTATTACTTAATTTTAGCAAACTAGATGTTTTGTGGAATCCGTAACGTTTTATTTTAGTTTTCTAATTAATGTTACAAACATACTCTTTTTATTATTCTAGTTGGCAAATGATATGATTAATTATATGGAGTATCATATTAAGGGAACAGTATCACAAGTGCATATGAAACCAAGTTGTATGCCAAGTAAATTTGGATGTCAAGAAGACGGAAGAAAACGAACATGCAGCTGGACAGAACGACCATATATATTAAAAAAACAAAGAAAGATGATAATAGCAGAGTGTCTGAATGAATTGAAAGAAAGTTGTACTTCATGTTCTTCTCTTATAGATACTTCTGATAAAAGTTCAAGTATGTATAATATTAAACAACATAACGACCTAAATTATTTAAAGTTTGAAATGGCAAATACCCAGTTATTACCATAATAAAGCTATTTTGTTGTATTTCTTTTTCAGATATTGAAACAGTTGGGAGGTAATGAGCCAGAAATGTTATGTCAACAGTCAAGAGATAAATCTGTTCAAGTATTTATAACTAACAAATTCAGAAGTAAGGCTGTGCAGACCAATGTGAAATTGATTGATTAGGCATTATCACCTTTGAAACATTCTGTAACATCCATGTCCACATCCCCATTAAAAAATGTAACCGTTACAAAATTAAGTCCTTCTGTATGTGGTATAAGCAAAATTGCAAAAAATATATTTATTGAAGAACATTCAGACAGTGATATTTCTTTATATGTATATACCATATGTAGCTTCCAATAGTCCCTCACTATCACGGCTACAAGTTAAATTATCTTCTGATTGTAGTGAATTAGTCGAAGAAGACAAAAAAAAATAGAACCAACAAAGGCCATGTTGAATACAATTAAAAAAAAAATTAACAATTATTATCAATCCAGTATTACACCAGTAAGACCTCCCAAGTGTTGAAAAAGGAAAATGAGTAAAACTGAAGCGAAGGTAACTAAACAGATTGCCAGCTTGAGGATTCATAATTATAGAGAGTTATTAGGCGCTTACATGAATTTTATTTGCTTAGACCACATGCATGTATTAATTTCAAATTTGTAAAAATTCTTGACGAGATAATAATCTTAGCATGTGCATTAATTAATTTGCAAGATTCTTTAATAAAATAAAACTAAGGAAAACTGCAAGATTGTCTTTTTATTTCAAGTATGTTATAGTTTTACATTTTGATATAATAATGGATATACATTAATTTTCCAAAAGTTTAATAGTTTATCAATATTAATTTCTAATTTGTAAAAATTCTTGGCCAGATAATAATCATAGCATGTGCATTAATTAATTTGCAAGATTCTTTAATAAAATAAAACTAAGGAAAAGTGCAAGATTGTTTTTTTATTTCAAATATGTTATAGTTTTACACTTTGATATAATAATGGGTATACATTAATAATTTTCCAAAAGTTTAATAGTTTATCAATATTAATTTCAAATTTGTAAAAATTCTTGACAAGATAATAATCATAGCATGTGCATTAATTAATTTGCAAGATTCTTTAATAAAATAAAACTAAGGAAAAGTGCAAGATTGTTTTTTTATTTCAAATATGTTAGTTTTACACTTTGATATAATAATGGGTATACATTAATAATTTTCCAAAAGTTTAATAGTTTATCAATATTAATTTCAAATTTGTAAAAATTTTTGACAAGATAATAATCATAGCATGTGCATTAATTAATTTGCAAGATTCTTTAATAAAATAAAACTAAGTTTAAGATTGTTTTTTTTTTTTCAAATATGTTATAGTTTTACACTTTGATATAATAATGGGTATATATTAATTTTCCAAAAGTTTAATAGTTTATCAATCAAATTCTCAACATACTCAATATCAAATGGCACATTTAAAATCTCCACTTTTTAATTCACACTATAATCATGGTCCACTATACAAAATAAACAATTTTCTTTCCTGTTAAATACATTTGAAGCTGCATTTGGGCACAATATTTTTCTGCAACTTTTCCATTTTTTATGTAATTTTTAAATGTGTTGGCATTAAATATTTTAGGCTACTACCAACTCTAGACAGTTTTGATTTTCTCCAATAACATTCCACCGAACTGCATGATGGTTCCTTACTTCTGCGATGAACCCACATAAGGCAAGCTATTGCTTGTTTACATGCCTTGTGAAGGTACGCAGTCTTGACATCGAACGGAGATAATAATATTATCTTCATCAACAACCAGTGTGCATCCATATAAATTTACGTGAACTCTGTGTTCAGGACACATTTTACACTTAACAGTACAAAATTTATCGTCACGCTTAAGATGGACCTATCTTATGGCGTCATCTCCATATGAAGCTCGCGAAAACCTGAAATTATACAAGTTTGTTACTATTTTGTATTTTTTTATACTTTGTAAATATAACCTCAAAATCAGTAGGTATCAATTATCTTGCAAAATATACGTCAAAATATTAAGTTATTGTGTACCGAACTGAAATATGACATAGCATTTAAGCTTATAATTAATATTTTGTACTTATGTTTACTTACAAGGAAGTTTTAACATTGCGAAATTCAGATGAGCAGAAGTCACTGTTCTACTCGAAAAAATTGCCAAGCATAACGGCATCGATTCTGGGCAAATTATTACTGTTTGCTTTGCTAAATCCAGATTCCATGGTGAATTCTTTCAAATTATAACTTGCAAAAACTTGAAATTAGTTGTTAAAAACCAAATTTTATTAAGAACGAAAGAGTATCTAATTATAACCTGCAGCGATAATCGAAATGTCAATGACACGCAAGATTGGTGTTTCACACGGCGTGACGTAATGTTTTCTGATTGGTGTTCACTGGCACGTGACTAAAGGTTATATTTTACGAAATTTATTTTTTTTAAATATTATTAATCTTTCACGATTTTAACAATTAAAATTGTTTGTTATTTTCTCCATAATATAATTAATCATTATAAGCCCCTATCCATTATATTTGCTCTTAGGCTTGTGTCCAACAAGCCTATTATAGTTTATAGTTATCGCTTTTTTACGTAATGTTATAATTATTATGTAACGAAATGTGTAGTGGTTATAGTACGAGATTTTTATAAAACTAAGGGTTAAACTAGGTTCAAATCCTCTTTGAATTTGTATTGTGTGATTTATTTATTTTTTTTTTCTCTTTTCTTTTCTGTACTTTTGTTTCTTATAGTAAATTCTTTTCCATTTATTTATAAATTCTAGCTTACTTAAAATTAATTTACTTACTTAATGTTAAAAGAAAATAAATATGTAAATAAAAATTTAGAATTAATAGGGAGACCAATTACGAATTACAAATAACTTTTAAATTTTTTGTAAATAATCTATTTGAAGTTTTGTCCTATATATTTAGAAAGGCAAAAATTGTTAATATTATATATAATGATTACTATTAATTTTATAATTGACACTAGCTTCTCGAAGCGGTTTCACTTTAAGTCACATGTAATAAAATGTATAATAATACATATATAGGCTTATAATATATGTATATAATATTAATAGTGGCATAAATAACATAGAAGAACATAGCGGTTACGGCGGTACCGGCCGGGGGGCCGGTGGCGCGTGCCTATAAATAGCGAAAAATCATGTCTGTATTGTCTAATGACAAAAAAATGTGTACGTTGTATATAAAGACATATTGTAGTATATTTAGTATCAGCATTGCACTCGTGCGGAATCGGGGCGGGTCACTAGTTCCTTAATAAATAAATAAACTTTCTATCTTCCATATCCATTTTCATGTCTAACTAATATTTACTAATTATTTTTATAGAAGAAAACGTAAAAAATAAGGATTTTATTTTAATTTCAACAAAAAACAAATGACATGATTGATTTAAAAAAATGAGATGTCGTTAATATTAGTGTAAATAGGGAAAATACGAATATAATATTTATGAATATTTTGTGATAAAAATGTTAAAAATAAAATATATATAAAAGACAGGTCATTGCAAAGTTTTATTTAATTAACTTTATGTTTATTTTTAACAAAAATTACGAATTTAAAGTAAATCGATACGGAACGTACTTTAAAACATCAATAGGTCACTCTTGTTTGACAACTAACTTGAGGTTTATTTTAACTTAGGTTTTGAAAGTCAGCGTCGAATAAGTATGACCGACCATTGAAAAACATGAATGACTTCATCGGAACTGTAATATCTCCTTTTTTGCGCGCAAATGTCGACTGTCAATTCGAAATCTCATTTTTTGGAATAAATTATAGTGTCTTAATTTTTTTTTAATCTAAGGTAAGTGACCCCTCTTTCGGTGACTAACAATAAGGCGAAAAATCGATATATTTCTATAATAAGTATTATATATAAGTACGTATTCTTATGCGTAAATAGTTTAAAAAAAAAGTTAAATTATTAAAGTTTATATGATATAACATACTTTTAAGTAAAAACTCATTTTGTACTGTACTGTACTGTATCAGCATGTAAATAACCTACTGCTGAGCGAAGGACTCTTTTCTATAATTATAGAAGAAGGGTTAGAGCTTAATCCACCACGCTACTCCATTGCGGGTTGGCGGATAATTTCCCTACCATGAGTAACGATCATTATCAGGTGTCTATGATATCAACCGGGACCGACGGCCCACAAAAAACATATACCCAAACCAGAAACAAATATTAGTATGAACACAAATATCTGTTCTGAGCGGGAGTCAAACCCGCGACCAGCTGGCGCGCGGCTTTGAGGCGACTACTCGCACCACAAGACCAGAACGGTCAATTTTTTAATGATATAATTGTGTCAATTTTTTATTAATAATTTTTTTTCGATGATTAACTTAAATTTTTAAATTTTCAAAAACAAAATTTATGAATAAGAAACTGATAAATAATTTTTTTTTTAATTTTTCAAACATAGATTTCTTAAGTTTTTCAAAAATTGCTCCAAGAAAGGAAAAAAATCTTAAAGGAGATGGGGATTAGTGGGACAAAATTTAATACGTATAATTAGAGATATGGTTTAAACAATTGGTCATATTTTCTTTTGTTTTAAAATATAAAAAACCATCTCAATTCTGAATCTGCAAGCGGAGAAAAATGAGAAAGATATTTTTCATCACATTAATTGGGTATCGATTCGATTACAGAATAAAAAAAAGGTTAGTACTAGTAAATTAACTCAAACTATTTAGATGCACAATTAAAGTTGTAAACAATAAAGTTCTTTGGAATAAAGTAATATTAATAGCGAAACCATCAATTAGTATTTGATAAATCAAAATGATTATCGATTTTGTATTGATTTAAAATAAGTCATATTATATCATAATTTTAGTGACAGCTTTGACAGCTGACTGACATTGATAGTATTGATACTAGCCGTTTATTTTTTACCTACTTTTCCTGTATGACATTTGAATAATAACATAAATAATATTAATTGATTAATATTATATGTTTGTGTTAGCTTGATCTTTTTGACAGATGTAAATTTTTCTGATCGACATAACTTTGCAATGACGAACATATTATTTTCTTAATTTAAATGATTTTAAAAATTGTAAAAATATTAAAAAAATACATGTAACACAAAAGTCCCTAAAGATTCAATCGTCGTCCGAAAATTTTAAGACTTTTCGTTGCTTCAAAGTAAAGTTTAAATAGGAACACTGAAAATAATAGACGTTTGTACAATGTTATAAGGGTCGAAACAAAGATCCGTCCGACTGATTTATATAATTATTTTTTTTTTAATTTTAAATCTGAGATAACTTCTAAAGTATTTTATGTAATTTTAATGAAATAAGGTAAAGAAAAGTTTTGATCTACATTAAATTTCCAAGATAACTAATATATTTATTTGGATAAAGATCATTCATTAGGAGAAATTAGCTTTGCAAATAAAGTAATATTTTTAAATTAATTACTTAAAGATAAAAATTATTACTGTGAGTAAACCTTAGGACATAGAAGAAAACGTAAAAAATAAGGATTTTATTTTAATTAATTATAGATATATTATTTATATAATAGATATATTATTATATATTTTATTTTGAATAATTATAGATATATGCTATCGCGGATTTTTTGTAGGCCTTTTTATGATATACAATTCCGTAGTACAATATTTTGATGTATCTCATACGGTTTAATCAGCGTTGGAAAAATCGTTTTTTTTTATCGGTTTCGTCACAAAACATGGAAATTTCTCTATTACTCTATTATACAAATACTTTATTAGAATGTTATGTATGTATGTGTAAACCTTCGGGAATAAATGTTCCAAATAACAGTGATAACTGCATCAAAATCCGTTGTGCGGTTTAAACGAAGAAATATCATGAACAGAGAGAGACTTTGTTTTGTAATATGTAGTGATTTGGACGTATATTAATTAGTTTTTCATTTTGTAAATTTTATTTATAAGGTGCCTGATACAGGTGATAGCTAGGCCGATAGACAGAATATCAGGAATTGAAGTTATTCTCATTCATTATTATATTTAATTTATAAAAAAAAAATTATTACACATTTTTTTAAAGTTAAATGTATAAAGTTATTAAGTTTCGTTTCATTATGTCACTACGCATAAAATACAAATAATAAAATCAAATCACCACGCAAGTAAAACTTTAACAAAGAGTATAATAATATTTTTATTCGTCCGCCATGTTAGTGAAAATAAATATGATATTAGACATTAAAATAAACCGTTCGCGTCGTCGCGACCTTGCCGCGCGCAGCTCGCAGTGCATATGAGCGGCAACGTCGCATTTCGCTCCAAACGCGACCTTGTCGTTCGAACCATGAATGAACCAATGAACGAGACGCGCATGAACGAGACGCATGATGCGTCATCGTCTCGTTCATGCGCGTACAACACAACATATTTTACAGTGGACTCACTAGTATCGGCGCTCCTTACGATGATATACGAGCAAAACGTATATTGAAATTCAGCGCCTCTAGCGACTTTTCGGTGAACTAGCAATATACTCGTTCAGTTACTCCGGAAGAAAAATTACGTCAAAACGATTTTTTAAATATAGGCACCTGAGGCTTATAGGTATCGTTTGGCGCCAATCTGGGGTTGAAATAATACTGCGTCCGATATACGGGCGCCGTAAGTCGGTGGACGCACTATTACTATGCAGAATTTTGACCGTTGGCGCAAAATGAGTTGCAGGATGTATATATATATATATATATATATATATTTAAAAAAAATTATAAATTTATATTTTTTATAACCTACACCTGCGTCGATACTCGAAAATATTTTATAGCAGACGGATTGAGTTGTCAAACATGTCAAAATAAAGGAATCACGTTGTCCCATACAAACTTTGCCTCCCCTTTTTATCCCCTTAGAAGTAGAATTTCGTAAAATCCGTTCTTAGCTGACCTCTACTTGGCAAAAAGAATATTCCTACCAAATTTCAAGTCTCTAGGTCTTATAGTTTCAGAGATATCGTGATGAATGACTATATCTATAGAAAGTCTCCTAAATATATAATTAAATATGTGTGTATGTTTGTGTATGTGTATATATGTATATATTTAATTTAGTATTCTTATCCGATTTTTTTAATACATATATTTATTAATATTTTTGTACATATATATTGTTGTCATTAATTTAATAGTTCTTTTTCTTCCTATTAAATAAATATTTCTTGCACTGTTTGCTCGCTATATATGAAAGATTTACTCATGACCATGGGTTGAATGGAAGAAATCTCTTACAAAGATAAGTCCACCTTTGCCATAAACCTTATTATTGTTATGTTTCTGTACGTATTTTTAAGTGCAATAAAGTATATTATTATATGCAACAAATGTTTTTTATTAAATTACTCTGGTTAGTAAAATTTTAACTCTTTTTTTGTCACATAAAAATTTATATTAAATTTTGAATGTACTAGGTCCACCAAACAATTTGTCCTGAACGACTTACTGACGGATCAACGAACAGCTTAAACCGCTAATCGTAGAGACTTGAAACTAGGAGGGTATGTTCTTTGTATGACGTAGGCATCTGCTATGAACGGATTTTCCGAAATTCTATCCCTAAGGGTGTAAAAAAGGGGCCAAAGTTTGTATGAGACAACGTGATTCCTTGGTCCAATCTACTTCAAATTTTTCATAAATATTCTGTAACAGAATTGATTGAAGACGTATTTCGTATTTTATTGAAATTCACCCCTAATGGGGTTAAAAGGCTAGAAAGTTATTTGCTTCAAAGTTGATATCAGTAATTATGTAGTCCTTAGTGCTTTTTATTTAAATTACATTTTATTTTGACACATGTTTGACAACTCAATCCGTCTATTACAAGGAATTTATATACAAACTGGAATACGCACGTGTACTTAAAAAGCATTCCTAAGAGAGGGATTGCATCTCTTTCTATATTTTCAAGGCAACTCGTAAGAAAGAGACAAAATACCAGTAGTCAACGAAATGCTCGGAACGATTTTTTCACTTTACATGTTGGAAACAAATGTCAACCTTATGTCAGTCATTTCAAGGTGCATATTTGAATATATAATTTTATTAAGTGAGCGTTCCAGTTATGATATAAATTCCTTGGTCTATTATAAATTTTTTTCCAGTATCGATGTAGGTGTAGGTGATATCTCGTGGCGGAGGTTCTTGCCGAGACCTACTCATACGTCTCGGGTAGGAGGGCTCTTGGTGTGAACCCAACGTTGGATGGGATCCTACGGGTGCGTCGGATAGGACAGGAAGCGTTAATGCGGAGGTGGAGGGAGGACCTGGCGGTGCAGCCGTATGGCACACGCGTTACGGCTGTGTTGCGCCCGGTCCTTGAGCGGTGGATGCGCCGTAAACGCAAGCCCCTCACCTTCCGTCTAACACAGGTTCTCACAGGGCACGGTTGCTTTGGTGACTACCTGTGTCGGACGGCCCAAAGGGAGCCGACGACTGAATGCCACGATTCTGCCCAAAACACCCTCGAGGTGTGCCCGAGATGGGCGACGCTGCGTCGGGGTCTAACGTCAGTTCTCGGAGGGGACTTGTCGCTTCCGAGCATCATCACCGCAATGCAAAATTCTTTTTCTAGTTTTAATATAATAATATCATTTTTGAGCTCTTTTTCAAAAAAGTCTCTCTTAATTAATTATTGTTCTAATTCTTCAAATTAAATATTATTGATTGATAAAACTTTTGAGTAGAACGACGATTTGTGAAAAACATATTTAACTAACAGTTTTGTCTCACTGGACTTTTTTTGAAGGTAATTAAATATTGTTTAAAGATCTGAGTAGCAAATTACAAAAAAAAAAAAAAAATCGTACTGTACGAGCGGAAGAGGGAATGAATAAAAAATGTTTTTTCGATGATTTTTAAAGAGAAATACTTACTATTTGATGAGCAACGACATAAATTCAAAATTAAAGGCTTTGTTATTATTTCATCGACTACAAGAGTTTCAGGTGGAACTTTGAGAAAAAAAATGTTCCTCTAAAATGAATCATCCTAATATATATATATATATATATATATATATATATATATATATATATATATATATATATATATATATATACATATATATATACAGGGTGACTGGCGAGATACTATCGGTGTTTAAGGAGAGTGCTCGGTGCATGGTTCTCATTCGAATTATGTAAAAATATAACATAAATATTGATAAGCTTCTAAGTAAAGTTGCCCAACAGTTATCTAATTATTTACGCGTCGTCTGGACACCCTAGTTTCCACGCGGTAGTTAATTACGTCCAAACACCGCCAAGTGTTAAGAGGGTTGGCGGTTAATTCCCTAACATAAGTAACGATCGTTATCTTGTCTATGATAACAACAGTGATCGACGGCTGTACGTGCTCTCCGAGGCACGGTAGGGATCCACAAGGACATACACCCAGACCGGAAAAAAATATTTGTACAAATATCTGTCCCAAGCGGGAATCGAACCCGCGACCACCAGCGCGTGGCGTTGCAGTTGAGGCAACTACTCGCACCACTACACCAGAACGTCGCGTGTCGTGTTTTCATTTAATGATATTAACGAATTATTTACAACGATTTTCAATCATTAAACTACCTATTTACCTACATAACTACACTAACACACACACAGTCACTTTTAACAGTTTCGAAAGCAATGGTGATTCTGCATTTGTGTATTGATAAGCCATACCTAATTACTAATGACAGATTACACTAACACACGACAGATTAGGTATACGCGTATGATCGATCGCTAGGCGCGCAGGAGCCGGGAAGACACACGCAAAAAACACACAAACAAAAAACCCAACTGCGTAAAATACTCTTATAACCCATATTGCTACAGTAAGAAAAAAATCAACCCCCCCCCCTTCATTCCGCCATTTGCGGGCGCCATTTTGAAAATTTATATAGCCTATGTCACTACTACAATTTAGACAAATCCAACGACACCTCATATGTCAAAAACCGTCCAGCCGTTAGGGCTGTAGGGCGTGCCAAAGAAATGGACATACATACATACATATTACATACATACATTCGAAAAACATAACCCTCCTTCTGTCGCAGTCGGGTAAAAAACAATCAGTGTTAGCATAATGAATACGAGCAGCTCCTCAGAGTCTGATTTGGAAGCAATGGATTTTATTTTTAATATATCCCTACCCAGAAACTTAAGGCGTAGGAAAAATTACGGATGAAGAATTTCAATTGAGATATCGCTTTAATTTAATAAGAACACACAGATAAAGTGGACAATGATGTCGTTCATAAATAAGGACTTGTCATATTTTTTTAACTAAAACAGTGCTAAGCCACTTATTTATTCTCGAAAAAAATATTCTAGTAAATAAAACTAGTATTCAAGATGAATTAAAGTAATAAAATCAATTTTAGACACGATCTCTTAAACAGAGCCATCTAGCTGTAAATAAAAGTACAAGTTTGTAATGTACGACGTAAATGACAAGTAAACCAAGAAAATAAACTTGTATTTAAAATTATATTAAATTTCTAAATATGATTCTGTTAAATAGGAATTAATTATTTTATAAACATTGAACATTCTATTTCTCTGACAATAAATAAGTAAAATGTATGTTAATAACTCGTGTACGAATATAAAAACCTTATATTTTTACATAATAAATGAAACGATGATCATTTGAGAATCAACGTTGGTCGTATTATTTTATCTCTCATACGTCGCACATCTCATGGCGACCCTGTCAGGATAAGAAAACATCTCAAAATTCCTAACTGTCAATAGAGGTCACTAGTATTGACTCACTACAATATCGAACTAGAGTTTTCTATAATGTTCATAGATGTCGCTAATTAATGTAATTTTTAACAACTTTGTTCATTCAATTTCTCTATCTAATCGATTATTTTTGGTATAATCTGTGCCAACCATCTATGTATCGTTCTTTGTTCGTTTCTTAACTAAGTAACAGCTAGTCAATGTTTATAAGTAAACAAAAGTTAATCATTGATTTGTAGATTATGAGAGGATTAACGAGATTTTTATAAGTAAGACCGTGAATAGCTCGTTACGTATTATATTTTTTTTAACTCAAACAGTGTTAGGCCACTTATTTATTCTCGAAAAAAATATTGTAGTAAATAAAAGCAAAAAATAATAGCAAGAATAAGCCATCTAGCGACCAGTAGCCAAAACAATTGATTGATTATAATATTAGCAGACAGTGTGATGGTTTTTTCACTAGGTGTCGCTAGATAAAGATCAGATTTGATAGAATAATTTTTTCAATATGTTGAAAAATTATAAAGTTACTTTTGAAAATATTAAAAAAAAAAACACAACAAAAATAAACTTTGTGAATTGTTGAACAGCCAACTGTTGTTTATTAAATAAAAGCAAGGAACTACGGTCCTTGCGGACCAGTAGTTTTGCTACTTGCCGATAGAGGCATACTAATCACCGAACTTTCTAGACAAAATAAATAATTTAATTTAAATATTACTTACGAGTTGAAAGATATGTTTATTCCATTTGATTTTGATGTGATGAGCAACAGATTTATTGACTAGGTAAATGATGTAAACTTGGAACAAAAATAAAATAATATTAACTGTTCACCTATCTTGGTATTCCCGGCGTATTTAAAAATGGAATCATACTCGTAGTCTTGGATTAGTGCTTAATATTACGCTAACAGTAGGTACTCTGCGATTGGGGAACATCTCCCGGTACAAATTGATAGTAC
This sequence comes from Euphydryas editha, assembly GCA_036937285.1. Taxonomy (NCBI): domain Eukaryota; kingdom Metazoa; phylum Arthropoda; class Insecta; order Lepidoptera; family Nymphalidae; genus Euphydryas; species Euphydryas editha. The sequence goes on from JAUPFZ010000005.1 coordinate 4,743,206, forward strand.
CCGGTAAGCTATCATTACATTAACACGAACCATATTCAAGTACTCTTCATTTGTGTACTGATAAGCCATACCTAATTAAGGGTCACACTCACACACGACAGATTAGGTATACTCGGAATATCGAACGCTAGGCGCACGCGCGGGAAAACACAAAACAGACGTCCAAACCATACGTTGGCGCTAGCCTACTGACCTAGTGACCTAGTAACGTGATTCGTCGATCGAATAAGCGATTAGCTGCGGGGCGGGGGTGCGGGTACTGGCAGCATAGTACAACACCGCGTCGCACGCGCCGCCGGCATGACTGGAAAAGTGACAACGCGTCTTTTATTTGAATTGAAATTTATGAAAATTTGGTCCAAAATTAAGTTCCTATTTTTTTTACATAATTCGAATGAGGATCATGTGCCGGGTATTCTCCTTGAATATTGATGGTAATTCACCAGTCACCCTGTATATATATATATATATATACAAGGTATATGACCCCTATATGTATTGTATACATATACATATATCAGGGTTTGCACTACTGAGTTTTGCCCTTTTTGTCTGGCTGTCGATTCGAAATTGAGAACTCGCTCTCGATAAAAAATGTCATGTTTCTTTGTTAGACGAATTTGTGTGAAAAAGTTTATTTACATCAGTTAATACAAAAGCCTACTCCTAATTAGTTATATTAATAAATGTTTTATTATTCCCAGGACCCATTTGCGGGACATCCGTGACCGATCTGTGCTCCGTCTGTTCGAGGCAACAGATATCGGCGGCGGAGTATTTCCGGGGGCAATGGGCGTTGGTTCAGTTCCTATGCCGACAGGGAGTTCAAGCTGCTCTTCATCCACGTGGGATCCAGTAAGTGTTTATCGATAGTATTTATTTGGCCCGTCGGCGCAATTCACAGTGTCCCTGCTGTCTGCTCCATGGTTGAGGGATCAATTCCCACACCGAGTCTGGGTGTAATATATATTTATTTACATTAATGCTATTTCTCAATGTAAATTTTTTATTAAAAAAAAATGTATATCAGTCATCTGTTACCTAAAACACAGGCATTAAGTTGCTTACCTTAGGAACATACGACCGTGTCTGTATGTTAAGCACAATACGTAATTCCTCCTTACTAAAGATGTTTTTAAAGGTATAATAAATACCTTGATCAATACCTACTTTTGTTTGCATTTGTTTTAAAGCACGTACATATTTTGAATAATTTGTTACATTTCTTACTTTTATAGTATTATTTATTCATAAACATAACGAAGTAAAATTACACCTCGACCGCTATATGTTATACACTCCTAAACATTTAATTAATAAATGTGATCATTAGGTATTTAACATCATTTTGTATGTTTTTAGGTGAGTCCAAATTAAGTAACCTGTACGTGTAATATACGTTATATAAGATATCGACTTTGTTCAAATTGTTTTATAATATTGTACCAGTACCAGTAACAGCTGAACTGTTTGAAATTGCGGTTTTGTTTAGCCAACAACACCTTCACTATAAATGAATCCCGAAGATATAAGATATTGTCGCACGCATTAATAAGATCTTATTTTAATTAACATTTACACAATTAACATACTAAAATACTTTGTTTTGTAAACTATCTTTACTCGGCTTCGGTGAAGCCAAAAGAAGGGTTCTGTAGTATAGTGTAGTACATACATATTTTAGAGGTTTGAGTGTAACTGATTACATTAAAAATTTAAGGAATGGCGATCCTCAAAATAGTATTACTAAAATATACACTACCCACCTGTTTCCTTCTTTTCTTAGACTTATCTACTTATTTAATACTTTAGTCAGTAAAGTATTTTGATATAAGTTTTTTTATTATTATAACATTTATTGTTACATTGTTTCTCCTAACCTTTGAAGTGATAACTTAAATTTTGATTCCCAATAAATTTACATTATATTATGGATATTTATTTTTCTATAATATGAAAATTATATGCAATATTTTATTTAGATTATTAAGATATTTGTAGGTATACTATATCTTATGTTCTATCGTCACATCACTCTCTGTTGTAGTCGTAGACTTCTTTCTAAAGGTACATTATGATGTCTACTTATTTACTTTGTCTTATCTTTTGTTTAAAATGTTTTTCTAATGCGGTTATTTTATTACAAGAACCTTTTTAAATTTCTTACGAAAGATTAGTACCTATTTGAAAATGTAGTGAATTAATTATTGGTGTTGTACCTTTACATATTATAGTATTATAAAAATAATGAAGCTGTGAAGTTTTGACTGTTAAAAAACCTTAATTTTGGAAATTATAAATTTAGGGATAAATCAATTTTTTTTTCTTTTTGGTAGATAAGGCTGGATTTTTATAAATGAAAATTAAAAAAATAATTAAGGTGGTTTGCGAACGACTAGCTTAGCGAGCAGACGTGCGTTGAAAATTATAATAAAATATTAAGTACGCTTCAGTCTATTTTCTACGTTATTGTTTTTACAAATACAGTGCAGTATCAACAGCAAGGTGCGTGTGAACACAAGTCAATTTATAGTCGATAAACATTGTGACCGTCATTGTTCGGGCTCGTGACGAGCCACATAACTAGCTCACTATACTCAAGATAAGGCTGCGATCAAACAAACAAAGCGGGACCACTAGCGGAGCGATTTTATCAGATCGATCAACTATTTACCATGAGTCTATTACAATCTCCGATTAAAGACGCATCTGCTGGAAGTAACAGTGGCTCTTTACCGGATCTGTCGAAACAAACCGAATTAGATCCGGATTCGAGATACACATACCGCAAGCTGGAAGAGACAAACACCTGAAAATTTATTTGCCAACGAATTGAGTACATTTAAAAAAAATATTAAAGATTCTGACAGAAACAAATAAACACCGAACTGAAAACATAAACGCAATTAATTATACTTAAGTTAAATTCGATGTGGAATTTTTGTAAACAAACCAAAAGTCATCGTGTATAGGGTTGTCACACTTTTATTAACCCTTCGTCGGGCGCCCCTCAATAACTCCCGAGATCGGGCGCGGTGTACCCAATAAGCTCAGCTTCCAAAATTGACAAATATAATTTTTGTAATTAATATTAAAATAAAAACGATGCAAGTACGTCTTGAGTAAAATGTTTACAAAATAATAAGGAACAATAGCAAAATATATACATGTATATATTACTTAAAAAATTTAAAAAATAAAAGACAAAAAATTTCATTTTTAAGATTTTTTTATTTTTAAAATTTCAAAATTATTAATGTAAATAATAATAATAAAGAAACGCATGAAATGTTGTTCTTAGAAAATGAAAGAATGAAAGTTAATCAGAATTTTCATCATTGGATTTATTTATATCGGGGAACTGAGACCTTGAAAAAAAGGCTGCACACAGTATGTTTGAATCCCTCTTCTATTCTTTTCTTCATTTCTCTCTCTAGACTGACTTATATTCGGCTTTGATGGTATGTACTGACGAAAGATTGTATCATAGACACCTGATAACGATCGTTACTCATGGTGCGGAAATTATCCGCCAACGCGCAGTGGAGCAGCGTGGTGGATTAAGCTCCAACACTTATACACACTATATGGAGAGGAGGCCTTCGCTCGGCAGTGGGTAGTTTACAGGCTAATATAGTACAGTACAGTAGATATTTAATACACGACGTTGCGTTCTTGGCGTTTTCTTAATTAATTTGGTAGTTTTATCATGATCCAAATAATAATTGTTACTAGGAGAAGAGTCGTCATTACTTAAAGACTCCCCATCTTTCTCTATTGACGAATCTTCTTCCGCAACCTCGATGTTTTCTTCTTCACCAATCTCTTCCATGTCAAGATAGTCTTCATCAATGTCATTTTGCAATAAATTAGTTATTTCTACCAAATCTTGATTTGCAACGTCCATGTTTTTTTTACGTGGCATGTCGATATTAAGCTAACTTGTAAAAAGTTTGTATTTATTAACTAAATATAAACATATAACATTTATAAAGCATAAAAAATAAATTAATATACTAAAAATTACACTAATTACACTTACCCCTGAAATCGTGACAAGTTCGGGCGCGGTGTGCCTCATTGGCCAGACAGCTTATCCAACTAAAAAAAAGTATATAACCTCTTTTTAAATATGCTAATTAATAATATTTCATTTAAAAAATATGATTTTATTTACCTTCAAAAATGTTATGAGTCCGGGCGCGGTGTGCCTAATAGGCCAAAAGTGCTCTCACTGCTCTCTACAAGCGCGAAGAGTCAACTGAGTATCAGCTTCGTGTAGAGCGCCAAAAATAAGGAATCTACTGAGGGAGTGGAGATTTCCCGATGAAGCGGAAAAAAACGACACACGAAAATATTTTTGCTGAGCCTGTGAGATCGGCCGCGCCCGACGGAGGGTTAATGAAAAATTGTAATTTATCACCTTTTTCGTAGTTAAAAAACATTAAAAATTTTACTTTAACATTGTTTCCTAGAACTTATCTTAACCGCCAAATACGTAATATGCAAGAAAATTGGCTTAAAACAAAAAATTAACATATTTTTTATTACAAATATACATCTAACAACCTTAAATTTTATCACTGACGGGAAAATTTCGGAGATAAGCAACATTTGTTTCTTTTTTTTTTTTTTGATCAGTCGTTATTTTGTTAAAGGTAATTATAATTATTGTGTTTATATAACGTAAGTAAAATAAATATTAAAAAAAATAAGTGTCTAAACATAGATTTTTAGTCATAATAAATCCATTTTAAAACAAATGTTGTTTTATTTTGAATGCTATTAAAGGACAGTGTAGCTATTTTTAATATAGGCATATACATATTTATAAAAATATTTAGAAATAATTGAGTGGGTAATTTGTTATACCAGCGTTAAATAATAAATATAATAATATAAGTAAATTTTACCTGTATAAAAGATAATTACAGGTAATATATAAATATATCTAACTCCCTGACTAATTTATCTTAAGTTTTATGTAGCTTGTACTACTGTGTATAGATATTAGAAAATATAATTATTATAATTATTTTGAAATAGGTTGTTAGCATCTGCCAATGGTTGGTTGCTAAGTAACGGTTTGTTGGTAAACATTCCATATCGAATTTGGCTTAAGTATAGTCAGAATATTTTCTCAATGAAAGATTAATTAAAAGACAAGCAAAATACAACTGAGCAGTTAATAAATGAGAACGTTTTACTTAAGCCATTCTAAATTGCACTGTTGCGACAAATGAAGAAAAAAAGCCAGAGAGAAGTAAAAACGTTGTTATAGTAGGCATCCCAGACCAACCGTCTACAATTGCAATTGAAAGACGTCAACTTAAAGTATGCAAAGCTGACCACATCTTAAGATTTATACACCCAGATTGCCTGGAATCTAAAAAGGTTATATGCCTAGGGAAATATGATGAAAGAAAAACACGGCCACTGAAAGTCTGCCTCGACACTGTTGAAATAGTTAAAGTTATATTAATAGAGAAGAAAAACCACAAACTAGATGGTGTAATAATCTACCCTGTCTGATAGTTAAACTTAAAAAAGAATTACAGCAACGTAAAAAAAGTGGTGAGTTTGTCCTTATAATCAAATACATTATAAGCTCACCTAGAATTATTAAAATTCAACAAAAAAAAAAAAAACTAATACTATCGAAAGCACACCCCACGAAGTTGATTTAATAACATACGAAATCAGCAGTAACTACTCGGTGTAGTGTATAACAACTATTACTAAATCTATAAATTTCTTATATGCCAATGTAAGTAATTTCAAATCCGACAAGTTCATGAGATCAGAGGCATAGTAGAGATCTTTAAGACAACCTTGCACGTGATAATCCTAACAGACCCATAGATAAAAGGTGAACTTGAAGCACAAAGATCAATTTACAATTATACCAAATTATTTACATTACTATAACTTTAGAACTAATTCACGAGGTGGTGGAGTATCGATATATGTTCACAACAACTTAAAACATGAGGCTCTCGACGATCACTCTGAAGATGGTAATCATACGTTGTGGATACACATAGACAATTTTTTCTTGGATATTGGTGCTGTATACAGGCAACCGGCATCCAACGTCAGCAAGTTTCTTGAGACCTTCGATGAACTTCTAACAAATAGGAGAAGAGCTATAGTTTTCGGAGACTTCAATTTAAATTTGTTTAATAAGGAGAACGGTATAAAAGAGTACAAGAAGATAATTAAAGAATATGGTTATCAAATACTGAATAAAATCGACAAACTATACTGCACACGTCAAACAAAAATATCTAAAACTCCTAGATCGCATATGTACAAACCTTTTGAAATATACATTTCATATAACACTCACCGAAAGTTCTATATCAGATCATAAACAAATATATTTAGAAATAAAAATAATGAAACCGGAACGACCAAAACGCCGTTATAACTCCAATAAATGGATATAATGTGCTGGGATCACTGTTGTTGTAAGCCCTTGATAAAAATAAAATTGTAAAAACCAAAATACTGAATCCCCCAAGAAGAGACTGGAGTGATAAGAAACTAAGCGACTCAATTAACGTAAGAAATACACTATGGTGTAATCTAAAGCAAAATCCAGATGACATTGACCTCAAAGAACGCTTCAGCCCATCTAAACATACAGTCAGCTAAAAACAATTACTACCTTAACGCATTCAAAAATTGCTCAAATAACCCTTTGAAAATGTGGCTACTAATAAATATTTTAGCTAGTAACAAAACAAAAAATAGTTCTCCTATCTTGAAACTTAACGCCCCCGAAGGCCCAATTACTGACAACACACAAATATGTGAACAATTTAACGCTTTCTTCTCAAATATTAGCTCCAAACTTGCTACTATAAAAGGTTGTGGTAATGTAGCTTACACGCAAAAGTAATATTTGCAAATTTTGCTACATTTTCGTTTTAATAATGAATTATTATTAAATCTAGTATTCCGAGACCAGATATATAAATCTTTTATAATTTTTATGCGTCTTCCGTCTTATCAAAATTTAAATTTTTACAGGAACAAAACTACTTCAGCGAACCCGAAATTGACTCCGACTACCACTCGCAATCGCAACACGTGCATAATAAGAACAAGGTAAGTGATAAGTAAATTATATTGGACACACATTACCGTCGGCATACAACCTAACACAATACATATAAAATAAAAAAAATCTTAATCATAATCATATGGTACAGTAAAATTTTTCCTATGAGACATGTATCAATTTTTGTATCGTGATTCGGTCAAATACATTTATTGTTGAACTAATAATAAATACAATATAATAAAAAATGAAATAAAAATAATAACAATAAAGTCTCATAACATTTCCTTATACTCAATTCGATATTTGATACATTTATAAAAAATAAATAAATCATATGCTTCAGTAAAAATATTATTTACACATTTAAAATAAAATGAGATAGTTTAAAAAATAGTTTGAAAAATCCAAAAGTGCACGCCTCATGATCTAATTTTTCACAATAAAATTAAGTGAATATAAATACATAGATGCGCTAGTTCTCATGTGCCAATATTATTTAAAAATAAAATTAAAAGAAAAAAAACCTTTTTAATTTTTTTTGATGGAACATAAAAGAAATCGCATTATCGCTTACATTTAGCCTAATTACACCTTCATTATTTTTCTTATGTAATATGCTTTTATTTATCAAAAATTGGGTATATAATAAAAACGCAAAGATATAATACAAGGTGTAAAGTTGTAGGGTTTAATAAATATGTTTAATATGTATGTACATGTATGTACCTACTTACGATATGCGATTATTGTAACGTAGACGAATATGGTTTATTATCCTTAATTATCGTTTTTAGTTCTTTTTAATAACAAGAACACAATGAAAGCTTGTTTTAAACAGTCTTTTGTTTTTTCTTTTAATTTTTTTTTTAACTTTTTAGAATTATTTTTCACTTTTATTTATAAAATATTGGGTATTAAAAAAAAAAACGTAAAGTTAGATTTAATACAATATGTAAAGTATCCCAAATATTTTTTTTAAATATTTTTTTAAATATTTATTTAATACAAGGTGTAATCTTATAAAAACGTAAAGATTTAATAAAATGCGTAAAGTATCATAAATTATTATTTTAATTGTGTTTTGGTCATCCATCTAATTAAAGACAAAATCTACATTCATAACAAACGGAATGAACGAACTTTATTTCCCCAAGATGGGGTTGCATATTCACGTCCACCTAACCACCAAAACTCACCACCCATCAAAAACCAACCACCAATTAAGATGAATCAAACTCGACGCAGTTGTGTCACTTAATTACTGTGTTCCTATGGCCATCTTCCAGCCCCATCATTAGATCCTGGTTACCATCTAGCACCATTAAATGTCTTAATGTATCTATATGAATTTTATTAATTAAAGTTATCATGTATCCATTAAAAGTATCATGAGTTTTAAAAATTGTGTTTTTTTTTTATTTGTGTGTAAACATTATTTTATATACATACGATAGATAGAAACATTTTAAGTTCGAAAAATCACTCGTTTTGCCTGAAGTGAGTGTAGAACCTACCTCACGCTTCGCTTATGAGGCAAGCAATATTAAGGCAAAAGCAATAATTTTAAATGTTCATACTATTGACAAAATTCGTTAACTAAACTGATACAATTTTGAAATATCGAATTTGCGTAATCATTCATATATATCAGATTTAAGTAACGTTCTCGTATTTACGTTAATCTTTTTTCATTATGTTTTTTGCAGTCGAATATTCGAACATTCTTTTCCGGTCCTTATGTATTCGAGTAAATAAAGTAATTGATGGTAAATAAAATTGTATAAATACGGTCATTATAATACCGTTTTCTCTTAACATTAGATATCCACTTAATGTACACACACGCCGCAGTGACGAGCGCTGCATTGATTAATAGTCGTGAGTCGACATGGAATTATTAAACTTTCTACTTTGAAACTCGACTTATTTGATTCTAAACCTGAAAAGGTGACATGTGACTGTGAGTGTTTACTTTTATGTCTATAATGACTGATCTAGTAATATATTAGAATATTAACTTTAGAAAGAAACATAGGAAACTAACCATAACATTTATATAATTAATTTTCCTACTTAGATGATATTTTATAATTAAACACTGTACGTTTATCATACGCCAATATTCTAAGTATATTTGACGTTTTTGCGCCGCATATTTTATCAGAATTTTCTGATATATAAAGTGTAATACGACCTGAAAACACTCTCAGTTTAGACTTAAAATCTTACAATAAGCATCAAGGCTTAATACGATTAACGTATTTTATACGTATTTGTTCTATTCGATAGCGCAACTTCAATAAAATAGCATATTGTCATTTAATTGAAATTTCAACGTCATAATTTATGTAAAATAAACTTCTTTATTTTCATAAGACATCTCTAAACTTTTTATAAGTCGATAATTTAGTCCAATTTGATTGGTAGCTTGCTTGTAAACTTTTTTCTTGACTTAACGTTGATGAAAAATTATATCGAGCGAGGAACTTAAAATTTGAATACGGAATTTTATAATTATTTGTTGAATAAGGTCGGTAGAATGATAGCGCTCAAAACGCTGAGTACCTACGCATAAACCGTGTGCGTTGCGTTCAAACTGATGTATTGCTGCAGGAACGCGCACGATCATACATAACCATAACAACCCTATTATTAAAGAAAGGTTATAGTGTATACTCAATCATACTAAAGTAAGTAAGTAGGACTACAACATTTTATCGTTCAAATTATATTGCTTATATACAATTTAATAGAGCTGAAATGCGCAGAAAGGAATGTACTAATTTAATTTTAATAAAAATTATCATAGATTTAATTCAATTGAAAACTATAACATATTTACTTTATTTATTTATTTATTACAACTTTATTGCACAATACATCAAATAATTTTATAAAAGGCGGGCTTAATGATATAACCATTCTCTACCAGCCAACCTTAGGACGTACAAGAGCGGACGTTTGTAGGTGTGCAAAATTGAGTATTCGTAAAATTCGCTTTAAGAGAAAAAAAAAGAAAAAAAAAGGGAAAAGTAAGATAACGTTAATGATAATCGTTATATTATATACACAATACATACATAAATACATAAACAGATACAATACACATATACATACATACATAAATAAACAGATACAAACATACATAATACTTGATACATAATAAGCTGACGATACTAATCAAAACAATTACACAGCGTTTATTGAGGTCACCACATTATGTGTCTCTAACCAATATATTTATTGTATACGTAATACGTCATCACTCCCAGTTTTAAGCCTATGCATCACGGAGACGTCATTAATAATATTTATCGTCTTATGGTTACGATGATATCTTTATACATTACATACTAATTTATTATAAGTGTACTGTGAACTGTATAGTGTACAGCCACACACTAGCACTAATATTTATTTTTCTCTGTGTTATTTTGACCACACTTTTTCAACTCGACGATTTTCATTCTGTGCACATTTAAATATCGTCAGAATTAATATGGGTAGCTTTTATTTATTTAGTAGCTTAGCGTTTATTTACAAAGTTGGAAACTTTAATATTAATGTACTACTCAACTATGATGCAGTTGAAGTATGATTATGACGATTATACAGACCACATAGGTCTTTAATCTTTATAATTAAATCATTATTATAAACATAACTTCACATAGAATAAAGAGCTTTCATCTCAAGTCAGTTATTCTAGTTATCATATAATATGAAATAATATTTTTGACATGATAACGTCTAGTTTATCGATGAAAGCCACAAGGTACTTCGCGAAAAAGCATGACTCATTGTCACGTTTTGCGAGCGAGCGCGCGGTACAAACGATAGAGAGGCACGATCGGCCTAATCGCTCGGCTCAGGATCGGCCTAAGCGTTCGGCTTATGACGCATCTCATCTACATCATCTCTCTTACACTCCACGCGAGATGCGTCCGAGTAGAAAAGACAGCGGCAACACGCCAGGCAATCTAAACGCGAACTGTTTTGTCAATTTTTGTAAAGTGAAAAGTAAGTCAAGTGAAAAGTTAATGTGGTTTCCATTGTTTATTACAACAACAATTGCAACAAAAAAGGTAATTAATTATTGCATTTTAAGAATTTGTTTAGTGATATACGGCGAGTTGCACGAAACCGTCGCTAACTTTCCGTAAGTTAAGTTGCAATTAATCTTAAAATTAGTTGATCTCATGATTAATTTAAAGCTGTTGGAATTAATCATCCGTAAGATAGGTCTTTAATTAAACTAATTTTTTTTTGTTAACTTAATCAGATGTAGGTTTCGTGCAACAGATAATTACGATTCTTGTGATTAAATTAGTTTAATAAACACTTAAATTTAAAATTTGTTTCGTGCAACTCGGCGTTAATCTCATATACGAGTATTTGGTCTATGATTAGGTAATAAAAAAAAGTAACATCGGTCAGCGAATACAGTAATAATAGGTTATATTAAAATTTTGACTAAAAATTTTTATTATAACTCATATAAACGATCGTATAAAAAGTCAAATTCTTTTATTTAGTATTGTTTTCTTATGACGTTATCACGTAAAATTATCTTCCGTAAACCGACTTTACAGACAACTGATTTTTTTTCTAACAAATGTGTTGGAGCTTAGTATATTAAGAGTTTTATTGATAAACAGTTAATATTGGAATAATAAATACTAAAATTATTTAAAAAAGAAAGTTTTATAATTGCAGTTTTTCAGTTTTTAATTATTCGTGCGCACTGTTTTGTCTTCATCAGACTGTCTTATCTGGGAAATTCAATTTATTTTTCTTTGAACTATACGACTTTAAGGTCGTTTATTGTTTATATATTATAAGTCATCTTTTCGTTTAAAATATAATAATAAAATAAATTTAATGAAAGGCTTAAGTTTTTGGCAGTTAAGTCTTAGGCAGAACGGGCAATAAAAAATAACAATAAAAGAACATAATATTTAAAAAATATATTTAAAAATGGTAACAAGTTGGTACTCTTATAGCTAGTACTAAACAAATGACAAATGTAGGTTATCAAGACTATCTTAAGACTATAATAAATAAATTGCGATGGCAAGTTTAAGTACATACAAAAATATTTCTCCACTGATAATTACAGTTCGATTTTAAATGAAATGGATAAAAAACGTTACAAAGATTATTTTTTTTTAAATATTATTCACTATAATATAATAAAATGAAGTAGAAATTATCATAACTAGTTTTTGATTACTATAATTAAGTTTGAAGCGAATGTAATTTGGTTCGATTATGGCTACAAATTTAACATAAGACTTAACAATTATTTTTTTTAAATTACGTCATATTCTGTAACAGTTTTGAATAAGAAATACGTTTAAATCCATATTTTAGGAGTCTTTTACAATGATCGGGCAGTTTTGTACCTTATTATCCTCTGTGAGAATTTTTAAACACATCACAATTCAAACTCATGCTGCGATATAGATTTAGAAAGCGCGACAGATAGGTAACCCTTTGTAGTAATGTGCTCCACTATAAAGTTTCTTAGGGGTCGATCTCCAAGATAAAATGAGTGCTTTCTTAAATGGTTCAGGTGCACATCCACTGCAAACTTGCATCACTGCCTTCACTTCTGCTTCAGCAGGCTCTCTTTCATCCACCTGTAAAGCGAAATCAAATCAAATTCAAAACAAAAGTGTGTGTGTACTTATATTCACAGTAGTGCGCGCCATCTGTAATCAGACCCTAGTATCTATCTAAAAACAAAGTACTCGTCAAGACGAATCAAACGACCCGAAACTCGATGGGGTTGCGTCGTTTCATTACAGAGTTCCTGTGAACACCTTCTAGCTCCATCATTAGACCCTGGTTACCACTGAAAGACAAACTACTCGTCAAGACGATTCAATCTATCTTAATATTGCACTGTCACGCGATATGTATGCAAAAATTTCAGCTCAGTCGGTAAGCGGAAAGTGGATCAAATTTAAGTTTTATTTGATTGCAAACATCGGGATAGTCATACATTCATGGTGTCATCACAGCGTGCGCGCGCATCATAGAAATTGACTCTCATCATTTTTCCCTAACTCGCCAAAAGAAGAATAACTTCAAAAATAAACCTACACAATCGAAGCATATTATATTATACTAGCGGCCCGCCCCGGCTTCGCACGGGTATTCTAAAATTTCAAAAATTATAAATTTATATTTTTTATCACCTACACCTGCGTCGATACTGGAAAATATTTTATAACAGACGGATTGGTTGTCAAACATGTGTCAAAATAAATTTTAATTTAAATCAAAATCACTATGGAGTATTTATATCAAAATAATTTTCTCCCCCCTTTTAACATCGTTAGAGGATGAATTTCGATAAAATACGAAACACGTCTTCAACCAATTCTGTTAAAGAATATTTATGCGAAATTTGAAGTAGATTGGACCAAGGAATCATGTTGTCCCATACAAATTTTTGCCCCCCTTTTTCACCCCCTTAGAGGTAGAATTTCGTAAAATCCGTTCTTAGCTGACCTCTACTCGGTAAAAGGAATATTCTTTAAAAAGGAATTTATAGTTTCAGAGATATCGTGATGAGTCAATGTATACGTGGAAATCTCTTATATATATATATATATATATATATATATATATATATATATATATATATATATATATATATATATATATATATATATATACTAGCGGCCCGCCCCGGCTTCGCACGGGTATTTAACTAAAATTTTAAAAATTACAAAAATAAATTTAATTTATACTTTAGCCTCAACAACACGTGGTAATTATGCTGTTAAAATGTAGCTTATATGACACGTTCGTAGATTTACCATAGCAGCGCCATCTATTGATTACTTACTCAACCCAGTCGAAAGGTATCGACATCTGTTAGAATCATTTGGAGTTAACAGATAATTGTGACTGTCAAATAATAACAGACAAATAATTAGCAATAAATTAAAATTGCGACTATAATTTGAGATTTAAACTATCCTATCTCTCAAGTTGGATCGAACTGCACATGGTGTGCGAATTTTATTATAATCGGTTAAGTGGTTTAGGAGTCCATTGAGGACAAACATTGTGACACGAGATTTATATATATTAGATAGATTTGATATATGGCGCGAGTTTGGGGAGACATAAGTCCAGCCAGCAGCATTGGACTGCGATAGGCTAACGAAACGTTAACTGACATATTATCTTGGTACTGATACGTTAACTATAAATTTAATTTATATAATATTATATATTTAAAACTCACATTCTTCCTTTGTAAGTCCTGTACTGGTAGATTACCAACGACGCCAGCTAAACCATTAAGTAAGGACTGTTGGAACATTATTTCCTCGTCTTTGTCTTCGAGAGTATTAGGACTGAGTAAAGCTTCGTCTACAATAGATCCGTCCGACAGGGCTACAAGGCCTCGTTTATCTTTTTTACCTATTACACAAAATATTTTTATAATTAAATACATAGATAATTTATTCAAACTTTCATATGACACTTATTAAATATTAAAATGTATCAAAGTAGTGATAATAAATGCCTCACATTCAATGCCTCCTAGTATGATAAGAATCTTCTGTCAAGTGTCCGGAAACACACACAATACCAATGCAACTACTAATATCTGTATGGGCAATCGGGTAAGTCATGGGCGATAATCGTACCCACAAAAGCCAGCACAACAGCCAATTCTATGGCCACTGCGATAACCTATCGTCTCAAGATTTTGAAATTTGACTAAGTCACTATGTTCGACCATAATTCACATTTATACCACATTAAACGCTGCAATCGTTTTAATCGTCTTCGTGCAAGTAGGATTGCATATAGCTAATAGATAACTGAATAAACTAAAAGTTATTTATTTTTATTTACCTGAAGTCATTTCTTCTGCCAGTTCCTTTTCGGGATTGTCTCTTTTGTCTCGTTTTTGAGAATTTCGTTTGAACAAGTTATGAGAATTTGCCGTATCGTCAATATATTGCACATTAGCGGGGTTTAGCAGTGACCCAGACAAAACTACGGTTGTACCCTTGTTTGGGCCTAAGGGTCTCGAGGGATAACGTTGGCTTTGTTCTACAGGAGCTACCGATAAACCAACTAGCGGTATCTGTTGAACCTGAGCGTTGGCTGTAAGTTGATTACTTGCAATGGGCTGAATGCTGTTAAGGAACTGTTCGGAGACAATTCGATTTCCTAGTTGTCCATTTGCAAATTCTTGTTGCAGTTGGAGACCATTCGGAAATTGTACAGGTATCATTTGTTGCTGAGGACGGGCCAAATTGAGATTAGCCGGTCTTTGTAGTTGACCTCCGATTAAGAAGTTTCCGTTGCCCAAAGGAGTAGCTTCAGGTGGTGGTGGCTCTGTAACTGCTTCAGTGGAGGCCTCAAAGGGTGTTCCGTCATGTTTGAAATGATGTACGTGATGATGTTTGTGATCTCTATGAGCTTTACCAGCCGTCAAAGCGACGTGATATAACTGTAGCATCGTGATTTCACCGATAAAACCTGATTGCTCTGTAAAATAAAATAAATGTTATATTTTTTTCACGCATACATACACGACTTTGCGCCAGTTTTGATATGAAAATTTTAATTCGAAATTGTGCAGTATACACCAATGTATATAGTAACTTTACAATAGATCACACGATTATACATACTTATTGATGGTTGCACTTCGTCCTTTTTGTATAGAAGTGATTGTTCTTGGCCACTTATAGCAGTACCGCCACCTTTTATTATGTGGCCAACAAGCTGTTAAAATAATTACGATTAAAAAACAAGTATTTTATGACGCCATAATAGCTAAATAAATAATAAATTCATAACGTAAAATCAAACTGCGCATTTTAGAAGGACATAACGATTTTTTATGTGTCCTTGTTGTTATGGATATTAAAAAAATTCGAATGACTATTGATTGTCTCTTGTCGGCACTTCTATTGCTATACCGTTACTACTATACGTACTAGTACCTAGATACTATACGTACTAGTACCTAGAACGGTACTGTATTTCCAACTAATTACGACGCATGATGCATGCTAATCTGTTAGGTAACCACAACAAAAATCGTAAAGACGTCCTAACGTAGACTGTTTTCAATATTTTCAGACATAATTATTGTCATATTAATTTCGTTATATTATATTATTATAATGTAACATTACCCTGTTATGAAAACCTCTGCCGACTCTTTCACCGTTTACCCAAATTTGCCACTCTCCTGATTTTCCGTTCCACGATTGGCAAGAGTGGTACCAACTGAAAAACAGACGTGTAATGTTAAATTCTATAAGGCTTGTCATTCATATGTGACATATTTAAGAAAAAGTAACAAAGTATTATATCTTGATATTGGTATTATTTTTTTATAACGCTTTATTTTACACCATAACATACAAATACTAATAATATAAAATTGGTTGTCTGTAAACTCGGCTTACGGA
Source organism: Euphydryas editha (assembly GCA_036937285.1). Lineage (NCBI taxonomy): Eukaryota > Metazoa > Arthropoda > Insecta > Lepidoptera > Nymphalidae > Euphydryas > Euphydryas editha. The sequence continues at coordinate 4,759,736 of JAUPFZ010000005.1, forward strand.
CGATAATTTTACGTGATAGCGTCATAAGAAAACATTAATAAAAAATTGCATACTTATATGAATTGAATTGAATTATTATCAAGTTAGATAAGAAAGTTAGAAGAAGAGTTAATTCAATTAATTACAATTTTTTCGATAAATTAACATTGAAGGCGTTTGTGCACTGCAAAGATTTTAGAGAGAGAGAGAAATTAAAACTCAGTTTGAATGCTTGACACATTGATCTTTTCTTATTAGCACCTGCAATCGTTTCATGATGATCACAGACCAAATCTGGATCATCTTTACCTTCCAATGAATATTTAGAAACCCTTCGACTCTTTCGGTTTGGCCTACTTTTTCTACCGCGGTCAACTTCTACAACTGGAGAGTTATATTCTCCAATATGTAGGTTTTTTATGCAAAAATGCGTGCGTCCCTTGTTACATAATCAGTGACACTAGTTTTCTAATCTATGATCGTTAACTCTTCTTTCGTAGATGTATCATTTTGAAAAAACTGAGTAACTTTGCAACAGAATAAAAATGGTTTTTATATCGCTTTCAGAAAATTCCTTAACGCCATCGTGTATAGCTCTAGGAAAGGTGTATTAAAACAGAAAAAAAAGCATTTTGAAAAAATGTTTGATGTATCGCTTTGTGAAAACGCTCCTCATTATTGTTAATGTAGGTATCCACTATATAGTCCTGATCTTGGACCCTCAGTTTTTAAACTATGTCGGACTCTTCAGAATTCTTTGAGTAGTTTTAGGTTAACATCAAGAGAGGATTGTCAAAACTACTTGTCGAATTTCTTTTGATTAAAAATCCCATTATTTCTACAGGAACGGCATTATATCGCTACTTACAAGATGGGAGCAACTTATCGAGCAAAATGGCACATACATATTGTAATTAAATGTAATTAACACACGTATATAAAATACGAAGAATCTTTTTTCCCATTAACATTTTGTCGGTATCGATAAACTTCTTGGTACTTGTAGCAGCGATATTAATTTTGACTTTATTCAATAACAAAGGTGTATTATCTACCCACGCTCTATTAAATCCGTTCATTTTGTTACTAAAAATAAAAATTGTCTAGACGATATGACGACAGTTATGGTAAGGACGTAATTATTAGGTTGGAGTACGAAGTTTTATTAGATAATAGGTGTTAAAGGTAATTTCTAAGGACTAAGGACTTCTTTCTATTTGACAATAAAAATACAAAATTGATATTTGTGATTTTTTCGAGAATTAATGGATAGCTGGAAAAATAAAACAAAGTTAACCCACATGACCTTATAATATAATTTTGTTTTAGTCATTTTGAGAAGAAAAAATTTTTCATTTAAAGGAAGTATTTATGAAGAAGAAGTTTTATATAATTAAATAATGCTATTAATAGTTACGTTATTAATGTATAATCAATAACAATGAAGTAATGATTTAGGTGTAAGTTATTAACGTTTATATTATATATAGTAATGATTTAGGTGTAAGTTATTAACGCTTAAATAACTTAGGTAAATAAACATCAATTTACTATTTAAAAAAAAGATAGATTAACTTACGTATTGACCTTCAAAGGGTAATTAAGTCTGAAGAAAGTTTGTCCGTGCACTGCCATGCTAAAGTAACTCGCCTCCTTGGTATTCGAAATCCACGCCGAAATTTCCTTTGGACTGTCTTCGACTTGAATAAAAAAAATAATCGTTTAAATAAAATATATACATATATAGAATAGGTTAAAAACTCATATTAGACTATTATACTATACTATATTTACGGGTTTTACCCGTTTGCTTCGATACCCAACCCGAAAAAGTTCTCTCGGTCTCAAATCCGGGCTAGAAGTGAAGCCGTTTTTGAAGTGAAAAAAAAATATTATTAAACATTAATTTCGAATTTCCTAACAATATTTACCATATTATTAGGAAAAGAAAGAAATTCAAAGACATATCCGCAGTAAATAGTTTTAATATTTTTGTTTCGTTATAATTTATTTCCGTTCCTAGTACCTGTAACACAAGTTTCTTACGAACTTAGCACGGGGCTAGGTTAACGTGGTGTGATAGTTGGTTAATATTTATTTATTTATTATTTATTTATTTATAAATTAGTTCGTACTTTGTCAGTTTTGCCAGAATATAATTTGACTCATAATAAAGCGACTCAAGGCATTGAGCCACACGGATAAAATTAAATTAGAATTTGAATGTGATTATTCCAAATATGACATGTTAACCCACTAATCTAAATTGATGTAATGAACAGCCAAAATCTGATGTAAATACTGTAATTACGTAAGCGTTATGACCTCCAAATTTCGCCCGAGTTTTAGTCGACAATTATTCGAACATATACAAAAATCCGATGTGATTGCCTTTTAATTAGCCTTTTTATTTATTATGTCAAATCGTTAACAAATATTTAAAAAAAATTGGTATTGTTAGTTTATTTATTCGCTTTTTTTTTTACATGTCTAATTGTCTACAATAGATTTGGATGAGATTTTCGATTTATATATACTTATATATATTTTTTTTCTTTATAAAAAGATAATTATGGTATTAAGTAAGTATTCATTACTATTGTATATTAAATTCTCATATTCTTACTCTTGTCTAACTTTAAGCTTAAGTTAATCTTAAGAGATAATTAACATGATGATGTACTGGTAAAGTAATTTTTTTTTGCAATGTAGTAAAAAAAAAAAAAGGTTTATTGCATAGTTTGCAGTAAAGTATATTTGCACAGAATAAATAATAGTACAAGACTATATCTACAAGTATATTTGAAAACTGGTTAAGTAGGTATAGGTCGAATCGATGAATCGATCACTTGCCTCAGCATCAATTTCGTAGGAAAATATTTGTTTTAAAAAATGCTTCAATTGCAATTTTTATTGAAGCTTCGCGAAGTTCAAATTAGAGTGGTTGATATCAATTTACTTCAACTTAATAAGTCCGTCTGTTACAACGCTTTTACTATTGTGTAATACGAATTCACGTTGAATCTGCAATATAGCTTACAATTTAGTAAATTGAATTCCCGTAGTAAGAGGATTAGTAATAACTAATGCACGCGCAAATCTAATGCTTAAATTCAAAATATGATTCGCGTATATATTATGTAAATGTAGTGTACGATACCTAATAAAAACAAAAAAATGATAAAATAAACAAACATGTAAAATATGTGACATGTACCTACTTAAGCAGGTGCTAAAATGTACATGAAATATAGACGTTTCGAGTGTTTTGAAAGTCACTTTAGAAGGAATTCTCCTTTATTTAGCAACAAATTGCTCTTCGGATAAATGGAACAATCTATAGATTTAATTTGCGGAGTTTCAAAAGTCCGATCACGACTGTTCGCTTACGCAACTTGTCTCAAACTACCATACTGCATTTTGTAACGTGTATCGATAAGTAGGGTATCACATGAATAAAGGAGACTGTTTTTACGACCCATCAAATATAAATGTATTAATTAATCAACATATATGTACATAATGTACATATATAACATAATGTACTGATTCTCTTTTACGATATTTTAATTCACGTCTTCCAAATATTATAATATAATTTTATGTAAATCTTCATGAAATAAAACCTAATGAATTCGACACTTTTCGGACGTCCGGTATCTCAATATGAAATTTATTTTGACTTTTTTTTTAATGAATGGTTTCAAGTCACTTTCTATTTTCTCGTATTTGTGTAAAAAACAAGTATGCTTAATTAAAAAAATCTAAAAACCCGACTGCGTAAAATACTCTTATTATAAAAGAATAAAACAATTTACTAGCTTTCATTTGATACCCATATTGCTACAGTAAGAAAAAAAATTCAACTCCCCCCCCTCACTCCGCCATTTGCGGGCGCCATTTTGAAAATTTATATAGCCTATGTCACTACTACAATTTAGACAGATCCAACGACACCTCATATGTCAAAAACCGTCCAGCCGTTTGGGCTGTAGGGCGCGCCAAAGAAATGGACATACATACATACATACATACATACATACATACATACATATATACATACATACATACATACACTCGAAAAACATAACCCTCCTTCTGTCGCAGTCGGGTAATTATTTAAAAGTATGTCTATGTGTGAACTCTAATATCAATGGAAATATTATAGAAATAAGTTATTACTTATTGAGATTTTACGTTATTAATGACGAATTTGAGTATCATGTTCCGATTATTATTTCTCGAACCTGTTAGTTAAGGTTATTATTGACATTATTATTTTTATTAAGAGACTATGAAAAACAAGTAAACATACATTTTATCACTTTATGACACAAATTAGACACAAACTAGGTTTCATTCTTATACAGCGAATAATTATTTAATTTGATCGTGACATTAACACATAATTATACATTTAAAGGCTATAAAATAAATAAGAGAAATTACGTTTATTAATTTGTACTTCAACTTTTAGTATGACATGTTCATTAAGAAAATGTTGGTAACTAATTTATAGTCATTAACGTAAGCCAAAACTTATCAATTATTAATGTACTTCGTCATGTAAATTATTTATATGAAGTAATATACTAGAGTTAATTTTATTTAACATATACGTAATGTATAAATTTACAAAAAGCTGAAATTAAAATATTCAAAATGAAATAAAACTTTTTGAATTTTATCGGCTTCATTAGTTATTTTGAAATTGGATCAAATCTTTAAAACCGGTACTGTTTCCGTGACGAAGTTACATAACTTGTATGCACTGAGAATTTACTAGTAGGTATTACAGTGGAGGTGTGGTGTATTTCAACATTAAAATTAATTAATAAAATCGATTTAGAATTGAAATGAAAAGTATGCTTTAATCATTTTATGCAATAAATAATGATAATTATCGCACAGTTTTAAAAAAATGTCAATTCATTTTGTATTAAATAATAAATAAATAAATATTAGGGCGACAACATAAATCATTTCATACATAACTCAATGTTAACGTGTATTGATTAATAATACTAACTGAATATTAACATATTAAAAAGAAAAGTGATTACGTACACATTAATCAAAATCTTATCTTATATCTTTAAACGAGCAATTCTTGTATATATATATATATATATATATATATATATATATATATATATATATATATATATATATATATATAATCTGAATCTCGGAAACGGCTCCAACGATTTTCATGAAATTTAGTATGCAGGGGGTTTTCGGGGCGATAAATCGATCTAGCTAGGATTTATTTTTAGAAAATGTCGTTTTATCCGTTTTTTCAGGCAATTAAAGAATGTCATTAGAATACGAAGGTAAATTTCGCTGTCATCGATAAATTTGTAATAGCTCGGATGGGAACGGGCGGATTCGAAATCAGAAGACACAGGTTCGAGTCTAGGTGTCTCCATACCAATTTTTTTTCCTTTTTCTTTTTAAAGTTTATTTTTTTGTGGAAAAAACTATTATTGAGAGCTCTTTTAATTTTTTATATTTAGATCGAAAATATTATTCATATTTCATTAGTATGTAATTCGTTTCTAAATATAATTTAACCGAGCAAAGCTCGGTCATCCAGGTACTTATTATAAAAAAATATACACTTTTTAGATATATAACTAAATGTATATTCATGTCCATATATATATATATATATATATATATATATATATATATATATATATATATATATATATATATATATATATATATGTTTTAAATTGACATTAAAAACTTTTTAATTTAGTATTAAGTATTATAAATATATTATAAATATTTTAATATACTAACCAGCGTATGAAAATAGGGGATGATCTTCGGAGTGGTTGTGGAACTTGGTCCACATGCAAAGTGTGAATTCCTTAAGATCAGGAAGCGCAGTTTCATAATCCACATATTGGTAGAATAGTTCTTGGTTCATAGACACTTTGTATACACTGCAGGAGTCTGATCCCTCCGATGGGGCCGAATTATACAAATTATTTAGTTTGTGGGGAGTGAAGGAAGGAGGCCTTGCCTGAATTGGTCTTCGGTTCACTATCTTTAATTGAGAACTGGAATCAGAAATAACACGATTTGGTGACAAATTGACAGTTAAAGTTAAATAATTTGTTCTTTTTCTACTCTGATAATAAAAAAATAGGTGTATGTTTCCTCCCTAGCACGTTACCCACCAAAACAAATAGGGAACAATCTCCTAAAATACCCTTTGAACGTGGTAAGCAGGTTAACCCTCTGTTATTATCAAGATTTTGTCGTCTAAATCGATTCATTCAGTTGTCAAGATACGAGGAGTTTAATTTGGATGTAGTGCTATCTATTCTTACTGATGTTGTTGAGTTTTAATTTTGATCTTTTTAAAATAAATATTACTTGACTTGCAATCTTTCGAATGTGAATAATATCGTGTATCATAATAGTGGCTATACATGTAATTGATTAATTTTTTTATTAAATGGCAGATCTACGTCTCGAACAGCAATTAGTAACCTGATGCAAATTAAGCTTCCCTTTGATAATTATTTAAATATATTTATGTTGCATTCGATACGCATCTGTTGGTACAGTATTGAAATAATTTTAAACAGAAATATTGTTATTTTTTAATATATGATTTTCGTTTATTTCATCGCATTTCAATTAATTTATATAATTTAGTTATAATTATATATTATGTGCCCCAGTTAATAAAACTACTTTATATTAACACCCATACCTCATTTTACAAATCTAGTGTGGCGTACCTGGCCTCGAATGTTTTTTCGGGTGATTTTGAATATGTAGCATACACCAGGGGTGTATCCGGTATAATCGGCTGCCAATCCGCCTCACCGGATATCCCCACCACTAACAGCGCAAACACCAGCAATAATCGCATTTTCTGAAACATATATTACAGTTATGTTGAAATAAATTAAATCTTTAATAATTGGTAGTTAATAATATACGAATAATAGAAAGTAACATCATTTTATATGCTGTAATATAATTTTTATTTCACTCACAATGATAGCACATTATGTACAAAAGACGAATATATTAACTAGACTAAACTGAATCAGCCTGTTAACGTCCCACTGCTGTACAAAAGCCTCTTCTCCATATAGGAGAATGGTTGGAGCATAATCCGCCACGCTCCACTATGGGTTGGCAGATAATTTTCCCTAACATGAGTAACGATCGCTATCTAGGTGTTTATGACAACAACCGGGAGTGACGGTTTTATGTGCTCCGAGGCACGGTGGTGAGATCGACAAGAACACAACCGACTGGGAATAAATATTTGTACAAATATCGGCCCCGAACAGGAGTCGAAAACGCGACTACCGATGTTGAGGCAACTACTCACACCACTACATCAGACCGGGCGAAATATATTAATATATTATTATTATGAAATAAAATGCGAATATGTTTGCATATTATTTCAAAATAATGAAAAATTACTAAGAATATTATCATGGGAATCTCATAAGCTTCGTGTAAGTATTGATTATTATTATGCGTTCCGTATTATAAAATGTTTAAAAATTATCTAATGTATGTATTATATATTATAAATTATATTATATTATGGTAGGTATTATAAATTATCGTCCGATAATACAAAAAAATACAAAAAAATCTTAATAAAACTGTCTTATATAAAAAGTATTATTTTAAATCGAAATTTTAATATAGAAAATGTGATTTGCTTTCAATGTTTCGTTTCATCGATTCGATTTGCTTACATTAAGTTCAGAACATACGAGTAGTTTGCATAATACATCCGACAGTGTCAAGTTTATTAAATGTAGTGTATTTAATGTATGAAAGTTGTGATAAACGAGATAAAGGCGCGGTTGATACGGTACAGTCGAACGGGCGCGGAGGGAAAAGTGGTGCTACTTGCCTGACACATCCGCGTTCGCCTTTGAAGCGCCTCGCCTCACTGACCGCGTAGATGACAAACACTGTTATTCGAGAAACGCGCCAAATTATTGCGACATATGAACACTCTAATGTATGTGTATCTAACAAAAATTACACAATCGAACTACCTTTCAATTTACAATTATTTCATTTTTTATTCGAGTATCACTTATTTCGTTTAACATATCGCTATCATAATCAAACGATTCCATTAAGTAGTACCTAATTGAAAACGTTCCATCACTTCATATAGATACAAATACAATCGATTCTGAAATGAATAGCTTCAAATCAAAGGATTACAGTTGATTATATTCCGAATTAATGCTGTAGTACGAGTACCTAAGTAATATTATTGTATGTGTGTACTCGTAACTTCGTCAATGGACCGAGGGCAAATACAGTAATAAAAATATATGTATGACTGGTAAATTACTATCAATATTTAAGGAGAATACTCGGTACATGATTCTCATTCGAATTATGTAAAAAAAAATAGGCACTTGATTTGTGCCAATTTTTCATAAATTTCAATTCAAATAAATGAAGCGTCGACACTTTTCCAGTCTTGCCCGCGGCACGTGCACAGGTGTTGTACTGTGCCGCTTGTTCACCCTTAAAAATCGCCAAAGTTCACATCATTTACCTAGTCAACAAATTTGTTACTTAAACGAGTAAAATATCTTAGCATTTTTGCCTATCCTAAGCCAGGATTAAAGTATTAAGGGGGACTGGATCAGGCTTGTTTATCCTGCTACCCCGTTAACACGTGGCGGTGTTTGGACGCAGGTAAACTACCTGTTTTGGGTCGAAAGTGCAGCTAGCTGCTAGGGTGTCCAGACGACGCGTAAATAATTGGATAATTGTTGAGTAACTTTACTTGAAAGTTTATTAATATTTACCTTTTTTTTACATGATTCGAATGAGAATCATGTACCGAGTATTCTCCTTAAATATTGATAGTAATTTACCAGTCATCCTGTATATTGACTGGCCCGTGGTGCAGTTGACAGTGGCCCTGTTTTCTGCTCCAGGGTTGTGAGTTCGATTCCCGCCCCGAGCCTCGGTGTATTATGTAATTTATTTATTACATATTACATGTATATGTATATTTATTTAAAAAAATGTATATCAGACAACTGTTACCTAAAACACAGGCATTAAGTTGCCTACCTTAGGAACAGACGAATGTGTGTGTATGTTAAACATATTTATTTATTTATTATTATTTATATATAATTACGATTAGATGTTATAACTTGTTAATTTTTAAATTGTAATAAATTTTAATTGAAAATTTCGATGTAAATTCAAATTTTTTTTAAATACTTACTATAAATTTGTAAAACAATCAATAGATAGAGACATTTTTATTTTTGATTATCGTATATTTCAGTTAGTAATATTCAACAAGTAAATACACACATGAGCGCAACGATAATATTCAACATCATACAATTCACTTTTATAAATCGATTTATTGTTAAGCTGGGCTTACAACTACCCACTTCACAGGTTAAGAGGATAGAAATAAATAGTTACAACATGTACAATAGTAACTAATTCCAACCACTTTCGTAGTTGATCTGTAGTCCCTCAATTCGTAAGTCAAAGAAACGGCATATAAATATTAGTCGTCTACTCGAAAACGCAAATATATCAGAATCAGAAGCAGCATCTCCAGCTTATCATCAATTTATTTAAGCATATAACCTTTTAGGTACTAAAGAAAAATATTTACGAAAGTTTCGACTACAGTGCATTCAGCGGTAAAATATAAAAATAAATTCAACATTATTTAAATTTACTTTAATATTACAATAGCGTGAAGACTATTTGATTATAGTCTGATTATTTTTAAAATTGCTCATTGTGCATCTATTAAATGTCGCCGGTGCATTATTCATAATTATCTACACACACTGGTATATTTAGCGGAACATAAAAAAAAAGGTTTGATATCAGTATCATATTAGGTTGCTGGCTGGTTTATACGTCATTTAATTTAAAAAGAAATAATTTCAAATTAAGAAAACAACTGAACATCACATTTTATGCAATTGTTTTAATTTTATTCAAATACACCTTATCTGGAGCGAACTTCGAGTATTTCTTCCTTCTGAGTTTGATTTAACATTTCATTGAAATACTGTTTTATTGTTAGTTTTTTTTAATCGCGTATCTTTTTGGAGTTGAGGACTGAATTATGCCTGACTTAGACCCAACGGAGATTGCCAGGGCACACGAAATGCGAAGAAATGGTCAAACCTACAGAGTAATATCCAGAGATCTTCGTCGACCAGTTTCAACGATCCATCGCAGTATCCAACGGTTCAGGGAGACCGGTACTTATGTGAGAAGAGCAGGACAAGGCAGAAAAAGACGCATTTCGTGTAGGGATGATCGTTTCATTCGGCTTCGTGTACGTAGGAACCCCCGTTTGACGGCTGTCCAAGCCCGACATGAGTTAGAAGCAGTGCGGGGTGTAACCGTAAGTGAGCGTACGGTACGAAGAAGGGTCGAAGAAGCTGGTTTGGGTTCATTTGTGCCCGCCAAGGCTCCAAGGCTCGAGGTAAATCATCTTAAAGAAAAGTTAACTTTTAACGAAGAGAAGAAACAGGTTAACTTTTGCTCAGGAACATCGATTTAGTGATGACTGCAGAATTCTCCTAAATCACATTGACGGCAGGCAAAGAATATACAGACGCAAAGGAAAACGATACATTCAGACAAATTTTGAAACTACAGTTGCATACGGTGGTGGATCAATAATGATTTGGGCGGGCATTTGTTTGGGAGCTCGCACATACTTGGTAGTAATTGACAGAGGGAGTCTGACTGCAGACCGCTATATCAGAGAAGTTTTAGAAGAAAATGTCGTACCGCTTGCCCCATATATCGGTGACGATTTTGTTTTTATGCAGGATAATGCTCGGCCGCAAACCGCTCGGGTAACTCAAGCTTATCTTAATGATATGAATATCACTGTTATGGAGTGGCCGGCGAGATCACCGGATATGAACCCAATAGAGCACGTTTGGGATTTGCTGAAAAGAAAAGTTAAGTCCAGAATTCCAGCTCCTGCCAACGTGGGTGAACTGCGAATCGCCGTAGTTGAGGAATGGTGGAGACTATCCCAGGAGACCATCGATAACATCATTCTCAGTATGCCTAGACGGGTAGAAACTTTAATAAGAGCACGTGGAGGAAATACGCGATATTAATTTATTTTTCTAACTTAATTAATTGTTATTTAAATATTAAGTTTCACTTTTCCCGGTTACATGAAAAGTTCAAATATGTACCATTTTTCACAAATAGCCTTTACTCGCAAAATCTGTTCTTAATGTGATCTCATTTTAAGTAAAACAAATGAAACTTTTAATAACAAAAGAAGTGTAGTAAATAGATTTTAAAATAAAACCATATTTTTTTAATTATGGACTTTTTTTTGTGTTCCGCTAAATATGCCGGTGTGTTTATTTATAGCGATGATTGAATTTATTTTCATACAATTTTCTTTGTCGTTAATTAACAAAAAGGAAATAAATACTTCTTATTCAACAGGATTTATTTCTTGGCAGATAATAACTTAATTGCCTATTAATTAAAAATCGTTTATTTTATTTTATAATAATTAATCTTCAAGTAAAACATTGTACTATATAATATACATCATACAACATCAATTAGTAAAAAATACTTTGAAACATAGACTCCGTAGTAGAGACTCTATTGAATTTCGCCGGTGCATTATTCATAATTACCCTTAGAGAGTACGTAATGTACCGGAACGTTATGGTTTTGATTCGATCCCATATAACCTATGTAATAAGCATTTAGTCATAAGTTGTTTTCAAATTAATATTATTTATATTTATATTGTATTGTATAAGAGCCAAAACACATAACGGCGTTGCGGCGACGCAACGCTAAAATCGGCAGTTTGCGTTGCGGCGTTGCGGCGCCGCGAAAAAGAGCGTTGTTGTAGGGTAACCAGTTCTTCGTGATTTTTTATTGTGGATATTAATTTAATTATTTTAAATATTATAGTTCACGTGAAATTTGTTAATTATTGTTTGTGAAGTTGTTATTTAGTAGAATGCATAAAAAGTAATCCGCGCCGCTAAAATTGGCGGTGACGCCACCGCCGATTTTAGCGTTGCGGCGCCGCAACGCCGTTATGTGTTTCGGTCCTAATAGTTAAAAAAATTTAATCCAATTTCTCGTTTTCCTGTTTTTATTATCATTTAATATAAAAATATCTGAGAAACACAAATGTATCTTTTATTATTACAGCATTTTATTTAAAATAAAATTGTCATTTTTTAACGACGCGTAACATGGTGTTTATTTTAAAAAAGCTCTGAGATCAAATTATTTTGATAAAATAATCCTTTCACGCCTTGTCCTCTTTCTTCCTCGATGGAGTGGAAAGTATAATGTTTAATAATTATGTTGGTATTTCATGTCGTAGCCACTAAATCCTCCCAATTACCACAGCCATCAAATGTTTGTTTGTAATGTATTTTGTAATATTATTGATAACAAATTAAAAGTTTATAACTTAAACTAAACGCGAAAATAATTTTTGTCATTCATAGATTTTATTTTTTAAGTAGTCCAATCATAGATTTTATTTTTTAAGTAGTCCAATCATAGATTTTATTTTTTAAGTAGTCCAATCATAGATTTTATTTTTTAAGTAGCGCCAAGTAATCTATTTTACTATCATGTGATATTATCTATTATCGGATAGTTTAAAAATATAGATCTTACAAATGTAACTTGTACAAAGGTACCTACCTGTTTATTAAAATCGCATATATATATCACTATATATAATGAAACAAAGTCCTCCGCCGCGTCTGTCTGTCTGTCTGTTCGCGATAAACTGTAAAAATACCTACTGCACGGATTTTTATGCGGTTTTCACCAATAGATAGAGTGATTCATGAGGAAGATTTAGGTACATATAAATACGCCGGGCGCAGCCAGATGGGCCGCTATAAAAATAATTAAAAAATAATATCCGAGCGTTATGTGTTGACTATGTTGACTGACAGTTTCGAACTATGTACTACACTATAAATACTAACTCTAACTATATACTACACTATAAGAACAACAAGTATATGGGACGCCATCTGTGAATATTTTTTGTAACTAATATCATAGCTATGACATTTAATTTATATATTACTTATATTATTTTTCACGCAAATCTATATTAATATTATAAATCTGAAGAGTTTGTCTGTTTGTTTGTTGTTTGTTTAAACGCACTAATCTCAGGAACTACAGGTTCGAATTAAAAATTATTTTTGTGTTGGATAGCCTATTTACCGAGGAAGGTTGTAGGCTGTATAACATCACGCTACGACGAATAAGGGCCCCTGAGCAATAATAAGAAATGTTACAAAAACGGGAAAAAATAATATTTTTTGAGAGCTTCCGTTGCGTTCTTTATTATTTCTCTTCTCGAGACATTTTTTGACTATAGTTCCACTTTTAAAGTAAATATAACATTACTCTTTTACTGAAAATTTTCGAATAATAAAACAACTCAATAATACGTTGAACGACCCAGGAATTAAACCCGAACCCCTTGCTTGGCAGTAACGCTTGCGACCACTCGATCATCGATGCGGGTAAAAATCATTTTATATATATTTAGATTTTTGTGTCATGTCAATGTCATGCGTAAGTGCTATTAAATTACCTTTCATATCTGTTCATGCATCCTTTTATTACAATGATATTATATGTAAAGTTATTACTATTTAAAAAGAAAAGTAGTTCTAAGTATTAGTTGATACGAATTAATCACGTATAATAATATTAATATATAACTTTATTTTTTTTTTTTTTTTGTAAATAAAGCCCTAGTTGTCATAATAAAAAATAAAAAATAAAAACTACCCTACATCAGGCATTGCAGTGTCATGTCTAATTTTTTAGGTTAACATAATGATGAGTTAACATAATAGTTTTTTAAACCAAACGTTTAATCTAAAATGAATAAGTCAGATCACTACCATTGCCTACTTTGTAGTCGAAAACACGCACTAGAAAATAATGTCAATCGGTAATACTCAGAACGATGAAAGAATGCGAGATGCGAATTCGAATCGCGTTAGAGAAATTATTCGAACAGCTTACGCAACACGCTTCCGTGCTATGGCACTGGTACTCTCGCAACATAATGCGATAGCCAGTAGCCAGCACATCTGAGATAAGCCTTCGATTAAGATTATTTAATTTGCTTAGAATGGGTACACCGAGCTTCTATGCGGAATTACGTAAGAAAGTAAATCAAGTTTTATGTTGTGTTATATTTAGCTTATGTATGTCGAAAAAGCGTGTCTAAACGCTTGGCCTTATTACCTTTTTTTTTTTGTATGATATTTTTAAGAGTCCAAATTTTTTATTAGTATATTTTTAAGAATATCATCGTGTGTTAGCAGTAGAGCTATTGATGTTGTTAGTTTCCTGTCTCGACTTACAGTTTATCGGACTAATAACATTGATTATACTAGATCCACGCGCAGTGAGCTAGAGAAAATCAAGCTTTACCTAACACCGATAAACGCCTTTAAATTACAATATGAAAGTTGTATAATATTAAATAACATTGTAGTTTCGAGACACAGCTCCGGTCCTAGAACGAGCCTAGTATTTTATGCATTACCTGAGAACAATTGATTCTGGTTTCCACTTGAACTTAACGTAAATAATATATATTTTAATATGAAAGTCGGGTTCTTTAGTAAGCTGTTACAGAATCGCTCGCTAATTCTTGCGTACACTAATCATGCTCATCGTTGTCAAAGTATTATCAATATTAGGACATATCATGTCTCTCACTGGAAACAGTGACTGAATGGCACGGTCTTCGACCTGTCCTTCAACGCGTTGTTGCTCGACATCCTTACGAGATATCATCAACATATGACAAAATTATTTCATACACCAATATTGTCATATATAAAATTATTGTATATTATGTTAAAAGGAATTTCTTTCATCTTAACCTCACCATTATTAATGTTTGCAAAGATATTTCTCAGAAGATAGTGGACGAATATTTCAAAGTAAATTAATTTAATTATACAAGATTTATTTAATTTATTTTATTAATGTTTCATTGTTAAAATTTTAATAACATTTAGTCTCCCTTTTTGCTCTTAAAATACGTCGATAATATTACGTTGATTTCAACTACATCTTGAACGTTTAATAAATTTCACTTTGATCCTGTCACTGAAAGAAAAAAAAGATGAATGCCTACATTGTTGTACGTAGGTACTATCCTCACTCTTCTAACCTTTTCATTTTGTCTATGCTCTCTTTCATTGGGGCGTTAAAATAGGGTATTGAGTCTGGAGTCCGATGTCGTAATATTAAAACATATATAAATTGAGGATTTCCAGCACAATTTTTCGATATGCTAAATCAAATTCACAATGACTGCGTCTTAGACAACGCACAAACTTATTTATTTTTTCTTGGACTTAAATATTGACGCGATATAGATGTGTAAGTTTATACGAAAGTTAGACATATAAAAATGTATGTTAAGACCACTAAGACTTTTTGTTTAAAAGTATATTCAACATTAGCAGAAATTCATCTCCTAAGGGAATAAAACAAAACGAAAGTTTATGTGAAAAGTTTAAATCGACTCATTTTTTAAGCTAAAAGCGTAGAAGTTTTTATGTAGACTTTTAGAATTTTGCCGATGAGAATTAGCACTCGGAATGCGGTGCGTTATTATTCGTTGAGCTAGTGTATTGCACCAACGAGTTCTATAATACCATATTTATCATCACAAAATATAACTATATATTATAATCAAACGATACTTACGAATTTCTACGTGCAGTTTCGATATTATACATATTAAAGGCTATATGATGCTATTAAGTGTACTATATATATACGACTAAGCGTAGATGAAGTTTTACCTGTTTTAATTACATGGTTTTTAAAAGCGTAACCGTTTTGTGAATCGGTGTTTTACTTTTTTTTATATTCGCTTAAGACCTATAAATATATAATATCTAAACAAATACCAACAAATAATGAATACGTGAGTATACTTAAATGACGATAAAAGGCTTTTAATAGATTAACGATAATTTTATTGATATTACTGCCAAGAATCGTTATCGTTAAGTTCCTAAAAGGGTTGATTTAAATATAATGTTACAGTTGTAATTAATTAATTGAATATTATTATACCTACTAATTGAATTTAGTAAAGCTTAGCTAGATCGAACCAATGAATGTGTAATATACAAAAAATCCCTAAAATCACAATTTTATCTACTATTAACCTGAATAAATATCAATATTATTAATAAATTACACCATTTTTTACACCAATTTTAATGATTATAATATATATGTTTATTTAAAACCGCTAATGTCATCTCCGGACTGATTTGATAATTATTTTTGCTATAGAACCTGCATAATTATATATGGCCATATAACATATCATAGGCTATAAATCTGTTATAGGAGCGGCTTAGTAATCGTAAACTCTCGTAAAATCGCGCAACCTAGTTAGGATTTCTTAAAATATTTTTTTTACATACACCAACACGGTCGCCTGTTCCTAAGATAGGCTACTTAATTGTTTAGGTAACAGCCGACTGAAGGTAATAAGCAATAGTTAATAAAACCGATAGGTAAGCAGGAGATAAACGTATTTGACTTAAAGCTTGATAAGAAAAAGCGTCGAAGTGAATTGACTCGTAATCTGTTCTTGTAGACATTCGATTATGATAGTATTTGTGTTATTGTCAAACACGTGAGCCGTATCTTCGGCTCACAGTCGAATGTTTCGTTCCATCCGCTTTCCAGACCATTAACATTAATAGTATGTAAGCCGTTTCATGTATAATCCGTAACGAATTACAGCCTATTAAATTTATAAGTAATCTGAGTTTTCTTTTTCTATATGTTTAATACTTTATTAAATTATACGTTTATAATTTTTTTATACATTAATTAAGTAGAGTTTGATTTATAAAAATAATAACGAAAAAGATACTTGAAAATTAATTAATAAAAATATATATTTTATATATTTTAAATGTTATAATTTTTTTATTAATAACATCAAAGTATAAAAATCATTCGACTTTCTAACATGGTCCTAGATTTAGCTATAGCTGAATTTCGAAATTAGCTGCATATTTCCATAAGTGACTTTCATTTGCGAAGCAGTCCAAAATTAACATAAATAACTTAATTTGTTTCAAAATTATGTCTTCATATTTAAAAAAAAAAAAAACATCTAGATTTTACCACTCAGTGAACATCGATTATTTTATTAAGTAATCACTAATTACACTTTTTTTTTATTTTGCCTGTAATTTTAAAACCATTTCTTTCTAAATATTCTCCAAATCATCGTTCCTCGTATTCGATGTATAATCGTCTTAATATTTTTCAAAACTTTAAAGTGTATTAAATAATTTTTTTTTAAACTATAATTAGTTGTTCAATACAATGAAATTAAATATTTCAACAATTGATTATAAGAACAATTATAAGGTGTTTATAATGATTTTCATACATAAATTATTTCGCCGTGCATATTATGAGAACTCGCAAAGCGTCCGCAGACAGCATAATCACGCATTAACAATTATTTACATTCCGTGTATATAATAATATATGAAAAAAAAAAAATTAAAATATTAAGAATCACTTACGATAAAACCTCGAAGGCACCGCTGAGACGCGTACACGCAACCACAAACACTAGGAGAACTGACCAGCCGACGGCGTGTGGTCACCAAGGCACCCCACTCACTACCAGAGCACCATTTAAGATCACCGATAGTGAAGCCTCGTGACACAAATATGACATTTGCCAACCGAGTTACGTTACTTAGAACAATATGTGTATTAAGATTTCTCAACCTCCCGTCAAAATTATATCTCCGGATGTATCTACGTGTGTATTTTAATTTCGTCCCACATGTACCTTGAGATGCCTGCGTGCAATTAGTTTTATTACATTCGAGATTAAATACTACTAATATAATATGTTCAAAATTATTCTAATGATGTAGGAAATACGAAAAATGTTAAAATAAAATATTTTACCTATTTTTCCATTTCCTACTTACCTTATTTGCAACTTTTTTTTTTGTATTACTCATTATTTACATGTTTCAAACATTTTATGTAAATTAAGGTTTTCACTCAAAGCTTATCCAGTGCTTCATTTAGTTCGGCTGCTTAATTAATGCGAAGAGAAATATAGCCACTATAATTCTCATTTAGATTTGATTTAATGAATTGATATTAATGATCTAAAAAGTAGAACATTATAGAAATACTCTTTAAGCTCTTTTTATGGAAAACCTTATGAAAAAACTAAGATAAATAAGGTAAAAAAGGATGACGAATCTAATTATGATTATAAAATAGTTTTATATATATGCTAATGAATCTGACAAAAAATATAGTCTAGAAATCCGATTGCGTAAACCATCTGGGGTCCGATTTAAACAGATTTTTTTTTATACTCAGCTCAGGTGTTTAAGAGGATTGCGGTGACATATAAACCTATAGGAAAAATATATATTAGAAAAGATACAAAGAAGATAAAAGATACCCACTTTGTCAAGGACCTGTCTTCATTTTCATTCTCACCACCGTGGATCGGAGTTAGATCTATGATTTTTTTTCTCGTATAATACATTTTAGTAGGTACTATTAAGATTTTTATTTACATTCTGTAATTATTTTATTTCACAAAAATTATAGAATTTTTTGTTGATAGTAGTAATTCTTTTTAAATTGGCTAAATTAAATCAAATGCGATGGACATATTGATTTGACCTAGATTACGATGGTTTGGTGACTATTACTATTATTAGGTTTTACTTTTTAATTCACTATTAAATACCCACCTTTGATTTAGTTTTGTTTAAAAAAACACATAAAAATTCGTTGAATATTTAGAAAAGCATTGCTGCTATTACATACTTAAAATTTTATTTTTGGGAAAACATTGACCATACTTTCGTTGTCAAGGTTTATTTATGAAGTACATATTACAGCTGACTCTCGTTGTCCGTTGATTACGGTCTACAAGTACTCGCTCTCGTCGTAGAACTTTTAATTATACTCTTTATTATTTTAAGTATGTCTTATTTCTAAATAATTAAAAGATAAATTTAATTATTGGCAACCTTTAATATTTACATTCGATTAAATCTTTGCCTTATATTTACGACTCAGTACTTCAGCGACTGAGCGAGCGCGTTATTACATTTAATTCACTTTCCTCAGGTAAGAAAACCTGTAATTTTGTAATACAGTATTACAATTTCATCATTCATTGTTCGACCCTACCAACTACTATTCGTTTAGTACACACATCGGGTCCCAGTAGGATGAAATGCTCTGTCGAGTTTCTGGAAATACGCACACACATATATTTGGAAATCGAACCCACGACCATTCATGATTGATATCCTTATTATTAAGCCTATAAGATAAAGTACGCACTCCAGCTTAGGATGAGCCGTACATTCAAAGATTTCTATACATTCTAGGTTTTGTGTCATTTAGACTGAGATATGTATATGAAATAATGTTTGTAATTTCCAAAGTATAAAACTATATCTGTGTGATATGTACACAAATCACCATGATCTCAGCCATTGGATGTCCACTGCTGAACGAAGACCACTTCCATCGACCTCTAAAGCGACCGGTTCATGTACCTACACAAAGTTCTTCTAAAAATATTTTGAGTTTTAAACCTGAAAATTAAAGAATATACTCTATAAAACATCAGGCTAACGATTCATAGTTTTCAGTAATCTTAACCATGGGTGAAACCGATGCGGTCGTCTACTAATTCTCGTTACGCTTGGTAGGCTAATTGGCGAACGCAGTGTAGTGTGCTAGGATTTGATGACGCTGCTGCCCATCACCATCCTGGTTTGTGTACATTTGTTTACACCACTATGTCCTTAGTCGCCTTTTACGATACCTCGGCAAGATCGGAGGTCGGGACTATTTTTCTCTGCTGGCCACATCAAGTCAAATGCAGTCGTCTAGTCTTATAATATTATACAATAATTCGCTTCATTTTCCGCCCTAATTAATTATTATCGGACTTAGAAATTTCTAAAAGTATCAAAATTAGTTTCTTAACCTTTGTTTACTCTCTAGTGAATATTTATCTAAATAAATTATTTTATTGAACGGTGGATAAACAAATTAATGGAAACTTATTCCAAAATAAAAATGTGTTTTGTACATCTTATTAACAGAAAGATCCGGCTGTTAGACCGTCCTTATAGTAAATTATTGTTATTATTGATCAAACTTATGAGCATCGGTTACGTGTAAGTGAACATATAAAAAAATCAAAATTTGTAACACTTTCTCTTCCGCCTTGCATGTCGATGCAGCAATTATAAGGCTTGAAACGCTTCAATCATTTCGGCGCACTGTAAAATAACGATATTTTTGTACGATTTAGTATCAATACTAAAATAAATGGAAATTAAATTAGATTCACTATTCAGTCACGATATAATAAAATAAATTTTGTTTAAGGAAGAGACAATTTTTTTAATAATAAACATCGTAAATTATTTTAGCGTCTTTTTCTACAAGAATATCTTTTTCTAATGTTGTGTTCTCAGTACGATATATTGATCATAGAAAATCGTTTTTATCATATAATTTTCGGACGTATTATCTAAACACAATAATAGTCTTAAACAGTTCGAAATTACAGTGAAAGCGAAGTTTGTTAAATTATCTTACGAGGATTTGCTTTGTGTCAATTCCTACACAAATTAGATTTACGCAACAATTCCATTTAACATCTTAAACAACTTTAAACGAATGTGACATCCCCTAGTACCTTTTATCATAAACATATAAAACAAAACCAAGAATGCCTAAGCAAGATAAAGAATATTATACAATTCTGCTCTACTAACTTATAGGCTGATCGCACGATAGTACTTTTTTCTTAGAAAATTTTCTAGTCGAAATCGAAGATGCTTAGCGTGTATAAAAGAAAGGAAAAAGATATATTTATTTTTATCATTAATTTAAATCAAATTACCTCTAGTAGTTATTCTATTCAATTAAGCCTAACATTATTAAATAACTATATGATATTGAGTGATGTCACAACTGTAGGAGCAATTGCTATAAAAGTACCCTCTAATACAATCTATTTATGTATTATAAACGTCGACATCTTAATTCTATTAACACTAATTTATATAGCATTCTTGCCTCTCCAGACGTTGGAAAGACCAGAATACTATTTTATATTCCTGCACCATAAGAATTTACATTGCTTCTGATAAGAAACTCTGCCCTTTCTGCTTCGTTTTGGACACATTAAGCCATTACGTGAAGCGCATCTTCTACTTCGTTGCAACGTTTTATTTAGAAAAATTTCTGAGACATAGATTCTTAAAAATTCAAACAGATAAATTACAAGTTTGTAGAATTACAGGTCGTGGATGAGCAAAATGTGATCCTCTTTCAGCATTACTATTCAATATTGTAACTACCCGTATATCTATAAGCGTAAAAAATAGAAGTGTTGTATAAGTACTCGTATCTCATTTAATTTATCTACTGTTATTATGAGCGTAATATTAACGTATATCTATAGTTAGTGAATAATTCATTTAATAAATGTATTAACAAACCAGTTGGATTCGATCTGTTATGTTTGTTTTATGATTCGTGTTGTTTGTTTGTCTGATTAATACACTTTATCCATTATTGTAAAATTTCGTTTATATTATATAGTTTAGGTCTCCAACACAGGTTGCCTTTATCTCAAATAAATTATAGTTTAGAAGAACAAAAAAAAAACACGCTGCTTTTAGCAATCGCACTAAAAAGTAGAAAATATTTTTTAATATAGCAAAGTTTGTCTTAATGTAATAGAAAATCCAACAATCAATTATGAGTAATTAATTTAAAATAAGTTTCATATAAAAATTCTAACATTAACAAAAAATTCTAATATAGTTTAAAAGCGTGGGGTGCTTTATATTAAATTTCAGAATTATTTCATTAGTTGCTACTTATAAAATTTGAATTATTATGAAAATATAATTAATTGCACCACAGGCTTTTCAGTGATAATACCCATATTGTCATTAACTAAACCTTTTGCCACCTGAATATTTGATCTCAACATTACTTTAGCCTCCACGAAAATTTTCAAGATCTTAGGAACATCTCCCTTCTTATTAATATCATCAAGTATGACAGAGACCACATTTTTATCACCTAAATTTCGTATAGCATCAATAAGTTGATATTGTGCTTTTATTGTATAAATATTTGTCCCTTTTCTCTCAAAATACTGAAGAACTTTATCATTGTGCTTAGTTACTCGATCAGTCATTGGGTATATTCTTTATGCTTTCCCAATTAAATATTCATTGCTAGCATCCATCGAAACTTTTCCTAGAAGTATTTTCAGATGCTGAGATGTTAATTTTCCAACCAGTACATCAATAAATATCGTGTTTCCTTGTTGACGCATGTTTTGTTTCAGTTCAACCAGCTTAAAGAGCCATCATAAATGTATAGCTGGTATGTTAATTGCATTAAATCACCAAACAATAAAACATTTATTTCTCCAAAAAATATGTTTGGATTTTTTAAATTGTCCCAGACGAGAGTCAATATTTTAAATATTATTTTAAAAGATGTTTTGTTAATTAAAACTTCAAGTAATTTTTAAAATTCACGTATAACAATGCTGTAGCGACATCTGTGGTATATATAATGAAATATATTTTACTAGTAAGTACTTATTTTAATTATCTATCGATAAAGATATATGACATTTTCACCGGACTTTTATACTTGATGCTAATTGGCGTGTTCCACGAATGAGCAGATTGTACAAGAACATCAATCAGATAGACATGTTGTGGTAAGAGACAGCGAACCTCAAGTACAAGTCTTTACATAGTGTAAATAATAGATGAATAAATAATAGCCTATTATTTACATATATATATATATATATATATATATATATATATATATATATATATATATATATAAACTAAACCATCCTTTTCAAATTAAACTTTTTTTCTGTATATAGTGTGTTTGTTCACAATTTGTGTTTCATATTTATTAAAATTTTATATACCTATGTGTTAAATTATATACTATAAATAATTATAACTATATTATATTAAGAGTATCGATTATAAAGATTTTGTAATTTTCACTGATTCGAGGAGTGCTCTCCAACATTTATCTCATTGTGGTTATTCTAGTTTTCGAGGGGTTCCTATTGTTTATGATATTATAGAGACTTTATCAGAGCTCCAAGCAAACAATAAAAATGTTACGTTACAATGGTACTTCTCATATTGGCATCGCAGGAAACGAAAGGGTCGATAAATTGGCTAGAGAAGCAGGGACTGATGGTATAAATTTTCAATGTCTACCTCTTTATTCCGATATTTTAAGTAAATTAAAAGCAAAAGTGATTGAATTATGGCAAGAATACTTCGATGAACGGTCAAAAAGCAAGGGAATTTGGTACAAAACCGTACAACCAAATCTATGTAACCAACCTTGGTTTCTGGGTGCCAATATGAGTAGAACCGAAATTGTTACTGCTTTCAGGCTTCGATCCGGACATGTCCCGCTAAATAGTTTTGCCGCATTAATGGGCAAAGCTACGTCACCAAATTGTTCAGAATGTAACAAAATAGAAGATGCGTTTCACATAATGGCTGAATGTGTCCGAAACGAAGCAGAAAGGGCTGAATTTCTTATCAGATATAATGTTAACTCATATGATTCAGGAATATGGAATAGTATTCCGGCCTTTCCAACGTCTGGAGAAGCAAGAATGCTATATAAATTAGTGCTAATAGGATTAAGACGTCGATTGTATTAGAGGTTATTTGTACAGAAGCTGCTCCTACAGGGGTGACATGATCACTTTGTGACCAAACTCCTTTAATCAAATAAAGATTTAAAAAAAAAAAAAAATATTATAACTATCTTATCTTTTTTTGTAGCTTTTTAATTATTCATGTGGTGTTTGTCTACAAAAAGTAACGTAATTTTATAAATAAAACGTCTCACACTCAATAAATAAACGTCTGTCCTGTGTCGGGGGTCCGGAAACACACACAATACACAAGCACAAACACCCAGACCACGACAAACATCTATATGGTCTATACAAATATTTGTCATGTGCGGGGATCGAAACCGCGACCGCTAGCGCATCAGCCAGTTGCTGTGACCACTGCGCCAACGCGTCGCGTCGTCAGAACTTCGTCGAAGTATTTATAATAACGGACCCTTAAAATAAATACTGTGTTATACATTTCTCTGTATACATATTATTTAATTGCATATCTAATATTTGCACCGATTTTAATTTTAATATAACTGGTTAAATACTAAAGATTGATTAGAAGAAATAGCTATTTAGCGATAAGACTGCCTCATGCATCTGTTTAATTTTTTTTTAATATCATAATAATTATTAAATAATCATTTATTAAATTATGTTTGCTATGTACAACAAAGTATTTGACATTAAATCTTTTGTTTCTATGTAATGTGAGCCTTTATGTTCTATAATATTTCGCAGGTGAAGCCGCAATAAAAGTTAGTTTTTTTTTTTAACTTTTAGAAAGATTTTGGCTTATGTTTTTTATCTTGAGGTAATTTAATCCCCAAGCAGGAATGAAATAACGGAATGAAGTCCAACAAGTGCTTTTTCGGCTGCTAAAGTAAAAAAAAATAGATATATAACGTAGCTTCAATATATATAATAATGACCAGTTAGTTATATGGCTATTAGGTTATTGACTAACGACACCTATATATATATATATATATATATATATATATATATACACGGTGATTTTGAAAGCGTTTTGGAAACGAAAATTTTGGATTATTTATCAATAACAGAGCCTATATATAATGTTAATTTAATAAAAAAAAATTTTTTTTTTCATCAAAGTCGATATTTATATCGTTTACGGAGAAAAAGTGAGAATCGGTAGTAGCGGTATTTAATCACACCTAGACCGTTTATACTACATATAGGTACTATTTATAATATCGAGACACACAAAAACGTATTCGCCAATCAAAACAAACTTGCGCCGGAGTCGTCCAACCAATGACGGCATTGCGCTTGTCGCTTACTACAATCGTTAGGCGTCCTTGGATTTCAGTCGGTCACTAGGTCAGTAATATTATAACATCGTGACGGCACGTTAAGGACGTTTAAATTATTATTCGCCGGAGTTTGAAGATGTTCTTGAGTGTTATGTTAAGTTGAGAGTTAATTGTTTAGGACAGTAATATCTGAGTCAGTAGACAATGTGCCGTTAGCTTACTCGAGAGGTATGTAGGTACCTACTACCAACACGACGGCTGACCCGCTCATTACGCGAGTGTAGTGCATACCTGGACAATAAGATTAGTGATCGGTGGATAGGTCGAGGAGAGCCTGTGCCTTGGCCACCTAGAAGCCCGGACTTAACGCTGCTGGATTTTTTCTTATGGTCGGAAATAAAAAGACTTGTTTATACGCGTGAATATGAAAGCCGTGATGATTTACGCATTGCGATAGTGGACGCTTTTAATAAAGTGAAAAGTGATAGAAACACATTAAGAAAATTAAAAGACAATTGTCTTAAACGTGGACGTTTGTGTATTGAACGCAGCGGACTCCATTTTGAGCAGTTGCTTCGATACAAAGAAGTGTAAATAAACTGTAAATAGGTCTGTAAGTTAATTATTCTGTAGATAGCTCCGATTTTAATTTTATTAAATACGTCTGAAACACAGTCCGTTGATAAATTGATTTGTTATGAAAAGAACAATCGTGGTTAATAATCGAAAAAAAGTTTAAATAAAATAGGTATTTCTTTAGGTCCTAAGCCCGTGTAAAGTATGAAGAACAACTTAGAGTCTATCTACGCAAGTACTCGCTAGCTCGCGCCTATTTATCACGTCAGCCGTGTTTCATTGATGTAACATAATGAATGAATGATCAGTGCCTTACTACTTTCCAAGTCGATCGAGTAAAAATTAATATTAAAACAGAAACTTTTTTTTAGTCAACATTACAATTGATTTATCAATTTTTATTGGCACTATAGATGATTACAAATTCAAATATTTCGTTTCCAAAACGGCTATAAAATCACCGTGTATATATGTGTGTGTGTGTGTGTGTGTGTGTGCGTGTGCGTGTGTGTGTGTGTGTGTGTGTGTGTGTGTGTATTGTATAAACATTTGAATAACAGTTGTAGAATTCGGATAATCTCTTTTATGAGATCCATTTTATTCTACAATATTCCTTACTTCAAAGCCAAAATACTACTACGAGTATTACAGTAGTGTCATAATGGTAGATAAGTGATCGATCAAAAACTTCATAATTAGTAGTTTTAGAAGTTTTTATACACTATTGTTTCAATTGTATAACGTCATTGAAATTGTGTTATTATACACTATATATATATATAATATTAACAAAGCTAAATATTTACGACAACAAAACTCTCACAATAAGCGTCATCGATAAGCCATTAGAACACGATTGAAAAAGCAGAACTGAACATCGGATGATGGGCTCAAAATTTCAGTAAGAGCTTAGAATATTTGAAGCTCATAAAGAATAGGTGTTAATCTGAAATTCTGTTGTTAACTAATGTGTATAAACTTATATAAATGAGGTAGGATCTTATTGGCATAGCGCAAAAAGTAGGATCAAAATTTTATATCTGAAATTAATATTTGCGGAAAAGCCTTCTTTTCTGGTTGATCTTTGAACTTACTGAGTCTAATATTAGCATTAGCATTAGCTGCATCCTTGAAACCGCAAATTGGTGTTCATACATAGCGTGTGATGTTCACTTTTCACAACAAGCCAGAAAGTCTTATTTGATTAATTGACTCAATAAAGAACACGTGGTACATAACTTTCTAATGCCATATTAACTTAACACTTACAATAAGTTATATACTTAGTATACTTTTAAGTGATCATGGACAAAAGAATCAGTAATTCATCACTTTTTCAACAACATATTTGTTTGTACTTTGTAAAAACTTATACAAAGTAGGAAAAAGATATAATTTATTCTTTGAGTTGTTTTAGTCAATGCCGCACTTTTGTAAACTTATGTCTTGAAATATATAAACAGAATCAAGTTTTATTTGATTATGCTTATATCAGAACTAATTTCATTTTCCATACTAAAGAATTTGTTTTGTACAGAGGTTATTCTTAAATAAATATATTTAAATATTTTAAATAAATTTCAATATTTTATTTTTGTATGTATTGTTTTCTTTCAAAGTGAAAAACATTTAGTTTCAGTACAAAATAAATGAGGTACAATAAATAATTTAACATAATTATCACAAGCATGTCTTGTTTTATAAAATAATTTGACTTGACAGCGGAACCTTAGAGGATAGAGGCTGGCCGATTTTCTCTGGAACGGTCTCGCCAGATGAAGTCTACACATCAGACCATCTAACGCACATATCCAAAGCCCCCAGAGCTTTCAGCTCGAATTATCTTATCGTTTTGATTGTCTTGACGATTGCGTTTCTGTGGACGATATGAACACTGTCTATATAGTCGGGATCCAATTGTACAAACCCGGCTGTAAATGCGGCCTTCAAAAACTCTCTAACCAAACTCAAAGTCTCATGGAAGAATTACGTTTATTAAACCTGCAGTCCTCTGGTGACGCTGAAGCATATAGACGAATTAACAGACGGATATGGAAATCTCTGAGACACGATATATGTATCTATGTACAATGTACAATGAATGTACTAAAGATATAATGGTGTGGAATCAGGTCTCCAATGTGTTTTCAAGAGATTCGTCTGTTGGTCAAAGCCGGTTGTCGTAGCTGAAAAGAGAGGATGAAGGTACAGCGTCAACCAGAGCCGAAATATTAAAGAGGTCGAGAAGTTTTACAGAAAGTTTTATACCTCGGTCACCTAACACGTTCTTTTTTTTTTATTACTACTCTCTAGTCTCTACCATTGGGTGAGATTTTATTTACAATGTATTCAATTTCGAATCTTTCATACTACTTCACATAATCATGGTTTATTTTTTGCAATAATTCACTTAACTATTTTTCTATTTTATAGGATGCTTAAAAACTAATTGGCTTACAAAGTATGATCCTATCATCTTACTTTAATATAATACAGGCCTTTTTACTTGTTTTTATTGTTTACTAAATTTTTACAATCAGGAACTAAATCTAAAAAAATTTCAACTATATATTATTACTGACGACCGTTCTGGTGTAGTGGTGCGAGTAGTTCCCGCTTGGGACGGATATTTGTATTTGTACAAATATTTGTGGAACGAGCAGTGAACCTTTATTTCTTCAACGCATTCTGTAACAACGTGTAATCTAATAGCGTTCACGCAGGCGACGTCGCGGGCAGCATTAGTTATACATATATTTACTACAAACTGATACCCACGACTTTGTCCTCGTTGCTTATTATATGTGTGTACAAAACGTCTTCGTAACAATAGGACGCTGAGACGACGTTTATAGAGTAATAATTCCATTTCTTTAGGAGGTTATCAAGATGATACTTACACTACATTTTAAGTTAAACTTCTAGAATCAAAACTGTGAAGTCTAAGAACAATTCTGTTATCATTTGTAGCGGTAGATGCGCAAAGCCGAAACAAACATACCTACTTACAGACAGACAAACAAAGAAAAATTCTACATATATAATAATATCATTAAAAACTCTCTTTAAATGTAGATGTAATTATACATATATGACAATGTACAACAAAATAAAGTAAAAGTTTACGTAAACAGTCATTAATGGATATTCGAGTAGGTACTCGTATTATACTCGTTGTGGTAGGTTACTTGTTACAAAACTACTTATTGTAACTATGTAAGGAATCGAGATTTTGTAAGAGATTTTATAAGAAATTTATTATTAAAATAAAATGAAATAAAAATATTTAATGTAAAACTGTACAGAGATAAAGCTAGCATAAAATTTATTCGTCTTTTATTTTGTAAATAAAAATTAAATTTCTTACAACACACGATTCTCGAGACCTTCATTTAATAATGAATTATTTTAGAAGGAACGATACTGTTATAATCTTGTTATAGAAATCGCTATAAATTGCTATAGAAACTTATTATTTAAGATTGAAATGTAATTTATGGAAATATTGCTAGTATTATTGTTTGTACACCGTCTTAAAAAGATAAAGAAACAAGTATTAAACAAAACTTCAATAAATCAGACCAGAAGTATAAAATTCACCCTCATGTTTTCTTACAAGGATATTTAACTATTTTACATATGTAGACATTTTTATTCGTTACATCTACATACAAAAACATGCAAATAAATCGACAACAATCCAAACTGACACCGCGATTGACGAACGTGCTTAGACCAAATTATTGGTTCGTTGTTTTACTTCTATGTACTACATATTAGCGGGAATGCAATTATCTGTACACTGTTTATTAATTTTCGATTATAAATTCATATTTTTTATCAATATGAAAACTCATTATCATATAACCTAAAGTTAGTAAAGTTGTAGTATACGTTGGTAAGACATAGTTTATCACATCATTTGAGTTAATATTAAATAATTGTAGTAACATTTAATCATAAGATTATCTAAAAAATAATATTAAGGTAATATTTTGACCGATTTGCGATGCTGTAATTGGTTCTGCGACAAAAAAAAAAAAAGAAAGAGAAAGTTTAATATTGTAAGTTCTCATTGATCTAAAACTGGTTTAAATTATTTTCGGCCAAGGATAAATGAACAGTATTTTGAAAATATTTGTTTCGTCTTAATTGCGAAATAGACTTCATATTCGGAAACACCAAATAAGAATTTTAAACATTTATTCAAATTCAATACACATTACATTGAGTAGGCCTTTGCTATACACTCTTAAATAGTCTATTTACAAATCAATTCGAGTTTTTTCAGAAACTTTTACATTCGGATTCTAGCTTATATGGATAAAAGTTAACCAGAAACTCGTTGCTTACTCTTTTAAAATAAATTTAAAAGCATACTTACAATGACATTTCTAATTTGATCACTTTAAAAATTAAACTTCATTTGTTCAATTACTTTTTATAATATAAATAAACACTGTAAAGGATTGTTAAGAATGACGCTTTGCAGTATCGTTTCAATGTCTATGGTATTTCGACGATTCTATGAAAGTAACTAAAACAAGGTATATAAATATAAAGATATATAGGGATAGAGGGCCTCTACGGCAGTATTTGCAGCATATTCACATAAGTTTATTGTCAACTGTACTCATGTTTTCTCCTTTTATATATTGTACACTTGTGGAGCCGGGACGTGTCACTAATTTAAAATGGTTAAAGTTAAAAACACAAATGGTAAAACGTTATTTATTTCATTATAAAAAATAATTTAGATACTGTACAACAAAAGTATTATTATACATATTACTAAAATACATTTTATTTTTTACATACCATTTTATGGCATTTCTTAAAAAAAGCCACACAAATCCTTTGTTTTTTTAGGATATGCGCCACCAAAAAGCCTAACTGGCGTTGTACTCCAGTCGATAAATAACAAAGGACTATGTCTAAATATAGACTCCTCTAAAGAGCACTTTTTGTAGTTTTGTGTAATAAACTCTATGCCTAGATTTTTTCCTTTAACTGGCGATAATATTTGTGTAACATCAACACTGCCGTCGGGCTGAATATAAAATAATCGATCGTATAATTCAACGTTTTTACAAATTTTAGGAACAAGAGAAGGAGGCACTTTTTCATCGTTTTGGTCTATTTCAGATCTGTATCTATTAATGTCTGGAATTTTCTCATCTCCACCGATAAAACTTATTTGGTTTTGCTGTTCATTATTTCCGATAGTAAACCTTTCGTTCAAAGCGTTTCCTATTTTCACATTATGATTAAAATTGTCTGTCGCTTTAATCTTTCTCTTAGCGTCGTCATTATTTTTTAGGTCCAGATTGAGCTTATTCTCAAGTTTTGTATTTTTATTGTTCGTTGGCAAAAAACCGTGATTATATTTTAATATAGAGACTGAATCGGTATGTGTATTTGATAAATTAGATATTTCCGTAGCCAAGGCACGAGCATTAATAATAGTTTCTTCATCAACATTTTTAACTACTTTATGATTATTTGGCATATATTTTAATCTAACTGATGGATATTTTTTATTCACCTCGGCTATTTTCGAATCAATAGTGACTTCATTTTCATCTGATTCCATATTAATATGACGTGGTGTATAGTCGCTGTTGAAGGATTTGACGTTATGCCATTTATTCGCATTCGATAGAGTCTTGGTGTAAATATCATGACTATTGCTACTTTTCTTTTTGCTATTTCCTTCTGTAAAGTATTCTGTAGATTTTAAAAATGGCATTATTGTCATTAAATCTCTATTTCGATAAAGATTTAAACGAGTTGGTATTTTATTTGAATTTGTTTTAGAAGCCGCAACAAAAGGCCGTGGTCTTCGTATTTCGTCCGTCAATTGGTTTTCTACATCTCTATTAATTCTATATTCTCTACTGCTATCGATAATTCCTCTATTTATAACTTTTACGTTTTTTGCTTGAGTCTTAGAATGAGATTCCAAAATCTGACTTCGTATATCATCATGTAGTATTTTAACATTAATTTCCGGTTGTTTAACATCACGTTTGTCAATACGCTTATATAAAAAATTTTTTCTTTGTTCGCTAAAAGGTGGTCGAACTTGGGTTAATTTGAAATCAGACGCATAAGGAAACGAATCTGAGAATTTAATTAGTGGTATTGTCGATGGAATCTTCCTCTTTTCCTTATACTGATCGTTAAAACTTTTAATGTAATTTAAGACACTATTAGCAAATTGAGAGCTTGTCCATTGCCCATACACTTTTGAATTTTTTTCAAATGGTGGTGGTTTTTCCACGTCTGAAACTTCGAATAAATTTTGGTTAGATACGCTTTTCGAATGGTTTGGTTTCTCATATTTCTTTATTTCAAAATAGGGAATTATTGTTGGTTTTTTCATATTTAAATTAGATCTTACATAATCTTGAAACGATGTCGGTGGAGGAGGTGTTTCATATTGTGATATTGTTGGGAGTTCTTGAGTTCCAGACCTTGATTGTTCAACGTTTTTTCCATTTTTTTCCTTTAACTTATTAAATTTATCGGCATTATTCATAAGAGTCCAAAAACTATTTTTTTCGTTATATCCCTTAAACCTATTCTCCATTACTGGAAAATCTAAAATTTCCTTTTCATTTGTAGTCTCAGCTAATTTTATTTTCAGTGGTGATAAATCTAAGCCAACATCGTGTTCTATTGCACTGTATGGTGTTGTAAATTTTATAAAATTCCGAGTGGTGTTGTAAGGTGAAAATTTTGGAGCCTCGGAAGTTTCTTGTATCGTGTCAACTTCCAAATCGCTCAAAACAACGTATTTTATATCCTTGTTTCCTAATAGTTTATTTTTATTAAACGATTTTTGTCTGTATTTTGGATCAGTTTTTATTGTGTAATTTCGTTCTATTGTTGAGGCGAGTATCATGTTTGCTCCGAATATTTCTCCTTCAAAACCATTCGGGTGTTCTATAAACAATTAAAAATAATTTATGACATTTGTGGAAGAATAAACAGTAATATGGAAAGGTTATAAATAATTAATTATGTACCTGCGTCAGTGATGCCATAACCGATAACAATACTACCGCCCCCGGGTATGACGAAACCATGAAGCTGTAAAATATTATGTTAATTGTTTAAATTTCATACGAACAGCATATAAAATATGCAGCATATAAAATAAAACTTTCCGCGATTGATAATTTCTTGCAAAATAAATCTAGTTATTCGAGGCACAGACTTGCCTGGAGGTGATCATGATCTTAGCTGTCAGTTTATAAAAAAATGCTAAAAGACCTTGTATTCGCTTGTGCAATTTTTCTTTGAAATGTTTTTGATAATACCAATATCTATGTATATACTCGTATAATCGCGCCATAATTTTTAATGTAAAATTGTAAAATTTATTGAAAAATTAGCGTTCGTATTTTAAATTATGTTTAAATGTTCTATGATTTTTGTTTAATACTTTTATCAATTATGTGACTATGTAATAGAAAAAAATTAATACAATGCAAATAAATGTCTAACACTTAACGGCCACCAGTAAAATTAAAATCCTGTGTCAGGCGTTCACACAAACACACAATACAAAGACAAACGCCCACACTACAATTACATATTTATGGCTTATATAAATATTTGTCAGAAACGGGAATTGAACAGCTAGCGCAACCGCCAAATGCTGTAACCACTGAGCTAACATGTCGTCACTTATAGGTACATTGAACAGCTAGCGCAATCGCACTTATAGCACCTTATAGGTACACGTTTTAATACGACTCCTTTACATTTTAGTAAATGTAACACGGGTTTTTTACTTACTAAAAATAATTGGACGTAATTAAAATAAAGGAATGCGTACACTTTGTGCAGCCTCGCATGATGTGAGTCGGCCGTCTACGTAAAGTGCCCACGCACCGAAGTCCGATTGGTACGAAAGGCAAATGTGTCGCCACGTATTTTTAGTGATATCGACCAGTGCACTCGAAGGAGCTCGTCCGTTCATTGATATTTTGATATGTCGACCTCCGGATCCGAGCCACAACCTTACCACACGGCTGTTACCATTTGCTAGAAACAATTAATAATTAATATATACACGGTTGTTAACATTTGCTCTAAATAGTTGAGCGTAGCATTAACGAATACAGTAAATAGACTGTGAACGTACTAAACAAGCACTCGTAAATTAAAAACGTTTTACTTAAGTGGTCTTTCATATGTAATAAATGTAGAAAAATACTATAGGTTTACGTAAATACCGAGAAGTAATCAAATTAGCCACACAACACTTATGATGATAATGAACGTGCGTTGTTAACTGAGTAAAAAAATCGTTATTTTTAAACCTTATATAGCTTTATTTATTAAATTTTTAAAATTTTTAGATTACATGTAATTAGAACGTTTTGTATTATCGACCTTAAAGCTTGCATTACTCCAATAAGTAGGAGGGATCGAATTTGATGTCTCGCTTTATCCAATCACAGCATAAGCCGACCACTGAAGGGCTTTGCCCGAATATAATTAATTAATCAGTGAATAGTAAACCACTTCATCAACGACGTTGATTAGCGTAATATCAAGTAACGTCGTCACAATGTACTACACGCTTCATACATATTTGCGTCGCTCACATCTTGACAATCACTTAGACTTCGGGTCGATTGTGAAAGATAATCAAAAATGTTAATGTTAAGAAATGTTAAACCAAACTGGTACAAATAAAACGGTCGTGTTCATTAATATAATATTGCAACGATATTTACTCAATGGTTATTACATTATTAATTTGTTAATGTATGTATTAAAAATATGTTTTTATTACACAATACGAAGCATATTAAAAATTTTAAGTTGATCAGTGACATCAAAAATAAACTACTTCAAAATTTATTTTCGTACTATCTTTACAAATAAATATGCGCACGCAACGCACTCTACACGTGTAAATGGTATTAACGGAATATAAAATTTAAGTATAAATTATTCATAACTCACCGACATAAGTGAACACGCTCTGATCACCAGCTAGATCAAAAAAGCGTAGCCATGTGCAAAATGTAAACTCTCTTATCGGTGGAGATTCCACGTCATATTGAAGAAACTATAATAAAAATATTTATTAAATAATATGTTCTATTCTACAAAACACCGTAAATATTGAATGAGAGAATTAATTAACTAATGATAGTGATGACTTTTGTTATTCCAAAAAAAGTATAAAAGTATGTTAAATATAAAGCATTTTTATACAATTTCATATAATATTTATTATGATATAAGTAAATAAAAGTTTACGCGTTATTTTTACAAAAATATTTTTGCTATTCTGGTACTACACTAGACTTAGATCTCTATCTATTATCTATCACTACTACTTAGATGACAATTTATTTATATATAGATATCTATATACATTATACATATCTATATAATTAATCCCTCTGACTTATTGTGTGTCGCCATTTAATTAGTTCAAGGTGAGGACGTCTTATCGTGTCCGTTGAGGTGGGATAAATAATGAATATTCACAAAATTAACATTTATTAACTTAAACTATATTCATGTAGTCGCGTCGCGAATTAAATTGTCTTTATACTAATTATTAAAACAAACTCATTCGATATAAAATATAAAGAAGAAAGCACGAGATATATTTTTTAAAACACAGGAAAAATAATAAGAGTCATTCAGTCAGTCATTCAGTAAAATAATTTTAAATATTGTATTAAATTGAGACTAAATACAAATAATATTAAGAATTGGGAGTAATTACAGTAAAATAAATTAAGGACCATTTTGATTCATTTCAGTAAAATTCTCACTTTAAACATCTAACTTTTTTAACTACGAGTATAATAATAACCTGTCGCTAGGACGATAGCGTTATGCAAGCCATTATATGTCACCGTAAAATTGTAAATACCGTTAGATTATAATCCATCTCACGAGATTGTGAACTGTCGAAAGTCTGTAAAACTAACCTAACTAATTAAGATTGTGGTTTGACGGTTTCATCACTTCGATATATTATAATCTAGTGAAAAATAATGCGTTAAATTGTTGTACCTATGTTATATTTTACAATCTGTTCACAGTTCACAATCTCGCGAGATAGATTATAATCTAACGGTATTTACAATTTTACGGTGATATATAGAACTACATGAATTCATTAATGAGTCATAAACAGATAAAAGTATTTCATAGTTTTTTCAAAATAATGTAATTGATAAATAATAGGTTTAACAAAATCTATATATCACTTGTTAAAAATCGTTTTCTAAACATAGAACAAATACAAACTTGTGCAAATCCTTTTTGAGTGAGAACTATTTTGTAGACAGGGCGGTTGATTGCATCAGCAGAGAGAATAACTGCGAGCACTAGATACTGGAATCGCATCATAATAACCTGTCCGACCTGTTGAATTAATGTAATATTTATGATTCAGTAATTATTTATTCATCTTGTTATATTATACGTATCCTGTGTTTAACGAAACATACGAAATTAACATAAATGATAATCGACTTAAAACTCTTTCAAATTTGTCGAATTATGCAAAAAAAAAAATCATGTCAACAATCAACGTGTTTTTGTTAATTTAAACTGTTAATAAGTGTATAAAAATGAGAAATGATTAAGTATTACGACTGATTATTTATAATTTGAAATATTTCCATAATGAAACACATTTGTTCAGTATTTTTTATTAATATTAAGAAATTTAAAATGAATAAAATATATTTATTAAAAACAATTCTCTAATTTATCATCGAATAAAGATTTAGTAAAAAGTTCCTTATACTAACCACAGAATTGCTCAATCACACTTAATATCTTCCGATCGTGCTTTCTTTAGTCAAAGAAAATAATGACTGAGATCTCTACCAGCTGTATTACAGCAGTTATTGCTAAATTGTTTGTAAACCGCAAAACATCTCATGGAATACATTGTTGCAGAGTGACTACAGAAAATTCCTTATACTAGAGTTTTCACGTTACTTTGTACGCTTTAATCGAGTACAATAATGTCAAGTAGATATATGGTGTATTCAAATATAGTTTATTACCCTAGTGAAATCCTTTAACTCCAATTAATAATAATAATAAGTTATTACTTTCTATAGGCATAACTACCACTAAATTTATTTTTATTTTTATAAGAAGGCATTACGCCACTGCGCGTTGTTTCACTCGCTCATAATTGTTAATGTCTAACTTTTTTTATGTAAACAGTTCTTTCTAACAATAAAATATTTTATGAAATCTCGTGATTGGAATATACAAACAAATAAAAAAGGTGGATCAAACAACGAATTAATAAACATAAAAAATATCATCATTGAAAAGACATCTGAGAAATTCGTTTATTTTCATTATGATTGAAATCTGTTTCTTAAAACTGTTTTTATTATAATTTTATACTCATATCAACACATGAGAAGTCATTATCATAATTATGAAAAACATATTTAATGCCACGTCTCATATCCGCAGACATACCGTGTAAAACGACTTACGTTATATGTAATAAAGAAACATTTTTGTATTTTTTTTTTTTTGATTCTTATTAATTGTTAGTTTTTGTGCGTATTACATGATGTACTCCTCGACTAAATTTAAACCAAATAATAAAAATTAAGACTATATTTGAGGTTTATAGTTGAGGTTTGTGCTATCTAACTTTTTATTAAGATGCATCCGTACTACAGCTATCTTTTATATATATCTTATAGGTTATCTTTATAACAACAATATAATATTTATATTGTCAAAAAAAGGGAGGAGTTTATTTTTGTTTCTTCGTTTCAACACGCTCCCAATCACAAAATCTGAGGAAGCCATTTGAAAAATTTTATTATATGAAACAGTCTATATTAAAAGAAGTCGAGAACAGAAACTATCTGATATAATTACCTATTATACATAATAGAATATATTTAACTAATCCGATAAGTATTGAAATGTATAAAGTGAATCATGTACTCATAGTTCATGAAATGTACCTAATATAGATAAAAAATAAACATTTCTATTGAGATTTAATAGTTTCTCTTTTACTTGTAACGTTGCCTTAATCTGTCCGCATCTACCACCTACCACCCCTAAACGCGGCATACTAGTTATTTTTTTATTGTATATAATAAATCACGTTATTACATATGTATACTACATAAAATGTTAAATAAAATAGAAAAAAAACATCGCATATAAACTGTAGCATATATTACAATTTACTAAATTTTATTGCATAACAAGCGCAACTAAGCGTTACATGTTTTATTTCAGATTAATTAATGTAAAAATATATAGACGTAAATCATTATTAAGTAATCATTTTGTTCTTAAATATAAATATAATAATATATAAAGACGAATTATAAAAGGCCATGGTAATGTAGCTTACACGCAAAGTAATATTCGCAACACGGATTATAGACTATCAACTTTCGAACAAGCCACTGTTGATGAGGTAGTTAAAATAATCAATTACTACTACTAAAACCCAGACTCAAATACAAGCATATGAATTGACGGAATCAGTACAAAAATGATCAAATCTATTAAAGATCTCGTTTCTGATAATAATCTAACTCACTGTATCGATACATGTTTATCTTAAGGATTTTTTCCGGATTCATTGAAATTAGCTAAACTACGACCTATTTATAAAACAGGAAATAAAATGAACCCAGAAAACTATAGACCAATATCTGTAATACCTATAGATTAAAACTTTTTGAAAAAAATCTTACATAGTTGTTTAAGCGGATTTTTCGCATAAAAAATTTCTTATATGACAATCAATATGGTTTTCGGCCAAAATCAAATACAATAACAGCAGCTATCGACCTGGTTACAAAAATTAAACTAAACATCGATAAAAAGAAAATTGTACTAGGAATAGGATGACCATTCTTGTGTAGTGGTGCGAATAGTCACCTCAACATCGACGGTTGCGGGTTCGATTCCCGCTCGTATCGTATATTTGTATTTGTACAAATATTTTTTTTCGTCCCGGATA
This sequence comes from Euphydryas editha, assembly GCA_036937285.1. Classification (NCBI taxonomy): domain Eukaryota; kingdom Metazoa; phylum Arthropoda; class Insecta; order Lepidoptera; family Nymphalidae; genus Euphydryas; species Euphydryas editha. The sequence continues at coordinate 4,798,440 of JAUPFZ010000005.1, forward strand.
TATGTTCTTGTGGGTTTCCCCACCGTGCCTCGGAGAGCACGTAAATCCGTCGGTCCCGGTTATTATCATTGACACCTGACAGCTATAGTTACTCATGATAGGGAAATTATACGTCAACACGCAGTAGAGCAGCGTGGTGGAGGTAAGCTCCATCTCTTCTTCTATATGGAGAGGAGGCCTTCACTCAGCAGTGGGCTGTCTACAGGCTGATACAGTACAATACTAGGAATATTTATTGATATTTAAAAAAAAGGTTTTGATACAGTGAGCCACAATATAGAGAATTGACAATAAAGCATTAAAAATATTAAAATCATACCTATGAAATAGGCATAAAATAGTTAAAATTGATAAACTTCGGAGTTTTCCTCAGATAATAAACTACAGTGTTCCACAAGGATTAATATTAGGGCCATTGCTATTCTTAATATATATATATAAACAACATGAAAGACATAGGACTTAAAGGAGACGTTACACTGTATGCTGACGACACTAACTTGTTTTATTCAGGTAATTCTATAAGTAACGTTGCATAACATGACCTAGATCTTATAAATACTTGATTACAATCAAGTCTCACAACTATCAATATATTAAAAACAAAATGTATATTATTTATAGCAAAAAAAAAAACAGAAAAAAAAGAACAGAAAAATTGGTAATTATAACCCTTTAACCATTAACGGAGAAGAAATACAGGAAGTTAGTAAAGAAAAATATCTAGGCTTGTTGCTCAATAAACAGTTAACATAGAAACCGCACATACAAAATATACGATACAAGCTGACATCGTTAACTCGAGCACTACGTAGTAGGCATGAGACCAATATATCAAAACGTAACTAATATTGGTTACGCGTCCCCATTTTTTTTTTACGCAGGGGTGTCCATTTACGGATGATATCCAGGACGCCCGGGTCGGCAGTCCTAGACCTATGTCGGACTCGGCACTTTGGGAGTGCAATACCATACTAAACCCCTGCGGGAGCCTTCAGCCGCTTTAATTGGAGGGTCTCGGATCTGCAGGCAACAGGATCCCTCCAGCGACAGTCTGGCCTCGGCGAAAAGGCCAGACTTCTCCTCCATGGGGACTGTCCGGCTAACCTCTGAACAGTCCCGACGACGCCGTGTCTAGCAGGACCGGGTTCCCATCCCGGCCCGACACGGGCACAAGTTAAAGGAGGCGCATTAAGTAGCGCCTCCTACGCACCCCCATTCATCGCCCACGGATGGAGGCCACGTCGGCGGCCTCCTCTCTAATCCGCTCGTCGGCCTCCTTCTGGGACATTACTGTCTCGCAGAAGGAGACCATCGCCTTCCAGGACTCGTCGTCGCCGAGCATCGCGGTGATGACGCTCGGGAGCGACAAGTCCCCTCCGACGACCGACGTCAGACCTTGACGCAGCACTGCCCATCTCGGGCACACCCGAGGGTGTGCTGGGCAGAGTCCACCGCTGCGCCACAATCGTGACACTCAGTCGTCGGCTCCCTTTGGGCCGTCCGACACAGGTAGTCACCAAAGCAACCGTGCCCGGTGAGAACCTGTGTCAGACGGAAAGTGAGGGGCTTGCGTTTTCGACGCATCCACCGCTCAAGGACCGGGCAAATGGCAGCCGTTACGCGTGTGCCATATGGCTGCACCGCCAGGTCCTCCCCCCACCTCCGCATTAGCACTTCCTGCCCTATCCGACGCACACGTAGGATCCCGTCCAACGTGGGGTTCTCACCAAGAGCCCTCCTACCCGAGACGTATGAGTAGGTCTCGGCAAGAACTTTCGCCACGAGCTCCCACGGGGGGTCGCCGGCTAGAGCAGTAGCTGCAGCCCACGATACCGTACGGTACCCCCGAATCACCCTCACCGCGACTGTTCGCTGCGCAGCGCGCAGCGCCGCCTTATACGCGTCCCCATATCATATCATATCGTTAAACCATTATATAGTTATATTTGCATTTACATACATATCTATCTTGTATATGTATTTTATGTAGATATTAGTATGTAAGTTTATTATATAGCTGCACGACCTACCCGTTTGTTTCTTTTTTTTTTCTTTTTTTTTTTATTAAAAGTCTATACCGGATTTTATCGCGTTTATTCAAAACTTTACAGTTAACAATATTTTAAAGTTAACAATATTTTAAATTATTTCCCGACTTTTCGGACCCTTTACAGCGTCCATGATCTCGGGGGACTGAGGTGGTGGGTGTCGAATAATTATTCGGAGATCATGGACGCTGTAAAGGGTCCGAAACGTCGGGAAATAACTTAAAATATTGTTAACTGTAAAGTTTTGAATAAACGCGATAAAATCCGGTATAGACTTTTAATCAAATGAGTAAAATTCGCGTAAATATAAGAGAACAGTACGTTTCTTTCTTTATTGAACTTTTCTTATTCATGTGGGTTGTCTGGAAGAAATGGCTAAATAGCCATAAGACCGCCTGACATACACACACATATACACACACAAATACTTACATTTATACACACCCACAAGCAGACACAGTAAACATATACAACATACACAAATACACACTTTCTCACCTGCAAATACACACATAACTAACCATACAAAATAAATACAATAGCAAAACGTCCATATTACCTAAATTAACTCGTTTAGCTTAATAATCTGAAATAAATACATTGAATAACCAAATGAAAATTTAAAATATATAAATATACAATTTATAAGTAACATGAACCTTCCGCTCCCGCGGCTTCATCCGCTACCTGTTGGCTACCACTTTACGATGCTCAAGCCGTATTTTAATACTAGCACAACTTGCAAATAAATTTCAACTACCTTGTTGTACTGTTTTTATTATTATTATTTTTTTGTGTTATTACTACAACGTACAACCATCTTATTGATCATAATTGTGTAATGTAATTAAGTTACGCTAAGCAGCGATATTATAAAATAATTAGTTATAGTTTTTCTCAATAAGTGATGTAACGTCTTTAGAGAAATAACGTCTAAAAACCGTAATCCGTTTTTTTTTGTTCTAGGTAAAAGCGCCCGCATACTACATGGGAGGCCCAGCACCAAGTACTCTGCCTCGTGGGGGGACCCACTTGAGAGCGTTCTCGCCAGCAGGTCCCCCTGTGCCAGCCGATCGTGCGAAAGGAACTCCATGTAAGCGAGGCTGACTAATTTCGACATATTTTTTATTTCCGCTGAAACGAAATATTTTACCGACAAATTGTTAATTAACTGTTTAATTTACTTTATATTACTATTATTTTTTCTTACGATTGAAAAATATCCGGTCGGAATAGATATTTAATAGGGATTTTTGCAGAAAACTGTATGTGTAGGTCCCTCCGCGCCAAGCAAACCGGTGCGCTCGTACGTCCCAGGGAGTGGGTCAGAGCGCTGTTTCCCCTTCGCCGCCGCCGAATGTCCCCGCGGTACCGATCAACTATACTCTATCCCTGGTAACCCCGGCCTCGTCCCGTCAACGTGTTTTTTTCGCTTCGAAAACCTTATTTGCTTGAAGCTTCTTATTCTTTCTATGTGTATTACAAGTTTCGACAAAAAAAAATATTTGCTCTACTAACTTAATTTGAATTTGTTATACGCTTTTTAGCAAAAAATAAAGTACTGATTGGACTAGCAAATTTTTAAGAATAAAAAAAAATGAAATAATTACGTATATAATTATATAATAGTAAAAGTATTCTTGCAAATTAAAAATAATGTTTTAATATTGAACATGCCTCGTAACGGTTGCGGAGGTACTTTCCTTTATACACAATCACTAATTAATGATCACGTCTATGCTTCTTTGTATTAAATAATGACTTAAAGAAGTTTTGGACCTTGACCGAAACGTGCTCTTAAATCTTATATTGGATGTCATGTGAATAAGCTTGTGTAGAGAGATCTAAAAGATGCTAAGTACAGAAATTATTATTTAAAGCACCAGCACTGCTACGCTAGCTTACTTTTACTAGAAAATAAGTATATGTTCTTGTAAAATCAAGAGTAAAAAAATGACGGCTTTTTTAAATTTCATACGTGTAATTATATAATAATATATTGAAAATAACGATCAAAGAAGTTAAAATCAGTAAAGAACCTGCAAATGACTTCAAAGGTTCTAATTATTAAAGGACTTTTAATAACTTTCCTCTGTAAGATTAAAACGCAAGTTAAAGTATAGCTTCCTTTAAAGATATAAATAAAATGACAGACGACAGGACCTATTATAAATCTTACAGATATTTTAATTACGTAAGTTTATGAAGATGGATTAATGGATAGTATAATTACATATATTTTTGAATTTTTCACGTTAAAACTGTTGAACCATTTACGTCGAAACGCAATCCTGACGCGGGTGAAGCGCAAACTAAGTATATAAACCTGTTGACATACTCATATATATATATATATATATATATATATATATATATATACAGTATGACATACACACAATTTTAGCCTTACGAAGTTGATTTTATATAACCGATAAAATAGTTATTTGAATCGTTTTAAAGGGTATAGTCGGGTAAGATAATAAAAATAGTTCCTTTGTTAAAATTTTTCGCGTTTTTACAAAAATTGTCACGCAGTAACTATTTTATTTGTAACTCCTTTATTATCAGAAGTTTTCGAAAATTATTGTGGTAGTGGGCCGACAAGGTTGACAACATTGCCGCCAACTGTAATGGGTTTGATTTCCGCCCGGAGCGCATTTTTGTATTTGTTGGTCGTTTTTCGTTCTTGTTGGTCTACCTAACGTGTCGCGCAGTGGGATATTTACAAATTGTTTCATGTCAGATTAGAACAAATATAAACATATATATGTACATATAAACTATTATGATGTTATGATTTTAAGCTCTATGGCCTCGCTTGCCAAAAAAAACCAACATCTTTTTAACATTAAAAATTTAACAAACAAAAATTGAATAAAACAACACAATAATTAATAAAATACACTCACTTATTATATTATTTTACTATCGACATTAAATAAACGAAAAAAAAGAGTTTTATGATATAACTCCTTGAGATTAAAAACAGAAAACTTTGCAGAATTATTTTTATTTAAGAGCAAATAGAAAACGCTGTGAGGCAGATTTTCCAAACATACCTCGCTATACCCTTTGTAAGATTTCTATTAGAGGATATTATTATGTACTTGATACTCCTACATAAATACTTATGTAATAAGAAAATTAATTTTCATAAAATTATCGTATATTGTGTATGTTATCCCACGAAGTATACTGTACTTATATGAATACGTATACTTCGTTTCTAATCATTAAGTAATCTTAGTACCTTCTACACACTTATTTACTCGACGTATTAATATCATATTGAATTCTAAGTGTATTTTCACTCTATTCGTTTTTCTCTATTCAATTGTGTCATTAATGATCTACTTTACGATTTTTTACTTACATTTGAATATATAATATGCCACACTTTTTATTATTATAATTTTCATAGGTCACTCATTTTTTTCTTCCTCTGCTTAACATGTTGTTTACTTGTTATTAATAAGTAACTTTAATATTTATTTCATGTAAAAAAAAACTTAATGTATATAAGATGGTATGATATTTTGTACAGCCCATTCTGGAGACGGATACATGTCTTCGCCGGAGCGCGTCGCCCCACGGCCTTATGAAGATCCTTATTACACTCAATTCCTAGGGCCGGCCGCCGGAAGACCGCCGATAGCTCCAGTCATCGACGAGGAGACTAAGTAAAATCATGTTCTCAACAGTTTTATTGCCTTTAAAATATATTACAACAATTTGGAATCGATGCATGGTATGTTACTTTATTTGCTTAAAATCATTAAAAAAAATCCTTTAAAACCAGCTGGCGTCTGCTAAAAATCAAGGCTAAAAGTCACTCCAAATAAATTATAAAGTGTATATTGAGTTTATAATAAGTATGATCCTTTTTCCGCAGCGAAACGGTTATAATAGATGACTCGTATCAGATGTACGGCGTCAACCCGATCACTACTGCACCGCGACCGATGCCCAGGCCACCGTACGATGCCAGGTGATACATACAGCTCTATGGCCTAAAAAATATTTGTATAAATAAAATTATTTATTTAAGTAAATTGATTTTATTTATTGTTCGATTCATAAGTAACGATAAAATGTTCATAAATTGTCTATTAATTTGAAAATTTTCTGCCTTTAAAAAAAAGTATAAATATCATGCTGAGCGATATTGTGGCCACAATCCTAGGGGCGTTGCGATAGTATCAGCTTATGGCGACTGGGTACATTGAAGGTTTAAAACAACCTTTTATTGGCTCAAGCACTAATAAAAAATTTTATAGGATTGCTCCGCCCGTTGACGATATGCAACGCCTTCGTGTAGAGAATATGGAGCGTCAGCTCGCAAATCTTACTGGGCTCGTACAGAAAGCTCTCCAGGTTCCAGGAGCGGCAGCGTCAACGGCGCCAGCCGCTGCTCCCCGGCAGGAGTATCAGAATTACGCCCCTAGACCAGCCACTCAGGGTAAGTTTTCCTTTTGTCTCAAAACCAATTTCGTATATGCAACAGGATGATGCTTCTTTTACCGGCCTTAGTCCTACGTAGTATAATAACAATAAAAAATGTGCTCCGATTAGTCGTCGCGGCGCTTGTTTTGCGGGTAACATTTATGAATTTTTTCGTCTCAAGGTAGTCGATGTCCTTTTGATACTTTTAATTAGTAATCAATTTTGTACATGTTTACGTTTTTGAATTAACTATAACTATCAAAGCCTTAGTTCGTTAATGTGGCTTGCGTTTCCTGTATTCAGATGGCGCACGATTTGCCAGCAACGAGAGACCTCCCAAATTAGGGAGGGACAGATTTCGTAAGTGTGAATGATCGCGGTCAAATAGTTGCCGATGCATTGCTAATGTCAAAAATTCGATTTGATTTGTTTACATTTAAGTAAAATACACTTAGTCTTATCATAAACTTATTATTTTAAACCCGTGTATAATATAAAACAAGATATTCGGTGCCAGAGCGCCCTGATTACATTACATTTTATACAAGTTAAAGAAGGAACAAAACCGCAAATTACGGGCATTACCACACTATTAGTGTGCAAGGAAATGTTAAATCCTAATAGTAAACTTCTTCCGCGCCTCTCGGAATGTGGACAGGGAAAGTGACGCTTTCACTCTATTACCAACAACATGCATCATGTACACATCATAGTAATTCGGGAAGTTTTCAATAAGGCTAAATTTACATTCGCAATGCATTGTGCACTCTCCATTCATTATCACTCCGAAAGTGCTGCTTGCTTGCTGACCCGTGTGATTTTCTTGTTTTCGGCCTTTTGTAATGTAAAATTGTTTATAAAAAGTTCTAATCATAAACAGCGCCATTCTGTCAGTATCATGCACTATTAAATCAACAAATTTCTTCAATCATAATCGTGTAACGAAGCGTTGATCATGTTGCTACTAAAATTGCAGAATGTTTAATTTTGCGTATGCTTATTATCAACGAAAAAACTTAGTGCGGGTGAACATCTTAAAGAATAGGAGTTGATTTTACTAACAATCAAATTTAAGTCGACATCCATACAGTACCTTTTTTGTCATTTTTATATTTTATAACTTTTAGAATAGTAATATAGCTTTAAAGTATCATAATCAATTTTTAATAGCATGTGAACATATATGATGTACAGTTTTTTATATTACATAGAAAAAAAAATTTTAGAACTCAATTTCATTAAAAATCAATTTGTTTTTATTTTTCATTTATTTTCTTATTTCGTGCACGTACCTACATCGTAAGTTTCTAATCATCGACATACAGACGTATGTATTTTGATTTTGCTTTTATATATATTTATTAATGTAATCCTCGGTTTCGTTTCACTGACTTGCTGAAATTAAGCATTTAATAAATACACACATAATTGATTAAATATTTAAAATTTTCTGCAAATTACTATCGATTTTTCAAAATTTTGCACCTTTGTACGTAAAAAGTCACCTTTCTGTTCGTCTGTGCTCCGAATCGTAATATCAAACCTAAGGTATTCCTTTAAACGATTTCTATTATTAAAAATTTTTAAAGTAAACAATTAAAAATATCATTATAAAAAAGCATTTGTAGTTTATTATTAAATAATAAAATTTAAAAAATATTAAAGAAAAAATTAAAAACATTTTTATAAAATAGAAAGTGGGGAATCCGTTTTAACGAACAACTAATTTTGGTTTCACACATACTTTTTTAAAACACCAATAACTTATTTGACCATAAAATTTGTAATTTTTCCAAGATGACTAATTCCTCAATTTTAATATCCAAATCCGCTATTAATTTTGTAAAATTTCTAAAATATGAGGTTTTTGTTTTATTTAAAATGTAATAAGCAACTTTGTCATGATAACAAAACCTTCATTGAATTATTCGTATAAAATTGGCATTGTTTTCCCTATAATCATCACTAGAATATCTCCTAAAAAATCTTTCATTAAATTTTATTCTGGCATCTCTTCCCACTAATTCTCATCTACTTTTAATACGGTAGTAGCGTTGGTCACTTTGTAGCGATGATCGTTTTTTCTTCGTATAATATAATTTATATCACCACTTTAAGATGTAACTTTTATCTTTTAACTTCAAACCGGCAAATACAGCTCTTTGACAACAATCTTTGCAAATAAGAACCCACTGAAAAAAAAACTATCATAAAAATATTTTTTTCAGTTGATAATTCTTCTGAATTTAAACAGTTTTTAAATATCATATACACAAGTGTACTTAAATTTTGTCGCTAACTTAAAAAAATCTAAGTTTTTATTTGTTTGAACGGATTTCTCGTTTATTTTGATCTCAACGAGAATAAAAAAAATATTTCTAACTATTTAATACATGTAAACATACTAAAGCTTTTTTAAACATGATATTTTAATCATGATATTTTACATACTCATAGTTAGTTTACGTAAACGAAATCAACTCGTTTAAACTCACTCCCTGGGTACGTTAAGGTACGAAGGTTGTTGTATGAAACGATTATTTTTATTGATCATTTTAATCGATTTTTTATCCTACGCACCCCTATATATTCATAAATTTAAATTTATTATTTCAGAAAAATCTGTCTCTTTTGAGAAATCGGTATCCTTTAGTGATGACCCACCAGATATGAACTCCCCTAAACAGCATTCACCGCAACACTCAGGTACGCATTTCATGTATACTCGTTAATAAAATGTTTATTAAACAAACAATACAACGTACTTGGATTTTGTAGTGTTATTATGGCAACATTTGTAGTTGGAATGGAAATAAACTATATTATAAATTGGTGATGGTAAATAATTTCTCAGTTATGGAAGTTTATAATTATAATATTCTCCTCGTCTGTATTAAAAATTTTGCTGAGCGCTGTCCCAGTAATGATAATATCGTTCCTTTGAGTTGTTTAATACTATTGACGTACTTATTACTTCAGTTGAATCATTGAATGTTTTGTATTATGTTTTATCCTCGTAAGAGGATATTTTACTTCAAATCACATACGACTCCTTCTTCTAAAATTTTGTTACTTTTAAGTACGAGTGGGTTTATTCCATAACAATATCTCTACATATGCAGTATGCTAAGAAATTTCTCTCTTTGTTACGTTTTTCCATAGCACATTTTATTCATTAAAAATAATATACATCTCCAAAAATTATTTTAATTATTTCGGTCATCTACAATGTTGTATCATTCTACATTATAATAACATATACCTGTAATGTTTAAGGCCTGAGAATGAAATAAATGCGCATGCGAATTATTCTATTTCTGTCGAGATATAACTTTATTTGAAAAAGTATAACTCGTCCTTAAAATGTTTACCAATTACTAACTTTTCTTTAAAATAGTTTGAATATTAATATTTTAATGTTAATACTCACAATCAGTTAAATGTTTTAGAACAAATAATGCTATGGCGTCATGGCAGTAATAACAACTTATTTAATATGCATTAGGTATATCGTATGTCACTTGTGTATTCCTTTCATTCTTGGAGCAAATTCCTAACCATAATATCTGTCTCTCTTCTTTTTGTAGTTGAGATCATAACCATATTCATAATTCTTGTATTTGATTTCTTTCCGCTTACTTCTTTGCCATAACAAGCCGATACAAAACCAACAAAACCGGCAATCAAGTCATCAACTTTGCCGAGGACTTCATCTCAAGGTAACTTTTTGAAATCCGTTTACACGAGCTAATTTGACGAAACGCACTAATAACAATGCTTTTGATCCATTCGCAAAGCTACATTAGCTTATTGAATGTTAATCGTTCCTGTCTAGCATGAAATATCAAGTCACCAATTAATGGATTTCAAAAACACATTTGATAATTGACAAACTCAGTTCAGCTGTTGCTTTTAGGCCATCGGAAACCGCTAAATATTCATTACGGAGTAATTTATATAATTAAGAAACTCGATAAAAGTATACGAAAACAATAAATTAAGCACTTAATTAATTTTTTACTTAAACCTTTCGCTAGAACGCGATCGCCTGAAGCCGGCACCGCCACCCAAGCCGGCGTGCCTGGTCGGGCAACAGATGGCTCTCGTACCGCAGAGATCGTACACCCTGAATGTTAATCCCGACTTTTTCAACCAGCTTCGTGTACTTCAAAAGCAAAGTCGCGATCTGAGAATTGAGGTAAATAAAATATTTTAAAAGATTTATATGTAAGCGTTGCGAATTAAATTTATGCAAATTTTGTGCGAATTTTAAATGTTATTATGAACATCAGCGTACCTTGTGGATAATTCACAGTTTATTGGATTCGTATGATGCGTTTTTTCACAGACACGTAATCTACGTCGGTCGACCTTGTCCCACTCTATACAAATGAGACAAATGATGGCTGAAACCATTGTCAAAATCGGTGCCATAGCTGCTTCTTTTTGCGAGGAAGACCCTGATTCTGTATGTATGCATTTACAGAAAAATTCTTATGTGATTTTTTATTGATTTAATTTAATTTTATTGTAATTTTCCAGCAACTGACACGCGAAGAAGAAATTTATAGGCAAGATATGTTGCTTCTGGAAAATGACTTGTACGAGCTAGAGGCTACCGTGGAGCGCCTACGTGGCCAGGCCGCTAATAGGTATTAATTGATTTTTTTGGTTATAGAACTTAAGTCTAGCTTTATGTTTATTTGGATTCGTTTTAATTCTATATTATTTTTTATGCATTTAGAGAAACTCGTGTTAACATGGCTGACATAGAGCGTATCGCCATGGTTCTCTCAAAAAGCAGTAAGACAGTTGCGGATTGGAAGCTGAAATTTCCAATCCTCCAAGACACGATGAAGGCTAAACTAGCCGCCGAGATGGAGAAGGTAATAGTAGATTTAAAACTTAAAAAGGCAACAGCATTTTTGTTTGGTTACGTGATATATAATTTACTCAACACAGGTGGTGCGTAAAGAGAAAATGCTGGAAGAGGAGCCGGAACGCCTGGAATTAGCTTTACGTCGTTGCAAGAAACTCACCGGAACTCTTGTAACGTTAAAGAGGTATAATAAAAATCAAAACATTAAATCTATCCGTGATTTTGTCAATATTACTATATATGTGGAATTATAATTATATTTCTTTCCTCCTCATTTTATTTCTAAAATGTAGGTTGGCTTGCGTACAAGAACAGCGCTTGCCTATTGACGGCCGTGTCTCTCCCAGCTCATCGCAAAGCTCAGCCACCGCTGGACCCTCCTCTGAAGAATATCCCACTGAGAATGTCTGCACTACACAAAATAACAATAAGGTAACAAATATAATTGCAACAAATACTCAATGAATATATGATCGATTTCATATAGACGGAAGAAAATTTGTTTGAAAATATTGCTTTATGATGAGACGCTACTAAATCTTAAACTGCTGATGAAACATTTTCAGCAATTTTTAATTTTAATAAGAAAAGTGTGTATGACTTGATTGAGAAAGATGTAATTTTTAAAAGTACCACATAATATATTAGTAAATTTTAGCACGTTAACATGCATACTACTGTGCATACCAGTACTTCTTTTTATACTCAAAGATTAAAATGAACCGATGACTTATTTGTTAACAAACATACATTTCATAATTTATATCTTAAATTAAACTTATTTATTGAGAGAAATACTTTTTATTCAAAAAAGTTGTCGTAACCCTAATCATAAGATCGTCTAAGCGCAATTGGTAGCGTCTTCAACTGTTTGATCACAGAACGTAAATTTTCTTCCTATTTCTCATATTAATATAATATACAATTTTTAATCATTAATTTTTATAAAGGTCAGGCTTACAGCACCTTGAGTACTCAAGATCACACGTTATCCAAATTTTATAACCGCTTAACAATTGCAGGTTTGCCAAAAGTTTAAAATTAGCATTTTTTTCCCGCACTACGTTTATTTTGCGGAGTGTTTGTTTTATTTAGTTCGGTTTTAGTTAACCCTAGTGGCTTCTATAGTATAATATAGTGTATGACAAATGTTGTAGTGTTAACTACCTAGAATTATTCTGTAATCATTACATTAAATGCACGCGCCCCTTTTTTAAAAAATTCCTTACGATAATATAGTACAAAGTTTATAGAACAAGTTAGTATAGAAACAATAACTTTGCCCCTCTACTTAGCCTTTAGTACTAGTAGCGTTTGTTAAGTTGTTGTAAATCTCGCTTCTTTTAGTTTCAGTTGTGCCAATACCAATATTTTATATTTTCTTTCGCTCTAACATTTGTTTATGTGAGACCTACGTATCGATGCTCATTATTAATTCTTATTTCTGTGTATTCTGATAAGAAAATCCAATCCGGTCCAAAATTTTAACGTGTATTCACAAAATACTCTCAGTATTTCGTGAATATGCTGATTTTGAAATGAAATTGGCATACTTACATCAAAATTTATATTTAGTGAAATATAATTCGTCACTCTCTGTCGATTACACGTGATGCTCGAATGAATGCATTTTAATACCTTTACCATTCGAACAGGTCGTAGTAATATTTTTAGTAATCGTAGTCGTACTAAAATAGTTGCTAATGCTTCGAGGTTTCAACCGCGTTAAGTTTAGATACCCGTCAAATCTATACTAATATTATAAAGCTGAAGAGTTTGTTTGTTTGTTTGTGTGTACGCTCTAATCTCAAGAACTACTGGTTTGAATTGAATTTTTTTTTTTTGTGTTGGATAGCCCGTTTACCGAGGAAGGCTATAGGCTATATAACATCGCGTTACGACCAATAGGGGCTGATCAATAATAAGAAATGTTACAAAAACGGGAAAAATGCTCTATTTGAGAGCTTCCGTTGCGTCCTTTATTATTTTTCTTCTCGATACATTTTTTTAACTATAGTTCCACTTTTAAAATAAATATAACATCACTCTTTTACTGAGAATTTTCGAAAAATAAAAAACAATAATCCGTTGAACGACCCAGGAATAAAACCTGATACCTACTCCTAGAGTATTTGTTTAAAAATATTTAAGTACGTTTTTCCCTCAAATTAACGCGGGTGAAACCGCGGGGCACAGCTAGTTGGTTTATATTTATGGTTATAGCTTAGCTCCTACGAGTGGTAGCGAAGGGTTTTTATTGACTACGATGTTCTGGATTATACTACTTTTCAAAGTAAACAATAAACATTACCTCTTCATAATAATAATATAAATAGAACTATACTTTTTGAGGGATTATGTTACAATTAAATTTAAGAACGATAATGTAATAATATTACACTACCATTTTTAATTTAGGCCATGTGTAAAAAAATAGTTTGGAAAATCCAAAAGTGCACGCCTCATAATCTCATTTTTCAAAATAAAATTGTTAAAAACAATTAAATCATATCGAATTAGACCTTGAAATCGAATAGGGTTCTATTCATAAGTTAAGCGTGAAGTGTAAGAAGAAAAAAGAACTCGATTAGTTTAGTCTTTCGGTCGTTATCGTGACCACATACAGGATCCGCACATACACGGACGTCCTAGACCAGTGTTTCCCAACGTGGGGCCCACGCCCCACTGGGGGGCAATTTGATAGTTAAGGGGGGCAATTTAAAAATGGACTCGACACGACTTTAACTTTCGCTTTGGGTTATTTAAATGCAATGCTATACCCTGTCCAACCGTTTATTATCTTTTTGACAGCTTACGTCTATAAATTTCAGTATTTTTTTTTCATTATATGTTTTGAAATTTTACTTACGATGTTTTGATAACAATTTCATAGTGATTTCTTCCTAAAAGTTATCATTTATATTTCTTAAGGGAAGAAAACAATTTTGAAGGTTAAAAATAATGCATGGGGGCATAAAAAAATTTAGAAATGTTAAGGTGGGGCATGGCCTAAAAAAGGTTGGGAAACACTGTCCTAGACGAAACTTTTTTAAACAGTTTTTTAATTCATTTGAATAACAAAAATGACATCAAAAGTATCATGAGTGTTAAAAAATAATGTTTTTCTTAATATGTGTGTGATTACATTATTTTACAAGTGCAATATACTATAAAAAGAGACATTTTAAGTTCTAAAAATCACTCGTTTTGCGTGAAATGAGACTAGAACCCACTTCAACGCTTCGCTTATGAGGCGTTCAATACATACCTACCTTTTGTAGATTTAATGTTTTAGTAGACGTGACAGAGTGTGACGTCGGAAACAGAATACAAATATCAAATTTGGAATTCTTTTGCACAAACCCTGCAACCATGCACTATCCATAAACGTTGCATTTTTAATCCTCGCTTCTGGAAAATAATGCCAATTTTAATAACACATCCAAATAATGACATAACCGTATCTAGATGCCAAACGAAATTTTTTTAACCTGAAACTCTTCAGATTCTTGTTATCGTAAACGTGTTATGTTACGTGGGTCATTTGAAAAGTTCGTAGTCTAATATACTTAGAAGCATGCTATTTTTATTAAACAACCCTCATTTTGACTTTATTCTTGAGCAGTTATTATTGAGCAATTGCGTAAAATCTCATTTCCATGTATGAATTCGTTTCCAGTTTCTCAAAATATAACGGCGAACAAGTCATGATAATTAAAAAAAAATGTATAAAATCGATCAGTTTACTGTGATTAAGTACTTGAATAAGAAAGGCTTAACACCAAAACAAATTTATGAAGACATGTTAGCAACTTAAGGAGAATCTGGACCTTCATATGCTACTGTGGGAAAGTGGGTAGCAGACTTCAAAGTTCAAACGTGGTCGAGAAAGTGTCGAAGATGACCCATGATTGGCCATCGACCGACGAAAAAATTGAAGAAATGTGCGATTTGATTTTACCTGATCGGAGATTAAGTGTTAGGGAGATAACTGACACCATTGGCATCTCATTTAAATGAACGCATCACATGGTTACACTGAGCTGCACATTTCAAAGCTGTCTGGGTTCTTCGGCTGCTTTCAGTTGAATAAAAATGCGTTCCACTAACGATTTCTCGAGACTGTTTGAGGCTGACCTAACTAAATTTTTTGAGATATTCATGACTATGGATGAAACGTGAGTGTACCATCATACTCCAGGGACAAAAAATCTATCTAAACAATGGAAAAGACCAGAATCTCCAACTCAGAATAAAGCTAAAGTAATTTGTCGGCCTGTAAAGTGATGGGGCATCAGTTTTATGGGATGCGAAGGGTGGAATCATGGTGGACTACTTATAAAAGGGTCAAACAATAAATTCGGCCTATTATTGTATCCTCCTGCGACGTTTACGTGAATTAATTAAAGAAAAACGTCCTGCATTGTTACGAAGAAAAGTTTTGTTTCACCAGTATAATGTGAAAGTTCACACGTCAGTCGAAGTCGAAACCATGGCAGTAATTCATCAGTGTGACTTCGAATTGTTACCTCCATGTCCAGTATTCTTCTGATCTTGACTCTATCTGACTTTTATTTATTCCTAAAGTTCAAAAACCACTTAGGAGGTCAAAAAGTTCTACAAATGAGGAGGTTCAGGCTGATGTCAACGCATATTTTGAAGCTATGGACGAAGATTTTTTTTAAAGCTGGTATTTCAAGCCCTGCCTGATCGATAGAATGAGTGTATAGAACTTGGGGGAGAATATATTGAAAAATAAATGATAAATTAATTCCTGTCTTCCCATTTTCCTGGTTAGGGTACGAACTTTTCAAATGGCCCTCGTATTTATTTATTATAGGTTGGTAAAAATCGTAATGGATAGCCGCTATTGGGAGGCCTTATATAATTTGTGTATAATTTTATTTGGTACATCTTGATTAGTCACTTCATTTCTGAACTGTCTCTCCTGTGATGACCGCCACTTAGTCTCAAAGCAAATGAAGTGCCTGACGGATGCTAAGACCGAGCTGGAGGATGCTGGAATCGCTCAGCGGATAAGAGCTTTTATTTTGCGGCTGACTCTACTGTACGATTTTCATACTTGAAATATTTGCGTTGTGTCATTCTTAAAATATTATTTTAATGATAAATTTCATCGTCTTTTTTCCGTTATGGTACCCGTCAGTTCGCCTGGAGACAGAGCCAATACTTCAGAGAAGCTATTATTATAAACGAGTAATAAATCTCTTCGTTCTATAACCATTATTGTTATTATTATAACTATTTTATTATTATTATCATTATTTATTATTATTCATAAAAATACGTTGAAATAATTTTTTCTATATTTTTATCATCACACGTTTCCTTTTCTCGTTACATTATTTTTAATATTCATATTACTTGTGTAAATAAATCACTGAGCTATATTTATGTAGGCATGTTGGTGCACAGTGGTAAACAATGCTTTAGAAATACTGTAAGAAGAGTCGCTTCATGACGTTTCATCAACTTATAGAATTTTTGCATATTTTTTTCCAGTTCAGACAGTATTGAAAGAATCGGTACGCATGCTTACATATATTTAAATATTGAATAATATTTTTACAAAAACACAAGTTCGTGTAGATGGCATTAGAATTTGTGTCGATCTCGTTGCGTCATCGCTGTGTATTCAATGCCATATTCACGGACAGTTCATTCGCTTAAAGCAATTAGACAGGTCGAATGCTTCACAAGCGAGCTGTGCAACTTTCAGCTTGACATAATTAATTATATTTATATATTTTATATTACGTCTAAGTTTCATAATTTAATTTAAATGTATCCCGTGTATCAAAAATCGTTGTGTTAGGCATATATCTATGTTTAATAAATAACACATCAAACACATAATATATTTAAAGTGTAATAAATAAACACACAACGATCTGCGAACATGGTTAAGTTGAAAGTTGCTGGTTATTTGATATTAGTAGGTTAAGTAATGAATTTAAGAATATTGTATTTGATTACATATTTTAAGGCTTGCAGTATATGATTCGATATGTGTATAATGTTTACATATTGGTGACGAAGCATGCGTGACACTCGTGTAATGTAGGGCATGAAAGCATGATACGAAGTCGGTTTTATCTATCTCTATCTTCTTATTCACTTTATACATATTATAAATGCTATCAATAGATTTTTTCCTGAGTGTTTTTTTTTTTCTTCTTTGATTGTAGGTACTCAATTGAATAGGTTATCGAAAAAGACATGTCGCTGCCACGTTTGCTCCCTTTGAATCGTATGACAAAATTAAGGATTTGCGACTTAATTTGCGTGTATTGATTATATATACAGGTGACTGGTAAATTACTATCAATATTTAAGGAGAATACTCGGTACATGATTCTCATTCAAATTATGTAAAAAAATAGGTACTTAATTTTTGACCAAATTTTCATAAATTTCAATTCAAGTAAATGAAGCGTTGACACCCTACAGTCATGCCGGCGGCACGTGCACAGGTGTTGTACTGTGCCGCTTGTTCACATCTAAAAACTGCCAAAGTTCACATCATTTACCTAGTCAACAAATTTGTTGTTTAAACGAGTAAAATATCTTAGTATTTTTGCCTATCCTAAGCCAGGATTAAAGGGGACTGGATCATGCTTGTTTATCCTGCTACCCTATTAACACGTGGCGGCGTTTGGACGTAGGTAAACTACCTGTTTTGTGTCGAAAGTGCAGCTAGCTGCTAGGGTGTCCAGACGACGCGTACATAATTGGATAATTGTTGAATAACTTTATTTAAAAGTTTATTAATATTTACCTTTTTTTTTACATAATTCGAATGATAATCATGTACCGAGTAGTCTCCTTAAATATTGTAATAAAAAATATAGTAATTTACCAGTCATCCTATATATATATATATATATATATATATATATATATATATATATATATATATATATATATATATATATATAATATTTAATACTTATTGTAATGTTTAATACTTATTGCAAGCGCGATACTCGTTACTTGAAAAAATTTGTCATCGCAAAATCTTAAAATTAAAAACTTCAAACTTCAAATCGCATAATCATCATAAATTAATTAATGGTTCTAATACGGCTATTTATCACAAAGATACAGTCATCCGAAAAATCGATAAAAATTTGATTCTTTTTTTCTTAATTTTTTCCAGTGTATATATTTGATTTATTTAAAAACTTACGTCACGCTGAACAGATATAAAAATTAAAACGTACTGTCGGACGTTTATTAACTTGATTGATTTATTAACTTATTAAGTTTATTAACTTGAAAAAAAAAACATTACGTTAAAAAAAATATTAGTCCCGCTGAGTTTCTTTCGCCAGTTCTTCTCAGGTCAGAGGCTTCTTCTTTCCGAACTGGTGGTAGACTCATGACGTTCAGTGAATAATTGTAATAATTTTATGCTGAATAAAATATTTTGACTTTGACTTTGACATTATTTTTATGTCTAGATTCCTAGGTCGACATCAATGTGTAACAGTAACAGCACACTAAAATATATTACATTTCTATACCGACTCTCGCTGTCATTACATTGACTGAGAATATTTTGGAAGCTTTTATAAAATCGATAAAATATTCCATAATTAGTAAAAGTAATTGTAATTATACATAGATATCTAAATGTAGGTATTTCAATTAATATAATTTAGTTCATGTTTAAGTTAACGTAAATTATTAGTTAGAATTACTAATGCATAATATTTCCTATAATCGGAGTTTTATAGCATAACTTTCCAGCACATACGAGTAAATCTTCTGATAATTAGTATCTCGTAAAAATTATCGGTTTCATCAAGTAAATAGTTATCTAGACATGGTATCAATCAAATGTTTATTAGAAAATATTAATTAATAATTAAGTCATGTGTTATGTACCAATTGTAGGTATACTATACTCTCACTATAATTTCTAATATATTAAAGCAATTTTTTTACGATAACTTAATTCACTGTTTTTTGTAGATATATACATACTATTAATATGAGTTATGTTCGGTTGTAACGAGCATGGTGTTCCTAGTGCTTCATAATGGTTTGTGCATCTTGCTGTTTTTGTTGCAGTTCGTTCTCGATTGCAGAAGCAGCTCACAAAACCAGACTTCTGAAACCCAGTAAATTTCCATTCAACCCTCCATCCCGCCTCCACCTTTATAGTATCTAAGTAGAATTTACACTAGTTAGATTAAAAATTCCAGTCTTTCCCGTTAACACAGTAGCGCTTGTAGACGCTTGTACTGTTCTTGGCCCTATCTTTCTCTTTCTCACTCTCGCACTCCACATATACACCTACATCATAAACTAATTCAAATATTGATGAACCCGTACATCCCGAATGCCTGTTAAGTTCTAAGTAATCGAGTATAATTGGTTTGAAAAGACTAACCCGCATCTGGAGCAAAGGTAACTTTTTTCTAAATTTTTGTATACGCTTATAAAATATTTATACGCAATATTAAATTTTAGTATGTTAAGTAAGCACTTTCAATAAATAATTAAATAAAGTATTGAGTAGAATGCAATTTCCGGTAGCTTATATATTTAGTTCTTGTAATGGTTAAAATAAAATTTTCACAAAGCTTTCTTTGATCGGTAGACAGAGTTTAACTCACTTTTTACACAATTTTTGACTAATGGCAAAATCATCACAATTGTTAAGAGTGAATTTATCTTCTCAAACATTTAATGCATATTTTGATCACACAATAAGTAACTGTATAATATCTTCAATTTCACTTTATACGAGTATTGATATACGTACGTATGTATTCAACACATAACATACTTTCATTTCTTCGCCTGTACGACCTCTCCGTATACTCGTAATGTCACCTCGGCTCTATTCCACAAGTCATAGGCTCGACACATTCTTTCAACTTTTGTCGTTGAATATACGATCTTTGATAGCGATCTGATATCATAGCAGTTACCTGCATATATTATATTGTATACTACACTCGTATATGTTTCGCGCTAACATTGCAATCAGTCTTATTCGACGGCAAAAAGAAAGCAATCGCCTTAGTTCGTATTTTATTATTTTTGAATGATTGTGGTCGCATAAAACCATTATTTCTATACATATCTGTGAATACGGAGAGTTGATCGATGAATCTTACTATTTGAATGATTTTTATATGTTTCTGTGAAGTCAGTGTTTATATATTACTCTTTAAGCTACGCTGTTGCAATTTTTTGTCACTACGTTCAAGTTAACCTCTCATCTCACCAATTGCAATAAAATTGCAACATCGTGGTTAACGTTCACGAAGCTAACTGAGCAAAACTAGAAATGACCGGATGGTGTGCAGGGTGGCGTCGTCGGGCGAGCAGCTGCGGGCCGGGGAGCAGCTGACGTGCGGCCAGAGAACGCCCTCGATGCACTACTAGACGAACTGCAAACCTTCTCTAAGCCGGCGGAGCGCGGCGGGCGAGGCGAGGGGCCCCTGCACCGGCTGCACTCGTACCCCAGCGGCAGTGACACGGATGCGTCGCCACCGGTGCGCGCACGTGGCCAGCACCCACCCAAGCCGCCTGTGCCTGAGCGCCACCCGGAGCTACTCGCGCTTGCCGTGCGACGCGCCCCTCCGCCCCCGCCGCCACGCACCACCTCCCGCTCGCCCCTCGCGTCCCCTACCTCGCCCACTTCTCCGCCCCGCCCCAATTCCTCTAACTCTAACGACGAGAAAACCGCATCGCGTCAAGCACTCCTGGAACAACGTCATCAGGAACTCCTGAAGAAACAAAAAGCGCTTCAGGAGCAGTACGCACGTTTGCAGATGATTCAACGCAGTGGACCCACGTTGCCGCCTAACGCGCAACCGGACTTAAAGAAAACCGGGAGTGAATCCAACTTGCTCACGAAGTTGAGTTTAAATTTGGCCCCGGCGAGT
Source organism: Euphydryas editha (assembly GCA_036937285.1). Lineage (NCBI taxonomy): Eukaryota > Metazoa > Arthropoda > Insecta > Lepidoptera > Nymphalidae > Euphydryas > Euphydryas editha. The sequence goes on from JAUPFZ010000005.1 coordinate 4,819,739, forward strand.
ATTTCGGGAAGCATGACACACTTGGCCGGTGATTGCGATGTAAAAAGAAACGAATTGTTACCTGACAACAACTCTAAGTTGAAAGCATCTGACACTGTCGCTACTACCAATAAAGTTTACGAGACTGACATACTGTGACCGTGTCAGTTTAGCTTTTTATCGGTTTAAGTTAACTTAAGTTCTTGTATAAAATAATTTATAGTATATTTATAATAATTCAATTAGCAATAATGACAGACATAATTTTACTTTGTCATTATTGCAAATGTAATTACTTACTTAATTAATTACTTTAATATATTTGTTAAAGTCGAATCGTATTAAGTTTTATATGAAACATATTCCTAATTTAATGACTAGTTTTTATTCCTGTAAATTTAAAATTGATATACGCGTTGCGCTCTCTGAAAATTCTTCTCTAATATCTTCTCTGTCATCATATTATTCTAATTCTTAAACAACAACAACGGCAAGCATACCGGATTACCGAATTTCATATCAGCGTTACGGTATATTAAAAAAAAGAAACAAAAAAAAAATACAGTGTTTAAGCTTATCAATGGTGTCACTGTTACCCTGAGTATATGTCTTACCCAATAAAAAAAATACCTGTTAGATATTACTGCGACATGTTTGCAAACAGATAATAGGTACGATAAAAGGTCTTTTTTTTTAAATAGTTGAACATAAAATCTTGAAAAAAAATATAGTTAACACCTACCGAAAGATTTCAAGAATAATAAATTATGAAATATCTTTTATAATATAAAGAGCTATTGTGGACTGTTCACTAGGGCATCTTTAAAAAACATCTTTATACCTACATTGAAATATAACATGTGAAATGTTTTAAAATAAATTTTTATGAATTACTTTGAAAAATATCATTATGATCAATCATGACAAGTAGTTACATTATCAAGAACCAAATATCATCAATTATCTGCTTGCAAATAAAAGTAGTTTTAGAGTTCACTTACACTACTTATACATGTATCGTTACGTCGTCGTACTTACAATTAGATGTCAGTTATTCAACATCTACTAAGGAACGATTAGAACTATAGTCATCAAATTTTACCAGTAGCGTATGTGTATGGATCGTGGTACCTCTCCTACAACATACATACTATATAACTTATACCGTACGTATATAAATAATTAATATTTAACCTAACCTAGTCCTAAAATTTCTACCTACATTATGCTACCATAAGAATACAACGATGTGCCAAACCCTTGTTTTGCCATTATCAATTTTTTTTTTTTTTTTTTGTTATATTCCATGAGTTATTTTTTTTTAAATATAGAACATTGATTATAGATTTAAACATTCTGGCACAACGAAGTCTAAATACTATTATCAATTAAAAGTATCGATATTTAGATTCTTTATAAACTAATTAATATTTTTGACGGTTCTATTTGAAATAATGTGATTATAATTATTGCTTTATGGATGTAAAAATTTACATAATCTGTTAATAAAGTCAATAGTAAAATTAAAAAGGCAACTTAGCAAAAATATCTAAGGCCAAAAACAATAAATAATCAACTGGCGCCCTGATTAACATGTCACATTATAAGTGAAAGAATTAAATGTCAATACGATACACTTACGCAAACACTTAACATCGCAGAATAGTAACTATTAACACGATATACTTAAATAAATCGACTGTGATAAGAGACAAAATTTATATACATAAAAATGCATAAGAATTGAATTATTAAAATTTCTCTTTTTTTTACAATTATTTATGAAACAACTAACGATTTACTTAGTTTTATATATATATATATATATATATATATATATATATATATATATATATATATATATATATATATATATATATATATATATATATATATCAAAATTACATATTAGAACTATTAAATTCGTACTCGCTCTTCAATATCCGTCAATAATATTAGTATAGTTGAACAGAATATTATTCACCTATAATAGTATACATGTGGTCAAATTGTTTGAGATAACGAACGAGTGATATTGTTGTATAGATGTGTTGAAATAATCTTATTTTTAGACTCAAAATATATCTGCATTTAGACAATGTATAGAGTCTAGATTTAACTATAGGTATGTATGTATATGTTATGTAAAATAAATGTGCGCTTTCTGATGTTTTTGCGAATCACAATAGCTCTTCGGTGCCATGTTATTTCGGAACGTATTAATATAAAAATAAAAACGGATAATTGACAAAATTTACAAAATTTGGAAAAATAAATTCAATTCAAATCAAAAACATATTTGTATCTGTTGAATTTCGACTTCTGAACTAAATTTACTTAAATATTTTGTTCAATATCGAAAAAACATATATACACTTACATTATTACTAAAAAAAAATTACCACACATTGATCGATAGCTAATAATAGAACATGAACGTAGTTAACAAAAAATAAATGAGTGTTACTTAGCAATTGTTCCCCGCAATGCATGGAACCGCAAGAACTACACCATTTTATTATATGAGCACAATATTAATACGCACTTAGAAATTATTTATAAAACACGTTTAAAAAATTATAAATTTCATTGACACTCTAACTTTGATTTAAAAAATCTCGTCTGATTAATACAATCACGGTGTACTTGTATGTATTTCAATGATCTTGTGTAAACTAGCTCTGTGGGTTTCTATGAAAACAGATAATGCGACGAATCTTAATTGTATTATACCCAAGGAATTTATAATATAAATTCCATGATTATACCATAATAATTAAATTATTGTTGGAATAATAATTGTTGGAAATTTAAAAAAAAATGCCTGTTAACTGCAGAATAAAATGATGAAAGTGAGTGCAGCTTCACACATTAGAATATGTGGCTTTTTCTAATTTACTATGTTATTAAAAACGAATAGTGTCAGGAAAATAACGCGTTTCGCATTGGTAAAATAACACATTCATAAATGAATGAAATCTAATTAAAACCTAATAGCACACATCGGATCTTACCGAGAGAGCGTGAGTCAAATTCACGTTACCTTGTGGTTTATTTGTATTTTCTATTTATTTACTTATCGAGAAAAATTACATCACGGAAATCACGGAATCATAATATGACGAGTTTTTAGCAACCGTTAAATTGAACAATTTAAATACGTTAATTTTAAGGACGGTTACATTCTAAGGCATCGTAATAATAGAAATAATATTTAATATTTTTTATTGAATGTTTATTTGCTATATATAGAGTAATCTTTACGCCAAAACGGATTTGATCTTTTACAATATTTTTTCTACGTTTTGGCATCTGCACGTGCTGATTATAATTATGAAAGTCGCGGAAAATAAGTCAAATACAATGCAACCTCGATATAACGGAACTGAAGGGACTTATTTATATTCGTTATATCAAGTAGGTAATTAGTTCTAATGAGGTTTGTTATATAGATGTTAGGTTGGACTACAATTCCTTTTAAACAAAGTAAGAAAGTGGAATTAAGTGCAAACAAATTATAGAATACGTTATGTGAAGGAAAAATTACGTATGTTCATGTAATTACGTATATTTATGTAATTGTATTCATTTTATAATCAAAAGCTTATGTATTTATTTTATTTTTAAGTTATAATCAGCACCACACTATATAATATTACATATAATATATTGACTTTGTTTCCAAACCCTGTCTGGAAGAAGTCGCTACTAAGCGATAAGACCGCCTTATTGTGCATCTAGATATTAACTTTTTCTTCATGTAATAGTGTATTGTATTTTCTTTTCTCTGTGGTGTGCAATAAAGAATATATTATTATATGTAATATGTATTAGCTCTTACGAGCAGTTCTAGGGGATTTTAAAAAATTCGTTAAATCGAGGAATTCGTTATATTGAGGTTCGTTGTATCAAGGTTGTACTGTAATGTAAAATAGCAAAGTTTATCATCGTTTGTGATAAATTTCTCACACCCGTGTATTAACAGACATGCAAAATTATGTATTTCCTTAAATTCATACAATAATTGTAAAATTCAGTGGTAATTTATCTTAGGAATTTTGAAACTGTATTTTTTTACATTCCTTTACTATTCAATACTTATATTATTTTGTAATATTTGGGGTTATTTTTATATAAATATTAACAATAATGAATTTAACATGTATTAGGATTATTACTTAACATCGTTTCTCTTGTTTCGTGCCAAATATGTTCTTGTGTAAATTAATATTAATACGATAAAATAAATATATCTATAGTTACATACACATGTTTCGGATTAAATAATTGTTTTAAGATATCGGTACGATAGTAACTTATATTTGTTGCAAAATTATGTAGCTTAAAAGCTTTTTTAAATTATAATTATGTTGTTATTTTAAAATATACCAACTTTATATTATTGTTTAATTAAATTTCGTGTTACTTATTTAATTTGAAACCGAACAGCTTCAAATATTTTAAATTAATTGTGAATTAAAATTATAAACGTCAAGTTAAAAAAATAAGTGCTTGTTTTATTTTTAAGTTTTAAATATTCTGCAGCTGTCAACTATACTTAGTTTTAGAAAATAAAATATATGTAAAGAACGATCCCCAAATCGTCTCAAAAGGCAGGTATTATTTTAAATTTTTAATGTGTGACAAGGTTTTCTGTCTGTATGTTGTATAAGGATTGCCAACGACAATAATATTAAATTATTCATTCGTTAACGAAACAAAAAAATATACATTGAATCGGTTTTTTATTAACATCGCAGGATATTTATTATAAGTAAAAAAGACATTTAAAAAAAATCCTTTTAATTTTACGTACAATTAACTTTGAACGTTTTAATCTAATACCTATAATGGGAATATAGGTTATATTTTTATTTGGTGTTAGCCTCCATGGCCAGGACTGTTTATTTAAAATACGGAACGCAAACTTCGATATAAAAAAAATATTGCTGCTTTCTAAGCACTACGATGCGAAACAGACAATCAATACTTCATAGCGCTTCACCGTTTTTCAGACATTTCTTTGAGACTGGCCGTTATTTCTGTTCAGTACATATTATCTACACTGCGTGACATCCGTATATTTCGTATATCAATATAAGTTTACATCCATGTGCCTTAGGTCAGGTAAATACGAATTAATTTCTCTTTCTCTGCTTACATCAAACTCCCAGCCATGGTACTATTTGACTTAATTATTAATATTGTTGTAATACATAATATAGGTACTATAATTTGTGATCACATTTAAATAATCTTGTACAATTGTACATATATTGTAAATCTAGTTTTCAAGCAACTTTGGTTCTCTGACATTTTTCCAATCATGCTTCAGAAGTGTACACCTGTAAAGAATAATCTTTTCGTTAATTTATATATTTACACTTATTTTTCTCAGAAAAATTAGGTATACTAAGTCTATTATGTAATTTTATTCAATTACTATAAATAAAACTAGCCTGGATTCACATTTTTTTACATATCAATTCTTTCAATATATAATAATAAATAATATATTGTAACTTTGAGCAATCCTTAGAAGATATACGATTACGGAGTTTAACGATTTTTGGATGACCGCATTATAAAACATTGCATTTTCTCAACTTTTCAAAAACAATCAATTTTATGATTTAGATATAGAAAGCGGGGTAATAGAGAAATAGAGAGAACGGTTTACAAAGAAGAGAACTTCAGAGTGAACGGTTTGAAGTAGCTTTCACTAAACGGTTTCCAGCGACTCTTCTAAAGTCGTATGCCTATGTACATCTCGTGGAAGGCCGTCCGTCGTTGCGCTTGCTGGTAGATTTTCTCCACTCGAGAATGTTTTTGCTCCATCGGCCGTCACTTCTACGAGCTATTTGCCCTGCTCATTGCCACTTCAGCCTACACATCCACTGGGCTATGTCGGCAACCAATTTTTCTGCGGATCTCATCTTTCATGTGACCTCGCAGAGAAATATCAAGCATTGCCATCTCCATTGCTCGTTGTGTGACCTTATATCCTAGGTAGATGTACTTGTTAATAACTTAGAGAGTAGAATTTCCAACTGATATCGGGGTGGGCACGATGTGAACATTCGACATGATTTTTGTCTTGTTCATGTTCATTTTAAGGCACACACCGAAACTCAGTTTATATAATATTATTTTCAAAAGAGTAACTGCGGAGTTTCTTGCCGATTCTTCTCTGCAGAATCTACATTCCGAATCGGTGGTAGCTTTACTATTACAAAATAATAATCACTTTAAAGTGTTAATTTGTAAAATGACGATTCGACGATGCTCTTGAGGCCTATTTGAATAAAGTTGTTTTTGATTTTGATGACTCCATTGAGGTGACCGAATATTATTGCATGAATATTATGGTCTTACAAGGATTTTGTCATGACCACGATATCGTTGGAAAATCGAAGGTGAGTTATGTACTCACCGTTTATATTTATGCCGATTTTTTTCCATCCCAGGAGCTTAAAAGTTCTTCCAGTGCAGCGGTATACAATTTCGGAGAGATAAAATCTCCTTATCTCATACCTCACTGCATTGGAATCGCTCTCGTGCTATGCTTCTTTACTCGAACCGACATACTGGCGTTATTGTAAAACACTTAGATGTAGAGATAATCAATGTGGCACGGCAGTACTGCTCAAATTTTGATCGAATCGAAGGCTTTTGTCCTAATCTACAATGACCGATTATACTCCTCGGTTTTTGTACAATCTGCCACAACATATTTATGTTTTCTACGGTACAATAGCCTTTTCGGAAAAAGGCTTGTTTGAACGTCACCAAACTCCGTCTATATTCGTCAGCATCATCAGAGGATTGCAGGAGAGTTTGATCCTTGAGGGACCTCTCGGGGACCATTTTTACGACTCCGGTCTATATATATATATATATATATATATATATATAATATACCTCCGACTGTATTTCCAGTGTTCACCAACCTGTTGTTTATATCGTCCACAGAAACGCAATCAAAACGATAAGATAATTCGAGCTGAAAGCTCCCGAGGCTTGGAATATATGCGTAAGATGGTTGGAGTAGAGCCTTCATCCGGCGTAACCGTTCCAGTTTAATATTAATATTCAATGTGCCCCTAATCAACAAGTGATCACTCCCGGTTTTCACCCAATAGATGACGGAGATGTCATTGAATATTTGTCGCCTGATGAAATCTACTTATTTTTATACTTATTTATTTATACTTATAGCACTACACATTATTGAATCGTACATATCGGGCTTAGTGTTAAAAACATTCTCTACCAACTTAAGACTTACTCGTACAAGAGCGGACGATTGTAGCTGTGCAAAATCGGAAACTGATCAAATTCATATTCAAGAAAGGGAAACAGAATAATAAACTAAGTAACAATCATTACATTAAATACACAGGCAACAAATACATAGACAGACATATATAAATACATACATAAATAATAATTTATCTATTAATTTATTATAAAACTGAGAAAATATAGAAAAACATGAAATAGATGGCGGGTTTTTTCAGCTACTAAATTAAAATGAAGTATGATTAACATGAATCAAAAATGCTTACACTTATATATATATATATATATATATATATATATATATATATATATATATATATATATATAAATAATTTGATAAGAACACAAAAGATAGAAACAGATAAAATTAAAGGTTGGCCATCTAAGGTTTGGAATTGGACATATAGGTTATTTTGAGGTTGGAACGTGGTTGGGAGGTTTAATGACATTTCCGATGTGATAGAAAGTTTTATGTTTGACATTTATGAAATGGGTCGCTTTTCGCTTGAACAAAGTTGAAAAATATTGACGACAGGATGTGCCAAAATGCAGTTTGTGCATCAATTAGTGAAGCTAGTTCGTAAAACTGGATCATTGTTGGATTAAAGAACCAGTGTACGTACTTGTCCAGTGCTCTCAACCGAAAATATCGCTGCTGTTGCTCAGAGTGTGCGTGAACAATCATTAACATCAACTCATCATCGTTATCAAGAATTGAATGAACATTTCACGCATTTCTTTGAGAAGAATTTTGCAAAAATATCTCGGCATGAATGCGTACCTTTGTTTCCCAAAATTGGAGAGGTTAACATAGACGATATTTCGTCGTATCCTACGAATAAAAGCGTAACTGCAAACCGACAACTTTACAGGAGAAGGTTTTTTGTGTTTTATTTAAACATTACGAGACATTTTTGAGTTGTTAACATTTAAAGTGTTGATAAACTGTTCGGGGATTGTTGAACTGAACTGAACTGTAAAATAAAATCTTAAATATGAATTTTTTGTCAATATTTCTGTCAAATTTGTCCCTTACGTCTTTATTCTTCGGAACAAAATGTGAAAACTTGTAAAACAATAGACGTTATGCCTTTTTTCACCGGAAGATGTTGGTGAAAGATACCGGGTTGTAAGAGCATTAAGGACTATTTATCGTTTTAATTTAAAGAATCCTTACAATTTGCCTGTTTATATTAGGAAAAGAACAATTTTATTTCAAACATTTTTTTTCACAGTGACCTATTCATTATAACTATAATGCTTGTAATATATAAGTAACGCTTGCGCCCGCCTCACCCCCGCGCGTGCCCCATGCTCCCGGGACGAGAAAGACTCTACGACTATTGTGGCTGTTTTCGTCGGATGATTCGAGAGGATAACAATAGTGGCTATTTTTAAACCTTTGTTTTCTGGTGGATAAAATGTTATTTTCTGTGATTTTTGTAATTAAGGTGATGTAAAAGGTGTAGCCGATATTAATTATGTAATAAAAATAGAAGGCACAACGGCCATAGTGCCTTTATTCTTAGGATACGACGATTTAGTTTCATTTACAAGACGGCGCAACGTGCCACACAGGCACACAGCCGACGTAACAATTGATCTTTTGCGCACTGTTTTCGAAAATCGCATAATCAGCCGAAATGCTGATGTCAATTGGCCACCTCTAAACTGCGATTTGACTCCGTTGAACTTTTTTTTAATGGGAAGCCGTTAAGGACGAGTGTTACGCTAACCATCTAGAGACGAATAACGACTTGAAATATGAAATCAAAGTTGCCATTGACGATATTGGCTTAAACAATCGAAAATGTAGTAAAAAATTGAACTAATCGAATGGGGTATTGTAAGGATAGCCGTGGCAGACATTTGACTGATATTTTATTCCATTCCTAAATGGAAATGTTCAATTTTTCTAATAAACTCATAACATTGAAAAAATATTCATTAGGTTTTTTTTTATTATCACCATCATATCAGCTATTGGATGTCCACTGCTGAATGTAGGCCTCCCCCATCGACCTACTGAGTGACAGGTTCGAATCAGTCTCCCTCCAACGGCTTCCGGCGACTCTCCTCAAGTCGTCTATCTATCTCGCGGACGGCCGTCTGACGCTGCGCTTGCCGGTACGTGCTCTACTTGAGAACCTTTCTGCTCCATCAGCCGTCAGTTCTACGAGCTATGTGCTCTGCCCACTACCACTTCAGCTTGCAAATCCGTTGGGCTATGTCGGCAACCTTCGTTCGTCTGCGGATCTCATAATTTCTGATTCTATCTCGCAGAGAAATACCAAGCATAGCACTCTCATTTGCACACTATGTGATTTGGAGCTTGTTTTAAAGGTCCATAGTCAGAAATCAAGTCTAATAAACGTGTATTCGTGATATTTATACAAATCAGTTTCAACAGTTTCCAGACTGTTTAACAATCAGTAGCAATTAACGATTATAAACAAATATCCTGAGAAGAAACTTGGTGGTTATTAAAAACAATTCTACCAAATGTTAACTCAGTCTACCTTCGACAACGGTCATGAAAACATTTGATTATTAAACGTTGGAAATTATAAGGACCCAATTAATAAAAATCACACAAGTCTTATATTACGTTTAATTTTGTACCTACATCTAAAAAACATTTTCGTTTGAAAAGTCATTACTTAATGTTTAAAAATGTTTGAAAAATCATATACTTTAACTTATTTACACAAACATATGTATATTTAATAACAATTCCAAACTAAATGTTTGCTTTACCTTGTGTCAAATATCTCCAATTTTGCAATAATAAATAACGAAAATCTTGTTATCAGACACCACAGTTTTAATAACAATATAGGAAAAAGGCTTAATTATTATTATTTTTAATAATTATATTACCCCAATAATATTTACCTTTTTTCTTAATTTAATTTTGTTGTTGTCGATATAATTTTGTATTGCTAAGTATATGAATCTGTACTGCGTTTTGTTTTGAACCATGCCATAGCGTTGTGCTCGCACCAACTTCACTGTGCTGTGTACATCAATTTCACAATTAAAGCCTGCAATAAAACAAGAACGTAACAAATCTTAACAATATCAAAGTTGTGAATTCCAAATAAGTAAGCTTAGGCAAAAAAAAAAGTAATTTCTCTAAATTGCAAGAAATGCTACCCACACCGCAAGTCTAACAAACGCTCAGCAAGGTAAACATAAAAAATTCGCATTAAACGCGAAATTGCAGTGCAATCCAACAATGGCGCAAAGTTGACTATACATTGCTCAATATATTTAGACATAAACTAATTGTCAGTCAGTCATGTTATCTAAATTATTTCTTTACGGTAACTGATTAATGTTCGCATTTAATAATAGTCACGATATTTACCTAAGAATTAGCTGGTAAATTGATTAATTACACATAAAATGACTTGTTTTTAATTATTGTAAAAATTTACTGACCTACTTTTAGTTGCACTACCCAAAATTACTTAATTAATCCTTTGTAGTATCAAAATTAAAACAATACTTTATAATCGTACATTACATTGTCACATTTTAAATAAATAAATAAAAAATTCGCTTGCATATTCGCACAAACATTTGCGTAGTAGTAAATATAAATAATATACGCAACAATATATAAAATACAATAATATACGCAACGGAAATATTTTTGAAGTGAAACTTTTTTAGAAGCATTGTGATTTGAAACGGGATGCGACGGAAAAAGCGACAGGTAAGAGACACAAATACAAAAATGTGTAGGAGAGAATGAGATAGTATGATGTCGCGTATCCTAGCAACGCGTAAACAACGCGTAAGTAAGTAATAGAATGTTTAACTATTAATATTTAAATATGTAATAGAATATTTAACTATTAATATTAATAAATTTTAAATTGAGTTTACCAAAGATGTTTCACTTCTGACATGTGTACTCCGTACACACGACATTTTTTTTACCTGAGCGTTTTATTTTGTCGATGAGCATGTCTAGCACAATGAAGGTTCCAGTCCTGCCGACCCCCGCAGAACAGTGAACACATAGTACGTTCTGAAAAAGTGCAAGATAATTAGTAATAAACAACCCGTACGACTTCACCCGCGCTTACGGAACTGCTCCGCACCCATGAGACATAGTAACAAATACTAGTGGTATTCGTCGAATTATAAATTAAAACCATCTTTCGCATAAAAAACTTTCCAACGAATAAGTAATGTTTAACATCACACAATAGAATTTGATATTATTGCGTTGAAATTATGGAAGGTAGAGGTAAGGAGAATCATCTCATATAGGAGAAAAGTTGAAAATGAGTCCAGCTGTATGCTATACTCGTAAACAACAGTTCAAAAACCTTCCACAATCGCGCTGGTGTTGACAAAGGGTATAGTATGAATGGCCCATGTCGTGCCCACCCCGATATCGGTTGGAGATTCTACTCTCAAAATTGTTGACGAGTACATCTACCTGGGACAAAATGTCCAACTTGGTAGGTCCAACTTCGAGGGAGAGATCAATCGTCGAATCCAGCTAGAATGGGAAGCGTTCGGGAAGCTAAAACACGTCTTTTCATCCGTCATACCTCAGTGGCTGAAGTCGAAAGTCTTTGACCAATGTATGTTACCAATGATGACATACGGGCCTTTTAAACAAGCTCCAGATCGCACAGTGTGCAATGGAGAGGATTATTCTTGGTATTTCTCTGCGAGATAGAATCAGAAATGATGGGATCCGCAGACGAACGAAGTTTGCCGACATAGCCCAACGGATTTGCAAGCTGAAGTGGCAGTGGGTAGGGCACATAGCTCGTAGAACTGACGGCCGATGGAGCAGAAAGGTTCTCGAGTAGAGACCAAGTACCGGCAAGTGCAGCGTCGGACGGCTGTCAACAAGATGGACAGACGACTTGAGGAAAGTCGCTGGAAGCCGTTGGATGGAGGCTGCTTTAAACTGGTCACTCTGGAGATCGATGGGGCAGGCCTCCGGTCAGCAGTGCACAACCAATGGCTGATATGATAATGTATGTTTCAATACGTGAATTGATTGAAGGTTTCTATATTTTAATTTAAAAAAAAATACATGCAGAAATTGAATGCTTACCTAAAGGAGAATTTTTTTTATTTTCCTTTTTGCTCATTGTCGCTTTTGTGGGGGCACGCGGGGCACGCAGTGCCCCCACAGGAAATTTCGAATTAAAAAAATCTATTTTAGGAACCTTTTTTTAATAAGTCAAAAACTGTCGGTAGTCTTTTTAACACAAAGTGATCATATTTTGTACATACAAAAAAATTATTTACAAAGAACGAGCAAATCATGTCACTGCCAAGCAGCCTTGTCATTTAAAAAATGAATTAGAAGCTAGGTTAGTAGTAGTAGGAAAATATCTACACAAAGAAAGTGAATTTCATTCTGAGGCCGTGAAAACTCTGGAAGAAGCTGAAAATAAAACCATAGAAACTATCGTTTTGAAAAATATATCGACTAGTAAGTCTATAACATGTAAAATATCTCGTACGTTTTATAAAATTGTGTCGGCGAATCAATCATTCAATTCAATGGAATCAGAAATCAGAATCAGAACAAGAACTAAACGGTCTCTGTATGGGTCGTATACTTCATTCAACAAATGCATGCTTCAATATTATCGATCATATTACTCAAGAAATGCAAAAAAAAATCTTTTTTTCTAAATCATAAAATCAGTAAGTAAAATTTCCATACTAATTGACGAGTTAACAACGATCAGCAATATATTATCTCTGATTATTTTTGTGCGAATTTGTTTACCTAACCAGGAGATGAATTTCCCCGTGAACTTATTTTTGGATCTAGTCGAGTCTAGGAAGGTGTTAAAGCAGCTATCAGCTATGGAATGAGCAAGCAGTATCTTAAAGATCATTTAATTTATTTTTCCTGTGATGGTGCTGCTGTTGCTATTCTTGGTAGATCGAATGAAGTTGCGAAACTCATGCGAGATGAATTTCCATCCATAATAGTGTGGCACTGCGCTAATCATCGTTTGGAACAAGCAGTAAATGAAATGGTCAAGTGTATCGGGGAAATTAATGAATTCGAGGGATTTATATGCGTTATATCACGCGTCCCCGAAAAATTCCAGAGATTTATTTATAAACTTGTGCCCATCTGTTAGAGAAAGATCTTTTTAAAATATGACGAATTTTAAGTACAAGCTTCTATTTTTCGTTCGGTTTCAGCTACATGGAACAGTTATGTTGTATTAGTTTAACATTTCAACAATGTCAGTTCACATTCAGCGGGTTTTTGAAGAAAATCACTAGCACGGCGTTTGTCCTAGATTTGGCGTTAATGTGCGATACTTTTCAAGAGCTAAGTGAGCTGAGTTTAGATTTGCAAAATCGTGATATAAGCCTAATGAGATATGATATAAGCCTAATAATCAGAAAATTTAAAATGTGGTTCAAATAATTGGACGAAGAATAACAGAACCTACCGGTACCTACTATAAAAAGGCTTTGGAAGAGGTAAATAACTTTCATTTTTTTGGAGTGGAGGTACACAACGAAAGCGGAAGAAATATACAGAAACCCATAGATCCAGAGACGTTTTATTCTCAATTGGCAGGAGCTTCTATAAAAGATCGTTTACTAGAATCTAGTAATATCGTTCAAGCTGTTATTAGACGTGTTCATGTTCTCATACCCGAAAAATGGCTAAATGAAGTCATAACGATTGGAGAAAAAGAAATTCGAGAATTAACGTGCCCCCAAAAGAGAAGTTACAAAAAAAGGCCTGCTTATTTCTCTTATATAACATAATTCTGTCTTGTTATAAATATATTTATTTATTTTTTAATATCATAAGTTATCATTAAATCATTAAATGATACGCAAAAAATCATTATATGTTGTTTCCTATTTTATGTGAATTTTGAAAAATGCGCAATAACTTAGCGGAAGTTTTTCTTTCCTCGTTTATTTGTCAAACCGACTCTAATAATATTTGGCGCTTCCTTTAAAATTTACCCTGATGCTAATGTGGTGCCTAATTTAATGCGTTTCGACGGACACTTTTTCATATACACAGATGATTCTCCTTACATCGACCCTTCATAGTTGAAATAGGCAAACTCTCAACTATATAAGGTTAAATTATATTATAGACAACCGGTAACGGGACTTCGTTCGCAACTAAATACGTGTTTTGATTTCTATCCGACCGTGAACCGGATTGAATTTCGGGATAAAAGTACACAATATCTTAACTCGTAGTATGAATCCAAATTATAGCAAGTTTTAATCAAATCCATTCAGTAGTTTCTGCGTGAAGCGCAGCCAAAATATAAACAGACAGACATATAGACACAAATGAAACAGAATATACAGTTTTGGCTATAATATCGATTTTAGAGAGCCCTCCAAAAGAAATTCTCAAAGTATTTTCAATGTATAGAATTGGGCCTGTTACTGTGTTGTTGTAAGATATAGTCTGCTGAAGATACCATAGGTAAACAAAAATAATTATGTATCGAGTGTAGGTCAGTAATCGATACCTGGCACGTTAACAGCACTCACTCAAAAATAAAATACCACTACAAAAAACATCGCTCATCGCCATCATCACTATATATCGTAAAAGTAATCAAACATCAATCAAGAGTTATCTATGTAGCCTCTTATGTGTGTAGAAGGGCTGGAGCTTAATCCGATACGCTGCTCTTACTCTACTGCGAGTTGATGGATTATTTCCTATCATGAGTAACGGTCACTATCAGATGTCCACGATAACAACTGAGATCGACGGCTTTACCATGGGCGCCGGCAGGAGGGTGCCAGGGGGTGCACTTGCACCCGTTGGGAATCTCGGGATCAACAGGAATTATTGAAATAAAAACCGTCTGTTGGAAATCATTTTTTTATTCACAATAATTAGTAGGCAGTAATTACACACTTCTCATTTAAAAAGCAACTGCAGCCGGCGGAGTTTTTGACCGAACTTATAAATAACGGCAAAGAGAAAGATTGTAGGAAAACTAAAATCTGCACCACCTGGAAATTATTTCTGCCGGCGCCCATGGGCTTTTCGTTCTCTCCAAGGAACAGTGGAGAGACCCATAAGGACATACACCCAGGCCAGAAACAAATTTGTATTTGTACTAATATTTGTTTCCGGTTCGAGTGTATGTCTTCTAATCAGGGTATAATATGTTTCAACTCACAGGCATGATCGGCTATAGAATGCATTTATTAAATGTCACAAGGAAAATACTTTTTTCACTTGTAATTATAGATACGCATGCATACTTGGAGTCACACGGCAACCGCCGTATTAATAAAGACTAACATGAGCTTATTATTTTTTTCTTTCTTACTTTCTGTTTGCAAAAAAATATTTCGAACTATATTTATCAATTACTTTATAAAAACTGGCGGGATTGTAATGAGAAATAAAAAGAGGAGTGGTCACGGAGAAGAATGTAAATAAGGGAATATAAATAAGGGGAGGGTAAATAATTGTAAAAAAGGGGCAAGTAGTATGGGTTGATCGTCGTGTCACTTACATGTTCGGGTGCGTCTTTTTCCTGTGCGATGCGGTACATTCTTCTGTTGATATCTTCAATGAACGTCAGAACTGCATCGGGGTCTTGTGGAGCACCGTGATCAGGCCAACTCTGAAAAAAATATATTTATAAAAATATGTGATTAACAAAATCAAGTACAAGTAGTTCTTCTTCTCTTAACGCGAATAGTTTTTCTTAGAATTTGAAAATAATTTAAAGACAGTCTTTTTTGAAAACTTAGCTGTAGGTACTAGTCCCGATTTAAATTTTATTCACAGGAAATTTTACCGTGTATTGATACTGGTAGATGGTCTTGCAAGTGTTCTTGTCACTGACATCGAACTCCCTGAGGAGAAAATCCTCGTAACATGTCTCCGATATCGACTTCACCGTCAATTCGTCGTAACACTCCTCTTGTCCGGACAGTGGCCAGTAACGTTGACATTTGTTCTAAAAAGAGAATTAATATATAGTATTTTACCTTATGCATAATATCATTTCAAATTATTGAAATGTTCGTCAAATCAATAATAGAGAAGTTGCATTATTATTTTTTTTTATTATTTTTTTTTTTTATGTAAAAAATAAACCATTTTTGTTTGGTCGTGACGTCATTATATCCGTTGAGGCTATGAACCAATCACAATCATACTATACTTTTGTATTTTCTATATTCGGAGCAACATGTATCATAACAAAATAGTCAAATATAACAATATTTTTTAACGTCAATTAAATAATTTCAAAATATAATTTACCTATACTTGAGCCAAATTCGATGTGGAATTTATGTAAACAAACCAAATGTCATCGTGTATAGGGTTTTCACACTTTTAGTAATGAAAAATTATAATTTATCACCAATTTCCTAGTTATACATTAATAATTTTACTTTAACATTGTTTCCTAGAACTTAATTTAACCGCCAAATACGTAATATACAAGAAAATTTGCTTATAACAAAAATTATCATATTTGTAATTACTAATATACATCTAACAACCCTAAATTTTTGCACTGACAGGATAATTTCACAGATAAGCAACATTTGGTCTTTTTTTGATCAGTCCTTATATTGTTAACGGTAAATTGTTATCGATTTTTATGCACAATTTCAAATATTATAATTATTATGTTTATTCAACGTAAGTAAAGTAAAATAAATAATAAAAGAGAATGAGTGTCTGAACATAGAGTTTTAATCATATTAAATCAATTTTAAAACAAATTTTGTGTTATTTTGAATGCTATTTAGGGTTAGTGTAGCTATTTTTAATATAGACATATACATATTTATGAAAATATTTAGAAATCATTCTGTGGGAAATTAGTATACCCACGTTAACAAGTAAATTTTACACATAATTATAGATAATATATAAATATATCTAACTTTCTGACTTATGTATTTCAAGTTTTATGTAGCTTGTACTTCTATGTAAAAATATTAAAAAATATAATTATTATAATTATTTTCCGATAGGCTGTAAACATCTGCCTATGGTTGGTTGCTAAGTAACGATTTGTTGGTAAACATTCCATATCGAATTTGGCTTAAGTATAGAATGCAATGAATTTTTATTTTATTTTTATTTTGACAACGTAAATATTATTAGTGTTTATCATTTCACCATGCGGTGGCGTTACTAAAGCGATATAATGACGTCACTGGCGTTCAAATTTACATTTTAGAAAAATCATTTTTAATTGTAAAATTACATGAAAATTCAATTGTAAAAAAATATATATTTTTCTTAACAATTTTTAGTAAACTTGCAAAAAAAATAATAATTAAAAAACATGCAACTTCTCTATTAAGTTCCCATCCATAGAATTAAAGGAGTTACTCTCATATACCTACATACAGCAGTAAAGGAGCTACCTATTTGTAACTTTCAAAAGCAACTTCTATTAAAAACAGTGTATTTTTTTTTTTGATTAAAAGTCTATACCGGATTTTATCGCGTTTATTTAAAACTTTATAGTTTTACAATATTTTAAATTATTTCCCGACGTTTCGGACCCTTTACAGCGTCCATGATCTCGGGGGACTGAGGTGGTGGGTGTCCGAATAATGAATCTTTCATTATTCGGACACCCACCACCTCAGTTCCCCGAGATCATGGACGCTGTAAAGGGTCCGAAACGTCGGGAAATAATTAAATTTAATTAAAAATCGTTGAACTATAAAGTTTTAAAACAAATAAAAGCGATAAAATCCGATTTAGACTTTTAATTAAATGAGTAAATATTATATATTTATGAATAAAAAACCTTAACGACAATTTTTAGAATAAAATATAAATGTTTGAGAGAAACCCCTTTATACGAGTAATTTAATCATTTCTAGGCAAAGACCTCGCATAATAAAAAAAGAAAATATATATATATATATATATATATGTATTATATATAAGTATAATATTATAATAATCAAATTTTTGAACCTGTACTAATGCGTCAACCTTACGCCCTCGAACATGTATTTATTAATCAGAAGGTGACTAATGACAATAAAACAACTATGCGTGCGTAAATAATTTAAAATATTGTAAAACTATAAAGTTTTAAATAAACGCGATAAAATCCGGTATAGACTTTTAATCAAATGAGTAAAATTCGCGTAAATATAAGAGAAAAACAGTGTAATTCTAAAAATGATTTATTTAAAACACTGACTTAATTTTGGTTACTAAGAAGTAAAATTAACGTAATCATCTACTACTTATGTCGTTACATATTCATATTTTTCACTTATTTAAGGTAAATTAAATTTTGTGGCAATATTATTATGAATTTTTTTTATTCTATAATGTAATTATGTTCGAAAAAGGTAAAATATCAAAAAATTATATTAAAGACCTTTTTAATTGATATTGTTTTTTTTTTCATAAAATATATCGATGTACCACTTATACGAGTAACAATGTTTTCTTACTACCTTGCCCTTTTCAACCTCATTAGTGATCATGGCTATAACTCTGACGTCTTCTTGCCACAACATGCGCCAGAAGTCATTCGTAGTGTTCGAGAGACAGCCTTGTGTCGCGATATATAGTTTATCTTTCACTAAAACATAAAATATAAATATCAACTCAGCTACTTTATTATAAATTGGCAAACAGTGTGAAATATTGTACTTTGTAACACATTCATAACATATCAGTGACTTACATAAATTTCTACATAAATTGCCATTAATTTTGTCCATTTTGATGCACCTTTTGACCTCTCTTAACGCATCGTCTGATAAAGATTTTGTAACCAATGGTACTGTCTTTTTGGTGTCACTTCGGATGATTAAAGCTAAAAATTAAAAATAAAGTGTTGTAAGGAAAATTTCAATATTAACTTACTGTAATTATAATGACAATAAGCATCATTGTCTTAAATTTGTATTATTATTATTTTGTATATTATATGAAATATATGTATATATGTAAGCGCAAAAAAAAAAACATTTTTATTTTTTACCTAATAAATTATAAGATATGTACTGTTTAAATATTTGTAAAGACTTATCAGAATTATTGTAATGAATCCAAATTTTACAAACGTAAATATACGTGGATGTAGGTACCATTAGTAATCGTTCAACTTTAAACAATGGCATCACAAAACCGAGCTTTTAATATTAATATGATCCAATACAAACAAATTAGTATGTGAGCGAATAATCGAAGTGCCCGCAAACAATTCCGATTTTTGTATTCAATGGAGCATTCTGTCTCATTATTATGTCATTAATGTACATCTGATGTGTGGACAATGAAGGTAATTTTCCTTGTTTCTATATTTTACGATGTGCATTACGCCGAAACAGGATCTGTAGCCGTGAACTTGGCATAAAACTATAATCACCTACAAGTCCTTGGCTTCAGGTTATGTAGCGTGTCATTGTTTAACTGCTTCTCGGAATATTCTGACTCAATTACGTGAGTTTGCTATAGTCGGTATCGAGACGACCAATTTTTTATTTGGACTTAAGTTAATTAACTTTTTTTTAAATGCTATCAGACTTTTCTACTTTAAATCGAATTAGACCTGAAAGTTGCAAACAAGACTAGGAACAATTATAGTAATAATAAAATTACATACAATTAACACTGTTAAGGCTTTCATTGGAAGACTGCACAGAACTGCTCGAGTCACCCATCCGAGGGGAACGAATGTAGTTTGCATTAATGTAGTCTGATTGATGCTCATTAGACTTGCGTAATATCACACGGGTCTGGTCATCTGCAATCAAACAACTGTATTGTAACAGCCTATAAATGTCCCACTGCCGGGCATGTTAATAAGTAAAAGTTAATAAGGAGAAGGATTATTTCACCACGCTGGATCCATGGTTTGTTGAATATACATGTTTTATTTATAATTTACTTTTGAAGCACGCGGGATTTCGTACGATCTCTTCCTTTACCACCGAGCATAAGCTTAGATGACTTTTATTAACAAATTTAGTAGTATACGAGTATGAAAATGCGGCGGTGCTTGCTCGAACTTAAATCCCTGACCGTCTTGTATAGACATTCATGTTTTATCTACTAGGATATTTCTGATTTATTTTTTACTAGCGGCCCGCCCCGGCTTCGCACGGGTATTTAACTAAAATTTTAAAAATTATAAATTTATATTTTTTTATCACCTACATGCGCCATCTATCGTATAATAGTAGAATATCGTTTTTTATATTTAGTGATATTTAACATAATAGTACCTATATTAATTGAAAATGATGTTTATCTAAAATATTAAAACCATTTCTATTCCTATCCGACATATTTAGTAAACTTTTAAGTTTAGCAAAATAATAACTCAAAAATAAGTTTTGTGAGTTTTTAAGATTCCTTAGACCAAGATGGCGTTGGCGGCGTAGGTACCTATTTCTATTTTCTTAAATATTTATTTTTAAATTTAATTACAATGAAACAAAAACTAAATTATACTGGGAGTTATGTCTAATTTTTATGTATTAAAGTTATTTACATTGGTTTTGTACTTTTTACGTGATACGTGAACAAAGAAAAACACGATAAGAGATGGCGCTGATACGAAAAAAAAAGCGCTATTGAAATTTATTCTTGATGATATATAGTGTATTAATAAAACGGAGGTTTTAACAGATTTATTATTTGTATAGATTCATAGTGTATTTCACATCAAGGTTATTTCTTTATAAAAAATTTTTAAATGATGACTTTAGGCTACTTACACGGTAATATGTTTCGATATCTGTTTTTATCTGCATTATCTAGTTTCATTCCTTCATTTGTAGTAAAAACGTGCATATCGTCTACTATTTTAAGAGACTGGAATTCCCCGTCGAATCCCGTCCTTTGAGCCCTTTGAAAATCATTCATCTTCTGAAACTGAAAATAAAACAGAATTTTATATATAATTATACAGTAGAATCCCGATTATCCGGACCTCGATTATCGTTAGTTATTGTTTCATTTTCTTTGATAGCATTCAACTGAAAGACAGTTATGTATGCACCCCAGCCCTCCGTCTTAAATTACTATGTGACTGTTCCGCTGACTTAGCATTGCCACCGGGCAGTTCATAGAATAAAGTGCAAAGACAAAACATAGATATTAATATTAGTTCTTGAATTGGTTTTACGAAGATATGAATGTATATGTACACTTTTTATTTTAATTTTCGACCAAAAATATAACAGACTCCAAATCGGCTACTTCCATTAATTATTTCAACCAAAATTTTTAATTACATAGGTATTATGTAATTCATTATCTATCATTATTGCTCGTTTTTTATATATCGTATTATCTAAACGACGCGTGTAAAACCCATTACATAATAAAAAAGTAATAAAATTTAAATATTGGTGGATTTGCTTTGAAATCGATTATCCGGATTTTCGATTATACGGAATACCCCTAGTTTTATTTGATCCGGATAATCGGGATTCTACTGTAATTAATTTGAATGTTTTTATGATAAAATGGAACTTTTTTTTGTTATTTTTGTCCGCATAGTTTTCTTCTATTCTACCCACCTGGCCTTTGTGTTCAATGCCGTTTGCGCGCAATCGTGTGCCGCTGACTGGTTGTAGGAGCCGTAGAACATCACCAGAGGTCTCTATAATGGGATACGATCGGAAATGTTCGATCAGCCCCACCAAGTCGTCGAATTGTTCGCCACTACCCACGTCGTATTTGTTGTCCTGAAAGCAAAATTTAAAAATATTTAAGAATGAATCAAAACGTATAAAATGAATCATCTTACAGTAAGCTTGTTATAATTTAATTTGAATCACAATGATTTTTTAAAGATTTAGTACCTACGAGAATTTCATTTCATAACAATAAAATTGCCAATAGTTTAAATAGAATACAAGATACGTGTACCTACCATGTTGCGTATATTAATTACAATACGTTATTGTGAAACGTTCTCACATAAAAGGAAAAAAATCTGTTGTATTCTATCTCATAAACTATTTTATAGTATTAGTCTATTATTATGAAAATATAAACAGAGGTTGAAAGGAATCGCTGGTATTGTTGTCGTCGCACCGGTGGTGGAGACTGGAGACTTAAGCAGTATTTAGATATTATTTATTTACTATTCTACACTACTTTACAGTTGTTTATCATTAAAAATACGCTTTAAAATCCAGATCTGTTATTGTTACTGTCGTATACAAATCATAATGGTAAATCATTTGTGGATCACTGTCACCGTACTGGAAGTTTTCGTCAACCATTTTGATTCAATTGCAAGAGCTGGCTTGGTATTAATAAAGGCACAACGCACAGTTTTTTCGTCGATATAATTCTTATATTAAAAGATAAAGATTAATAAAAATTTAGTCTAGTTAATATTTCAGTAACTTGATAACTTTTTAATTTCGTATGAATTATCCACAGACGATTAATAAAAAATTTCTTACATTTCCATTCAATATACTCGAATACATATTTTACAATCATCGTAACAGATTGATTATAAACGCAATACAAATCGTTTGCTTATAATTGCGTGGTAAAACATATTTACTGTATTAATAAATAATAATGATTGTTCAGCTTATGCACCTTTTACATTATTTATTAAGTGCACATCAAGTTATGCAAGAGGGGACAACCGGACAGTCGTTTCGCCTGGTGGTAAGTCAAAGCGACATCCATTGACACCCGCTACATCAAAGGATTAACTGGTGCGTTGCCAGCCTTTCAAATATGAGTATGCTCTTTTCTTAAAGGTCCCTAAGTCGTATCAGTTCGGAAATACCGTAGGTGGTAGCTGGCTCCATATAGTGGTCGTACAAGACAGGAAATGCCGTAAATATCGAGTTGTTGTAGATTTCTGGACATCGAGGTGATGTAGGTGAAATTTGGAATTTTGACGCGATGTCCGGTGGTGGAATTCTGCTGCAGGTATTAATCCGAACAATTCCGCAGAACATTCCCCGTGATAGATGCGGTAGAAGATACAGAGTAATCCGACATCTCTACACAGCGCTAAAGAATCAAGCCGATTGAAGAGAACCTTATCGTCGACGATTCGAGTCGCCCGGCGTTGAATACGGTCAAATCGAAGAAGCATAGGTGAGAGCAGTATTCCATGTGAGGTAAAAATTGCGCCTTGTATAATTGTAGTCGATGAGAGTGCATGAAATACTGCTTCGCCCTATTGAGCACGCTAAGTTTCTTAGAGGCTAGTTTAGCCTTTCCTTCCAAATGACCACGAACTTGCACATTGCTCGATGTGTCGACGCCAAGTATTCCAATACTGACTGAGGCGGTTACGGGAGTGTCTTCGAATTACAGAGGAACGACGAAGAGTGATATTTTTAACGGTAAACGCGCAAACATGTTTCTTTTTGGGGTTAAATTGGACTAGATTAAGTCGCCTCCATAGCAAGACTTTGGTCAAAAGAGACTCGATTTCAGACACAAGTTTGTTCCAACACTCATCGACTTGTTCCCGAGAAATATTAAAACGGCCTATGTATGTGGCCCGAACTCCACCATCATCCAGCGGAGATGTGCGGTAATGTGCTTTGAACAACGAATAGAATTTCGTTCAGTGAAGTATCCACTGAAGTGGAGGGGAGACGAGGTGTGTGAATAACGAAATTCTATTGGTTGTTTAAACACATTTTCGCGCCACTCGTCTCGTCTCCGCTTTGGTTGAGTCACGGCCTAAGGCATCTCCGGTCCTGTCTTCGCATAACAATGAATGTCACTAGTTTGCAACATGTCATTTATATGCAGAAGAAACAAGGAGGAGTAGTAGTTAATTTTAGAAATAAATTTTTGTTCAGAACCGACACTCATGATAAGCCACAGGGCTCCACCTTTTGTTGACATTCCGTGTCACTGCCGTACGACTGTGGAATAGATTATATGAAGAGATCAGCCAAACGCCCCCTAAGAATTCCTTCCAATCTCCATAAAAAAATATCTTCTTAATCAGGAGAATAATGGTCGCAATGGCAGAGTTAGAGTAACAATATATTATTTTATTACTTTTTATATTTGATTTCATTTTATATTATATTATTTTGTATTATATATAAAACTAGCGGCCCGCCCCGGCTTCGCACGGGTATTTAACTAAAATTTCGAAAAATATAAATTTATATTTTTTATCACCTACACCTGCGCGCAACTTCGTCCGCGTAGAAGTCGAAAATGGTTATAATAGGATTTTTATTTGTTTTTTTTTACTTTATTAATTTTGTTATAACATATAAATTGTTATGTAAAAATATTTGAATACTTATAAAATATAATAAATTTTTACTATAGAGTAGCAATTTAAAGTTAATTAAACATTAAAATAAAAATGAAATTGGTTATGTTTTAAGTTGAAGAAGCTCTGCTTTTGATCTGGAGAAAGTTACACGGGGGTATTATCTTCTTACAACGAAATCGAAATACTACACCTTCCGTAGTATTTCTTTATAAACAATATTTTTTGTTTTTCGTTCGGAGTGC
This sequence comes from Euphydryas editha, assembly GCA_036937285.1. Lineage (NCBI taxonomy): Eukaryota > Metazoa > Arthropoda > Insecta > Lepidoptera > Nymphalidae > Euphydryas > Euphydryas editha. The sequence continues at coordinate 4,844,520 of JAUPFZ010000005.1, forward strand.
TAGAATTACCAGGCTATTCTGGAATATGCCACATACAACTGACTGAGAGAAGCAGTTTTCGCTTAAGTATACTCCCGCTACAGTAAGAGTTTGACCTTAAGCTTTGTTTATGGTAAATACATACTCATACACACTCACTCATACATTATATTATTATATGGTTCCCGGGAACCACCATTTCCTTTTTTAAGCAACAGGTCTGAGAACTCTCCGGCAGTAACATCTCCCTTAGATGGACTCTTATATTTATGGTAAGGCTCAGTTTCGTCACTGCAGGCCACAAATGCTCCTGTACTGTAGTATATTGTATCATCCTATAAATAACCCACTGCTGAGCGAAGGCCTTTTTTCCATATAGAAGAAGCCTTGGAGCTTAATCCACCACGCTGCTCCACTGCGGGTTAGCGGATAATATCCCTACTATAAGTAAAAATTATTATAAGGCATCCATGATAACAAACGGGACCGACGACTTTGCGTACTATCCGGGGCATGGTGGGGAAACCCACTATACACGCAGACCTGCTGCGTGTATAGTGGGTTTCAAAATAAAACAAAACAAACAAAATTTGGCACAAATACAAATATCTGCGTCGAGCGGGAATCGAACACACGACCACCGCCATTGAGGCGAGGCGTTAAGGTAACTACTTGCACCACTACACCAGAACGGTTATCAATGCTTCGTTCGTTGTATCGTATGTATAATTACACCACAAGTCAATACGATTTTGTCTCTTAGATTTGAATAACACCGCAAGTAATTATTTTTTTAAATTTTAATTGACTTGGCACAGTTGGTAGTGACTCTGCTTTCTGCTCCAGGATCGTGGGTTCGATTCCCGGCTCAAGTCTGGGTATAATATCTATTTTTTTCTTTATGAATATTTATATGTATATTTATAAAAAATGTATATCAGTCGGCTATTACCGAAAACACAGGCATTAAGTTGCCTACCTTAGGAACAGACGATCGTGTGTGTATATCAAACATATATTTATATTTAATAATAGTCCAAAACAGCTTTTATGTCTTCCTTCTTAGTTTTAGTGTAAAATAAAGTTAAATGGGTACGTGATTCATAAGATTTTTTTCTGATCTTGTTCCAACATTAGTCCGTGGTGCCAATCTGAACTCATTGGGTTGTTAATGCCGTATAATTCAAAAATGTTTCCAAGTTCACTTCGGTGTCTTCTATATCAGTATCATTGTGAACTACAGATGCGTTGCTGATGAGTCATTTAGTTTAAAACCCTTGACTTAACACAACACCAACATTGAAGTAAAAATATTATATTAGACACTATTTTACAATAAATCAATCACACGGTATATTTACAACTCAATTTTGTTACGTTTAATATAAAGTCTTGCCTGTTCCATCAGGAGCACCCAAAAAGATATCACCTACACCTGCGTCAATACTGGAAAATATATTAGACGGATTGAGTTGTCAAGCATATGTCAAAATAAAATGTAATTTAAAAAAAAGCACTAACGAGTATTTATATAAAAATAACTTTCTACCCCCTTTTAACCCCGTTAGGGAATGAATTTCGATAAAATGCGAAACACGTCTTCAGTCAATTCTGTTAAAAAATATTTATGCAAAATTTGAAGTAGATTGGACCAAGGAATCAAGTTGTCCCATACAAACTTTGCCTCCCTTTTTCATCCCCTTAGAGGTAGAATTTCGTAAAATCCGTTCTTAGCTGACGTCTAATCGGCAAAAGGAATATTCCTTGCAAATTTCAAGTTTTTAGATCTCATAGTTCCAGAGATATCGTGATGAGTGACTATATCTATAGAAAGTCTCCTATATATATATAGATAACTAGCGGCCCGCCCCGGCTTCGCACGGGTATTTAACTAAAATTTCAAAAATTATTAATTTATATTTTTTATCACCTACACCTGCGTCGATACTGGAAAATATTTTATAACAGACGGATTGGTTGTCAAACATGTGTCAAAATAAATTTTAATTTAGATCAAAATCACTATGGAGTATTTATATCAAAATAATTTTCTCCCCCCTTTTAACATCGTTAGAGGATGAATTTCGATAAAATACGAAACACGTCTTCAACCAATTCTGTTAAAGAATATTTATGCGAAATTTGAAGTAGATTGGACCAAGGAATCATGTTGTCCCATACAAACTTTGCCCCTCTTTTTCACCCCCTTAGAGGTAGAATTTCGTAAAATCCGTTCTTAGCTGACCTCTACTCGGTAAAAGGAATATTCCTACCAAATTTCAAGTCTCAGAGCCTTATAGTTTCAGAGATATCGTGATGAGTCAATGTATACGTGGAAATCTCTTATATATATATATAGATTGCAGTATAAAACGACATATTTTGTTTTTTTTATATATTTCACTATCTCATTATGCATTTAATGATTGTGTTTAAATCGGCTAAATAGTTGAAGCCCCATCCTTCACACATGGAAAGTCCCTGATATGCAGCGTAATAATTACGGACTTTAAATTCCGATTAATATTCCGAAATGTGCCTGTTCCAGTCACGAACCACCTTGAACTACTCGGTATAGACTTATCGTCCAAACTCAATTTTGGAAGCTATATCGAATCCAGGGCTAAGACTGCTTCAAAAAAACTGGGCATCCTCTCCAAGGTCCGTCACTATTTCACACCGGACCAGCTGCTAAGACTTTATACAGCTCAAGTCCGCTCCTGCATGGAGTACTGTTGCCATCTGTGGGACGGTTCCGCCCGGTATCAGCTCGAAGCCCTGGAAGCTATCGACAGGCGTGCCAGAAAACTCATTGGTGATGAGATGCTTACTTCAAGACAGCTCCAGAGCCTCGAACATCGCCGACTGGTTGCTAGTCTGTGTGTCTTCTACAGGTTACATTTCGGTGAGTGTGCGCAGGAATTGTATCAATTAATTCCCCCAGCACCATTCCACCATCGGACAACTCGACGAGGGCAGGGGTTCCATCCATACGTGGTCGACATTCCTCCGGTTCGTACCTCGCGGTTCGCATCATCTTTCATTATTAGAACTGCAAAGGAATGGAATTCTCTTCCTGCGTCACTGTTTCCCGATGCGTACAACCTAGGGATTTTTAAGGCAAGAGTGAACAGGCATTATTTGAGTTTGCGTGCTTCACCTTAGACCTCATCATTGTTTACCATCAGACAAGATTGAGGTCAAACGCACTCAAATCTCCAAAAAAAAAAAAAAAAAACCTATTTAGTCACTTGACTTATGTTTCCAACATGTAAAGTCAAAAATCGTTCCGAGCATTTCGTTGATTACTGGTATTTTGTCTCTTTCTTACGAGTTGCCTTTTGAATCGATGGTAGAAAGAGATGCAATCTCTATCGTAGGAACGTTTTTTTAGTGCACGTGCACATTCCAGTTTTTATAAATTCCTTGGGTAAAACTTACCATTGTGACAAGTCTGGGAAACAATTACACTAGTAATAATTTAAACGTCAATAGATAAAAAATGTAAAATGTAATTTCTTATTCCTACGTTTCTATTGTGTTATATAAGTTTTGATATAAGATTTGACTTTTAACCAAAGTTTTACTTCTACGATGACGAATTATTATGTTAATGTATATTAAAATTTAGTAAGTACAATTCGTTCGTATCTTCAAAATAAAGTTTAAAAATAAAAATAAAAGCCATTAGTAATCATGAAAGAAATATAAATATACTTATACTTATATTCTCCTGCAAATGATGTTTAAATATAAAACGTCCTATGACATAATAGGATTAGGACGTATTCATAATTTTATGATTTTAAAATATGAATAAACCTTAATCCTAATTAGGAAGACTACTAAGACTCTGGCTTGGCCGACTGTCCGTCCGTCCGTCTATTTGAAACAGGGATATCATTAATTTCAATATCTTTTGAATCGTAGTAGATATATAATTGAAATTTTCACAAAATATTTATGTAAAAACGAATATATACATTTAAAAAAAATTATACACTAGACGAAAAAAGACTTGTTTTACAATTTTCTAAAAACGTTCGCGTTGGCCGACTCACACTTAGCCCGTTTTCAGTTTTAGTTTATTATAGTAATTACTTTCATACTTTTTTAAAGCAGTTTTTTCATTAAATAAAAATATTTTTTCATTGTATTGAAGTTGAAATAACCTATATAAGTGACGGTTAGAATGCTTTTATTTGTATTTTATCGAAATCTATGCACATAATCAATATGTTGTTTTTTGTTTCGGATACAAACATAAGGTATGACATATATTCAGCTTTTTTAATATGACTATCTATTTGGAAATTTTCCCGTGATTTTTTTCAAACTTTATTTAAATGTTAGCGTTTTGTAAATGTTTAAAACAATAACCAATAAGTAACTTTTAAATCATATAAAGCATTAATATTCTATATCCGCTTAGGGTTAAAAGTTTTTAAATGTAATGTCTATATAACTGTATATATTATATAAGTAATAAGTTTTTCTTAGTTTCCGTGTAAAATACGTAATTATCTTACCTTAAATAATATTTTATAGACACAATGTGGTCAGTTTTATATTTACTGTATACGAGCACTATTAACGATTGAGAAACAACACTTGCGCAGATGCAAACTGCATTTCCTATGTTCACGTGCTCGGTTGACCAATAGCTCGCACGTTTAACCTTCACTGCCGATATGATCTCCTAGTACATTTGTGCGATATTATACACTGCATATATATCAAAACCAACGTCACATTCAATAACTGGAATGAAGTTAGGTCATACAGAATGCACAAATGACCTATTTGTGCATGCAGTCTAGGCTTTCCGCGCATGCCCTGTTTTAAAATAACATCTCCGCAGTGTCTGGACGCCTGGTAAAATTCGTTGCACTATGTGGCAACGTAGCACGAGCGAGATTGCACGTGTTATGGCTGATATTAAACAGTTACTTTAAAACTTAATGTTAGAGAGATTATAGAAGTAAACAATATACAAACATTTTACAAAATAAGTTTTATTAACCATATATTTAATTCAATATAATAAGCGGATTAGATTGTTTCAATTTATTAACAGAATAACTTCTGTTTTTTATATTTACAATTTTATCACATCTATTGGCAATCGTTTTTGGTGCATTTATTTAGGAATTTTAATACAAAATTTTGTTGAATATTTTAATAAATATTTAATAATTTTAAACGAAACGGTTAGAATTTATATGGACGTCTATAAATTAATACGCAACTAAATAATTATAAATTCAGATACAAAATGTGCTTTATTCACGTAGTTCAAATTTTAGAAGAACTTTTAATCAACTTCATTGCCAACCACTCGTTCTTACAGTTTCAACCGCGTTTGGTTCAAATATTGATAAAATTAGCTGAAATTTATAGTTGCCTTTGCGCTCTTACACAGTCACAGCATCCGCAACAGCAGCATCAACATCAGGGTGTTTTGTATCCTATGCTACTTCTGGATAATGTAGCTTTCTAATAATAACGGTTATAGAATTACTAACAAAAATAAAATAAAATAAAACAATTAAGCATGTGATAAGATAAAAAATAATCACAGTTCGATTTTAATATAATAACAAAAAAGAGACACACATTAGCCCGAGATTATTTAACATAATTTTTTTTTTCAAACTGTTATTCTATACGCCTTAATGTCAGAAAGTGACTAATTTAAAATCATTTGAATTTTATAAGTAAAACTGAATGCTTTGGACGACGAAAATGCAACGGAAATAAGTTACGGCGATGACGCGTTTATATACAATTCGATTTTTAAATATTTAAAGTAAGAATAATGATAATTAAATTAATGAACGTAATTACTCGTATTTTGTACGAGTATAATGCTCGATATTAATAAGTGTATTATATACTCGTATTACTGTTGTTATATTATCAATATATTATTTTTTAAATTATGATATGACTTATTTATTTTTAACTTTATCGGTTAAATAATATAGTGCGATTAAATAATATAGTTAAATAATATAGTAACAATGTGCTATTAACAACTTATATAAGTACATGTGTGGTATTTAAGATCCTCCAATCTGCGTTATTGTTTTTCATTCACAAGCTGAACGCTTAGCCTTAGGCCGATCGTGCCTCTCTATATCGCTTGTTCCGCGCTCTCGCTCGCGAAACGTGACAATAGTTCGTGCAGTACAGCCGGCATTCATCGATTAACAAGGTGTTATCACGTCAAAAAGGGACTAGTTTATACTTAGTTCATATTGTACATAAAAATGTATGAAGTTACAAATAATATCTACTGTGTAATTTTTACTGGATTTTTTTATTTACTTCACATTGCATAATGCATTTGATGAATTGTTCGACTATTATGTTTCAACTTGAAGAGCCTACCTACTTATGATTTTACCTTTCTTCTTCATAAGTACATATGTATAATAGTGTCGTAAATTTTTTTACAAAACTCAATAGACGATTACAACCTTTAATTCATTAATTATAAAGCGTACTCATTTTACTTGCTTAAATAAATAAGTAAATAACTTTAAGATAAAATATTAATATATAACTTTTTGAACTAAAAGTTTAAGCCAAACCGCAGACAGAGTGACAAAAATTACATAAAAACTATAATTAATCATTTTCAACTACTGTCTTTTTAAAAGAAAATTAAATAATCTACGATACTGTTAATTATTTATTTATTATACTTTATTACTTTATTGCTTTAACTGATATGCTCCATTATTTTTAAATATAATATTGAGAAAGAGCTAAACTTCTCATGAATTCTATTTTCCTAGTAAACTCGCTGCACGCAATCGTGCAACGTTGCAATATTTATTGATTTGTACACATTGTTATTACACCTTAGGGTCTTGGAAAAATATATTTTAAAAAACAGCGTACGGTGTTTTTTTTAGGAAGGAATTAATTCAAATCGATTTATGATGTTAACCAGTATATTTTTTTATACGGGAATTTTGTATTATGACTCGTTTTTAGCAAATTAAAAAAATCGAGCTTTACCAGTATAATCTTTAAACTTATAAGATTATGACGTAGATAACTCTATAAGTTTTGAGACAAGGAAAAACCATACAAGATATTAACAATATTTATTTTTCATTTTTTTTTTTTTGAAATAGTCTCCTTCATTCTCTATACAAAGTTCCATTCTCCTAAACCAACTATTAAAACGCCTCCGCTAGTCTTGATCCGATAGGTCCGAAATTATGACTTCGTAGGTGGCCACGGCCTCTTCGGCACACGAAAAAAAAATTCCCTTTTATTTTTTTCTTGATTATCGAGAAGAAAAGAAAACACAGGAAGATAAATCAGGACTGTACGGTGGATGGGATACCTTGGGGTTCCTCGAGAAATGCCTTTGTTCTGAGGGACGTATTTAAAATAACGTTGTCGTGATGCAGCATGACTCTCCGAATCTCAGTCTTTGGTCTCCTCTCTCGTAGAGCTTGGAAAACTTTCGGAAATGCTACTGTTGTATACCGAACCGAGTTGACAGATCTATTATTATTCAACATTATTGTTGACACATGCCCGCTGTGAGAAAAAAAAACTAGCCACAATTATTTTACCAACGTTACGAGGACTTTACAGTTTGGCTGTCTCTTATTTTCAGGATAATATTGATAAATGCACGTTTCGTCGCCTGTGATGATTTCCGAAACACGTCTTGACGTTGTTTTCAAATCGTAGACGCATTTCGCGGCACCAATCCACACGGGCCTGATTTCCCGTGTCTGAGAGCAGACGCGGGATCTATCTATAAGAAAGCATCTTCACTCCAAGATGCTGATGCAAAATAATATTAATGCTCCCCGAACTAACGTGCGTTCTATTTTTAAATTACGAGCATCTCAAAAGTTATCGAGTGACATACGTATTGTTTTATTTATTATTTGAATAAATTTCAAAATCTGACACTTGCATTAACAACATAGTTTTAACAAAATGCAAACATTTATTTAAGATACCTACAAAGCGTATTACTTCAAAATTTTGATTAAAGAAATATGTACCTAATATTTTTTATTTGTGTACCTTATGATTTTTTTTTATTTGATTTTTTTATTTGATTTATGAAAAAATATTTTATATATTTTCGAAAAATATAAATTTATTTTCATCAGAGTACTAACAATAATAACTTTCATACTTTTTATAATGAGATAAATTATCTTATAAATTATTTGTTTAGTTAAGTAACGATGTACGCGCGTGGTTCTGATAATAAATTAAAATTAATGTCAGAATAAGTATTTCTGAGAACATAATTATGTATTTATTTTAAATAACATATTTAAGAAAACTGTCTTTGACAATAAATTTCACATACCATTATTAAATTAGGTACTGTTATATTAAACCAGGTCATAAACAAAAGAGATTAAAACCTTTTTTGTCATATAGCTTTAAATACTAACAGTATCATATTATATAAATTATAAATTATACCCTATTTTTTATTTAAGCTTGAAATTTACCGTGTGATAGTGACAGAAAAGGATAGAGATACCCAAATATAAGTACATAATATTATTTAATATATTTTCCAATACTTGCATAAACAAAACCTATTGGTTTCTGCTCTCCTATTACTGCAATGCACTCAAGATTGCACTCTTACTCGTATTTAGATTATACGAATAATAAATATTTATTTCTGTTTAAAAAAAGAACGAATATTATTTTACTTCTAGAAAAAAAATAATTGAATATAATAAAAATAATATGGTTTATAATTATTACATACCATAGTGAAATTATTACTTTATATTTAGTTGACTTGTATTTTTACTAAGTTTTTAATTATCTACTTACTGTACTGTATTTAGCCTGTAAACAACCCACTGCTGAGCGAAGGCCTCTTATCCATATAGAAGAAGGGTCCAACCCTTCTTCTTAAATCCACCACGCTGCTCCATTGCGGGTTGGCGGATAACTTCTCTACCATGAGTAACGATCGTTATCAGGAGTCTATTACATCAGCCGGGACCGACGTCTTTTCTTATTCTCCGAGGTGCGTTGGGGAGACCCACAAGGACATACACCCAGACCGGAAACAAATATTGTACAAATACAAATATCCGTCCCGAGCGGGAATCGAACCTGCGACCGCCGGCGCGCGGCGCTGAGGCGACTACTCGCACCACTACACCAGAACGGTCGTCGTATATTATCTAGTAATTTTCATCAAAACACAATTCTCGAAATCAAAATACTTACTAAATAAAACGATTTTTTTATTTAGAAAATTTAAAAAAAAAACAATATCTCTTTTTTTTTCTTTATTTGTCGTGTTATATAGTTCTACTTCTTTGGTCGTCATTTGTTGCATCTAACCGAATGCAGTTGAGTACATTTTAGTACCAGGATATCAGAATTCCAAAAGCGATCAGTGTCACTTGCTTATAAACAATATACTAACCCACGCGCGCTGTTTCCGCCTGATGACGAACATAATAACTTTTCATCTATATACACATATAAATCTGTCACAAAACTTCTTTATGTACGATTTTATTAATTTAGGAACGACATTTAACCCCCGTATACGTAGAATACTGCGCAACAAACAAGGTTTTTTTTAATTTCCTTATTTTTTTAGAAATAGTTTTTTTTTTTATATTTATAAAAATATATATTTAAATAAATAAATATTTTTTATTGCAATGTAAATTAGAAATATGGTAAACAGTTGCTATATTTTTATATATTTTACATAAACGAACACATTTTCATCAATGACTGTAATACATAATATATTTAAAGTATAACAAATACATGAAATAATATATAGGTACAAAAACTATTAATACTTGAATTAATCTGAACATTCCACTGCTGGGCAAGTGCTTCTTCTCCATATAGAAGGGTTGGCGCTTAATCCACCACGCTGTTCCGCTGTGGGTTGGTAGATAAGTTAACTACAATGTAAAGTAATGATCGTGATCGGTCAGGTGTTTGTGCTAATAACCGGGACCGACAGCTTTACGTACTCCGATCGGCGATCCATTTGTGAAAACCGAATTAAAATCCTTTAAAGCCCGGTTCATATACAATTTAGAAAACGATTCGTTTTGCTTTCAAACCGTTAAATTTGAAAGGAATTGTGACAAAATATTCCCAACAAAAAACTATTCGTTTGCTGAGAGGCTTCGTTTTGGGAGGGCTGCATTAGGCGGGTTATTTTAGTGGGTGAAGGCCCCATACTACCCCGTTGTCTCCCCGGACAACGGGGTGTGCGTCCAGGTACATTTATTCCCGCCAAAAAAAAATGGGGTTGCATACAACGGATTGTGGTAAAAATGTATGGTAGGTAGAGACAATGACAATATAAGACAAAATTATGGTTGCTATATTTTCAAATGTCAAACGACTGTCGAAACTTCCGTGCGAAAAACGAACCGGTCCGTTGTGAATTGTAATTATACATTTTTACGATTGAAATATATTAATATTGTAATCCTTTAATAAAACAACATTACTGCAAATGAAGATTAACTAAAGCTATGGTCCTCTTTAATCAAATAAAATTTGGACATTGGAAATGATAGAGCGAGATAAGATTGCCATTTGTTAAACATCACCCAAAACATAATTCCCACTCGTTGCATCCATTGTTGCAACGGTGTAAATGCAAGTACTAGGCAAACAGAGCCAGTAGCGTTCCACATGCAGCATGCACTTGAATGGGAACATCAATGCAACATTAGATTTTATCGTCCCTACGGCAACGTTAAAGTAAGACAACCGAATCTAGTTTTAAACAAATATAAAGTTCGATCACTTCTTCAAATATCGCGTTATTTTAATAATTATTATAACACTCCAAAAAATCCAAGTAACAATACTGGTATCATCATCATGTCATCAGTACATAGAACGTTATTTTTCGTGAACAATTTTTTTGAGAATGAGATTGATTTAATGATTTATTCTTTCAAGTTATTAAAAATAAAAATACATTTTTATCTAAACTAGTTCAACAACTTTACAAACAGGTAACAGTTAAATAATCGAGAGACTGTTAAATATAGTAATTTAATACCTCTTTTGATGTTTGTGGGTTACACAAAAAAGTAAATAAAATTTTCCGACTACGATTCTATTGAAATGTATAAACTTTCTTCGTCCATTTATCTTCCTTAAGATGTAAAATTACAAAAAATAATTTTATTAGTCACCAGTCACTATGACATAAAGAATTCCCGATATTAGAAAGTGACAAATGAAGATGATATTATAATTAATTTGTGAGTGATTATAATTAATCGCACTATCCGTGTCGATTTGATAGTTAATTGATTTTGTCATAACGAAAACATAACTTGTTATTTTTTTAAGAAACTAAAACTCACCTTTAATAAAATAATAAATCTTTATTTATTACATTAAAAATGATCGCCATAATTTATTGTTAGCTAACTTGATTAAGTAATGTTTTACAACTATTTCCTTAACGACAGTAATCTGCATTTTAAACAGGCATTTATAAGTTAATTGCATTATAAAAATAAATTACCGATAGATGGATATAAAAACACGTGACAATGCGATGAGATTATGTATATGTGTAATGCATTTGTTAAATTGTCATTTGTCATATTATCTATATATAGTATCAAAAACGGCAGTCTCCACATTTTTCACAAAAAGAGTTATCTATACCAAAATTTCCTCTATAATCAGCTCTTCCATCGTAGTTAATAAAACATGGAGTTAAAAAATGGAGACGGCCGTTTTTGATACTATATGATTCATTATTAATCTATATATTAATACGTGAAGCAAAAACTTTTTACCCCTTTTTACGAAAATTACGCGGATGGAGAAGTATGAAATTTGGCACAGTTACACAGTTTATATAGAGAAGAAGTGCAGAATGTTAATATATTTTATAATAATGCTCAAAAAATACATTAAATTCATTTAAAAAAATACACTATGTAGGTACAATACACACACATATAATGTACATATATACACATATTTTGTTTATTGTCAAAGTCTGTTATCAACACGGTGTTAAATTAAATAAACAAAAATATAATTAATTAGGTAAATAAAATAATTATTGTAACTACCGCCCTATAACTTTGCTATCATCTGTGGATAAAATAGTGGAGAAATATATTAGTAACCTAATTTATGTATTCTACAATAAACATAATGTAATATACGAGTTCCAATATGGATTTCAAAGCGGTAAAAGCGCAGAAAGTCTTTTAAGTAATTTTACTGATGAAGTAAATAGTTATTTAGACAAAAAATATCACGTTTTCGTTTTATTTATTGACTTTTCTCGCGAATTTGACACGGTAAATCACAATAAACTAATAAGTAGACTTAACAGCTGCGGTATTCGAGGGCCAATGCTCAAATTGTATAAAAATTACCTGAATGAAAATGAATTGGAAATGACCTGAGTGATACTGTAAATGTTACAGACAGTGTTGGGCATTAGTCAATTAAAATTTCAATTGATTAATTAATTGATTAAAAAATTAATTGTGATCAAATTAATTGCAGTTAAAATTAGTTGCAATTAACTGTTAATTGTACGCTGCAATTAATTTATTTAAATTAATCTATGTTAATTGTATCTTACAATTAAATCAATCACAATTAACTTTTTAATTGTTTAAAAAAAACAATTAAAATTAACAATTATTTTTTAAATAATATTATAAATATAAATTTAAATTGCATGTCACGAATGCCTTAATTTAATTAATGTATCTGTGATTCATATTTTGATATTAATTTTGATTTTGATTTTGATCTTGATTTTAATTTTGATTATGTTTTTGATTTTGATTTTTAATTTGAATTTAATTTTGATTTTGATTTTAATTTTAACTATTACTACTAATATTACATTAAATTATGCCATTTTTCTGACTTGGACTTTTTCTTACATACATTTTCGGCTTCACTCATCATTGTTTTTCTCAAGTATTCTCATATTTTAGGTGTTTTTTTACTAACAAGCTCTTAAAATAAAAAAGGTATCTATCGAGGGACCCCCGTAAAACATAAATTAAAAGGTTACCAACTTGGGAGACTAATTTCCTCGATTTTTATTTAAGTTAAAAAAAAAAACAATGTTACACAACGCGTTATATAAACCCTCCTCCCATCCTCATAACGCATCATAACGTTTTACAAGATCCCCCCCTCCCTTCCCAAATTGCGATACGTAATACTTGAACATACCTAAACAAAAATAAACACGCGTTTAAAAGTGTTCATTAAATTTCATTATTTATGATACAAAACAGTTTTATAAGCAATTTAACATTTCTCAATTAGTAAATTAAAATATTATTTTCACTATCACCGTTATACAAAACAAAATTAATCCATATCGGCTTCTTCTTCATCACTAGACATGTCTTTAATTTCCATATCCTCCCCAGAATCTGACTCGTTTCCCAAGTTTATGATCAACCTGTCTATCACATTGTCATCAAGTTGGCAAATCTTTTCGTTTATGTTTTACGGGGAGTCCCTCGATAAATACGTTATTTTATTTTAAGAGTATATAAGTAAAAAAAAGCTTGTTAGTAGTTTATGTTTCAGCAGAGGGTGGTGTTAAAATTCAATCTTAACTATTATAAGAGTAGATTACTAAAATGTGATTGACAAATTTAAATTTAAACTAATATCTGATTCATAAAAATAACTTAAATTAACAAATTATTGAAAAAACTAAACTTAAATTAGTATGTTATTGACGAACGTTCTGGTGTAGTGGTGCGAGTAGTCGCCTTAAACCGCCCACCGGCGGTCACGGGTTCGATTCCCGTTCGAGACAGCTATTTGTATCTGTACAAATATTTTTTTCCGGTCTGGGTGTATGTCCTTGTGGGTCTCCCCACCGTGCCTCGGAAAGCACGTAAAGCCGTCGGTCCGGGTCGTTTATAGACACCTGATAATGATCGTTACTCATGGTAGGGAAATTATCCGCCAACCCGCAGTGGAGCAGCGTGGTGGATTAAACTCCAACCGTTCTTCTATGGAGATGAGGCCTTCGCTCAGCAGTGGGTTATTTACAGGCTGATACAGTACAGTACAATACAGTTATTGACATAATCAGACTTTGTTATATCTCATATTTTGCCATTATATTTAATATACGGATTTTTTTTTTACATATAATTAGTTACATATTTACTTATTTTATATATAACTTTTCATATAATAATTAGTTTTAATTGTTAGTTTTTAATCAAACACGTTAAAATAATTAATAACAAATTAATCGTTAATTATAAAACTCGATCACAATTAACAATTAATTAATTGTCAATTGCGAGTTTTCAAAATTACAACTAATTAATTGTTAATTGCGAGTTCTAACAATTACAATTAAATAATTGTTAATTGCAACAGTTGTGATTAACGATTAATTAATTGTTAATTGTTAATTGTTTTCACAATTAAATTTTGCCCAACACTGGTTACAGAAGGCACAGCCCAAGGATCTGTGTTGGGTCCGCTCCAAATTTTATCCTACGTTAATGGTATACACAAGAGCGTAAAACGTTGTATTTGTTATCAATTTGCGGACGACACTTGTTTAATTGCTGCTGATAAAAACCAATGGTCTAATGATTGCTGCATATGCTCACTATGTTATGCGTAACCATATTTTTATGATGTTGATTATGACAATGGTGACAATTATAGATTATGTCGAATTCGCCCAGTGGCGACAACTAGTATTAAAATCAATGCTTCTCAGATGTATTGTATTCTACAAGTTTATCCCTTTCATTTGATATCCATATAAGGTGGGTTATACAAAAATATGTAACCGCCATTTTGTTGCGGCGGCCATTTTGGATTAACGAGAATATTGAGTATTTGTAGTTGCATTGCCATCACCATCAGAACTAAAGGTGAATTCCAATTTGGAATGAGGGTCAAATTGCATGCAAAATTTGACCTAAACATAACTAATATAAAAATAATTATAACATAATATAGATAGATAAACACATAACTTACAAATATTGCAAGTTAATAAAAAGATTGTAAAATAGATGATAATGATATAATATAATATGCTTCATTATGTAGGCTTATTTTAGAAATATACTTAATATATGTATAGTATTAAAAATATTCTTAAACCTATCAATGCCTACTTGCTACCTATTTGAAGCGCCTAGCCATTGCTAAGAACACAAATAAAATTTTTACTTATATACGACATTGCTAACTATTTTTAACAAAAATATTCATTTCATATTTTTGAAAAGTAAATAAAAGCAATGCTTAAGTTACATTGGGTCATTCCATGTCAAATCGACAAATTTTTTACCTGACCCCCTTTGATTTCGCTGAAAATTTTCTATCTTTTTCTACCCCCCGAAAGTTATTTTTCAGAATTTTTCCAAATTTTTTTTCCCGACTCAAAAAAAGTTATGAATTTTGAAAAAAAACCGCTCTTTTATTTTTAAATTGCCAGAACTTTTTCAAAATTTGACCGTTTGGGAACTTTTTTTTTTCAAAATTTTTGTTTTTAAATGTAGTTTTCGAAAAAAAATATGAAAAAATTTTCAGAATCCCAGATATATGAAATATTTTAGTTTTTTTGAAAAAACCGTAATTTTCTCAAAGTCCGACCGTTTTTATTTTTTTTTTATTTTTTGCTCTAAAAATACTTCAACTAATTCTGCAATGATCCCCGTTAATAAAAAGATGTGACGACAATCGCTCCTAATTTTTTTTCTTGATTATAAAAAAAAAAATGTTGAATTTTTGCTGATTTTATATAACTTTGTTATGAATTTTTTTTTTTATTTCCTCGTGAAACCTCAAAAGTTGAAAAATAAAATTTTATTGGAGAATTTCAAGTGATTATCGTCCAAGAAATTGTTATTTAAAAAAAAAAAAAATCTCTCATTGACGTTATTTTTTTTACTCTTATGGACGTTTTTTTTTTGGTACTGAAATATGACAACTTCAAAAATACAATGGGTTTAAAGTTACCTCCAGTTGATACAATGTGATAATTGAAGAGCTATCGATTGTCGGTAAATAAGATATCATCTACATTTCATTTAAATAATATGGAAGTTATGTTTTCAGAATAATTACATTGCCGTTGTGTTCATCGTGTCACGTAGACTTACTATTGCTAAATAAAGTACCTATTATTTTATTATTAACTAGTATGAAAAGTCCTTTTTTTTACTTTTTTGAAAAAAATAACAATTTAATGGACGATAATCACTTGAAATTCTCCAATAAAATTTTATTTTTCAACTTTTGAGGTTTCACGAGGAAATAAAAAAAATTTCATAACAAAGTTATATAAAATCTGCAAAAATTCAACAATTTTTTTTTATAATCAAGAAAAAAAAATAGAAGCGATTGTCGTCACATCTTTTGATTAACGGGGATCATTGCAGAATTAGTCGAAGTATTTTTAGAGCAAAAAATAAAAAAAGTAAAAACGGTCGTACTTTGAGAAAATTACGGTTTTTTCAAAAAAACTAAAATATTTCATATATCTGGGATTCTGAGAATTTTTTCATATTTTTTCTCGAAAACTACATTTAAAAACAAAAATTTTGAAAAAAAAAAGTTCCCAAACGGTCAATTTTTGAAAAAGTTCTGGCAATTTAAAAATAAAAGAGCGGTTTTTTTCAAAAATTCATAACATTTTTTCAGTCGGGAAAAAAAATTTGAAAAAATTCTGAAAAATAACTTTCGGGGGGTAGATAAAGATAGAAAATTTTCAGCGAAATCAAAGGGGGTCAGGTAAAAAATTTGTCGATTTGACATGGAATGACCCATTACTTACACTATACCTACTAAGTAGGGGAGAGTTGGATAATACCGCGCGTTTGATAATTCCACGCCATAGCATATTTCAAAAACTAAACGCTAATTGCGCTATCCAGTCCTTAAAGATCACAGTCCGAGTCCTCTACCCCTCCCCGTGTACGACGCTAATTTACTCGGAGCAGCGATTAAGACACATCGTGTCTTACAAGTTTTTACTCTCGTTCCTTATAATTTCGCGGACATTTTTGACAAGAGGTAAGCTATTCTATATTTGTATTGTAACACATTGATTACTTTTATTTTAATCCTTACATATTATAGAATTAATGACTAAATTGATTTGAATACACAATTAACTTGACTGTATTATTTTGAGGTTATAAAATGAAATAGCAGAGTTTGTCAATTCCGCGCCCAGGGCGTGTACGAGTGAAGACCACGTACCGGCAAGCACAGTGTCGGACGGCCATCCACGAGATGAACAGAAGACTTGAAGAGAGTCGCCGGAAGTCGTTGTATGGAGGCTGCTTTGAACCGGAGTCGATGGGGGAGGCCTACGTTCAGCTTAGGACATCCAATGGCCGATATGGTTATGATAATTAATCTAGTCGTAAAATAATAATTATATCTAGGTATAGAAAGGAGTCTATGCTTCTTTTTCTACGAACGAGTTTATTCAACGTTGCATTTTTTTTTAATTCTAAGTTTACTGATAGAAATTCACGAAATTATTATGGGCACGGTTTTATCAGACCAGTTTGATAATACCACGCTTTCCTGTTTTTTTATTATTTTGCAATAATAAATTTTTGTTTATTTTTTGAAATATTTTGCCGTGATGTATGCGTAGCTAAATAAATTCTGTACTATTTACTGCATTTTTGAATATATAATATGTCGAACCTTCTCCGAATTATAGGTCCAAGTTCTTAGAGGCTCGGTAATATCCAACTCTCCCCTATATTTAGAAATAAGAATAATACTCAGTACGGATAAAATATACTAGACATTAAACAACTATGTAATAAATAAATTAACGCATTATTGTTATATAGCTCAATTAAGTATTGTACAAGTACATGGGATTTTTTTTGTGACAAAATGCGTAGGTAGCCAAAATTTGGAAGCAGTAATGAGCAAAAAATATATCGTCCAATGAATCGTCTCAGTTCTTTCATTACTTTGCCTTAAATGTTTATGGAGTCATCATTATTTTATACATTTATTATAATCAGCCTTACGTGGACAGTATTTTGAAATCAAATTGTAATAAAAAACTTAGGCTGACCGCACATTGTATCGTACGCGCGTTGACTTTTATATTAGAGAATCTTATATCTTTAAACGATCAATTCTTGTATATATTATATATATATATAACGTCTCCAACGATTTTCATGAAATTTAGTATGCAGGGGGCTTCGGGGGCGATAAATCGATCTAGCTAGGATTTATTTTTAGAAAATGTCTTTTTATCCCTTTTTTTACGCAATTAAAAAATATCATTAGAATACGAAGGTAAATTTCGCTGTCATTGATAAGCTTATAATTATTAGCTCGGATGGGAATCGGGCAGATTCGAAATCAGAAAACTCGGGTTCGAATCCAGGTGCCTACATACCATTTTTTTCCTTTTTTTTTCAAGTTTCTTCTTTTGTGAGAAAAACTATTAATGAGAGCTCATTTTATTTTTTATTTGAATAACCAGTTCCTATTATTTTACTATTACGTCGGTAAGATCGAAAATATTATTTACTAGCTGCTGCCCGCGACGTCGTCGTCGACGTCGTACAGCACCAAAAATACCTACGATTATACCTTTTAAAATAACATTAATTTACCCGTTTCTTCTTTACATTTCATATCTACAGAAAGTGCAGTAACAGAGGGAGACTGTCTTTTGTAAAATTGACCTTCAAAAAGTGCTTATTTTTAGCCTGCTTTGAATACTTAAATGACTTTATGGTGATTCTGCTGAATTAAGTCATAAGTTGTGACTGAAGCAAATGGAGAAAATAATGAATAAGGAATACAGAATAGGGTAAAAATACAAATTTATAGG
This sequence comes from Euphydryas editha, assembly GCA_036937285.1. Taxonomy (NCBI): domain Eukaryota; kingdom Metazoa; phylum Arthropoda; class Insecta; order Lepidoptera; family Nymphalidae; genus Euphydryas; species Euphydryas editha. Next base: position 4,863,388 of record JAUPFZ010000005.1, read on the forward strand.
ACATCTCGATAAACAACATTAGTAGTTTGGCTCTCCGCAGCCAAAATGTAAAGAGAGTCAGGACTGGTGACGCGGGAGCAAGCGACGTACAGCTGCCCGTGTGAGAAGCAGCTCGTCCTGAGGTCGACACCAGCTACCCTCAGTGTATGCCCCTGCAACTTATTGATGGTCATCGCGAAGCAAACACTCACGGGGAACTGTACGCGCTTGAACTAGAACAGGAAGTTATGAGGTATGAGGGGAATCTGTGGTATAAATACTGCCTCGTCGACGCCACAACCCGTAAGAATTTCCGCCTCAATGGTGTGTCTGTAGAACGAGATGACTTTAAGGCGGGTCCCATTACACAACTTCGGAGGAAATAGGTTCCGAAGAAGCATAAGGCCTTAATTATTTATCGTAGATCGTAGAGAAATTTTAGCTATTATTAAGCTTTGACACTAGGAGTAAAAAATTCGACAGTGGTGAAATAATTGTTAAGTGTGTTATGATCAGTTATTTCAAAGTAGGTACTTATGTTGTCTAAGATGTTAATTATTTTTAATTTGCAGTTTGTTTGAGCTTAAAAAATATTTTTCTACCATGCTTAAAAAAAATTAAAAGGCTTGTTACCCGGATATATGTGTGTGTGTGTATGTGTGTGTGTGGAGTTGTTTCATAGTGCCGGTTATGTTAATCATATTTGGACATCAATTAAAATATTCTAGGCGCCCTTTTCTACCATGCTACCATACCATTTTTATTTTAGTTATGTAACTAAGGGACCCAACGCTCATAACTAATAAAAATAAGTTCATCAACATCCAATAATCAAGAATGAACACAACCTTTTTGATTGGATTGGCTACCAATACATATCATTCTCACACACATACCTTTGAGACAAATCGGGGTCATCACTACCTATCCTTTTTTATTCAGGAATTTTTAGTCTACAGTAGCACTTCAATAAGTCTAGGTACCTTAAATACTGCTATCATTTCTTTAATGATAACGGCTCAATCACTGTCTTAAAAGTACAACATACCTGTTTTCTGATCATAACGTGACTGACGCGACCCCGCACGCGCACCGTCAGCACGTACTCGCCCGGGTGCGTTTGCGACTCGCGCACTAAAAACGACCCATTCCTTCCTCTCTCCATCATTAGGTGTTCTGCTTCTTTTGCAGACATAATGCCGTGATACCATCTGGAACAATCAATTCCTTTTAATCTTTACGGCTTATTAATTAAAAGAAAACCTGCTATCTTAACTATATTTCTCACAAACTTTTTTCAATTAATTCAGCAAAAACTCCTTATATGATTTTTACCGTTAAAAATAAAAATCCTACCTAGGTACGTACAAAGTAATATCAAAATTGACATCTCTTGCAGAAGCATAAAGAAATTTATTAAACTGCTTTCCATACAAAATTAGAAAAACTATTTACTACGCCCTGGCGCAGCCACATTTAAATTACTTAATAGTGGTAACTGGTATGAGTATCAAAAGCACAAACATACCTTAGTAAGTTATAACAAGTACAAAATAAATCTAATCGCAATAACATGTAATAATATTAAGCACATCAAGAAGATATTAAGATCATACATTATGGATAAAATTTTGTAGCTTAATTTTAACAAAATATGTGTGTATGTTTCAGCATTTATTATGTTAATTCATAAAAATATGCAATTATTTTATAAATGTTTTCTTATGACGTTATCACGAAAAATTATCGTCCGTAAACCGACTTTACAGACAATCAATTTTTTTTCTATTTTTGTATGAAAATCTTAATGTGATTCACAGAATACATCTAGTTACCAATTTTCAACAGTATAATTCTTATAGTTTCGGAAAAAAGTGGCTGTGACATACAGACGGCCAGACAGACAGACAAACAGACATGACGAATCCATAAGAGTTCCGTTTTTTGCCATTTGGCTACGGAACCCTAAAAATATAACTTGATTAGTAAAGTCTTTCGGTCGTTAACGTGACCACATACAGGATCCGCACATACAGACACACGGGCGACCAACACAGAACCACTCGCCGCTTCGCTTATAAGGCGTGCATTATAAACTAGATATTTTAAAACTTAATCAAATAAAATTGTAACAAATAAAGTATAGTTAAAGTAAAATATAAATAAAATAAAAAATAGAAATTATATAATGCATGCTACCGTGTAATTACTGTTAATATTTCATATACATGTATATCTTTGGGGGAGTGTGAGGAACATTGTGACGGGTGTTGAGTCTGGTGGGCTACTGCCCCCCGACGGTTGTTATTGGGTTCTCGTATATATCTTCAATCGCTCGGATAACTTTGATAGCGCGATGTTGGAAACGTCAGTTCGTATGTGGCGAGATAGATGTCACTACATATCTATATAATATGTGTAAGTGAATTTTTCTTTGAGAGAAATAAATACCATTCAACCGATATTTTTATTATCTTCTATGATTATGACGTGTATAGCAGAGGTATGTTTTTATTAGAAGCGTATCAAAATATACGTGTCGTACATACGTAAAATACGTATATATATACAATTTCGTGTATCAAAAATAATATTTAAGCACATTTTTGCAACATATTTATCAATGTTTTTTATACTTTATCGAATAAGGTGAACCCAAAATCATATTATCAAAGTACATAAGTACTAATAATTTTTCGTTATTGAAAACGTCATCAACGATGACGTTATATACAATAAAATCAATCGGTCATACCTCGCCGTCCTCAATCAGTATGAAAAGATAGACTGGAGAGCCAAATAACAAAATCCAAGAAACGAACTCTACACTTGCTCTACTCGCAGGAATAGAAAAAACCAATCATCAGATAACGTCCTAGTATTTCTAGTTTTATAGTAATTTCGATCTTTAGTTTTATACTAAATAGTCATTAAGACAATCAATGCATGATGTTTATAAAGGAGAGCAGTTATGAGCCCGTGAATGTAGTATATACTATTTAATACAAAACAAAAGAGCAAAAGATGTCAAACTTTCAAATAGAATCAAAGCTCACAAGAACGAACCTGCAATGGTTGTAAATCATCGTTACTACTGCTTAACCGACTTCAAAAAAAGAGGGGGTTCTCAATTCGTCTGTTTTTTATTGTGTGTTCGTTACGCGATTACTTCGTCAATAGTGATGGTCCCATGGAAATTTTATCGGAATAAATTTAGCGTTTTTAAAGAAAATAAACAAAAACAATTAATAAAAAAAACAACCAAACAAAAAAATAATTTTAATGAAATTTAATAATATAACTAATAATATATTAATAATACAATAATAATACTACTGATCATTTTTTTTTTCTTTATACGATTTTCCTTCTCGTCCCTACATTTTTCCAAACGGCGCGGCGCTGTTTCTTTTGGGCAGCGCATTTTGTAGGCCATATTATTTATTAACATAATACACTTACCACGAAAGATTGAAAAATAAAATTAGTTTTTAGGAAGAAAAAAAACTGCCTTCAATATTATACCTTCATGTACAAAGTTGAATCGATGCTTATATACCTATTCACAATTTATGATCAACTATTTTTGGAGTCGGGGCCTTGGTTAGGGAATGCAATCTCGTTCTCGCGAGATTCGGCCTTTTTTAACGAGATAGATCTCGGACGAAAAAAGGGTGAGATCTCGCGAGTTTCACGAGTATGCACTCGAGAATAAAAACGTCTTATTCGAAGCGCGGACTGACATGGACGGAGCTGCGATCTGTTGAACTTACAATTAGATAATAAGTTTAATTTTTTTTTTGACTTCTCGCTGTTATAAAAGAACAGTTTTATTACTAAAAGATTTTTGTTTGATATTAGAAGAATAAACTGGTTGTTTCTTTCATTTGTTATTTGATAGATTCGTACGTCAAAGTTTACTACTTAGAAGTTTATTAAAAAATTATAGACAGATACGTCAAATGATGTTTGATGCTTAAAATTCTATTGAATAAAATTCGTGAAAATAAATGTTTATCTTAAAATACTTATAATTTTAACAATTTTTTCTTAATTTAATCAAATATTGTGAAAAATGCCAATCTCTCGAAATTGGCGAGATCTCGCGGTATTGTTATTCATAATTTCGCGAGATCTCGTTTGAGCCCCAATCTCGCGCGATTTGCATTCCCTAGGCTAGGTGTAGATTATCGATAATATTGTTGATCGTTCTTTAATGTCCTCTTTGTTTTGAAGTGATGAAAATATTATTTTCTCCTTTTTAGTTCAAGTTTGTTGTTTTTTATCTAAAAAACCATTTTATTGTTACTTAACTAAAAGTGATGATTGTGTACACTTTGTATACGACTCTCCTATTGCCTTGTTTTATTGTTTATAATAATTTAATATCGCAAAAGCCAGAATATATTTTATTACCAAAATAATAATCTAGGCAATTATCGATTGCCAGTAGATAATTATGTTAATCGTAATACCCTCGACATTGCAACTTCCGCGGAAAATAAGATTATATTGATTGAAATTTACAGCAATGTTTCCTATTGTTTGCGTAATTTCACTATAGATACTTTAGTATTATTACGGCGCGTCAGAGCACTACGACGCGACGTACGGTTTTTCCCGAGATTAATAACCGATCAGAGTTTGGAGCGCAACCGAATATTTTTGTAATGACATAATTGACTTTCGGCGAAAAGGACAACTAAATTACCATTAGGGTGTATACATCGTGTAATAAACAAGGTAATTTATTACATATAAGTAAAATATATCATGATGATGATATATGTATGTAAAAACTTTAGAAATGAGGAAAATGCTCATCAAAAATGTAATTAATTTAATAACTCGTTAATATCTGTTTATTTTTCTTTTTTATATAAAGCTTACGAACAGTGGAAAGTATTCCAATGTATTTAATTTTTTTACTTTTTTTTAAACTAATTTTAATGATTAATGAAATAAAAGCTAACAGAAAGTGGACATAAATTCATCCTTGTATTTTCATTGTTGACTTTTAATTGTCAAAAGCTTAGTATAGTTACTTGACGGCCATTTTTACCTTATTGACATGATTATGCAACAATCATGTAAATAAATAAATAAATAAATATATATATATATATATATATATATATATATATATATATATATATATATATATATATATATATATATATATATATATATATATATATATATATATATATATATATATATATATATATATATATATATAGTTCAATATATGTTCCTACCTACTTTGTACAGGGCACATTATTTAATTAATTATGTTAAACATAAATTATGTTCCATTTATTTATATATTATTGACTTGACTATGGTGTACGCAATGTGTATTGCAAAAGAACTTTTTCAAATTATTGTATGATTGATTGTTGATATGTTTTATATTTTATATTATTAATCCACCATATCATACATAATATTATTGAATCCGCCATATCATACATTTTTCGTATCTGTTTATCAGATTCACATTTAGAAGTAATAAATAAAGGTTTTTTTTTTTTGTTATGTCTCATCTTTCGTTTATCATAACAAGCTTTTAGCCTACATTACTGTAAAAAAAAAACAAAGACAAATTCATAATTCAGAGCCCGTTTAATAATATTATGATATTATTTAGAGCTTGTTTACAACCAATGTGTTTTTACTAAACAATGCCTCGTTAATAATAAAAATAAGGTTCAGGTTCTATACGTACAACTACACTCATTTGTTCTTTCCTATTCTGTGTTAATTAATAATGATATATGTGTACAGTAATATTCTAACTGTACTGTATAAGCAGCTAATTTACAGTCGGATGTGTGTAAGGACTATTTTTAACAAATATGTTTACAGATAATTTTGTAAGGATATGTCCTTACAATTTTTTTTTATTTTAAAAATTAAAAAAAGTTTTCAATAACATAATCTTATTATTTAAGGAACGTATTACGCTATCAAGCTTTTATTTTTATACCTGCACAAGAAAGGGATAGGTCCCTTTCTTGTATATAGATATAAATGTCATGCAGGCTATTCGAAAATAACTTTTGATATGAATAAATTAAGAATACCTACTGTACATACAAAAAAAAAAACGCTGCTGCACAAATAAAAGCAAAATTGTTAATTTTTTTTTAATTTTATTTTATTTTAATTTAATAACGTTACGAAGTCTTTGCAGTTTTGTCTGAAACTTTTCTTCTGAAAAAATCAATACTCACGACTGTCTCATATTTTCAGGATAATATTGATAAATCCACGTTTCGTCACCTGTGATGATTTCCGAAACACGTCTTGACGTTCTGTTTTCAAACCATAGACGCATTTCGCGCCACCAATCCACACGGGCCTGTTTTTCAGTGTATGAGAGCGAACGCGGGATCCAACGACAACAAAGCTTCCTCACTCCAAGATGCTGATGCAAAATAATGTTAACGCTCCCGAACTAACACCAAGAATCTTCTCGATGTCCGAGTAAGTCATTCGCACCATCTTTTTAGCAGTCCACACATTTTCTGCAGTTACTGCTGTTTATGGGCGACTAATTCTATAGTCATCTTCGAGGTTTGTTTTACTCCTTTTAAACTCACTGAACCATCTAAAAACTGTTGCTCGAGATGAAGCAGACTTCCCTAATGCTAATTGTAATCGTTAAAGGCTAAGTTTTTCAGTTAAACCGAATTTAAAATCATAAAATATCATAGCACGGAAATGTTCGCGGTTAAGCTCTATCGTTGCAAAGAAAATGCGGGAACCGTCGGAGTTAAATGACTGGAACATCATATTTTTTTTAAATCAGTCAAACTTGGCTACTTGCGTTCTATTGTTAAATAAATTTTCTTTTTGAAAATTTATAATACAGATGCGTTCCATTTTTAAATTACGAACATCTCAAAACTTATCGAGTAACCTACGTACTATATATCATCATCATACATATCTTTGGTCATTCTGAATATAGTATATATTTTCATTGAATAACATAATCACTGTGTATACTTAACTTTTTAATTTATAAGTCTATAAAATTCACACACAAGCACCGGTAAAACGGAACTCATAATTTTAATCAACACAGAATGATGCAAACGTCACAAAGAACGAAAAACTTTAAAAGTCGTAAACAATAGGAACTTATTGATTTCTAACAATTTGTATTACCCGCATATGTGATCTATGTTCGGTGTCAATGTTACTTCACTGATATTTTGTAACTTTATATTAGTAAGAAAGTAGGTAGTTGTATAATGAATCATATAATTTCGCCTAAAGGGGCAATGCAGCGTCATTGTACGAAGGTAGAGTAGAGACGGTACATTATTACTATAACAAATCGTTAAAATTTTTAGGATATTATATCAATTTATTAACTTTTGCGTAATTAGTCAGCGTAATAATAATCAAATTAATAGAAATAAATAAAAGCGGTCGCTTCATCAATTTTTTGTTTAAGTTGTTCGATTTATTTGCTTACAACGTAGCTATAAATATATTAGAAAATAAGAAAATAAAATTTTAATTATACTTGAAAATGTTTTTTAAATCATAGCTGAACTTGGTAATTGATATACTTATAGTATTTAGTCTCCCTACACACACTCAAAGTCAAAGTCAAAGTCAAATTTGTGTTTTTCTTGAGAGTGTGCTACAATTTGATTTGTGAATATCTCTGCGTGCGTTAAGCCATCTGCAAATATTGCAGGCTATGTAAATAACTAACTAATTACCTACTGCGTGTTCTGTAAAAGATGAGATCTATTTTTTGAATATTAATTAGTATAATGGAAAATAAAAACTAATAAACATTTTATGTTTTTGTTAATTTCGTTACGTTAAAAGTAGAGTAAACATACCAAACACATATCAATCAAAAATATGAACCTAATTATAAATTACCAACAACATCTTTAAATTAAATTCTTTTTTTTTTCGTTAAAATGAGTTTCTAATAAAAAGTGACTTCTTTTGTTCCTTTCGTCACTTTTCCTTTACGTAATGAGAACTTTTTTTTTAACCAAGAATTGTTCAAACGATTATACCTAACGACATTATTAACTCCTATATGTATAATATATCTATGTGACTTTCTCAGATTTCAAATCTTAATTGAACTTTCTAGCTGTAATTTAATGATTAGTTTACTTACTTTTTATTAATTAGGAAATACTTAATTCGAATTAATTTAATCTTATAAATACCAATCGCTAGCCTCATCATTATATTTGCGATAATCAAACGTGCATTGAATTTAAGGTCAGTCAAAATCAAATGTGTAAATAAACCTGTCAATAACAAATGATAAAGATGAATGAGTGCAGGTGCCCGACCGGCCTCCGCCGCCTCCGCGACCTCCAGTATTTCGTCACAAAACGAACCACTTTGCCCACTGACACCGCTTTAGGAAGTAGATGTTTCTGCGTATTTTGTCATACTCTTTAGTCACGTATTAACTTTTATCCGAATAATGTAATTTCATAGGAACGACCTGTTTTAATAAAAATGTCTGATTGCAAAGCTTTAAATACGTTATTAAGTATTATTAGTAAAGAAAGTGTGAAACAATATTGATATGTATAATATTATAGTTTATATGGCGGTAAAGTGCGTACACCTACACGTACAAGTATATGAAATGTTGAGTTATTATGATCACGCTGTTAATGAGTAGCATGCTTAATATATTATTATATATTTCAAACACGTCAATTGATCTGTCCTTAGATATTAAATGGATTCTTCATGGTAATTGCTGTATTTATTTGAAGTATAGAACTGATTATCATACTTGAGAATAGAGATTAAAGGAGGAATCGTTATTATTAATCATTCATTGCATAGCATGGTTATTACGCATATACATATATATCATCGAATGACTGTTTACTTCCAAATTCCCGCGACGCAAATATTTATTTTGCAAATACACGTTGGTACCTTTTAACAGATACCTACTTCGGATGCAAGTACATAAATGGTATTTTGATATTTTAAACGATCGCAAAGCTGAGCGTAATATGTTTTACCGGTGATATATCTACATTTAACATATAGGATTCAATATATTTTCGCAACAGTGAAATTTTTTTATGACACTATAATATAAAGTAAGGTTTAAATTAAATAGTTAATGATTTATATTAAGAAAAAAAAATTTGATTATTACGTTTTATAGAATTGGTTTAAACTGTAATGATTCGATAACAATTATGTATCAGACTTTATTATTTTTTAGACATCTAAAAAATATATAACAATTGATGAGTCAAGACTCACTTTTTGAGCATGAAAGCTTTGCTGAGTTCCTTAAGGACTGTAGAGACAATAGCGCCGGCTGCAGGCACAGCTAGCACCGAAGCGTCCATGCAGGCCGACAACGCGGCGGGGGCTAGAACGCCTAGCCGGCTCAGCCTCGGAATGTCCTTCGACATCACTTAAGCTCACGAAAACTCACAAGTCTCAAGTTCTTTATAACGCACGACCGTAACCGCAAAGCGATCTGCTTCGCGCGCTGTTTCAAACTCGAATGCGCACTTGTCGCGGGCGCAAATCCTCCGAGTCTGCTGTCAGCGCATGATATTAAAATTTTATTCCTTTAAGGATTTTATTTATCATTCGTGTTTTTTTTTTAAACCTATAATTATGTTAAATATACTGATTTTCCTTATTCCTCAACCTTCCCTCCAGAGCCTTTTGAAAGCCTAGGTAGTCTAAAGCCTAGTGCTTTATATTAACATAAAGTTCAAGTTCCGCGTCGGATACCCCGCAAACCTATCCAACCGCTCTTTTGCCCACTTCGCAGAACGGTCTTGGGTGCAAACTCTCCAATCCCTCGAATTTGTAAACTCTACAATAGGTATAGTGGATCGATTGACGTACACGACATGGCTCTGCCTAAATATAAAGCAATAATTACTCAAAACTTGGTTTATTAGATTATAGTTGTTATTAATTTTTGGTATGTAGCACATTATTTAGTTCGTAAGATTTTTTAATTATTTTTACTCTTATAAATTAATTAAGTAAGCACGTGGTGTATACCTGTAATTGATTGTGCAATTAGCTCAGACAATTTAAATTTATTCCAACAATGTATGTATTATTGTAACAATCGTTGGTGTACCAAATAAATAAATAAAAAATAAATAAATAAAAAAAAAAATATGGCAAAAATTACGGATACAGAAGGATATTTTAATAAATGCGACCAGAATAAATATTGTAAATAATTAGATTAAATAATTTAATAATTACATATGGCCAGTTCTAAGATCTGCCTATATTTAATGTTAAGGTAATAGATGTTGGTAATTATTAAACTATTAAGTGATAATTATTTGTATTTTAAATTAGTGGTGATTGATACTTTTGAATTATAATTAATTTTAATTCCCCTTCTTTCGCTCATAGAAGCCTTATCATAATATTTTAAAGGCTAATTAAAAAGTTTTGTGACATTAATATAATTTTTTAATCGAAATGGAAACCCTTGAAATTAACGTCTTCTTTAAACAAACTAACTTATAAATTCTTTAGTTTTGTTAGACAGGAGTGTGGGTGGGTTGCTATTGAGAAAAGTTATAGAGATCTTTAAGTCGATATAAATTATAACTTTTTGATTTTTTAAAGGTAACGTGTGTAAAATTACGCACGCATAGTTGTTTTATTGTCATTAGTCACCTTCTGATTAATAAATACGTGTTCGAGGGCGTAAGGTTGACGCATTAGTACAAGTTCAAAAATTTGATTATTATATTATACTTATATATATATATATATATATATATATATATATATATATATATATATATATATATATATATATATATATATTTCTTTTTTTATTATGCGAGGTCTTTGCCTAAAAATGATTAACTTACTCCTATAAAGGGGTTTCTTTCAAATATTTATATTTTATTCTAAAAATTGTCGTTAAGGTTTTTTATTCATAAATATATTTGTATATCTAAATAAAATAAATAAATACCAAGTTTGACTATGTTATATTTTGTCTATATTGTTAAGTTCCTATTTTTTTTCCATTCTTGTCTCTATTCTTAAAGAATGCCATTTTAACAATTTTTTTATTACTTAGGTTCGATTCGTTCCACACCGTTGTATGTCATCAATTTTAAAGCGTAAAATAAAATTGATAAGTACGTATAATAAAGCTTAATGAACAATTATTTTTCACCGCATACTTTCAGTGACGCATTTGCTATGCGTCGGGAATACATCATCGGTAGATCTTATAATAACAAAGCATAGGTAGAGCCTTATATAGCGGAACGGAATCATCTTCCTAGAGGAAGGTCAACGAGAACTAAAGTCACGTAGACCGGCCACGGTCTAAAGAGGCCGTTCTGTTTTATATCCGTTCGAGGCTACTGCGAAACTTTCTCGCTAAAAAAACAATTGGATTTTTTTCGACAAGGCTTAAGGGAAATTAAATTAATCTCTCGATTAATTATATTATTAATAGTGAATATCTATTTTTGTTTTTTTGGGAATTGCGATTAATTAGTCATGTTTGAACGGCGACATTGTTCGCGCGCTTTGGATGACGTCACATGACATCTTCTATGGTTTTTACTATTTTAATAGTCAATTATTATTTTAAATTTTAAAACCATTTTATAGATATTGCTTATCACCACTGTACCAAAATACCATTGAAATTATACCAAACAAAGTTTATTTTTTATTACAAAAATGCGAAAAAACGATGTAATGTAAAATGAAAATAAAATAATGTAGCATGTACCGTACTATTTCCCTGAACTTGGCACTGTTGCTCGCTGGGTTGCTCCCTCTTGACCTGCGCGTCCGAATTTAGAAAGAATATAAAAAAAATTGTTGCATGTAAATAACATTTGTCATGTTTAGATAGGTATTACTGAGTGTACGTATGCATCAAAACATTTACCTCTCTCATCACTCCTTCGCCTCAACGGACGTCTGGATTTTATGCAAAAAATGCGGTCGTCACAAAAGTGTCTATCTTCAGTAGATTATCCGATTGTACTTTAACAAAAACACTTTCCGTTATTTTTCTTGATAATTTCTGACATCGCTATATAATGAAATCTCAAAAACAAAACTGGAATATAAATAAAAACTTTTTTCTTTCAAACACATGATGCACATTGTGTTGTCATATTTTCATTTTTCATTCAACCAAAGGCGGCGCGTTTCGCAAATTTCGCCTGCTTAATTTACAGTTCTTGACTTAATTTTTATACAATTAAATACAAAAGATGTAAAAAAATAATGATTTTGTTGTAATGTCAGGACCATAAAGTACCAGGAAAAATAAGTAAATTTAAATCATCTTCCATATTCGTTAGTTTTAACAAGAGTTTTTATTTTTAAATGAAAAAAAATAAAAGTTTAAGTAATTCTATTTAATCTAATAGACAAGTTGCGAGAAATGTGGTATCAGGTATAATATGTTATTTTCCATAAAAATATCGGACAAGTCTTCCGGACGTTAATTTTATATGAAAATTTAAAATAACTTTAAATAAAAAATATGACGTTCTGATTTATAGACATTTATATTTTAATAAAAAAAAAATTATAATCAGTGACAGAAATCTCAACCACATATACATTTTTTAAAATAAACATACCTACACAAAAAAAAATCTCAATTTTATTGTTGTTCTCGTCTTTAGAAAATTGAGCCCGTGCGAAGTTAGGATATGTTTCTAGTAAAATATATAAAATACAAATATAAATTCCAGTTTTATCATAAATAAAGTAATCCTGTTGAAGTGTATTAATAACACATCTACGTCAGAATTGATATAATAGTAATTACACTCGACGAAAGTGATTACCAATATGAAATGAAAGCAAAGGGAATTCAAATAATTATAAATATCAATCTCTTCAGCAAGTTTTTCAAAAATAATGGCATTAAATAAAATATTAAAATTGATATTGTGCCTTAGGTATTCTTTAATTTTGCAAGTTTATTTTTTACATTATATATATATATATATATATATATATTAGTATAATAAAAGAAGATCGTAAAAAATGTAACAAAAAAGTATAAAGTAAAATTTCTTGTATCTGAACCGAGTTATTATTTAAAAAAATAAAAATTATTTAACCCTTTTTTCAAGATGGCGGAAAATCGACAATTTGAAGGTAAGCTTCTCGACGCCCCCCACCCCTCCCCCTTTTTGAACTTATTATAAAATTCTTCATTCATATTAACATAGAAATAAAACATATATATTTAAACAAGCTATATTTATTTCAATAACTATTAGAAATATTTTCGTGTATCTAACTTCATAATAAACGCCAGGCAATGCCCGGTATTGTTACACAAGTTGGTACTTAATATTTGAAAACGTGACTAGACATCGCAAGCACACTTCATACATAATCTAATCACTAAGAATCACACAAGGTCCCTTTTAACATCAAAAATATTATTGTTTGTCTCTTATAACGAACATAATGAATCACTCAGTAATTCTGTTATTTCTTCGTTTTTTTTGCTTAACGTAATGTTTCCTTTGCAATTTTTCACGCAGCGGAATCGCCCAGTCCAGAGACTTGGAACGCTTTCTGCATTCATATTTTTTTTCGCACAATTCAGCAACATCCTGCTTCCTATATATGACTATCCAATCGTCAGAATTGGACCGCTCCTTAATTTTCACTTCCGACTCTTCTTTGATGTAGTTTGAACGTGCCACGTCAGCGAAGTTAGAACTTCCCAAGAACTGTCCTAACTGGCGGCGGGTATACCTCAACTGCGGCGCACTTTGGCCGCCCTCCTCGCGCCTCGCTAGCCAGTAATGGTGAGTAATAGGATCCCGAGGCCCCCAATGTCTCGACGGCTTGAACGATGACTTTAGTTTCTGCAATAAAGGCCAAAATATTGTACTTCCTCAAATATATTTTAACGACATTACATGAGGAAATGTCGAATGAGGCAAATGATCATTTAGTCACGAGGCCTCGTCCTTAGACAACATTTACGGAAAATTAGTTGACTAATTCGCATTCATGTCAAAATAAAACATTTTCGTCGTTTAAAGTGTTCTCGATTAAATTTAAATGCTTATTGTCTTACCCCAAAGAAATCATACTGAACTTGCTGCACTACTGATATAGTGGCAAAGGTGAAAAATAGTATCAAAATTGCACAGAGACTGGCAATGACAACGGCGGGTTCCCAAGGAGCCTCGGTCCAGTCCTGCCGCTCCAAGAACCAGACAATCGTCCACCACAGAGTAATAGGAATGATTACGCCGGGAACTGCACACCAGCCCATCACCCACAGTTTTGATAATTTTCTGTCTATTAGAAACTCAACGTCTTCGACGAGAATTTTCCAGCCTGTTGACATATTTATAAGAATATTTTTTCACATTTTATACTATATAAAATCTAATAATAATTATGTTTATTTAAGTTTAATTATTATTTTCTTTCCTACTTTTAAAATTCTTTTTATACTAGAATAATGAGAATAATATACATATATTTTTTTCCTACCTCCGCTAACAGTTCGATTTTCGTTCCTGTGGAGCGGGACAAAAGTGACACTTTCTGTCCCCGCTTCACAGGGACGAAAATCAAACTTTCGGCCTGGGTAGAAAAAAAAGTGATCCTTTTTCCCCTGCTTCACAGAGATAAAACCCGAACTGTCGGCCTTGGTAGAAAAAAAAAGTATGTGCAACATGGGAGAAAAGTACTCCTTTCCCGCATGTTTTCCAATGCAATTTCACATGCGGGACTGAAAGTAGTACTTTCGTCCCTTGTGACACAATATACTATTTTAATTACAATATGTCATGTTTTATTTAACAATTGTACATAATTATTATACATAGATGTGTGTAATCAGAATGAATTAGAAATATATTTAAAGAGTTTTTGTTTGCGTTTCCTATAGGTACCTACATAGACTTTTATAAGCATTTGGAGTTCAGTGACTCTGAAAGGAAAAAGCAAAGGAATAACTTAAAAATATATATTTTAATGTAATCCCAAGTTGTACCGTCATATATTATAAGTAAGTATACATACTTTTTTATTTATATACGTTTTTGTACATTCATTTAAAAAGCATAACTTTCTTTAATTTTCAGATCTTATTGAAGTGCGGTTTTTGTTCCTGTAGGTAGGTAATCGACTTTACATTAAATTTATTAAAACATGTTCAAAACTTTTGTTTGATACTTAGAGACGGTCATAATATAATTAAATGTAAAATCGGTATACTGACTGCGGAAAAGATTTTCTCACCGTATATAAAAACGAACGCTGACATCTCTAGTACAGCGGTCACGCTGAGCAACGTCGGTACCGCGACGTCCTCCAAGGCGGCGAGCGCGCGCGGGCCCGCCACAAGCGCGGCCAGCGCGCCCGCCGCGCCCACGGCCGAGCTGCCCATCGACAAGCGCCGCCACTTGTAGCCGCCCACGCGTCGGATGCGATCGTACAACGGGTATAGATAGGTTAGCTACGATTGAGAGATACAGATTTAATTAACTTCTATATAGTAACTACATACTACTAACACTTTGAACGCTCACGCGTCGAATGCGGTCGTACAACGAGTGTATACAGGTTAGTTACGATTGAGAGATACAGATTAGGTTAACTTCTATAAATCGACACTTTGAACATAACCACTCCAATATTTAACTGACATACGACATAAATTGTTTTATAATGATTATTGCTATCCAGGTATATATAACGTCCTTGGTATTGAAAAAGCTTTTGAATTTAATCGTAGCATAATCTATATATATATAAGAGATTTCCACGTATACATTGACTCATCACGATATCTCTGAAACTATAAGGCGCAGAGACTTGAAATTTGGTAGGAATATTCTTTTTGACGAGTAGAGGTCAGCTAAGAACGGATTTTACAAAATTCTACCTCTAAGGGGGTGAAAAAGGGGGGCAAAGTTTGTATGGGACAACATGATTTCTTGGTCCAATCTACTTCAAATTTCGCATAAATATTCTTTAACAGAATTGGTTGAAGACGTGTTTCGTATTTTATCGAAATTCATCCTCTAACGATGTTAAAAGGGGGGAGAAAATTATTTTGATATAAATACTCCATAGTGATTTTGATTTAAATTAAAAAATTATTTTGACACATGTTTGACAACCAATCCGTCTGTTATAGAATATTTTCCAGTATCGACGCAGGTGTAGGTGATAAAAAATATAAATTTATAATTTTTGATATTTTAGTTAAATACCCGTGCGAAGCCGGGGCGGGCCGCTAGTCTTAGAATAATTATACAAATCGTCTGACAATCGGTACTATACTGTCAGCCTGTAAACCACCCACTGCTGAGCGAAGGCCTCTTCTCCATATATAAGAAGGGTTAGAGCATAATCCACCACGCTACTCCACTGCGGGTTGACGGATGTTTTCCCTACCATGAGTAACGATCGTTATCAGGTATCTATGATAACAATCGGTACCGATGATGTTAAGTGCTCTCCGAGGCACGGTGCAGAAATCTACAAGGACATACCGGAAAAAAATATTTGTACGAATACAAATATCTGTCTGAGCGGGAATCGATACCGCGACCGCCGGCGCGCGGTTTTAGGCGACTACTCGCATTACTACACCAGAACGGTGGACACACGGTAGTTGAATATGAAATAATATTGGTACGGTATCCAGTGGCGGATTTACCAGTAGATTGAGTAGTATTGAGCGGCAGTTTCACATAAAAAATAAAAATATATAGTAATTTCAATTTCCAAGATTCGTTTTTCTCCGTTTACTTGTGTGTCTCCGTATACACACGTTTACATAAAAGTAAACGGAGAAAATCGAATTCTTAAAATTGAAATTAAAAAAATTAAAAAATTTAATACTAATGTTTTTAGTTTACTATTATTCCTACTTATATGAATTTGAATTATTTAAATATTCCAATAGCGTTTCAATATTACAATTTGAATCCAGTATATCATCTTTACTAAAATTTTGGGTAGTGCGTGGGAGGTAGTTTCACAATAGCTTTAATATATTGTACAATAAAGATTCTTAACACCAATATAGAACCCTTGAATTATTTCATATAATAAATTTTTATTAGATTTGATTACCAAGAGCCCTTTAAATATGTAAATTAAAAGAGTATGGGTATATAGAATAAAAATACATGTAAATATTCAAAAAGTATACCATAGTTATAATCCCTGACAGCGCCAACATAGCGAAACAAAGGAGTGGCCAAGCCGTGTCAAGATTCCTTTCGACAGCCACCTTATATATTTGCATGAGCACAGCCAGACTCCCGGTAACTTTGTCTCCGTCACCACCTATCGCAAACCAGAACAGAGCACCGACCCAACTAGCTAAAATATTTGTTCCCACAAATATTAGCGCGGTCCTAAAAATTTTTTTAATACAAAATTAATAAAAGGTTTAAAGATTTCATTATATATATATCCACCACGCCACGACAATGTTTCTCTTTACTACAAATGAGGGACGTGATGATATATATATACATAATCAATAATCAGTCTAAGGTCCAATTAACTTGAAACTTGGCATCTATAATAAAATTGTTCACTTGTCTTCGTTTTTCAGAATTTTCACTAAGAGTTATTTAACAGTTTATATATATATATCATCATGTCTCTCATATGTAGTAAAGAGAAAAATTGTCCAGTAGTGTTGGTAGAGAGATATAAGGTCTGTATCTTAGTAGGTTTGACAGTTTAGAAAATACAGACATAATAATCCTCAGTATAGAGCACGATCTATTAACTTGAAACTTGGCATCTATAATAAAATAGTAAATTTCACTTGTCTGCGTTTTTCAGAATTTTCACTAACAGTTATTAACTATAATGTACTTACGTGTATATAATATACGTTTCTATCTTTTTAGGAATGTTTGTGTGTCTGTCTGTTTGTTTGGACGCGCATCACTTCTAAAGTAAGAAGTGTAGGTTAAATATAACATGGGGTAACATTTAGCCTAAATTTAATGAAAATCGTTTTCCTCTGTCAAAAGTAATTATAAATTTAATTTTCTATTTTGATCGAAAGCGTTAGAGAAGAGTAAATTTATAATAGAAAAATGTTTTCTCTCGTCTCAAAGCCTTTCCATTAAAATCAATGTGTACAACCCTTGTGTTCACTTAAATCCTTAAACTTATTACCATTGAACATCAGTGTTGGCATATATCGCATCGCCTGAAGAAATGAGGAATCCTCCAGCCGTCTGCGAGGACAGTAGCGCTTGTACGAGAGCGCCGTGCCATATGTTTGGCCTTACAAAATTAATCCAATTGCTGCTTCTACTGAACGATGTCACATCATTTGTATCACCAATAGCAGACACTATTACAATCCACAGTAAAAGTACCAAGGGACCAAATACGTATAATATTCTTTTCATCAGTTTCACCGGGTTGGAGAGTCTGAAAAAATTTTAAATACAATCGTTGTCACGTCCATGTTTGATGCACTTTAAATAGTCATGTGACTTCAAATTTTTATTTCTTAAATTTTATGTTTACTCTTATATCATTTAAATATTTTCAATTCTGTATCGGCCTGTAAACAACCCACTACTGAGCGAAACCCTCTTCTCTATATAGAAGAAGGGTTGGCGCTTAATCCACCACGCTGCTACGCTGCGGGTTGGCGGATAATATGCCTACCATGAGTAAAGATCATTACCAGGTGGCCATTATAAAAACCGAGACCGACGGCTTTACGTGCTCTCCGAGGCATGGTGGAGAAACCCACAAGGACATACACTCAGACCGGAAACAAATATTTATACAAATACAAGTATCTGTCCCGAGCGGGAATCGAACCCGAAACCGCCAGCGCGCGGTTTGAGGCGACTACTCACACCACTGCGCCAGAATGGTCGTCTATTGTAAATAATACATCGTAAATTGTAATATGAAATTTACGATAACTCAGCAAAAGCATTCATGACAAATATGAATAAATAAGCAATAATGTGCCAAATTTGAATAGCCCGTGAATAAAGCATATTAGGAAGGTATTGTTATACAAAAAAAAAATGATGTAACAAAGGACAATAAATCAAATCCATTACTCACATAAAAGGAAACAGCAACCATAGCACAATAACAATAAACGCCAGCGCTACGTAATACTCCGGCAGTCCACTGACAGGCGCTAAGATTGTCTCACTGAAAAAATAAATCAAAGTAGATTGAGTGTAGGTACGCTACGAAATCGAAAGGAACACTTTTATTAGTGTAATGATTTTGTAGTTTGTAATGATTGTTAGAAAATGTTAAATACATTTATCTATTATAATGGATTTTACTATTACTACCTTGTGACAATCGGCTATTACTACCTTGCTGCTTTTTTAGTAACGGTGAAAGACTTATACTATTATAATATGTAGTATTATCTATGATTGTACAGGACCGAAGATTTTACATGCTCCCCGAGGCACGGTGGAGAGACAAAGAACCCAGAACAGAAACAAATATTTGTACAAGTACAATTATCTGTCGTGATCGGGAATAGAACCCGCGACCGTCGGTGTTAAGGCGACTTCTCGCACCACTACACCATAACTGTCGTCCTATTATTACTACTACTACTACGTAGGTAATAGAGGTCCGTCAGTGCTAAGTTCAAACCGTTATAGTAATAAATCGTAGCCAGCTGTATTATAGGCTATTTATGTCCGAAATGTCGGTGAGATTAGTGCGGCACTTGGACAGCTTAAAAATGGTATAGGAACCTGGGGGATGACAGAATTACAACTGAGCTCCTTAAGGCCGTGGGACGACCTGTCCTAAAAGCCTTAGCCGAGCTCTTTAATGTCGTCATTCAGCGGGGTACCACACCGGCGCCGCCGGCGGCGTGATCCAAGACTGTGGTTGTGTTGTTCTTCAAGAGAGGTGATAAATCACTCTTGAAGAATTATAGACAGAAGTTCAGATGGTGAAAGGGACATAAATAAATAACATTTCTTGATACGAATTTGTTTTAACAACTGTATGTGAATCCGCAGGCTCAGTGGAAAGATAAACTCGATGATGTCGAACTATTTGTAAAAATGACGCTCAGATGTGCCACGAACTCGTGACCATCGACATTAAATGCACATTTATTACAACTACGTCACAACGATCGTCAGTATGTTACATTTTACGTAATATAAGGATCTACTCGAAAATAGTAATATCTAGTTTTTAAATTACAGCCAAAAGTATTTTTACCATATTTTTATGAAATATATTTAAAAATATTTAAAAATATTCCTATGATTATTATTTCCTTAAAAATACTTACTTTAGGCAAGCGGTCGCGTTATATATAAATTGTAAATCATCACCCTGCACCTGGAAAATAGTACATTTTTGTGCAAATTTGACGCATTTACGCATTTTTTTTTTGCGTTTACGAATGTTTTGGTATCGCAACATATACAAATAATAATAATTAAATCATAGACTCATTATTAGGTATCGTTTCGCATTGCAAAATTAACTATATCATAGTACCTAGACATAAATAAATATTAATTTTTAACCAAACCTTAGTCTCATTTACATCTCCGATAATTTCTGGCGGCACCTCTGACAACACAGCACAATCCCAAAATGGTATCGATTGGCTAAATGTGTAAAAAATATATGTGATAGATATTGCTGTATATAGCGATGTGTATATGGAGCACAGTAATGATATCAGCAACCGCAGAAATCCAGTCCCTGAAAAAAAATTTAAAAAAAAATTATAACGACAAATCCGTAATTTTTAAACTAATCATTCTCATATCTTCATATTTAACTACAAAAAAATAACTAACTATTTAAAACTAATAAAAAGCGAAATTATTAAAATATGTATTTTTTGTCACACAAATAACAGAAGAACTCCATCTGATGCTTACTTTCACGACCATTTTGGCGTAGTGGTGCGAGTAGTCGCCTCAACGACGCGCGCCGAAGGTCGCGGTTACGACTTCCGCTCGGGACAGATATTTGTATTTGTACAAATATTTGTTTCCGCTATGGGTGTATGTCCTTGTGGGTCTCCACATCGTGTCTCCGGAGAGCACGTAAAGCCGTCCGGTCCCGGTTGTTATCATAAACACCTGATAACGATCGTTACTCATGGTGATTGTTACGCAGTGGAGCAGCGTGGTGGATCAAGCTCTAACCCTTCTTCTATATAGAGAAGAGGCCTTCACTCAGCAGTGGGTTCTTTACAGGCTGATACAGTAGGTACAGTACAGTAATGCTTACCTTTGAAAAAAGGAACTGCTCTCCAAATTCCCACAGAATCTTGTTGGCTCAGCTGTCCTACAGCTAGTTGCAACAGAACCACGGGAAGAGCTACCACCACCGAGGCCACGGTGGTCAACAGCAGAAGCTGCAAGCCGCCATATCGGAACGTCTCTCTCGGTGTACGCCAACTGTTATTGAAGCTCACAGCCACAGCCAGAGTGCACGAATGAGGCCCGATCAATCGCCAACTTAACCAGCTCTTGTGCATAAAATAAGTAATATATAGGTATCTACTTTGTAATAATGTTTAAGCAGTTTATTATTAATTTATATATAAAAATCTGCTAATATTTTAAAAACTACATCATGAATACCAATGCGTGCAGGCTACATGCACGTTTGAATCGCATGTGTAATTCAACCTTATAAAGAAAAATCTTTAGAATTATTTTTATTTAATGCTTTGTAATACCTACCTTAAAACTGGGGATAGTAATCATCCTTTTGCGAAGATTCACTTTACTTCAATTTTCACTACATTTGACTTTCTTAATCACATCAACTAGTAATGGGAAAATCGTAGATAGAATACTATTCTCAGTCTACAATCGTGCCAGATAGAGAAGATAATAAATATATCGATCGTAACGGTGAATCGATCTCTTTTAGGGCACTTATCAAATTTGACATAAAATATCAAGTGGTTCTCAGCGAACGTTTACACAGAGATAACCAGACGAGTATTGTTTGAAGAATAACAACATCGAATAGTAAATAATACGAATAATACCTACTCTATTTACTCATTGACCTATACCTATTCAATGAATTGTTTATAAACATGAGAGAGTATGGATGTATCTGTAGCGGTAAATACCTTGTTCAAAGATCATTGCAGTTATAAAATTTTATTGTTTCTAGACATTATAAAAAACTTCGATTTCTCTGTTACTACGTTAATTTATGTTACAAGATGATATTTTCGAATTTGATAAAACAATAACTATTCATTTCCTTCGTAGTCTTAGTTAATAAAATGATAGTGCTGTTAATTGCTTCAGTACCTATCTTAATATATAACCTTATAAATGTTAGTATATCACGAATAGGACAAAAAATCAAACAAAACAGTTCATATTGTAAGCTTTATTGAAAAATTCCTTACCTAGTTCCATAACCTATTTTTCATTCATTATAAGTATAGAAGACTAAAGTGCACCCAATATTATAATAGCAGGACATAGTATTTTCCGTGAGTGAATATTTTAAAAAATAATTTTGTTTTATATGCCGAAATTATTTTTACTTTTAAGTTATAGAGAAGTAATAGTTTAGACAGTTTTGAGTATATCACAAGAGTGACAATTTTAGGATATCCGCGCATTTATTCCTTTCATCGGTCCACCACGAGGCCAGCGCCCGAGAACGAGGAGAAATTTCCCAAAAGCTTCATACAGTGATATAACACGTCAATATTTCAATAAAAGAAAGTACTAGTCTATTGCTGTCTCAATAATTTCTCCAATTTGTTGCCTAAATATTATGTTATGGTTTTATTCGATATCGAGATGTAGTATTCGAATTTATTTGTCTAAAATGTAATCGTTTTATGGAGATATTATTGATACATTTCCTATCGAGGAGACATAGTGATGTATTTTAAACTGTTACAACATCTATTATTACGATGAAACGACATTCAGTTACACTTGAAACATAAAACATAGACTGACGTAAAATAATCAAGTAAGCATTTTGACAGAAATATTGGTTTAAAAAAACGTCTGTAACGCTTTCGAAATACATCCTGGAATTTCGGTACACGTAACCTGTATTTCAGATAATGCCACTGCACACGGAACAATCGACGTGTTTCTGGTAACAAGCACATATGATATAACAAGTATGCCAGTGACAAAATACAATTTTATGCTCCGCGGTACACACTTCATTTCCTAAGCTGTACTGTCCCCGATAGCTAAAAGGAATTTCTGAAAATTTTCCATAAATTATTTTGTAAGCTATGTTCACACCAAAAGTTTTTGTGCACTTGACTATTTGCGTCTTTTTCAATTAAGAATGTTATTTTCTTACGAAGATGAAAACTTTATTCAGGTGTTATTATAACTTCTTATTGTATTATAAAAAGGCGACGAGTTCCAATTTCCAATTTTCAAATTATTGCATATTATTAACTAAAACATTATTTATCTGTATTGACTATTTACATAAGCCTTCTCAACTATCGGAGGCAGTGTAGGACCAAGAAATATTAGATTTATCGTATTGATTAGATTCTGAATCTGACTGTACTCGATAGCGATACGCTACAGACTAGGATAAGGTGATTGAGTAGCGTATTGAGGATACTTTAATAATAACCAATAATGATAAAAGTAACAGTACAACAACAGTTAAACAAAATGGACTAGAATATTTGACAAGTGATATATGATATAATTTTAAATAATTAATCAACGTTTAAATTGAAGTAACCATAAAAAATAAATTAAATAATTGAAGGCAGGATTTTACGACACCGATTATTACACTTTCTATTACAGCTACTATTATTATAGGAGTATAAGGTAATACATAAAATTGTTATACTCAATGCCGCAATTTAATATCTGCGTAAACATTCAATACCAATTAATACATAACGAATTATTCAGTGTTATATTTGGAAACTCGCTTTAACTTGAATTATTTACCCCTTCATCGTCGTAATAACATGAACGAGTGAAAGTGTAGGCGAACGATGTATCCGTTGAGTTGCAAAACATTGGCACAATCTATAACATATACTCAAGTGTCGAATAAAATTAGCGGCCTGTCTGAAAAATGTATAACACTGCTCACAAACAGTGCTAATTTCAAAGATTAATGCATCTTTAACATCACTTATAGCATTAGTTTATAGCAATTACGTCATTTCCTACAGACTACAGTGTATACAGAACATAACGTATCTCACTGCCTGTAGGTGCGCTTTTGTTTTTTCCATTGTACTCGTATGTGACAAGATTATTTTTATTTGTATAAGTATAGAAAACAAATATTACATCATGAAATCATTTATTACAATAATTCTAATTGTTTACCTTGAGATTATATAATATGTAATGATGTAATCTCTGCGATAAATATATTCGGTCATTGAGAAGTTTCAGTTATGAGGTCAACACGTTACAGCAGACGCAAGCGGTGGAAGAAATTTGGCGACAACCGCATATAATCTTAATTTAAAAAAAAATATACAGACAGCGCTGAGTTGAATTTGAACATATTTAGATTAACAATGCATAACTCGCGATGGAACTTAATTTATATTTAAAGTAAATCCTAGTAGTAAATATTTAGGCCAAAAAACCGAAAACACTTAAATAAGTAAAAACTAAAAATATAAGGTTACAAAGCATTATTAATATTATAATAAATATATTCCAACCTATAAATTATTTCCTCGTTCGATGCCTTGCATCGCGATTCTCGTAAAAAAATCGCGACGTTCAAATTTATTTAGTTACAAACTAAATTTGTTTTCTTTCTTAAGAGCATTTTCGGTTTTCGTCCTTTACGAATATGTACATACATAAATGTATAATAAAATTTTTCGTCTACTAACATAATTACATTTAATTAAATAGAACGATTAAATATACAACATATACGGATTAATGTATAATATAAATATATGACCTCGTTTCGGGTAATAAACAAGTTTTAAAAATAATCATTCGTCGGTATTTCTAAACAATCAATATGAGGAATGATCGCCTCAGTGGTCATTTCTACAATATCGTAATTTTATATAAACCATCTCGTTGTTTCATTGCATTTTAACCCTATGTAGGTGTCATGATGTTGTTAACAAAACGTAAGTCTTATACTCACTTTTGATATGGAATGACTAATTTCCATGCCGGTAAAATTTATGAAACTATAATGTTATTTATAGCTAATTTATAATTATAAAGTAATTCATTTCTTAGGATTTCGATCCGATTACTAAGATCCGAGTACTAAGCTAAAAGGAACAAAAAGGACTCATGATCAATTTTCGTTACAGTCAATCGACACAATAGTCGATACACTTAGTATACGTGTCGCAAAAATGCAATACTATAAAATTTCCATACCTACAATAGAATGGAGGGTTAGATAGTTTGACAGTCGTTTAATTAATACGATTCTAAATTAATTCTTTATTCCGAGTACTGTAGGTTATTTTGATTTGTATTGTAAATCCTCATGTGAGATATTTATTTTGATCGAGTGTCGGTGTGTCGGTTTGTCGGTTTGTCGGTGTGTCCGTGTGTCGGTGTCGGTATGTCGGTTTAGAAGGCGTGCGCGTGGCGACAGACGCCGCAGCCGAGCGCGAACTCCTCGCCTGTGGGCGGGTGCTGCACGTGCAGAGGACACTCGTCCGTCGAGCCGGGCAGCTGTTCACCTTTCGGTCCTTTTACACATTTAACGTCTTTTAACGAGTAATATTAACAACATTGCTTTTTTCATATAGGGGCATAAGGGGCAAACGGACAGTCGTTTCGCTTGGTGGTGAGTGACAGCGACATCCATAGACACCCGCTACATCAGAGGAATAGCAGGTGCGATGCCGGCCGTGTATCGACTACTAATAATAATAGATTACTAGCGAATTTGATAAAAATATTATTTTATTAATATTAATATTATTATATAAAAGATTTAAAGACATATTCTGTCAGAAAAATGGAATTATCTAACGCTAGTCACGAAATTATCCCCGAAGATAGGGGGCGTCCATAAATTACGTGAGGTGTTTAAGGGGGGGAGGGGGTCGAGTCAAATCTCATCTAATCTTACATTGGAGAGAGGGGGGGTCTCGGCAAATATCACGCAATTTTATTTCTGATTGAAACAAAACAAAAAATTATACTATTTTGGTCCATTTAATCCAGATTGTACATGCTTAAGATTTAATATTGAGCGTAATCGCGTAATACGATTAAGATCATTCACTAATTCGTTCGAAAGAAAATAATTTCATTCATACTTCGACGTTATACATTTACTGACTGTCAAACCTCTTCTCTCTTGAGACCGTGCATGATTCTCCATGGACTGAATTAGAGTAGATATTCTTTTTTTAATCACAGTAGTTACGATTTAAGTATTCTATTGTTAAATTTTTATTACACTTATAATTAAACTTTCAGCAATATTGATTACTAGTCTTAACTAATCGTAAATAAAAGCACGAAGCAATTTTTTTTTCCTTTTTACAATAACAATCTAACGCGTTTAAGTAAGAAACCCACATTTTGAAAAATCTCACGTGAGATTGGGGGATGGGGGAGGGGGTTGAATAAAATCTCACGACATCTCACCAGGGGGGAGGGAGGGACAGAAAATTTAAAAAAACACCTCACGTAAATTATGGACGCCCCCATACATGTTAATATACAAAAGAAATATTAAGTATTACACAATAACTTATTATACTTTACATTGATAATCAAACAGGATAAGTTACATGAGCGTAGTACAATAGTTGTACATTTTATTAACTCACCCGCAGGGCATTGTGGTAATAGATGTCTGGGTATGTTTGTAACGCGTTGAAAGTCGTCGTGGCAGGCGTTACAGAAATGTGACGTGCCGAAGCAGAAGAATACTGCTACCTATGGAATTACCAATAAAATATGAATTCACTTTCAATAAATTGGAAAATTGTTATTGAAAATATTTTAAAAATGCATGCACCTATATATGGAAAACAATGTTGCTCACACAAGTTTGCTAAAAAAAAAATTGTTTTGAAAGTATAATTAAAGTTATGACAAGGATCATCACTATTCATCATATAATAAATTAGATTTCTTTTCTTTTAAGACGAGAAAAAAGTTGTATTCAAAGATTTTATATTATTAGTAAAAATATTTAAAATTGTCTTTAAAAACTTTTTTTATTACGGAAAACAAAAAAAAACTGTCTTGTGTTTAAACTACTGCTTCTATTTGACTGTTTTTTATTTTTATTTATCAATTTATGTTTTTTTTTGTATATATTTTAGAAATGATATGAAGTATATGTATGTGATTTAATTTAATGCCTCTCGGTTATCTCAACTTTGTATAAATTTAAAACAAAACTATGAATTTTAATATGTAATAGTATGAAAATATGTAAATTTTGAATGAATATTTGGTTTTAGTTTAATATGTCATGAAAACAAAATAAGACTATTTGATTAGAAATAGAGTTGATGACGCGTGGTCGCTCGCTACTGTCGGATAAGTTATAATCAATGCACAAGTAAACTACATATTTCAAAATAATGTTTGGCCAATAAGTTTTAATAAGCTTTAGAAGCTTTTGTTTATTTTTAAAGTAAACAACAAATCATATTCGAATGATGAATGAGTACAGATATATCAAATCATCATGGCCTGTGGTGTGTCAACTTTGTTTAGATACAGAACTATGTGTATCAATGTTTGGAGTCGAATACGATGTCATACATAAACAAGTGCGAGTCGGACTCGCCCATAAAGGATTCCGTAACAGAAAGCAGCAAGTAACATCATATAAAACTTCTTGTAGTTCGTTGTAACTTTAATCGATGTTTTAATAAGAGTGTATTTTTTTTTTTTTTTTTTATAAAGAAAGAAACCACTTACTAGATCTCGTTCAAACCAATTTTCGGTGAAAGTTTGCATAGTAATGCACATAATATATATTTTTTTTTAGTTTTATCATTCTTTTATTTTAGAAGTTACAGGGGGGAGGGACACATATTTTACTACTTTGCAAGTGTCTCTCGCGCAAACTATTCAGTTTAGAAAAAAATGATTTTAGAAACATCAATATCATTTTTGAAGACCTATTCATAGATTCACCACACGTATGGGTTTGATGAAAAAAAAATTTTTGAGTTTCAGTTCTAAGTAATGGGAACCCCCAAAATTTATTGAAATTTCTATTTTTGTGTGAAAATCTTAATGCGGTTCACAGAATACATCTACTTACCAAGTTTCAACAGTATAGTTCTTATAGCTTCGGAAAAAAGTGGCTGTGACATACGAACGGACAGACAGACAGACATGATGAATCCATAAGGGTTCCGTTTTTGCCACTTGGCTACGGAACCCTAAAAAGCCTAAAGAGTATGTTTTTTTTTTGTTTGTTTGTTTTTCTAAATTTAAAATGATATAAAATCCTATATAATATTAATAATTACATAAAAGTATGACAACGCAGCTGATAATAGTCAGCAGGTACACAAGTGCAAGCACACATACGTCGCGGACCAAAATTGAACGATCTGCAGTTTGATCGACTATACATGACATCGTCTCGTAAACGTATCGTCGTGTGGTACTGACGGAGCAGCAGTAGCGGCATTTGTACTCGAGGAAGTCGGCGCCGTGCTTCGGGCAGGTCCGCGCGCCCGCGACATCGCTGCACGCGCCGCAGACCAGCTCCGTCGGCTCCCACCAGCCGCTACTCTCCGCTTCGCAGCGCGCCAGGCCGCCGAAGTACGCCTGAACGCGTTTCCCGAGTTAGTTGAACGTAATGTCGCATAGGCTAGTGCTCGAAGAGAATTTAATGAGAATCAGCTTCGATTAGTCTATTCCGTAGAGATAAATTGTTTATATAACAAAAATATATACTAATTATATAAGTTTCATAGCTAGAAATATATCAGTTTGTTTTATAATATGTAAGTGATTTTAAGAAATCGGTAGCATGTAACACTGTACGTTTTCTTTCTTTAATACCCATATATACATAAATAAACATTGATGCTTAAAGGAAAATGATCATTTTTCTATGAAGCTGTGCCCCGGTACGTGTTTCGACATGTACAGAAAATTGATATATTAAAGTATCCTTTATTAATTTAATTTTTTTTTTTTTTAATTATAAACCGCACCTTTGATCACTTTTCGACTATTATTAAAAATCTAGTCCCATTTAATAAATGAAACTTTAATATGTCAATTTTCTGTATGTGTGGGACAGAATTTAGGAAGTGTCCTTTACAAAGAAAGGGAAATATACAAGATATTAAAAAGGAAAAACAATAATTACATACATACAAATATACTCAAATTACATACGAGAAATAACTTAATAAAACAACGTGGAAATGCCAAGAGAAAAAAAAAAACTAAATTTACACGTGTAATGTGACTTAAAACAATAGATGTGGAAAGTAAAAGAAAGGAAACGAAAGTGGTAACCTTGCCGCACTTGTGGCAGACGTAGTAGGCGTATCGTTCCATAGCGTAGGTGGCGGGATCGTCGTGCGCGCGGCCGCGCGAGCCGCCCGCCGCCAGCCCCTCGTACTCCAGCCGCATCAGCGCCTTGCGACGGACCTCCTCCGAGAGGCGACGTATCGGCGCTAGGAGTTCCTCTAACGTCCAGTGCGTCATGTCCTCCTGTTTATTAGATCGTAGTTCAATTATTACGCGGGATCGAAACAAAAGTACTAGCCGTGATGCGCTGTTTCATATTGGTCTGCTATTCTTTCTGTTATGGTAAAAATTTTAATCGTAAAGGAGTAACTATACAGTTTAAACTCAGCCAGTAAGTATTCTTTTGCTTTTGCTTTTCGTGACCTCTCATTTATGTATAATAATTCATCATTGCTCATAACAAAGCGTGTAGCCTAAGTGAAAAAGCAATGTACTATATTTTACTTGCCTTGCATATAGGACACTGCGAGAAAGAGAATGTTATGCGGGGCCCAACCCATTTGTTAGCCAAGACTTTCTTGCAACAGTGTAAGTGGAACACGTGACCGCATGTCAGCTGAAACGATATAAAACTGTTACACATAAACAGTCAACGTAAAACAAACTGTTCTGTAGTAAATTGGTACTACTACTAGTATGTATACATATATTATGTTCTTAGCTACTTTTTGTGGTATGTAACCAACCCAGCTTCGGCCAGGTGCAACGTTTAGTACAATGCCATAAATAAACATCACTTTGTAGTACAATATTCATTTAAAATAAAAGTTACAGTATTATACGTCACATTTTCAAGAAAAAATGATGATGTACTACATAATTTTAATTATACTTTTAAGGTTTAGCTTTAGCGCTATAGAATTTAATGTAATTATGCAGTTTCAGATTTTATAATCCACGCCCACCTTGAAGAATTTGTCCTATACATCCCCACAATCATCGTACCATCTATATATCCTCACAGCACTTAAATTCAAAAGTTAGTGTAGGTCAACCTATAGGGAATATTACTTACAATAATAGTAATATTGCATTAGTGTAAATCAAATTGTTAGTACTTTCGATACCTGAATCGCAGGCGCCGCTTGTAGCGGATCGGTGAAGCATATCATGCACATGTCGTCCGCGTCCTGCCGTAGCAACTCGGTGCCACTACAGCCAAACAGACAAGGCAGACATGTCTTCTCATCGCGCACGCCACCGCACGCGTGTCCGCAACCGTGCACGCGCGTGCACGCCTCGCGTCCGTGCTCCTATATATTGTAATTAATTACTTGTAAGTTATTTGAAGACACAAAAAAAAACAAACGAAAAATATTTTTCAAATGAAAATTTCTTTAATAATAATAAATAATAAACGTCTTACACTCAACGGCCTCCAGTAGGATGTGAATCCTGTGTCGGGGGTCCGGAAACACACAATACACAAGCACAAACGCCCAGATCACGACAAACATCTGTATGGCCTATACAGATATTTGTCATGTGCGAGGATCGAACCCGCGACCGCTAGCGCATAAGCCAGTTGCTGTGACCACTGCGCCAACGCGTCAACAATACAGATATTTGTCATAGATTTTTATTATATTATCTTTAAAATATAAACACATGAATACTTTAAGTCACAATTATCGAAGATTAATTACAATATAGTATTATAATAAATACCAAGAGGTATTAACTTTAATTTCGCTTAAACTTAAACTTAAACTTAATGTCGACTATTTCATTTTTTTCAAATTTCATTGATTTCGTTAGATCACCTGACACTGCTGGTCGGCACAAACGTTTCCGATGGCCAGCAGTCCAGAACTGCCCCTCGCGCCACAGAAGCGACATGTTCCCGCTAGCCCGACGGGGCCCTCCGGCTCGTTGGGCGCGCTACCTGCACCCTCCAATCCTCGGAACTCCACCAACGCCTTGAGCGTGCGCCGATCTACTAGTAACAGTAGCCAATGAAGTTTTGCTCGCCCGCAACCTTCGTGGATGTCGATACGGATCGCGCTCTCTTCCTCTTTACATATCTAAAATTATAAAAATATTACGTTACAATATTCTTAAGTAATAATAATTTCGATTAAATGAGACTTTAGAAAATAAAATATATGCCAATACTTTAAATATAATGTATGCAAACAAGGATTATAGAATCAGTTTTTACTAAAATTAACTAACTTACTACTACTTTCTCGGCAAAATTAAAACTTTTTTAAGGTTATACAGGATGACTGGTAAATTACTATCCATATTGAAGGAGACTACTCGGTACATGATTCTTATTCGAATTATGTAAAAAAAAAAAACAGGTAAATATTAATAAACCTTTAAGTTACTCAACAATTATCCAATTATGTACACGTCATCTGGACACCCTAGCAGCTAGCTGCACTTTCGACACAAAACAGGTAGTTTACCTACGTCCAAACGCCGCCACGTGTTAACAGGGTAGCAGGATAAACAAGCATGATCCAGTCCCCCTTAATACTTTAATCCTGGCTTAGGATAGGCGAAAATACTAAGATATTTTAGTCGTTTAAGCAACAAATTTGTTGACTAGGTAAACGATGTGAACTTTGGAAATTTTTAGGTGTGAACAAGCGGCACAGTACAACACCTGTGTGTGCCGCCGGCATGACTGGAAAAGTGTCAACGCTTCATTTATTTGAATTGAAATTTATGAAAATTTGGTCAAAAATTAAGTACCTATTTTTTTACATAATTCGAATGAGGATCATGTACCGAGTATTCTCCTTAAATATGGATAGTAATTTACCAGTCATCCTGTATATGATGAACAAGAGGTCTATAAAACATTATTATTTATCTCTTACATCGCATATTTAATTTTTATTCTGAATACTACAAGAAATCAGCCAAATACTTCAAGCTTAAGTGACACTCCTTTCAACATACGGCAAAATTAAGGCATTTTTTTAAAACTTTAATTGTTATAAGTTTTCATATTTTTGGTAATTCAATAACATAAATAATTTAAACTTCTATTAACCAAAACTGAAAATGATAAATAATTTATTTACAGAAAGAATTTATCAAATGGATATAGAAGCCGATTTTGATTCGATAATTTTTTTTTTCTAGCTGGGAATCAAAATACACAAACTCCTCAATAGACAGTGTCATTGACTATACTTGAGCCAAATTCGATATGGAATGTTTACCAACAAATCGTTGCTTAGCAACCAACCATATGCAGATGTTAACAGCCTACTGAAAAATAATTATAATAATTACATTTTTTATATTTATACGCAGTAGTACAAGCTACATAAAACTTGAAATAATTAAGTTGGGGAGTTAGATATCTTTATATATTGCAGGGGCGTGCGCTCCTTGTAGGCAGAAATGCAGTGCTTTACTTGCCATTCACAGATATTTTAATAAAACGTCCGTACATTTTAGATGACTTTAATTGATAGTAAATAAATGAATAAACAAAATATAATAACTTAAAAACGCCTAATATTTTATAAATAGCACCTATTTGCAAGCACACAAACATTATCTTTGCCATGCGTTTGGCGACAGGCAAGCGGCGCTGCAAAATATTGTACTTAATCAACCAAGTCATGCCGTCGCGTCCCGCAGGAGATTTGTTCGCATGTGTGTAGAAATTTTGGTGTCCGTACACAGTTCGCAAACGCACACACCTATGAATATCGAAAGCCGGACCAGCCGCAACTCCTGCGGCAGGCTATAGTCTAAGATCCGAACCTAAGTCGACCTTCACCGGTGTG
This sequence comes from Euphydryas editha, assembly GCA_036937285.1. Lineage (NCBI taxonomy): Eukaryota > Metazoa > Arthropoda > Insecta > Lepidoptera > Nymphalidae > Euphydryas > Euphydryas editha. Next base: position 4,896,644 of record JAUPFZ010000005.1, read on the forward strand.
ATAATAGATTGAGACCTATTTTATAATAAATTTAGTATATTAAAAAATGTATTAAAAATGGGTTTACTGGAATAATCCTGGACAGGATATTTTTAATTAATTATTAAAAAATCATTTATGTAATATTTTTATTAATATTTATATATTATATTATTAATATTTATATATTATATAAATAATTATAAAAAAAATCATATATGTAAATTTGAAGTATTTTTCATACTTCAAGTCTATTGTTAAAAAAAAATATTTGCTTGATATTGCAAATTTAAAACACAAATATTTTTTTTATAATTAATTAAAAATATCCTGTCCAGGATTATTCCAGTAAACCCATTTTTAATACATTTTTTAATATACTAAATTTATTATAAAATAGGTCTCAATCTATTATCACACCGGTGAAGGTCGACTTAGGTTCGGATCTTAGACTACTACGAAAGTTCGGCCGCTGTCGGGAGTATTCGGAAATGTTAGTTACCTATAATCCGAGTAACCAATGTAATGTTTAATTGTGTTTCGTGGGGGCCATTTTGCTTTTTTATGTGATAAGCATTGTTTACTATTTTATTTGCGCCAGTATATTTATAGTTTTCTTAGAAGATTTTTCATTTTAACATTTGAAAGTGTGTACATTTAACAGTTTATTACTGAGTTTCTATAATAATTGTAGTGATTTCTTTTACTAGTGCGTTTTTTTGTTTGTTTTTAAATGTTATTTGATTGTAAGGTTTGTGTTGAAAATGTGTGTTTATTAAAAATTAAAAATAACAAGTTCTCACAAATTGTCATTCAGTGAAAAGATTCAAATTGTGTCTAAAGGTAGGTACAACAATTAAACCAGCAAAAAAAGGAATGTAACTCGAAAGTTTCATGTTATATAACTATAATATAATATTAATAAAAATTTTAATAAAATAAAAGTTATGAAACGTACAACTAGCTGTGTGGTTGTGTACACACGATTAAATTATATTGTTTTCCTTGCAAATTGTTTAGTAATTCTAGTACAGTGTGGACTGATTCTGGATATTCAGATTTAAATTTCTATTCCGCGGCAAAGAAGAATTATCATACAGAAAAACATCTGATCCAACAGAGATCCGTCGCGTGGCTGTGGCTATGCTAAAAATCTATAAAAGAATAAGTTTTTGTGACCGAGTACTCCGCCGCATACCCAGTGTCATAATCCTGTGCACGCCGCTGATATATTGTATATAATTATGTTATAGAAATAAAATTTACTTGTTAACGTGGGTATAACTAATTTCCCACTGAATGATTTCTAAATATTTTCATAAATAGGTATGTATATGCCTATATAAAAAATAGCTACACTATCCCTGAATAGCATACAAAATAAAACAACATTTGTTTTAAAATGAATTTAATATGATTAAAAATCTATGTTCAGACACACATTCTCTTTTATTATTTATATTAATTTACTTACGTTGAATAAATATAATAATTATAATATTTAAAGTTATGTATAAAAATCGATAACAATTTACCTTTAACAATATAACGACTGATAAAAAAAAAGACTAAATTATGCTTATCTGCGAAATTTTCCTGTCAGTGAAAAAACTTTTGGGTTGTTAGATGTATATTAATAATTACTTTGTAAAAAAAAATTACAAGCTGATTTTCTTGTATATTACGTATTTGGCGGTTAAGTTCTAGGAAACAATGTTAAAGTAAAATTATTAAATATAACTAGGAAATTGATGATAAATTACAATTTTTCATTACTAAAAATGTGACAGCTCTATACAAGATACTTTTGGTTTGTTTACAAAAATTCCACATCGAATTTGGCTCAAGTATAGGAACAAAATCTGGCACGTTAATGTTATATGCTAAACGAAAAGAAAATACTAATTAAAAAAAAAAAAACTAATTATATCTTCTAATATATATAATCTTTGTGGGTCACAATAAAAGGTTCTATAAATGTATAAAATGTTAAGATTAAGAAGAAGAAGAGTAGTTATTTAATGAGTATGGAAATTGAAGTATCGCTAAGCTAACCTGTCGTTGATGATTGCGCGCTGCTCTGTTGAGGTGCAGGAAGCGATCGCACTCGGCGCACAGCGGGCCGCACGAGCGACATTCGATGACCGCCAGCGTAGAACCGTCGTCGTGATTGGTGCAGTGCGATCGGACTTCCGCTGCTGAATCTCGTCCACGAGGGTCTCGAATCTCACTGGACCCGTTCATACTGCGTTTAAACGTATTAAAATATAAATTTAAAAAGTTTAAGGTTTGAGAGAAACTTGACTTTAAATTATAGTTCAGTTATTTAAAGTTAGCATATTCACAGTACTCGTACCAAAGATTATTTTTATATGAAATGAAGGAAATATTAAAAAACAGACGACTTCAAAAAGAAAACACGCTCTATTTTGTAATATCAGTCAAAAAAAAACTACCAATCTCTGTCACAATTGTAAGATAAGCTGCATGCAAAGAAAAAAGATTGATTTTGATGCGATATGATGCGTATATTTCCCATGTAATGTCAATATATGTTAAATAATGTTATAACATACAAACTTTAGTTAAATTGCCAGTAATTGACCAATGTAGACGGCTATTGTAATGCTATAACGGATAATTTCTAAACATCCTAATTATTGTTATATAATTTCTTCAAAAAGTTGAATGGATTCTCACAGCTCCATGTGGTGGTGGTCGCAGACGCACAGCGCCGCCAGCGCGAGCCACACCACCGGCGTTGCGACACAGCGCGCGGGCCGACGGTCCGCTTCCTCCATTTGCGCGACCGCGCGCACGTACTGCACCAATGCGGACCGTGTACTCATGCCCCACGAACTAGACACCTTGTCCTGTTAACAAATTCATTTCGATAACTTTATGAAAAACTAGATATATAATCGATCAATCTAGAAAATAATATTTAATAAATTGGATAAATTATCATACTTATTATTAATATTTAATTATTAATATGCACACTGTTCGCTATTTTAGACATTTTAATAATACGATTTAAATAAATAAATTCTCGTGTTATTATTTTCGAAAAATTCCTTACGATTGTACCATTCAAAATTATATTCGATAAATTTGTCATCTTACATAACCTTACATTACTCATCAATTATCACAAAATTTTAGTCTTATTTTACACACATTTTAATAATGTCATATACCTCAGCCATGTCTGTAAGTAGCTTGACTACAAGATGCGCATGCTTCTTAGTAGTGTCTCCTCGCATGAACCAGGCGGCAGGAGGCGTCGGAGTGACGCTACTTCCCAACGTGACTGTGCTCGGATTGTTGGCGCCTCCGCCCTTCACTTTTACTTGTACCGTGATTGCCTTGCCGACATAACACACTAAGTGGTCTAGTAATGTTACTCTGAAATAATTAAAAATTATTAAATAAATAAATAAAAAACAATATTATAGTTATTATTTTTTATGATTTTCGATAAATCACAATGATGTAATAATACTATTTCTTACCTTGTTACATCGCCTCCATAATTGAGAGCCGCTAACATTTTTTGCGGCGGTACCTCAGCGATCATCCGTCGTAGTAACGATATCACCTACGCATACATTTTCCTTTGAAAAATATTATAATAAAAAATATAGAGCTTTGTTTAATAAAAATGTTTATGAATAATAATAAAATTATTAAAACGGATTAAACATTAGATATGTTTCTTAATTAAAGGCATATTATTTGCAAATCAATTATATAATCTTTCGTAAGCTACTAGCTGACCCATACATACAAACCTACTTCTATTATTACATAAAACAAAATTTTACACTATTTCAATTTTTAGACAACTTATATAGGTTCAAATAAACTTATGAGTACTAATAAATTGGTTTGTTAAAAAAGTAATAGTAGAAGTAGTAGTCAATAGGTAAATTTGTCCAAATGACAACCAATTGCATTAAAATTTTATTTATATTGATACTGACTTGTCTTTGCACACGCTCGCTTCCCGTATGCAACAACGCCAGCAAGTCTGCCAGCAACTCGGTACGCTGAGCGAGATGTGCGCGACCGACCGCACTACCGCTCAACGCCAGCAACTACAAACAGCACATTGCCATTGACTAAAGAATATTATATCGACAAATAAGGCTGTCTTCCGAAATACACTGAAGCACTGTTAGGTGTGACGTCATTTAAGTATACTGCGAAGCCGTTCCTTTTTAATTTCTATACTGTGCTATAGTGGTTACTATTTATAACGGAACGCAGTCCAGTATACTACAATCCTCAATTTTCGACTTCTTTTTTTTTTCAAATGAAATTATTTATCATGTACACGTGTTCTATTGAAGAAGAAAAATTATTATTGGAATAATGTGGACATTTTTGAATAACAATATTAATTACTAATAATAACAATCATCCGCGCTGTTATTTTTTTGATCACGTGATCACAGTACTAAGAGCACCTTACCTCGAAAGCAACAAGCAAGTCTTGCAACGAAGCCCAATTTCAGTAGTGAGAGATTAGTACGATCGTGTTATAACTTTTGTTTCACGTAAACGCCGGTATATGTCGATGCTATCGATGCGGTCGCAGTGCGTACTGCGTACGCCGGTTGAGTGACAAGCGAGTGTAAGCGACTCGGTCTCAAATATATCTTGTCAATTATACGACGTATATTTTTCTCTCCCAAGTATTGTGTTATTTAATTTTTTTGTTATTTTTGTTATTAATTCATTCATCTATTAATTAAATGGTATTTAAAAAATATTAAATAAATTCGAGTAATTTGATGAGAGTTTAATACGCATTCACACACATTCAATAGAAAAAGAGACAGAATGCTACTCTGTCTTCGTGGCACAGCACACCCATTTATCGTCATGCCTCTGGCGGCAGTAAATTGAAAAGAACAGCCATCATCATTATTACTGTCGTTGCCAGACCTGTGTATAAGACCGTAGTTCAACTCATCGTGAAACTAAACAAACCAGGGAGAGCATTTCGAAGCAGTAGTTGTCCTGTTGATGGTGGATCAGCGGTGGTCGCGGCGGCTGGTCGGGCGCGCGCTCGGCCGCGTCCGCGCACAGCAGCGCCGTTTCCCAGTCGTCGCGAACGCGCGCCGCCTCGCAGCCAATCGCGAACACGATGTGCGACATCACCTGTCACGTTAGAAAATTTACACGAATAGCAGCTATTTCGTTTTTTAGGTCATAAAGATGTTTGTAGCGGTGGTGAGCCATTACGTGTGTTTGTTTCCAGTTCCTCCCCAAGAAAACTCTTGCTACCGAAGACCGTTAAGTATTATGTTTAATTTATTTTAGTTTATTAATAAATATGCATGACTTGAGCCTGCAAAAACTGCTATACAGCAACAGAAGAGCATACTCATAGCAATAAAATGGAAAACAATAATGTGAGCATAAAAAACCTAATATATTTTAACTAACTTTGTCAAGTAAATGAAAAAGTATTATACTCATTAGGCAATCATTTACTAGGATCTTCCGATTAAATATAATTTCTACCTGACGCTGCAGAGATGTCAGCTGGTGTCCGGCAAATAGAATGCCAACAACGTGTTCGCGCAAGTCGCTGTCGTCGCCGGCGGCTTCTTCAGCAGCGGTTCCCTCGCCCGACTCACTACTACTCTGCTCCCACTCCAGTAGCTTGCCGAACACCTACACGAACAAAACTTGTGTATAAACGTACATTTCAATTATGCCTCATAATTATTCATTGACAACTTGCATGACTTTTTACTTGAAAATGGTAGAATAATATATTTAAGGGATATTTTGCGATTTTATCTACTGTTTGTTATGATGCTCGTTAGATTATTTGAAATTCATGGTTTTTTAACTAAACACATTTAAAAAAGGTCAAATTAGACCAGAACGTTCTAACAAACAAACTCTTTAGCTTTATTACGCCGGTTCATATTCTGCCTTCGCAAATTTGACCATGTTTCACAATTACGCTTAGAGCTCAAGTGGCTTCCTATTCCTATACACTCTCGCGGGTACCTACATATTGGTTCTCTGCTGTACTGTGTGTTATTTAATCTAAAGGCTACTTTTTATTTGAAGAAAAAATTTATATATCTCGGTGTTGCTTCAGAAAATCATTTAGATCATGTCGAAATCTTGTACTGAAGTTATCAGTAATATTATATATTTTTTTAGTCTTATTGTTCAGGCTACAAAATCAAGGAATTGTTTATCATTATAATTATATAAGGGAACTAAATCACTATCGACATTTAAAAACTACGTTAAGGGTCACTTTTTTAAACTGGAGATAATTTGAATTAAGTTTTTATAGTGTCAATTTTTTTTTTTATCTTATAATTTTTTTCATTTTTATTTAGCTATTATTATTTTATTACTTTATAACAGGGATATATATTATATCTTAATTTATACGTGTATTTTGTATAAGTATTGGAATATAGACATTTATAAGTTTATAATATAACTACCACCACACGCTCCCGATGTTAAAATTTTCTTTTCCCATTTAGGATGTCTGGAAAAAAAGGCTAATTAGCCAGAAGTCCGTACTAGAAAATCAGTAGTAAAAGTATAAATAGTTAAAACAAATTTATCGTCTCATACTTGTGATGTCAACAGTCGGAACACGCGAAGCGTGTCTCTTTCGGCCAGTGTGTGAAGAGGGTGCGCCGGCGGCCGCGGCTCGGGCACGAGCGCGGGCGCGCCGAGCACGCGCAGTTGCCGCACGCGCACCGCGCCCTCCGGCCCGCGGAGCTCACACCGCAGACGCACCGATGAACTCGATGATCCTATTTTACTTACATTACAATAGTCGTGCCTTACGGTATTATAAGCAGAAGTACCGATTTCGTGGGAATTTCGGCACAAATTGTAGTTGAATGGGTTAATTTGAGTGGCGATCCAGATGAACCCTTTAGTCATTTTGTAATTTTTTTAAAATGTCATTTGGATAGGCAAACTGGCAGACGTTCCACCTGATGGTGGTAAGTGGTTGACATCGCCCATGAACATAAACTAGTTTACCTGGAACTAACCCAGGCAACTCATTTATGTGTTGCCTATCCAGAGACATAAGGTGTTAAAGTCTCGGTGCCAGTAATTACACTGCCTGTCTTGCCCTTCTCTCCGAAACACAGTAAAACTGTTTCACGGGAGAAACAAGCAAGATGGTGGTACCCATGCAGCCGGGAGCGAAGCACAGCGCATCCCTCCCACCGGTGAATTGTAATAATAACGCATTTTTGTGTGAAATGTAACAATAACGCATCTCAGAAACTTGCATATTTCTGGTATTTATATCTAAATACCAACGCTATACAAAAACATTATCCAAAAAGATTACAAGTGCAATTTTGTATTTCAGCCAATTAAAATCTTAATATGTAATGAAAGACATCACAAAAATACTAACTTGGCAACGTATAGCAAACCCACGTAGCCGTTTTAGGATCTACTTCGATATCTTGCATGTGAGTCATCTCACTTGATCCACCGCTATACAGGAACGACATTAGCAAGGTCTTGTTCTGAAAAGGAAAATTAACAACTGCTAATATTATTTAAATACAAAACGTAACATCATCTATTTTAGCATCGATACTAACAACGGTGTCTCTCGTGTTGTCAACGTGCACGCAGAGAACGTGCGGACGGTCCTGATGAGAGGGGCCGGCATACAGGAGTTGGATCCATTTCGCTCGATTGCGGTCTTCATCTCCTGACTCCCAGAAGGTCTCGGTACTGCCGTCGGTCAGCGCGCCGGCCATGCCGGTACGCGACGATACGCTCACCTCGCACCAGCCGGTCACGTCAGGACAACTCCATATAAAATCTTGTTGCTGATGGAATTAATGTTAAATGTTTCATATATGTTACAACTGCATCTGCTATATAGTATTCAGTATCTACGGCTGATATTTTATATGTTTTCGCATTCTGCATTTGACCTACTATAGTTTACAGTACCTGGATGACCGAGCTTTGCTCGGTTAAATTATATTTAGATGCATTACATACTGATGAAACATAAATAATATTTTCGATCTTACCGACTTAATAGTAAAAAATAGGAACTGGTTATTTAAATAAAAAATAAAAAGAGCTCTTAATAATAGTTTTTCTCACAAAAGAAGAAACTTGAAAAAAAAAAGGAAAAAGAAATCGGTCTGTAGACACCTGGATTCGAACCCGGGTTTTCTGATTTCGAATTCGCCCGATTCCCATCCGAGCTGTTATAAGTTTATCAATGACAGCGAAATTTACCTTCGTATTCTAATGATATTTTCTAATTGCGTAAAAAAGGGATAAAAAGACATTTTCTAAAAATAAATCCTAGCTAGATCGATTTATCGCCCCCGAAACCTTCTGTATACTAAATTTCATGAAAATCGTTGGAGCCGTTTCCGAGATTCAGATTATATATATACAAGAATTGCTCGTTTAAAGATATAAGATAAACAGAATGTCTGCCGTGGATCATCGCCCAAACAAAGTCTTCAACTAAGAACTGCGTATAAGAACTATAACTATAATATATCAAAATCAATGTAATGTAAAAATAATGATTAAAATCTCCAAATCGTATGTGATGACTTATTTTTCTGTTCGATATATTATGTTGTCACACAAATTAAAGCGTAATTACAAACTATTAACTATATTGCGTATTACTGACACCCGCGCGTTAAAATTAGTTGAAATATCTATATAACCTAAGATTACGAGACATTTAGTAATAATTTAAATTACTTTACAAGGGTATCTTCAGATTTATTTTTATGGATATTGTTTCCACCAGTTGCCACTGTGGCAATTAGTAGTTAGAGTTATTTTGGGAAAAATACCTTGTTAAGATAGCTATGATAGCTCTCTTGGAGAGCACCGAGCAACCCGTCGTCGTACGCGCTGTCCTCGGCGTGCGACAAGATCTTGCTAATAACGCTAAAAACTTGTGTTCTGATCCCGGCAGCATTAACAATTCACACACTCACAATTTATCAAATCGATTAAAATCAATTTTTGCTTATAAAAATAAGAACGAGTCGATGGAAGACTTAAGTATATCAAAATGTGTGAATTTATGTGTTTAATTTAATAATAAAATTTGTTTATGTATATTTTTGTAATTTTTATATAATTCATATGAACAATTTAATATTGTAAGGAGTGTGGCCCACAAAGTTCAATACTGTGATAGGCTGGCAATACCAATCGGCAGATAAATGAACACGTTGGTAGTTAGAACACGAATTGTTAGTTGCTGGTAGTGTGCGGAGGTCTATCTGCGGGACACGTGAGCCAACTCTATATTTATTTTATCCAATGTGCAATCAATAATTGTTTATTAGTTAATTAAATTAAATAAATAAAAAAAGAATTATTATGATAAGTTTTTAAATTAAAACTATTAATTGTAAAATTTATTAAATTTATATGTATTAATTAACTGTTCATGTGCAAAACCTATTATTTTTTACTTTAAAAGCTTCTTTCTATAAAGATAGAATTATGAATTATGTTATTATATGTATATTATTATTATTCATATGCAAGATAGCTGCCAGTCTCCAAAGTCCCAAGTTAAAAATAATTTGTAGATAAGCAATAACACTACTCGTAACAAAATTATTTTTATGATACAGATTAAAACGAATGTGTATTCGTTTTTTTGGCAGATCAATTCAAAATATTTTTTTTTTAAATATTTTTTTAGTGAAAGAAAAAATGTAGAGTAGTAGAGTCACCGGTGTAGAAATGCTCTATCATGCTGCGAATAATGCAGTGCCCAGCATCGCACGGCCTGCAGCGCTGCAGCGCTGTTGGGTGTCAGTGACGGCGCCAACGCGCTCACTGAGCCGAGAAACGCGTGGAAGGCGGCACGCGCGCCCCTCGCTGCGCGCCCCCCGGGGCAAATAGCCGCCGCTGACGCTGTTGGAGTAGGGTACCGGCTCCAGTCGTTTCCTGTATTCTGTTAATAAAGATATCGACCTGTAAAATCTCTTTGTTATCTACATAAATACAAATCAACTGTTGTTCGTTGACAAGTATACCAACTAGGAATGATTCTAATTACTTCATTATTTAATTATTTTTAAATTTTTGGTATTATTTTTAAAAGCCGTATGAGATTTTTAGGAAAATATAAAACACAAACAAATTAAAGTGCTTTTTTACTGGAATTGGAAAAACATACAACATGCGAACTTAAACTTAAGCGAAAGCCTATCGGTCTAGTTAATAAGTACATAATTTAAGTTACTTCATAGTGGTCATAGAACCTTAAGTACTACCTCTTTATTATCGTCGTAAGAAAGTGGAGGTGGAACAATGCGTGCAAACTTGTCGAGCGCATTGCAAAACCACCACATAACATCGTGTACGCTCGTCGGTTGAGAAGTTGAACGAAGTAGCCAATTTAAGGCCTAGAGAAATAAACAATTAAATTAATTTTATTAAGATATACATACAGGAATAAAGTCATAACAAACTACAATATTTCAATTTTGATTTCGATTGCGATCATCCACCAACCACTTTTTTATATGTACTTACTTCAAAAGCATACTGTCTAATTGTATTTATCCGAACCGCCGCATCGATCTTTTGCCGACAAGACGGAAGATCGCGTTTCGCAAGAATGAAAGCGAGTACTGGACTGCGCATGATCATATCGAGGTCAACTTGCGGTGGTTCAAAGGCAGAAACTGTACAGCCATCACTTTGAAATTCACCCCCGCCAACTAACTTCTGTAGAGCTGCGCTCGGTTGAGCTAACAAAGATGAGCCGATACCTGCGAAACATCGATTTGTGAAAATACTATCTCGCATATATTATAATGAGGTTTGTTTGAACGTACTCATAAACGTACACAACGTACACAGAATTTACTGTACTAGCTTCATGTTTCTTTAATACTCTAGAAAACCTATATGTATTTATTGCGAATGGTACAATATATAATATGCATAAGCTATTATGCTATGACTGATGGAGAAGGTCGTCAAGTACACCATATGAATATAAATATATTATATAAATATAAACAGAATATACAAATCTTTGAATTTTATACAATGTTTAATACGTTAACAGTATTTTTGTTTAAGAAATGTTTTTATTTTTTATTTTTATTAAAATATAGTTTTACTAATATTTTGCTCCACCGGGCGATCTTAGTCTTGCAATATCAAAATATAATATTAATGTGAAGATAATGTCAAGACTACATAAACTCTAGTTTAAATTAGCGTACATATACAATAGGGTGTTACACTAGCCAAAAATCTTTAGAAACGAATAAAAGAAAGTCTTCATTACCAGACAGTGTTTCCTGGGAGTCGGGCTCGGCGCTTTCCTGAGTCGGGCGCGCCGCGTTCGCGAGATCGCGTCCGCCCGCTTGTCCCATCGACACGGAGCGGGGCACGCGCGCCCACTGCCCGGATGACGTGCCCGAACTTGATGGTATTTCATCCTATTGTACACATATAATTTACTTATTAAGGCCACTATCCACGTCAGAGTTTTTGTGGTTTCGATAGTAAAAGAGGTGTACCTTCGGCTCAAGGTACACCTCTATTACTTTTTTCTCGTGGGAAAGAAGTATGAAAGAAAATTAAGTTTTGAATTGAGGGAACAAAGATATTTTGCAGAGGAAGATATTTTTTGTTATAGTAGAGGAACCGACTTTGTATACGACCGAGTTTTAGCGTAGGACGTGTGCGTTCCACCTTTGAAATCTGTACCTTTTAATTTTAAGCTTTGTCTCCAACGTCATCACATCATCACGTCATGCTAAAAAAATCGAAAATTTTTAATTTTTTTAAATGTTATATGAATTATACCAGAGTTGCAGGTAACGGTCTTCCAAGGGAATGATATCTTGCTGTATCAGGAACGGGAGCAATGGTCTTAGGTGCAGCGCCTAGAGCCGAAAGACACTGGAACGGTGGTGCGGGCTGCCAGACACTACCCGGTGGTGTAGGCGGACTGCGCCCACCCACTTCATGCCAGCCGGAACTGCTTGTTGATTCTGGTAATATACAGGTTCGTCAATAAACCTTTTTCATTGCTTGCTAACTACAATTTTGTGCTTTAGTGACCTTTGATTTTTAAAAATAAATTTATTATATTTGCACCGGGACATTTCGTAATAAGAAAAACTAAGTAATTGAAAGCCATTATGTCCCAGTGAACGTAACACGTGTATCGCAAACAAGCTAGCTTTGCAAGTAAATTTTAGTAAATGTAAAATTTCAGATAATAAATTCATCTTGTATTTGAAGAATAATATCGTGATGAAACCGAAATATTTTAGACGAAAATTCTGTATCAAGTAAATCTAAACATTGTCAGTGACCATCGTTGCCTTTCCATATATTGTTCGTATTGAATAGCGATGAGACGGTATGTGTGTGTATATAGGTTAGGATGTGACGCGATGCTGACCGCAGTTGATGAGCGGCGCGAGGTCGAGCAGGAAGGCGGCGTTGTCGCGCATGGCGCGGTGGTCGAGGTCGGGCGGCGAGCGCTCGGCGCACGCGGCTCGCGGCTCGTCCGCGCCCGCCCGGCTGCGCTGCCGCGCGATCGCCTTCAGCGCGCGCTCGCGGCACTTCTCGCAGTATATGTACCACAGTTGGTACGCTACTAACGTAGCTCGAATTTTCACACCGATAAGGTCTGTGCGAGTTGCGAGGTTTGAGGCGAAATAAACAAATAAAAGAAATAAAAAAGATAAGTAAAGAGAAAATTTACTTAAATTATAACAGCTGATTAAATAAAATCTCGGGTAAGGTTTCCGACTGAATTATAAAATATATATTATATATAATACGATAATGAGACGACTAAAAATAATTTTATATAATGCTAACAAAATATAGATAGTAGTCATTTAAGGAAATCAAACAGTAATCAAATTAATATATACTAAAATAGAAATTTTCTTGTATATAATGTATATATTATAATATTAAAAGCGCAATAAAACTTGACTTTATCAAAAATAATTTTGTATTACGTATATAGAAATCAATCCATAATTCTTCGTTTAAAAGGGTGATAATTACGGACTATTTCAATTCTGTTCTTAAGAACGAATTAATTCGAAAAAGAGTCGGATTAAAAAAGGTAAAGCAACAGTTCAAAATCTGCCAGAATGACGTATGGGTAAATAATCTGAGTAAATAATCATAATGTTCAGTCATTATTAATCAATCTGCTGAGGTAGGTACTCATTGCTAAGACATCAAAGTACCTATGTAGTAAATTTGCTATGAGATTAAGAGCTAGAGTTTGCAGCATTTCACAGCTGATATTTTTACTTCGTAATTTACTTGTCTTACAAAATTTAGCGCTTTCATTTAAATGAAATAATCTTCCGTCTTTAAATATATTCGCTTTAAAATTTTAATTTATATAAATAATATAATAATAGTAAGAAGCGTAAAATATCTTCGGTAATTACGTACAAAAATGTAATATTAAGTAATTAAATTCGAAAAATTGATCTATTATAAAAAACCCTTTGGAACAATGATTCAAAAAGAACAATTGTTTGACATTTAATAAACAAAAAAGCTTCGTTTGAAGAAATCTCTATTTATTAAAAATGATTTTTTTTTTGTAAGAAGATATAATATAATATGTCGATCGATATATGTGGGTATATACATACCTTGCGAGAGCTGTCCGCACTCGGAGGCGGGCGCGTCGTCGGCGGGCAGCACGAGCGAGTCCGCCTGCTTGTACTGTCCGGAGCGGTCGTAGCCGCGCGCGGTTGGCGCTCGGCAGCCGGGGTGCATGTGCCGCATGTGCGCCGCCAGCGGAGGGGGCACGCTACTGCCACCGCACAGCTCGCAGCGAACTACTTCGAGAACGATCATTTATTCGTTGACGAAAACACGTATTTGGCTTAATTTACACTATCAACAATATTCAGTTTGGCAATCACGAAATTTTGTACTATATTCCAGAGAATTCGCAAAGATTTATATGTTCAACATCGTTAAAAAATCGCTAGAAAACGCTTCGTTAAGAAAACTTACCCATAAGCGGTGTTCTACCATATTTATAATCTCTCTTTTTACGCATCAAACTCAATTTTGAGTCTTCGTTTTCATTTTTCTCAGAATTCTCTTTTCTATTCCTAAAATTAAATTAAAAATATAAAAATACATCTATATGAAAATCAAGTTACGCGTATATCGTTAAATGGAATCCTTACTTGTCAGTCGCTACATTCAACTGATCGGCGTCGTTTAACGCGTCCCAGAGGGCGACTAGCGCACGCAAAGCCGGGGGTAAGACATTTACCACGGATGGTCCTGAAGACAAACAACATTTTAATTTAATGATGATTATATTCTTCGACCATTCTTGTGTAGTGGTGCGAATAGTCGCCTCAAAGCCGACGGTTGCGGGTTCGATTCCCGTAGGGGCCGATATCAGTATTTGTACAAATATTTGTTTCCAGTTTAGATGTATGTCCATGTGGGTCTCCCCACCGTGCCTCAAAGAGAATGTAAAGCCGTCGGTCACCTAATAGCGATCGTTACTCATGATAGGGAAAAATTATCTGCCCAGTGCAGCAGCGTGGCTGATTATAGCCCAACCCTTCTCTTATACGGAGAAGACGTCTTTGTCCAGCAGTAGGACATTTAAAGACTGATTCAGTTTAGTTGACTATATTATTTTAATATTATATAACAATATCACAATGCTCAGTTTTATTGTACGGTGAATGACCGTGCAAATGTACGGTCATTCACCGTACGTTTATATTCGAGAACTTAAATAAAATATGAATATATTAACTGTAAGGATATACTCGTATGTACCTGGATCAGGAGCTGCCGAGGCGGCGGCTTCCTCTTCGCGGATGGGCGCGTCTATATCAGATATGTGCGCTCGACTCGAGCTCGTCTCGACGCTGGAGCGGGTCAAGGTTTCCAGCGTGGACGGATGGATGCGTAAATATTGGCCTGTAGTTCATAATTTATACTAAAACTAACTGAGCCACAAAAACGTTCTATCTTACCTATGAATATTCGCTTCTAACTGGAATACATAAAAAGATTATTGAAAATGTTACTGATTTTTGATAACATAATAAATAATCAAAGGCGCGAACTTGTCAAACGCGTGAAGTGTTAATAAATATAAAGTTTTCTGAAATAACAATTAATCAAGGCCTTCTGTTGTTGAAGTGCACTGAGTAAAGTCTGCTTTATTCTTTCTTTCGTATCAATACAAGAAATTATTAATAAAGTCGCAGACAACGAACGTTTTTTATTTTTTTATTTTTATAAATCTTATCTTGAGCTTCTGTTAGAAAGGGAATGAAGATGAATGTAAAAAAGACGAAAGTGATGGTGTTTGAAAGAGAGGAGGCAGTGACAGACTGCAATATCGTGATTGGAGATAAACAAATTGAACAGGTGAATAAGTTTGTGTATCTGGGTTCAAAGTTTACAAGAGATGGAAAGTGTGAGAGTGATATTGAAAGAAGAGTGAATGCAGGAAACATGGTAAATGGAGGTTTGCACTCCTTTATGAGGAGTCGGAAGGTGTCTAACAAGGCTCGTTTGGCTGTTCATGAGGGAGTGTTGGTGCCGACACTCGTGTACGGAAGTGAAAGTTGGGTATGGCAGAAGAAATATGAAAGCAGAATAAATGCAGTTGAGATAAGAGCGTTAAGAAGTATGATAGGAGTTAAACTGAGTGATAGGATAAGAAATAGTGAGATAAGGAAACTTTGTGGTCTGAAAGAAGATGTAGTACTTAACAAAAATTAGAAAGGTATGCTGAGATGGTTTGCTCATGTCGAGAGAATGAAGAACGGTTGACGAAAAAAGTGTATAAGGTGAGTGTGAGTGAAAGTGCTGGAAGGGGTAGACCTAGGCGGACGTTTTAAGATCATCAGGGACGTCTTGAAAAAAGGCCAGGTTAAGAGTACCCTAAGCTGAAGAGCATGTATAAAGGGAATAATGAAAGTGGACGAAGCGAAACAAGTATGTAAGGATCGTGGTAAGTGGAAAGAAGTGGTCTCTGCCTACCCCTAAGGGAAAGAGGCGTGATTATATGTATGTATGTATGTAAATCTTGATGTAAATGACAAAAAAAAATCGGTAAGCAATAATAATATGATATTCCATAATAACCCGCATTAGACACTTCGACGGAGTGACGCTGAGGCCTTGGCGGAGGCGCGTCGTGTGACGGCCGCGTCACTACGCGTGCGCCCGCCTTTGGCAACTGCGGGTGGAATTTCAAAAACGCAGCGCAGGCTATTGCGTCGTGTACTATGCCTGTTGAAAACATGATTATAGCAAATATAATTTGAAATATTTTAAATATTACTTTTGACCTTAGAAAAGAAATTATAAAATTGTTTTGGATAAATAAGGTAGTAAAATGAATACGTTGATAATAATAAATATTTGTATGGTGTTTCTGCACAAAAAGAAACGTCTCCGTTTCAAAAAAGTGTTAGTTTCATTACTATGAATTTAACATCTTTGAAAATAATATCTATCGCGCATGACATTCGAGATGAAAAAATATATATATACGATCGTAACGTCCATATATATCATGTTTAAATTACCTTCGTGCCAGAGGAGTGCGGCGAAAATAGCGCGCACGCACTCCGCCTGCGCGGGACTGAGCGCAAACTTGCGCGGCGGAGCGGCGCGCGCAGCGGGCACCGGCGGTGACGCGCTACGACCGCTGCGCGACGGCCGCACGAAGTGCTCCCACGACAACCGCTTCGGGCTCCACTCCTGGAATAACGTTTGTATATCAACAATATTATACGTCGAATGGAGAGAGTACGGTCGGTATTTATGTATTCTTATACGCCCGGCACCGTATGCACTGCAACTCGTCTTACCTTTTAGCAGCGTGAAACGGTAATGAAGCTGAAATGAATTTAGAAACGCCCTCGACTTCGATAGGAATACGCAAAATCAACAATAGTAAAAAATTCATAAACTAATTCTACAATACTAAATTTCAAAAGAAATACAAGCAAAAATGAATATTAATACATACATATTTACTTAGAATAGCTAATATGTGATAAAACAAAATATAATTAATATTTTCCTATAGTGTAATTATCAGCGATATTTTTAAACAGACATCGCATATATCGTCTGATAAAACTAAGAATATCCAGTCTATTTATTTATTTATTTATTTTTCTATTAAAATATTTTATTCCTATGTAGTTTTAAGAAAAACGTCGGGGTATGTTAAACATATTATTATCTATTTAGCATAACTTTGAGATTTATATTTATAAAGGAAAATTATAACCAATATTTCGAGTTCTATAGGTGCAAACTACTTTTTTAGAAAATAAATAATATGGATGATAATGTAATGTTAATGAATTGCAAATACTAGAGCCTGATAAGCATGCATAATTTTTAACACTTTTGATAAGCCATAAATAATGTAGGGTCAACTAATTTTTAATTCACTTTCTTAATAGAAATCTATGTCTTTAATCTTAATAGCAAGAAAGCCTATGAATAATGAAATATTTCTCATGTAAAATTGGTACTTTTATGACAAAAATTCACTTCGTAAATGTTAGATTATTTCATTTAAAATACTTAGAATTGTTTTGTTATAAAAAAACTTTTTCAGTTACTAGGAGATATATAACAAAAAAAATAATTATAGTTTTCATAATCAAACGAACGACATGTTTTGAGAAATTATATTTCTTATCGTAGACTTCAATTTGTATGTGCTAGTTACTTAAAATTGGTTCAGTGGTTTTCACGCGATGTCTGGCGATAAGTGCAAGGTTAATTAAAAATAAATGAATAAAGAAGTGTAAATATTAATCGACACACAGACAAAGATAAAAACTTTTTGTGTTTTAGCTTAACCTATACTTAAACAGAAGAATATGGATATAATAATAAAAAAAAATGATACTATAAAGTGCATCGAGGAAACTTAAGTAGGTAGAATAAATAAAATGAAAATATATAAAAGGAACCTTCGGCGCGTCATAGTGAGCATTAACGACATCCTCGACGACGCTGTCGGGCGAGGTTTGCGTGCCGGTCTGCGCCACGCCCCCTGCAGACGTTTCCTCCTTCGTCTCCAGAATATCGGTCTAAAGCGTGTTTAATACAAGACATTTTAAACGAAAATATAAAACAGCTTCTAAATTAAAGTTTATTTGAAGCTATTTTTCTCATCCTGAAAAATAAAGTAGACGTAACGTATTTTCACGATCGAACTAGTAGTTTTAGATTAGATTGTTTTCAAAGATATTTAATTTAATAAAATGCTAGTTCGATTTTTTATGTAACTTTTTTTTTTGAAATATTAAAATAAATATGTGCTTTGATATAAGGTCAATACCTCTTGCAGCGAGACAACGTTGTCACTGGAACAGTGCTTCACGGGCCACCACTCCTCGCTGTTGCCATTGTTGCGTCGCGGCATACGTCTACAATCGTTCAAGAAACATATATATTAACAAATATAAAATTATAAGTAACTCCATTTTGTCGTAGTAACTTAAACTTTTTTTTTAAATATGATTAACATGGAATGAAAAGTAATAATGACAGACTAAGAAGCAAAAGTGAGCAAAAATACCTTGGAGTGGGCATTGAAGTTGATTGATTCCGCAGAAGTCGTCCGCGTTTGCTCGGTTCTCCAAACATGTAAGGGCTGGTGCTGCCGTCACTCTGAAATAGTATACCACTTACAATTATATTTTTGTACAAATTTATATAAACCTATGGTCAGCATTGAATATCACGTACTACCTATTACACTACACTATACATACCCCTTATAATTTCTTTACAGATATGGATATTCTTAAATAACTTTTTAATATTTATTCGTGGTAAACACAATATTGAGCTTAATAATGCACTATAAATTAATTTATAATGCACTATAAAAGTATACATTTATTAACGTACCTCATTAGTAAGGTCACATTGTATCGAGAAAGGAAAACGTTGATCCTCCGCGCTCTGATCTGTAACTAGACAAAACAATGTTATGTATTACCACCAAAGATGAAGTAATAACATATTTGTTTGACTTAATACAACTTTTTACATACCACTGATCGGAGCGTTGGGTTCATCTTCTTGCCATAACGGTAGTAATGCTCGAGCTTCATTAAGTACTTCATAATTCACTGCGTATTCATCCTGGGTAAATTTATATATACATATGAAATTTATATTATATATTTATACAAATTCATATATATATCAGATAGCAGTAGCTTGTTGATCACTAGGATACCACGATAGCGATAAAGGATAACTAAGTGCAAAAATTCTATTGGTGAATTAACTCCTTTGAAGCGGTGCTGAAAACCCAACAGAATATTTGTTTCTAAGAATGTGCAGGGTTTCTCAAAAACTGAATTTTCCAAATGACATTATAACTTATAAATTAATAAAATTTATAAATTATTTACTATACTTACGCCAAATTCGATACGGAATGTTTACCAACAAACTGTTGCTTAGCAACCTACCATAAGCAGATAATAACAACCCATTGGAAAATAATTATAATAATGATATTTTTTTTAATTTATACACAGTAGTATAAGCTACATAAAACTTGAAATAAATAAGTCAGGGATTTAGGTATATTTATATATTATCTATAATTATGTTATGGAGGTAAAGTTTACTTGTTAACGTGGATATAAATACCCACTGAATGATATCTAAATATTTTTATAAAAATGTATATACCTTTATTAAAAATAGCTACACTATCCCTGAATAGCATTCAAAATAAAACAACATTTGTTTTAAAATGAATTTATTATGATTAAAAATCTATGTTCAGACAGTCATTCTCTTTTATTATTTATTTTAATTTACTTACGTTGAAAAACATAATAATTATAATATTTAAAGTAGTGTATAAAAATCGATTACCATTTACCTTTAACAATATAATGACTGATCAAAAAAAGACCAAATGTTGCTTATCTGAGAAATTTTTCTGTCAGTGCTAAAATTTAGGGTTGTTAGATGTATATTAGTAATTAAAGATTTGTTAATTTTTGTTATAAGCTAATTTTCTTGCATATTACGTATTTGGCGGTTAAGTTAAGTTCTGGGAAACAGTGTTAAAGTAAAATTTTTTATAACTAGGAAATTGGTAATAAATTACAATTTTTTATTAATAAAAGTTTGACGACCCTATATACGATGACTTTTGGTTTGTTTACAAAAATTCCACATCGAATTTGGCTCAAGTATAGCAGCCTAACTGATAGAACTTAGACAAAAAACCGGTCTATTAATTATTAACTTTCTCGGTAAAAATGTGCATCCGACAATAAATTTATTTAATAATAAATAATTTTTAGGGTGACTCAAAGATGAAAAACGCGCTATTCCCGACTACTATCGTTGGTCATACTGTGGTTTCTCAAACCTGAGTGTCTTCATCTTCAACGGGTACAAGCAGCGTGCGGTCGAGATGGCTGTTGTACTGCAGACACCAAGCCACGCTCATACAGCCTTCTACGTACGTCTGTGTTGTCTCATGGCTGAGCCGGACCCATGTACCGTCTTTATTGGCCACCTTATATAACAAATATCGCAACTATTATTAAAATAAAATGAAACTGTGTTGAGTTCAAACGTTCATCGAATTTCAACAAGGAATAGTGGAGCGAGATATTTATTGTTATTAATTATAATAGATAATGATTAGAAATCATTTTGCAGTACCTATTTATACGATTTTTTTGTTTTCTAATGCTCATGATAAGATGGTTTATATGTAACAAAATTTTAGGAAAAAAACATTATAATTTGTAAAGATATTGCTTCAATTTGGTCATTTAATACAATTACCAAATAAATATTTCATAAACTATCAGGTTATTATTTTAAGTTGTAGAAGTAATTAAATTTTTACATTCGCAGCATAACCTAGCAGGAATGTTGTTGATATCTGTACATTATGTTCAGCGCCCCATTAATCGAAATTTGAGTGTCCGGTTAAATTAGAACACCCAAACACTTAGCTGTGACATACAACTTACAAGTAACTAGCCTAATATCAACCCAATTTAGTATGTGTTATATGTTTCGCGATTCACGGGTTTATACCGACATTATTGAATACATTTAAAAATTAAATATTTAACATTACAAATTCATTTAATTTTTAATATTGCTCGAAATATTTTTGAAAATTAGCTTATATCATAATTCGACGATAAGGATTACAAATAAATAATTCAATAATCGAATCAGCCTATAAATGTCCCACTGCTGGGCGAAAGCCTCTTCTCTAACTGGGAGGGTTGGAGCTTAATCTAATCACGATGCTCCATTGCGGGTTGGCGAATAATATAATCGGAGCCCATGTCTACATACATATAATTATATTTATCGACTCTCATTCAAGTTCTCGCGTTTACACTTCTCGTACTTTCGGATAATAGACTTACTATAAGTAACAATCGTTATCAGATGTTTGTCATGTCTTTACGTGCTCTCCGAGGCACGGCGGGGAAACCCACTAGGACATACATCTAGACCGGAAATTAATATTTGCACAAGTACATATATCTGCCCCGAACGGGAATCGAACCCGCGACTGCCGGCGTTGAGGCGACTACCCGCACCATTACACCAGAATGGTGATCAAATAAGACAATAAATAGGTATACAGTAAATGACATGTTATCGATCACCTCCTCGACGATGGCAACGTACGCGCCGGCCGGCACGCGGCCCAGCTCCTCGGCCTGCAGGCTGGGCCCGGCGCGCACGCGCAGGCCCGCGCTGTCGTGTGACGAGAACCGCCGCAGGCGATACGTGGCTGCGCCCAGCCAGCGATCCGTCGGCTGCTCCTCGCCGCCGCACTCTGCCACCTCTACTTTTAAGTCCTAAAAACAAAAGCACCACACGCGCAAATGATGAATTGTAGTTCAAATTTAACACACTGTTAGGTTTGTGCCAAAAAAGACACGA
Source organism: Euphydryas editha (assembly GCA_036937285.1). Taxonomy (NCBI): domain Eukaryota; kingdom Metazoa; phylum Arthropoda; class Insecta; order Lepidoptera; family Nymphalidae; genus Euphydryas; species Euphydryas editha. The sequence goes on from JAUPFZ010000005.1 coordinate 4,918,649, forward strand.
GACCTATCGTTTCCGCAAGGCTTATCAAGTACTGTTATGTTTTAAACTTAGGCCACGTCCGCGTACGCTCTACGTACTACGTATGCACATACTACCGAGTGTAGTCAACGAGTAAATAATGGCAAAAATTCACGTTTCTTGTGTGAAAACAATGGAAATGCAAAGCAATGGAATGCAATGCATGACCCAACAGACCAAACTATAAAACGGTTATACTGTCATAAAACTATTCCGTACCTGTGACGTTGGATGATCATCTAAAGTACATCTGAACAGGTAGTTCCCGGGTGCACGAGGCACCCAAACGGCGATATAGGAGCCGTCGCGCTGTGCGTCGACGATGATTCGTTCAGCGGGTATGCGGCCGCCTCCGCCCAGGCCCTCTATAAGCGTACAAGCACCCCCCCACGCACCGCTCGCAAAACGCAACTCCTCAAATGAGTAGTTTTGATATGGCTGTAGAAGTAAATATTTTTTTTAGTTAACTTTATTAAAAATAATATGTTATATGTATATGACTATTCTACTTTCATTTGAATCTGTTCTTTTTTTCTGTTTTCATTTTTAATTGCTTGTATTATATTTACTCAATTTAGTTGCTTTTTTATGTTTCTGTATATTTAATATCGAAAACAACACTTTATTTTTCTTTTATACAAATATCTTATCTAACTTTTTCGTGTTGAAATTATTCTTAGTAAAGTTTGAAAGGCCGAGGTCATAGTATGTTTTAATCTGATATGTTTCTATTGTACACAAAAAAAAGATTAAATCAATAAAATTTAATAGATATGGATAAATAAGGCCCAGTTTACCTTCATCATTGTAATGGCATGAAACCACATAGTGTCTCGCACGGTTGGTTGGTATGGCACGTCGGACAAGCTGCCGCGACGTTCCGGCACGACGCCTTGATTGGTACGCAAAATACTGTCTTCTAACCTTTGCACGACAACCTTCGAGAAGAACAGAATTTGTCATTGACAATCTTGTTTAAAAATTAATTAATTAATTTCATTAGAATTAAATTTTATTTAAATAAAGAAATGCAAATTACGAATTTACTACTAGGTAAATGATTCGAAATAACATTATCGTTTATATCGACGTTTTTTTTAAATGTTTTTATAAAACTTGCATACAACCATATGACAAAATATATCAATGATTGACATCAGTGAAAATATGTCATAAATTTATTTACTATACCGACAGACAGTTTCCAAACAAGTAAAAATATATATATTTTAAAAGTCCTTTAAGCTGATTTAAAGTAGTAATTTCTCTTGTACACATTTCTCGTGCTCAGATGGACTCAGACTGAACTCGACGCCCTGGACAGCAGAGTCCGCATGACTGTGACTCACCATCGCGTGCATCACCCGAAATATTCGGTCATGAGACTATACATCAAATGGAAGTGTGGTGGCCGAGGCCTATTAAGGGCCAAGTCTATGCATAACCGGGAGGTGTGCAGCTTCAAGGCCTACTTTGAAACGAGGAGAGAGAGCGCCATGCATAGTGATGTTATAGTAAGTGACAAAGGTCTCACTCCCTTATCCCTGACCAATGAGGAATGGCGAAGACCGGTTGTACTTAGCACCTCTGACCGAGAGACCGTATGGATGGAGAAGGAGCTGCACGGACGGTTTTACAAGGCGCTCCACGCGCCTCACGTGGATGTTAAGGCCTCCGTACAGTGGCTGCGATTCGGGGACCTCTTTGGGGAAACCGAAGGTTTTTTCTGTGCAATACAGGATCAGGTGGTTAAGACGAACCGGAAGCACATTCTGAAGGATGGCACTCCCGACTTCTGTCGAGTTTGTCGTCATCCCGGCGAGTCACTAAGACATGTGTTTTCGGGGTTTTCAGCACTTGCTAACACTGAGTACTTGCACAGACATAACCAAGCGGCCAAGAGTCTTCTTCAAGAGCTTGCTTTAATGTATAGTCTCCTGGAACAGAGGATGCCGTATTACCAGTACACACCGGTGCCAGTACTCGAACGCGACGGAGTCCGGCTCTACTGGGACCTACCTATCGCCACGGGCATAACGATACTAGCGAACAAACCTGATGTCGTGGTGATGGATAGGGCACGTTCGAGGGTGTTTTTAGTGGACATAACCATCCCCCAATACGATAACCTCGTGAAAGCCGAAACAGAGAAAAAACGTAAATATCTGGATCTGGCACACGAGATTGTCGACATGTGGGGTGTTGATTCCACTGAAATCATCCCTATCGTGATATCTGCCAACGGTTTGATCCCGGTTAGCCTCGCTAACCATCTGAGGCAGCTGGATATTCCTGATGCAGTCAGGATGCAGAAGGCGGTACTGCTCGACTCGGCTAGGAATGTCCGCCGATTTCTCAGCCTACGGCCCTAACCATCGGCCGTTTGATCTCCCTGCCGGGGCGTAATCCTACACCCGCTTATATTTATCTATGTAAGTTTATGTAAATTTATTATATGACTTATATAAGTAATGTATTATATTATGTATATCTATTATATATTATTGAACGAGTGGATTGAACCAATTAGATAAAAATAATAATTTATGAATGATTGCAATTTCAAATTTTAAGAATGCAAGAATCAAAATATTAAAAATAAAATTATATTTCTATACTATTTTATCTATTAATCGTAATAGTAAGTATTTCATTATACTACATAAACACATAACATTTAAAGAAATCAAACTTTCTGATCAATTTGATTGACTCGTTTGTAAGAAGTAAGTTAGAATACTGTTCTGTTACATGGAATCCATTTTATCAAATTCATAAAGACGGATTGGAAAGAGTAAAGAAGAATTCTTTTTAAGTTTTTATCTTTTAAAGACAATAATATAAATCACCTGAGTAAATACTCTGATTTACTTAAACTTTACAACACGAATACTTGCTTGTGGCAAAGATATGATGGATTTATGTTCTCTACATAAAATAATGTCAGGTTGCTAGATTGCCCCGAACTACTTACTCAAATAGAATTAGTTATTCAGAGACAAAATGCAAAGCTTTTAAATATACCGACTTTTAAATGACTGTTTTCAATAACAAATTTAGGCATAAAATATCTTTTAAATAGGATCCTAAAAACTTATAATAATGTTTACAAAGACGCGGATATTGATTCATTTAGTGACAACAACATAACAGCATACAATAGTAAAATTAAAAATATTTACTATAATTTATGTAAATAGATGATAACAAATTATTGACACGAATAATATATAATTGTCCATAATCCTTTTGACGATTTTTTGTTATTCTGTCTTTAGTTTCGTTGTTTATCCATAATTTAATTTTATTATTATTTTCTTTCTTATTTTATTTTTATATGTAGAAGAATGAGTATATATTATATATATATATTTATGTAATTTTTTATTTTACTATTATACATAATTAGGTAATGTTATGTAGGACGGACTATGCCTGGAGTCTCTCTCTCTCTTTCAAGAATAAACTCAGAAATTAGATTATCTGCGACAGAACCAGAGTAACTGACACAGCCCGTAGAATCATAAGGTGGCAGTCGACTGGTCACGTATGCCGCAGGACCGACGGCCGCTGCAGCAGACGTGTCTCGAGTGGAGACCGCGTATGGGCAAACGTAATGTCCAACGCAACGTCCTCCGGCACGCTGGACCGACGATCTGCACAAGGTAGCCGGCAAAGCTGGATAAGGATTGCGGACAACCGGGGAATTTGGCGGGAACTTGGGTAGGCCTATGTTCAGCAGTGGACTGCTATAGGCTTCTAACTTGTGGATCTAGTTTGTACTACTAGTCCTTTTAATGTCTTGAAAAGATATGTTACGCAAGTTACGGTACAGAAGCTTTAAAAATGTGTCGTATTTTATGCCGTTACTACTTAATAAAGTAGAGCCTGTAACACAGATTTTTCCGGATAAGACGAAAATGGAACGATATTTGTTATTATTTTCTTAAAATATGATCTTACAATTCATTTAAAATTCGCCTAAAACAGATGGAAATTTTTTAAAAGATATTTCACCTTGCTCAGAAACGTTCTATCGGTATTGGGTAAAACGAAGTAAATTAAAAGATAGGCAAATTGGATGTTAAACACCCGACTATGCTAATAATCAATTGTAATTAGAAATGTTTAAGTCTACGTTAATTGTAAAGCATACCTCCACTTTGAGAGCCGGAGAACAGACAATATCCCCATATTGGTCTCTGATTATTATTGGTAAACTTAGTCGGGCAGCTGGGCGGGCCGGCACCAAGGGCGCTTTCAATTCGCACCGCGAAGGCTCTACGCGAGGCCCCGGCGCGAGCCACTGAGCCAGCCGTCCACCCGCTGTGCTCTCCGCTCCGGCCACGAAATCTGACAGGAACTGTCGCTCGGTCGATATGTTTCTGTACAAATAGTTATCAATTTTTTTTTTTTTTCATTAACTAACAAACTAAATTATTTTAATGTATTTTAAATAGATAATATAATATAGATATTTTATCATGAAAATAGAATAATGAAATATCCTAGTCGCAAATCGTAACTACGCGAGCAAACGTAACTGTGGCCCTGATTATGGCAACACATAGTTTCAACAGGTTTCAAAGTAATAGGATGATCAGTAAACCTTATGTCGTTTAATTTATACTAGTGGTCGCCTAGTGTCGCCTAATCTATAATTGCAAGCATTGTCAACATCATAAAAATATGATTACGCATAACATAGTGAGCATATGCAGCAGTCATTGGACTTGATATTAAATTTCTGTTCTATGATAATAAATTTCGATAAAAAAATTCGTTGCAAGACATGTAGGTATTTAAGACCGTGTTGCCAACAGACTTTGACAATAAAGAAATTTGTGTATGATATATACTTATGGCATTTTATATAATATGTGTGTGTGTCGTAGTGTGTGTAGTTATTTTTTTATTAATTTAATGTATTTTTGAGCATTATTATAAAAAATATATTAGCATTCTGCACTTCTCCATATAAACTTGAACTGTGTCAAATTTCATACTTCTCCGTCCGCGTAACTTTCCTAAAAATGGGTAAAAAGCTTTTGCTTTACGTAATAATATAATAGATAAAAGCGTATTTCATGTGCAATTGCAATGTATACTTTTAATTAATTTTATTTATATATACTACAAGCCTGAGACTCGTCATCTTTAAAATCTACGCGAACTGCTGTTGCGCTATTTTTCGGAAGATATCCCGGATATCGATGTTGGTAAGATTGGTACAGCACTGCCTAAGTTTAAAAAGGGAAGGCCCTGGGGGATGAGGGGTACAGTAGTGAGTAGACCAGAAGAGTATAACCAGCCACTGTGTATAGCATTTGAAGAATACGAGAAAATCTTTGACTCTATGAAGAATTGGGCTGTTTTGGATTTAAACTGATGTCATATCGAGTGATATATCGGGGTACTGAAATATAGCTATAACCCAGCAACGATGATTGTTGAAATCCAAGACCAACGAACAATACTCATTGACATTCGTCGTAGCGTAAAACAGGGAGATGTAATATCCCTAAAATGAAATCAACGCGATGGAGGATGTCTTTAAGATCTAGGATTGGAGTGAACGAAGCATCAATCTTAATGGCGAATACATATCACACCATCGTTTTGCCGACGATGTCGTCATCTTTTCGGAGACCTCGGAAGAGCTAGACCGAATGATAAACGATCTAATCGAGTCCTCCCGTAAGAATGGCCTTGATATAAATTTGGACAAATCAAAAGTCGTGTTCAGTAAAATAAAAAAAATATATACCGAGGCCGATATCGCTCGATGGTAACCTTCTCGAAATTGTACAGGATTATGTCTACCTAGGCAATACTATCTAACTAGGCCATAACAAATTCGAGCATGGAAGCAGTATTCGGCAAGCTTCACTGAGTCTTCAATTCGACGTTTCGGCATGCTTGAAGACAAATGTCTTCCGACAGTGCATACTACCTGTGGTGACATAATTATGGCGCCGACACGTAGAAACTGACGACGATACTAGTCAAACAACAAAATAATTTCCACGAACAAAATAATGTGTATTTATAGAAATAGTTCATTTGGTGCATAATTATATATTATTATTAAGCAAATATGGAATGCGGTATCCGACAAAGAAGAATAGTTCCGATCTCTTTCTTGCGAAGGTATCGTAAAAGTTGACTAAGGCAATAGTGGTGCGAACAACTGTACACTAGCCAGGATGGTGATGAACAGCAACGTCACCCCATCCTGCCACAACACACTAAGCTCACCAAATCGCCTGCCAAGTGTGGCGAGTATTGGAAAACCCCTTCCAGAGATGATGGGCGAGGCCTACGTTCAGCAGTGGACATCCGACGACTGATATGGTAGTGGATTTTCCCATTCTACCCTCAAAGGTTTAAGTACCTATATAGACATCAGTAGGTTGAAATCAATCAATCAAGCAAATGTAATTTTATAACCATATATATACGTAACAAAATTTTCGATAATTTAAAATTAATCTTGTATATAAGGTCCATAACTCATTAATTTATCGAAACAGTTTTTCAAGAGTCACTCCAATTTAAACAACAAATAAAACATCAAGATTTAAAATTTAGACTCAAACTCTAAAACTTAAGTAAAGTAAGTAAGTACCTAAAACAGAATACTTTACAAAGAATGATAAACAATTTAAATTTACGTTAAATTGTTGCTTTACTACGTTGTAGAAAAACGTGATATGCTAGGGATGCATTTAAGTGCGTTGCATAGAACCTGGGGGTTAGTGCGACTTCTGGGTCAAAGCAAGCTATCTTTGGCATCTAGTCGGTAAAAAAAAACTCGAGAGATAAAAATATAAATACTCCTTTACAAATATTATGGATAACTATAAAACATTCTCTAATTTTATTCTGTAAGATATTATTTCTATATACATACTGCTCCATAATGGAAAGTAAAAGCACTTTAGAGAAGAAATCTACAAAAGCTTTTTTTTTTAATTAAATACCCAAATGACTTATTTTTGTACAAGAAATTCAATTTGATATACTTTTATAAGACAAATATTTGTTATTATGTATATTTGTTATAAAAGAGAAAGATATTTTAAAAGATAGGTTGGGATCACGAATTTATTTTATTTCAATCCAATAAGTATATAGCTTTAACGATTATATTTGGGTAGTAAAAAACGTTTTACAGTAAATTGCATTAAAAACAGATTCCGAGATATTCATAATCGTGAAGTATTTTGATTATATTGTTGATAATTAAAAGTTTGTAACAACTAAAAAACTACATTATTCTTTTAAATCGTCATTAAATCGTCAAAACAAAAAATAATGTATTTAATAATAAAAAATATCACTGGGTCAACATACAGACTACTGAAAATCACGGACATGTAAATCACGGTTTTAAATAATTCTATGAAATTATTTTCTACATACCCTAAATGGTTAACGGTAAATATTAATGATTAACAATATCAATTAGATGTACAATATAGAATTTGACGTATTGTTAATTATAATTATCATAATATTCAATGATAATTTCAATTACCAAATTATAAGTGAGCGTGTCGATAGAAATTAGCAAATATCAGTGGAATGACGTGGAATGATACTAATTAAATCACATCCTCGATATCGATAATTGAGGCGTGCTTTATTAAATGGCATCACTATCGTTAGAGCCAGCATCTTTAAAGGCAGTAGCGACAGTGGACGTTCGGCTCTCAGTAGTAGTCAGTCTGTGCATGACGGTCGTAGCGCGCGGTTGGTCGCGCTCCAGCGCGGCAATATGTCGCGGCTCCCCGCGTTGTTTGCGCTTCAAGCGCTAATCGTCATTGTGATTGCTGAACATAACAGCGTGTGTAATTTGTCGTACTGCAAATGTGTCCCAGCGAAACATCCTTTAAGGACCAATATCAACTGCACCGTTCCTGGAAACAAGGTACACAATTCGATTCCTAACAAAGTGTTCATAGCATGTGGTACGTCACACATACTTTTGTCAGAGTCAGACGTATAACTTTCAAAAAAGCTATTAATTTTCAACTTTTTAAAATTAAAAAGTAATGATTTCATTATTACATATTTTAAATAATTTATTTCAATAACGAGTTATAAATAGTATTTTTTTTTTTTCAATTTATCGACTTGTTAAAAAACTTAGATTACTTATATTACCTAACACAAACTTGTTATTAGTTATCTTAAATATGATTTATAAAAATAACATTTGTAAATTACCAACTGAAGAAGCCACTTATAACGTATAAGTCAGTAAACAAAACACAATCGAGTTAGAACTAAACCTTAATCCAAGAATCAAATAAATTATTCAAATAAAACTGTCAAATTTAATTCCACCTTTCTAAGATTAAACAAAGACAAACTACCTGAAGTCGATCCCTTATTATGTGTGAGCTCAGCGAAGAACCTTATAAACAGGCCATAATTTCCTCTTATAAAAGCGACAGTTCACGAACCCGACACCGAGACCTGAGCAACAAGTGGCAGTGAACAAACGCACACGCGTTAAGTGCGTAGAATATACTGTGCTGCAGCACACATGCACTGTACACATTGTATTATGTTTTACTGCACAGCTGTCTGTCTATACATCGAATATCAGAAACTTACCAATTGGCCTTTTGTAAACGCATAGAGAAATGGAATTTCAACAGTAATTAGACATGTATGATTATATTAAAACATTTAAATTTCATATTGTTTTAGATTGAAACTCAAAGGATGCGATGATAATGTATCTAATTAAGTCATTATAAAGTGTAACGGCTACATATAGGTATCACAAAAGTAATTAGCTGTGTAAATTGTACTTGTAAGACTAATGATTCACTTAAAGACGTGATATAACATGTTCAAAAATAAAAATAACAATAAAGTTTGACGATAACGTATCACGGCCAGCGCATGCTTTTAGGAATTATAACATTCACCGACATGGTCAAAAATATTTGTCCCAAATATCGTAGTGATTATAGTGTGTATTCGTACTCGCACCGTGCGTCAGAATAGGACGACATGATTTGTTTAGTCGAACGACTGTGAATAGAGTAGAGTACCTACGAGCTATTTGCAGCGCACGCGCACTTGCAAATTTGACTATTCCAAAATTAAAATATTCTTCTACAAAACGTACAAGAAAATATTGTATTTTATATAAAAGTAATGGAACGTTAATAATTTTTATCTGTTGTGATTATAAGTTTTCATCTTAAGATCTGAAGATTTTTTATCTTAAGATTTTAACATGATTGTAATTTGACATGATATCATATATTAAAATACAAATATTACCCAAGAACTCGGTTGACGGTTCCCAAGAGCAACCCGTTCATACCGTTTCAGTCACTAGCAAGGTGAAACACATTTGTGTATATATACAGAAATGTGTGTCAACGACCGTTTATATCTGACACCCGCCCAACAAGTTTTTCGGACAATCTATAGCTAAATCATAAATCCTGATAAATACAAACACAAAATAAAGGTAAATAGTTCCATTAGAATGAATGAACATCAGAGATATGTTGAATATCTATAATTCCTAAATAAGTTTTTTGAAATAATAAAAAAGGCCTGATTCATAAATTAAAAATAAACAAAATTTTGTCATTATAAATTGTTGGATTGAGAGACATTAAATTATTGAAGTATGTTATATGTGTAAAAACAAAAAGCATTTCCTGGGTGTAATAAGAAACACTTGGATGCCATAAATAAACATTAACAATATTTCTCCGAAAATAGCATTATACTCATTTAGGCAAAATTCAATCAATTCAAAATTCAAAAAATTCAATCGCTAAAAATATTTATAAAAATAATGACAATATCACGTCTTTTCTCCAATTTCGTGAAAATAAAAAGAATATCTTTGTTTAAACTGCAAATGTCATCTAACAAAACTCATTTAAACCTGAATGTTAAAGTCTGTTAAGATTCTAACGTGTTAGCAAAAATCACGATTTGATTATCTGAACTCCATTATAATATTTTTGCTTTGTGAGCCACACTTCCGCTGATAAATCTATCTAATACAATTATTGACCCCTTCTAAAATAAATAATAATAATAGTCTGTCATTCTACAAACTAGGCAAAATGATTAAAGATGCTACTCACAATCGAAAATGAAACAATTCTAGTCATGTAGCTTTTGATAGAGACCATGAAAGTTAAACGAAAAGATACGAGTATATTAATATAATATGTGACATGTGATTGTTTTTTTAACTACATGTAATGATGTAATGATAATAATACAATTTCATATACAATATAGGAGAAAATGTACCTATTAGTAATTTCTCAGTGTTTATTTTAAAATACTGACCTACTTGTTACGATAGATATTCTTCCTTAATATTCGAATGAATCATGCACTTTGTTACTGCGTAAATTAAGGTATCGTAGTCAGCCTCGTATCGTCGCGGGCGCAGGAAGTGATCTCTCATTACGGTTTTTTATGGTTTGTTCGTTGCTCCCGCGGGCGCGGTCTGCTGCTCGCTCTTCGTGCGTGTACGATGCACAAGTTCGCGGCCGGACTCGTTTTGTATTTTGTTGTTTTCTATCTCAGATAAGAGTTATTACAAAAACATGTGTATAGTTTTTTTTTAATTACTACTATGCATTAATTCATTGGTTGAGCTTGAAAGTAAATAGCATTCTCCCATCTTCGATTACAACGAAATATCAAGTTTATTGTTAAAGTCAGGAAATAGTATCTAACAGAAAGTTAGAGAGCATGGTTGTGTTGAATTAACTATTATTAACTTAATAAAGTAATAGAACGAGCTCTTCGCTTTTACTCGTTAATGATCGTACCCTTCTGCCCCTTTGATAGCGCCAATTTTATTTAACGGGATAAAGAGTGAGAAGGACGAACTCAGACGTACACCGCTTAATATGAGTCCGAACAGTTAAATGAAAAACCTATTCATTGAATACTTACATATTCGTCCTACATTATCATTAAATGAAATATTCGAGAAAAAGTTTTCACACAAAAATACTTTTGATTATTCAATTTCGAGAAATCACAGTAACAATTTCATGTTTCATAAATCCGGTTTATGTCAGACATGAAAAACTGATTCATTATCATCATCATCATATCAGCCATTGGATGTCCACTGCTGAACGTAGGCCTCCCCCATCGACCTCCAGAGCGACCGGTTCAAAGCAGCCTCCATCCAACGGCTTCCAGCGACTTTCCTCAAGTCATCTGTCCATCTCGCGGATGGCCGTCCGACGCTGCGTTTGCCGGTACGTGGTGTCCACGTACTCGAGAACCTTACTGCTCCATCGGCCGTCATTTCTACGAGCTATGTACCCTGCCCACTGCCACTTCAGCTTGCAAATCCGTTGCAAGCATTTTATTGTAAATGAGAAAAAATTATGTGACATTCATTACTCGTCTTTGTTTGTTTTCGTTAGGATAATTTTTAAGGTTATAATAAATAAATAATGATGCAGACGACTGTAACTTATAACGTAACTATATATTTAGTGTGATGAGCTGCGGTTAAAATGTTTTAAAATACTGACAAGTATTTTATAACATTAACGAAAAAAATAATCCATCTTTAATATATTTACCTAGTTTGTTGAATGACAGACTGTTATTATTATTTATTTTAGAAGGGGTCAGTAATTATTTATATATTAATACGTGAAGCAAAAACTTTTTACCCCTTTTTACGAAAATTACGCGGACGGATAAGTATGAAATTTGGCACAGTTAAAGCTAAAATGAAAAAAAAAAATGCTAATATTTTTTATAATAATGCTCAACAAATACATTAAATTCATTTAAAAAAAAACACTACACATACTACGGCACACACACATATTTACAATGACATGTATACACAAATTTTGTTTATTGCCAAAGTCTGTTGTCAACACGTTTGTAAATACAGGTCTTGAAACGAATTTTTTAACGAACGCAGTTTCAAATACAGGTCTTGCAATGAATTTTTTATCACAGATCAGGTTCAATGACTGCTGCATATGCTCACCATGTTATGCTCAAATATATTTTTATGGTGTTGACAATGCTGTCAATTATAGATTAGGTCGAATTTCGACCACTGGGCGACCACTAGTATTAAATAAATTGATCAGCAGAAGTGTGGCTCACAAAATAAAAATATTATAATGGAGTTCAGATAATCAAATCAAGTGATTTTTGCTAACAATATACAGAATGACTGGTGAGTCACTATCAATATTTAAGAAGAATACTCAGTACATTATTCTCATTCAAATTATGTAAAAAAAATAGGTACTTAATTTTTGAACAAATTTTCATAAATTTCAAGTCAAATAAATGAAGCGTTGACACTTTTCCAGTCATGCCGGCGGCACACACAGGTATTGTACTGTGCCGCTTGTTCACACCTTAAAATTTCCAAAGTTCACATATATATCGTTTACCTAGTCAACAAATTTGTTGCTTAAACGACTAAAATATCTTAGTATTTTCGCCTATCCTAAGCCAGGATTAAAGTATTAAGGGGGACTGCTTGTTTATCCTGCTACCCTGTTAACACGTGGCGGCGTTTGGATGTAGGTAAACTACATGTTTTGTGTCGAAAGTGCAGCTAGCTGCTAGGGTGTCAAGACGACGCGTAAATAATTAGATAATTGTTGAGTAACTTTACTTAAAAGTTTATTTACCTTTTTTTTAACATAATTCGAATGAGAATCATGTACTGAGTATTCTTCTTAAATATTGATAGTGACTCACCATTCACCCTGTGTATAAGCTTTTTTTAATTTTAAAAAAATGTAATCGTCGTAGACTTTTTCTGTAATCGTTTTATTAAAGTCGTTCCTTCATGTTGTTTTTTAAAGTCAAATTAATTAATTATTTATCCTAGCGTAATTTATTTTTAAGTTTTTCAAATATTTAAACTTAGTACCTAACTTAACTATATAATATGTTTCCAAATGATTGATCAAATCAAATATTTAACAACTGTACTGTACTGTATCAGCCTGTAACCATCCCACTGCTGAGCGAAGGCCTCTTCTCCATATAGAAGAAGGAGCTTAATCCACCACGCTGCTCCCCTGCGGGTCGGCAGATAATTTTCCTACCATGAGTAACGATCGTTATCAGGTGTCTGTGATAACTACCGGGTACGATGGCTTTACGTGCTCTCCAAGGCACGGTAGGGAGACTCACAAGGACAAGGTATTTTAACGAAATACCATTTAATAATTATCTTTATATTTATAGCAACCTACAAAAATCGTAACCGATCTTCAAAGACTATTAAATGTAAATTAAGCAGCAAGAAAGCTATTGTTGAAAACTCTCATTACCGCAAATCTTCACATTTTTTCAAATTTCCACTATTTACTATTACACGAGGGACAGGGTCTCTATACGCTTATATAGCTTTAAAAAATCCTCGTTGATAGTTTTGAAATATGCTTCGACAGTAGCCTTAACAACCTCCACATTTGTAGAAAAATTTTGACTTCCTAAGTGATTTTTGAGCTTTGGGAATAGATAAAAGTTAGATGGAGCGAGATCAGTAGAATACGGGGCATGGTAACAATTCGAAGCCACACTGATGGATTTCTGCCATAGTCTCGAATGACGTGTGAACTCGCGCGTTATCCTGGTGAAACAAAACTTTTCTACATAACAATCTAGGACGTTTGTCTTTAATTAATTCACGTAAACGCCAAGAGGTTACAATAATGGGCCGAGTTTATTATTTGACCCTTTTCTAACTAGTCCACCATAATTATACCCTTCCATCCCAAAAAACTGACGCCATCACTTTACCGGCCGACAAAACCAATTTTTATCGGAGCTGGAGATCCTGGTCTTTTCCACTGTTTACATTGATATTTTGTCTCTGGATTATGGCAGTACACCCAGGTTTCATCCATAGTCACAAATCTCAACAAGTTGGGTCAGCCTCAAACATCTCCAAACAGTCTCGAAAAATCGTTAATCGAACGCGTTTTTGTTCAACTGGAAGCAGCCATGGCACTCAGCGCGCAGACATGTTTTCGCCGGTGGTAGACCGTCGATGGCCGACCGCTACGTGGTTCATCTTCGACACGTTCTCGACCACGTTTGAACTCTGCTCCCCACATTTTTATAGTAGCTTAGAACTAAAGTTTATTACAGCATGATGTTCGATTTTACACTTTTTTTTTTATTATCACTAATTGTTCGACGTTATAGTGTGAGAAACCGTAACGAATGCAAAGAAGGAAATGAAATTTTACGTAATTGCTCAGCGTAGCTTCAAAATTAGGGTAGTTTCATAAAAATAACATGCTCCTAAAGAACTATCTTAGTATACGAAGTTTTCAAATGACCTTCGTCTAACAGTCATTCGTTTAAATATTGTTATTAATATATTGTGTTGTGCGGTGGTGTATAAAATTAATGCGTATAAAATTTAGCACACTTTTCTATTGACTCTCATTTAAAAAAGTGATTTGTAAAAATGAAAAATTTAGACTTCATGTAATTACTGTAGCTTTTGACACCATGATACCAAAATCGCTAATAGATTTACTATAACGGATGTATGTAATAACGTTTATAATAATTATAAAGTAGCATTGAGACATCGGAGCACTTGTCCTCGGCAATTGGTTTACACTCGGTAACCGGCACGGCATTATCTCATAACAAGCGAGTCATTTACGATGGTAATGTAACGTCTCAGCGACTCGCGTCGGGACTCGGACCGGCTCTACAACTGCCCGTGGCTCGTATATAGTCGTGGCGATAATATAAAGAAATCTGTTTCTACAAAGATATTTTAATGATTTTGCATTGACGATTTTAAATAAATAGTTGAGGTAACGCACGTATTTAATTTACTTTCACCTCACAGATGTGAAATTTCGTTGCACGTACATATGTATTTATATATTGCTACGTTATTAGATTATAATAATATAATAAATCATAATAGAGACGTTACGTTGGGACGGACGTGTTTGCTATTAATTCAATTGTCTGACGATATCTGAATTTAAATAAGCTTAAATTAGTAACAAAAATAAACATTTAACTATACCAGTGTAGTTTTGACCAAAACAAATTGGAGTTTTGTAATTGAATCATATATCTGAGAAATAAATATTCCTTAAAAATGTTATTATTTCTGACTCAACTATTTTCAATGAACAATATAATCGACTTTTAAATAGATCACACCCACGTATTGTTCCAATGAATTATGTTTTGTGCCATGCTAACCGGGCATTGTATTCGCCGAATATACATCTTCGTATACATCTTCAAGCCCAGTAATTATATGGAAGTAGATCAAGGTTCCTTAAGGTAAATAGGATAACTAATTCCTGATTTACAAAGTAGCTCTCAAAATATATCGATGTTTAAATATATTTCCGAAGAATAACCGCCTCATAACTTTATAAGACTAGTTTAATTGCAGACCTTGTCGACGTGTTTATTAATTTATGTACAATGTGCAACATATTTTATTAAAAAAAGATAACTGATCAGTAGATGGAAGCGACAGTATTTTGTAGCGATTATTATCAGTGCAGGTCCTTAAAAGGTGAACGCAGCACGAAATGCCATCACAACTTGCAAAACATAACAGCTCAGACTCGATTCTGAGTCAGAAATTTTGTACGCAACTTACCACGTATACATGTAACTTCAGCACAAATAAAATAATATATTACGAACTAAAAATAGGAGTAAAAAATTAAATAATAAAAAATCTAGAAATAGTTGTAATTACCTAATAATAAATAGTCGGGTGAATGATTTGTCTGTGTAGGAGTTTATTTTTATTTGGGATCGCATATGAGAGCGGACGTGTCATCTAAACGTCTTCCTTTTGTGGTATCATCGAAATACTCCGCATTTCTTTGTAAACTGATTAATTTTGAATACGTTGGGTACATCTTCGTAATTGAATATTTTTAAATCTAAGAAGAGGAAGATTTTGCGTCTGTCTTTGTATTTGTGTTAAATTTATAGATAGTGAAGATGTATATCGTGTATTTATTAAACGTAGCTTAAACATGAGCATTTTAATAGATAATAATTAACTGTCCAATTTTATTAACGGCGCGCCATTTCAGATTACATAACATTTTTTCTGTTAAGTACCAGAACGTTGTTAACATAACATAAATGAGTCAGGCCGATGGTGATCTGTTCCAACGCTTATGAATGTGAACGTCTCGATAACATAATTATATCGGTCGCTTACAAGAAGCAAATATTTATCGGCAGTAACAAAATAAACTGATAACTAAACCTAGTATTGTTTCTCGATTGTCGCAACTGTAGCTACATGAATGAATAAACTTAAGGAAATTCGATCATTAGCGGTTGAATAAACAATAGAATAAATGAAAGCTACAATTAACTTTACTTTTACTTTTTATAAATATCGACAACAGCTTATTATAGCTACAGACACGTACCCGGCGAGATTTTAATATTAAATCGAAAGTTTTTAATTGAATTATTCGTTATTACTTGTTTCACATTTTTCCTATTAAATAGTATGTTATTATAAATATAATTATGTGCAGTAGCGTAGCGTGAACAAATTTCGGCGTGAATGAAATCAACACCCGCGAGGCCTTTACGTATTATTGTAATTTCTTAGATATACGCAAAAATAAAACGTAAGATAAAAAGTGACATTTGTATTTTAACACGCTTTGATGACAAAAGTATCATGATATTTTTGTAAAAATTATAAAATAAAAACTAAGTTTTAGTACTAATCCAATAAACGACTACATAAATAGGATCCGCGTTATAATTTGACATTCTATTTTTTTTTACAGCGCTGATGATTTATCCCGTAAGCTTTCGTAGCATAGGTTAACCTAACAAATCGAAAGACAACAACAAATCCAAGATACCAAACTTTTCGTGTGTAAACAAACAAACCCTTTCATTTTATTATAAAATCATAAGCGATGTTATTATGATAATATACTAAACTATTTAAATCGTTTCTGTGGCCAGACTCTTAACTTTCTCCCTGTAAAATTTTTTAGTATTAGTTTACTTTTATACATATTCCAAAGAAAAACACAAAACTACCATCACATTTATAAAAATGAATGACTCGATTGAAGTTTTTCCAATATGGGCAAATAACGAAGTCATTACCACCATTTACTACTCAGGGTATCTCGTGGAAATTTCAGAATATTTAATATCTGTAATCAAGATTTCAACTATTCACATGACAATTTTTTTTTTTTTTTTGCAAATTGTCATTAAATAGTAAATTAATTTTAGCTATATAAGAACTAGTGTTGGATCGTTAAAAATGTATATCCGGGGATCGGGACTGATCCGAATACGAATATTTGGTGTCAACTTGTCACGATCAACGGATATTATGAATCTTAACTTTCTTACTCAATCGGTGTCGATGCACGTTACCTTGAAACGATAGTTAACGCCACTTGACGCTTTGCTTGACAGGACATGTTTCGATTTTCATTACGCGAGTCTTTCTTTTGTTTCTAGCCCGGTCAAAATAGACATTGACGCTTGAATAAACACACAAGCTGAAAATTTACTGGCACTTAGGTGATACCACTCTAATGAATAATATTTCTGAAAAGACCCCACTGATCCCGTGTGTGCAAACAATTTTATTCAAGGTCAATATTTTAATTTTAGAAAACATTTTTTAATTCCTGTAAATTTTCAGCTTGATATGAGTTTGTGCAAGGGTATCCCTATTTTTTGGGCTAATTTGACCGGGCTATTATTTTATAGTTTAGTATAACAATGGGGCTAACCTTTGTGTTTGGTATATTAGTTTAAAAAAATGTCTACAAATGTTTAAGCTTTAAAGGAGATGGGGACTTTTGGGCCAAAATGTAATAAGTAGAGATATGGTTTAAAAAATTGGTCATATTTTTTTATCTTACAATATAAAAAACGCAACTTAATTCTGAATCTGGAAGCGGAGAAAAATGAAAAAGATTGTTTTCATCAAATTAATCGGGTATCGATTCAACTAAAATCGATTATAGAATTAAAAGAGAAAGGATTCTACTAGTTTATTAACTCAAAGTATTTACATGCACAATATTGAAATTGTAAACGATGAACTTCATTAAAATAAAGTTACATTAATAGCGAAAATATCATTTAATATTTGAAAATAATATCGATTTCGTATTGATTTAAAATAAATCATATTTTTAGTGACAGCTAACAACTGACTGACATTGATACTACCGTTTATTTTTTACCTACATTTCCTAGATGACATTTTAATAATAATAGAAGAATTAAGTATGAAATACATTCAAATGTTTTTTTTTTTAATTCTGAACAATATTTATTAGTGTTTCAAGTTATTGATATTTGTAATGAGTTTTCAAAGATTCTTTACAAAATATAAGAAATATTAGTTCTTTAAGAATTTAGTGATCGGGTTTTTTAATAGACATTGTAACATAACCTCATTTTTACAAAACTTTTAGTAACTCCGCTTTCAGATAGCCAAAATATAGAGAATTTTTAACGAGGGATCCATAAGCCTGAATGCATTAATTGATACCATTTCCATATCATTACATTTTGGCCCAAGAATGTATGGAATCGTATCCATCTCCTTTCTAATTATTTTAATAACCTTTCATAAAGATTTGTGATTGATCTCATTATAAAGATAATTGATTTAGTACATTTGAGTTATGTACTATTGGTATGATAAAACTTACTATATGATAAATAATTGCAATATGAAGGTGCTAAATATTTGATTTAAGAAATAAAAGATAATCAGAATGGAATTAAATAGTTTTTCATTGCAAAAAAAAATCACCTAAAATAGAATTTCATCTATGTATTGAAAATTAATAAGGTAAAAGATCCATAATTATAAGATCTACAAAAACGTAACGGATACAAATCTTTTTTCTCCCTCGGTTATCCACGGATACGGTTACGGATATCCGGCACATCACTAATAGGAACAAAGAACATATGAATGTTAGGTGCCCATGAATCCATCTTACAAAACATGTTCTTGTAAGGGACGAATGGGTGCCTCACGAATTAAATGAACGCCAGCGCGAAAAACGCGTCGAGACGTGCCTTGCACTGCTCAACAGACACACAAACGAAGGCATGTTGAATCCCATTGTTACTTGTGACGAAAAAAGGATTCTATTCGACAATCTCAAGCGCTCAGCTAGTTGGTTAGATCCTGGTTCAGTACTTAAACAATGCCCTAAACGAAAAATAACCCCTAAGAAAGTGATGGTAACTGTTTGGTGGTCTAACGCCGGTGTAATTCATCACAGCTTCTTACCAAACGGCATGAGCATTACTGCAGATGTGTACTGTGAAGAACTAAACAATGATGGGGAAGCTCGCACGTCTCCAACCAGCTTTGGTCAATCAAATAAATTTAGACAACGCGCGATCTCATACTGCATAGCATACGGTCTCCAAGTTACAAAAGCTGGGGTTGAAAGTTCTCCATCATCTACCGTATTCACCAGATCTTGCCCCTCAGACTTCCACTTTTTCCAGAATTTGGATAACTTTTTGGCGGGAAAAAAATTCAATACCAAAATTCAATAAAAGGCAGTACGAAATTCCTTTGAAGAGTTTATTGCCTCCCGTCCAGCAGTCTTTCAAGAAAGGCACCAATAAGTTACCACTACGTTGGCAAAAATGCATTGACTCCATGGGTAAAAATAAAAAAATTAGAAAAAAAGTGCGTTAACTTATTTAATTAAAAACGGCAATTTCATAGGTAAACTACCTACCTACCTATTATTTCAGTCTTTAGTTAGTTCAGAAATCACAAATATTTCTCTTCTTCAACTCTCAGTCTTAGGTCAAAATAAATTCACTCCCTGAATGTAGACAAAGTTTTGAAAATACGCCTCATTTTAAGTTATCGTATATTATAGTTTATCACACAATATATTATTTATTTAATGATGATGATGATGATGATATAATTTATCTTATAAGCTTAATGAAAGAAATAGCAATCACGGTCGCTACGAAACCATGTCGCTTGTCGCTTGTCATTTTGTATAAATAATAATTTTACCTTATTCAATATCCCGATCAATTTATTATTTTTATATTGTAAAATTAACAAAATAACCTATTTTCAGAAACTGAACATTCTTGAGGGCGATCTGCCGGAAAATACAGACGGCCTGACTGTGACAGGCGCAGAAGCTGTAATGATAGATGCCAATGCTCTCTCTCGTCTAAACGATGCACGACACCTGCACTTCTCACGCAACAAGCTGGTCCTCATGAGAACCGCCGCTGCCGTCAACCTTAACATCATCAGTCTTTACCTAGAAATCGACCATTGTGATGTTCTGAATATCGAAACGAAGACTTTCAGCAACATAAAAGGTTAATAACAGTTGTGGTTATTATTATTTTGTGTTTTTTTCTGTGTGGTAGCCAAAAAATATTGAATTCAATTGAAAAATAATAATACATGAGTTTATACATTACTATATATAAATTAAATATATATTTATTTAGTGAATAATTGTATTTTGTGGCTGCCATTGGATAGCATAGTTGAATAATATAAATTATATCTATGGAATTAGGAAACGTTCAACGATTGCGATGCGAAGTATTTATTGTTAATAGGTGTATTTCTATTATATGTGTGTGATACTGAACATTAAGCTTTAATGATGCAAACGCGATATTTTGTGTACTAATATTTTTTAAAGAACTAAACTGCTTTGCGAATCATAACCACCAAACTAATTTTATTATAGCGGGTATACGAGTACACATCGCTTTATAAGAATCCCCGAAAGGTTCTTCCTTTACTCCTTTATAGACTTCCCTGACGTCAAGATGCTGTGCGTGACATGCCTATATTAAGATTAAATGATTATAATTATTGATTTTATAATATCAACCCTAGCAATTACTTAGAAACATTTTTGTGTTTAGTCAGAGATTACCTGTTTGGATAAACAAGTAATATCCACATGGCGACTTTAACTTAATAATCACTTTACTTGTGACGCAACGTTTTTACAATTTTTTCATTTAAGTTACTAATTCGCATACGTTCTTCTTAATAACGTTATAATGTATTAATTACGTCATTTTTATAAATAGATAATAATTGATTAGACAAAAATCTAAAGCGAATATTCAGTAAAAACTCTTTTAAATACTGTAAGAAATTTATAAAATATGTCAAAAATTTAAATAAAAGATATGCCTGAAAATTTGTTAAAACGACGTAGAAACGACTACGATATAACAACAATATTCAGGATTATTCTGGTATCCTCTTGTGAATCTCCCTTTTTACATATGTAATGAATTTACTTGGACAAATAATGCTTATCTATATCGTTACTTATAGTAGTTTTTACCAATTATTACACGTAATTTACAGCACATTCTTGTTAACAAGTTTTTTTTTTAATTAGACCTGCATTATCTATACAAGAGAGATTTGCTGCATCAACTGGACGGGCCTGTCCGGGCAGTTTTATATCTAGCACATGAGACGTCACATCTGCGGGTGTGGCCTACTTTAGCAGAGTACATATGTGTATATATATATAGTATCCATTAAATAAATTGCAAACCAAAGGATAAATTATAAATGCCTACAAATCCAACTTTTTAATAACTATTTTACGAAATAACCTTTAACCTCTAGGTTAATTTTAAATCAATGCGCTGTTTTTGACGACTCTACGATCTTATCACAATTTTTATAAGAATTTTAAGAAGCGTCTTGCAAATTAGTATTACTTATAGACTTTAGACTTATAGACTTAGAATTACGATGCTCTATACGTACTGATACATATATATATACTCTATACTCCATACGTACGGATAGACAAGATATTTTTTATGTATTTAATTAACGATATTATTGAACCAATTTCTACACAGAACACCAGCTTTAACGAACGGTGTGAACGAATGTGCAATGTCAAAACTAAAACGATATTTATTAATACAAACAAAAAATAACGAAAAACAAATTAAAAAAATAATAATATACAGTTCAAATAGGTAAGTTATACTACAATAACTTTACTAAATGCCTATGTTTGTATGGTTTTTTTTTACTTTTTACGGCGCAGCAACATAATATGAAAATGGTTACATATGGAACGAAGCTGTGCAATGACGCACGGCCCAAAACATTTAAACATATTTACAAAACGAAACAAAAGCTAAAGACTTTCACTTCCTTTAAAATTAACAAAATTCATATATTGAGTATTTAATTACTATTAAACGGACCACTATTCTGTAATTGGAATGTTTAATAATTTTTGCATTTAAATATTCGTTAGTAGGCATCGTTTGTTTTTTAATTTTTATTTGTAGGAAACAATTTATGACACTTGTAGAGGAGGTACCAAATATCATTTTCCGTATTAATAACGAATTTTAAGGAAAAAAAAAGTTAAGAAACTGATGCATTCAAACAAGCTTTATTTTCAAAATATTCCTATATAGGTACATGAAAGGCTGTATCATGTATCAAGAAACAAGTTCAATTGCTAATAAACGTAACGAATGTGCTTTAAAGTTTAAAGTTCTAATAGTTAAACAATCTCGATGAAATCGGAAAGTTTTATTGAAAAATCAATTATTGAGTTATGCACGTGCCTCAACTCACGGGTGCAGTGTATATCACGGGAGGTCGGAATAATTTACTTTCGCCTCGTTTACCGTTCAAATCAGTTTCATAACAAAATGATATTTCTAAAACTAAAATATATATATTATATAATTATATATTTACTATAATTTCAATTCATATTTAAAAAAAAAAATAGTTTTTTTTTTTAAAATAAAGTCCATCGGTGTCCAACTCCAACCATTGCTACGAAACGTATGCAGTGTCTGATATTTATGTCGGTACTTACAGCATGGAATCAGTACGTTCGGTGACTAAGTCTAACTATTTTTGCGTCTGCGCCATTTATTTAATGCACATCTGTATATGTACGTTTGTCGGTTTTTGTCTAAAGTTATTTTTAATTTATTTAGTTACAAAATCGCATCTTTGTATAGTATTTAATTTACGAAAATAAAAGTTAGTTAGGTACCTACTTAGGTGATTCCAACTTATAAACTTCAATCATTCATGACATATTATTGAGGAAATATACATGATAGTGAGGGAAAGTTTTGGGTGAATAATTTTAATTAAGTTTACGCTGTACAAAATAAAGTTACAAAAAAAAAATATATTAAGAAATTAGACAAAACTAAGGACCATCACTTATATTCTCTCTTCATATGAAAAACGTAATTGACATAGCTGTATGTATCCTATCCTATTATTTTATAATATTATAAATGCCAAATTTGTTTTTCACGTTTGTTACTCTTTCGCGCAACAACTACTAAACGAATTTAGACGAAACGTTACAGTAATATAAGCTTATACATCATATTAACACATAGGGTACAATTTATAAAGATTTTGTGTAATTTAGCCATAACATAACATAATTAAAAAAATACCACGCGAAAGCGCTAAGGTAACACCACCACCACGGCGCTTATGACCTTCTTTTCGCGAGAATTCACTAAAGTTTCGACTGTGAGAATTTATTACTGTGCACTCTACGAGCGTGGAAGAACGTTTTTTTTTTGGTATGAGTTTTTGTTACCGAGCTATAGTAAAACTTTTGATACAAATAGCCTGAAGCCTGGGGAAGGACATTAGCTACTTTTTATTAATACAACCACGCGGGCGGAGGCTAGTTACTCGTATATATATTATATATACTAACTCATTTGTCTTGTCTTTGTCTTACTTTCCAAATATTAATATAAAACGAATCGCTTGAATTATGTATGTTTAGAACCATAGATATCTCAATAGGATTTCCCTTTGTATAGTAGATATCCAGTGAAACTCTTTCGGCTGACCTTCATTTAATATCATATAATAGGAAGATATCAAATCGTAACTATTAAAACAATACAGTAAGTACTTTAATGTATTTCATTTCAGTGTTGTTTCACTTTTAATATTTTCTGTCTTATCATATTCCAGATTGTGCAACTATGCAAAAACTATATACATTATATAATATATTATAGAATTATTCCGCTAAAGCAACAGTCAAAGAGCAGAGCTCGAAAGATATTAAAAGGGATGCTTTTTATATCTTACATAACTTTCACTACTTTGTAATATTATTTTTTAATTTTTTCACACGTGAACCAAAATATTTGCAATCGAAGTAGTAGTCTATTTAGTATAAATAATAATAAAATAGAAAAATAAGTTTTATTTATTAAAATAGGTATGTGGGTGATTCTTTTCTAACTGTGACTTTTTTTGTTAATAATTTTTGGATATCAAAATTAATTTTTTTTTATCTGTTTATGGATGTCATTACTCTAAATTATTGTAAAAATGAAAGTCTGAGACGATTTCGCTACAACTTGAAAATTTCGAGAGCGACAATCAAATTTCAAATTTTTCGTTCCACGGTACTGACATATAATAAATTTGACGAACATTCTTTAGAAAAATCGTTTAATTTATTGTTTTATAACACTTTTAAACTCTTTAATATTAATTAACATTTAATTATTGAACATTTTTATAATGAATAATAGTAATCATAACAATTTATTTTATAATTTATAGCAAATATTAATTAACTACAATTTAACTTATATTTGATAAGAAATAAATTAGTGAAAAATCTAGTTTTTGGTTTTAATCACATTTTTTTCTAATTCTGGAACTTCTGCGTAGTGGTGTTATTTGATTTTGTTCTGAATTACCACTCGAAACATTTTTTTCAAGGCATTTTGACGTTTCAGTTAACTCTATCAATTTCTCTAATTGCGACGAATTCCCCGATTTTTTGGTATTTCGCAAGTTTAATCATACTCAGTAAGATTTATCAGGTAATTAGTTTAAATTATACATTGCGTCAAAAAAAAAATACAATTTATAGGAAAATTCTAGAAATGGACATGCCACGGTACTGACATTTAAGTGATATAATCTCAGTTTCCTCTGAATTGCAAGTCATACTTTACAAAAAAAGTGATGAAATATGTTTATGAACATATAATTAACCCAAAAACTTCATTTATAGATCATTAATTAATGACCAGTGAGAACAAACAGTAAAGGACATAAAAAATCACAGTTAGAATGGAATCACCCATGTATAGATTTTATAATTTCGAAAACAAATAATTTGTGGTTCCTCCTGGCCCTTTGACGCCGACAGATGGATGGGGCAGCATTATACATTATACAACAGTGGTTGAAGCTGTCTGTAACGTTTAGATCAGAATGTTGAATTGATGATGATGATATGATGACAATTCTGATGTAGTGGTACAAGTAGTCGCCTTAAGCCGCCGGTCGCGGGTTCGATTCCCGCTCGGGGCAGATATTATGTATTCGTTCAAATATTTGTTTCTGGTTTTGGGTATATTTACAGGAACTCAGGAAGACAATAAAAGATGTGAGAAAAGAGGAGAAAAAATGTACTGTGCTCGTAATAATTCTACTACGAATGTTTATAACCGTCCATTTTATAAAAAGATGACAATAGATACTCGAAAAATTTAGCTTACATAATATTTAAATGTTCTCTCACAAATTTTTGAATAATATGTGTCAAAGAAACTGAACGTAGCTCTAGGTAGAGATCGAATACGGTTAGCTATCTAAAAATATAACGTTTCCCCGACTCGGCATTCGTGTTTTACAGGATAATGACTCATGACCAAACGGTTCATAATACAGAAGCGTGAATATGTATCGTGGACAATAGACGCGTATTCAATACATGTTAACAAAACAAAACGTGCTGCTTGAAACAATTCGCAACCTCTAGGAAAGTAATAGAAAATAAAATAAAGTTTGATTTTATAACTAGTTGTTGCCCGCCGCTTTCTTCGCGTAAAAGAAGATCACCAATATATTATTGCTTTCTAAGCATAAGTCGTAATAACGCTTTCATTTCAATTAACTTAATATACTTCTCTCATTAATAAAATGGCTAACTCCCTTCAGTAGACACTGAAAAGCGTGTTTATTTATTTCTAATCAAAGAAGAAGGTTTTATAGTGAAGCTAGACTTCAAAAATGCCAGACTTACATACAACTTCTGTGTTTCACCCTTATAGGAACTAAATTTCGAAAAACCCTTGCCCAGTTGAATGCTTATTTACAAAAGACCTTATTTTTATTTTTTTATTATTTTAAAATTTCATATAAGACATAAAATTTGGTAACAATTGGCTTTAATAATTTACCCTTAGCGATTGCGAATCAGTCAGTTTGTCAGGATATAATAAAATTATTTATAAGTATAGAATAGATAGCTAAGATGTAATATATATTTTAAATATTTTCAGGACCACTTTCTGTGACAATACGAAACTGCGAATACGTATCTTTCGAAGGAAAAGCCTTCTCATGGCTTCTATCTATTAATATTGAAAATATTCATCGTCTACAATTAGGTTCTGGCACATTTATGCTAGATCCGACTGCAGCTAACGTCGGAGAACACGGACCAGGCATGTCGGTCAGTAATTCTATTATTAAAAATCATATTTTTTTTTATTAGTCGCAGCGAATGCATTAAACATGCAAGGCGAATTATATTTACACGTTTTAGCTTTAGATAAGTACTAAATAGTATTTGATGTTTCAGATTGAAATGAAAAACATTACGATAACGGAGTTCCCGGAATTTACTTTCGGATCGTCGGCTGCATTGATCTCACTGGAATCGGTAGACGTACGCACCGTTTACGCTGGAGCCTTTCCTGCTAACACGTATAATGTAGTTATGGCGATCAATTGCACCTTCGATCTCATCGAAGGAGAATCCTTTGCTCCAAAATCTTTGATCAACAATTTATACTTTTACGGCTGCAAAATTAATGTACTTGCTTCGAAATCTCTTCAGTCAGCAGTGGCTAATTTGAATATTTCAAGATCCAGGTGAGTTTTTAGGTTTTATTATAACTATTTGTCAAGTTCTACATATTTTAGTTATTAGCTTTTTTGAAATTATAATTCATTTTTAATATTTTTTCAGATTTGAAACTATAGAGACGGGTGCTATAAATGCCACTGTAGTTGCAGTCGTTATAGTAGATAGTGTTTTTCACACATTCAATAAAAATGGATTTGAACTATCTTCGTGGAACAAACTTCAAATAGAAAGGAATTCATTTGACGAGTTAGCATCAAATGCTATTGTTGCTCCTGGTGGATCAATTCATGAATTGATATTTGTAGAAAATGAAATTGAAGCAATGAATCCCGGAAGTCTTGGCTTCATAGGTCAAGCCTACTCAAAATACACGCCTAATATAGTTTATAAAAATAACTACTTCGGTCAGCCCTGTTATTGCAATATAAGTTCCTGGCTTGCAGCTGGTTTGGGTGCCGATTCTGTTGACCCGTTCGAAAGTGAAAGTTACTGTACTGTCGATGAATTTTTTGCTCGCTGTTTTAACGTACCAGAACAAAATATGGTATTAAAAAAGTTTTCTGATAATGTGTGCAGTGAAAAACCAAATATCCAATGCGAAACGTATAAAAGCCATGAATTAGGAGTTGTTCCTGAAATTAAAAATCCTAGATTTCCCCACAAAAAAGAAAATCAAGGTGTAAGCGAAAGAAATAAGAAAGTAATTGGTATAGTTATTGTCACAGCTTTAGGGTGTGTTATTATAGTTATGTTTATAAGTTTTATTAGATGGATGAGGCGTCGTGGGTATTGCGTAACTTTCAAAAATTTTATAATTTCTTCTAACTCATCTTGCGGTGCTCTTTGTGATCGTTTATGCGTCTGTGGTTCAAATAACGGGATGGACAATGCTAGATCTATTTCACAATTATCTGTGAACGAATATTCTGAGCGACACCGCCTAAATGAACCACGTGTGCAAGATGTTATTCAAGAAACTACAATTCCAAGTACCTTTGCTGAACAGGTCGTAGAAACAGAAAATAAAATGACACAAACGTTACCTGAAGAACTTACTAAAGAATTATTAGAAAATTTGAAAGAAAAACTCGAAGATCCTGAAAATTATGTCGAAGCTCGCGAAATGATTGAACATCTTTATGAGCTCATAAAAGTTGAAGAGAGTTGTAATAACAATACGCCGACTCTACTAAATGTCGAAGAAAATATCTACGATTTACCTTTTCAAAACACCACCCCACGAATTGGTAAAAATAAAAAACAGATGATTAGCGTTGGAACTCGCACTCCTTCCCTAGATAAATTAACGCCTTTATCACCATACAACAGGCAAACCGCATTAGCACATGAATATTTTGAACCCAAAGATTTCGCTGTCCATTTGTATGCAGAAATAGCAAATTGTGACAAAGAAAAAAAAGGATTTTTAGGAGCTATACCTGACGTATTAGCCGAACAAGCTGTTCCACGAGGTCCTTATCTCCGGGCCGTACGCGAAAAAATGAATTCAAATACGCCTCAAGCTAAATCTCCAAACAGCACCATTGGAAGTCCTCAACTTATTTCTACAATAAAATCAAATAAGTCTACAGCTTCAAACACTTCTAGTAAAATGATGAACAGGCCATTACCTGAAAAACCCATCGGAGCTGTCGATCCCGGCGAGGGGACATCCTTTAGACACATTTCATAAGTGAACAAGTTGTGTATTCAATAGACTGCAAGCAAAAAGATAAAATTGCAAAGATCTCGTGTTTAATTGTGTGAAAGTATATTAGCGCTACAGAAAAACGTATGGGCGCGACGATTGCTTAATGTTTCTTTGCTGTGATATTTAGTTTGTTTACTTTTAAAATAATTATTTCAATATGAGTAATTGTGTCACGCCAGACACTGTTGTAAGTTTTTTTTTTTTTTTTTGTAAATATTTTAATTAAAATATTTAATTTTAAGTAAGTTCTCCGAAATAGTTATCTATCGTATTTCCTTTACGTTTTCTACATAAATGTCTATACAGCGAAATATGTTCAAAAAGTCAGTTTATATGCGAAATGTCAAAATATATTCTTTTAGACATTTGGTATAGGTACTTCGATGTTCTATAATTGTACAAAATAAAACCATTTAACCAAAACCAAAATTTAGTTACCTATATATATGTTTTACTTTAAATTGCTATTATATCTAAGCAATTATATTTCTTACCACACTATCATCCCAAAGGTTAGTGAGTGATTTTTGAGTCTCTTTTACAAAGACATTATCTTAAATATACTTCTTATATTTTTTATATAACTTAGAAATAAAAAATGAGACGTTATTTTTACAGTATCACCCTAGCGACTCGCTTGACCAACTTGTAATTTGACCAATTTTGTTAGTAAAGTTAAAATAACTTTGAATAGATATTTTTATAGCTAATTTAACGTAATGAAATGATATTGCGAATCGAATGTATATTTTTAATCTTTTTTTGCAATGTTTTAAATTTTCAACGTGAATTAGCTATGAAACAAAAACAATGTAAATCGATGTCTAATAACACTGTAACATTTCTCTCCATAATCATCTAATAATAAATATACTAAAATTGTGTAGTTGTTTAATGTTAATAAAAAGTGGCTATTCAAATTATAATTTTATTGTTATGACCATAAGTAACATTCTAAAATATAGAAAAAGTAAAATGCAATGTCATTAAATAATATAGTTATTTGTCCATAAATAAAATATGATTCATATTATGCTGTCATATGCAGTCGTAATAAAATAAATAACTAAAGTTTTAAATTTATCATTAATGTAATACGTGTTATTTCATTGATGTTGCGTATAAAATAAATGTTGAATATCATTGTTACTTGTTTCATTAATCCAATTCTCTTATTATTTAAACGTAATACGAATAATTACTTTTATTTGCCCACATTTATATGGTATTATTTTAAAAATATTTTTTTACATAGTTTGTTGACTAATTCAAAGTCTGCTTAGTTCACAAAAAAAAGCATTATACATATATGTGGCTTTGTGTGCCGCTCCTACTTCACATAATTTCGCTATAAAAACAAGCAATATTCAACTTGGTATGATAGTTGAATAGTTTAAAATAAACACTTAATATATTTTTTCGATCTTCTTCGAAACGACTGGTATTTACATCGGTTACCAACGCTATAATTCAGTTATGCTGAGCGTCGAGCCGATTTAAAAATATAACATCCGGTGCAAAACTACTGCGATAGACCCGACAGTAGAGCGATGATTCTTGATAATAATAAACTTTCTTATAGAAACTGAAATCTATTCACTAAATACTATGTTACGTTTAATACATGCACCTATGTCATATATTACATCATAGCTAGAATCGTCAAAGGCCATTATGTTTATGAACATTAATTATTATAAGTCCCAAAAAAAATCACATCTGATTTTTGTTTTCGAAATTTTGTTGAGGTTATCTATAAATAACAATGCATTTCGTCTATTTTTAAGTAAATATAGTAAATACGCGTCTTTTTAAAAAAAAGTAGTTATGAGCATCAAAATCATGTTTTCTATAAAGGGAGAGTTCATACGAAATGTAGAGACTGAATTTTTCAGACAGAATTCGATCCAAAGTTTTGTAGAGACGTGACTTAAATGCAACGCAGTATCTGTTGATGCATCATTAGTTACATTTTATTTTTTTAAGCCATTATATTAAATACAAAATAAAATTAGTAATAATATAAGTATTTTATATATTTGAAAAAGAATTACAAGGATTTGCAGTAATATGTGATAATAGGTAAATTCACACAATTACGAATTAAAATAGATAAATTATGTAACAAGATAGTCAAGTAAAGTTTTCTAATTAGTACTGAATGAATATCATATCACGGACATTACATATTACTTATTAAAAAAAAAATCACTAAATAATATTTTATGATATAAACTATAAAGAAACGGAGTTGTAATAAAAAAAATTCATTCTTTAAAAATCTTGAGTGATATCAAATGTCTTTATTAGTTCTACAGACCTTCTTATACCAGTAGTTTATGCTAAAATGAAGTTTTTTTTTCTTTTTTGTGTGATCGCATTAATCTCACTCACTAAACATGAATCAGTGGAATTTTCATTAATTACATTAATTAATTTCATACTTAATTTACTTTTTTTAACTTAATTTACTTTAATTAATTACGTTAATTAGTTATTAATTACATTAGCGAAGTTATATTAACATCATATCAGTAAATTTCAATAACAAGTTAGTGAATACTCACTAATACACATACAATCAATTCAATGATCAAATCAGTGGACTCTGATATTCATTTATTCAAATATTAAAGAATTACTAATCCTGACTGGTAGGATTCTCACATTGATAGAAAGTGAATAGTCACTTAAAATTAGTAAAATTCCACTGATTAATTCACCAGGATTAACCTGCCCGGTTTCAATCATTCCTTTTAGGAGAAAAATGGAAACATATTATTTATTATTCGTCTAATTATATGAAAGTTAAAAAAAAAAATTCTACTAAGAAAATAATTAGTGACTTGAAATTGGATGAATAGTAAGAATACTTTACAATCACAGCAACAGATATAAACAAGACCCACTGTGTGCACCACCACGTTGTTATTTCTTCGGAAACCTGCACAACATCTTTCTGAAGTGAGTAAATCAAACTTAATGCGTTCCTACATTAAGAGGTTATAGTGCCAATTTCACCGGTTGCTGATCAAGTTTCAGATACTTATCCGACATATTCATCGGAATAAAGTTTTTGGTGTTTTTGTATAACAATATATATATATAAAATAAACTTAAAATTAAACGTTTAAGTATTTTATTTTATTTACAAATTGTCTTATATAGACAACAATTATTACGTCGTCAACCTAATATTTACATATTTTCAGTTTAATGAATAGATGAAAATTTGAATTACGCAATATAAAGCCTTAATCCATCATTATTTTTAATGACGGATTCTAATGACATTGCATAATTTTTAGTCGTTTAGTAATTACAAAGGGAACATAGAAAAGGACACAAACTTATACAAGTCGAAATCATAACCCTTAACGTTTCAGGACCTCACCAGTCAGGTTAAAATAATATTTATATGACGACAAAAATAAAACTACTAGCTTTTAAAGTGTTGTAGTAAAGACAATTGAAGCATTTCGAGAGTTATCAGTAAAATCAATATCAATAATTAAGAATAATAAAAAATATTACTACATATTAAAAAACAAAGGTCCCCGCCGCGCCTGCCTGTCTGTCTGTTTGTGATAAACTCAAAAACGACTGAACGTTTTGAACAATAGTTAAGAATGATTCATAAAAGGTTTAAATGTATAATTTGTTAAGGTTTTGTGAAAATCGATTGAAACACGACGGTAATTGTTATAAATGGCGAAATAAGTCAAACCGCCTGAGATCTTTCATCGAAAACACTGCCTAATCCCTTTGAGATATAGCAAAACAGTATATGGTGGAATCATTCGATTTTTATAGGTTTATAGAAAAGTGCAACGACATAAATCCGTATTTTAAGGATAGCTTACTTACACCCATTCTAACTTCTAAAAAAATGATTACATACAATACGGTAATATTGTAAGTAATGCTATTTACGCGGATACAGTTTTAATCCTTACTAATTTAACGTATACATAATACGTTAGTTACCTTAAGCATTTCATGCACATTATGATAATTTATTTACACCACATAATTTAAATGAATATCTTAGAAATGATTACAAAATAAAAAGTAACGCGCGCGAAAATAAATTCAAGTGCAAACTAAGGGTACCTGTCCATTGATGTGTAGCGAGGCGGCGGAGCGGAGAAACGGTGAAATATTAACCAATAGGTTTGCAAAGAAATATCCCCTGAAATCAAGTGGACAAGGGCTCTGCAATCTATTGGTTAATATTTCTCCGTTTCTCCGGTCCGCCGCATTGCTCCGCATCAATGGACAGGCACCCTAATCTCGGGACTCGCTCGATGACTGTGACCATCCCCTAGCCGCGCCCATCGCTTTCACTAAGAAGAACGCAAAAGGAGAAGAAGCTGGGGCATGTCGCTAATAGTAGCATATTAATACTACTAAATTTTTTAACTTACTTTTGTAATTTTCTAAACAAATATTTTTATCAAAATATACCAAAATATTATATAAGTTAATAGTAGAATAATCTAGAAAAATTAGCTCGGATTTTAATTTAAAGTAACACGTAAACTAAACAAAGTAATTCATTATAATAGTTCTGCCGCTCTTCTGTAATTTTATTTTTTTAATTTTTCTGAAAAAATAAAAGTTTATGACTGCGTCTTTGTCGTATAGGTATTGGACGAAGGTTATACCGAGTCGCAAACATAGTTTGCGTTACCCGCGCCGCCCGCACCGTCCGCGTCGCTCTCGCACCGATCACCGCTGACGATACAGGGCAGCGGTCGCCGTCGCTCCTCACGGCTCGCCTCGCACTCAGTCGTTGGCGCGGGACTGACGCGCGTGCTTCTTCTTTTCGATATGCGCAATACTGTGCTTACAAATGATTTGTCTTTTTGCCTCCAACTTTACGTTAATTTACGAATGATAGTGCTCCAGAGAACTGTCACAAACAGTGAATACCCAATATAAGTGTCGTTAATGTTGTTACTTCGTCTTACCTGTTTTGTTATGAGGTTGGTAATATTATTTCCTATTTTACAAATAAACGTAGGTAATTTACCGGCAGAACTTGGCATGTAATCAAAGTTTTGAAACAAAACATGTGCCACTTGAAATTATTATATTATTATTTAATAATAAATTTTATAATGTTACTGTTCATTAATAATAGGACTAAAAATATAAAATTACATTAAATTTACATAACTATACCTATTTATTAGAAATTGTTTACTACTTATAAAATATTATTACAATTTATATAAACATCGTTTTATCATTTAACTGTCTTAACTGAAAGATAAATAAATATTTAAATAATTATAAAACGAAAAAATATTAAATACTATTCAAATGCAAACAATTATTTATTAAAAGTAAGAATATTAGACTCATATTCAAACAATAGATGATATGCCTAATTATACCTTTCTCAACTAATGGAAATTATTCTTAATGTAACGAAAACATTCGATTTATGCACTGAAACAAAGCTGTTATGATGATTACTCAATGAAAAGGCAATCATCTCATACATTGAACAAACATAGCGGGATTTCGTGGGTTAATTACGTTTCGTAGCACATACTTGTAATCGGTTTAAAACTAACATTGTACAATAAGTAAATAAGCAGTTGAAACCTATTTAAATCCTATGGCAGGTCGACATTTTTTTCCTGCTAAGAATTATGTTTATAAAATACAAGATAATGTCTTGAAAATAAGTAACTATATATATAACAAACACTTAAATTGGTACGTCATAAGCTCTCAAAAATATTCTCATCCTACCCTAATTTTTTTCTTTACGTATACCTCTTTTCATAATGTACCTTATACTTTTAAAACTTAATAGTATATAAATTTATTTAAATGTTTATCTGTATTTTATTTTTAGTCCAATTATAACCAATATTTTACAATTCTAAGAAAAATAATTATATCTGACATTAAATATATCTTTTGTTTCATATTTATTGTAATGTATTATACACAGCAAGTGTAATCCACAAAACATTAATATTACTAATACCTATCGCCCCTACTCATCCTTTAAGAATCATCGGACCAGGTCAAGGCTTTAAAGACCTGAGATCAAGAGTAGATCCTCATGTACTGAATATTATGACTCTGAGTATCCCCGATAACGTAAAAAAATAATACTGCACAGACGCAAACACACGCAATAATTAAAATAAGAATCAAATTAAAATAATGCTCAGTGAATAGCAATTCCTAAATACCGTAACAGTGCGGCTGTCACAGGATTTGATTTAACTTATAAACATAAAATTCTGAAAAAAATAACTCCGTTCTGGCCTGGCTTTGATAGAATTATATTGCTTCGCCCTCTGTATTTATTTTACCGCTACAACGAAATACGTTTATTGACAGCGTTTCCTCAATATAAAATCGTTTATTTTTACAAAGTTAGAATAAGTATTGAATTAAATTTTAAAATTAGATATATATTGTAATAAAGATGTTGATAATCCATCATTGTACACCAGCTCGTGTATCGCAGGAAGCAACCAGTTCACCTTATTAACGAATATCATGTTCGTATTTATGAAGCAAGTAATGGTGAAGATTGTCCACGAACAAAACCATTGTTGTTATTTGTTTATTACTATGATAGCTTTTAAAAATGCTTTTAATAAAGTTATCTTTGTAAGATTATTTTTTTAAATACTTAAAACGAACTGATTTTTATTATCAATAAGCAAATTGATAAGGAGCCAGTCTGTGTTCTTTCTTAAATTTGATTTTATATTAATAAAAACGGAAGAAAATTAACTACATGTGTCCGCTAAACACAATTTTACAAAATATACCTAATATACCTAGTAATATTTACTTGCCTAACAATAACACCAGTAAAAGGATCGGTTAAACCGGTTTTATCCTGAACTTTGAATTTACTTAGAGAGCTAAATATGTTGTCTTAGAAGATATGAGTTTTTAAGGCTCGTTAATATTACAGTTAACCCAATGACTACGGTTCAAAACTAAGCTGATGGAAAGAATGTCTTTTTTATGTAGATTTTAAACATACTTCTTGATGTTTTGAATTATTGAGGAGTATGTTTCTTTCATATATAAGATCGTCTTTTTTTTTGTGAAAACATCATTAACTTTAGTTAATACAGTAACGTTATTAAACATTTACCCAACTTATATTGTTTTTAAGCTACACACTACGTGTTATAATGGAAAGATCAAAGACCTTTAAAAATTTAGAAACTGGTTTTAGGTAAAATATTTCTTTTATGTTTTGGCAAACATTTTTAATTTTTTTACACATCTAATTAAATTAGTTGAATATTTAAATATACAGTAGGTGTATAATAATGTTTGGTTTTTAAATATATATTTTTATTCATTATTTTAAAGGAATATGTTTGCACTAAAATAATTTGAAGAAAAAAAAACCATTATGATTAGTTTCATGTCTTGACAAGAATATTATTACTAGTCGGTAAATTAAGAAAATTGTAACGTATATTTAGAATGTCGTAAACCTCCATACTCGGTCTCACTTTTCGATTGAAACCTGTGTAGCTCTCTCAATAAAATACTGTTTTACTAATGTATATATTTTTAGTTCACTATATACTTTACGTGTTCCGACTCATTCGAAGTCTGAATTTCAACACATCTAAGAGTTAACGGTAAACAAACGCAAGCAGTAGGTACAGTTTATTTATGTTATTTAAGTATTACCTGAACGTGCTTACTTGCATATGTTACGTATTAGATGCTTTAAAATATCTTCTAATTGTTTCTCGGCCAATACAAGAGAACTAACATTTAACTTCACAACAACGTAACTCATGCGCCATATTACCTCAGTCTAAAACCCCGTCTTCAGACTACCAAATTATTAAAATATTCTAAAGATATAAAATGAGAAAACCAGTAACCCCAACAGAAAATCAGCAAAATTTGTCAAAATGTAACGCAAGTTGAATTTATTATCTCTAACGTTTATCGTTTCGCAACGATCTTCATTTCTAAGAGAATTAACGAAGAAATAGTTTAGTAATTTCATTTTTTTACATTGTTTCTGTACATCTTCATATTATCATATCATATTATCATATTATGATGTACGGAAACATCGGCTTTCGGCGAGCTGGTGTTTAGTCATATTACATTTATTTTTCTCTGAGCATACTTTTTATTTAAATTTTTTAACGAATATAGCAATACTTACTCCAATTATTGTCGTTGTTGTCGTGTTCACAATATCTCAATAATGTTATTAATTTTATATTAGTAACGTTATTCTTTGTAATAAACAAAAGGAAACAAGTGAAAATTAACATATTTAAATACGAGATACCTACTGGTAAAAATATATACAAAAAATGTATGTTTTCCGTTTTACGCACAGAGATAGTAATAATTACTATTTCTGTGGTTTTACGCCTTTATATATGCTATAAAAAGATTTATCCAATGTTTAATGATTTTTTATCACATTTACTTATGATAGCTAGACTTCACGTACTCGTTATTGATTTAAATATTTTCATCTATACAAATAATAAATCTGTTAAAACCTCCGTTTTATTAATACACTATATATCATCAAGAATAAATTTCAACAGCGCGTTTTTTTTTCGTATCAGCGCCATCTCTTATCGTGTTTTTCTTTGTTCACGTATCACGAAAAAGTACAAAACCAATGTAAATAACTTTAATACATAAAAATTAGACATAATTTAGTTTTTGTTTCATTGTAATTAAATTTAATAATAAATATTTAAGAAAATAGAAATAGGTACCTACGCCGCCAACGCCATCTGGTCTAAGGAATCTTAAAAACTCACAAAACTTATTTTTGAGTTATTATTTTGCTAAACTTAAAAGTTTACTAAATATGTAGGATAGGAATAGAAATCGTTTTAATATTTTAGATAAACATCATTTTCAATTAATATAGGTACTATTATGTTAAATGTCACTAAATATAAAAACGATATTCTACTATTATACGATAGATGGCGCATGTAGGTGATAAAAAATATAAATTTATAATTTTTAAAATTTTAGTTAAATACCCGTGCGAAGCCGGGGCGGGCCGCTAGTATTAAATAAGAAACGAAGACCATCTTGACATAAACTGTTTATAGATAATAAAGGAACCGCTGACGTAATCTCAATAAAACACGTATTTGCTACAAGAAACCTTGAATCTTGCTAATGTGTAAAACACATAGTTTGCGAGTTGAATATTTAACAAAAAACAACAATTTTTTGATTAAATATTGTACATCAGTAGGTAACTAGTCGCTCATGATAATTATTAGGAAAGTGCTCGTGTACACAGGTATCGTGTACCTATAGATATTGTAACGAAACAATATTTACCGCATGTATCAAATATCGTCGAATATTAAATTTATAACTGCGATAACCGCAGTGTCAAATAATAACAATAACATTTCTTGCTAACACTTATGATTAAATTAATATTAAACAAATATTAACTGGAATGTCTACTTCATATTAAAGTTATACATAGTTGTAAATGTATACATAAAAATAAGTCTCATTGTCAGTGATTAGTAAGATTTATATAAATTATATGACAAATGATATTTTTTTACCCTAGAAAAATAACCTACGTCGAATCGAGTTGCGTCATTTTTTAAATCCATTTAACTCGCTTGGACTCGCGACACGGTGGTCATTTTTTCAACCAACTCAATGGTCCCCGTGAACTCGCAGGACCCACAAACATCAGTATCAACCTAACATATTATGTACGTCGAAGCGACATTTCGTCATAGTCGTAGAATAGTGACGGATCTTGCAGGTTTAAAACTTTGCAGGTCAGACGTTTCAAACCGTTATTTTGTTGTTGATGTATATTTGAAATGTCTGCCCTGTGGGTTTTTGAATTTGTGGAATCTATCACTATTATACGACTATGACGAAACACCAACAAAATATACAACAACAACAATATAGTTGTTTGAAGTGTCTGCCCTGTAAAGTTTTAAATTTGTAAGATCCGACACTATTCTACGAATATGACGATTTGGTTATCTTTTACGTTACTTTTCGTGTTCGTTTCTGGTTATATTTTCGTTCTATTTGTATGGGTTTATTTTTCATTTCTATTGTTTATTCTTTTACATGACACATTTTTCTCTTAGTTGATGTTATTAAAGTAACATAATGACAAAATATATAAATTGCCAATGGCAAGAATTTAGCTCTGAAGAGGTTCCCCTCTTCAGCGCTAAATTCTTTGACTGACTGAATTCAGATGACGGATTGAAAATAATTTACAATATGGTTACATTGATTCTGAAAATAGAGGTTAGTCTACCGCATGCTGCCTTCAGTTGAAAATGCTACAAAGAGACCTTCGTCTTCAACGACGAATTATCATATTAACAGACTACAACTAACTACTAAAGCTTAAAGACATGAATTGTCAATATGGATTTGCAGTTTCTGAAAGAAAACGTGAGATGTATTGGGACTTAAGCTTCAAACATAGTACGCCCTTCTATAGGTTCTGTTGAATGAACAACAAATTGTGCGATCCTTAGTAACAGATTAAGCCTTATGGCTCATTGGACGTCAATGAGCAAAATAATTCCACTTTGTCCAAAACATCTAAAAAAAATGAATGAATAAATGGTGGATAT
This sequence comes from Euphydryas editha, assembly GCA_036937285.1. Classification (NCBI taxonomy): domain Eukaryota; kingdom Metazoa; phylum Arthropoda; class Insecta; order Lepidoptera; family Nymphalidae; genus Euphydryas; species Euphydryas editha. The sequence goes on from JAUPFZ010000005.1 coordinate 4,958,026, forward strand.
CTTTGCAGAAGAAGATGATGTGCCTATCACAAAAATGAGAAAATACTGGGCATATTTTCGTTATAAAGATAAAAAAATGACAAAATATTTATGTGACGAGTTCAAAAATCTCATATGTGAAAGCATAAAATTAGTGCTTTTCCTAAGAGCCTCAAATACAAAATTTTAAAGTTTTTATTATAATTATCATAAATAAAGTTATAAAAAAAGTTAATGGTACCTATTGTACAAGATATACCTAAGTCTTAAAAATATTCAGAAGAAGAGATCTTATTTTAAGTTAATTTTTGTTTTGTTCAAAAAGTCTCTGATATTTATTGTTCTACTTTATTAATTAAACATTTTACGCACATAGCGCGTTTTTACTCCATTTACGAAAAAACAATATAAAAATAAATACCATTATTAAAAAATACAAAATAATATATTAGGATCCTAAATTTGTGTATAATGAGTACACGTCGAAGCAACGTATTTTTTCTTTCTTTGGTTATATTTGGTTACCTTTACCGTACTAGAAGAAAAGGTTATCTTTCTATATGTAATATAATATAACCACAGGCATACTTAGACGTTAATAAAACAAACGTTGTAGATAAATCAATCACTATAAAAATATTTGGATCTTCCAACAGCTAAAAATGTTACATCTGGTACTATGATATCACACTTCCGTTGTAGGTATCGATTGTGGAAAATATTATTGGTAAAAAAAAAAACTTCTCTAGTGTAAACCATTAAAACCTAACAAACCATACATACTAATTTTAATTCTAAAAAACAACTTGACTCGCGTTTTTAATAATTGCCGATATGCGTCGGAGCATGATATTTTATTGTATAACCAGTATGATTAAAGTCATGGCTTTTAACGCAAAAAAAAAGAATCAAATCAGACCAGTACATTAGTATAGATAAGAGTATTAAATAAATTATTCTAACGTTTTTAATTAATAGTTTAATTATGTAAATATTCAACGTTAAAATACAGAGATTCTATATAAATAACGATGTCTTCTCTCGTAAGCCCAGGCGTTATCTTAATTTAAAATCGTTCGAAAAGAGTCAAATGAAAAATATAATATGGTTCTAAAAGTTTTTATAAATTCGATCTATGGTGGTATCAGCGGTTAGTATAAATTTGGCTAAAATACGACAAAGTGAAGAAAGGAGGCTTGCTGACGAAAAGTGAAATCCGGCGCCTTTATGAGGTTAAGTGGACCAACCTTGACACAGTCAAATAGTAATCTATTTTTTATTTTATTTCATTATGTCCTTAATCTGCATAACTTTAAGATTGGAGTTAGCGTAAGTCAAAGTATTACTGTATTAATTTTTGATTCAAATCGGACTAAATTAAGTAATAAGAAAGAAATGTCATAATTGCACTTATTTTAATAGAATATACCTTTACAATTTTGAAGTACGTGTATGTGAAATGTGAACACAAAGGAAAATATTATTTTGCACTATACAATGTAGGTATGTACAATATATAATTATGTATATGTATATATGCAATTTTTAATTTTTTTTAAACCCACACGCTTTCCTCAGAAAAAATAATGTTATATACCTATTCGATTGGGCTCGCCATAAAATCGTAAAAAGTCAAATAATACATTTTAGAAATTTAGTTTAGGTAACGTACTTAGACACTGACTCCCAGACCAATTAGAACCGTTGTTTACAAAACTAAATGTAGTTGAAAACTATTTATCTGCTAGGCTTATTACAGTAACGTTAATAACGGTTTTTGTCTTTTTTTTTCACACTTCTTACAGGAAAAATGCAAAATTCAATGCATATATTTAATAGTATATATATATATATATATATATATATATATATATATATATATATATATATATATATATATATATATATATATATGTATATATATATATATATATATATATATATATAATATATATATATATATTGTTTTTTTAAGAAAAAATATTACCACATAATTTAGGAATTCATTTTATATCACCTACATTATAACAATACTTTAAATAAATTAAAATAAGTTATGATATGAATTCGACACCTAAACCGTTATAACATAACAGATGTGGTAAATTTTTAACCAACAAAACCGACTCACATACGTAGGTAAACAGTCTTACTCACGTTTAATTATGAATCATGATTTTCCTTGACTCAGTAATCAAGTTTAGGTTCATGCTTGAGAAGATTATTTTTATTTTATTTTTTTAATATTTCATTATCAATAATATACTTTAGGTTTGATATTAAACCTGTAATTTCAAATAAAATGAAATTGAAAGAACGAAAAGACTGAACTAAAATATCAATAAAATAATTAAAAAATTAATAACTAATTGATTATACTTTATACTTTACTTTTACTACTTTACACATTAAAAATCATAAGAGACTTGATTGTTTTAATGGAGTTCCAATTTAACAATTATAACTAAATAAAGTAACATCTTTTTAGTTCAGTACATTATGGCGAGACACTTAAAATACCAAGACAGTAGCAATTTGCAACCATAAATTCAACACTATCTTTAAAATTCTAAAATAGCGTCACGGCAAGTTTTAATTAGCATAGCCAGAAGACGAGTCAGTTCGTACCTATAGATACTTCTCTTATTAAAGAACATTCTTGCGTTATACATAAATATCGCGACAGTTAACTCGAAGGGTGCGGCTCGAGGTAAAGGAATGTCAATGCGAGTTATAAAATGTCAAATCAATAGAATAGATGTAGATTTGTCCGTAACTGTTTCTATCATTTATATAATAACAAAAATGTTTATACATTAGATATAATTACTTTTAACAATATTCCTTGTATTATTTGTAATAAATAATAATTAGAGATCATACGGTCACAGTTACATTTAGTTAGTGACAGATTCAGATAAGTGTTTGTCTACATTTTATGTAAAATTAAATACATATTTTAAAACCAATTTAGACTTAAAATATAAAGTTATTGTGTCTGTCTAGTCAGATGCCTAGGTCTTCTACCTGTTATGGACAATATTTAGGAGTATCCATTGATTACCTGAGCTCTCCTCCTCGTAGTTGAGATTTAGTAATATTTGGTTGGAACCCCTCCCCTTTAAAGTAAGTAAGATTTACATTAAAGTAGTTAAAGGATTAAATTTATTTTTTTATAAATGGCGAAAACTAAGTTCAGGGGTACTAGAATGAATATATTTAATTTTAATAAAGTTAAAAGAACAAACAGCAGTCAATTAAATATATACGTATATATACGAGTTGACGTGAGATTTTCGGTTTTAAAAAGTTCAAATGAGATTTAATAAGATTTTATTGGACACTCCTCCGCCAGATTGAGCTCACGTAATTAATGGAGGCCCCCTTTCAGCAATTAAGTAGTGGTACCTAGTAAATTTTAATATTATTTCTTATAAGTGTCATTAGTCGTTACTTTGGCGTCTATTTGTTACTACGTTTTCCCTAGACTTTTTTAATTGCCTATTTATCAGCAGATATATTAGTACTATTATATCCGCTTATTGGTGATAATTACAAAACAACGATACAGTTATAGACTGCGTAATACTGACGTACGAGTTCACAACGTTATATTCAAAATATTTACGAACAAAATAAAACATATCAATTTATAGTAGTTAAGAATAAATATAAATTTTTAGTTTTGATAAAAGATAATAAATGTAACATTACATTACATTGAATTCACATACATTTGAACAAATGTAGTGAAACACGGCCACTATATTTGTTGATAAATAATAATTGCTCAGACTGATTAAATATTATATACTTGAGCCAAATTCGATGTGGAATTTATGTAAACAAACCAAATGTCATCGTGTATACTTTTAGTAATGAAAAATTGTAATTCATCACCAATTTCCTAGTTATACATTAATAATTTTAATTTTACATTATTTCCCAGAACTTAACCATCAAATACGTAATGCACAAGAAAATTTGCTTATAACAAAAATTAACAAATTTGTAATTACTAATATACATCTAACAACCCATAATTTTTGCACTGACAGGAAAATTTCGCAGATAAACAACATTTGGTCTTTTTTTGATCAGTCGTTATATTATTAAAGGTAAATTGTTATCAAGTTTTATACACAATTTCAAATATTATAATTATTATGTTTATTCAACGTAAGTAAAGAAAAATAAATATATAAAAGAGAATGAGTGTCTGAACATAGTTTTTAATCATATTAAATCCATTTTAAAACAAATGTTGTTTTATTTTGAATGCTATTCAGGGATAGTGTATTTATTTTGAATGCTATTCAGTGATAGTGTAGCTATTTTTAATATAGGCATATACATATTTATGAAAATATTTAGAAATTATTCAGTGGGAAATTAGTATACCCACGTTAACAAGTAAATTTTACACATAATTATAGATAATATATAAATATATCTAGCTTTCTGACTTATTTATTTCAAGTTTTATGTAGCTTGTACTACTATGTATAAATATTAAAAAATATAATTATTATAATTATTTTCCAATAGGCTGTAAATATCTGCCTATGGTTGGTTGCTAGGCAACGATTTGTTGGTAAACATTCCATATCGAATTTGGCTTAAGTATAGTATTTGTTTTTTTTTATAAATATTCCTTTTATAATATGTTAAGTTATATTTGTAAATTAACCAATAATATTAATATAATATCTATATAATTATTCTCTATATAGGAAAATTAGGCAAACCACGTCATCTTTTTCGGGACAAAGGCGCCTTCGTGCAACCTCGCTAAAATCATACATATAGTATTACTTTAGTATTATTTGTGAACTACCTACCATAATCTGATAACGCTTCCGATAACGAGACTTATCTGACTCACATAGATAGATACGCTTCCAGTGAATAAGCATCGTTACAATCATACGCGTCATTTGTACATTCGCCAGTGAATAGTGATTTCATAGAAAATATTATTGACGAAAATTACATATACTTTACCAATCATAAAAAGTAAATCGGTGCTAGTGAAATAATGAAATCATATGTAATTTATGGTGTTTTAAAGTAATTCGTCCATCATTTCAGTTTTTGTTCAATGGTACGTTCTAAGACTTTTTTTAATCTAAATAAAAGTGTTTTTGTTCATATTAGTTTTAGATAGATAAAATGTTCTTTAATGTGTGTGAATAAACGATTTGAATCTGTGAAAACTATCAAGGACACTCGAATTAACCATTATTTTACACCTATCAACGACAATCCTTTAGAAGAGTGACTTATTTTGAAAAAGATAGTAAGGTAGTTAAACTGAATTTATAAATAAAAAATCACAATTTCTACAATAGTCATTCCCTTTAAAATTTTTTTATACTTTTACGCAACATTAGAACATAAAATTCCAATAACTATTGAATATGTTCCTGAAATTATTTCTATTTAATTCAATAATCATTATTTTGTGTGCGTGTTATGTGCTAAAGTGGTGATTATTAAGGAGTTCCTTATCAGGCTCAATGCAATTTTGACAATATTAAAATATTATAACTGAAATACAAGCTCGATTCCCTAGTTCAAATTTTCGGGGCTTCTTGAGGACTGGATAAAGCAACTTTCCTGAAAGTTTAAAACAAATCGAAGTTCAGAGAAAAAAGTTCTATCTATTTAAAAACAGCGATTTTTTTTTTAAATTTGATTGGTTTTAAATAGCTATAACTTTACAAAATCGGAGCAATTAAGCAAAAGCTGAGTAGGTTCCATTAAAATATACCTTGACAAAAGATATTAGCCGCTGATCGACTCTCAACTTCAAATACGGTACATATAATAGTATTTTATAAATAGGTAAAATTTAACCAAAGTAGTTGTTTAGTTGGAAGCTATCGGCTAAGCCCGATATAAGTTCAGACCTAATATTTTTTTTTCTTCATAAAAGTAGAAGTCTTGTTGAGAAGAATGCTGCTGGGCAGGAGTCTTTAAGTTATATAGAAGCTGAGATACAAATATTTGAAAATTAGTCAAAAATCGACTTTTTTTAAAAATTCGAAAAATTCTCCAGCGGGCGGATTTTCACACATCGGGCTTAAATTTTCAGGATCGTCTCCTTTGTATGTTTACTTTCTATGAAAAAATCAGCATCAAAATCGCCGACCCTAGTGCGCACACTTTCGTCAAGAAATATAGGATTTTAAATTAACATGGTTATTTTTATTACTACAATTATTATAATAAACAAGTATACCTTTTTTTTTTTTTTTTTTTTTTTTTTTTCGCAGGGGAATCCATTTACGGATGATATCCAGAATGCCCGGGTCGGCAGTCCTAGACCTATGTCGGACTCGGCACTTTGGGAGTGCAATACCGTACTAAACCCCTGCGGGAGCCTTCAGCCGCTTTAATTGGAGGGTCCCGGATCTGCAGGCAACAGGATCCCTCCAGCGACAGGCTGGCCTCGGCGAAAAGGCCAGACTTCTCCTCCATGGGGACTGTCCGGCTCACCTCTGAACAGTCCCGACGACGCCGTATCTAGTAGGACCGGGTTCCCATCCCGGCCCGATACGGGCACAGGGGCGTTACTGGAGGCGCATTAAGTAGCGCCTCCTACGCACCCCCATTCGTCGCCCGCGGATGGAGGCCACGTCGGCGGCCTCCTCTCTCACCCGCTCGTCGGCCTCCTTCTGGGACATTACTGTCTCGCAGAAGGAGACCATCGCCTTCCAGGACTCGTCGTCACCGAGCATCGCGGTGATGATGCTCGGGAGCGACAAGTCCCCTCCGAGGACCGACGTCAGACCTTGACGCAGCACCGCCCATCTCGGGCACACCTCGAGGGTGTGCTGGGCAGAGTCCACCGTCGCGCCACAATCGTGACATTCAGTCGTCGGCTCCCTCTGGGCCGTCCGACATAGGTAGTCACCAAAGCAACCATGCCCGGTGAGAACCTGCGTCAGACGGAAGGTGAGGGGCTTGCGTTTTCGACGCATCCACCGCTCGAGGACCGGGCGAATGGCAGCCGTTACGCGTGTGCCGTACGGCTGCCCCACCAGGTCCTCCCCCCATCTCCGCATAAGCGCTTCCTGCCCTATCCGACGCACCCGTAGGATCCCGTCCAACGTAGGGTTCTCACCAAGAGCCCTCCTACCCGAGACGTATGAGTAGGTCTCGGCAAGAACCTCCGCCACGAGCTCCCACGGGGGGTCGCCGGCTAGAGCAGTAGCTGCAGCCCACGATACCGTACGGTACCCCCGAATCACCCTCACCGCGATTGTTCGCTGCGCAGTGCGCAGCGCCGCCTTATTTTTCGCGGTGAGGCGATCCGCCCAAACCGGGGCACCGTACGTCGCCATACTCCGGCAGACTCCGGAATACAGCTGCCTGCAGGCGGCGCTGGGTCCTCCGAGGTTATAAACAAGTATACCTAATATCAAAAATTTCAAAAATTTTTTTTTTTTAATAATTATCTCGAGATTATTTGATAAAAATATCATAATACGTTCTCTCTAATAGATGTACAATATCAATTGTATAAACGGAATATGACGCAACCAACAGATGATGCAACAAAAAAAAAACATAATTTTTTATTCTCAATTTAAAAGAGTCTAACTTTGTTCATATATTACTTTAAGAACAAATATTGAAACTAAAAGAAACCGTGAATATCAATCTGCTAATCAGTTGGCAGCTTGGTTTTATACACATAAATCTCAATACATGTAAAATGCGGGAAATGAAATGGAAAAAAATGAACTATGTAGTACAATAGTAGTTTTAGTATGTAAGAGTAACAAATATCCATCTGTTCAGCCAGTCATTTATATATCCAAAAACTTTCGCGTTACTTTTTACACGGATTGAAGTTGCGAAAAAATTACCTATATGACCATGCTGTATTTCAGAGCTCCAGACGAACTGCAATGGTGACGTGAAATGGTCAAAATGCGGCGTGCGACGTGGTGGTTATTGATAGCGTTGTTGCTGACGCGAACACTCGCGCAGCGCGCTGTGCCTACTGCCTGTGAGGACAACGCTTGTCGGTGCGACTCTTTCACGAGACTCATTTGCCATTGCACCGAAGAATACGAGGCAAGTATCATCCCACATCATAACAAATATAAAATACTAGCAAACCCGGCGAACTCCGTTTCGCCACCACATGGATTCGTTTTTTGTAACATTTCGTTTGGGGATTAAAAGACGAAGTATTACATGCTATGTATCAAAGATGGCGCTGTATGTGAAAAATGATTTTCCCTGTTTTCCTGCTTTTCTGTTGAAATTTTTCCTGAATTTTGTTTGCTACAAACCTCACGGAGGCCGAGACCTTTCCAACGAATGCAAAACCGTGGAAATCGGTTCGTGCGTTCTGGAATTATAGCGTCAGGAAGGAAAACCCGACTTATTTTTATATTATAGATAACTTTTTTTAATTTAATATTTTCCGTACACAGGAACTCACTCTGAGGCCTGATGGAGCGTACAGAATACCTTCAATGGCAACAGCTATCGCAATTGAGGGTTGTAAACGCGTCATCTTTCTTTCGGAAACAATCCGAAACCTCATTCAATTGCGCACGATAGAGCTTAGAAATGTTGAGTACGTTGTTATAAACGAACGAGCTTTAGCCTGGTCGCCTTTTTCTAGAGACAACGATGTTGATCTTGGTATTAGTATAAAAATCATCAACAGCACCGTAAACGAAATTTCTTCCTACGCAATTCAAGGACAGATTAATGATATCTTGATCAGCGACAGCAAAATGATCAACCTCAAGCCTTTTGCCTTTTCCAGTTTAACTGGAGTAAAAAGTATAGAACTAACAAACAATGTCTTCACTAACGTAGAGATACAAGCATTCAAGAAGTTCACAACTGCAAACTTTATATTACGCGGTGGTGAGGCTAGAACGCTTCCGAGCAGATTTTTGTCAGACGTAGAAGTGACTAATCTATTTCGAATCGAGGGAGTGACTATTGACACTTTATCTAGTTTAACATTTCTTGTCAGTTTACCAAAGAGAGTATTGATAGAAAATAATATTATACGTGTTTTAGAAGGGGATAGTTTTCACATAACTTCAAGGGGACCAGTCACTTTTAGGAATAACACGGTGTCAGCCGTTAGTAAAGGAGCTTTTTTAGGATTCACGGTAGATAAAGAAGTATTGTCAGTTATGGGACGTCAGGAATTATTGATTGACAACAGTACAATGACTGATGTGTTGCCATCTTCGCTCGTATACAATAAAACGACATTATCGCTTCGTGTCGACGGATTAAATCTAAACGTGAAGTGTACCTGTCAATTAGCTGGAGAATGGCGGGAAGTTTTAAACGATCAAGGCGGTATAGTCAATTGTTGGTATGATCTGGAAGCTCATTACATTTCTGTACCAACGTTTGTGGATAGTCGCTGCGGTTCCTTCAAACAAACTTTTTGGATTTTCGTTATTGTGGGTATAGTTTTAGTAATGCTTATCGCAGCTATTGTGATATTTTTTATAGTGCGACGTGAAAATGAAAAAAAGAAAAAAATGCAAGTAGTTCTCCCCGACGGCAAGACGTATCGTGAAACTGAATTTCATATTGTTGTAGAAAGAGCAGAACTTTTGACCACGGATTTATAATTTTATTAATTTATATGATCAATGGATCTCTAAAACCAGGTTATAGCTGGTTACAAATATATTCGAGGAGCAATCGAATCGAATAATTTGTGTTACGATTACTTTAAATTATAATCAAAATAATATAGTTTTCTACCTCAAAATATCCCGCATAAAATTGTGCCAAGACTGTTATCTATTGTTCAGTATTATTCAATTTGTTAAAACATATTATTGAGTTGTTGATGTATCAAGTGTATATTAGACTGTACGAGTCAATAAAGTACAAACAAACTGATTTTAATCGTATATTTTTAACACTGTCTCTGCCTAGCGAATGCAAATAAACTATATATTACAGAGTAACTTAGTTACTTTAGCGTAATTGTTATCTTGTTATTACATTTTTTTACGACCAGATGCGAATTCTAACCACCTGACTTATTAAAAATATCATGAACAGTAACGTGACGACGGTCTATTCTAGCGACCTTTATATAATGTGAAGGACAGATCTCAAATATTATTTGTTATACATACAATATTTGTAATCCTGGTAAAAGATTAGCATAATTTGGTAATAATAGTTCACGAAGACAGCTCAAATGAATTTTTAGGTTTTTTTTTATTTTATTTATAAATATTAAACGATATGAAATTCATGTATGCAATATTATCAATTGATTCAATTTTAGTTTTAAGAGATGTTCCTTACTTTACCTTGTAAAATAACTTTAATATATTATTATGTTTAAAACGGGTACATACCACGATATAACACAAGTGATTTTGTGTCAATATTTCGACGATTTCGATTATTAGTGTGCGCTCGGATGGTAGTTTCGGTCACTCAGTATTCCGGAAGCAGACACACACGGATAGATATCTACACGGCTCATCGCATCACCATCCACGTCACCTGGCGTCGGTAGCTACCACTCTCATCAACCGCGCTCATGACCTGTGTGATGACCTTCACATACAAGGCGAGCTGGAACATGTACGCGAGGTGTTAAAATGGAATGGTCACAAACCTGTTAAGAACAAAACTTGTAAGCAGAGGACTCGTCCTTCGGAAGCACAAAGACAGATGGCCTACCTACCGTTTGTTAAGGGGGTGACTGACAGAATAGGCACATTGTTGAAGAAACAATACAATATCAAGACCGTATTCACTCCTTTACAAAAGATTGCCTAGATGATGCGTTCTCCGAAGGATCGCCTGCCATTCCAGTGTCCAGGAGTGTATAAAATCGACTGCAGCTGTGGCAGCTCATATATAGGTCAAACCAAGAGACCCATATCTACCCGTGTGTCTGAACACATAAAAGCGGTAAAAAACAACGACCCACAGAAGTCTGCGATCGCGGAGCATATTCTACAGCCGGGAACAAATCACTGGATTGAACTCCATAACCCCCGAGTTCTTTCCACAGACCGCCACTACATACCTAGACTAGTGCGCGAAGCGATTGAAATTCGCAAACACCGGAATTTCAATCGTGATGATGGCTTTAAGCTAGCCAGTATGTGGAATCCAGTGGTAGAATTATGCAAACCAGAACAGAGCCGCATGAAAGCAAAAGAGAAAAGTGACGTTGTGAGTGTATTTTGCCGAAATTTTCGCGACGTTCCTGTGAAGAGAACGAGAAAGAGGGTAGTTCGCTACTACCCATGACAGTTCCAGCTACACACCTCGCGACACCGCAGTCCTGTCGTGACCACGATCCATGCAACTGGGTCGAAATATTGACACAAAATCACTTGTGTTATATCGTGGTATGTACCCGTTTTAAACATAATAATATGTCTTCAAACCACGAAATAAGTCTTAAATCATTAACTTTAATATATGACTTGGTCATTTCGTGTTAGTAGCAAATGTAGACTGTAATTTGTTATAATTAATAAATAAATGTAAATAACTGGTGTAAACATATTTTATTGGCTGCTTCACTAAAGAACCCATTAACATCATGACCTTGCAATGCGAGTGTGCTAAAGATATTGTAAATATTTTATCATGTAAACAACGACTCATTCTGTAATCTCAAATCTAATGCTTATAACTTTTAATAATTTCCGTTCCTGGTGACAAATTAGTAATGAAATAAAATAATAATAAATTAAATATTACACACACACACATATATATATTATATGTGCATAACAAACATTACAAATGTGTTTTTAACATAAAATTTTTATATATGCTAGCTTCTTGCGATTACTAGCTGTTTTTTTAATTTGTTATATCTGTCCTATTAACCTAACCATTTATAATAAAAAATGTCATAGAATTAGCATAAAATAAATAATATATAGGTAGCTGAGCGTTGTAGCAGCAGTTAGTATTTTAAACCACCGAAACACCTCTGTAATTATTTATCGGTATTGATACCGATAAATAATTATAGAGGTAAAGTGGCAATTGTTTATAGTAAGATTACTAGGCAAAAGACTGAAAAATGGATTACAACTAGAAGAATTTGTAATGTAAGAAAAAAGGCAACTGTTAGGGCAACATAATACAACTAAATGTTTGTCAATAGTTGTGCAACTGTGACAATTGGTGGTACCGTAGTATAATTTGGTAGGGTAATTGTTACACGCTCGCTGCTGCAAACTCCCAACGTTTCGGGGTTTTATAACAGTCTCGTGAAAGTAGGTATCTAAAAAGTTTTTTGTCAATATAAGGATAACAAGTTCTTTTTTTTTTTGTCGCAGGGGAATTCATTTACGGATGATATCCAGGATGCCCGGGTCGGCAGTCCTAGACCTATGTCGGATTCGGCACTTTGGGAGTGCAATACCGTACTAAGCCCCTGCGGGAGCCTTCCGCCGCTTTAATTGGAGGGTCCCGGATCTGCAGGCAACAGGATCCCTCCAGCGACAGGCTGGCCACCTCTGAACAGTCCCGACGACGCCGTGTCTAGCAGGACCGGGTTTCCATCCCGGCCCGACACGGGCACAGGGGCTACTTGAGCGCATTAAGTAGCGCCTCCTACGCACACCAAGTAGTCTAAACACAACTAACAATTTTTTAGGAAAAAAATAATAATTCAAATGTTAGTCACACTTGTTTTTTTCATTACTAATAGAATGAAGTTGAAAACTTTGATCCTTTGTTATTTTTCAACGAACTAATCTCTGGAACTCAGTCTGATTTGATTTTTTTTTATACGATAGCCACATTTAATAATAATATACTTTATTGCACACCATACCAAAGAACAAAATTAAAGATTCAAGCTATCATAATTATTATAAGTTGTACAACTAGGCGATCTTATTGCTGAAAACAATTTCATCCAGAAAATCTAATGGGGAAATAGTACGTAATTATATGTAAGTACTATGGTTTTTAATAGATCAAAAAAAGTTCGCGAACTGTACTCGTACATCATCTATAATTAATAAATAAGCCACATTAAGACATTTTGTGTCAAATAAATTATTAGAAATAAAAAGTGAATCTACTAGTACTACTATCTAGATAATTTTCTGAAGATTAGATTAGTACAGTTTAGAAGAAAACGTAAAATTTAAAATAATTCAAGATTACTTTACTATACTAGAAAGGGCGGCACGGGGCGGTGGCGCGCGAGACGCAGTGACCGAACGCTAATTAAACATTGCCGCGAAAAACCGAATTAGTCCGTTTTTAGTCATTTCTTTCAAATATTATAGAAGGTAACGCGGGACACGGTTAGTAATTTATAAATTTGCATTAGAAAATCCAATTTACAGATTAGACATACATATATACAATTTTATTAATAAACCTATTATGAGGCGCGTATATAAATATACATCTTATATCTTTAAACGAGCAATTCTTGTATATATATATAATCTGAATCTAGGAAACGGCTTCAACGATTTTCATGAAAATATACAGATGAATGTATACAGAGGGTTTCGGGGGCGATAAATCGATCTAGCTAGGATTTATTTTTAGAAAATGTCGTTTTATCCTTTTTTTTATGCAATTAAAAAATATCATTAGAATACGAAGATAAATTTCGCCGTCCTTAACAAGCTTATAATAGCTCGGATAGAAATCGGGCGGATTCGAAATAAAAAAACTCGGGTTCGAATCCAGGTGTCTAAAGACCAATTTTTTTTCCTTTTTTTTTCAAGTTTCTGCTTTTGTAAGAAAAACTATTATTAAGAGCTCTACCTATATATAAATAGGCAATTATCGTTACTTTTGAATCATTCTCGTACAAAACATCTACGAAAAAATTCAATGAGGAACAATTTGTTCATCAATTTTTTTTATAACACAATATAATAGTTAGAGAGCTGGCTTAAATCTGACAACACATATTTTACGGTACCTGAAATTTCGTCTAGTGATACTGCTATACCCAGTAAACAGGCAATGGGTACTAGCTAAGCCCGGCCGCGGTAGGTTTGGGGTCCCTCGGGCTAGCCAGGTATGAAAATTAAGCAATTTTTAAAGTATTTTACGGCATCTGCCATTTTAATATGTTATAATATACCTCTAGAAAAATTTAAAAATAACTATGGCTACTGATTTTAAGGGTTGCAACATCACGGCAGCCACTTTTCAAAATTCGAAAAAAAAAAATTTTTTTTAAAGTATTTTACGGCGTCGGCCATTTTAATATATTATTTATTGAACTATTTTAAGCTAATATTAAAAATGGCTGCCATTTTGTCCGGTTGTAACTATTAGTTTTACAGCGTAACCTTACCTGCAGTCCGTGCATACGTATATCCATAATTGGAATTTTCACATTCGTAGAATTTATATAATATTGAAATTACACTAGTAAATGTAAAACATCTTATAAATATACAAATAAACGAACACATCTACTAGTCCAAATGTGCGTAATAAGGAAAAGGGGTACATTAGAATGCCGTAGCAAATATGAAATAAAATTTGAAATTGAGCATTTTTCCAAATGCTGCAAATATAATGCGTCCTTAAAACTTGTTTATACAATCACAACAAGCTTGCATCAAAGCTCTGGAGTTTTTTCTTTCATATCTACAGCCTTGTTAATTAATTAATTTATTTATTTATTATTATTAAATTTTTATTTGTTAATACAAATAGCTGAAACCTCTCAGCATCAACATCGATTGATTTTTTAGCATTGTACAGTCAGCGTCAAATAATTAGAGACGCTCAGGGTATTCAAATAAATGGACGCAACCAAAAAGTCAATAATATCGGTACAAACAAAGTTTCCTTATTGTTGTCAACAATAAAGTCGCTCAAAAGTTCGAGACGTTTAAAATGTCATATAGATCGTTTCAGAGGAGGAGGACTAGTAGAGGTGGTAGGAAGAATGATTGGCCCCCGATACAAAGACATTCTCGAAAATGTTTTGCTCCCAACAGCCATGATTTTTTTTCCTATCCAAATTGGATATTTTTCTAATGTGTTCCATATTTTTGAACACTTAGAATGCTTGGATACCATTGGCGGGATGACTGTAACCATATTTATGGCGGTTTGACTGATTGAAATTTCAGGTACCGTAAAATATGTGTTGTCAGATTTAAGCCAGCTCTCTAACCATAAAATAATGATAATAATTACGCTGTGTAAGTTTTAGCAAAGGCAATTTAAATTTTTAAAACACTAAAAATTTATAGACGTGTGGTGAAAAGTAAAAAATCTCTTAAACATATAGGTACTACTTACTTAGTAGTACTTTTGTTCGTATTTAACTTAAGAGTAAAGACTACATACCATGAAATATGAAATACTATTTAAATATTTACAATAACGTACCCATTTACTCCGCCTTGTACATCATTTATATGTAAATTAAATATATACCAACTAATACTAATAACAAGGTTAAAAACATAATACTCATAATAAATACATTGTAACGCGTAGTTATAGTTATTTGTGTCATTGTAAGGTTAATTTTTAAACGACTCCAAAAGAGTAGGATGTTCATAAATTAAAGACTATGAAAATATTCAAAATACTAAACGCGAAGAATCAGTGTTGGACTTTCTAAATAGCGTATTCTGCTATGTTTTTCCGTCAGAGATAGCAAAAGGCAATTCCATTAAAGCTTCCAATGAAAGTCTGCTTATGTAAATGTATTTAAACCTTTGAGGGTAGAACGAAAAACCCACCACCACATTGGACGTTGATATTCACTGCTGAACGTAGCCCTCACCCATCATCTCTGGGGGGTTTGCTAATACTCGCCACGCTTGGCAGGCGGATTGGCGAGCGCAGTGTGTTTTGGCAGAATATGGTGACGCCACTGCCCTACAACATCCTGGTTGAACACCTCGGTAAGAAAGATGTCGGGACTATTCTTCTCTGGCAGTCGCCGTACGACAAAGCCGCAGGAAACAATACAATATTATAAACACTTTTAAAACAGAAAGAAATGTTATTGATATACAAATAAAAAATAGAAGCGGCCCTAAGATCGACACTCGTGGAACGCCTATTTTACTTTGTTTATTTATAAACACACTTTAGAATCGTTTAGTTTGATACGAACCAATGAGATTAAGAACTTTTCCATTTACTCCATAATACTTTCATTTAATAATAAGCTTACATAATATTCATCTCATATTCCATCCTATCGAAGTCCTGTGATAAATCACAGAATATACCTATAAATAGCATTTTGTTTTTATTCTCAAGTATCTTATGCATGTTTATCAAGAGCTTCGTTGCTAAGCAACGTTTTGTGAAACTAGTGTTTTCTGTAAAAACTTATATATAATAGGATATTATATAGGATTCAGATAGAAGAAAAGTTTATTTAAAATATTCTTCTAATATCGTAAATAAAACAGGAAGTGTAGGCAAATCATAAGCGGAGATCATAGAATAGAATAAAGAGCAGAGCTCGCTAGTAATACTACCGATTAATATTATTAAAATGTCAGAGAATATACTATACTTGAGCCAAATTCGATGTGGAATTTTTGTAAACAAACCAAATGTCATTGTGTATAGGGTTGTCACACTTTTAGTAATGAAAAATTGTAATTTATCACCAATTTCCTAGTTATACATTAATAATTTTACTTTAACATTGTTTCCTAGAACTTAACCGCCAAAGACGTAATATACAAGAAAATTAACTTATCACAAAAATTAGCAAATTTTTAATTACTTATATACATCTAACAACCCTAAAATTTTGAACTGACAGGAAAATTTCGCAGCTAAGCAACATTTGGTCTTTTTTTGATCAGTCGTTATATTGTTAAAGGTAAATTGTAATCGA
This sequence comes from Euphydryas editha, assembly GCA_036937285.1. Taxonomy (NCBI): domain Eukaryota; kingdom Metazoa; phylum Arthropoda; class Insecta; order Lepidoptera; family Nymphalidae; genus Euphydryas; species Euphydryas editha. Next base: position 4,974,869 of record JAUPFZ010000005.1, read on the forward strand.
TTTTTATACACAACTTTAAATATTATAATTATTATGTTTATTCAACATAAGTAAAATAAATAATAAAAGAGAAAGAGTGTCTGAACGTAAATTTTTAATCATAATAAATCCATTTTAAAACAAATGTTGTTTTATTTTAAATGCTATTCAGGGATAATGTAGCTATTTTTAATAAAAGCATATACATATTTATGAAAATATTTAGAAATCATTCAGGGGGAAATTAGTTATACCCACGTTAACAAGTAAATTTTACCTCTATAACACATAATTATAGATAATATATAAATACATATATTTAACTTCCTGACTTATTTATTTCAAGTTTTATGTAGCTTGTAATACTGTATATAAATATTAAAAAATATAATTTATAACTATTTTAGGCTGCATAGGCGGCATAGGCAGCTCAATAGGCTGTTAACATCTGCCTATGGTTGGTTGCTAAGCAACGGTTTGTTGGTAAACATTCCATATCGAATTGAAGTATAGGATGTATAACATTCCATCTTTCAATATAATCATTTAATATGTATGTCATGACTAGAATCTGAAACGAAAGTTCATCCTGGTTTAATTACAATGATTTAAGTAGTTCAATACATATAATAATGTATATGCTTTGAACTCCACGGTCCTCAGTATGAAGTCCTGTATCGGAGGAAACCGGAAACATAAAAAAAAACGCTCAAACCAACCGACAAGCATTTGAACGGCCGATACAAAAAATTATCATGAGCGGGGTTCCAATCTGCGACCGAACCTGTGATTGCTGTGCCAACTCATCGTTTAATTAATTAGGATAATATAAATGTATCGGTTGTATGAATATTCAAATTTTAATGACTTTGTATTTTCTGACTTTACATTGAATACTTAGTGGTGTTTTCTGTACCATTAAAGTCAACGGTCACGGATAAGATTCCTGTTCAGAGCGGATACTTTATTTGAACAAATATTTTATTTATGGTCTGGAATTGTCCTCGTAAGTTTTCCCACCGCACCTTGGAGAGCTGGCAAAGCAGTCGAAGTAGGTTATTATTATAAAAAGTTTAAAATTATCGTTACTTTTGGTAGACAATTTTTTTTACCACCCAGCAGTGCAGCAGCATAGCAGATTAAGCTCTAACCCTTCTATCGAAGTCTAACATTTATGGGTCTCTTATCCATTTTTCTTATATAGATGCTGTTTTGCCCAGAAGTGGTTTATTTACAGGCTGTTTCAGTTTAATTTAGTTCAACTTTAGTATATCAATATATGAATCTGAATATGATTATAGCAAAAAATATATGGGATTGATATGCGAATCGATCACTGACCTCAGCAGCGGGTAACCGTCCAGCACGCTGTGTACCGCCGGCGGGAAGCCAGTCTCGAGCCCGCGAGATAACAGCAGTGTCTCGGTCTCGTCCGTGCCCATCTCATCGCAGCCACCCGCACCCGTCGACATCGCAAGCATCTGCACCTCGACTATCGTCGCTAGCATACAATCATGTCTTGTAAGTATATATTTAAAGTTCGATGAGAACGATATTTACTACTACAGTGCAACCTCGATATAACGGAACTGAAGGGAATTAGAAAATATTCGTTATATCAAGTAGTTCGTCATAATGAGGTTTGTTATAGAGAGGTTAGATTGGACTACAATTCGTTTTAACAAGGTAAGAAAGTGGAATGAAGTGGAAATAATTAAAAGGATACATTATATCAAGGTTCTAAGTTGAAAAAAATTGTTAAATAGAGGTAAATACCTTCTACCTATATTCTGCAACGATTAAAAATTCGTTATAAAGAGGTTTTTAACAAACGTTATTCGTAATGTAGAGGTAAGTTTTGTATTAGCTCTTACGGGCAATTCTAGGGGATTTCAAAAAATTCGTTAAATCGATTAATTCGTTATATTGAGGCTCGTTATATCAAGGTTGTACTGTATTTACTTTATATGCATTGTTGAAACAAGTTAGTTAAAAAGCATTTTAATAGATGGTGTTTTAATTTGAAACTAAAATAGGCTTCTGGATTTCAAAGATATTACAATAAAACGTGATTTGGCAATTTTAACATTTCTGAAGTGTATTAAAAATTTACAGATTTAAATTATTAATATGAGTTATGTGGTAATAATTCGAAGTTGTTATTCACGTTCAACAATATATATACATATTCAAGATGTAATGTAATTTAGGTTGACACAAATAGAGTAATTTTTTTTTTTATGGATGAAGCCCGGAAACATACAAACGGTTTGAAAGTTACAAGCACGTTGAAATTCAAGGCAAGTATATAACAAAACAGGAGTACAATGGATCAGTGTAACACCTGTAGCGCAGCATTCTGGTCACGAGCGGACGCGCCACTTGAGACATCTAATCAAATATACGCGGGATTAATGAGTCACAGAAAATTGTAACAATACTCGACTATCAGTACAAAGATTATTATTATTTTTAGAAACTCAAAATATTAATTTCATAATAATGTGTAAACATTAAGGATTATATTACGAGATATTTTTAATGAATCTTTTTACATAAATCTGATTTATTTTTTAATTAGTTAATAAATACAATTAAGTCTTTGATTGACGTAGATACATACTCGTAAAATATGATTTGTCCGAAATACATTTTATTTAAGGCAGTTACGTTACTGTATTTTTATAAAGACATACTAGTAACTATTGTGTAAATATTAAACTTTGTAACAATTGAGGAAGTATTTGCCAGGTATATAATATTATTGTGCATAAGAAAAGCCTTGACATTTAGACGCAGATGAATGATGCAACAAAAATATCATAAAGAATTAGTTACTAAATATAATAACAACTTTGACCTCATTAAATGAATTGTAAGAAAATAAAATGACAAAATCATTGAATCAATTCTAACAGATTCGCCCAAAAAGACTCGGTAGATTTTTATGATAGTGATCGACGACATGTGGATTAATGATCAGTTGAAATTAATATTAAGAGAGAAGTTAATTAGCCAAGTTTCTTAAAACAAAATTTGTAAATAAAGCAATTATTGCAATCAGAGTGTAGAATATATTTATTGTTTACTTCAAAAATTTGTTGATTATATTATATTCACAAAATAAAAAATATAAAAAATTAAATTTTTATGTATTTGATTGTCAGGAACATTAATACAATTTTATTTCCGATTTCGATATAAAACGTTTGTAACATAACTTTTGATTTCTCTTCAGCAATATCAAAACAGAATTTTAAAAAAACGTATTATCTCATTTTTTATATTATTTGACTGATATTAAAAAATTCCAACTTCGACGCGATTCTCCTATTGTTATACAATCGTGTCTATTTTATTGTTAGTCGTTAATAATGGATAATTGAATTATTTAAACTTGGTATAAAACAAAAAAAATCCTGTCTTACAGGTATCAGAATATTTTTACAATAGCGTAACAATGAAACTTAAAAATTCACAAATTAAATTTCACAATTCAATAATTAAAATGGGGTTTAAATAGCTGAATTGTATCCCATCTGTTTGAAAGAATTAGCCTAGTAGAGCTACGTAAAAGAAAATGATTTGCTCCAGAAAACTTATTTATCATTGCTCACAGAGTTAAAGTAGTAAAACACACTATTCATCTAATTAATATAATAAAGCCAAATAGTTGTTTTTTTTTTTCGATTGATTTGAATTCGAATTTATTTTATTTGATAAATAGTGTATTAAAAAAAAAAACGAGTGTGGTATAGAATAGACCACACGACTGAAGTAAAACTTGTTTAGCTCCATCTATATTATTAATTTATAACATTGTTTAAGAACGAAATGAAATTACGATATAATCAAGAAATCACCGTTCGCGTAATGGTAGCAAACTCGCAAATGAACTACTGACTGAGATATATATACATTTCATGCACTGGCTATGAGAGGAAGAGAAAAAGAAAATGTATGCGCGCATTGCTCTCACTTGCTCCTACAGTTTGACACAGACAATAGGCCTGCACTGTGTCTTAGATATACGAAACGTAACTGGGTATGAGAGAAAGAGAGAAAGAAAATGTGTGCTCGCACCTCACTCTCTCGTCCCTACAATAATATACGAAACGTAACTCTCTCTATTTCGATCTTAACTAACTTATATATTTCTTTCAACTTCCGTTCGTCTCGCTCGATCACCCTTTTCGTAACGCTCTCGTCACGCATTCACCAGCTTACTCCCCAAGTCAAGGATGCGTAAAGAAGTTTTACTTCAAAAAGCGTTTGTTGGCGATAAAACATTACAACAACACGGATGGTAGTGAGTTTCGACGGAGATGACGCACAGTATTCTTGTATAGCGTATAGTAGATTCAGTATTAACTGACGCGTTTCTACTTGAATGTAAACAATATGGATAATAAACCAAACACTCATAGAGCCCAGATAGAATTAGGTACAGGTTGTTAAATAAAATACGATAACAAATTTAATTATTTATTTATTCCAAATTAATAATTCTATTCTTTTTAATTATTCTATGAATATCCAAAAGTATCAACACTGATTGGTTTGCAACAAAATAGATAATAAATGGGCTCTATGAGTGTTTGGTTTATTACCCCCTATTGTTTACGTTCAAGTGGAAACGCGTCAGTTAATACTGAATCTGCCATACCACTGGGGTGGGACCTACACAGGCGTACCTTGCGTGAGCGGCGGTATGTCCAAGTCGGGCGCGAGAAGGCGTGCGGCGCACGCGGCACCGAGGTGCACGAGCTCCATCTCGAGCGCGGCGAGACAGCCGCTGGCGCCGCCTCCGGTACCGAGTCCGCCGCCCGCCGGCGCGCCCTCCTCGTACCCCACGCACAGGCATCGGTAGCCAAAGCGACTCTCTTCGCTTTATTAACATAATATATTACTATAATAAATTGTGAATCTCATAATATCATACTCGTGGAATATAGTTTTAAGCATACTGAACTTTTAAAAAAATAACAATATCTTCAATATATACATATATATATATAATTTTATATTACTAATTGCGACTCCAATTCAACAACAGATAAACCAGATTTCAAGGTGATTTCGTCCATTAGTTTTGAGTGATATCACAACATACATAATAAATTGTAAAAAAAAAAAATTATTTTTTTATTTTGATTGCTTTTATTATTATTATCAACCCATAAATTTTTCCTTCTTACGAGTACACATTGTCTCGTTACAGTTTAACTACATTTATAGATTATCATTTGAAGATTTTTCTCTCTTATTAAGTAGATCGAACTAATTGAGTTAATTATACTTCTTGTTATTTAATTTTGAAATAATTATTTACTATACCGTCTTGTTGTTGTACGTTGTAATTAGTAATATAGTCTTAAGTATGTATATGTTTAAAAAAACTTACTTATTAGATTTATTATATTCGTTTAAATAATCAGATGCAGTCTCCAAAGAAAAAATCACTTCGTTACCGGGTACCAAAAGTGCACTTTGTGGCCAGTCCGAGTGGCTGTAATGACAAGACCAATAAAAATTACTATCTCATTTTTATACTTAACGTTTAAATTACGTTAAAATAAACTTACATATTTGCCAGTTTAGGAGTTACACTAACGTAAGTACAGTTGTAGTGCATGCAAGGAGCATCGGAGCTGGTCTCTTCGAGTTCCTCCGCCTCCCCCGTCTCTGACGTCAGTTGTATTAGTCGCTGTTATAATATAAATATTCCATAAATAACGTATACAACAACCACGCAAAACTTATTACTACTTTTAAACATTAGATTAACGATTAGTGATTAAATTTCAATTGATGTGGCATAAAAACTTTTTTTATCTTAGTTAAAATCGGAGACAATTAATACGAAACTTCGGTTGGACAATTCACTATTACGTTTGTGAAACAAAGACATATTATTGACTTCATAGTGATACCACTATTTATTTTTTGTTTTTCTAGTTTCAATTTGATGTTAAAACGTTAGCGCTAAATCTGCCTCATGAATTCATATAATACTACGTATTTAAGTTGTTCACCGACGATCTGCGCAAGATCGCCGGCGTAGGCTGAATTAGGATTGCGCACAACCTGGATATTTGGCGCAAATTTGGGAATATATGATTAGCATATGTTCGTCGCCAGGATCAGCATGATTAATAAGAATTATCGTTGAGCTGACATAACTGAAAATCGTTAGAAAAAAGTCTGAATTCAACTTTTTTTTTACAATTTAGTATATTTATTAGATTTAATTAAAGCAAAATAAATAAATATCAATACAATTAAAATATTTGACGTATTTTTTTGGATTATATACAAAACAAAATTATTCAGTATTTTCATCCTAACGAGTGAAAAATTAAAAAAAATAAAATAATAAACGTAAATATTATGCAACTACATGGAGAAGATAATTAATGTGAATGAAACAACATTATACAAAGACGATTATCTTTGACACGAATTTAATAGAAAAATATTGGGCCTGATAGGTTCTGAGTTGCTACGACTAGCATTTTAACTAAGCCGACCGTTCTGATGTAGTGATGCGAGTAGTCGCATCAACGCCGGCGGTCGCGGGTTCAATTCCCACTCGGGGCAGATATTAATTGTATTTATGCAAATATTTGTATCCGGTCTGAGTGTATGTCTTGTGGGTTTCCCCACCGTGTCTTGGAGAACACGTAAAGCTGTCGGTCCCAATTGTTATCATAGACCTGATAACGATCGTTACTCATGGTAGGGAAATTATCCAACTCGCAGTGGAGCAGCGTGGTGGATTATGCTCCAACCCTTCTCCTGCATGCTTCTCCTACAGTTCAGCATTTTAATTGTATTTTATCAACTGTAAACAACTGACGTTTAACTGTTTTGTACGTAGGCGTTTTAAAGCACAATATTATAATCATGTTTAGTAAAACGCAAAACATTAAACAATTTTAAGCATTACCAAATTGAGACAAGACGAAAGAATTTAAATATTTTATGCGTAGGTATTATTTTAATTTATACCGACACGACTCCTCCTAAATATATTTCACAAGAATATTCAAACTATAAAATAAAATTTTATAATCTTATTTAGCATAATCACTCGTCTACAATGTTTAAAAAATCTAAATAACGATAAAATATTCTAAAATAGTAATTAAATAATTGGTTAAGCATTCGCCGTGCAATAATCGCGCAATCTTTACTAATTATTACGATAAATCAATGTATGTATAATGAATGAATGACAGCGAATGAGTCCTTCCCTACAGTGCATCACACGAGTAATCACTACAGTATTTACACGCAACATTCTTCTAATGTTCTCATGCGCGATAGGCTGGCCATAGACTAGACAAAATTCGCTTTCCTTTATTATGCAGTAATTTATTTATAGCAAATATACAAAATATATAAGAGTAACATATTTGTATGGATATGGCTAAAGTAATAATAGACTTAACAATATTATTGTTCTTATGATGAATTCAGTTTTGGTATACACATTGTAAATATAAGATTCGTCTTGTACGTCCGTTGTTGTACATCCTAAGGTTGGCTCGTAGAGGATATTTTTAGCATTAAGCCCGCCTTTTAATTATTTTTTTTTCAACAACTAGTATAACTGTGTAGTGTTATACATACGATATAGTAACATATAGGCCAGCCACAGTAGTGTAACAGTGTGATAACAATGAATGGGTGAATGGACGACCGCTACCTTATATACCTTGCGGAAGGGCGGGTCTGCGACGTGCGCGTCGTTCGCGCAATGACAACGGTGCTTGGGCGCGCCCGCCACCGCGTATATCGTGAGCGTGTCTTCGGGTTGCGCGGTCACGCTTCGCGGGTCCATTTCTAGTATTATCCATGATACTTGTGGTGGAAATAGAACTCTAAAAAAAATAAAAATAAAAACAATCAAACTACTGTAAGTGTGTGTAACTTTATGTTTAAGAAATAGAGTAGAAAATAAGATATTACCTTTTGTTGATGACCGTTGATTGCTTGTATGGATGTTCGCTTTCTATCCACGTGTAGTATTGGCTAGTCGTAGTCGTTGGAATATCATCATTATTTGGCATCTTAAGGTTCATTTCCGCAACATGTGGTAGCAATTTATGAACGATTTCAAGTAGGTTAATCACACTCTGAAAATGAAATTGTACAAGTTTTAAAAGTACTTTTACAGACATAAGTTAAAATTTTGCTGAAACAAGGATAAATATAATTTAAATAATTATCAAAATATGGACGGGGATTTAATTACTTATTCGACGCTTATGAAATAGTCTCTTCATTATCTTAACAAAAATTCATTGCCAATGAATACGTATCTCTCCTTAGGTCGCTAGGACAATATACATAATATAATCGCGTTTTACCAGTCTTATTGTTTACTGCTCCATTTTTTAAGTAGTAGCATTACATTTTATAGATAGATAGATAAATAATTTATTTACAAACATAGTATTAAGATTTATTATTTAAAAATAATAATAATATAATAAGACACCTAGGCATATTGTACATGTGAAATGGTTTTGGTTCAGTATATGTTATAGAAATCTATCCCATAGATGTGGTCAAATGATAATTAAAAAATAAAACTATTTTGTAATAGCGGTAAATGATTATTTGTATTTCAATTATTGTAAAGGTCTATGCGTGCTGTTGCTCCATTTTTTAAGTAGTAGCATTACATTTTATAGATAGATAGATAAATAATTTATTTACAAACATAGTATTAAGATTTATTATTTAAAAATAATAATAATATAATAAGACACCTAGGCATATTGTACATGTGAAATGGTTTTGGTTCAGTATATGTTATAGAAATCTATCCCATAGATGTGGTCAAATGATAATTAAAAAATAAAACTATTTTGTAATAGCGGTAAATGATTATTTGTATTTCAATTATTGTAAAGGTCTATGCGTGCTGTTATATCAAGTTATTTTTCGACAGACTGATAGATAATAAATAATGATATATAGATTGAAAAAAAAATATTATTTAATTAAGTATTATTTACATAAAATATATAATTATTATTTACGAAGGGATAATATGTCCTATATTATAATTTATTTAGTATGCTGTTAGAATAAAAATCACACTACTACCCCGTAATAATCGCAGTACCTTCTTTATGAAGTGACCAGAGATACAAATGATATACTTTTTTTAAATGTCTTTTAGATCGTATATTTCTAATAGGAAGTGGTATGCTGTTCCGACATTTATTTGCAAGGTATCTAGAACTATCATGAAAAGTTAATTACATGGGTACTGCCAAAACACTTGTGATACCGCTGATAGGCTTTTTCAATCGCAACATTAAAATAATTTTTATATAGATTAATTGGTTGTTTAGAATTTATGAAATCAAATAATATTCCAGCTAAATATAGTTCCAGCAATTTTTCATCTGAAGAATATTTGAAGCGTTTAAAAATGGAGGTAGGTAGGTAGTACTTTGAAACGAATACGAGCACGAGCGTTTTGTATTTTATTATTCCCTATAAGATTTCACGAAAAACATACTCGTTGAAGTAATAAAAATGAACCTTTGAATCATGCAGACCCTCGAGGTTCGCTAGCGCGTATGGCAGCAAGGTGTTGAGCGCGGGCGCGGCGGCGAGCGCGGGCGCAGCGCGGCGCAGGTCGTCGGGCGCGAGCGCGCGCACGGCCGCCAGCAGCGCTCCGCCGCGCTCCGCCACCTGCGCCGCCACCGCCACGGCCGCCTCGCGCGCCGCGCCGCGCTCCCACTCCGTGTCGTCGCGGAGCCGGTCCACGCTGCGGACTACGACGCCCGCGTTCAGCGACACCGTGCTCGCTGTTTCATTGCACCGATCCATCCATTTTGTTCTGGACACATTTTAAATTAATATTAATATTATTCGCCACTTCATAAATTAGACTGTTATTATACTATTAGATTGTAATCTTAACAAATTTCAGAGTAAACAAACGAAAAATAACTTAAATATAAAAAGAGTCTAAATTTTATATCGAAAACAAAAATTTAATTTATTTATTAAGCATAGTTAGTTAGTCATACGCATAAATAAAATCTTAATTCTGTACTAGTCGTAATAATTAGTAATTTTTAAAATATAAAATAGAATTAATGAGCTATAAAAATTTACAACCTCATCAGCATTATGAGTATACTGCATAGATTGTGCCTCTAAGGAAATTTAAATTTATATTAAAACTTAATAATATTGAAAAACCATAATAATTTATTCAATATTATAATATAATTATGTCAGATATTAAATCAACATATTACTAATGTATATGGACTTTTACCGCAACAAATGTTTTTCTATTTTCTTATTATTATTATTTTTTTGTTTTTTTTTTTTTTTTGTATTATATCAGCCTTTATGCCTCTCGCTGCTGAGCTGAGCTCTTCTAGATATTTATATTTTATTATTATTCACCACGTTGCTCCAATGCGGATTCTAATTTGCATCAAAAATATTTAAAATATCCACCACCTGATGTGGTCATCAGCTGTTGAATATCCACTGTTGATCGTAGGCCTCCTCCTATTATCTATGGGGGAGGGGGATTACTAATACTAACTAGCCACGCTTGGCAGGCGTGATGGCGAGCAGTGTGTTTTGGTAAGATATGGTGACAGTGCTACCCATCACCATCTTGGTTGCTGTACAGTTGTTCGCACCACTATAGCCTTAGTCGCCTTTTACGACACCTCGGCAAGAAAGAGGTCGGGACTATTCTTCTCTGCCGGTCACCGGACGACTTATTTAAAATATATTAATTAGTCTTTTATTATTTATCCTAGCTGTTGAAAGAAAGAAACAAAGGAGAATGCCGAAACCTGTACCAATTGCATGTTAATAAAATATATCCCGTAATTATTTTGATGCTTTTTAACTACCATTAGCAAATTATGAATCATTATAAAACCCGGGTTTATGAAATGTAATATAAAAGTTCCTTAACCCTGATTGACGACTTCCGGAATGTATTTCCGGTTCTCAAGAATGATAATTGCCAGCATAAGAAAATCGATTTCAACCAACAAAAAAATCGATAATAGAAATCAATGGCTGCAATACATCCGAGCCGAAATCGGCTTGGCATTGATCACGTGACCGATTACCATTTTCGATGCGTTCCGCTAAACGCACTTTTTTTGAGTAGATCACTGCCAAGGAATTTATATACAAACTGGAATGCTCACGTGCACTCAAAAAACGTTCCTACGGCCGGAATCGCATCTCTTTCTACCATGGATTCAAGGCAACTCTCGTAAGAAAGAGACAAAATACCAGTAGTCAACGAAATACTTGGAATGATTTTTCACATTACATGTTATAAGCCAATGTCAACCTTATGTCAAATATTTCAAGGTGCATATTTGAATACACAATTTTATTAAGTGAGCATTCCAGTTGTGATATAAATTCCTTGATCACTGCTCAGTTGTTTTGACGTTTTTGTGACAACGACACTGACAGAAGTACAGTATGTAATCGCTGTTTGTAATAGAAAATTGGAAATGAAATCCGATAGATAAAATGGCGTCCGATTGCGATAAATCGCTGTCAGTCATCGCAATTAAGTGTGCGTTAAGCCGATAATTCGCAATCGATGACCATTTGAGGTGTTCGGCTGAATGCAGCCATTAACAAAACGATTGCATAAGACCTCGTTTCGACGGACAATTTTTCACCGGGCTTTAAAAAAGCGTTCAAATGACACAAATGGATACCCATGTACCCATTTACACGAAAGCGGTTTTAAAGCGCGGCGCTTTTTTTATCGCAGATCTTCGACGGTCTGATTGGACGTCAACAAATTGAGCATAAGGAACTACCTGTTTCTGTTCAGAAGGGCGTTAAAAAAGCGCCGGTGGCGGCAGGTTCCGGGACATGGGGCGCTGTAGCCGTTGCATGTATTACTATTATGATGGTGATTTTTAAATTAGTGTTAAAAAAATCTGTGTTCTGTGTGATTTTATTGAATAGAAATACATCGTTTTGACTAATTGACTTGATTTCAGACTTTGATCGAACAATTTATTCATTATTCGATTGTACATTAAGTGATATCGATTTGAATCTAGATAGCAACACTCGTGGGCTGTCAAGTTATCAGTTATGAGCTGAGCAACTGTCAAATGTCACATTTTCGTTCGGTTCGTTTCGTCGCTTACGCATCGTTCGTGTTTGTGTTTTTTGTTTGTTATTTTATTATGATGTCGGCTGTTTTTATTCGTTGAGTTGAGCTTTGTTTCTCCGTATCAAAACTTCGTTACTTGTAACTTGCTATTAGCTGGTTTCAGGTTTGCAGTGACTCTTTCGAGATAGACTCTTTCGAGATAGTGACTCTGGTTATGAGAAAAAATCTCAGAACTGCGGGTTCGTTAACAAAAACGCTACATGCCAACGGTAATATTAAGGGATAAGCTGGCTAAAAATGTTTATTTCATGAACATGCAATTGGTACAGGTTTCCATACAAAAATCGGCATTCTCCTTTTATTGGCCTTATACACAGTACAAATAAAAAATAATAATAATAATAAGACTGTTCGAAATTCTGCACCTTCGGTAGCTTCGTGTAATACTAAAATGATGTTTTTGAACAGTAACGAATAAAAAGTGCTAAAAAAAATTAGTCATTAAAACTAAAGTTTAAATATGATGCTTTCGATCTACCTGTAGTATATTAGCGACGGCAACTGTCCGCGAGCGAGGTTGGTCCCGTTGAAGCTGAGAGAACAGGAGGAGAACTGGAAAGTCGTGCCATCCGGTCCCGTGACGGCGGGCAGCCCACAGTCACCGCTTGCAGTACGCGCACCTTCACAGCAGAAACGCAGAGCGTATCGCGTGTCATCCTGTCACAAACATATTTAAGACGTTCAAAATAAATTTAAATATCGAAGTGCAATTTTACATAATAATTTTTGATCGGAAGTAAGGTTTAAATCTTAAAATTCTAGTAGATCAACTCATAAATTATTTAGTGACTTATTTATATTTAAGTACTAAGGTTTTTAAGATAATAAAGATATATGTTATAAAGGAATTTTATAAATATGTAATAAATGCATACCTTAAGTAGAACAGGTCTTGTAAATTTTAATTGCACCATTTCGTGTTGCGCATCGTTTGCGTTAAACGAACCCTCTTTGGCTTCAACGCTCACCCAGCAGTGCGTAGGGTTGGCATCTTCTGAGATTGTTCGCATCTAAAACCAACAACAAATACTTAGTTCAAAAATAACTATTTTTGTGTCTTATCAATAATAACAAAAACTAATAATTTATAATTTATAATACTTATTGAAATAAGAATACTTTAATTTCAAGTTTTAAAAAAAAGCAAATAGAGGTTATGAAGATATTTTATACCGATATAATATCCTGCTACTTACAAAAGGTTGATTTTTTCTTGAGGGGATGTGGATGACAAAATTAGGACTACAGAAATATAATATATATTTTATGGCAATATAATAAAAAGATATAATGTATAAGCAAAAACCAATATATTCCAACAGTTTTGAATAAAAATTACCTTAAAAGTATATAATAAATGACACATAAATGGCTATTATTAGATTTTATAATTAACACTTATATCTCGATACTCACATCGTGTAAGAGTTCTATGGAATAGTCGTATTTCCCAGAGCCGACAAAGACGCAGGCGCCGGAGAGCGCGACGCCGGGCCGGTCCACGGAGAAGCAGATCGCGTCCGGGCTGCCGTGACCCGTGCTCCACGTGCGCGTCGCGTTCACGCGCATGAAGCGGGACGCAGTCACGAGGTGCTTCAGTGATTTCGACTCAGGGTCGTCCTGAAATTAAATGAAAACCGATTCATTCCGAAAAAATAATTCAATTTGCGGCACTTGAACACACAATACCTATTTGAATAAGCGTTAATAAAAAAGTGTGTGTATACTTATGTACGCACTTAAGAAGTTATAATAAAACGATGCGGCGAGTTAATGGGTAGTGTGCGCCATCTGTAATCAGAGCCTGGTAATCATCTAAAAGCAAGTACTCGTCAAGACGAAGCAAACGAGCCGAAACTCGATGGAGTTGCGTCGTTTCATTAGACTTCTTATGACCACCTTCCAGCTCCATCATCAGACCCTGGTTATCACTGAAAGACAAACTACTCGTCAAGGCGAATCAAACGAGCCCGAACTCGATGAGGTTGTGTCGTTTCATTGCGAAGTTCCTATGGGCACCTACTAGCTCCATCATCAGACATGGCATGGCGTCATAATATTGTATTGTCACGCAATTTACATATGTATGCAAAATTTCAGCTCAATCGGTAACCGAGAAAATTATCGAATTTAATTTGCAAGATTTGATCACAAGTATCGGGACAGACAGACATTCATGGTGTCGTCATAGTGTGCGCGAGCATCGTAAAAATTTACTCTCATCATTTTACCCTAACGCGCCAAAAGAAGTATAACATCAATAATTAATTTTAAAAAAATCATTCTTGGATATCTCAAATATCTCATGTGTATAAAAAAGTTAATCACCTTATTGCCATACTGCAGAGCACTAAATGACATTTCGGCAATGATGCGAGCCGTTAGCTTGCAGCAGTACTCTGCTAGGCGGTCCTGCGTCTGCAGCTCGCCGTGGTCATGCGCAGGCGCACATTGCCTCTGCGTTATCTGTTGCTTAATGGGGTTTAATACCACATCTAATAGACGAGGAACGATGTCCAATAGGTGCCACTCTAAATAGCTCGATTTATCGTTGTTTTCTTGAGCCTATAACATTAAAATTTAGTTTAGAATTAATTACTAAAGTAGGTATCTGAAACTTAATTAAAATGTAAATATTCAATATGTATTTTGTCGTCATTTGGACGTACTTTTTGAGTGTCCTTTGCTCGCGGTGGTACAGGCGGAGGTTTTTGTGTATGTGATGAGCGCGGCACTGTCGCTGATTTGCAAGGTATTTCTTTTATCTGCTAGAAATAAAACATATATTTTACACAGTAAAATAATAGCTGTATAACTTCTGTTTCAATTACAAATTTCTCAGAGGCCCGACTTCACTTAAAACAATATTGTTTTTTTTTTAAATAATAATTTAGTATTTTTTAATTTAAACAATTATACATTTTGCATTGATAAGTATATTTACAAGAAAAGGATATTTTTAATTTATTTATTACTATATTTTATGAAAAAAAAGCAACCAAACAAGAAAATAACTTTATATTATAGAAATTGGTCTCGTATTCATACACACCTTAACATCAGATCGGCGTGATTCCTGAAGCTCAGTCTGACTTTGTGTGAGAGGTACAATGTACTGTAACACGTCACGCAGGCTCTGGGAGAGGCACATCGCGGCGCAAGTTGCTGTCAACTCGCGGATTTGAGCCGTAGGGATACTTCCATCCTAGATTAAGAGTTTTATTATTTAAAAACACTAACATTAGCAAACAACGTAGGTATACATTTCTTGAAACTTTACTTACCCTAACATGATACAACATCAAGCAGAGATGGTTCCATTTCAGAATAGGAGTAGGAAAAAAAGCGTAAAAACAGGCGTTAAATGTTTCGTGCGCTTCTTTCAATACAGAATTTGTCAACTCCAGAGCGAACTGCACGTAGCATATTCTATGAGTTTTACTACGACCCTGTTTTCGTGGTAATGCGGCACAAGTAGGCATTGGTTCTGCCATTACACTCTGAATGAAATTTCTTACGTCCGCAATAGATTCGAAGTAGGACATGTAATCTGGTGAATTTCTCTTTTTTATACTTTGTGGATAAACCTCCTTTATGTAAGATCTGACCAATCGCAGTCCGGCTCTCATGATATATACCAATCTTTTTTGATGTTTCATTATGATAAGTTTTTGATAGTTTATAGGTATTTGACCATTCGTATCTAATAAAATATCTTTAAATGTTTTCCAACTCCACTGCAATAGTGTTATTAGGGAGCGGAAACAGGAAACTGTTACTTTCCTCGATATGTTTTTTGAAAGAACTATTACTGGTTCACCGGGGTCCAAATGTCTTATAGGCAGCGGATGATCCGAGCTGGTTAGATTATACAGTAAACTGGGAATTTGACCGGCGTTTACGTCAGTGCCATTGTTCGATTTCTTCGAAGTTTTGAAATGAAAGCCTATTTCATCATTAATGACCATCGCTTGACCGGAGGAGCCGCAATCTGACGATGGCCCATTTATAGTGGCAGAAACGACATACCACCTGCCAGCCTGTAAATATTTTTATTAAAATGAATATTTTCGTTTCCAATATTTATATAAAAATAATTTTCTGTAATACTACTTACTATTATAGGCAATGGATTTTCGAACATTAACGGGTACTTGTCTTTTGGAGCACACTCGTAAAAAACATCGTCCGTCTCAAAAATCATTTCTCCGTCTCCTTCCTGATCTCCTCCGTCCGGTCCTATATCGTATAATCTTATTTTGGCTGAATATTCGCCGCGACCACCGTATAATCCAATACCACCTATACAATTACATTTTTATTGGATTACCTGCCATTTACAACAAACCATTGAAAATACCGTTTGACATGTCTATACTACTACAATATCTGTCATTACACTCTTAGTTTTGAAATTAATTTAAAAAAAAATACAATAGGGTACATACTTTCGGTAGTGAAAAATAAATTATGAAAGGACAATGGCGAAAAAGTTGTTGATAGAATTCCTACGCGTCTATAAATGTCTTAATGACTAATGTAAATAAAATAATTTCTTACGTTTTTTCAATATATTTTTAAGATCTGTGTAAGTCTAGGAAAAATATCATTTTTAATGAAAAAACATTTGATTATTGTAAAAATGATTTGACATTTCATAGGAATATGAAGTACCTAACGATAGTTCCGTTGAATGTTCCCAAGCGTCTATAAATGTCTTAATGACTAATGTAAATAAAATAATTTCTTACGTTTTTTCAATATATTTTTAAGATCTGTGTAAGTCTAGGAAAAATATCATTTTTAATGAAAAAACATTTGATTATTGTAAAAATGATTTGACATTTCATAGGAATATGAAGTACCTAACGATAGTTCCGTTGAATGTTCCCAAGCGTCTATAAATGTCTTAATGACTAATGTAAATAAAATAATTTCTTACGTTTTTTCAATATATTTTTAAGATCTGTGTAAGTCTAGGAAAAATATCATTTTTAATGAAAAAACATTTGATTATTGTAAAAATGATTTGACATTTCATAGGAATATGAAGTACCTAACGATAGTTCCGTTGAATGTTCCCAAGCGTCTATAAATGTCTTAATGACTAATGTAAATAAAATAATTTCTTACGTTTTTTCAATATATTTTTAAGATCTGTGTAAGTCTAGGAAAAATATCATTTTTAATGAAAAAACATTTGATTATTGTAAAAATGATTTGACATTTCATAGGAATATGAAGTACCTAACGATAGTTCCGTTGAATGTTCCCAAGCGTCTATAAATGTCTTAATGACTAATGTAAATAAAATAATTTCTTACGTTTTTTCAATATATTTTTAAGATCTGTGTAAGTCTAGGAAAAATATCATTTTTAATGAAAAAACATTTGATTATTGTAAAAATGATTTGACATTTCATTGGAATATGAAGAACTAGAATGTTGCCACATGGTAATAAATCTTCTCTCATTAACATAAATGAACTTTTTGCCTTTAAATAAATATTACACGTTACACAATATATTATATTGCATCACGTTACACGATTTATATTGTATCAATCCGAAATCTTGTTATATTATAAAGAATAACGCGTTATTTATTTATTTACTAAGCCCAATTATTTCATGAATACAATAATAATTCGTAATAAAAAAATAATGTTTTAGTTTAATGTAAACTGTTTCTTATTTGGTTAAGACCTTGCGGGCTGCTTATCTAATTATCTGATAAAAAGATGATCCCATGCTGCAAAGAGCACGATAAGTGGATGGTCCTCGTAATTAACTATCTATGGTGATTATCATTACAGAAAAATCTAAACAGATGCTGACTGACTGAATCTAGACAGACCACCAATTCTAAGAGCAGGGTTTATTAGATCTGTTGACCTACAGCGCTCATGATTTAAGAAGATGAACGTCTTTGTCGATCGTCAATTTTATATCATCTACAGCTAACGCTGATGTACCTAAGTAGGAAATACCTAAGGACAGGTAACAAAGAAAATCCGTCTAATAATTTTTATTTTTTATTTTTCTGTGAATGCGTCAAAAGTCTAGATATACCTACTACAATGTTTTGTAATCAATCTATCTAGTTATTTAAAATATAGTTTCGGACTATATTCAACATGTATTTGACTAAGTTTTTGATTAGTTACCTACAAGTTGTCGAAACATAACCTCTAAATGTTCAACTTGCAATATCTTCAATTCATTACTTCTTTCGGTAGTGCTTCTTTAGGCAAAAGTGATCAGGAATTTAAGTACTATTTTATTACATATTTTTCATTAGTAGACGCTAGAAATTTATGCCAACAAAAATTTGTTAGGAGATCTGCCATTGTCCTTTGATAAAAACACAAATGTATATAGAAAAATACTTAAATATTCTGATTTTGAGTCATAAAAGCACATTATTGTTTTATTATATTGAAAATAAAAGTCGTAATTTTTTATCTGTGTATCACGTGACCTAAAACACGAGCCGCCATGGTGTGACGTCGGAAGGATAATGTTCCGTTCTGATATACACTACGAGCACCGCTCAGTGCTCTTTCTTGTGAAAAAATCGTTCATTTATAGAGTGCCAGTACACTGCTGCAGTACCATGGAGACCACGTCATAAATAGCCGCCATATTTGTTCTGTGAGCACTGGCGCTTTAGAGGAAGGTGCTCTCAGTATTTTGATCAAGTGATCAAAAAATATAACAGCGAGAATGATTGTTATTATTATTAATTAATATTGTTATTCAAAAATGTCAACGACACTCAATTATTTTTTTTTTTTTTGCTGAACAGAAAGCGTATATATTTTTATTTGAAAACAATATCAAAAATTCAGTAACGAGTATAGCACAGTATAGTAAACTAAAAAGGAACGGCTTCACAGTATACTGAATTGACGTCACACCTCACACTGCTCTTAGTATATATCGGAACACAGCCTTAACAATATTACGTCATCATAATGTCTGACAACGTTTTCGCGGGAATAAATAAGGTTAAAATTTATTTAAATTTTATGGCAAGAAAGCGTTTTTATTTTGCCGAAATATATTTTTTGTGGCTTTTTATTAGGAAAATCAACATTTTGAAGTACTTTTTCAAACGTAGTAAAATACCCTATTGCAATAATTTGGTGTGCTGGTGAACAACAAAAAAAGGTAAAAATACCGTTTTGTTCCCATGGGTAAAAATTGAAAATTAATAAATAATTTCGAAAGGTTACTGTTTTTGTACAGTTTAGGATCAGTAAAATCGCCTTTTGATACTTTTTTTCAATTTCTGTTTCTATATTTTTTTATATTTACAATTATTCCTAATTTTTATATTTTATAAAAAATGTACTTTCATTTTTTATTTAAAGCCCCAAAAACTAATCATCTGAAAATGTGTATTTTGGAACCTCACATTTGTTTTTTTGGTGCAATGAATATCCCATATCACTTAAACCTGGTTATAAATTAAACCATATTTTTTAGCATTTATTTTTAAATATTATTATGGTAGAAAACAGATTTTCGCAAGCTTACCTAACTTAATGTCGTTATCGCACATGAAACGGATAGCTTCTATCGAGTGTCCTGAGTAGCCCCATCCGCCACCATGATTTTCAAAACGATTAACTGTCAAGTAGTCCTCAACTACCGGGGCTACTGGTTGCACATTATTATCTCGCTTGCACTCCACTAAGGGTGCCCTTAAATATTATAATTTATTAATAAGAAAGGTATTTATAAGAGCGTAAGCATTTATAAAACTTGATAATAACAAATTAGAATTTAAAATAACATAAATACATACTTGTTATCATGTGCATATGTGAGAGAATCTAAACAACCCAACAAATGCAAAGCGGCATGTATCCTAGTTACTTGACAACCCGGTGTACAAGGGATAGCTAATTCTTGATTAAGTACTGACATATCAGACAGCACCAGATTTTCTACTTCTCTGTCATCATTGTTACCGATCCATTCAAAAGTTTCAACATGTCTGAAATCTTCCAAGCGCTTCATACATCCGTAATTCGGGTACTCAAATTCGGCATCCGAAAATGCTTCGGGATCGTTCGAGCAGCATCTTTGTAATTTGTGCGAGTCAAAAGCGATGATGTTAAAACATTTCATGACGCGCATCTGTGGCTGATAGCACCAGAGTACGTCGTACAGAGGGTCGAGACAGGCGAGCGTGTTCACGAAGTCGACCTGTTCGGGTCCAGTCCACGCGTTGCACGAACCATCATTTTTGTTTATAGTAATGCACTTGAAAGTATGCTCCGGTCGATTTGGCAATATTACTACGAAAAAAAAATTCGCATAGAAATATCTACTTTGGTTCAATAAGGATAAAAGCATGTTACGTGCTAATTTTATCTGAATTTATTTTGTACCTCCGCTGAATGTTCGAGTTTTGTCCCTGTGAAGCGAGACAATAGTGACACTTTTTTCCCGCTTCACAGGGACAAAACGTCAACTTTCGGCCTAGGTAAGAAAAAAATTGTATGTGCAACACGGGACGAAAGTACTACATCCTTTCCCGCATGTTTGCCAATGGTCTGGAAATTTCACATGCGGGAAATAATGTAGTACTTTCGTCCCTCGTGACACAATATACTATTTTTATATGATACTAACTGATACTGTTAGAGTTGGAGGTGATCGTAGAACTAAAGAGCGTGTCGGTGTTGATGAGCGCCTGCGAGACCTGCACGAAGGTTTGGTCGCCGGACGCGGAGACCCAGACGCCGCGACAGCCGTAGCGCGGCCCGATTCGAGGCACGCGGCCCGGCGTCGCGTACCACACCGGGCTGCGGTCAGACCGCGGCTCGTCCTGCCGCGCGCGTCCTAACGAGCCTTTCTGTGAATGTACGATTTGTTCTTGTTTGATATACATCTTTATCATTATATTATCGTGTGAACAATACTTAGTATTCAATATTAAACTGTATGAATTGCACTTGTGATACTATCTACAACTAGCTGACCTGGTGTTCGTACCGGTTACCAAATAATGAAAGTCGTGCTACATTTAACTAAACTTTACCTCAACATATCAAAATGAATACTATAAATTAATTAAGTTCAGTAGTTTATTATAAAATAAAAAATGAAAATTCAATAAAATTACATCCATCAAGTCAATCAATGGCGTGTCATCAAGACATTTGCTTTATTGAAGCTATGTATGTTGTTGCATGTGTTGCACTCACGTTTATTCTCTTCAGTAGAGAGACCTTGTCATATACGACATTTTTCATTTTGTTATCAGGCGTAAGAACAAATAAAGCGGATGGTTTAACGACACGCGAACATGCCACATACGATTGACCGTCAGAAAAACATGCGTTTTTCTCTTAGATCCAGACCACAAACACTCAATGATCGGCCTTTTGCTTTAATGACAAAGTGAAATAACCTTTATTAACTTCGCCACTGGAGCCATTGCCTATATGGCTTCGTGGAGAAACACAAGAATCACATTTTGCTACAATGCTCGCAAACAACTGGCCCATTGGAAACGAAATGATGCGAACTCTATCCAATTGTAAAATTTTACAGAAACGCTGCTGCATCAATCAAAACTTGAAACATTTCTTCTTGATCGTCGAAGGCTATCTCGTTGTTACGATTTATCTGTATTATACGATAAGCTCGACGATTTCTCATTGCCAAATGAGCCATTTCACGGCCTGCCTTTCTCATAGTAACGCGGTGCTCTTCCCATGCGATTTCTCGGTCTTCTTCAGTGGATTGATTGGCAATGTTCCGAAGCCTAATTGCGTTACGGCTTCGTTGGGAAAGATTAGATCTTGTGGGTCGCGGCATTGTTTTAGGAAATAATACGCACTCAAAACCA
Organism: Euphydryas editha; assembly: GCA_036937285.1. Lineage (NCBI taxonomy): Eukaryota > Metazoa > Arthropoda > Insecta > Lepidoptera > Nymphalidae > Euphydryas > Euphydryas editha. Next base: position 4,996,933 of record JAUPFZ010000005.1, read on the forward strand.
AAGGTTATATTTGTACTTATACTGCACTAAACAAACAATCCTCCCGGTAACCTTTACATCACTTTTTAATTTGACAGTATGAGTGCGACACTGATGACGGTTTGGTTAGATTGAGAACATTCGATTTGATGGTTGTTGTCATTTGTTTTCTTATTTACTTTTAAAATAATTGTTTTTATATATTTTTTTCTCTCTATATTTTAATAGTTATTCTGCTATTCGGGGCGCAGACGAATCTCACAAATTAGATATTATATTATATTTATATCAGTGGTGTAACTAACCCGACTTTGTTTTATATATATAATTATATATAGATGCATAATGCCTTATTAATGAACATGTAAATATCATTGTCATAAAGTTCAATCTTTCTATTTATTTTATGATACGTTTATGCAACGACATTAAAACCGTATCGGTTAATGCCTGGAAGCGCATATCGACTATCGTAACACAGTCCTTTGTTAATTTATTATTATTTATTTCTACATAGTCTCATAACAAGTCAATAACATTTAAACCATTTTTTTTTTCTAAACCTAGGATTCCCTTAGACAAAAAAAAAAGAATGTCTTGACAGTGGCGTAGCGAGCTTATCTCGCGCCCGGGGCACACTACCTTTTTGGCGCCCCGGCCCTTAATAGTTATAAATGAACAATAATATGCCTAAAAATTTTTTTATCACAAGTTTTCACTTAATTATGCAATAGTTAATGAATATTTTTTTTTCTGATCTTATTGGTCAAGAGGCGTGGCTAGTGACAATGATGAGTCACTATTTTCTTAACGCGAACAGACTATAGTGGGTATATAAGCTAAAAAAATTAGATTTTTATGTGAACTGGAAATAGCCGATATGGATTACCACGCGTAAATTGAGTTTACAGCTAATATTATACACAACATTTTCCTAATATTAAAAAAATACTTTATGGTATAAATGTTTGACCTGATAGCTCCCAAAGGTGTATAGCTCTCCGTCGCGGGTGAGCACTGCACTGTGGTTGCTGCCGGCGGCGATGGCAGCCGCTCGTGGTACGCGCACGCGCACCACCCGGTGGTGAGTCGCTATATCACCCGCTCCCAAAGCTCCCCATTGGTTCGATCCGAATGTAAACACTTCCCCTATAAAATTTGTTCGAAATCATTAGCTCGTTGGTTCAAAGGTAACGTAGGGATGTTCAACATGCTTAGGGATATTGTTTTATTTATTATATATAGAAAAAAATCGTAAAATAATTTTTTTTTCAGTTGTTAAATGTTTTGTAAAAGAAATAAATCAGATTGTACACTACTATTTAATAACATCTTAACAATACCATGAAAATTAATCCTTTATTTATATATACATTAAAACTATTTTATTTCCATGAAAAAAAAAAGGTAAAATAACAACTGGACAACAAAAGTGAAAACCAACCGTGTTCCGACAGCAGTATAGTATGGTGTAGGCCGCACGCGACGGCCACGATGCGATGCCCACCCGGTACGACGACGCGCGCGGGCGCCAGGCAACTCACTTTCACGCTCGCCTCGCGCTCCGCTTCGCCCGGCGCCACACCCGCTGCGGACACCGACGGACCCGCAGCCTCCGATTGAGAAGTCTCTTTTTCTAAGAAACAACAGTTTATGCTTAATTTTCTATTTTATTTTCAGCAAAATTTAAAATTAGTCTCGTTTTTTTAATAAAAAATAAAGGTTTTAAGTTTTAATTTTTCCTACTTCTCGTTAAGTATAATATAAGGAATATTGGAAATGAACTAAATAAATCATATTAGATTCGAATCAGATACATGGGACCAAAAAAGGCACAATTATTCTTAACAAACAAAAATCCGACTTTCAATTAAAAAACTATCACCCTAAGAAACTATATTAAGGCAACGAATTGTATTGATTTGTAAGCTACACACTATAATATAATAAATGAACTCTTTACCATTATTAGAGCCCGGTCTAGACGCGGACGTAGAGGAAGTGGAAGCTTCTGAACATCGCCTGCACACGCCACAGACGCTGCACCCACTGTCACCTTCGCCGCATCCGCAGCGCCTGGGACATGACAATGCAAGATTAAAAAATCATAAATTATAAAGACTTAAGATATAATAAACTTTTAAAACATACAGGACATTTTAAAGCTAGTTGTTAGTTGCGATGTTTATATGTTACGAATTTTTCAAGATTTATTTAATGGAGTATCAATACACATAAGATAAAGCACTTTAATTCTAATTATCATCAATTCTAAGAATCATCTTTTTGAAAAATCTATTATAAGTCACCGTTCTTCTGGATTGTATTCGATGTTAAATTTTTGTCTAATCACAGTCCAAAATCCAAAATCACAGCAAATCTCACAGCAAAAAACTAAATTATCTTCTTATTGGGAATACTTTACAAACTCTTTTTATAATCTTCTATGCCGTTAAAATATAGTCTCAAAATCATCATCAACATCTAATAAATTGTTTTCCTTTAAAAAAGAACCAAGAAGTTCTCTAGCATGTTTAGTTCAATTTTCCAAGTTTATTAAAGTTCTCCTACCAAATCTTTCAGTTTTTGTTGTTTTAAAGGTCGAGTTAGAATGGTAGAGTAAAAATGTCATGACTAGCTATAGCTATTTTCTGAAATGTGGGATAAGGGCACTGTTTCGTAATGGTTTGTGAGTAATGAAACATCGATGTATAAAATTTTTAGGTTTTTTATTTATCATATTTATTTGTAAAAATTTTATTACTATAATATTACTAAAATGTGACGTGATATATTAAAAAAAAGCTTATATTTGAAATATTTAGGTAGAAATCTACGCGTTTGAGTTGAAATTATTAAAAAAAAAACTTTTATCCCCGAACTGTTTAATTAATAAACTCCATAAAAATCCCCATTATCTATATATTAATGCGTGAAGCAACTTTGTACCCCTTTTTACGAAAGTTACGCGGACGGAGAAGTATGAAATTTGACACAGTTAAAATTTTATATGGAGAAGAAGTGTGGAATGCTAATATTTTTTAAAATAATGCTCAAAAAATACATTAAATTAATTTACAAAAAAACACTACACACACACATATGTACAAGGTACATATATACACATATTTTGTTTATTGTCAGTCTGTTGTCAATGTTGTCTTAATACTGATGTCTTAAACGTGGTCTAGCAACGAATTTTTTTTCGAAATTTTTTATCACAGATCAGGTCCAATGACTGCTGCATGTCACTCACCATGTTATGCGCAATAATATTTTTATGATGTTGACAATGCTGTCAATTATAGATTAGGTCGAATTTCGACCACTAGGCGACCACTAGTAATTATTATATTACATTATTACGAAATATTCATGACCATGTGTACAAATCGAAATCGACGCTGTGTAAGTGAAATATTAAGAAATACTCACTCGCCGGGCAGCCTGTTAGGCAGCGTGGCACAATGGCAGGCGCTGCCGAACCCCGTGCACTCGCGGCACAGCACACACACACGACAGTACTCGATACTCCACGAGTGCACGCCGGGACACAACCTAGCCTCCTCCTTGATACTGTTGTTTCGATTCGGATACGGTTCTATAACGCAAAAAAAATATATTAGAATAATAATATACGAAATCAAAATCCTATTTATATTATAATTGCAAAAGTTTGTCTAGATGTTTGTCACTCTTTCACGCAAAAACTACGGAACGAATTTAAATGAAACTTTCCAGTATCATAGCTCATACATCAGAATAACACGTAGGCTATAATTTATAAAGATTTTGTGTAATTTGGCCATAATATAATAAATAAATAAATAAATAAACGCCTCACATTCAACAATCCCCAGTACGATGTTTATCCTGTGTCGGGGGTCCGAAAAACACACACAACACACAAGCACAAACACCCAGACCAAGACAAATATCCGTATGATCTATACAGATATTTGTCATGTGCGGGGATCGAATCCACGACCGCTCGCGCATGAGCTAGTTGCTGTGCCAACGCGTCGTCAAAACTATAAATCATACTAATATAATAAATGCGAAAGTAAGTTTGTTTTTTACGCTTTCACGCGAAAACTACTTAACCGATCATCATGAAACTTTGTACACTTATTCTTAGAGGTATTAGAAGTAACATAGAATACTTTTTTTGGCCGCGATAAACGACATCCACGCAAGCGAAGCTGCGCGAAGGGCGAAGCTAGTATGACATAGTTTAAAAAATATCACGAAAAAACGCGTAAGTGCTACCTATTCCATGGCGCTTATGATCTTCTCCCGCGAATTCGATTGGGCAGAATGGATCGCCATTACGCGCATACTATGAATTAAGAAGAGGGGATGTTAACGTAAAAAAGTATCGATATTTTTATCGATAAAATATATAGTATGAATACTATATGAATTATTTTTTCTATATATCGGATAAATATATCGATACTAATCGATATATATCGAATGAAATATATCAATAATACTCGATAATTATCGGATGAAATATACCGATACTACTCGATAATTATCGGATGAAATATATCGATACTACTCGATAATTATCAAATCAAATATATCGATAGTTATCGAATGCATATATCGAGTATTTACGAATTATCGATATATATCGCACATTCCTAACTATGAGTGACACGTAAGGGAAGACGTTCTTGATGATTATGTTCATTTTGAGTTTTTTTTTTTTCTTATAACTAATTCGATTCTCGGAACGATTTATTACTTCAGATTAGTACAGCAGGCATAATTATTATTTTTAGTTAGTATTTTTAAAGTAGAAATATAGATTACTTTTTTTTTTTTTAGTTGTAATAGAAATGCTTTTTTTTTCATTATTTAATTATAGGATTGTAGTTATTTATTTAGTTTATATTTATGTAAATGTATGTTTCGTGATTAATCTGCTGTGCCGTTTGTGATGAAATTTGATAGAACATAGGCTACTTTTTATCAGTACATGCACGCGGGCGTATAATAGTATGTTATAAATAGTTTATCATACATATTAATCAAAGTTTTAAAACATATATATGTGAATTAAAGTATATTTACTCTCTTTAGCGTATCCAAACTCTCTTCCACATTGGCCCTTGTTGTTGATACCAAAGGAATACACGTCACCAAAGTTCGTAAGGGCAATTGCATGTGCTTTTCCTAAGGCGACCTGTCAAAATAGAAATAGTTATTTTAAAATATAATAATTTTAATACTAAAATGTAAAATAGCATGAACAATATTTAAAAGAACAACATTTTAGTAACATTTTTTAAATTTGAAACACAATGTTACAAATTATCATATAAATTTATAGCGTTTATGAAAAATAAAAAAGGACTTTTTTTATTAGTGGAGTCGACATTCAACAATAGTTAGGATAAAACTAAAACGATACCTGTATGATATTTTCGTGCCGCAGCCCAGTGACGAGGCCGGTCTCCCCGCAGTGCTGCGTGTCCTTGCCGAACATTAGCAGCTCGCCCTGCCTCGTGACAAGTGCTGTCGAACCGTAGTTGCACGCCGCGTACACTATGTGGTGGCGCTCAGCCTGTTCGAATAATAAAACACAATTAATATCACTTTTTTTACAAAGTATAAATAATTTTCAATAAAAAAAATTCAGACCCTTAGAATTTTCTTCGGACGCGTCGGTTTAGGCGTTCTTCTGTGTTTATTGGCATCACCATCTTCTCCCCTTCGTGCTATACCAGTGAATAGCGCCGATCCATTGTCTAGTACAAGAATTGCGTGGACACCTTCATGACCTAATGCAACCTAAAAATATCAATATTATACTTTTTAGTTTTAAATTCTTTACTAAAAATTACAAAACAAATTCCCCATTCACATCATATTTTTTATTAGCTTTGTATGTATCTATGTAACGGAATCTTTGAATGTGATTTTCACCCCCTTCAAAATGTCGGATTGATTTGAAACTTTGCATACTTATCAAGGACCGATAACAATTCAATAATTATATCCATTATCTTTGCCGGGACACTTAAGATTAGCGATTATTCACATCTGATACCCGGTAGTGTCTTTGTGCTAACCACCAGGATGCGTGCTGACATCTTCACAGCATAATTTTTTTTATTACAACAAAGATAAGAAAAAGTAAGAAAAAAAGTCTAATAAACACGCTTCGGTAGTTAGCAGGACTTAAAATAGAAAATAAATAAGTTAAAAAAAAAAAAAAAAAAAAAAACTAAAAAAACACGCTTTAATAGAAAACGAAACTAAAATGTAGAGTATGAGTATGCCATATCAGACAGACTTCAAGTCGCCTAAGTATGAACCACGCCTTAGTTACAACACTTATTAAATATGAATTAAAATTTAACATATAATTTTAATAAATACTTCAGAAAATGTCAATGTTCAAAATTACGCGCCAGAAAATAATTATTCACGATCAACCTTTTTTTGGGCTTCACAGTGATCGGGAAGATAAAAGGTTAGTATTTAACTGTATTTATATAGATCAAAATGGTAAGTACGTTGAATATATATGAAATCATGTGATATCATAACCTAACTAACCAACCAACCAACCATACTAAACCATATGAAATCATCCCTATTTTAAAGCTTTATTTCGATACTAAGAATTGAAATTGTCATTAGGTAAATAAAAATAACAAGCTCTCGAAAATATTTCAATTTTTGTTATTCACGCTTTGAATTTAAAAAAGAAGTGTTACATCCTTGATTACATTATTACATTGAGAGTCAGATCTAAAAAATAATCTAGGTTTGACATACCTGCACCACTTTGCACTTCTTTACATTCGGAGTCTCGTTTTTATTAAAGAGTGTCTCTTTCATAAGCGTCCAGCGACCAGTGTGCGGTGATGCAACTTTGTAGCCTAAGCTTGTACCTTTGCCAGTGTAGTAAACCTAAAAATATTTCATATAAAATGTAAATATAGATAATTTATTTAAAATATTGAGAATAATAATAACCTGAAAAATAAATTTGAATAACATGTTAAAGAAGTATCTTTGATTTCATGAACGAAATCTAGAGGGGGTGTGCCTATATTATTTTTTAATGTTTTATTCTTAAGTAAAGATGTTCGTCACTGAAATCCCGCTAAATGTTTGACGATTGTGATGAATTATTTATTTGTTCAAACAGGATTGAATGGTTTGATCCACAATTGAACCAAATAGATCACTCTTTAAAGGACTTCTTTGAAACTTTTTCGGACAGTTAAACATCTGTCAGATGAGTATTCCCATTAAATCTTTTTTTTTATTAATTTATTCATCACTTACTTTTCCTGAAGCTGTGGTTAACAGTCCAAAATCCTGACCACTAGAGATACCAAGAAGTGGATCATCGTCATTATCGTCCAACTGCATTGCAACCGGTGAGTCCAAGTCAACCATCCTCCTTGACAGACCGTCGTCAAAAGACGGTCGGCCAAGCACTAACGTACGTCGTCGCAACAAGTGGACATTGATCTCTCGCCTTGCACTCAATGTGTACCTGGCGCCTTGAACGCGTTCCACTGCTGGTGTGTCCACGTCGTACATCTTTATCGTGAGATTGTCCTGTGGTATACAAAAAACATGTAAATAATTTCTAAAAATATTTTTATTAAACAACTTTTTAAAAAATAAAAGAACTTACATAATTTGTGAGCAGAACTAAGCCTAGCTGGTTGCCATCAGTAAAAACAGCTGATTTTGGCTCAATAGGGCCGGGTTGTCCTGGATCTAGTCGCAGCATACATTTTACTTCTAGTGAATCTTTATCTATTTCATGTACTTCGCTTTTTTTTCTCCCAATCCTTACGTATAGTTTATTCTGTTAAAAAATAATTATATAGATCATATTAAATTATTAGCAATTTATCATCATATTTATATCTCGAATAATTTAAAACACTCAAACAAAGTTTTACTTTCTACTTAATATATATATATATATATATATATATATATTATGTTCATGTATTACTGAATATTAATAATATAAACTAACCCGGCAATAACCAAGCCAGCCATGACGATCACTAGCAAAAAAGTCAGGTTTGTATAAATAAACATGTTGTCGTATTGAACTGCCATATCCTGAGCCAATTTTTAACAGTCCTCTTGAAGTGAAAACATATAGGAAGCAACCATCAGAAACCAAAGACCGAACTACAAGCTCGCCCGAGCCTGCAGTTAACTGAGAAGGCAGGTCCACCGGAAAACTGTTCACTAATGACTTATGGGGTACTCCAAAATTTAACCACAAATTTCTAGATGGAGGTCCAACAATCACAGACTGAACACTTCTTTGCAAAATAGTCAAGTTCGTTGGTATCTAAAAATCAAAATGAATATGAAAAATAATGCTGTTTTTAACTTGTGCAAATAAATTGGTTAATAGATACTCTATTTTTACTCAACAATATAAACTATTTAAAACAATTTGTATACTGTATAAGACTTGTAGGGGAACCTGGGGATGGTTGATCCCTAGGGGACACTTGGTAAACTTGATTTCTAGTTCTAACAAACGTGATACATTTTTTTTACAAAGGCAGAACTCATTCATTTATGCCTAACTTCACTTTCTATCTTGGCGCGTTGTGACTAATATCACTAGTTTGCAAATGACGGACGGTGGAATATTTGTGTCGTGCCATACTTAATTTTGGGTAAGGTTTAACTGGATTTATTTGATGAAAAGTGAAGGAAATACTATAAGTAGGTGTGTTTATTGTGTTAGTCGTTTATTTAAGTGTAGATCGGCCTTGATTACATTAAAATACGTGACCACTAGTTTTGAGTTTGGCATGTTTAATAACCTTACTATGTATGGGGAGACTTAGTCCTTTTATTTAAGGGTGAGATGATCCCGGGATCTTGTGTCCCAATGAGGGATCAAGTCTTACCTACGATTCATAAAGCTATCGATGATTATATTTCATCCAACTACGACAAAGCCAAAAGGAAATGTTATGATTTTAGCAGTCTATGTATATATCTACTACGCATGTTTGTACTCGATGTGTGTACTGTAGCGGGAAAACTATTGAACCAATTTAGAAGAACAAGGTGTCGATCGATTCGTTATTAGGTACAGTCAAGTGACAAAGGATACATTTCACCAAAAATGTCAAAAAAAAAATTGCCGTCACATCGAGTGATATGTTATATGAAAGAATATAAAATTTTAAAAACAAAAATATAAAAATAGAAAGAGTTTTCCTTAGTTGGGTTAAACTTTTTCAACTTTTTGCTCTCTCCTTGGGAAATCATGCCGCAAAAATATAAATCAAGAAAATGTTAAAAAAAAGAACACCAGTAGCCAAAGAAAAATTAAAAATTCTTCGATAACTTAAAAAGCCTCATGGATAGATACTACTTTGAACCGCAGCAAATATACAAAATTGATGAAACAGGTTTAACAACAGTCCATAAACCAAAGAAAACTGTTGCTTGTCGTAGTCTCAAACATGTATCTAAAGTTACATCTACTGAAAGAGGAGAGTTCGTTACGATCTGTTCTGTCTGTTGTTAAATAATTTGGAAGATTATATCAGACTTAATGTTTTTGGAGATTATAAAGAGTCGGCTTGTTAGTCGAATTCTAATTGTTAGAAGAAAATGATGTTTAAACTTTTTCATAGTAAAGAAACTGATCACCAGTTGTGTGTTATTATTTGGAAAATAATACAGTTAGTTATTTAAAATTATGACAGATTAGTTCTATTTCTGTGATTCAAGTCAAATAATTAATGTGGAATCAACCCTCTGAGTATGTTATTCGCGCTGAAAATCTGTTTACCATGTGTCCTAAACTATGGGAGATTTGATTCGTGCAAATAAAGTCATCAGATCGGTGGGAATCAAACTTCTATTTATGGAAGATACGGTAAATATCTATTTGCTGTACGTTTTCCTATTTCTAGACACACTGTTGACTGCAAATTAAGTTATTTATTCGATGAGAATCAAGTTTGGGAAGACACAGTAAAAATTGGCTTACCAAGTGTCCCACGTCCCTGGGAGATTTGATCTCCCTGGAATCAAGACTCCCAATCAGGGGTAAACAAGTCTCCCTTACAAATGAGACACATGATAAAAGTCTACAGTATGGTATTTAATTAAATAATGAGTTAAGTTGTAGCACGATCTTGTTTCTATTCAAACTATCATTGAATAGATAAATTCTGAATCTTTTGACCAAAAAAGTTTTCTAATATTGTAAAAAATAAAAAAAATATAGTCCAAAATCAAAAAGTGGATCAACCATCCCCAGGTTCCCCTATACAATAAAATATAATTTGATATACCTGTATGTATTGATCTGTTAATGAAGGAGAAGTCATAATCAAAGAAGTGACAGCTCCAAGGACAAGTTCAGCCTCTCCTCTAGCAACTGCTAGAGCTATGAGGCAGGAACTGCTAAGTGATGTAAGTGTTGATGGGGCTTCAGTTCGTCCTGTAGGGCCACTACCACCTGATACTTCTACCAACATACTATATAAATTTGACATTATCTGCAAAAAATAATGGTGTTTTAATTTGAGAACTTATGTATTGGATTAGTTGAAAGCTAATGTTTATCATACAATACAATTTAAAAATAATACCTCATTAGGTTCGTGGGCAAGATCTTCGGGTGCATGGCCTTGTAAAACATCAAGTAAAGCCTTCAGTGAATACTCACAGAACTGGGCATCTGTAAATCGAGCTTGAGAAATGAGAGCGAAAACTGTGCGTAATCCAATACCTGTGATCTGAAATTGGAAAATATTATCATCTTTCAAATATATCAAGACATGATAAATAATTGATTAATGTAACTTTAATGGGGATAAAAAAAAATTGTATTATTTTTTTATATTAATACAAAAACGAAAAAAAAAATCTAATATTATTATTTAATTATGAATGTACTATAAAGAAATTAGACAAAATACAAAATTTTGAAAAAGTAGGACAACATCATGTAAAATTTATTAAAAATTATTAAAATTAAATTTTCATTTTTAGATAACACATGTTTAATTATAAATGAATAACTTTTCAGACTAAAGTAGTATTTTGTTGAATATTATTTTATTTTCATTGGTTTAATAGAATCAATTGATTCTTTTCAGTAGCCTTCTTTTAAAATAATAACATATAATGTTGCTTTATTTACTAAATAACTTACCTTAGGTAATTTAGCTATGACAGTTGGCGGCGCAGCATCTTCACTATCACTTTCATCAGATAAATCAGCCGTGGCAGCCTGTAGTTGCCGACAGCGAGCTAAAATAGTTCTACGGACGGTAGCATAAACAGCAAAATGTGATGGATTTGCCAGAAGAGCAGGAGCATAACAAATTGCCAGAGCATTTGATCCTTTTAGCCTTTTTAATCTATCTTTTTTGTTAAACTTCTTTGGTGGTTTTTTATCTGTTCTTCTGGAATACAATAACACATATTAAAAAAAAATATAATTAATTGAATGAAAACTATTTAAGTAATATTTATATCAGGGATTACAGAACTATTTTTTAAAAAAAAAAAGGTCACTACTTAAGACTTGAATAGTTTCATGCCTATAAATGAAAGGACTTATTTAATAAAATTTATTTAATACCTGGTCCCACTCCAACAAAGGGCTCTAAAATATTTTCGATAATTCTCTGGATCCATACATTTTAATTCAGGTGTTTTAATTTTTATATCCATTATGGATGTTTGGTATTTATGGTATTTATCCCTGAAAATTTACAGTTACGCCGCTATTTGTAAGTAAAATTAAAATAAACAACAACTAAAGGATATTTGTTAAAAAATTCGCTAAATATAAATTTCACATTCGCTTCAGCGATAGAATAAAAGCAATTTAATACGCATATTACAACAGATTTATTGCAATGCAATTTTTTTATTACAATATGTATAATGGGTTGCTCTTCACAAAAGTTCAATGTCCTATCTTTAATCAAAAATCAATAAATCACAAGGACTAATCTATAATATTAAAGGTAATAATCGCAACTGCAAATATTAAAACCTAGATAAACTAAAAACAAATTTCTAAATTTTTTTATTTCATTTAGTCTAAAATTATCGATGTTTTTAATAAATGTTTATTTAAAATATGAAAACGAAGGAATAAAAAGTAACACGAGCACAATAAATTTGAATACCTTTAACCCTAACAACCTCATAATGTATTATTGTTTAATTATTTTATTTCATAGCACAAAATTCAAATTTTTATCCGCAGCAAAAATTTTCGACTAGTAACGTCAAAAAATCAATAAATATACCCCGCGTCCCTCTTACCTCTCTCGTCCAAAAACCGGTAACAAAAACTTCACCGTTAATTTATAAGCATTAAGCTGTCTTAAATCAGAAATGGTCTAATCTTAGGAATGTTGAATAAGAAACAAAATTTTAGTGATAATATTAGTATTTTCAAAGTATCTAAATTTGAATTTCATTCATTATTTTAGTTTAATAGCAAATTTGAATTTTAAAAGATCAAAACAAATAATGTTGAAGATAACAAATAAAATTTTTGAGATAGTTTTTTAAAAAAGTTCAAATATTTATATCTGTAATAAAGTCATTGAACCATAACATATGGATCGGGAACACTTATATTTAAATGGATTAAAACCACAATGTAATACACAGTTCTTGCAACGACAATAGTGGGGTACGCGCGCCGGCTTAATGATGGCTGTTCTTTTCAATTTAAATTTACAGCCATCAGAGGCGTGACAATAGATGAGTGTTCTGTGTACCGAAGTCAAATCATGTTTTAAACAATGTCAAGTAAAAAAAAAGTTAAATAACGAAACAAAAATAACAATAAAATCGCAAAACAATTATTAAATACCACAATTCTTGGGAGAGAAAAATATAAGTCAGTAAAAATAGAAGTATGAATATAATGAGAAATAAGACAGAGAGAGAGAGAGAGAGAGGAGAGAAAAATATAAGCCATATGAGTGATAATGAGAAATGAGACTGAGTCGTTTACAGTCGCTTGTCACTCAAATGTCGTGTGCAGTACATACTGCGCACCGCACCAGTCAATAGCAATGACTTACAGCCATGGCCGGCCTAAGACGAATATTGCAAGTGTGCAAGACTCACATCTTATGCTCCTATGAAAACATTATCGAGTTTTATTATCCATAATTATCCTGTGTCGGAAGTGTACACAAAAACAAAAGTCGCCAGGCTATACGTATTCTTAAAAAAAGAAAAAAGAAGGTCATTTCACTTCTAAAAAAAAGGTCTTCCGAGATCCACCATCGATGTTTACCCTTGTAGCCTATCTGAATTCCTAAAACAAAAGGTCGCCCGAAATTAACCATCGACTGTTATAGCCTATCCAAATATCTAAAAAATATGCCCTCCCAAAAAGCTTGAGTGTGCAGCTGCATACTTCGCACATCCCTTAGTTAAAAGTTATCAAAAGTTATAACACTGTCGCTCTAATCTCTCAGTACTTAAATTCCAATTCGTTGCAAGACCTGTATTTAGATTTGTTATTAGATTAATGTATATCAGTCGGCTATTGACTAAAACACAGGCATTAAGTTGCCTACCTTGGGAACAGACGACCTTGTGTGTGTGTTAAACATATTTATTTTATTTAAACATATTTATATTTAGAGACCTTCTTTTTTTTAGACCTTCATAACAACTTAGATTTAGGGATGATGTTGAACCAATGGTAGTTTTCCAATTACAAAGATAATGCGACTCAGTGGCGCACAATGCCGAAGTGTGCTAATGCTTAATTGGAACGTTAATTAATTTTCCTAGTCCACCAGTAAAGAAACGAAAACTTTAAAAAAAATTTCAACAATAAACAATATTACTAGTCCTCGATTGTGTGAAATGTTGCTGTCGTTGAAAAAATCATCGTTGAGCATTATGCCGCATAATGCGCTTTAGTGCTCCCAATGGAAAATTATCAATAGGTCCATGATGGACTATAATGTAAAAACTGAATAATTTATATTATTTTAGATAAAATATATGACTTTGATGGAGAATAAAAATAAATTAGGTTAAATAATAAAATTTTTATTTTATATTTTACAAATACTTGTTTTTGTATATTTTTGGCATTATTTATAAAACCTAAAATAGTTTTTTTTTATAAAATATTCTAATATGAGAATATGCAAAATAAAAACTTTTCATCATCATCATATCAGCCATTGAATATCCACTCCAGCGATCTGATCTAGAGACCGGTTCAAAGCGGCCTCCATTCAACGGCTTCCGGTGACTTTCCATAAGTCGTCTGTCTATCACTCGGACGGCAGTCCGACACCACGCTTGCTGGTACATGGTCTCCACTCGAGATCCTTTCTGCTCCATCGGCCGTCAGTTCTACGAGCTATGTGCCTTGCCCACTGCCATTTCAGCTTGCAAATCCTTTGTGCTATGTTGGCAACCTTCGTTCGTCTGCGGATCTCATCATTTCTGATTCAATCTCGCAAAGGAATACCAAGCATAGCCCTCTCCATTGCACGCTGTGCGACTTGGAGCTTGTTTAAAAGATCTCATAGTCAGAGACCACGTCACAGATCCGTCCGTGTCATTACTGGTAACACACATTGGTTGAAGACTTTCGACTTCAGGCGGTGATATATGACGGATGAAAAGACTTTTTTTAACCTCCCGAACGCTGCCCATCCTAGCTGGATTTGACGATTGATCTCTCTTTCAAAGTCGGAGTCGGTAGTAGTAGGAGTAGAATTTCCAACCAATATCGGGGTGGGCACGACATGAACATTCGACATGATTTTTGTCTTGTCCATATTTATTTTACTGACTGATGTGACACCCGTTGGCGCAGTTTGCAGTGACTCTGTTTTCTGCTCCATGGGTTGTGGGTTCGATTCCCGCCCCGAGTCTGGGTGTAATATATGTTTATTTATATATGTCTATTTAGAAAAAAATGTATATCAATCGGCTGTTACCTAAAACACAGGCATTAAGTTGCCTACCTTAGGAACAGACGACCTTGTGTGTGTGTTAAAACATATTTATTTATTTATTAATTTATTGATTTTAAGGCCCACCCGTTGAAAAACTCCATCGAGGTCACTGAGCATAATCCTAAGGTCTTCCAAGGATTATTTGCCTTAAGGTAGTTCCAGCATGAAATCACTTTTGGACAGATTTGGCTAAAAAATTTTTCACGGGTTCAGAATAGCTTTATTTATGAAGTCCTAAAATTTCATAATTTTTGACGGTTTAGATCGCGAGATATTTAAAGACAAAGTTCGCGATTTTGAGAGTAATGTCCCATTTATGTATGTAAAATATACGATTTTTAATTATATTAAAAAATTCTCTCGACAGAATTGGAAAAAAAAAACTAGGAGAGTATTGAAAAATGTTTTTAGAATAAACTAAAAAAAAAGTAGCACGGCAGCACTGTGCTCAACGCTCTCATCTTTTTAATTTAATAAAACTATTATTAGAAAGCGCAATACTATTTGTATATACCAAGACCATATAAACAAAAATATATAAAAGACTCAGAGCAACGTTGCCAGATTACTGTAACTAACAATATAAGGCAGAATGTATTAAGGTAGGACTACACTTCACCACGCTGGAACTACCTTAAGCATGATATCGTCGGCAAATCGATGCCGTTTATTTTGATGCCGAATCCTTTCCATTCCAGAAGCTTGAAAAAAAAAAGAAAAAGAAAAGCATTTTTAACATAAATTACGTAGTTGATAATTGATGACAATAAAATTTCAATTTGGGACATACATTTTTCACTCCAAACAAACATTTTGCTACTTGTAATATTTTCAGATTTTTTTCTAAGCATTTGTTAAAATTCAAAAATTTTAGTATAGTATTAGGTATTTTTATAGATCTTATACACCATTATTTCAAATCATGGGTTCTCGCTGTATGCACTCTATTCGTAATTTTGTTATTAGGTAAAATATAGAAAACAGTCCATGTTATTTTTTTTTTTTTTTGAAAATATATATACTTTTGATTTCATATCGACCTCCTATCGAAACCTTTATCATTCGGCTGATAGTGCGCGTTTTCCAATTACAGCACAAGAGCGCATTATGCGGCATAATGCTCAACATTGAATGTTCCAACTACAGCAACGCTTCGCACAATCGAGCACTTTCAAAAGTAGTGCTTTCGCGTGATGCGTGCAGCTGATGCCAACTCAGTAGCAAAAAATTAACAAGTGTTTATTCTTTAAGATAGCTTAGATTGAAATTTTATTTATATTATCGTTAGTAACATTGTTTATTGTTTAAAAAAAATTTAAACTTTCCTTTCGTCGTAGTTTTTTGGAAATATTAAAAAGTTAATTCAAAACGTGTTAACAATAAATATAAGTATGGATGAAGGTATACTCGTAAACATGGACCTTTTTTATATTTCCACATATAAAATATGAATACATTATTTGACGTTCCAATTAAGCATTAGCACACTTCGGCATTGTGCGTCACTGAGTCGCATTATGCTCTGTAATTGGAAAACGCGCAGTATCTTGATTCATATTTTTAATAAATACTATTTCAATTAAATAAATCTTTCATACATTAAGAAATGTCAGTATTTATAACAAATAATATTAATAGTACGAGAAAATGAATTAAAAAAATATCGTTAAAAGTCTTACTTATATATTATTCTTACTTATTAATCAAAAACGAGTAAAATATAATTATATTACAACACATAATATTTTATTTTTAGTGACATCCGAGTCGTTAACATTACCGGTTTTTCGAAGTTTGAACATCCCTGACACGCCATTGTGCTAGATACTGGAATAGTTGGTGAATTTTCGAGTGTCACAATGACCAGACTGCGTGTTTTTATTAACTTTTAAGGCACAAATGGATATATTTTTTATATTTGCTATAGTGGAACTAAAAACTGTGACAATAATGTGTGCCGAACCTTTTATACCTGACTAATAGGCAACTTGAGTCACCACGGTTAGTTCAAATTGATGGCTGTCGGAGGTTATTTGTTATGACATGTAGTTATATATCTACAACAATTTGTCATCGGCATTTATTAAAAAATAATTTGTGATGTTTTAACGATACTTAAAAATCGCGCATTTGTAGAGTCTATTCTTTCTTTTCTTATCATTGTTTTTCTATTATTGAAGTTAAAGTAGATACACACTTTATACTTGGCGTTGGTCTTCGCTTTGTAAAGCAACGAACATAATTTCAATATAACGAAAAATATAAAAGTTCAACCATTGTTTTGCAACATTTTACATAAATTATAATAATAAAGTATCTAACAATTTTTATTTTTACTATTTGCTTAGTGTTGTTATGTGTTACGTATTTAAATGTGCAAAACCTAAATCCTAATGAGATGGACAAATCAGGAGTTCTTTTTAACTTATTAAATAAATATACATTTATTTGAAAACTTATGTTACAGATAAGTGGAATGGATATTATGGGACATTTTCACTGATATCTGATAAAGATTATTTCACACATAAGTTACTGATAGGTTAACAGCTCTTAGGTCTATTTCACATCAAGTATTATAAAAAACAAAAAAAAAACCATAAACCTTTATCATCAACATTTTATGAAATGGGCCCTATTATTATATAAATATAAAAGTCGTTTTGGCATATTATAACAAAGAACTAATACTATTTAACAGGAATGTTATACTGTTTTACGTTTAGAGTGGTAAGCACTAAAAATAAATAATAATTATGATAAATTATGGCATTAAATAAAATTTTCTTACTTGGTATAGATTATTTGAATATCTTGATAATAACAAAATACATAAGTTTATTTCATGTCTTCATTGTATGACTAATATGATGTAGAATTTTTAAGAAATACAATCTCCCTTAATTTAATTTTCTATGTATAAATAAAAATTGTATTTTGGATACAATTAAAATACAATTAAACTATTCTGTAACATCGTCAGAAAATTATAAGTCTCATGATGTTACCCCATTAAGGTTTACAAAACAATGACAGTGTTGCCTTTTGGGACCTTCAATAATTTTATTTTGTAATTAAATATCACTGAATGTTTAGTCCATATAATAATCAATTATAAAATATTTCTTTTTATATAAACAATACAGGTATATGTACCTAACATTATTCTAAATGATAACATTGTTGATCAAGCAACATCTTTATTCATGCTTTGTGTAGTATTTGATTTGTCAAGTTAAAATTTTCAAATAATTTTAATGTGTAATAGGTTTTATTTTGTTTATATATTATACACTATATGTTATTTAATTTTGTAACAAGTTAAAGACATAAATTATTAAAAAGGACCATTAAGATCATAAAAGATAAGGTTTGCTTTGCAACTAACACATTTACAATAAATTAAGTTTATAAGCTAGTTACAAGATCATGTTAACATATTTATATGATCTTTGTTAAAACTGAACTAAAACAAAATCATTTTTTTTTTATATTTTATTTATTACATTGTGTAAATAAATCTTTATAATTTACAAGGCTCATCTTAATACATTGGAAAAGAGGGCCAGTGATGGAGGTCGGAGCGCGTGCCTTAGACGTGTTGCCCCTCCTTCAGGAGCGGGTAGCCTCGCTCACTGGCGGCCGGGATCGCCGTGGCGGACCTATAATTTGGTTCCCTGCCCATTCGAGACGCGATCGAGTTGCTCCAGATGATTATCGACGTTTGCTACATTATCTTATTAGTATACCAAGGTATTTAAATCATTATTGTATTTTGTTAAAATAAAAATAATTATTGGAATGGGGACCTAGGATAAATTAGAAAAGTGTCATTTTAATTATTTTTTCAGTGATACTGCTAGATCTCATGGTTTTACGATTCTTATTGATATGAGAGGCTCAGCATGGGCTGCTATTAAGCCTATATTGAAAGTACTACAAGAACACTTTTCTTCATCCGTCCACCAGGCATTGGTCGTGAAACCGGACAATTTCTGGCAAAAGCAACGCACAACAATAGGAGCACATAAGTACAAGTTTGAGGTGAGATTATACTAAAGTAAACATAATAATTGTGTCACACAAAGAAGTTTCTATTAAATAGAAAGATCTAAAAATTATAAGGATACTTTAATGATCTTATTGGTTATAATATTGGGGTAACATGAATTTATTGTTTTTTGTGTGTATATAAAAGGTCAAAATTTTGTGTCAATGTTTGTTTTGTGATTATATAAATGATTTTTGAAATTTATTATAAATTTATAGCAAACAATTTTGCTTTCATCGGCTTACACAACCTGGTTTCAATGCAATATGATTTTCAATAATCTTTTTTTATTTCAGACAACTATGATAAGCTTAGAAGCACTTCCCAAAGTTATAGATACTTCTCAACTGACACCTGATTTAGATGGTACTCTTCAATATGATCATGCGCAATGGATAGATTTGAGACTTGTAAGTACATTTTCATTTTAAATAGTCTTATTCAGTTATCATAAACTGAAAATTTAATCAAACAGTCAAATTGTTTTATATCTAGGCTTTAGAGGAACTGATGTGGCAAGCAGGAGAGTTATTAGATCGTCTAGATGATTTACAAGAAGATGTAGCTCGTGCAGACTTTGCAGATGATGTAACCGGCGCAAGAAGAGCAATAGACGCGCACGCTGACATTAACAAGCGGCTGGCTAAAATACCCGTTGATGAATTAGAAGCACAGGGTATGTCTTATTAATCAGTATTACATAATATTAACTAGCGATCCGCCCCGGCTGCCTCCGGGGTAATTATAGTTACCTAAACCTTCCTTATGAATCACTCTATCTATTGGTGAAAGCTGTGTGAAAATCTGTCCAGTAGTAGGGTTTATCGTAAACAGACCGATAGACAAACATGTGGCGGAGGATTTTGTTTTATAATATGTAGTGATAATAAATACAAGATGATCAGTGCGGTTTTACGCTCATTTATTATAGTGTGCCCATCCTATGAGTAACAGTGACATTTTATTTCAACCCTTTTTTCATAAACAAACTCTCTTACCTTATCATTTTAGTTATCAAGTTATAGTAGTTACTTACATTTATATACAATAATAAGACTGTTATTTATAAATATACTAGTTTTACATGTTTGTTATATTAAAATTTGCTTTTTATTCCCCTATTGTATTAGATTTGTTTTTTTTTTCTCCTTTTGCATACCCACAAACATACTAAGAGGGACTGGTAGAAGGCTAAATATAAAGAATAAATAAATTCAGAATGTTTGTGCAAAAGTGTTTGTCTGCTAGATATTATTTTTCATTTTTTCCTAACTCCGTCGAAAGTTCGATTTTCGTCCCTGTGAAGTGGGACAAAAGTGACACTTTTTTCCCTGCTTTACAGGGACGAAAAACGAACTTTCGGCCCGGGTAGGAAACTTTCGGCCTAGGTCGAAATAAAAAGTCTGTGTAACACGGGACGAAAGTACTACATTCTTTCCCGCATGTTTGCCAATTTCACATGCAGGACCGAAAGTAGTACTTTCGTCCCTTGTGACACAATATACTATACTGTAATTTCAAACGTAACTTAAGTTCCTTTTATTTACTGGACTATTTTCTTTATAACATTTGTATAAAATTAGTGTAAAATTTATTAATTGTTATAATAAGAATTATATCATGACTTACTACGGTTGGATGACTTGCACCTTGTGAAGTAATAAAAATAATTAATTAGTCTATATTATACAGCTGCAGAAAGATTTCACGAAGGTCCATATTCTGTTTTGTTGAAAATGTTTATACAAATTCGGCTCTCTTCGCTAGCATTATAAAGATCGCGATCGCGTGCTCAGTTCCTTACATTCGATGCATTGTGTATTGGTGCGTGGACTTTACTGTGGAATGTTATAACTGATTGTTTCATAATCATAATATACCGAAAGATGTCGGCATATAGACATGTGCTTTGATTGTTTGCGATGTTCCGACGCCAGGGGTACGATATTTTACTATAATGATACTAACTGTACTTAGTTAAATGGGTTGCGTGGTAATTAAGTATTTAATTATTTTTAATTGCGACGTTTTTTGTAATTGATGACCGCATTTAGATATATGTAGCATATTTAGTGTGATATAATTTTTTTGTTATATAAACTTTTTCATTGTAATGTGTAAAATTTTGTTTATTTTATCTATATTCATATATTTTATACTAACGATCTGCTTTTATTGAATTGTTATAATAAAGTTTTCCTGTTGGAAAATTTTACTTTAAGCCTGTGGGAATAATTTATTTAATCGATAATATTTTTATTATTTGCTGTAGAAACAGCTAAGCTATTTGTTACTTAATAGAAAATAGATTAATTAGCGCTTCTAATCTCACTTTTTTCCAAAGCTTTATGTTAAGCAACATGTTATGCAAACTTTAATTACTGGACACTATAATTTATTTGTTTTTTATATGAGTCGTGTATTTCCAGAAACCGCTAACTCCACTATTGAGTTCTATAATCAGCTATCTCTAAAAATGAAGTTAATTTTCTCAAATGGGGTAAGATAAATCTGGTTAATCAGAAGTTTAATTAAATAATAATATACAAATCTTTTCAGAAAAACTAACAGTGTATAAAATAACTTATCACACAATAAGGTACGAATTACTTGACCTGCTGTAAATGGCTTTGGTATGGAGTTAGCGGTGTTTGGAAATATACGACTCATATATAAAAACATATTCAAATTGTTAAAATTATTATTATCTTATCAGGCGAACGCGTAGTGCAGCGGCTGGAGACGGCGGCGGCTGCTTGCGCAGAAGCGAGCGGTGGAGGCGCGGCCGAGGCGGCCTTCCATTGCGGCTCACCGGCCGCACTACGTGCGCAGCTGTCCGCCGTGCGATCGGCGCACGCGCATGCGCACAAACTTTGGCAGCACAAGAAGATGCAGCTCGACCAGTGCTTTCAGTTGAGACTTTTCGAACAAGACTGCGAAAAGGTCTTTATTACGCCCTTAACTAAACAGAAATAGCTTGTAAATATCTTACTGCTTGGCAAAGCACTTTTGTTCTATATAAGAGAGGGGTTGGACGCTAATCAGCCACACTGCTAAACTGTGGATTGATGCATAATTCCCTTATTGAAAATAGCGATTGTTATAAGGTTTTTGTGACAAAAACCTGGACCGACATCACACAAAGGATAACACTTAAAACACACACAAATGTTTGTGCAAATCTGCTCAAATATATCTACTCTGTGTGGAAATTTTAATAAAAATAAAACTTTCGTCACCTGAATTTAACTGAATTAAAAGTCATATAAACCATTGATACCCAATATTCAATTACTTTTAAGACTTAATAACACTAATAACACTACAATCTTTTTTACATTTTTTCACTTCTTATTTTATTTTAATTATAAATTAGACGACCGGTTTTGACAAAGTCATCGTCACCTGACGATTGTAGTGTTATTAGTAAACATGAATTTCCATCGAGTACCATCAGTCCAATCAATCAGTTATACTTAATAACACATTATGTTAAGATTTCTATTATGATTTAACATGGTCATTGTTTACATTGTATTATACAATGCATTCTAAAGAGTAATTTGTGTCTAAGTTGTATCTTCATGACTTGATCTTTGTCAAAAGTTTTTCACATGCCATTAAAATAGAAGATAATTCAATTGAGTTTTTCAAACAAATAATATAGTTTTAATTTAGTATTATTTTTTAAACAGATGCTAGAATGGATAGTTAACCATCGTACTGCATTTCTGGCGACATACGTCGAGATCGGTCGCTCCTGCGCAGCAGCTAAACGACTTCAAGAAGAGCATGCAAGGTAATTTTGATATCAATGTTTTGGGTAGCTTATTTGAAATAAATTTATAAAATGTATAGTGATTAAGTAAAATTTATAAGTTAACACTAATTATTGTGAGTGGGGAGGAAGCTTGTTAATTAAAATCCAATTTTTATGCGAGTTACTTCTATAAAATTAAATGATTGATTATATTCAAGGCCACACTGTTGAGAAATCTGACAACACATTTAGATTAATAATTGCATTTTATAACAGTAGGAAGAGGATGAATTGTTGGTGAAATCAAGTACTGTAATTATTGCATTTTAATCGTACTAATAATTTATTAGTTGTTAAATGTATTGATGTATAGCATTTGGAGTAATTTTTTGCATTTTATATAATGACTTTGCCTGTGGGGTTTTACCCGCGTGTATTGTTATTTTCAACTCCCGAGTGTTGTTATTTATATATTATAGTAGATCCCGTGATTAGTCTTTAAACAAATAAATATATTTCAAAAACGCTTAAACTTCTTTCTTACTGGAAGTCTTATGTATTAATTTTTGTATTCGAATTATTACCGCAAACAAATTTCAAACTTATAACTATTAGATGCAATTTCACTCACTCTATCAGTTAATGGCTGACAAAGTGATTATTTATTATACACTGTAAATATTGACCAGACTTACAATTAATTGAATGGATGTAACTCAAACCGATGTGTAAGTGGCGATCGTAGGAGAAATGTAATGATTATTCCTATCTAGGCTCCAGACTTTTAATATACGTATATAAAACAAAATTATCTATATGAACCTCTTATGTGTCTGCTGTTTAACCGGCTTCAAAAATAGAAGGTTTTCAATTCGTCTTATATTTGTGTTACCTCACAACTTTTTACTTTGCCTATTTTGATGATTATTTTTATATTTAAAAGCTGGTGCTTGTTGTTTGGCCCCATTTAAATTTAAGCGAGATCTGACGGGTACTTTTTGAGTTATCCGTAATTTACTTCGACTACTTCCTAAATTGACTTCAAATACGTTGATGATGTTCTCATTTCTTTTTGTTTGAACTCAGTTAAAAATAATATGATCAACACTTCTATTATTATTCATAACGCAGTAATATTATAAAATTAACAAACATTTTTTGCTACCATCTTCTTTTATTAATAGTACCTACTGCTTTCTTAGCTGTACAGTACGATTATTTCCACTTTGACATTAGGGATGTCTCGGTTTAAATCGTAAAGGTTCGTGTTCACAATTCACATAGAGTATATAAAATCCTAGAATTTACTCACATAAAATATTTAATAAATCTATGTAATATAATATTTTATT
Source organism: Euphydryas editha (assembly GCA_036937285.1). NCBI lineage: Eukaryota > Metazoa > Arthropoda > Insecta > Lepidoptera > Nymphalidae > Euphydryas > Euphydryas editha. Next base: position 5,021,080 of record JAUPFZ010000005.1, read on the forward strand.
TGTACTTTTAGTTAAAACTTAATGATATATCCTGTTATCATGCTGTTATCTTTTCTATTGACGTCACGAGAAGAGTATCACGTGCACGCATGTTAGCTATTGTAGACATAGAGAGATAATACGAGAAAATGGGTAGTCAAAATTTTGATTATCATAAAGAGATGATTTATACTGTACGAGACAACCGAGTAGAGCAGTCTAAGGCGGTCTCTTTCACTCGTGCGTGAGTCAACAATCAACAAGACAAGCGAATCTTGCAGTCTCTCTCTCCCTCGGTAACGAGCGAGACAACATAGTGTTGCGGTCCCTGTCGTTAGTAAGGATTCATTGTTTTTAATAAAATACTATCGAAAAACTAATAGATTTATAGAATAATAGTTTAATATTTTGAATTAGTTATTCAGATATTCGTTTAGTATTTTTCTTTTATAGTATTTCGTTAGTTTTAATAAAGAGTTTTTAATATAGTATTATATAGAAAGAGATAGTGATAGAATTTATATAGAAAAAGGATTATAGAAAAGGATAGAAATAGTTTATATAAAAAAAGGATATTTTATCATGTAATTATTAATTTAAGGACATTTTAATATAACGGTTTTACATAACAATAAAACCGATATTATGTGCCGGGAAAACATACAGCATTGTTTATGAAGAAGCAGTGTATACTTAGCCATACATATGCACGGTCTAACCTAGTATACAGTTAGTTTCCCTTACAAATACTAGATGGAGCTAGTGTTGCACCAGCTAGAGGCAAGCCTATGCTTGGCCTATGCCACTTTTTAGTTCATAGTCTTCACCAGGAAGAATTTCCTGCAATGCTGTATGTTTTCCCGGCACATAATATCGGTTTTATTGTTATGTAAAACCGTTATATTAATGTGCCTTTGGAAAACATACAGCATTGTTTATGAAGACGTGTTTGTTATCTGCTGGTGAAATATAAAGTAAATTACACAACGCTATGATGATTAAAGTTAATAATATTCGTAATGAGATATAATTGCTTTTATAAAAGGAAGGAAAAATAATAATTAAATTATTTTTATTTGTTGCTTTATTTTTACGATTTTAAAGGTACAATTCTACTTTAATCCAATTAAGATCTAATATTGATTATCTGATTAATTAATTAAGTGTAAACAATAACATGTTCATTTCATAATTAACATTAAAATTAAATTAATTTAAGTATAATTTAAGATGGCGTAAAGGTTTCAAAAAATGGATTACATATATTTGTACGGATTTCTATTTCGCGACAATAATGTTTGAAGAAAGTGTTGGAGGATTTCCAATTACCACGTGACATTATATTATCTACTGATTGATTGACTGACCATCCTAAGGAAGCTACTGCTGATCTACAGCTACCTGGAGTGGCATGAATACCACTATCTCTAAGGACCGTTCGCACACAGTTACCGATTACAGTGCGAGAGGCAGCTTTTATAGTCTTAGACGTTAGAGTAATAAAAAGGCTATTCAAATCTTCAGCTTCAGATCTCCTAGTACTACTTTTTTCTATGAGAAGTCTAACTAAAGTTACTGGACAAATATTTACATCATCATGTTTGGAAAGTTTCCACGCGGATTGACGGTAACTGTGTGTGTCGGTCTTAGATCCAAATGCCGGTATTAAATAAATGTTTTCCCCGTTATCATAAAAGCTATCATCTGATGTTCTTAGTAAAGTAAGATCATGAACCCTGCGTCCTGAAGCCAACAATAATACAGTGGCTGTTCTCCGGGCTACATCGAACAGAGTATCTTTACAAGGGTTAGATGAAAGCCAATTCAAAACAATTTGTGGATCCCACGTGAACGGTAGTTTATTACTTTTTGGTTTCACCATTCCTATTGCTTTAAGAGTATGTTTTATAATAAAGTTTGAAAATGATTGTTGTTCCACGTGAGGTCCGCAAAAAGTTAATACTGCTGATTTATGTACAAGAATAGTGCTGTAGGATAAATTTTCTTTTAAAAAAAGATGTAGTAAAAATTTTGCGATCTCAGCAGGTTGAGGAGTTTTCGGGTTTACTTGGGAGTTGGCACACCACGTGAGCCATCTTCTAAGAGCTGGTAAGTAAGTTAGAAGTGTTGAACGTCGCCAGCTATTCTTCAGACATTCTTTTTCTTGATTCGACCAGTTTCTTATTTGGGCACCCCACCCCCAATCTTCCAAATTTTCAGGGTTAATGACTCTACTTGTGGAGGGGGCTGCGATGTTACTGCATCTATCATGATTTCCGACAGATTCTGAAGTTCGTGAGGGTGATCCAGAGCTCTGGCTTTTAGATCTTGAAGCCAGAAAGCTCGAGGCCATTCCGGAGCTACTATCAAATAAATGCCTGTAGCCTTGTTTAGGTGTGCTAGAACTCGGGGCATTAAGGAAGGGGGAGGAAACACCCATGCTAGCTGATAATTCCATAGCCTGCTGAACGCGTCTATATAGTTTGCTGATCGATCTCTGCAATTTATTGATACGTAGTTTTGAACCACAGCAGTCTCCTGTGTTGCAAACAAATCTATCTCGGGACGGCCCCACTTCTTGAAGACTTCCGCTGTCGCTCGAGGAAGGAGATGCCATTCTGCTGGCTGTTTCCCTCATGATTACCTGTCCGCCATCGTGTTGTATCTCCCTGGTATGTATTGGGCTGATAAGGTTATCTCGAACTTGTCCGTTAGGTGTAGTAGTTGGAATGTTAGCGCTAGTAACGCCATAGATCTGGTTCCTCCCTCTTTGCGAATGTATGCAATTAGAGTTCGGTTGTCGGATTGAATCAGTACGTGTGTTTTTTGTAATACAGCTAAATTCAACTCGATTGCTGCTATAACTGCATACAGCTCCTTCTTGTTGCTGTGCCATCTCTTTTGGCGAGTTGACCACACTCCTGACATCAATTTTCCGTTTAGGTGAGCACCCCAGCCCAGATCCGAAGCGTCCGTCGCCAGGAAATGGGTGACAGGCATTTTGTGTATAGAGCTTGCGAATTTTGTGGCTCCGAGCCACCATCTCATCTCTTGATACACAGCTTGAGGGATCGGTTGCTTTTGACGGAGTCTTTTCTTGTTGAACTTCTGAAGAAAGACTTGCATTCTGCGACAATGTAGTCTGCCTCGTGGTATAACATAGTTTGCGAAGTTCAACTGTCCCAGAAGGCTTTGTAACTCTCTGAGACTGATTTGATCTTTTACCATCAATCTGTCTAACGTGTTGTTGATGTTGCTTATTCTCTTCATTGGCAATGACATTGTATTTTTCGCAGTAAGCCACCGAATGCCCAGGTATTCCAAGTCTTGCGTTGGTGTTAGTACTGACTTTTCGTAATTGATTTGCCAGCCCAGATATTCCAAGTGCCTCACGGCTTCCGCAGCCTGAAGACATAACTTGGATTGGTCTTGGTTGACCAGAAGGAAGTCGTCTAGATAGACTAGCACTCGACATCCCTTCGCACGCAGGGTCTCCGCGACCCAGCATGTTACGGATGAAAAAAGATGTGGCGCTGATGCGAGGCCGAAAGGTAAACAGGTCATTTCGTACAACCGATCCCTGTAACTGACTCTTAAAAAAGATCTGTGCGCCATTGCTGCTGGTATATGAAAATAAGCCTGGGAAATGTCTACTTTTATCATCCAGTCTCCCTGCTGGAGAAAATCTGGTACTGAATAGTGAGAGATCAGTCGAAAAGGTTTTGTTCGCACAAATTTGTTCAGTTCCCGAAGATCGAAAATAGGGCGCATTGATCCATCGCCTTTTTTTCGAAGAAACAACTTCGAGATGAAACTGGGCGTTTTTCGGGTAACTAGTTTCAACACCCCCTGAGCCATGAGATCTTTTATTATGCGAGACATTACTGGTGACTGTTTCGTTGCATATTGCGTCATGACGAAACGTGTCGGCGTTAGCAGGGGAGGTTTCTTGTAAAGGGGTATTCGGAAGCCAGTGATTGTCGACATTATAAATCTGTTGGCACCCTGTGCTTGCCAACGTTCTTTGAACATTTTTAAGCACCCTCCCCTGAATTGTGTCTGATAGTCATTTTTTCCCTTCTTTGTCTCGAAAGGAAGAATTCCCTTTATGCTTAAGACCGTCACTTTTACCTTTATACGTTTGTTTAATTTGTTGTTTTTTTAAGGTATCACGAAAATTATTTCTATTTCGTATCTGATGTCTAAATTTGGATGTGGACGGAATAGGTTCTTTGTATTTGTTGTTTCAGAAATTTTACTGAAGAGGGTATCCGGTTTTAATTCATTTGAGTTTTTATGGGCCCAATCAATGATATTTTGCAATCCGGATTGCAACAGTTCCCTTTGGTATAACAAGGCATTTGTAGTTGCAGCCATGATTTCTTCTGTTGATGCTAAAAAATCTTTACCTTTACTCAAACAACACAATTCGTCGTTAATTTTTAAATTGCAAAAGCCTGGAAACGCGAGCATATCTGCCACCGCCTTTTTATACCTTATATGTTGCCACAAGGGAGTATTAAACTGTTGAAGGTCTATTAATTGACACAGGCGATTTTGATCAGCCGACTTAATAACCTTCTTGTCATCAAAATCTGTCTTACAAGAACCTAAATCTAAGGATTTCGATGTTGTCGCCGATGTCGGGTAGATCAAAAAATTTTTGTTAACGACATCTGGCTGGTTTATTACGTCCTCAGCATTTACATTTTGCTGTTGCATAATCAAGTTTGTAAGAAAACTGACCTGGTTGTATAACGCGTCGATCCTCGGATCGACCGTTACCTGTGAGTCCCGCTTCCGTTTCTTACGCGGAGGCTCCACATCGCTGTCCGACGAGCTGCTCGAGCTGGTTCTTGGAGGCTCGGCTTCAGGATTGTCCTCGGAGTCCGAGGAGATCGGTCGTCTGTCTTCGAGCGCCTCATCATAAGGCGCGGGATTCATTACGAAGCACAATAATATTGTAATCGCGATATGAAAGTCACTTTTAATATTCGCACTATTTAATTTATAACACTAACTTTATCACAAACTATGAATAATTCTGAAACAGTGAGCGTATGACAAAATTATTTTAGATTTCGACCGTGCGCGGCGAAAGTACACAACGCTATGAACTAAAAAGTGGCATAGGCCAAGCATAGGCTTGCCTCTAGCTGGTGCAACACTAGCTCCATCTAGTATTTGTAAGGGAAACTAACTGTATACTAGGTTAGACCGTGCATATGTATGGCTAAGTATACACTGCTTCTTCATAAACAATGCTGTATGTTTTCCAAAGGCACATTAATAGATATTTTCTAGTTTATAGATAAGGACTTATGTTTTGTAATAGAAATTATTAATAAATGTTCGATAGATTCATAGATACGTAAGCGACGCGCATAGGATCAGGACTAACGCGGATCAAGGATCTGCGGGGAGTATTTATATCTAATGGTGCGGGGCGAGATAGCTATAAACATTGTGGAAAGTATTCTAGCTCGCGTGCGCCGCATAATTAGTATTATAGATAGATAAGTAATGTAATATAGAAATAGGTAAGATAAAGTTCAAAGTATTGTAAATAAAGATTTATTAAATAAAGTATTTGACTGGGAGTTGAGGTAAGGGATCCGCTGGTCAGCTAATCAGGATCGTATAAAAGGCGACGCCATTTTGAGTGTCGCAGGTCATTCTTCACTGGACTATAGTACAGCATGGATCACATAGAAGCTAGCCAACGTTCTACTCCTCACAAGCGGAAAACTCTTCAACAATATAACGGCGTTTTATTGAAGATCACTTACGAAGAAACACGACGGACTAGAACCAGCACTTTGCAAATACAGGGCCCAGAATAGCAGTTGTCTAAATACTGTCCACTCGTTTCTATCGTCAAGGGTCCGGTACAATACAATTAGTACTCATTGTAAATAACGCTTTTAAATAGATAAATTCCTTTGTACAAATTTTACACACAGTCACTCCTGCTACCAATTCTTGACTATGCTGATATTTGCTTTCTTGACCTTAAAGAGGAGCAATTAAATAAACTTGAGCGCCTTCAGAATCTCTGCATACGGTTCATATTTGGTCTTCGCAAATATGACCATGTCTCCAATTTTCGCAACCAACTCAAGTGGCTCCCGATTCGCTTTCGCAGGAATACTCATATCCTCTCGCTACTATTTTGTGTACTTTTCCATCCAGATACACCTCCTTACCTCAAAGAACGCTTTGAGTTTCTTTGTAATACTCATGATCGCTCCCTTAGGTCCGACTCCAATTTAATTCTTAAAACTCCGTCTCGTACTACTTCATTCTACTCTAATTCTTTCACTGCTAAAGCTGTTCAACTTTGGAACTCCCTTCCCCTTCCTATACGACAAGCTCAATCTCACTCCTGCTTTAAAAAATACCTTAAAGCGCACTATTTGTCGCTAAATACGTCAAAATTGCCATTATAAAAATTTTATATAACGTATAAATCTATCGTAGTTATGTATTGTATTTATTTATTTTTATGTATAATCTACCTATATTATTAAAGTATCTACGTTTATTCACTACGCTTATTCATGTATTTATGTGTATATGATATGTATATATATGTATGTATGTGTATGTGTATGTGTGTATATGTGTGTGTATATATGTATGTATGTGTATATATTTTAGTATGTATTATTACTATTTGTATTTATGCATTGTATGATACAAATTACTTCTTGTATCTTTATTATTATAACGCTTGTTCCTTATAGTAATTCTATGTACACTACCTAAACCGCTTTTACTATTGACAAGTCCTATACCCAAAGGTTGTCTGGAAGAGATCGCTCTACTAGCGATAAGACCGCCTTTGTACATCTTTCTTTGTTCATTACAAATATTGTATCATTTTGTGGTGTGCAATAAAGAGTATTATTATTATTATATTATTATTATATTTGGATTTTTAGTAATGAGATGTAATAATGAAATCAAGCCGTATCTGTGTTTATTCATAGGTCTACTGTAAAAAATGACATTTTGACAGGTGATTTACATTACTGTTGAAGAAGGTCTAGAACCTTCTAGACTTTTAGACTATAATTCTAGTAGGATGTTATGAATATGCAGCAATGTATCTCGTGTCGTTTGTAGTTCCGATCTGTCCCAATAATTGTCGAGAATTGCTGAGTATAAAAGTGAAAATAATCGTACTGTACCCGCGACTTCGCGACTGCTATCCCTTTCAATAAATTAATTTTGTACGTAATTTACGTACGCCGGCTAATTTTTAAACTAACAAACCAAAGAACTTAAAATATTTACGGAAACATCTTTAAAGTATCCTCTTTCTAACAAAAATGATAAAATTAAATCGGACTACCCGTTCATTAATTTCCACTAAATACTAAAAATAAGACTATTAAACGTCACGTCACATTCGTAAAAGCAGTACAGAGTATTTGTTTAAATATTTTAAAATAAATGTTTCTTAGAAGGTGAAGTTACTATCACCATCGTAATTTTAAGACCGTGGTTACTATTCGATATGAGTGAGAGACCATACATAAAATACTAACTTTGACACTTGTCGTAAATATGATAAACAATAACAAATAATAAAAATAATTCTGTTATTGTTCTTTGGGAATAGATTCCTAGTACAAAATATAACTTAATTTTAATACACTTTAAAAAATATTTCTTCCCATTTTTATTTACTTTAGGGATTCATAAATACTTACATAAGTAATTAGTTTAACTTTTCAATATTTATAAATTTCTTTAAAAAAAAAATTTGTGTTCATAGGTTCGCCGCAGCATGTACGGGCGGGGGACGACCTAGCGTTGCTCGCGTTACAGCTGCTGCGCGTCGTCTCGCTGATAAACGACACTACGCGGAGCCGCAGATTACCGCTCTGGCCCACCGCCTCGAACGAGCTTACAAGCAACTTTCAGCAGGTATATTAAAAAAAAAACTATGTCTCATTAATTTCTTATCTATTGACGATATCTATCGACCGATAGCTTCATGGAAAGCTTAGGTGTATAATTTGTTAAGGTTAAACACAATGGATGGATGTTTGTTATACTTTCACGCTAAACTTGCTGTAACGTTTGCGATGAGACTCGGTATGTATATTAGTTAGTTTCGTATACCATTCGAGGTTTCAGTGACGAAATTTTCACTAGTTAGTCGTATTCTTATATTGATGTTTGACCAGGGCTGGAGGAACGATCCGCCGTCCTGTCGCTGTCGGTGGTGTTCCACCACAAGGCGGAGGCATACGCGGGTGCGGTGGGAGGCTGGGGCGCACAGTGCGCGGTGGCGCTGCAGCTGGCGGCGGGCGGGCCAGGCGCGCCGCCCTGTTCCGACCCGCGCGCGCTCGAACAGCATGCGCAACGTCACCGTCAGCTCTACGAGCACATGTGCCAGGCTTACACTGAAGTGAGTCGCACGTCTCTGTTGTTTCTAATTTTACCATAGTTACGTATTTTCAAGAAATAGTATATATACCTCTTTTACGCAATAGTTACTTAATTTAAAAATTGAATAGAAATATCATTGTAAAAAGAATGACATGGTTTTTAAATTTAAAAAAAGGTTATATGTTTGTTTTTTACACAGGTTCATTCAACCAGTAAAAAATTGCTGTACCAACTTGACCATTTAGTGCAAGTTTGTCATCAGACTGACCCTGCTGATATGGTTAGTACTTTAATAGAATTTTTAGGTAGGTAGTTAAAAATTTATATCATCTTTTTGGTCCACTATACTACTATGCAGTGACAAAGGAAATGAAATATTTATCTAAAAATTTATCAAAAAACAGAATGAAGGTTCAGTGAGCTCTGCGGGTGGCAGCGGCGGTGACCCGGCAGCTGACTACAGCTCGGGCGCCAATCACGTGCTGGCGGTCATCCACCAGATCCTCGGTCACCACCGCGCGCTCGAGTCACGCTACCACCAGGCACGTCTCAAATTGCACCAGCGACTCGCGCTATTGTTGTATAAAGAGGATTGCAGACAGGTCAGTAATGCTTTATTCGTTTTATTGTCTGTCTATCTCGTATATTTTCCTTATTATATATATATATATATATATATGTTTAACATACACACACGGTCATCTGTTCCTAAGGTAGGCAACTTAATGCCTGTTTTAGGTAACAGTTGACTGCTGCTGCGCCACGGGCCAGTCATATTGTTTAAGATATTGTATGTAACACGATTCATATTTTTACGTTTTAGGTGCTCGACTGGTTGGGTAACCACGGCGAAAAATTCTTAATAAAGAACACAGGCATCGGTAGGAATCTCCACAAAGCTCGAATGTATCAGAAATCTCATGAACATTTTGAAAATGTTGCCCAGGTTAATATTTCAATTATTATACATATTATATTTAACACAACAACGAATTCTATTTTATTATGATTTATTTGTCCCAGAACACGTATACGAACGCTGAGAAGCTACTATCGGCGGCAGAGGAACTGGCTCGGTCGGGTGAATGCGAAGCTGAAGAGGTACTGGGTGTGGCACGTGAATTAGAAGCGCACGTGGCAGCGTTCGCCGCACGCGTTGACCGCCGCAGACGTCGCCTCGACCTCGCTGTGTTGCTTTACACTCACGAGAAAGAGGTATATAGTCAATATAGTTCGTTGGCGATAACAAAATAGTAAATTTTCATTATCAGCCGGCCTAGTTACATCAATCAAACGAAATGTTGTAATCTACTTCGTAGTGAGTTTTTAATATAGTAGATATAGTATATATGTATGTACATTGGAAAATAAATTAGAAAATACTTTTTAAAAACTGTTTATGAGGCTTTGGACCGGCTCTTCTCAGTAAAAACTATATTTGGTATATAGTTTTCCGTTTTTGAAGTTTATTAGCTGAAGAAATCCTATCTAATATAAAACATTAATATCAACCTTTATAATATAACATTAATTATAATCATAATATTATTTATTTTATTTTTTACACTTTACTGCACACCACCCAAGATATCTATATAAATACAATGAAGAGAGGCTTATGACAAACTGAAGTACATAATGTGGTCTTATGGGTAATTAGCCATTTCTTCCAGACAACCTGAAATAAGTTGGAGTTATTTATTCAAGAGAATGGATATGGGGTGTAGTTATATTATAATAACTTACTAACAAATATCTACACATTAATATTTGTACACTATTATACATACATACACTACATAGCATAGTAAACTAATATATATACCAAAAGTATCTCAGAATTGTGAACTAGTTATATGAACAGACAATTATAACATTAATTACCTTGAAGATCTTAAAAAAAGTGGGCTCGAAAATTCAATTTTTTTTTCTTTTAAACTTATTTAAAGGGATGTTGCCTTTGGATTAAATAACGCACAGTACAAAAAGTATTGGAAGCCACTTGAAATTTAGAAAGAAATTCAGTAACCTGGTTATATTTGGGAAGGTAGAATTTGTACCAGGTTTTCAAGTGGCTGAAGTTTATGAAGTTGGTCCTTTGTTAGATAAAGTTAATTTGCATCTACTTAGTCAAGGATTGACCATAAGAAAGATTTGAATAAAGAGAATTTGCTAAAATAATTTTGGTCAGAATTGGTAGAAAAGAATTGAGCCATAAGCAGCCCAGTGCAGTGAAGGTTTTTCTGCTGACATCTTTTAATTGGGCTGACCACGAAAAAGTCTGGTCGAGGTTTATACTAAGGTCCTTAGCGGTGGCACAATAGGGCAAACTAATATTGTTGTAAACAATAGGAGATAGTGTTGAGCTATCAACTCTTGCTTATTGCTTGGATTGCCAATTATTATAACCTGAGGTTTGCCGAGGTTGAAATCATGTTCGTAACGCCCACCCCACTCTGAAATATTAGCTATAATAGAGAGAAGAAATATATTGAGCAATCGAATTGATGAAAATGAGAAGAACAATGGAATAGAACCATGAAGATAAAATATCATCATAACGTACACTCTGTCTTTGCCCTTTAAGGTAGCTCAGAAACCAGTCTATCACCGATGGTAAAAGCCCATTAACACACTATAGAATATGTTCAAAGCATTTAAATATGTTATTAAAATCCAACAGAGTCAAAACTGTGAGTTGTTTATTATCTAAAGCTAATCGAATATCATTGGTAACTTTGACAAGAGCAGAAAACGTATTATGACCACAACTGAATCTGGATTCCGAATAAGGAATCCGGAAAAGGATTGAGGAGGGAATACTCGTAAAGAAAATATTATAAAGGAAAAAAAACTATTTTTTTTTTCTAGGATTTTTGAGAGCCAAGGAAAAATGGAAATAGGTTGGACATCATTTTTTTTTTTTTAGAAATTGGGATAATCTTTTCCACTTTTTAGGAAATTTAGTACATGTAATAGAGTAATGTGGGATGTGTAATAAAATAGGAATAATTATATCAACGATAGAAATGATCATATTATAACGGTATCCTTTTAACATTACTTTGTTTGGTGAAAGAGAAAATGTGATATTTGAAGTTAGTAGCGATGAAATATAATTTAAAGTTTGATGTTTATCAAAATCGTTGAGTCATAAATGGTACAAGAGGGGAAATACTTCGTAACAATTACGATATTAATATTTATAGTTCTTACGAGAGGATTTAATAACTACTAAAATTTAAAAAAATAATCACAAAATTAAAAATAAAAATAATTTCAATAATGTCGTGTAGCTATTGCAATGGCTCGAGACGCTTCGCGGCGGCGGCGGTGGGGGAAGTGCGTCTACGTCAGACGAGAGCCCGGAAGCCGCACGTCGTGCGCTGGAGCAATGCGCGCAACACCGCGCCGCCTCCCTCGACGCCTGCGCCGCGACCATCGCCCACGGGGAGGCGTTGCTGCAAGACCTGAGGTATGTGATGCATAATTATTAATATTTTGTAAAGTACTAGGCTCCAGTGATCCCTTGTTTTAAATTTCAAAACTTTCTTCATTGGCTGACATTTATGATTATTGGGTAAAAAAAAACAACGCCGTTATAACGTCTTTTTTTCGTACAAAATAAGGGAGAAATATTAACTATACTTAAGCCAAATTCGATATGGAATGTTTACCAACAAACCGTTGCTTAGCAACCAACCATAGGCAGATGTTATTAACCTAAATAAGGAAAATAATTATAATAAATATATATATATATATATATATATTTTTAATATTTATACACAGTAATACAAGCTACATAAAACTTGAAATAAATAAGTCAGGGAGTTATATATATTGGCCTCCTTCTGCGAGGAGGTCATGGCATTGAAGGAGGCCGCGGAGCGCACACGCACGTGCAGTTTTATCCACCAATTCTGGGAAACCTGTATATATATAATCTATAATTATCTGTTATAGAGGTAAAATTTACTTGTTAACGTGGGTATAACTAATTTCCCACTGAATGATTTCTAATATTTTTGTAAATAAGTATGTATGCCTATATTAAAAATAGCTACACTATTCCTGAATAGCATTCAAAATGAAACGACATTTGTTTTAAAATGGATTTATTGTGATTAAAAATCTACGTTCAGACACTCATTCCCCTTTATTATTTATTTTACTTCACTTACGTTGAATAAACATAATTTGGCATAATTAAAAAAAAATCAATTTTTCATTAATAAAAGTGTGACAATCCTATACATGATGACTTTTGGTTTGTTTACTAGGGATGGCGATTCTCTAAAAAAAGATCGAATCGCAACATAATAAATCGATTCTTAAAAAAATCGAGGTCTAAAAGATCGATTTCTCAAAAATCGATTTTTTTTTCAAAGTTGTATTGTACCTATTATTTAATATAAATGTATATGAAAAACCACAATAACCGATTCAGCACATGAAACAAAACCCATTTAGAATAATATCCTTATTTTGTATAAAATATATATTTGATCATGCCAATATAAAGTGTTTAAAATAATTAAATATAAATTAGTGCTGTTTATAATTATAAAAATGTTTTTAGCATTAACCTTGTCTTTTGTATACATACATGTTTTGTACATGTTCAACTAACTGAATTTTTTTTTATCAGATTCATTAACTTTTCTTATTGCATACCTAATTACTGTATTTGTTTATATTATGGTGTACAATAAAGAATATTATTATTATTATTTTCTTAAGCTAACTAATCGTCGGTTTACGGACGATAATTTTACGTGATAACGTCATAAGAAAATATTGATAAAAATATTATATAGGTGTACTAGTCATCTTTTATTAGTAAAAGCTTCTTTAAAACAGTTTACTCTCGGTCCTGTCTGTTCTACTCGGACGCATCGATAGACTATGCGTCACAAGCCGAACGCTTAGGCCGATCGTGCCTCTCTATCGCTTATTGTGACAAACTTCGTGAAGTGCCGCCGGCTTTCATCAATTTATTAAACATTATCACGTCAAAAATATTTTTATGCTTCCTTATTAAAGCATAAAAAATCGAGTGTTGATTATCGATGATGAAATATCGATTCACTGGATCGATTCAGTACTAAATATCGATCTTTTTGACTTGAGAAATCGATTCTTTGATTAATCGATCTTAGATCGCCATCCCTATTGTTTACAAAAATTCCACATGGAATTTGGCCTTAGTATACTACTCATTTTTGGAGACAACTTTTTTAATAAATGAAATATTTGTTTCGGATCTGGCTGTATGTCCTTGTATGTCTCCCCACCATACCTCGGAGAGCACGTAAAGTCTTCGGTCTCGGTTGTTATCATAGACGCCTGATAACGATCATTACTCATGGTAGAGACATTATCCGCCAACCCGCAGTGGAGCGTGGTCAAAAGCTCCAACCCTTTTTCTATATGGAGAAAAAGCCTTCGCTCAGCAGTGGATTGTTTACAGGATGATACAGTACAGTACTCGTTGAAGATCTTACAGGTATACGCGCCAACCTCTGCACATCCAGATGAAGAAGTAGAGGCTATGTATGAGGACATCAGTAGAGCCATACCATACAAATAAAATCTACTTCAAAGTTTTCATGGGGGACTTTAATGCAAAGATAAGCAAAAAACGAGACGATGAGCTGAAGGTGGGGCAATTTGGATATGCATAGCGGAACCCCAGGGGTCAGAGACTACCCGATTTTCTGGTGAAGGACGGTTTTTTTATGATGAACTCTTTCTTCCAGAAGCTGCCTCATAGGAAATGGATTTGAATGAGCCCTGACGGTTCCACTAGGAATGAAATAGACTTCATCATGACCACCAGACGACAGATATTCCATGACGTTTCCGTGATCCATAGGGTGAAAACCGCGAGTGATAACCTATTGATTAGAGCACATTGAATATCTGTATAGTCTGATGAAGTCTACATTCCGACCATCTAACGCACATATCCAAAACCCCGAGAACTTTTAGCTCGAATTGTCAAATCGTTTCGATTGCCTTGACAATTGCTGGTGACGCTGAAGCATATAGGCGGATCAACAGACGGACATACGATATACGTGTCTTTAATACAAAACGTATTAAAGATACCTACGATTTATTATTATTTACGTTTCAAAGTGTTTTCAGAGGATTCGTCTGCTGGTCAAAGCCGGTTGTTGAGGCTGAAAACAGAGGATGCAGGCACAGCATCGACAAAAGATGAGATATTGAGGGAGGTCGAGAAGTTTTACGAACAGCTGTATGCCTCGGTCAACCAACTTGTTTGTAGTTCGGCTGAAGATCCACGAGCCAAGCTAACCGACATTATTCTGAAGATATCCCGGACATCAGCATGCACGAGATTAGTATGTCCCTGGGACAGCTTAAAAACAATAAGGTACCGCCCGAGGACGGTATTACATCAAAGCTTCTGATAGCGGGTGTAACATCGGTACTTAAAATCATTCAGAAGCTCTTTAATGCCGTCTTGCTCGAGAGCGTCACTCCGGAAAGCGTGAAACAGATGTTAACGCTGACCAGCTCCGCAGGAGACGACCAGGCAGAAGGAGACGCCGCTACGCGCTCCTTCACCCTCTGCATCTATAATTCTCCCACTCGCCACACGGTGCCCGCGAGCGTTCTATAGGCGAAGGTGGCCCTCATAGGTGTGCCAACTGTCGGGGCATCATAGTTTCATGCGCGAGCGATCCCGTGGTGCCCCATTACGACGATGAGGGCACCGCTGGGTTTTAGCGGGTATTCTGAATTCTGATACGTTCTGCGTGTCAGCGAGTCCCACATACCCGTCGCCTCTCCGCGGCGGGATGCGTAAATGCATTTCCCAGCGATAAAAAAAAGGGCGTAACTCCGGAGGCCTGAAACAGAAGCGTACCACCACCACGCTTCTGTTTCAGGCCTCCTCTCCCCTGTCTTTATCAAAAAGAGCGATAAAACCTTGTTAAAAAATTACAGGCGCATTTCGCTTCTAAGCCACGTTTATAAGATGTTTTCTAGGGTCATTACGAATCGTCTGACGGGCAAGTTTGATGACTCCTCCCCCTCCAGCCTCCCGAACAAGCGGTTTCCGAAAAGATTATAGTACCATAGACCACATACATACGTTGCGACAGATTATACAACAGACCGATGAGTATAATCGGTCTTTGTGCTTGGTCTTTGTGGACTATGAGAAAGCTTTTGATTCGATCGAAACTTGGCGGTGCTGCAGTCCTTCAGCGGTGCCATATTGCCTACCGGTATATTAAAGTGCTTGTACAACAACGTTAGTATGTCGGTTCGAGTACAGAAGCATAGCACGAGAGCGATTCCAATGCAGCGAGGTGTGAAACAGGGAAATGTCATCCGTCCGAAACTGTTTACCGCAGTTATTTATTATTAGAATTATTGCTAATATAACCCAAACTGATAGCTGCCGACCATATTTCCAAAAATAGAAAATACTCATCTTAACTTGTCTTTATATTTTAGGAATATGCAAATTTGTTCGAAAATACAAACACTTTTACCCAAAAAATGAAGAAATACCGAGCAATTACTCATTACGAAATAGAAATAACTTAATACTACCAAATGCACGACTTAAACTACACTCATCTAGCACCTATATCCAGCAGCGGCGTGCACAGGATTATGACACTGGGTATGCGGCGGAGCACACGGTCACAAAAACTTATTCTTTTATACATAGATTTTTAGCATAGCCACAGCCACGCGACGGATCTCTGTTGGATCAGATGTTTTTCTGTATGATCATGCTTCTTTGCCGCGGAATAGAAATTTAAATCTGAATATCCCGAATCAGTCCACACTGTACTAGAATTACTAAACAATTTGCAAGGAAAACAATATAATTTAATCGTGTGTACACAACCACACAGCTAGTTGTACGTTTCATAACTTTTATTTTATTAAATATTAACATTTTTATTAATATTATATTATAGTTATATAACATGAAACTTTCGAGTTACATTCCTTTTTTTGCTGGTTTACCTAATTGTTGTACCTACCTTTAGACACAATTTGAATCTTTTCACTGAATGACAATTTGTGAGAACCTGTTATTTTTAATTTTTAATAAACACACATTTTCAACACAAACCTTACAATCAAATAACATTTAAAAACAAACAAAAAACGCACTAGTAAAAGCAAATCACTACAATTATTATAGAAACTCAGTAATAAACTGTTAAATGTACACACTTTCAAATGTTAAAATGAAAAATCTTCTAAGAAAACTATAAATATACTGGCGCAAATAAAATAGTAAACAATGCTTATCACATAAAAAAAGCAAAATGGCCCCCACGAAACACAATTAAACATTACATTGGTTACTCGGATTATAGGTAACTAACATTTCCGAATACTCCCGACAGCGGCCGAACTTTCGTAGTAGTCTAAGATCCGAACCTAAGTCGACCTTCACCGGTGTAATAATAGATTGAGACCTATTTTATAATAAATTTAGTATATTAAAAAATGTATTAAAAATGGGTCTACTGGAATAATCCTGGACAGGATATTTTTAATTAATTATAAAAAAATATTTGTGTTTTAATTTTGCAATATCAAGAAAATATTTTTTTTTAACAATAGACTTGAAGTATGAAAAATACTTCAAATTTACATACATGATTTTTTATAATTATTTATATAATATATAAATATTAATAATATAATATATAAATATTAATAAAAATATTACATAAATGATTTTTTAATAATTAATTAAAAATATCCTGTCCAGGATTATTCCAGTAAACCCATTTTTAATACATTTTTTAATAGACTAAATTTATTATAAAATAGGTCTCAATCAATTATCACACCGGTGAAGGTCGACTTAGGTTCGGATCTTAGACTATAGCCTGCCGCAGGAGTCGCGGCTGGTCCGGCTTTCGATATTCATAGGTGTGTGCGTTTGCGAACTGTGTACGGACACCAAAATTTCTACACACATGCGAACAAATCTCCTGCGGGACGCGACGGCATGACTTGGTTGATTAAGTACAATATTTTGCAGCGCCGCTTGCCTGTCGCCAAACGCATGGCAAAGATAATGTTTGTGTGCTTGCAAATAGGTTCTATTTATAAAATATTAGGCGTTTTTAAGTTATTATATTTTGTTTATTCATTTATTTACTATCAATTAAAGTCATCTAAAATGTACGAACGTTTTATTAAAATATCTGTGAATGGCAAGTAAAGCACTGCATTTCTGCCTACAAGGTGCGCACGCCCCTGATATCCAGTCGATAAAAATATATAATAAGCTACCTAAAGAGTTGATTAAAGAAGAATGTGATTATAAATTTATAGATAAAATTAAGAAGCTATTAATTAATAAATGTTACTATGACATAGATGAATATTTTAATGATAAACAATAACATCACCTATTATATACATATATTAAAAGTAATATAAATAATTATATTTACCTAAAAAAGCGCTTCCTCTCTACCTAAATATTTCGTGCCCCTGCGGGGTCCATAATTATCTTTTGTATTTTATAAATACAATATATTATGGTTGTGAAATAAATAAATAAATAAATCTCGATGGAATTCCTCAATGGGTGGGTCTTAAAATGAACATGGACAAGACAAAAATCATTTCGAATGTCCATGTCGTGCCCACCCCAATATCGGTTGAAAATTCTACTTATATATAACTTAAAACCCCGAAAATAAGAAAATAAGTAATAATAGAAACTGGCACGTGACAAATAAAATTTAATATTTTTTATTTTATCTTAATAACGAAATTGACTACTGAACAAAGTATATAAACAAACTGGCATAAAAATAAGGTAACATCTCTAGGTTCACAATGTGTTTGTTACTCTTGAAGCTTAGGATTTCATTAGTAAGATTAAAAACACATGTATCTATTACGACATCTGGATAAAAATAGGGTTATCTAAATAATTTTTATAATAAGAATTTCTCTCAACAGCGGAAGGAAGTTAGCGTAGAACTTTTTTTTTAAAATAAACTATATGCCAATTAATTGCTCCTTAAATGCTCCTCCAGAATCCGCAATTGCTCCAGGTGTATAATTAATAGTCAATTAATAATTAACTGAATTATTACTGAATAACTTGAAAAAGTATTTCTGCCCGGGACTAGAAGTTAATAAGTATGGTTTGGGAATTCCCGACAATTTCAAAGTCCCGGGACACGAGACACAATCAAAGTCCCGGGAATTCCCGGGACTTCGAGACTTTTAAGAAAAAAAAAATTTTTTTTGAAGAATTTTAATTCAGTTAATTTCTGGTGAAACGTATTAAAAAAGCTATTTTTTTTGTAAAAATCAAAATTTTTAAACAGAAAATCTTAATAAAATCGCCAAATGATTATTAGTTGTTGTTGATTGAATATTTTTGAGGAACAATTGACATTAGCCGCGTCCAGACCGACCGAGCACGGCTCGCGAGCCACGCTCGGACTTCCGGCTCGCGAGCCGTGGTACCCGAGGCAAATTTGAAAGGTTGCGAGCGGGCCTCGCAAGCCAAGGTGAGCCATTTTGAGCATTTACTTTCTCTCCGGCATACGATGATAAATCACGTGTTTTCAGCTGCTAAATGATCTGGGTCTTTTGAAACCCACAACATTTTGAAACTTCCGTAAAGTTGTATTAAGCGAATAGAGTCTTATTAATCCATTTTTAATTAATTGGCTCGCGAGCGTCGTTATATCCGTCCACATCGCGCGAGCAGCTCAGACTGAGGCGCCTTTGAGCATCGCCAAAAAACGACAAATTATGGCTCGCGGTCGAGCGCCGCTCGGCCGAGGCAACGTGTGCGCGAGGCAGCCCAAGCCGCGTCCACACCGGCCGAGGCATTGGCTCGCGAGGCAGGTCTGGACGCGGCTGCAGCGGAGATAGAGCGCTCACGGTGCCCGTGAGTGCTCTATGACCGAAGGCGGCCCGCGTAGGCGAGCCAACCGTCGGGGCGTCACGGTGGCATGCGCCAGCGATCCCGTGGCGTCCTTGTACGACGACGAGGGCACCGCTGTGTTTTAGTGGGTATTCTGACTTCGCAGTCAGCGAGTCCCACATACCCGTCGCCTGCGGGTGGCGGGATGCGTAAACGCATTTCACAGGGTCAAAAAAAAAAAGGTCTGGACGCGGCTATTGTCGCTTCGGCTGTAATTAAGCGTTTTGTCAGCTTCTAAAGCTTCAACAACTATCTTGACCGGCTACAAAAAATCAACAATTGACTGCAAAAGAAGATTGTCTTCATTCCACTTGTCTGACATGTTTAAATTAATCAACGCTTTTTTCATGCAATTTTTGAGCTTCAGAAACCTTTCCGTCATAAAAATGATGGAATTCCATCTTTTTTTTCACATCCAGTAGTAAACTGAGTTCTTTCCCAAATTCTGATTTCAAATAATTCTGTAATTGGCTGTTTTTCAGTGGACATTTTCGCAATAATTTCACTAAAAACCTTGTTTCATCGAGCACTTTTTTAATTTCATCTCATCCGTTTCGTCATCAGTAGAGTTCTCCATGAATTCATCCTCACTATCTTCGCAGCTAGAGACTGTGTATGTGGTAGGAGCCTCTTTCTTTTTATAAAATATATCTACCATTCCTAGATGACTTGCGTGGTTCATGCATAAAATCATCTCGCTAGGGTTTTCATTACGTTTGGGCAACGAATTTATTGTGTTATGTAGTCAGTAGTTACATAGTGGCCAAGTAATTATTCATTAAACTAACAGATGGCGCTAGGCTTCTTCAATTATTTAAAAATAAAAATGATTACATAACAATTTCGACAATCTTGTCTCGTCTCGAGTCTCGACCCGAAAGTCCCGGGACTCGAGACAACTAAAATTACGAAAATTCCCGGGACTTCGAGACACGAGACGTCCCGGGACCCAAACCCTATTAATAAGACTAGATTGATAGCGAAGTACGCTAAGAGAATCTTGAAGTAAATCCGTAATTTTTTTTAAATGATTTTACCTTATCAAAAGTTGTTACTTAAATGTTTGTAGGTAATGCTAATGAAAGGTGAAATCGCCGAAAAAGTAATGTTTTTATCATATGATTCGGTAGGTAGATGAAAATTATTCATCCCTGTTTTCTCACTCTTAGGGAGTTTTCTTATTTGAACACTTGTCGATCCATTAAGAGGTCATTGCGTAATGTTAGGTTGCGTAATATAGGCCTCGTTATAATCAGGTCTCATACTAAATGAGTCAATTAATTACATCACAATCGATTGAGTACTTTGTTTAATATTTGCGAATTTATACAAAGAGACAAAAATTTTAATATTTTTGTTTTAGCAACAGTATAGTATAAGTATATATATAACATAGTATGGAAAATGTTCGATATAAGAAATTGGTCTCATTATGATTTTATTCTATATTTAAAGCAATTGTGAGTTTTTCTTGAATGATGTAAATCAAATTAACAAGAATAAAAGGTATGCGTAAAAGAATAACAGTCGTCGCTCAACAAGTAATAATTTATTGAGAAGGAAATTTTTTTTCCCTATTTTCATTATAACTTTAAGCTCCTTGCTTACCATAATTTAGCTAGTGTTATAGTTCTTACCATAGTTGGTTCTTTTGGTCATCCTTGTTCCAATTTATGGTGGAAAAACTAGATGACTCCTTGTAATAAAAAAGGTTTTTTTTCTATAAAAAATAGTAGTAGGTGCGAATGGCAAACTTTATTTATTTCATCAGTTAAACCGGTTAGAGTAAAATATATAAAAAGTAATCTTTTAAATTTTTAAGCCGCTACGTATAACTTTTCAGTCATTATAAATGCCTTTGTAAAACACGCGATTATGTTTTATTGTTAACAGCGTATTAGATTTTTTAGGTATTTTAGAACGATTGTTTTAAACGCGCACAGAATTTTTATCGCGTGAATGGATATGAAATGATTGTTCTACATGCTCATATTCTTGTGAACATAAAATGACTGAATTAATAAATCTGTAGACGATATCAATTTCATATTGAATTGAAGTATTTAGCGGAAACTTTTGCTGTCTTATGAAAACTTATTGTTTCATCAAATGTGTATTTTTTTTTGCAGTATGTTTCCCAATAATGTTAAAAAATATTATTATTATTATGATAAGTCAAATTAAAAATTTCTTAAGATATTATTTTAGTGTATATACAATCTAACTACAAATTTAATGCTTGTATTATTAAATAATGTAGTGAGTATTTGTTTGAAAATTGAATAAGGCAGCAATAAATGAATCAGCCTGTAAAGGTCCCACCACGAGGCAAATGCCTCTTCTCCATGGTCAAGAAAATAGACGAAAGTTGCTTAACACTCAAAAATATGATAAAAATTAACGTTACTTTTTCATATTAGGTCTTTACCTATGAAATTGCCGTTTTTGATGAAATAAGTTAACGCATTTTTTTTTCTATATTTTTTTAATTTTTATTATTCAAAGTAATTACCTATGGAATCAATGCATTATTCCCCGCGTAGTGGTAATTTATTGATGCCTTTCTTGAAAAACTCTGCTGGACGGGAGGCAACAAACTCTTCAAAGGCATTTTGTACTGCCTCTCGGGTATTGAATTTTTTTTCCGGCCAAAAAGTTATGCAAATTCGGGAAAAAGTGGAAGTCTGTAGGGGCAAGATCTGGTGAGTACGGTGGATAACGGAGAATTTCCAACCCCAGCTCTTGTAACTTGGAGACCGTCTGCAGTGCAGTATGAGATCGCGCGTTGTCTAAATTTATTTGATTAACCAAAGCTGGTTGGAGACGTGCGAGCTTTTCCATCATTGTTTAGTTCTTCACAGTACACATCTGCAGTAATGCTCATACCTTTTACTAAAAAGCTGTGATGAATTACACCGGCGCTAGATCACCAAACAGTTACCATCACTTTCTTAGGGGTCATTTTTCGTTTAGGGCATTGTTTAGGTACTGAACCAGGATGTAACCAACTAGCTGAGCGCTTGCGATTGTCGAATAGAATCAATTTTTCGTCACAAGTAACAATGCGATTCAATATGCCTTCGTTTGTGTGTCCGTTGAGCAGTGCAAGGCACGTCTCGACGTGTATTTCGCGCTGGCGTTCATTTCATTCGTGAGGTACCCATTTGTCTTCTTTACCTTTCCAATTTGACGCAAATTGACCGTTTGCAACCGTTTCGCAATTGATTGTTTTAGTGCTAACTTCGAAAGCTGCTACTAATTAAGCTTTAGTTTGAGAATCTGTCTTCACAATCGCCTTTAATTCGTCATTGTCGACCAACATTTTCGGCCGATCACGTGGTTCATTTCTTATGTCCAAATTTCCGGAATGAAAGCGATCAAACCAATAACGGGTGGTATGATCATTAGTAGTGTTCGCTCCGTAAACGTCGTTGATGTTGCGTGCCGCTTCTGCTGCTTTGCTATCACGACGGAACTCATACTCCATAATCACTCGAATTTCTAACATATCCATGATAACGAAAAACGTACAAATGCGATGTAAACAGAATGCTAACCATTAAACAAATGACTGATTATTATAAAAAAAGAATTGTATATTCTTAAAATAAAAAAGTTCGAGTTCTTAGCGATTTTTCTTTAAACGGCAATTTCAGTAGGTAATTTTTTTTTAAGTGAAACCTCTTTATCGGGTTGGAAAAAATTTACGCGTTACGCGTCACATTTTTTCGTTACGCGCCATCTTGTAAAACTGTATTTACTCGACTGCGACAGAAGAAGGGTTATGTTTTTCGAGTGTATGTATGTGTGTGTATGTGTGTGCGTATGTGCGTATGTGCGTATGTGCGTATAATTACGATCGTATAAAAAGTAAACTGTTTTTATTATAAGTTTCACTTCTTACGAGTGTACGCTAGTACACGCACAATTTTTTTTTTTTTTTTTTTGTTTAATATAACCTGAACTTTTTTTCGTGATGATGATGACGAATTGAGGTCGCATCATAATTCTTCGTGTGTATTTTTTTTAATTACGAAAATAACACATGTTTATAATAGTAAATAAATAGCGTAATTCTAGAGTATTACTTTGTGATCAATGACTTCTAATACTGGCTAATTATAAGTTAACTAACCCCGATATAAAAATACACGTATACCGTAAAAGGCCAGATACTCGTTAGTCGCAAACCTAAGTATACCTAGTGTTTAAAAAGTTGTCCTTTTATTTCTTCGCAGGAAATTTATTTCAACATAAATAGATTCATATTAAAGACCAATGCACATTATATTTTTGTACATAAAAAATATTGTACTTTTTAATTTTTTTATGTGTACCAGAAGTTTTACAATTAGTTAAAACAATTAGGTACTATGAATATCACAGATAAAATTAATAAATTGTATATTTTTATATATTTAGGTAAACACGACATGCTTTTAATAATTTAGCACAAATACTAACACTACTATTTGTAAAACAAATACTACTATTTGTAAAAGTTGAAGTAAAAATTAAACAAGTGCAGAAGATGAGGACAGTATTTTATCACAACAAATTAAAATATGCAACAATATATCTAACATATCTCTTCGCACAGTAAGTGATACCATTTTAGAGTGTTGTAGCCTGCTGTCGGATCTGTATCGTCGTCGTAAATGCTACTTATTTTGTGCTTATGCGTGCTTTATTAGCCATGTAAATCGTTTCTGCATTCGTTTTATTCTTAACGTAATGCAAGTGTCAAACCACACTGTTATATTCTAAGATGCTTCTCACAAAACTATTATATAATAGAATTTTAGTGCTAGACCACCAAAAAGACCCACAAAATTAGTAACCCTCTTTGACATGTCTATATGTGGTATAAATGTTAGTTTCACAACTAGAATGATACCAAGATCTTTCATTGTATCTTCTTCTTATAAAGTAACGTTGTCGATGTGATACGTAGAATGCACTGAATGCAATATTCTATGCGAACGAGTAGATTGAATGTTTACATTTACTCGCATTCAAACTCATACCACTTTTTTCCACCATTCAGTTAAACGTATTATGTCTTTCTGCAGCAACAACGAATCTTCAACAGAGTTCACAGTACGTATATATTTAATGTCAACAGCAAAAAGAAATAGCGTTTAATATTTAAAGCACGTTGTTACTTACATCTTTAATAAATATGTTAACCATCACAACAACCCAAATGTTAGTATATAATTAAATTTACCGCTTAAAAATTCAGCAGTTCTAGCTGCGATTTGAAACTTTCGGTTTAGAATTAAGATCCATATGCTTTAGCCGCTGGACTATCTCAGCTCTGTCCGGACCGTCGTATAATCAAGCCCGACGAATCATTTAAGCCCTATGGAACTCCTGAGATTATTGAGTATTTTTGTTACTAAACCACCGCTTTTGCGAATACGATGCCAACCACTAGCATTGAGTTCGAAACTCCACAAGATTGCTTGCTTGCTTGTTGCATAGTCGTTATCTATTTGACTTCCTATAATAGAGTTGAATCTACGAGGGACGACTGATAAGTCCGCGGCTTAAGGTACTCAATGAAAGAAAATAAGTGGTTTATATTTTTTATTTTTCATCTCCCTCAAGTGAAATTTATGTCTCATATCTCGCATACAATGCCTTTAACCCACCAAAAAAAAAATCTGTATCTTTCTCTTCCTAATGAAGATCAACCTCAGCTTTCATTTCGTTGTCATCTGCAAATTTCCGGCCCTGTAAGTACTTTTTCAAATTGGAAAACAGGAAAAAATCGCTAGATGCTAGGTCTGGCCTATATGGAGGGTGGTCAATCTCTGAGAACCCCGTGTCTTTCAGGGCTTGCCTCGCAACATGTGCGGTGTGACCGGGCGCGTTATCTTTCAGAAAGAGCACTTCGCGCGTCGGTTTCTCACGTCGTTTCTGTACAATAGCCTCGCGAACCTGAGTCAATAAATTAGCATAATATTGGCCATTCATCGTAGTTTGCCTGGGTAGGTAGTCGATAAGCAAAATTTTCTCGTTATCCCAAAAAACAGTCGCCTTTAGCTTGGTCGCCGACTTTTCCACTTTTAATTTCTTAGGCGACCTTCCTCTTTTTTTTTATCCACTGCATGGACTCTTGTTTGGACTCCGGATCATATTGGCGAATCCATGTTTCATCTACGGTGACTATCCATTGCCGAATGTCATCTTTGTTGTTGCAAACTAGCTCCAAAAAAAAAAAAAACTTTGCAACTTGCGAGTCGACGTTGCTTGTGGACCAGTGTGAGCACTTTCGGTACCCAGCGCGCGCTAAACATTCTCATTAAAATGTTCATGTAAAATTTCTCCAACTCATTTTTTGCTAATACAGTTCTTCAGCAATCTGCCACAATTTAATTCTCGGTCGGCAAGAACGATTTTTTCGACTTTTCGGACGTTTTCTTCGCTCAGTACCATGATAGGGCGGCGCAGGTGAGGGTCGTCTTCACAGCTCTCTCATCCTTGTTGAAATAGGCGGGTCTATTTATTCACGATCGTATACGAAGGCGCAGAGTCCTGAAAAACCGATAACATCTCTTTAAAAATGTCTCGGTGTATTTACCTTCTTTACGAGGGATTTCATCATGGCGCGATGTTCAAAATTCTGAGAATTTCCAGATTCGGCTGACATAGTGATGTTTGTTATTCGATAAATAATTAATTGAACTATGAGTGCAAACATAATTAGTGACTGCTTTTATAACACTAATGAGCGTCGCGACTAGTGACATGAGTAATAAGCTTTTTAGTCATCGTTAAGTACCCTAGGCCGTTAACTTTTCAGCCGCCCCTCGTATAATAGATTTGGTAAAAGTAACAAAGTTTGTTATATTTGATATTCCCTTAACAAAACCATGCTGGTGAGATGTTATTATATTTTTTAAAATGGTAATGTTTAAAATATTTAAAATGACATTCACCACACAATTAACATACATTTTTAATTCTGAACTATTAACGTTATCATGCAACTATGTCTCTGTGAATATAATTATATTAGCACTGCAGTTCACTAAGGAACATGGGTATAAATTTATGGGTTTTTGGTCTTAGTCCCCACTTTCTGATAATATAAATTGATAAAAGAGTACGAGCACATTCTGATAGCATATATGTATAGACAGAGACAAATAGACACACACGTTTGTCCTTTTTTCTTATTTTAGGTTACCAGTAAGAACTTAAATATCTACAAAAATATCCGTGAGCTGTCAGTTATTGAATTATATAGAGACTCCTCTAAAGAGGTCGAGTCGAGTCAAGTTGTTACGTCATTGACCCGTCATACTTCGAGAAGCGCTGATGACGTCAAACAAAGATAATTTTTCATAAGTATTTTTTATTGATTTCAGAAAAAGAAAGTTTATAGGGACTTTCATTACACCATTACTAGAACCATTAAATATTAATTTTCTATTATTTGTCAAAATCTTTAAATAATTAGACATTTTCATTGAAAATTTTATTTACTATTAATCTTTTAGGCGTCGAAGTAAGTTTGTGAGTACGTTAGTAATAATTTACGTTTGAGGTTTGGCAAATTACCCGATTTGAGGAAAAATTTGTCGACTAAAATTCCGCTTAACATGCTTAGGGTTCTATGGAATCGAAGAAGTATCAAGGATACAATTAAGAATATTGGAATACTTAAGAATCTCATAATATCATATATAGATTTAATTTGATAGATTTGACAATAGTCCTTCGAGTTTTTAAAGATAATGAATATATCGATTAACGAGTACCTACCTACTGTATAAAAAGATGTATTTATTCCTTGCCGTATCCAATGATTCAGTCCCTGTCCAACTCGTTTTCCATAAAAGTATAATTGGTATCTACAATGGCGCCAAAGATCAGGGATGACTGGGACCTTCGTGCCCTTTTTAAGCTTTTCCTTGTACAAAACCTGTTCTTTATTTATATTTTTAATAACATGGTAAAAATTGTGCTGTATTATTAGGTAATTTTACGTAAATAGTGATTTTGATAAAATATCGTTCATTTATTTACTTAAATTTCTTTACAATATTTTTTTATTAATTTCTTTGTGAAACATATCGTCGGACTTAGTGCAAAAAATCCTTACGTACATTTGAAAAATCTATCAAAAGTATACCGTGTTTCAATATCTTATAATTCGAAATATTTAATATATTAATTTGAATATGAAATGTCTTGTTGTTTATATATTATAATTTTTAATAAATTATTTTAAATCTTGTTCCTATCTTATTGTTATTAAATATGATTTATTGGGATGTCGGCACGTAATTACTTCTCATTCAAACAACTTGGTCGCGATCACGATGATAGAATTTTATATAGAAGCATATAATACATTTTTTTTAATATTGAATTTGCCTTACCAAAATAATTGTACAGCTTCTCTCTTAACCCGACCAAGAATTATAAATTATCCTACCTACTACATTAACACGGGTTTTCTTAAAAGTGCTACATAACTATCTCCTTGTTTATATTATTTAAAAAAAAAAAAAACATTTGAGCTATTTTCATGATTGTTAAGAGTTTCTAGGAAAGAACAGTGTTTTGGAAACCAACGCGAAAATAGGAATGGCAACTTGTGCCGGAAATATGTTTATATATTAGGTACTAACTGTGCCCTGCGATTTCACCCACGTTAATTTGAGGAAAAAACGTACTTAAATATTTTTTAACCATTATTAACCAACCAAGGACAAGAACATATAGCTTTTTTTTTAGTTAGAGAGCTGGCTTAAAGCTGACAACACATATTTTACGACACCTGGAATTTCGTCTAGTGATACTGCTATACCCAGTGAACAAGCAATGGGTACTAGCTAAGCCCGACCGCGGTAGGTTTGGGGTCCCTCGGGTTAGCCAGGTTGAAAATTAAGCAAATTTTTAAAGTATTTTACGGCGTCTGCCGTTTTAATATGTTATAATATACCTCTCGAAAAATTGAAAAATAACTATGGCTGCTGATTTTAAGGGTTGCAACATCACGGCAGACACTTTTCAAAATTCGAAAAAAAAAAATTTTTTAAAGTATTTTACGGCGTCTGCCATTTTAATATATTATTTATTGAACTATTTTAAGCTTATATTCTAAATGGCTGCACTTTTGTCCGGTTGTAACTATCCGATTTACAGCGAAACCTTACCTGCAGTCCGTGCATACGTATATCCATAGTTGTAATTTTCACATTCGTAGAACTTATATAACATTGAAATTACACTAGTAAATGTAAAACATCTTATAAATATACAAATAAACGAACACATCTACTACTCTAAATGTGCATAATAAGGAAAAAATGTACATTGTAATGCCGTAGCAAATATGAAATTAAATTTGTGTTAACTATCCGGTTTACAGCGAAACCTTACCTGCAGTCCGTGCTTAGAAAACATGTAATACAGTAAGAGCAGTAGTTTATCCTACTTCCATACTTTTATATTAAACAGATTACATTGGCCGAACACTTTAAGATGACGGATGTCTACGACATATCGACGACTATCACAGAGGCATTCAAACTCATCAGGATATATAATATGTAACAACGAATTACTTTGTCGACGACCGCGAACAAAAGCCAGAAACGCGATATAAAAATGTGAAGGGTAGTGTTTAAGACGTGTGTAAGACCCATAGAAATATTATATTTCCAATATCTGTGGTAAAACCTATTACATACTGGACTATCATGATATGTTCAGCAAAAAGGATGCGTTATTAGTAAGCCGTTGTAATTACATTGTTGTAAAACAATGTAATGTAGGTGTAAAATAAAATAAAAACAATATTTTTTTTTTTTTAGTTTTGATTACCTACCTGTATAAATATAGTTTTAATATATATAAATAAAGTTTTTCGATAATATATAGGTATTCATTAAGTAAGTACATATGATTTTTATATTACGTTTAATTACTATTTTAGACAAAATATATTTCAAATAACCTTATAGTAAATACCAAATTTAAGTCAAACAGTGCAATTATGCATTCATAGTTAAAGTTGCGATCTTAAATATTGCGAACAACGCGTCGCACCTGTATTACGCGCATCTCCAATGCATACAGAATGCGAGTTGTATGTTGAAAGTATTGAGACATAATACTGTGAATAGAAGTTTTCATTTGATTTATTGATTATAAATTTCTTTTCCATTACTTCGTCAAAATGGCTTATTATTTAAAGTGTGTTATTTGTGCCTCGGATCAAGAAGAGAAAAAGCTTTTATTTTGTGAAGAAACTTTAAAAAAGTGTCGGTATGTACAATGCTAAAAAATCCATCGATGTTGATGATGAGAGGTTTCAGCTATTTGTATTAACAAATAAAAATTTAATAATAATAAATAAATTAATTAATTAATTAACAAGGTTGAAGATATGAAAGAAAATTTTAATAAAAACTTCAGAGCTTTGATGCAAGCTTTTTGTGATTGTATAAACAAGTTTTAATTACGCATTATATTTCCAGCATTTGGAAAAATGCTCAATTTAAAATTTAATTTCATATTTGCTACGGCATTATTTTTTTTTAATTTTATATATGTCAGCAATGCAATCTGTTTCGTGAACATTTAGCATAGGGTTATGAGTCTCTATATATTGTCTTGAAGGGCAGTCTGTCCAGCGACACACGCCTTTTATTTTTAACAATCCCTATAAATCTCTAGGGGACTTTCTTTTGAGTCTTTTGAACATTGTAATGTTATTCATTAAGTGCACAGTCAGTATGTTTGGATGGTTTTCTAGTCTATTCCTGTAGGATTTCATTGAGTGCTTGATCTCCTCTTGGACTGTTCTGATTTCAAGCCGCCAGGTAGCTAGCCATTCCGTGATGCTGTTTAGAGAGCGCTGCAGCATGTTACTTGCTTGTGCTGGTTCATCATGTGTACTCAGGGCCGCAGTGTCATCAGCAAAAGTACCTATTAAGACGCCATCAGTAGTCGGTAAATCTGTAGTGAAGACCAGGTAAAGGATCGGGCCAAGCAAACTTCCCCATTTGCTACGGCATTACAATGTACATTTTTTCCTTATTATGCACATTTAGAGTAGTAGATGTGTTCGTTTATTTGTATATTTATAAGATGTTTTACATTTACTAGTGTAATTTCAATGTTATATAAGTTCTACGAATGTGAAAATTACAACTATGGATATACGTATGCACGGACTGCAGGTAAGGTTTCGCTGTAAATCGGATAGTTACAACCGGACAAAAGTGCAGCCATTTAGAATATAAGCTTAAAATAGTTCAATAAATAATATATTAAAATGGCAGACGCCGTAAAATACTTTAAAAAAATTTTTTTTTTCGAATTTTGAAAAGTGTCTGCCGTGATGTTGCAACCCTTAAAATCAGCAGCCATAGTTATTTTTCAATTTTTCGAGAGGTATATTATAACATATTAAAACGGCAGACGCCGTAAAATACTTTAAAAATTTGCTTAATTTTCAACCTGGCTAACCCGAGGGACCCCAAACCTACCGCGGTCGGGCTTAGCTAGTACCCATTGCTTGTTCACTGGGTATAGCAGTATCACTAGACGAAATTCCAGGTGTCGTAAAATATGTGTTGTCAGCTTTAAGCCAGCTCTCTAACCATTTAATATGCATGGCCATTATGATATGGCTAATATGATGATAAATGTATATATTAGTATGTAAGTTTATTATATAACTGCACAACCTACCTGTTTCTTTCTTTGCTGAACTTTCCTTATCCATGTAGGTTGTCTGGAAGAAATGGCTAAATAGCCATAAGACCGCCTGTTGTACTACACAATTTTGACACAACTAATTTGTAACTATACTTTTGTTAAATTTTTGTGGTGTGCAATAAAGAATAAATAAATAAATAAATAATAATAATGCAATAAAATCACGTTTTCATTTTGTGATCATGATTTCGTTGCGGAATTATTTTAAAACTATGATATCTTCCAAGATATTCATTGAATTCAAATGATTTTAGGGTCAATTTTATATATAAATAACTTCAATTTATTGAAACTAAGTAACAAGATAATAAATATCAACCTGACAAGGGTGAAAACTCAACGCGGGTAATAGGGAACGTGCACAACGAAGATGCTGCTGACTGGCGTCGCCAATCCGAATCTTGTACTCTATTTTAATAGTTGACAATGACATTTATAACAAGTAAACAGAATTAATTTTATTACTAAATACTAGCGGCCCGACCCGGCTTCGCACGGGTATTTAACAAAAATTTTAAAAATTAAAAATTTATATTTTTTATCACCTACACCTGCGTCGATACTGGAAAATATTTTATAATAGACGGATTGAGTGACAGATTTATTATATCTATATACAGGGTGACTGGTAAATTACTATCAATATTTAAGGAGGCTACTCGGTACATGATTATCATTCGAATTATGTAAAAAAAAACAGGTAAATATTAACAAACTTTTAAGTAAAGTTATTCAACAATTATCCAATTATGTACGCGTCGTCTGGACACCCTAGCAGCTAGCTGCACTTTCGACACAAAACAGGTAGTTTACCTACGTCCAAACGCCGCCACGTGTTAATAGGGTAGCAGGATAAACAAGCATGATCCAGTCCCCTTTAATACTTTAATCCTGGCTTAGGATAGGCAAAAATACTAAGATATTTTACTCGTTTAAGCAACAAATTTGTTGACTAGGTAAATGATGTGAACTTTGGCAATTTTTAGATGTGAACAAGCGGCACAGTACAACACCTGTGCACGTGCCGCCGGCATGACTGTAGGGTGTCAACGCTTCATTTACTTGAATTGAAATTTATGAAAATTTGGTCAAAAATCAAGTTCCTATTTTTTTTACATAATTTGAATGAGAATCATGTACCGAGTATTCTCCTTAAATATTGATAGTAATTTACCAGTCACCTGTATAGATAGTACGGATGAAACATTTGAACTGTTTTTTTTTTATTAATTATTTTCTCATTGATGAATACCATATTTTAATAAGTATTATTCCCGACGAAGACAAATCCAAAAACACAAAAATCATAAAAATCGTTCCACTCGTTCTCGAGTTATAAACGGTGTAACTAACACGACTTTATACATATAGATTACAACTTAAATAGCTATAACCATCCAACTTTGTACAATCAACAAACAAATAACTTAAATTTTAACAACAAACAAACAATCAAGACTGTAGTACCCTAAAATATTTAATTAAATGCAAAAAAGAAAAACAGTTTTCTAAATACGGGCGAGTGTCATTCTTTTGGCCGAAGTTTTGGTCAGCGCGATTCAGAAAATTATCTGCGCCATCTATCGTATAATGGTAGAATATCGTTTTTATATTTAGTGACATTTAACATAATTAATATTTAACATAATAGTATATTAATTGAAAATGATGTTTATCTAAAATATTAAAACTATTATCTATCCTATCCGACATATTTAATAAACTTTTAAGTTTAACAA
Source organism: Euphydryas editha (assembly GCA_036937285.1). Taxonomy (NCBI): domain Eukaryota; kingdom Metazoa; phylum Arthropoda; class Insecta; order Lepidoptera; family Nymphalidae; genus Euphydryas; species Euphydryas editha. The sequence goes on from JAUPFZ010000005.1 coordinate 5,053,921, forward strand.
AATAATAACTCAAAAATAAGTTTTGTGAGTTTTTAAGATTCGTTAGACCAGATGGCGTCTATGTCGCGTCTAGGCGTATTTCTATTTTCTTAAATATTTATTTTTAAATTTAATTACAATGAAACAAAAACTAAATTATACTGTGAGCTATGTATAATTTTTATGTATTAAAGTTATTTACATTGGTTTTGTACTTTTTACGTGATACGTGCACAGAGAAAAACACGATAAGAGATGGCGCTGATCGAAATAAAAGCGCGCTATTAAAATTTATTCTTGATGATATATAGTGTATTAATGAAACGGAGGTTTTAACAGATTTATTATTAGTAAAGATAAAGATAAAGATTATAACTTAAACGAATCATAATATATTGTTGCATTTCTAGATGTACCAGTACATCCACAAAAAACGAAAACAAATCAAATAGCGTAAAATTTTATTACTTTCCAAAGAATAGTACTCTTATGCCATGGTTATGTAAAAAACGCAAAAAATGGATAAGCGCAGTAAAGAAGCATACTACATATAATTAATAATATAAGTAGTGAAAATAATTAAATCTTGTAATTAATAAAATCAGTTAAACATTATTTTTTAATCTGTTTTCATCAAAGATCCGAATTAATGGCTTCCGTCATACGTTCCTACAATTTTTCCTGGTGAAGAAAATAATCCACAAAAATTGGTTAAAAAATTACAAAGATTCGAAAGACATGCTCAGTTTGTAGAAATATAATAAATACTGTTAAGAATTCCTTAGAATTTAGTACTGAAGATAATATAATGTTCAATCTGAAAGGCTATCTAAACGAAGCGTTGGTTTTGAAATTGATGATTTATCGAGGGGAGATCAGACATTTAATACACATTTTTTCTGCAGTTTGATTAGTATAAATGATGTTTGGAAAGCTGAAATTCAGACTACTCGTATGATTCTTAAATAAAAATACAGATAAAACATATATATTTATTGACCTTTTAGCATATTTTGCCTACGCTGACGATCATTATTGATAGACCGGAACTCATGTTTTATAACTTTTATCATATTCAAAAATAATATAATTGAAGACATAATTTTATTTACATAATGGAAAGCACGATGACAGGTCTGATAAGTTTCCTTTACTGTCCGCAGTACATTCTTTTGTTTATTTAGTGCTGCCACCTATAGTTCCTGCACGTTCCCTATACCGCTTTAAGGATGATTGTAAGTGTGTTGTACTGTAACAACCGGTAAATGTCCCACTATAGGGCAAACGGTTCGTATTTAAGAGAAGCCATATAGACAACGCTGTTTTTCTGTGGGTTCGTTACTTAAAACATGCAGTATGATGGGCATGGGCATGGTTCTAGCTCCAATTGGAACCTTTCGGTATAGAATTAAGATCCACGTGCTCTACCACCGCCACTGGACCACCTCAGCTCTCGGATGACAAAGCCCGATGAATTATTGAAATATGATTTCATGCACATATATTTTTAAGATATATTTACTACACATAAATGGAAACTGCAATTTGAAGTTTTGACATGATTTTCTTGAAAGTTGCCGTCTGAATGTACCCACAGCACTAGTAAACCGCCGCGCCGTCATAGTTCACGCTGGCTCACGCAGTATCAATCCGCGAGGAGTGCGGAGTGACGTATATTGCGTCTCAGTAGCGCACCGCGAACGCGTTTCGCGCCATTTTATAAAAAAAATTAAGTGTATTATTTGTCGCATATTATAAAAAAAATATTATTATGAGTGTAAATATATTTATTTGATATGGCTTTGTGATTTCGGTAAATGAATTAAAAACGTAATCACTCTGTTATGTACTTCGGCTGCCTGAAACATTGTTTGACGGAATAGTAAATCTTTGAATAAGTATTTAATTTAGAATGTTTTAAACATCATTAACTAAAAATTAACATATATAAATTGATAATTTTAAATAAAACGTTACAGCTACGCGTTTATTGTTTTTCGAAAAACAAGGGTAGAAAACCCCCGACTTAATAATACGGATGTTCTGTTTATTTTGATAGAATTCTCATTGAGTGGCTCTTAAAATATTGTTGAGTACTCCATGTCGTAGGGGAGATTATTATTGGTCTGCTGTTTTTGTAAGTTGTTTATCAATTGGCAATGCAATAATTATTACTGCGTGCGTCTTTAGTACATAAGGGTTTTTTCTTTTAAAGTATTTTTAATAGTTGTGCCTGTTTTTATGGCTACCTTATTATGAGTGATTGGCATGAAAAAGATATTCCTTATACTTTTAATTGAGGAACGTTTTCGTGCTATACAATATATTATTTTCTACATATCCCAACACCCAATGCAGTCCTCCGTAAATTGTAGTACTTTGTAGATTTATTGACGTTTTATTATTATGTGTCTCATTTTAATATTTAATTTATATTTGGTAAACATCTTACATTAAAAAAAACTCTTTTAAGTAATAGTTAAAAACTGGAACAAAAATTCCTCCAGACGTCATACAAAATGGTTACAACTTTCAAGGCTTAGACAATCGTAGTTAATAAAGTCAAGACTACTAATGATTATTATTAATAAGAATTAATCACTGTTGTAAACTTTAGAATATAATTTAAGTATAAAAATAAATAGGTATAGCAAAAATAAAAATTAACATTGAATAAAAAATTAAATTTATTAAATATTATTTTCTAATCTATATATCTATATATATATATATATATATATATATATATATATATATATATATAAGAGATTTCCACGTATACATTGACTCATCACGATATCTCTGAAACTATAAGGCGCAGAGACTTGAAATTTGGTAGGAATATTCCTTTTATCGAGTAGAGGTCAGCTAAGAACGGATTTTACGAAATTCTACCTCTAAGGGGGTGAAAAAGGGGGGCAAAGTTTGTATGGGACAACATGATTCCTTGGTCCAATCTACTTCAAATTTCGCATAAATATTCTTTAACAGAATTGGTTGAAGACGTATTTTGTATTTTATCGAAATTCATCCTCTAACGATGTTAAAAGGGGGGAGAAAATTATTTTGATATAAATACTCCATAGTGATTTTGATTTAAATTAAAATTTATTTTGACACATGTTTGACAACCAATCCGTCTTTTATAAAATATTTTCCAGTATTGACGCAGGTGTAGGTGATAAAAAATATAAATTTATATTTTTTGAAATTTTAGTCAAATACCCGTGCGAAGCCGGAGCGGGCCGCTAGTTAAAAATATTTATAAATTTTTAAGTATTAAAATTATAGACATTTAATTATTTAAATAACAGCTTGTTACTATAGTAAATATGTAATCAGTAGTTGATAAGTGATTGATGCAGATCAGTCCAATCAGTATTGTTATAAATATTTCGTTTTATTTAAAAACTAAAACAAAAAATATTGAGCCCTATGCCTCACATACTAATTACAATGGCACTTTACAGCTAGCTTCTTTACTATTGCTATAGTAATAAATGAAACAACATTACGATGATAATAATAATTATATAATAATAATGAATTATTTGTCATGTAAGACCAAAGAAAGAACCGATAATACATATATAAATTGTAATGTTCTCATATCAAAGTGGGCAATTTGTTATATTCTATCGATGGTTATAGGTGTATAGGCTCAGCGAACCCACTATGCCGGGAAGTCGACAACAATAGTTGATGGGTCGCGTTGACTGATTTAAATTGTCTCACAATCGGAGTTTCCGGTCTTGTATCGGCGAGGGCGAACGGGCCGGAGATCAGTACCCGCCGTCTCCTCCACCCCACAGCCGTCTCGTTGCACTTTACATTCATCCCTGCAAAATTGTTACGTCGTCTAGCTATACAATGTATGTTCGAGTCTAGGGTTCCTTGGCTTTTTTAATAATAAAACATGGTCAGAAGTCGCTACATTTTAATAATAGAGTAAGGCATACTTATTGGCATATTGGCAGGTATAATATGTTACATATAAATATATAATTAACTTAAAACCTTTATTTATTGAATTTGTTATATTTGTAAGTAGAATTTTTTTTGTAATGTAGGTGGGCGAATAGATCTTTTAAAGTATTTTTTTTAATAAATTAAAAGCTTCGTGAGTCGTGACATACCTACCATTTCATTTGATACGTCATGCGCTGTAGTTTTCAAAAGGGTTTTTTTCTTAATTTAATCTTAAATTACCTTTATAGAAATATATATTACAAATATATATATATATATATTACAAATACGTATTTGTAATATGAATAAATTATTTTTTGCTTGCTTGCTTAGCTGTAGGTAAGCAGCTGTAAGCCGCCGTAAGCGGCATAAAAATGTGCTAAATTTTATCTGCATCAGCTTAGTTGTGTTTCTAAACTACTTCTTTCTATATTTCATTTCGCCCAAAAATAATTATTAATTAAATATAATACATGTTAGTTTGTAATGCTTTAGTGTATAAATTCAGCAACAAATCACAACTCTCCCACGGGTGATTCGCTTCGGTATGATTGCGCTGGCCAGGTCATTATGCAAGTAGCGTCAAATCGTTTAACCGTTGCACGATTTGTTTCTCTTAATAAAGCAGATAAAATAAATTAATAGTGTTTTCGTGTTTAAAAAAAATAAAACTACTCATATTTGTTTGTCTGTCATCGTACTCTATTTGTCCTTGTGATCATCGTATGCGTCAATTATATTTACCCGACTGCGACAGAAGGAGGGTTATGTTTTTCGAGTGTATGTATGTATGTATGTATGTATATATGTATGTATGTATGTATGTATGTATGTATGTCCATTTCTTTGGCACGCCCTACAGCCCAAACGGCTGGACGGTTTTTGACATATGAGGTGCCGTTGGATTTGTCTAAATTGTAATAGTGACATAGGCTATAGAAATTTTCAAAATGGCGCCCGCAAATGGTAGAATGAGGGGGGGGGGAGTTGAATTTTTTTCCAACTGTAGCAATATGGGTATCAAATGAAAGTTAGTAAATTGTTTTATTCTTTTTAGTTTATAATAAGATTATTTTACGCAGTTGGGTTTTTTGATTTTTTTAATTAAGCATACTTGTTTATAAAAAATGTTATAAAGGATCAAATGAGAACTAATTTAAATTATCATGCGACATGTTAATGAGCTTTTAATAAAGTACGGGAGACAATAATAAATTAGCTGTTGTTTATAAAAACAGTAGTACGGAACGTTTAATATACAAGAAATTCTCACTTGGACTCTTTTATTATAAAGAGATAGGATAATGAGAACGTTACGTTTATTTAATTTGATAAACTAGTAAATAGCTGAGAGGAACATACAAACAATTTGTAGCTTTGTACAGAGCTCTCGGAATTTCCCTCATCGACGTTCCCCCCTGTAACATTTTGCCTTTTTGACTTACGCATTCACTCGCTCCAACTTTTAATAACGAGACTAACGATCGGGCGAGATCCTGCTTAACTGTACGTAGATATTAAATTCATCGGCTCGAAATGCAACCCTCATTTCCTGGCATCAAACACTAAAGTCAACAATCTAGACAGTAAACTTAAATTTATATTGCAACTGTCTGCTCGAAGGTTTTTGTTATAGAAAAAAAAAATTAACTATTTTTGTGCAATAATGAAAAAAAAAATTTTATATAAGGTGGTATTAATAAAATTTTCATTGTTTGCATCATTTCATACATAGAAGTTAATTCTTAAATATTTTAATTAAAATTACCTTTTGTTTACACGTTCATTCATAGTTTTTCGAAAACTGTTATGTTATATTATATATGTATAAATGTAGTAGCTTTTCGTTGAACTAAATAAAATAAAGAGATTCATAATATTGTGTTCAGTTTACGTTATTTGTGTATTACTACAATTGCGATGACCAGCGATTTTGTCGAATACCGAATATGCACTGTTAAACTCCTAGTCTAAATAGCGAATATTGGGTAGAAGAATGTTTAGCGAAGTATGTGTATTTAGAGCTCGGTTTATGTATTTAGTGACCTCCTACTGTGTATACTAAGAAGACATATTCTGACATACGAAAGCTGAATATAAAAAAGCTCACTAAATTAAAAAAGTGGTCTTGTCTTGTCCTAAATTACTAAGTACTACATCTGTCAGTCTATGATCACGCTTTGATACTTGAAAAATAATGTTATAACAGTCTTATTTTGTTTTAAAAATTGTATTTATAAAAATGTATTCAACGTATATATAATTTAAGAGTGCGATAGAATTGTGTAGGTATATGGATATTATCAAACTTCAATGAGTGAATAAACATGTGATTCCGATATCTTTGTTTTAAAAATGCTTTATTAAAATTTTCATTGTCACTCAGAACTATAAAAAAGTATAGCTTTCATGTGTCATTCGAGAGCTGGTATAAAATAATGAAAAAAATACAAAATCGTTTGCTATTGTATATGAACGACTGAAAAATATTTTTATTATAAACTAGCTGCCCCGACAGATTTCGTACTGTCTAAAGTTATTGGCCTCTCCCAACTTGAAGGCATACCAAAGATAATCTTAAAACTCCTTTTTTTCTTATTCGATTAGACCTAGAGGGTTTTTTATTCTGTGGTTTACTATTTTTCCTGCAATTTTTCCGTTTTTTTTTATCTATAGAACCTTTCTCAGGTCTTAACGAAAATATGAAGAAAAAAAAAATCGCCGAATCGGTCGAGCCGTTCTCGAATTTTGCGCTTAGCAACACATTTGGTGATTCATTTTTTGTTATATAGATTTTAATACCTTTCGTTAATTTTTAAGTAAAATGCGTTTATTCATTACAATATTTAATATTAAGAATATCAAAAGCACCGGCAAGTTAACCAAATCGGAGTATTCATGAACTGTTAAAAGGTGATCGTCGTATAATGTCGTGATGGTAATACGTTATTGTATACGTTAATAGTCGACTGGTTTCTTCCTTTATGTTTCTTAATCAATATATTAATACACCTCGTTATATCTATTTGTAATTGCCGATGCGAAATCATTGTCTATAACGTGGGGAGGAATTATCGTATTTGTCTCTCGCAAGAGAAATGTAATACTTAAGCTCATTGTAACTGAGCGTATGGGAATAGGAAGTTCGATTACACCATTCGTGCCATCGTCTCTAACTTTTCTTATAAACAAGCGACATTGTGAGTGATGGCTTTCTTAAAAGAGATACAACTAGATACTGGTCTTTGTGGTCCTGGAAACGAAACGAAACGAACGAAATCGAGTAATATAAATTTTAAAAATATTACGTTATTTCTATAAGCTTATATCGACAATTTACTGGTTTGAGAAAATAAAATTTTCGCTTTAAAAATAAGAAATTTCAGAACGTAGATAAACTTATAATTACTTGGATTTACAGAGATATATAAATAAAATGAAAGCCTAAAAACCAATTTGCATATTAATTATAATTTGTCATTGTAAAGACAATGACGAATTTAATAATACGATATAAAATAACTTAAAAAGTTTAATACGCAACAGCCAACAGCACTTTATAATATTTATGCTTATATTTTTTTCAATTTAGAAAGTTTGTATATAATTTATTCATAACTTAGGTTAATTAGTGAAAATCATAAAATAATTTTAAAATAGTTTTGATATTTTTAAAGACGAAACTCAACAAAACGTCAGTACAAGTTAGAAATATCAAAATTATCGTACTTTTCGATACTTTTTTACGATATCTACATTTTAACTTAGCGTGATTGACATTCAATTGGTTTTATATTGTTGCATACCTTGTTTCTCAACACGTAATTTCTTTATTTACTTTCGTAGAAATTATTAACAAATTAGTTATCTTCTGACTCTTACAAATATTTATTATATCTGATTTTGGATGCTATAAGAATTATTTCACACAAATCATTAGAAAAAAAAGACTCGATTTTACAGAAATAGAATAATTTGATGGCTTTAATTATAACAGTTATTTCATATTATATCTCAACCAAAGTAATTTTATTTTGAAGTACGGAACTACGGAACCAAACAATGTAAAATAAGTCGTTTGCATGACTTGTAAATATTCGCTAGACGAGTGATAATTATGCGTGTGCATATTGTTTATCTTATTCTTCTACATTTTAACAATAACTACAAGTTATTAGCTAAAATAAATAATAGTTTGTTTATAGAATAACTTAATCAGTCTCGCAAGCAACAACAGCCTCCTCTAGACAATACAGTTGCTAGTGTCGATAATTTCAGTAATGATAATATTTAACGTTATACTGGAGCTATTTTCAGATAAAACCTGCGACATCATACGCTCGTTTTTTTTTTCTTTCCAAACCTTGATATTTTTTAAATAAAAAGGTTAATCCTTTAGAAATCAGCTATTTAGTAAAAGTTCCGCCAAAATCGTGCCAGCCATGTTAAAGATAACAAGAACATACAGACAGATAAACCGACAAGAATTAAGTACATATTTTTTTAGAATTAGAATATAAGTATCTTATAAGACATTCGTAAGCATTTAGTAAAAAGCTGTTTTTTCACGTTTATAAAATGTCTAATGATTATTGCGTTTATATTTTTGAGGTAATTTTTAAAAGGTTTATTATGTAATTAATTAAAAGGTTATTGAGTAAGCAGAAAATTGATTATATTACATAATTTCGTTTGTCGATTTCGATTGTCTATTGTTGTATAAAATGTACCTTCGATGATATTTTACGTAATATGGTTGGGGAACAGCATTATATACAAGTGTTGTTTAATACTGCTTGCTTTTCTATTACTTTCACCGATGTCTTGCCCTTGCAAAGTTACCTGTTGCAAATTCATATTATGATGCACATCACGTTTCGCTTACCAGTCCACTGTGGCATAAAAGTAACTGAGTACTTTATCTTTTAGAAATAAATAAAAAAGGACGGTTTATGCGGACTTTTCAATAAGGTACTGTTTTAAAATAATTTTAAATACGGTTCCACGTTAGGTGTCTATTAAACCGGATATAAAATGTGCGCGATGCATTTTAACGTTCCCATAAAACTACGACTGAGGCTTAATTGTTGGGTAGCTTGCCTTTATAGGCGTATGTCCGTCACAACCAACATTTTACGAGCTTAATAAAGTTTTACGTCCTGATAATATGCACTTTGAACTGTTTATAAAGCTAAGCCACTCTTTACCGCTGTTAACGGAGGAATAGTTACGTATTGAATGTCAAGAATCTAACTAACGCCGTTTTCGATGCAAACCATTATCTGTGGATTGCTGATCATAAATGAATTTACTTATATGTAATAATAAATAGAGCTTTTACAGCGATAATGACATCAATTAATGTAATATATATGTTTTTGAATACTTTTTTGTTTGAAGATAGTGAATATGGGGTAACATCGATACAAATAATAAATCTGTTAAAACCTCCGTTTTATTAATACACTATATATCATCAAGAATAAATTTCAATACCGCGTTTTTTTTTGTATCAGCGCCATCTCTTATCGTGTTTTTCTCTGTTCACGTATCACGTAAAAAGTACAAAACATAACATAAAAATTAAACATAACTCACAGTATAATTTAGTTTTTGTTTCATTGTAATTAAATTTAAAAATAAATATTTAAGAAAATAGAAATAGGTACCTACGCCGCCAACACCATCTGGTCAGGAATCTTAAAAACTCACAAAACTTATTTTTGAGTTATTATGTATTTTGCTAAACTTAAAAGTTTACTAAATATGTCGGATAGGAATAGAAATCGTTTTAATATTTTAGATAAACATCATTTTCAATTAATATAGGTACTATTATGTTAAATGTCACTAAATATAAAAACGATATTCTACTATTATACGATAGATGGCGCATGTAGGTGATAAAAAATATAAATTTATAATTTTTAAAATTTTAGTTAAATACCCGTGCGAAGCCGGGGCGGGCCGCTAGTCTTTAATAAAGTGCACCATATATAGACGTCGTGTTAACAACATTTGAGAAGCAAGTACCGCGGCGACGCTTGCGGCGCAGTGGTCTCGAGATCGATGGATATCTCTCGGTTCCGATTGGTCGCCGACGCGTGAGGAATGTCGCGCTCCGACGACATTAGAAACCGTGGTCGCACGAAATATTTATCTCTTAAACAAGTGGCAAGAATCGCTATGGACGTTAGATACGTCGTACTATTTCATTACTGCTTAACCCTTCAGCAGGCGCGCGTACATTTGGAACACTAGCAGGCGCGGGTGGCACAAAGTGCAACGTCCCTTTCGACCTTGATTATTCTTTTTGTAATAGTTGTAATTTATTTTTTAATAAAAATAACAATAGTGCATCTCATAAAAACGTATTAAATGTTAATAAATCTATTTATAAGTAACGGGAAAATAAATAAGAAATAGTTTTTATCATAAAATTATATTTATTTTCAAACAAATATTTTTTAGGCGAATGTTGAATATTAAGAATATATAATTACTATAATTAAAACAGAAAAAATATACTACTATATTATAAACATAAAAATAACTATAAAAATATTTATACATGTAATTGTGATTTATATACATATCTATAATAAAAGATTCAATATTACATAGTAAACCAATAAAAAAAAATTGCATTCACAATACACAGAATCAAAAGCACTAACGTGAACTCATTGACATGAAATTAAGAATTTTCTTCAGTTTCTTCGCATTTCAAACATATTGTACTGATCTTGCAATGCGCCTTGCATGAGAAATTCCCACATTTATCGCACTTTATTGTGGTTGTTACATTTTTCGACCGTCCGCATAAGCGACATTTTCCTCGTTTTTTTGCCGACACTACTGGCTTTTCTTCTTGGGCAATTTGCTCTCTGTACTTTTGTAAGAAACCAGTAATGTCTGGAGGAAGAGAGAGAATACTCGCCCGGGTCTTTAGGTGGCTTTCAAGAAGCTCTGTTGCCAGAGAATGAAGATATAAGCGCCTTTTTTCAAAGCTGTCCGGCTTATTAGATCTAAGGACAACTTGGGAATTGATTCCTATTATGTCCAAAAACCTAAAAAACAATGACAGGGTCCATCTTCTTGATATACGTGACACCGTATAATAGCTGCACATCTGATCCACAACATCAACTCCTGCTTTTGTGGTATTGTAATCCAGTATAATTGCTGGTTTACCAGAATCCTCATCCACTGTCGCATCGTCGTGCATTGTTGACAAAAGAATGACTCCCTTATTTTTTTTCGTAGCGTATGAACATAATGTGGTTTCGTTTTGAAATCCGAACATAGACGATCCAACTTGTTTGGATTTGTGTGGTAAGAACTCAGCTGGAATTTCTCCTTTGTTTTTTTTTAGAGTTCCCAAAAGCGTAATTTTCTTGCTAAGCAGGTATTGGGCAAGTGGGTAGCTGGTGTAGTAGTTGTCAGTGGTCAAATTCCTGCGTGAATTTTCAATAGGTGAAATTAACCGTTTGACAACATCTTCAGGTGAATTTGATTGAACATGAGGTCCCCCAATTTTTTGCTTGCCACAATAAAGCTCGAAATTGGAGGTGTAAAACGTTTTGGCGCAGCATAAGGCATAAATTTTCAAACCATATCTTGCCGGTTTGCTCGGAATGTATTGCACAAATCCACAGCGGCCTCTAAATGGGTGTAACATTTCGTCAACTGTAGCAAATTCACTTATCGTGAAATTCTTTTTACAGTTTTCAACAACCTCATGCATTACTTCTCGTATCGCTGCCAACTTATCAGTTTCAATTCTGGAATTCCTTGATGATTTGTCGTCAAATCGAAGACATCTTAGGATAAATAAAAACCTTTTGTAGCTGAAAGCAGCGCGTAGAAGCAGCATTCCAGTGCCGTCTGTAGCCCATAACTCCAAAACATTCGTATGATGCCCTTTTTTTGTCCCTATCATATAAAGGGCCCCAAAAACTGCCATAAGTTCAGATCTTGAAGTGTCCAAACAATCTCTATCTCGAGAGTAATTAACTTTTTGTCTCAAACTCTCAATGTACAAATTTGTATAGCCAACTATCTTATCAATCAATTCTATAGGCAAAAATTGTAAAAACGATTGAATAGGAGATTCAACATTTCGAGCTGAATATCTGCTTCCTGGTAGCTGCTTTATTATATTTTTTGATTTTGTTTTTCTAGGTTTTGACAATGGATTTTTTTGCCACTTAGTTCGTTTATCTTTTGCCAAGTAAAAAGAGCCTTCTTCACTCTCGTCTTCTTCGGTATTAGCTTCCGACTGTTCAGACTCACTGTCATGCTGATCAATTTAAATTTCTTCTTCTTCACCACTCGAATCACTTTCGTCAATGCATTGTGTACGTCGACGTTCCTCGTCAGATTCATCTTGTAACTCTTGGAGAATCCTCGGCACATCATCTAAACGTACAATATAAGACCTGAAATACAAAATAAAAATTCTATATAACTAATATACATAGGAAAAATAAATAAAATTTTGCATTTGTCTATTACTGATTGGCTATGATTTATTTTTCTAAAAATCGGTAAAATACATTGCAAATATTCCTACTATTAGAAAGAAAGCTTATAACGTTATAACTGAAAGCAACGTGTAACAGCAGCTTTCCAGTGCTATCTGTAGCCCATATGCATTTTTTTTCATCAGAAATATAAAATAAAACAAAAAAAAAAAAAAATAGAAAACTTTGAACAAAATTATTAGGATAATTTCCTTCTAACTTTGTCAGGATATTTATTTGATTGGCCTTTGCAATATTGGCACTGCTAATAATTATTTTTAGCAAAATTACAAAAATTAAAGTATAGAATATTTACTTACATGGCCAGGCGCGTTGTGTATAGAGTGCAACAAACAGATGTATCCTTGTTGAAATCACTACTTACAATGAACGGAGAAAAACAGAAGGGCCAAAAAATTATACCTGCTTTAGAAAGGGTGTAGCTAAAAATAGAACGCCCCTAGAACGTTCAACCTTTAACGGTAAGGACAAACCATTCAAAAGGGCGAAAACGTTGCACTTTGTACCCCGGCGCGACCGCTGAAGGGTTAAACTGGAGGTATCAACAATTGTGACGGAAACGTCATTCCAATTATGTAATTGAAATGACGTTTCGAAAAGTTTCGTTTCGTAAAGCTACAGTTCTATATGGGTATCACCAATTTATTTAAAAGAAAACTACCATTTTTTTTTACTATTTATTTTTAAAAACCCTATTTTCTAAATGTATAAATTATGTGATGTAACACAAAAATTTTACTCTAACCTTATTGTTAATCATCAATAAATTAATGATAATGATAGAAATAAATAGGTCGAGTAAAACAATATACAAGAATGCGCCGACTGATCGGTCTTCTGAAGGTTATCTTTTCGAAATGAAGACTTGGAGTTCAAGCGCTTCTTTTATTCGATAGCAATGTATTCATGTTACAAAAAATATGTGTGTTACAACTTCTTGTAAGATTCAAAATATCAATATCGACATACACTTAAGAAAGCTTCAACTCAACAACTTTAACAACTTTTGAAATTGACTGAGTTTCTGGTCGAGGTTACGTCACATCTCAAACAGACCGACAAATGTTTATAAGATACGATAGTATTATGAGTTTGTCTAATGCTGTTTTCTAAATAATCAATTGTTTTCATTGAATGTACGCATATTACAAAGAATTATTATTGATTACCTATTGCGGAGAACATCGCGTAAGAGATTCACTAACCAACCGTAACATAACAGTAGGCGCCGTGGCTGTGTAAGTCATTCTCGAGTTCTCATTAGTTTAATACAGTTTTCTTCCTTATTAAATATAGAAATAATGCATTAAATGATTACTTTATATAACGAGTCGACATTCAATATATTTGATTGTATCGAAGTGTACGAACTATTTATCTCAAATATCCGATGAAATGAACATTTTTGTGTAAAATGCTCAAGTATCATCGGCGATCGCATAGACACAAGTCGCCTGTGCAATGTTTGCGGTGGAGGTCAGTAACAGTAGTCACTTTAAACATGTATTTAGTTGTAGTCTTTAAATGAGTTACGTTGATAAGTAATAGAATAATATTAATGACAGTCATGTCTAGTACATAATATAGAACTGAATGTTGAATAAAATGTTTAAAAACAATCGACCAAAACTCATTAACTGCTGGGCAAAATAGCTTTTATATATGTTATAAATTCTTAAAGAGTGTTAACCTCTTGGTGAAATCGAACAAGCTATCAGTGTTGTTTTTATAGGGCAATTCTTTTATACTGTATACATATATGTATATGTATGTTATAATGTATACCGTATTTTGTTAAAAGATATGATACGACATTGGTATAAAATGATGTTGTATTTAATTATAATGATGATATACTACGATAAGACATTAATTAAAATTTTAAGTTATAAATGTTGAAATTTTATCAAAAATCAACTTCATCTTGTCCCAAAGATCTTCCGGGGAAACAGAGGCAGCTAGCACGGCAGCGGTGGAGTCGACTTTGGAAAGACTACGAGGCACGCGTAGTGCTCTTGAGGAACTGTGGTCTGACCGCGAGCGTCGCCTCGAACTCACGCTGCAGCTGAGACATTTCGAAAGAGATGCTCTTGAGGTGAGCATATTGTAAGATAGACAGGGCATATTATACGAATAATAATTTTAATATTTCTTTATACACAAAATTAATCTTTTGTATATTTTTAAAAGATACATATTTCATGCATTAATTTGGTTTGCCGTGGTACCGAAGTGGCACAGGTTATATATTATATAGGTTAACCTTAGTTAAATTATGCAAAAATAGGAAATAGTACACAGTACACACTTCGTTGTTATCATAAATATTTCTGCTTGTGTACTAGTACACAATGGATAATACGTTTTGATATTCTACGCGAAATTAACTCGCTATAAGGTTTGGAAGAATGATAACGTATTGTTATTGTTAATTTTTATATCGTTTTTATATCGATGACTTTTATGCGTTTTAATTAATAACAAAAAATATTGTTACTATGGATTAATTACTAATTTCCAAATTAATAAGAATAAATAAATCAATTATTTTCGTCATTGATATCAGGTGTCATCGAGGCTCGAGTTATGGGGTGATGAGTTGCAGCGCACGGAACCGCCGCGTGACCCGCAACAGGCCGAGCAGGCCCTTGCCGCGCATAATGAAAGTGTAGCCAGGATGCAGCATGCTACCTTTCAGGTTACACTTACCATAACTATAAATAATACAAGTCTCAATACTATGTATGTTATTTGACAAAAGTAATAATTTAAGATTATCTGAATAATGTTTTTATTAAGTTTTCTTTCTTTTTTCTTTCATAATTTCAAGTAAAATATAATAAGCTATATTTTATATAAAAAAGGTGGTGCAACAAGGACAAGAATTAGCTTCAGCTATTGCGGAGGCAACGGATGTGATGGCTTCTAGCTCGGACAGCTCGGAGGGTGCACCGATGGACGCCCAGGCCCGAGTGCAGCTCCTTCTCGAATTCTTACACGATAGACAGCTAGATTTAGAAGAGTTAGCAGAGGAGAGGCGCGCACGTTTTGAACAATGTGTACAACTAGGTAAAACTGTTTGCTTTTTTATCAAGACAATAAAAACAAGTTTACAGAAAAACTATAAAAGCATGGACAATAATTTTTCAGGTCAATTCCAAAAAGATGCGGCACAAGTTGTCAGTTGGATCAGAAATGGTGAAGCAATGCTTTTAGCATCATTTTCTATTCCGGGGACTCTAGCCGAGGCGGAACAGCTAAAGCGAGAACATGACCAGTTTCAAGTGGCGGTCGAAAAAACTCACGCTAGTGCCGTGCAAGTAAAATATAGGGCAGATGCTCTTCGGGCAGCAAATCATTATGATCCTCATACTATAAGGTATATTACAATTATTTATCTTGTTTATTTGTATTAAAAATATACAATACATTTTTAAACATATCTATATTATTAGGGAAATATCAGAGGAAGTGACAGAGCGATGGCAGCGGCTAGTGACGTGTGCTGAAGAAAGGCACAAACTAGTAACCGCATCGCTCAACTTCTATAAGACGGCAGAGCAAGTTTGCTCCGTACTGGACTCGCTGGAGCGCGAGTATCGCCGCGACGAGGACTGGTGCGGGTCCGCCGCTGCAGCTGCAGCCGCTGCCTCCGCTTCTAACACTGGCCTCTCTGCCGTATCCTTGTCCTCTATCTCTCTAAACAGTGATGGGGATGAAATAACTCATTTGCAGAATTTGGACAAAGCATCCCAGGTAATCAAAAATTGTATGTTGTTTTATTAAAAATTCTAACAGGGTTCATATTGAATTAATTTTACTTAATAAGCCTTGTAATTTGGACAAAGCATCCCAGGTAATCAAAAATTGTATGTTGTTTTATTAAAAATTCTAACAGGGTTCATATTGAATTAATTTTACTTAATAAGCCTTGTAAATGGATATATTTTTAACATAATAACTAAATATTTTTTGAATAAAACTTGTGTTGCAAGTAATGACTGAATATTTTTGTAACCCTAGGTCGCCGCGCTAATTGTCAAGCACGGCGAGCAGAAGGAAGCGTTCCTGAAGGCGTGCACATTAGCACGGCGTACAGCCGAGACTTTCCTCAAGTACGCGGCGCGCTCGGCACAGGTGCACGGTCAGACTGCAGCCGCAAGCAAGGCGCACCATGAACAGACACGTGCCATACTCGATACACTCCTTGCACAGGAGAACAAAGTAAATAAACCTCTAATTATATTTATATTATCCGTTTCTATATTATAAAATACATAGATGACCCACGAGGTTTTACGTGTGTTTATGGTTTCTGCTGTGTTTCCGTGATCCGAAGTAAGATGTTATTACCGAAGATGTTATTATGAACTTGTTAAATTTCTTTTTTAATGACTCGGTTACAATATATTTAAGACTAATTAATAATTGATACCCATTTATTTTCTAATCTGTCCTAAGTTACTTACATAAATAATATTGCACTGTTCTTTAACATTCTTCAAATGTTCCACTCCTGTGGAACTGCATCTTCTCCATCTTATACACATAGAATCATAACAATATATAAAGGTTTAAATATTTTCTTATTTAATATTACATGAACATTTCTGGATATGGGATTTCTATTTATAATATATCTAGCACGCTTATTGTTTTCCGGGTGCATATTATAAAAATAGCATTCAACCTATGATATACGATCTGCTACAATAAATTATTCATAGTGTGATTCGAATACATAGCAATTTAAACACAAACAACAATGAATTGATTGAGATCGAACGTCGATTGTTTACCTGTCTACTCACAATTCAAATTATGTCGTAAAAATATTTATGTAGTAAATTCCTCGCAATTGTCAATAGTATTATTATCTTCGAACATCAATCTGAATGAGCAAGTTACTATTTACCGAGTGAAATTTAGTACGATTTTCAATTGTTGTGACGGTTAGATCAGTGATCGGTATGGTTGGATGAAGATGGGGAGGACAATGGAGTTTATGTTATGGTCGATGGGATCGCGAGCACTAGTCTGCCATTGCTGCTGCTTCGCTATGTGAAATTTAAAAATCAAAACTCTTAATGTCGAGTTTAATCATGATTTTAATGCAAACAGTAAATATTTTTCAAATTCCATTTAAAGAATATAATTTAAAGTTAAATGGTAAAAGTTTTTAAGATTTTTTAATTTTATTGACTTTTGAGTGTGTGTGATATTGTGATGTGTGAAACCTTGAATCTAACGTTATTACGTTACGTTACCTATTACATTTTGTTCTATATAATTAAATAACATAAATGGGAACTGTTTTGAACTGTGAACATTTACTCAAGTGTTTCATTTTATCCTATTAAATAAAAGAATTTGTGGCAGTGATTCACAAATGTTTTACAAATTTTTATTGTCGTTTTAGGTTTTAGAACACTGGACCGTTCGTAAGAAGCGTCTCGAGCAGTGCCAGCAGTTCGCGTTGTTCGAGCGATCGGCGCGCGCCGCCGTGGAGTGGATCCGCGAGACGCAGGAGCGGTGCGGTGCGGCCGCCGCGGCGGCGGCGGGCGGCGTGGCGCGCGAGTCCCGCGAGCGCGTGCGGTTGCTGGCTCAGCTCGCCGACGGCCTCGTTGAGAAGGGGCACCCACATGCCGTGCAGATTAAGGAGTGGGTTGCTGCCGTTGATGCCAGGTATTAGTTACTTCTTTGCATACTCGACTCAAATATAGCCTCGAGAAGTACTTATTTTAACTTCTCGATATGCAATATGATGTGCGAATGGGTTTAATTAAATAGTTTAATAAATTTAGAAAAATTCTCAATTTGAAACTTTTTATATAATATATTGAAATCGAAAACGTACAATGTCAACCAAGAATTTATCAAAAATAAATAAACATTTTGATTTGTTATATATAGATATGCAGAGTTTAGCGGTTCGATGGAGGGTGGCGAGAGCGAGGCGGAGAGCGACTCCGGTGTGGCGGCTTCGCTCAGCTCCACGCAGACGAGTGAGGCGGATCATCGAACCGAGCCGCCGCCTGCCGCCACCGCCGACGACAAGCGACGCAGTGCGCGCCGCAAGGAGTACGTTCATATATTAACTATAATTAATTTTATATCTTCAGATAGAATTGTATTCAAATTGTTGTACATCCACATTATTATGTCGTAGTAAATTTAAAACGGTCAATGGTCAAACGGTATTTTTATGCGATTATAAAAAATTTTTTTTTCATTGAAAAGCCTTTTATTGGGCATGTTAATAATAGGTCAGGGAGAAAGTATTTACGTATTTTTTATATATAAAATTAAAGAAAAATTTCTTTGGTTATACTGTTTTTATCTGGCTGGCTTTAACATAAATAAATATATGACATTAAGAAAAATAAAAAGTAAAAAACACTCCCGCTATTTTTCTTTTTTTTTGTCAAAATGAGCGAGTCTAATGAAGAAATTCAATACATTCTGAATTTTTATTATTAATTTTATTACAAACAATGAAAAAATGCGAATCAAGCCGCGAATGTAAATCGTGACTTTTATAGACCTAATGCAGTGTCAGTAAGAGTAGCACAAAGTTGGTTCAAGTGTTTTCAGTCTGGGAATTTTAATGTCAAAGATGCAGTTTGCTCTGGTCGGCCGTCATACGGATAAAGTTATTATTGAAAAAGTGGAGCAAGATCGGCATATTAGTAGTTACGACAGCCGAGGAACTGAGAGTTGACCACAAAACAGTTTTGACCCATTTGAAAAAGTCTGGCTATACAAAAAAAAAGCTTGATACTTGGGTGCCATACAAGCTCATTAGAAAGAAACCTAATTCTGTACTTATTTGAGACTATTGAAGATTGTTCACTCACTGGTGATGAACAATTTATCACCTATGACAAGAACTTGCGAAAAAGATCATAGTCAAAGGGTAGTCAAAATCAACAGACTGTAGCGAAACCCGGATTAACAAGCAATAATGCTGTGTTTGATGGGATTGGAAGGGCATCGTTCATTATGAGGTTTTACCGCCGGGCAAAACTATCGATCTGGATCTCTACAGCCAACAACTAATGAGACTCAAGCAAAAAATTGAGAAAAACCGGCTGAAATTAAAAAATCAACAGAATTAAATGATCTTTCATCACGATAACGTCAGTTCACACATCTTTGGCCACAAATAAAAAATTGAGAGAGCTTTGCTGGGAAGTGTTAATGCAGCCACCATATAGTCCTGACCTTGCACCATCAGATTATCACCTGTCTCGGTCTCTTCAGAATTCTTTGGGTAGTGCTAGGTTAACAACAAGAAAGGACTGCAAAAAGTACTTGTCGCAATTTTTTTATCAAAAATCTCAAGATTTCTACTGGAACGGGATTATGTAATTACCTACAAGATGACAACATTCCCCGACCTAATAATCTATAAAACATCACGTTACTATTAACGCAACAGGAACCATAAACGTTAACGCGAGTAGTAATGTAATAAGGCGTGTCTGTCTGGATTTTTCTTATTTGTTTCCTGAAATGCGTTTTGTAAAACAAATCAAATTTAAATTTCTTTCTCCCTTTGTAATGTTCGTTGATATATATTTTTCTTTTTTCTTATTTATATATAAAGATTAATATGATGATAACGAGAATTTTCTTTTCCTATTTCCTTAAAAAAATAAACGACATTAAAATGATTAAGTGTAACATTCAAGATATCTTTTATGTTGTTGTACTCGAAGTGGTACTATTTTATAGGTCAGTTATTTTTATTTTATTATAATTATTTAATTATGCAATTTCGTTTTATGTGAAATATATATTTAATTTTAATGCCTAATTTAATATTTTTAACTTAGGTTTATTATGGCCGAGTTGCTGCAGACTGAACGTGCTTACGTCAAAGACCTCGAGACATGCATCACGTGCTATCTGCGTGAAATGCGCACCGACCCCGCCTCGGTGCCAGCCGCCCTTCAAGGAAAGGCACGTTGCTGAGACTGTCAAAATATTATTAATTTTACAGTAATCTTACCCTTCGTTTAAACGTATTTGTCAGTTTAAAAGAAATATATTGGTCCATAGGTATTTAAATTATTGAATTTGAACAACAAAATCTCTCAATGCCTCAAAACTATTTGTACATCTTATTTAATAATTCAGAATTCATCGCTAAAGAGAGATAGCCGAAATGACTAAATGGATAAAATAAGTTAATTGTTATTGGAGGTCGAGGATTCAAGGACAATTCAGGCTATTGAAATTGATAACTTTCATATCCTTTTTCTTCATGGCAGAGGAGACATTTTTCTAGTGTTAAGACAATAACAGACAAAAACGTAAATAAGTGAGGTATTTACGTTTACGATTTAATAGTTCACACACAAAAAACACAAATGCTTAGTTCATAACAAACACCCATTTAGTTTATACTTGTAGTTGCTTTATTTATCTTGAGTAAAATCACTGTTACATTAGCCATATGTTGTAACCACTTTCGACTCATTTAAGGCCTACGAGCAATCGGTAAGTTATATTGAATTGATAATAATAATAAATTATTAAATGTTATTTTTAGGAAGAACTTATATTCGGCAACATCGAAGAGATCCATCGGTTTCACGAGCGTGTGTTTCTCCGCGAGCTGGACAAGTACGAGACGATGCCCGAAGACGTCGGGCATTGCTTCGTGACATGGGCGCGCGAGTTCGACATGTACGTCTCCTACTGCCGTAACAAGCCCGACAGCAACGCGGCCGTCGTGCAGCACGCTGGAGACTACTTTGACAGGTAGTTTACTTTACCTGTCAGATATTTATATTCGCAATCTGTAATTGCAAAAGTTGCAGTTTATTAGTTGTGTGCAGTTTATTAGTTGTGTTGAAACAAGCTCTAAGGGTCTGTTTTACCTCCTGCTGTAAAAGCCTATCAGTATTTTATGTGCAAGATAAACTTGCTAATAGCAACTGGTAAAACAGCCCCTAAATCTTCGAATCTCACAATAGGGGATCGGACAAATTTTCAGAAAGTGTTTTAAATTAATCTTTATGGATACTTATTCCCATAAAAAATAAAACTTTATTTTTTTTATAGCCGTTTAAGTACTCAAAATCATGTTTTAATATTGTCTGTTTAAAAATCCCGCCAAAACGCCACGCTATATCATCTGAGAGCGCGTGACGTCATCTGGGGCTATAACAAAACAGCTGCATGAGCATAAGTTCACGAGAAGTTTTGTTTCGTGGAGTAGATTTTTTATTTGTTCTTATGGAACGCAAAAAATATCGTTGGTGTGCAGTACCTCAATGTACGAACACATCAAAAAGTACTCCAAATAAAATATTCATTTGATGTGCCAAGAAAAGCAGATAAACGAAAAAAATGGTTAGACTTAGCGAGTAGAAAATGCAACGAAATGAATGCACCAATTTACTTTTGTGAAGATTATTTTCACGTAAATATACATTAATTACTACAAATAAATAGAATGAAATTCGCTTAAATTAATTTTTAGTAAATATATTATATTGTTTTCTCTCTACGGTCAACTACTATTATAGATTTTTTCTTTTTGTAATTTTTTTTTTTGTAACACTAAAGAATGTGATATAGTGTTGACAGTATTCTACTTGCGACGACCGTTCTTGTGTAGTGGTGCGAGTAGTCGCCTCAACACCCGCGCCGGCGATCGCGAGTTCGATTCCCGCTCGGGACAGATAATTGTATTTGTACAAATATTTGTTTCCTGTCTGGGTGTATGTTCTTGTTGTTCTCCCCACCGTGTCTCGGAGAGCACGTAAAGCCGTTGGTCCCGGTTGTTATCATATACACCTGATAGCGATCGTTACTCATAGTAGTATATTATTCGCCAACCTACAATGGAGGGGCGTGGTGGATTAAGCTCCAACCCTTTGTGTATATGGAAAAGAGGCCTTCGCTCAGCAGTGGGTGGTTTAGAGGCTAGTACAGTACAGTAGGTACAATACATATATTGTGCAATATTAGAGGTTATTTTTCAAGGATGTATTTTTTCAAGTACGTAGGTATTTATGGCAAATAATATATTTATAATATTAATACAGAAGTTTTCACATTTCAAAACACAAATTTTGTCACAAAAGTCTGAATTACTAGCAAAGAAATTTCAAATCAGAAACGTATTCACTCTGGGAAGATTTCGATAGTCGGCCTTCGTAAATCCTGTTTTCATTATGAAAAAATTGGTTAAACACCACGTGGCAGCTTTTAAATCGATTACCGTATCCTAATTTATCAATAATCTTTTAGCAACTTTTATAATTTCAACAAAATTATTGAAATAACTGAGTAAACTAAGTAGATAGTACCTACCCATGCAGTAAATGATTGTCCACAGATGACGTCACGCACTGTGATTGGTGTTTCAGTACTGTTTAAAAATATTGAAAATAACAACATTTTATTTCTTTATTTAAAAATATTTAAATGAATTATATTAAATAATTATTAGGTAAATAATCGTAAAACAGTATATTTATTTAATTTAACCACATTTTACATTTTAATCTGATTACTGTCCGATCCCCTATTTTACTATCCACTAGTTTTTTAGTTACATCCATGTTGTTTATGGTTTTTAATGTATGTTTCTTGGGGAAAGTTGTTCAGTATGATCAGTAGATCATGTTAAAACATCATCGATTGTTCCTGATTCATCCAGTATAATAGAGTAGATTTAATATGGCTGTTTTACTAATAATATGTACATACTTATTAATGAATTTAAAACAATGTTTTAAAAATATTTTAAACAGCTGCATAACAAACTTCGTAAATATATGTTTAAAACTTATTTTTTCTTTTATTGATTTTTTTTTGTTTTAAAGTAGATGTTTTGTTCTTTAAAAAAAGAATCAATATTTCTTCAACACAAGTGATAAGTGACGGTGCAGTCTAAGATGGAGCGGGCTAACCTGTTAGGAGTTGGCAGTTATATTAAACCCATCCCTCCAATCGGTTTCTAGACTGCATTGTATCAAAACGCTCAATCGCTTGGCGGCACGTTTTTGCCGATAGGGTGGTAACAAGCCACTACCAAAGACTCCCACCAAAGCTATCTATATATGGTAACTATCCACGAGCCGTGGCCTCTAATGGATGCGGAGCCCCTAGGCGGTTGCTTACTCTGCTTAATGGTTAATCCGGTCCTGGCCACGACTGAAGACTCCCACCAAAGCATATCAGCGAAAAAGAATTGATCCTGCTGGGGATTGAACCCGGGACCTCCCGCTTAATATACAACAGCGCTCACCACTGCGCCAACGTGATTATCATTTTCGAATTAATATATAGCCTGTCATTACTACAATGCACCGAATTGATTAAATGAGTCATAACAGTAATACATAACTGTTAATTTATTTATATTAACCATAAATAAATTTAAGAAAATACAGAAAATAAATACTCAAAATGACTTTTGTATTTTTTATATTTTTTTCTAAAGCTTAATTTTGTGAAGATTTAGGTAGAAAAAATCGATAGCAATCTGACAACAACCGTTTCCGGCTAAACACACTTCACTTCATTCATCTCTTTTTATCATGTAATATAAAATTAAAGGAGTACCATCTTCTGTTACGAAAAGTGTCGTCGAAATTCTTCAAATTAGGGTGGCACCACATTACCGTGATGGTAAATTTTAAAGGAAGCGCCAAATAACATAGCAGTCATAACACAGCCTGAACACGCAATAAACAATATAAATTAACAACAATAAAAGACATAATGGAATATAAACATTATCAGTAATAAATTAAATATTAAAAGTTAAAAACATATCACAAGTATTGATTTAGTCGACTATTTCTTAACTAGAGAAGTCAAAAGAAATACTAAATTTTTTAACCCAGATCATTTAATTTCATCACACTAGCGCTATTTCGTTGAGTGTTTGAACAATAATTTGCTTAAAAAAAGTAGCCACTAATTCCCCATAGAAGATGGTCCTTCTTAGTATCTATACTCCATGCTGCTAACTTCATTTCCATTTGCTACACTAGCGCTATTTCAGTGAGTGTTCGAATAATAATTTGCTAAAAAAAGTGGACACTTTCAACTAATCTCCCACCCCCTCATTCAATATGGTCATTCAAATATAAAAAATCAGCTCAATTTGAATCTGAAAGCGGAGAAAACTGAGAAAGATAGTTTTCATCAAATAATTGGGTATCAATTTGACTATAATCAATTATAGAATTCAAAAAGAAAAGGTATGCACTAGTTAATTAACTCAAAGTATTTAGATGCACAGTTGAATAAATAATAAAGTGCATTTAAATAAAGTTACATTAATAGCGAAAATATCAATTAATATCTGATAAACCAAAATGAGTATTGATTTCGTATTGATTTAAAATAAATCTTATTCTAATGATAGCTCTGTCTGCTGACTGACATTGATACTAGCCATTTATTTTCTACCTACACTTCCTAGATGACATTTTAATAATAATAGAAGAAGAATAAAGTATGAAATATATTCAAAGGTATTTTTTTTATTCTGGAAGCCTTTTCGATAAATCCATTCCTGATATTTATTCATGGTTTCAAGTTATTGATATTTGTAATGAGTTTTCAAACATTCTTCATTAAACACAATAAACATTAGTGCTTTAAAAACTTACTGATCGGGTTTTTTTAGACATTGTAACATAACCTTACTTTTACAAAACGTCTAATAATTCCGCTCTCAGATAAAATATAGAGAATTTTCAGCGAGGGATACATAAGCCTTAATCCATTAATCGATACCATTTTCATTTCATTACATTCTGGCCCAAAAATGTATGGAATCGTTTTCATCTCCTTTCCGCCTTTTATAAGTATATATTTACTTAAATATATATTTACTTAAATATATATTATTTTATAAAAAGAATTTTTAAATTATTTTATAAAAATATATTGTATTAAAAAGGATGATAATAAGGAACTGAAACACATAGATCATCAGGCTAGAATTTAGCTGTTGCATTTGTTTATTCCAAGGATAAAAATATATGACAAGTTTTGGCGCTTCTGTACAATTTGACATGTCGATAAATTTTGACAATTGTTGAAAGTTTAGTTGTTGTTAATATAAACTTTATCTAGATTTAAATATAATAGAATTTAAATTATTTTTAACTTTATTTAGGGTACAACGCAAGAAGAAACTTGAGCATCCTTTGGCAGCCTATCTCATAAAGCCAGTGCAAAGAATTACAAAATATCAACTTTTATTAAAAGATCTACAAGCCTGTTGTGCTGAAGGACAAGGAGAAATTAAGGTAACAATCTATTTAATCAATACAAGGGCACACAAAGAACATACACAGTATAAAATATTTGTTGAGCTATGTAAATTTTAATTCTAATTTTATATATATTAAAATGCTATTTATAAAATATACAACTAACTAAACCAATAAATAAATTTGAAACATTTCTATATTAAACCTTCAATTGTTCACACAGGAAAATATGAAATAAGTTTTTATAACGTTATCTTGTACACTATTATTTTTATCACGGTCTAACTTGCATCCAGTGATAAGAAGTAGTGATAAGATTGAGGTACTCATTAAAAAACTAAAACGATCGTGTAGATAAAAAGTTTACATGTCAACATTGAAGTTTTTTTTTGAAAAATAATTTGTAACAGGAGGAAACTCCTGGTGAGTGTCAATTACAGTTGTACTGGTATCGATATTTTTTAAATATATTTGAATTGTTTTGATTGTTATGTGTTGATGATAAGTGACGTAGCTTCTTTATTACTAAAGTATATTTTATATTTTTCAATGGAATAATTTTGTTGCTTCTTGTTTACAGTTACATCAATTTTTTGTAAACATATACCGTTGTATTAATGAATAAAACAATCAACGTTTTGTTTATATTTAATTTATTATATAATATACTTGCTTATTATTATTATTATTATTTAATTATTATAAATTTATAATCATTATGTTTTAGAGATTTTTTTAAATAATCTCTTAATATAAGTATCAGTTGGCCTCGTTAAAAAAGAGATATTACAATAATAATGTAATTTCTTAATTTTGCTAGTGGTTGTGCAATTATATTAATTTACTTTTAACTAACGACATGTTCAAAAATAATATATATTAAAAAAAAAACTTTCTGACTAAAAGTATAATAATTATTGTACATTGTATCAAACATCTTTTTTTTTTAAATACATAATGTGAAATAATTAGTCGACAATTAATTAACCGACGCGCTAATGCAAATGCTTTTGTTACAACAGGTTAATTAGTCTTACGAGTTCTGCGTCATTTACAATCTAAACTACCAGAGGGGAATAAGATTGAAAATAAATTACTCACGGAAATATTTCGAATAGTGCGTAATAAATGTTATATTTGTGTGGTTATTTAAAAATATTACGGAGTAATTAATACGCTAGCTATACTAGTGACGTCAGCCTGGGTTTCGTGTTAAAGAATTCATACCAACGACAATATTCACTGAATTTTATTAACGAATTACGAAATTTGGTAGTGTTTTGTATCACCGCGATGTACAAACTAATTAGATGTTGTCGGTAATATATCCACACCCTACTAGATCGATGGGAATACTTATTCTAAAGTACTGCTTAGTTATTTTCTAGTTCTGATTCGGTTTAGTCGTTTATCTTCATTGCTAACGAGGTTTTGTGTTTTGTAATGACATTATCAGTTTGTTCGTTGTTCCCTCAAGCTTGTACAGTAGTGTATGTGATACTGGAAACTGAATAAGTCAGTCCACTATATATAGGCTGTAAATTGAAGACTAGTTTTGACCAATATTTTCCTCATGATTCATTTTAAAACTGAGTATGCGTTCAGTTTAGATTCGTATTGAGTTAGTGAGTCGTATTATTCTCGGAGCTTAATTTTAAAAAGTGTGTGCTAACTTTTGTTTGCTACGAAATGATATGATCGGTGCAAAAATAGAAATCGTGATATCGATGATGCTTAAATATTTGAATCATTATCGCGCAAATAAAATTGGCCCAGCTCCGAAAGATGGTGTTGTATGTGAATAATTTCTGTTTATCAATTATATTTTTCTCTGAAAACATCTGTTCATCATGTTTTCAAATAAAATTGATTGTTAACATATTTTTAATAAGCAGCATTTAAATATAATCTATTTATAATTATAATAATCAAGGAATAGAAAATAATTTCTTTTACATATTTATACACATATTTATATTTATAGATACCGTTTTTTGTTATATAGCAAAGTTTTCATCTATCAATAATCGTATATTTAATTTTATCTAACATAAAATATTTAAATATGATAAATTTTGTGAAGTTTCTCATGTAAGTGAATTATATTCTTGTGAGAAATAAATAAAGATTCTTAAACCTCAAATTGTTATTTAATAATTTGATTTTACACAGTAATAAGAAAGTTTTTGATTAAATTTTTTCTATCTAGAATTTTTTTTAATGTTTTGTAAAAAAAAAATAGAATAATTTAATTTACAACTATAACTTATTTGTTACAAACAATCTTTATTTAATTTTATGTCGTTCACATCAGTACCAATGGTTTTACATTTTTACCGTACTAAAGGGTATAAATAAGATACTATAAGAAGTATATTGTTGTTGATAACTCATTATGGATCTCAATTGTTCACAGGACGGTTTGGAAGTTATGCTCTCAGTGCCGAAAAAGGCTAATGATGCTATGCACTTGTCGAATCTCGAAGGATGCGACGTACCTATAGACAGCCTCGGCGAAGTGGTGCTCCAGGACTCGTTCCAAGTGTGGGATCTGCGACAAATTATCAAGAAATGTCGAGAGAGACGAGTGTTCCTCTTCGATCTTCACTTACTCCTAGCTAAAGAAGTTAAAGACACACATGGCAAAGCTAAATACATTTTCAAGACGAAATTTATGGTAAGTTTGTAGCAGTTATTAATTGAAATAGATACGGATGAAATATTTAATGTTGCAACACCACAATCGTTATTTAACATAAGAAACTAACTTGACGGCTATTAAAAATGAGATTATTTGTAGCGAAATTTTTTACATATTTAACACGTTGTTATGTAGACTTCCGAGCTGGGCGTCACTGAGCACATCGAGGGTGATGAGTGCAAGTTCTCCGTGTGGACCGGCCGCGAGCCCATGGCTAGTGATTGTCGCATTGTGCTCAAGGCGCCTTCTTTAGACGTTAAGCAGACGTGGGTACGACGACTACGAGAAGTTATACAGGTAATATCATTTTTCATTATAAATTTATCGATTTTTTTGGGGTATCTTCCTAATCCAGTAGTAAATTATTATTTTTTACTTAATATGTAATGTAACTAGAAGAAACGCGCAGTTTTTTTCTGTAAATAGATTTTGAAAAATAATTTGATAAACAGGCTTTGAAACATTAAAGAAAAAATAATTTTGAAATTGGTTCAGTAGATTCCAAGATAAATCAATTCGTCAATAAAAACGAAATATTAAAATTACAATCGGTATAAAGATGTTGTTATCATGCAATTTGTGTTTGTTACAGGAGACGTACTTCAGCGGCGCACTGCAGCAACCGCCGCGCAGCCCGGCGCGCGCGCGCCCCGCCAGCTCGCAGCGCTCGAGCCGGTACGTGCGAGACTTGCGTCATTTCACTTATAGTTTTTACACGTACAATCTGCGACCTGGACAAAATAGCGATTATTGAATTTATTATTAAACGAAAAGAAGCGTAAATATTATAAAACATTATGGGACATTTTTCAGACATTTCCGTGTATTTTGTCTTGTGGCCGAATTAAAACCGCTACATTATTTTGTCTAAACCCTCAGTTGACCTTGCTGATGCAGAAGATCATATAACATGTATTTTAATTAAGTAACACTTCATGCTTTAATGAATTGAAATGAAATGAAAATATTTCGTCATAAGATGATTTAACACACTTAACGAACGTCAAAAAAAATCATTTAAAATAAATATGTCAAATTATTATATGTTAAGGTCTCGGTAGACATCATTACTATTATATAATCGGCTTTATTAAATATTACAATAAATACCTTAATCTAATGTCCCTAGTGTTGGCCGAGAGGGAAAAAAAGCCGGAGGAAACAAACTCTCGGTACTCTCTTTAAAAAATTGAACATCATTATATAAAATATATAAATAAAGCACAGTATGACCATGAAATGATCAAGACAAACACGAGACAGTCAACCGTATATGCCGAAATCACCACATGCCACCTGCTCACAAAATTGTATAACTATATGTAACGACAAGGTACATATTATTAGCCTAGCAGAGCTATATTTAATCCCATGCTTTTTCATCATTTAGAAATTCATTAATGTCATAATAAGCTTTCCGACACAAAGTTCGCTTAATAGTTTTTTTAAACTTCTGTAAAGGCAGAGATTGAGCCGCATCCAGCATTTTATTGTAAATTAAAATACACATTCCAATAAAGGAACGACTTTTTTTACTGAGCCGACATTTAGGAAGCGCTAGTTTGTGTCCGTTCTTGAGTGTTACATTGTGCAAGGCATGATCACTACGGCTAACAAACACATGCCTATTTTTACGTATATAAATTATATTTTCAGAAATATATTGATGCAAAGGTCAGAATATTGATCTCTTTAAACTTTTCCCTCATTGATTCTTTAGATTTCATTTTATATATATAAGAGATAGCCCTTTTGTGCAGTATGAAAATAGTATTAATATTCGCCGCATTAACCCATAGCAAAATGCCATAGGACATTATACTATGGAAGTAGCTGAAATACACTAATCTATCTGTATCGACATCCGTTAGTAGACGTATCCTTTAACCGCGTATGCTGCAGAACTCAGTTTATCCGCCAATCGACAGATATAGGGTCCCCACTGCAACTTTGAATCAATGGTGATTCCAAGAAAAACCGTTGAATTAACTAAATTCAGTTTATCACCATTGAGTTCTGGTTGCATATCGACTTTTCTTACATTAGGTGATGAAAATTTGACACAATTATTATGATTAGCTTCAAAATGAGGAACTCCATACAGTGTTTCGTGTACATTCTTAGAGGTAAAACTTTAAAAGACATTGTGTTTATAGATTTCTAATTGAAAGTACAGTACAATACAGAGCTGAAGTATTAAGAAAAGGGGGGGGGGGGGAATGTTCAAAATTTGATAGTAACAGTTGTAGTAAAAATATTTCAACAACCGTACATCTTATTAGATTAGCAAAAAAATATTATCTTGATTAAATAAGATTTATATTCTATAATATTCGTTAAGAATTTTTCTGAACAAAAACAATAACTCGATATTATTTTACAGAGAATTTGACGACACTGACACAGATAATGTTGATCGAAACTCATTGGCGTCTTTCGGCAGCGGAAACACTACCGATTCGGATAAGGTAAGTAACAAATGGAAATTATATAATTCACTAATAACAAATTTGCTAAGTTATCTTTTGATGTTTAATTAGGGTGAGCAAGGTAAGTCCTACGTTAGGTTTCTCGGAAACACTTTCTAATTATGTTTTTCTTGAAACGATACTTCTTAGTATTAAATTTTTAATTTTTACGTCTTATGTAGGTTTTATCGAGCATAATTAGTGTCACCTAATTGTCATGCGTCAACTTTAAGGAAAATGACGTCTCATTCGAACTATAGACGGTTTGTTATCTGTCTCGAGTTCATACTGGTTAAATTTGTGACCTTCAACCATAAAACACCTTCTTGGCTGACCCTTATATTATACTAGCTTCCAGTCGCGGCTTCGTTTGCGTGGTTATATTGACAAAAAGTAGCATTTGTCCTTCCCCAGGCTTCAGATTATCCATATCAAATTCTTACTACATCTCGGTCATAAAGACTCACACAAAAAAAGTTCATCAACGCTCACAGAGTGCACAGTAATAAATGCGCCAAATGTTGGTTAAAAACAAATCTCCTCCCAATATTGGGCAAAAAGGTTGTAAGCGCCGGAGTGTTGGCGTCACTTACGCGTTTTCGCGTGATAATCTTTAAACTATATTATACGAATACGGTCGAATATGCTCAGTTTCAATTTCAGTCAACTTTATATATGTTTTCACATTCGATACTTTACAGTTGACACAACGATATTAATAGGATAGTATTGTGGTGGAACCTAGCTTATGAAAGGGGAACCTGGTTAGTAGCTGCTGGTTATATACTATTCAATTGATTACTCTCTTACACCTGTCTTACTTCTCTTCAGTCATTTAATTAGCAAAGTATTTGTGGCAGACAAGTTGTCACTCCTTTAGTTAGCAAAGCATTTGCGGCAAACGGGTTGTCTATTTGCTATAAATTATATTTAAATTAATATACAAACCCGAGCGATTTAAATTGACTGTAATGTGTGTGCAAATTAATCAAATCAGTATGTAAATACGAATACATGATTTTCAATTAAAATTAAGCCGATAAACGAAACGTCTATAATTGAATAACGTTATTTCGGGAACACATTTTAATCATTGGTGTTTTTGTAATAGTACATACTCTGTTTCTATTAAACTTTAATATTCTTGATCAGAGGCTCCCAAACTTATTTCGTCTAACGCCCACGTTGAAAATCAGTTATTTTGCAGCACCCCCCATTTTTTTCACCTTTCAACCAACACCTCAATAACATATTAGTCTCGCCTGGAGTTTAATTAAACCTATATTGCGTTGGCGCAGTGGTCACAGCAACTGACTGATGCGCTAGCGGTCGCGGGTTCGATCCCCGCACATGACAAATATTTGTATAGGCCATACAGATGTTTGTCGTGGTCTGGGCGTTTGTGCTTGTGTATTGTGTGTTTCCGGACCCCCCCGACACAGGATTCACATTCTACTGGGGGCCGTTGAGTGTGAGACGTTTATTATTATTTATTATTTAATTCTTAACGAGGGTTTTCTTACCAGAGAGAGCAACAATAATGCAACTTTACAATATTAAGAGTATCTTTTACCTATTCAAGATTAACAAAATCAACATTGAGCAATAATATTACAACTTGAAGACACGAATATTTTTCAGTGTTTTATACCTATTACTAAATATCTTAAGATATAAATAGCGTTGTGAAAGCATTAAAAATAATAAATATTTGTTATATTTTTAGTTTATATTTGTACAATAAAATAAGATATAAATATGAAATAATAAATGGATGTTGTGTAGTAGGAGGATTTTAATTTGAGTGAATTTTACAATATGAAGTAGCTGAAGTTACAAATCATCCATCGCCCCCTTAAATCACATCAGCGCCTCCCCAAATTTTTTTTGGTGTGAAAAAAAAACAGTGCTTTTTAGGAATAATCGATATTCATCGATATTTTATAACATCGATGTTTAGCTGAAAAACATCGATGTTTTGACTTCGATGTCATGGACACTTCGATGTAAAAAGAATAAAACATCGAAAAGTCAATAATTTTTTAGAGCGCCATCTAGCGTATATAATGTTTTTACAGAGTGTGCCTAAACGACACTGGGACTGCTAATTTTTTTTTCTTACATTGTTTCAAATATTTTATTTGTTTGTTACGAAAAACATCGGTGTTTTAGATACATCGATGTTTTTCAATCAATATATACCGTACATCGATACTTTTGATTCGATGTTGACATCGATGTAAACATCGATGTTTTTTTTAATATCAATTAACCCTAATGCATTTTATTTGGTACTACCCAGATGAATACCTACTAGATGAACTACACGTATTCACCCGTTTTTATGTCAGTGCTACGATTCTAGTTTTCCGCGGGTATTTTTACTTGTAGTATTTGTACTCGTACACTTTTTTGTTAGGGTTGTCCTTGTGGATTTTCCCACCATGTCTCGGAAAACACGTGAAGCCATCGGTCCCGGCTGTCATAAATGCCTCCCAACGACCATTACTCTCGACAGATAAATTATCGGATTATATTATTATATAAACGAAAGGTTACAAGTAAATTTTAAAATATGTATAATCTGTTGGTTTTTTGAAGTGTTTTAATTATAATGTGAAAACTGGTTACTTAAAGTAATAAGTTTAAGAAGTAATACTTTATAAAGTAATAGGTACTTCAAGTAACCAGGTACGAAAATTGACGTAAAATATCAATTATTGATCTGACGTCAAATGTTCAGTATTAATTGATCCAATTTTTATTGATCGTGAGCTGACATGGTTCCTAATTCGAGTCTTGATTACTGAAAATATACTCCCTAGTTATGATGCAAGCTATGATAATATTCCTCAACACACCTTTGAACGGGATTATTATTCAGATACAATCATCGCTAATAAGAAATCAGCCTCATAATATGGGTTATATTTTTAACAGTGTTCGTATTTTGTTTTAAAAATGTTTTTTTTTCTTTTTATATTTTCAATTAAACAAGTAATTACTTGGCCTGCATAAAATTTATAACTATGTGCTTTTGATGTGCCCCTAATATCAGTAAAATTTAATTATGTAAAGGCAACACGAATAAAAAATTATTCACGGGAGATATTCGTACGTACGACCCGTTGCAATGTAAGCTGTTACGCATATACAGGTGAATTTTATTAATTTACTTAATGTAGGCCAATCTGAAATAGATATTTTTAAAGGTTGGTTATTTCGAAATGTAAAAAAGTTTTTATAAATATGTGAATAATCTATAAACGAATAAATGTTCCAGGAGAGCCGATTTAAAAAAAACCCGAATTCATTTTCAACAATGCGTTTAGTTCATGTCTATATCGATCGATCAAATAGAGGATAGGTATGTCCTACATGTCAGTGCCGTCGCACTTTGTAGTCACTTTAGAAATTTTACTGAAATGCTTTGAAATGACATCGTTTTATAAACAACACGGATACGCGAACTTTATTGTAACGTTCAGTTTTACTTTGTTTCGTTTTACTCATTGGTGTCCTTTGAATTTATATAATTCGCCTGCAGGCAGACTCCGGTGTCTGCCGAAGTATGGCGACGTACGGTGCCCCGGTTTGGGCGGATCGCCTCACTACGAGGAATAGGCCTGCGCTGCACTCTGCGCAGAGGACCATCGCGGTGAGGGTGATCCGGGGGTACCGTACGGTATCGTGGGCTGCAGCTACTGCTCTAGCCGGCGACCCCCCGTGGGAGCTCGTGGCGGAGGTTCTTGCCGAGACTTACTCATACGTCTCGGGTAGGAGGGCTCTTGGCGAGAACCCCACGTTGGAATGAATCCTACGGGTGCGTCGGATAGGACAGGAAGCGCTAATGCGGAGGTGGGGGGAGGACCTGGCGGGGCAGCCCTATGGCACACGTGTAACGGCTGCCATTCGCCCAGTCCTGGAGCGGTGGCTGGTAGCTGCATGTCACGATTGTGGCGCGGCGGTGGACTCTGCCCAGCACACCCTCGAGGTGTGCCCGAGATGGGCGGGGCTGCGTCAAGGTCTGACGTCGGTCCTCGGAGGGGACTTGTCGCTCCCGAGCATCATCACCGCGATGGTCTCCTTCTGTGAGACAGTAATGTCCCAGAAGGAGGCCGACGAGCGGAGGAGAGAGGAGGCCGCCGACGTGGCCTCCATCCGCGGGCGACGAATGGGGGTGCGTAGGAGGCGCTACTTAAGGCGCCTCCAGTAACGCCCTTGTGCCCGTGTCAGGCCGGGATGGGAACCCGGTTCTGCTAGACACGACGTCGTCGGGACTGTTCAGAGGTTAGCCGGACAGTCCCCATGGAGGAGAAGTCTGGCCTTTTCGCCGAGGCCAGCCTGTCGCTGGAGGGATCCTGTTGCCTGCAGATCCGGGACCCTCCAATTAAAGCGGCTGAAGGCTTCCGCAGGGGTTTAGTACGGTATTGCACTCCCAACGTGCCGAGTCCGACATAGGTCTAGGACTGCCGACCCGGGCGTCCTGGATATCATCCGTAAATGGATTCCCCTTCGTCACAAAAAAAAAAAAATGGTCTGAATCCTATTCGCAGCCATATAGGTTGGATTGCGGAGTTAGACAGGGAGATCTAACCTCCAATAAGCTCTTCAACCTATATGTCAATGACCTCATATAGAGGCGCTTAGTGGCACACATGTCGGTTGTCACATTGACAGAGTATGTCTTGGCAACATCAGTTACGCTGACGACATGGTGTTGTTGACTGATGGGACTGCTTCGATACTGCAGTGCGTCGCGTATGTTCGCCGATGTGCATTCGATTGTTTTCACACGATCATACGCAAGCGGTGCACATCACTGGTGCGCAGGGTTAGGGATAGTCCCAGTGGCGTCCTGAGGGCATTTGCTTACAGGCTGGATTTTCAGTACCCGAACTACTACCGTGTGGTACACGTACTGACAAATCAGGGCTGGTCTTAGATATAAGGTTTACATTACGGTAGTTTTAAGTTACTAACATTAGACTAGTGTTTTCTTATACCTATATTACTAACAAAAATATGATCTTTAAGGTCGAAATAAATGATTTTTCTTTTATTTTTATAAACTTTTATCATTCACATAGAATGAGCGGTCTCGTTCTATGTATCTCGTCGTGTCAAACACGAGGAAAACTAATTTTCGCTAGGCTGCTAATGAGTCTCGGCTTCGTTACAAACATAATTAGATACATTTTATATAGAGTATTGTCAGCGTAGTTATAGTCACTCTGTACTATTATGTTCCTATTCTACTATTTATTTAAGGCTGTTATTTTTGCATAAATGTATTAAGGCTTTTTACATCAAAGGAAAATGCAATAACAACTTGACGTTATTAAAACTGACTTATTTTCTCCGTAGTTTCATATAATAGTTCTATTTCAGTACTTCATAACTGAATATAATTTATTTTATTGTGAATAGAAGCAATATTATTGTACTAATTACAATACAAACAAAGTTACAATATTTATAAGGTTGGTTATTTGGTTGAGCATAGTTATCACCTGATTTCTCGAATCGCATAATATTCTACACATATAATCATTCATCAAATTTAAAACCCCGTGTACAAATTGACCTGATTCTTTAATAAATCTTTTGGAAGAAAAGCCGTGCATATATAAAGCACTTATTCTATACTAATATAATCAAACTGAAGAGTTTGTTGAATGCGACAATTCTACGATCTACCGGTCTGTTTTTTTTTTTTTTTTTTAATTATTTCCGTTAAAAAGCCTATTATTTATTTTGGCTATGAAACATGACGTCGTAAACTCGGAAAAGTGTTATATTAACGCGTATAAAACCGCGCCGGTGGTCGAGTTAACTCTCTTTATTATTTTGGTTATCTGCATTCTATTAATAATTTATAAGCGAATATTAATTTTAAGAAGACAATCCTACAACACAAAGTATTTGAAATGAATTATTTCAACAAGAGCATTCGGTGTACAAATGAAGATAGACATGCAATCTTATGTACCTACAATATACAAGAATTGATAATAAATATTACGTCATTCAATAAGGCTTTACAGTAATTTGCACATGAAACCCTAACTTCTCTCTAATGGTTTAACTGTTTTATATAATTAACCCGAAAATATAAAAACCATTATAAACGAAAGCAAAATATATTTTTGTCCTTTAGTCAAGTAGTAGGTTTCATAAAGAACTATATAATCGCCATTTTGTTAATTAGTAGTTTATATGAAACTACCGTCGATTCGGAATGTTCATTCTTCTGAGAATAAACCACAAGATACAGATAACAGTTACACTTTCAAAATTCTACACAAAAGCTACACTGGTGCTAAAACCATGCACCTTTGTCATTTATTTCAATAATATTGCTGTCATTTATCTAAGGTTTAGCTGATAATATCTTTTTAATACAAATTACATTTTATTGTCTTTTTTTTTTAATGGCAATTTTAAAATTTGCGAGAATTTATTATTTAAACGACTACGAATTATTTGCTCCTAAAAATATTGTCTTTGAGCATTTGTGATTAATTAAAAAAATATATTTTACTTTTTATTATAAGTGGGATTCATCCGCATTTAACAATACTCGACGAGCTACGCGGTTTCAACCGCGGTATTTTTTTGTGTTAATAAGCAGGCTCGGACCTGTTTATCACCAAACTTCTGGGTTCAAACAAACAAGCTCACAAATTATATTTATGCTTTATAAAATTCGAATATTATTAAGCATCCAAGCTCCGTTAAATATAAATACCTTGTATGATGGTTTATACTCTATTATTAAAAAATAAAGAATATTTTTAGGGAACAAAACATTAATTAAAATACTACGAACATAATTTGAAAAAAAAAAATACAACTGTTTAAATTTTTCTTTTATTATGGTTATAAAAAATCTTCGTGAGATATTACTGCAACATCTTCCCGCGCAAAATAATAGATCGCTTTTTGATAAAGGTCCTGATACGTATAAATTCGGAAAAAGTAGCTCGATACTGAGGCTGCGTAATGAACGGGTCTTCGCCCGTAAGATAGCAAACGATAGCAGCGCGCGGCACAGTGCGCGGCAGTGGCGACAGCGCCGCGCGCCGCACCGGACGAGGCGGGTCGCGACTCAAGTTCACTGCCGCTCGCGCCCGCGTCCGCCGCCGCCCGCCGCTCGCCGCCTGACCGCCGTCTGGTTGTGTCACGTGGCCTTACGATGACTACAACCCCGCCGTTGCATACACCCTTACCCGTACCTAATAAACAAAATAAAAGCCGGCGCAAAATATCATTGCCATGGTTCAGACAGAGTTCTGTAAGCGCCCCTCATTCTGCACTTTCGCGTCAACACACGATTGATACTCCGAGCTCGTTCCATGCCCGACTACTCAAGGGTAGCCGTCAACGTCAGGTGATTAAAACGTCGTATCCGTTACCGGCTTTGATTTTTGACACACCCTTACGACACTACGCCGGTATAATGTTCCCGCGTTTTCGATTCCTCTTTCGCCGTTTTATCTTATGGCATTACATTTCAGTTGCAAAACGTTTGCTTTTTATTGGTACAATAAATTTCATCGTATAAAATTTAACTCTAAAAATATAAATCGTTCGTATTTTAATTTATTTTTGCCGCAACGCTTTGGTGCTGATGTGCGCAGCTGTTGTTAAGTTTATTGTAAACATTGAGGCATCTAAAGAGTTCAATGCTTATTTATACTCACTCTTGTCGCTAATATCTATTATTTTATATAATTTATTTATTTATTAAAGTGCATAGAATGTTTACTAAACAGTCTTAACACTTACGTTATTTTTAAGACAATGCTTATATCAGTCCATATTTCTAAATATCATACATGACCGCTAGGTCGTAACATAATCTATATGGACGTATAAATACTACATATAAATGTTGATTTATAAAATTTATGATATGAAGTTTTTTTTTACTTAAATTTATATTAATTATTTTAATTAACGTTAGTAGATATTTTATTATATTATTATTTTATCATATGATATATTCTTGTGTCAGTGATGTACAGCTGTATAATTTTATGTCTACTTTTATTCATTCCTAAAATTATATCCTTATATCATTGCTGCCAGTTCAGCTAATAGATTATTTTAATCTTAACTGCTGTCTGACAATCGGAAGTCGTTTGTGGATGGTGGCTCATTTTTTTATTGAGAATTATTGATATTATAAGGTGTAAGAGATCCGCGGAAAAGTCATTTATACGTTGTTAATGTTTACTGCCTCATTTTTTTTTATCGTTACTGTAAAAGCCAAGTTTGAATAAGTAAGTTATGAACAATGAAATAACGTTATTATTATTATTTTTTATTATTGCACAATCTATTACAATAAAATTGAACGCAACATTTTATGTGAAATATTTTAATTTTTTTAACAATGTAAATATTAAAAGTAATATTAATTCTTTCAATTGGTTCTATTCTATATGTAATGAAATAAAAAAGGCTATGTTACAGTAATCTGACAACTAGGTTAAATAATTAATTTTTAATATTTACATCAAGTTATATTTAATATACGCTTTCTTGAATGCAAGCGTAGCGAATGCATAAATACAAAATCACTATTTATGTCGGAAAACACAACTACGGATCTGTCAGTGGCTGATGCTTTCAGCGAATGTTAAAGATGGAAATAACTGTTCAAGGTCCACTAGTGGTGGAGGATAGCAATTGATTCGATAATTATAACATGTTGAACGATTCGTCACCAGAAGTCGATCAGTATTCTATTTACATAAGGGATCATCCATTAATCACGTGAGGCTCGAAAGGGGGCGTGAGTCCAGAAAAAATTACGGAGGAGGGGGGGAGAATGAGATATCACGTGTATTTTTATTTTTCGTCACTATATGTTTTTCATATGCCTTATGCTACTCAAAAACAACCTGCAACCTTAATGTCTGTCTGGACATTTTTATCACGATGCTTAATTCTCCAAAATTTAATCAGGTAATACCTGTATATAGGTACATATAATATTCTAAAAATTTCAATATTATTTGTACCTAAAAAATACATATGGTTTTGTGTATGGGGTGATGGTATTCTAGAACCTCACTACATAACACCAGAAGGGGTGAAGGTGTGGAAAAGTTGCTAAAAAACATTAAATGATTAATGGACGACCCTTAAACAGAAATAAAAACGAATAATATACATTTTAATTTTTTTAAAGTAAATATATTATCGCTGTACGTGTCCCAGTTGATCGATCGATGTTATTATCTATTAACCGTTATCAATATCAATAGATATCTTTTGATATGAACATAGGTAGATATTTTGTAATGTTGTGTTGAACCAATAGCTTATGACTCAAACTAACTAAAATAACAGTCAAATTCATTTTTATTTTTATATGTATAAAAATATTTTTATAATCTTATGTGAAAACCTTGTCTGCCCTCCAAGCTTGAAAAATAGCACTATTTACTACTTTTCACATTAACTCTTCCTTTATTCCATCAGTAGAATTTGTATGAACCAAGTAACGCTAATAAACTTTGCTTTTTCTTGTTCAACTTTTTCTGATCTTAAAAAAGGATGACGAATTTCCACTTATGATGTATTTTAAGTGTTCTAGACTGGCTTACGTTGTGCACTGTCCCTAGATATCGTTAAGTAGATGTGCCAAAATACAATTACAAAAATAGTAAGAAAGATACATGATTTTTAGTTCGTTAATTTTTTATACAAAACAAGTAACTTATAACAAATAATATATATATGGGTGGGGCTCAAAAAAATTGTACTTTTTAAAAATAAATTGCGGTCATCCGTTTTTTTTTTTTTTTTTTTTTTTTTATATGTTAGTTGAATAGGCAAACTGGCAGACGTGCCACCTGATGGTAAGTGGTCGACGTCGCCCATGAACATAAACTAGTTTACCTGGAACTAGCCCAGCCAACTCATTTATGTGTTGCCTATCCTGAGACATATGATGTTAAGTCTCGGTGCCAGTAATTACACTGCCTGTCTTGCCCTTCTTTCCGAAACACAGCAAAGCTGTTTCACGGAAGAAATAAGCAAGATGGTGGTACCCATGCAGCCGGGAGCGCGGCACAGCGCATCCCTCCCACCGGTGGTTTTTACTTGAATTGTAGTATTATTTTTAAGCTTTTTTCATGAAATTTTATTTGTTGGTGAATAATGAAAACATAAATAATAGTTAGGAGCCAAAAATAATCATCTAACCACCCAAATACACATTATTTTGGTACACGAAACATTAAGGCAATTTTGTTCTCCATACAAAACTAAAATGTCCCAGTGCAGTCTGAGGACAATGATTAATTTTTTACAAAAAAAATATGCTATTAATGTACTTTTTATTTACTAGCGTTGTTAGTATGGGAGCTAATTTAAAGCATTTCAAATGAATTTTAGAGAAATAGTACAATTTCTAACTAAATAACTTAATTTGAAAAAATGTCCCTTTTAATCTTCTCGTGTGTTACAATGAATGTGTTACACGGTAACTTTTCTGTTTCTGTAATAGTTCCACTATGATTCATATTATAATTAGGCTAAACTTTAACCTAACATCTATGAAGTGTCAGTTTTAATGTCAGCGTTTTAGTTTCGCGGCAAACGACGCGTGATGTGCGGCGTTCGTTTTTGTCATAGAAAAAATTGGATATAAAAAGGTGAATTTTGAAGTTACGTGTTTCTCTTTCGTTATATAAAATTATGAGATTAAATAAATCCTTGTTTAAGTCGTATGTTATGGCTTTATTTCTGAAATATCTTTGAATTTGAGGTCGTTTTAATCAAGTAAAGCCAAGAATCTTCTCGTGTGTTCAGTATAGTGTGTTATGTTGTGTTACGTGTGTGTTACGAAACACACTGGATAATATTAAGCATGGTTCACAACATCTTTACCATGGTAATTTTTTCTTTAGTATATAACTAATTTTAATTAAAATATTTTAATAAATCATGTTGCATTTTATTTAATTTGAGGTATGGATGAACTTAAAATTGAAATAAACAAAAAAGCCCAGGGATAAGGTAAAATATTTATTAAATTATTAAAAAAAATTACCTAACATTTTTAATAAATTATGATAGGTATAGTGTAATCAAGGCCTTACTAATTTCTAGTGTGTTACAATTTTTCCAGTGTGTTGCGTGCGTCTCTGTGTGTTATATTTTCTAGTGTGTTATGGTACAATTTTTTTGAGCCCCACCCATATATATATATATTATTTTCCTGTTCATGTTAAATACATTTAATAGCAATTTGGTCGATTTAAAAATACCAAAAAAAAGAACTGATGGTAAATCGTTAGGTTCCATTTTATTTGTAAAAAAGTTAATCTATTAGATAGATATTGTAGTAGGTAGTAGGACTGAACATTTCAGTAACAAGTTCAGGTTACGTAAAAAAAAGTAAAGTTCGACGCGTTTTTTTTTTGTCATATAA
Organism: Euphydryas editha; assembly: GCA_036937285.1. Taxonomy (NCBI): domain Eukaryota; kingdom Metazoa; phylum Arthropoda; class Insecta; order Lepidoptera; family Nymphalidae; genus Euphydryas; species Euphydryas editha. Next base: position 5,096,289 of record JAUPFZ010000005.1, read on the forward strand.
ATGTGGGATTTTTTTTGTTTTAAAGATATTTGTATAGTCTAATCTTTGATAAAGAAAAAAATATTTTATCAGTATTTTACTCGTTTTTATTTAAAAATGAGTTAATTAGGGTTGTACAACACTAAATAGCTAATTAATTACTTTCTTGACCCCTAGTGGCATGACTTTATAATTATGTAGGCAATTGTTTTTTATATGTCGGCTAAAATTAATTATGATCTCGCGTTGCGTTGCATATATTAATTGTAAATAATGTTATTGTTTGGTAATTTTTCAAAACCGGGACATTTTTGTCGTCGCTGTGAATAACTGGACAGAAAGCCCGAAGGACTGACTGACTGATTGAATAACAGTCTCGCCCAAAGCGGGGCTAATTGTTAGATATAAAACATATTTCCACCATGAGCCATATTCATTTTTATTAATATTTATGATGACCACCTTACCATGTAACATGATATTATGACCATGTTATGATGATATTATGACCATGTTATGATACCACTATTTATATACTGGTCGTCATTGTTCTAGTTTATTTGAATTACATGTATAATTCTTTATTATTATTATTATTATTTTTTAATTAATTAGCTTTTACCTCTTTTTTATTAATTTATATTTGTTTCGCATGGGAACCCATTTACTGGTGATATCTAGAACTCCCGGGTAGGCAGTCCTAGACCGTATGTCGGGTTCAGCACTTGGGGGTGCAATACCGTCTAAAGCCCTGTGGGAGCCTTCAGCCGCTTTAATTGGAGGGTCCCGGATCTGCAGGCAACAGTATCCCTCCAGCAACAGGCTGGCCTTAACGAAAAGGCCAGACCAGAACAGTACCGACGACGCCGTGTCTAGCAGGAACGGGTTCCTATCCCGGCCCGATACGGGCATAGGTTCGCTACTGGAGGCGCATTAAGCGCCTCCTACGTAACCCTGTTCGTCGCGGAGGGAGGCCTCCTCGGCGGTCTCCTCTCTCACCCGCTCGTCGGCCTCCTTCTGGGACATTACTGTCTCGCAAAAGGAGACCATCGCCTTCCAGGACTCGTCGAAGCCGAGCATCGCAGTGATGACGCTCGGGAGTAACAAGTCCCCTCCGAGGACTGACGTCAGACCTTGACGAAACGCCGCCCATCTCGGGCACACCTCGAGGGTGTGCTGGGCAGAGTCCACCGCCGCGCCACATTCATGACATTCAGTCGTCGACTCCCTGTGGGCCGTCCAACACAGGTAGTCACCAAAGCAACCGTGCCTGGTGAGAACCTGCGTCAGACGGAAGGTGAGCGGCTTGCGTTTTCGGCGCATCCACCACTCAAGGACCGGGCGCAGGGCAACCGTTACGCGTGTCTCATACGGCTGCTCCGCCAGGTCCTCCCTCCACCTCCACATTAGCGCTTCCTGCCCTTAGCCTTTACCTCTAAATTAGTGCTATTTAAATGTTAACTTGAAGATTACTTAGCCTCTGTTAGTTTATTTCGAATATTATTGATAATTATAATCATTTGTAATATTATTTATTGATCAACCATCGTAGATGTGTCTGATCATTGAATGGACTATTCGTCATATCGAAAATTGCGATTCATGTTTTTAATGTAACTATTACCTACCCATTAGTCAGGTATAAATACTTCTATATCACTGAATAAAATAATAATGAAAAACATGATATTTTATATTCATGTCATTGTCCGACAAGAGAACAATCCTTCTTATAGTACAATCTCATTTAGTAATGTCCTATAATTTTGTTTTAGAAGATTTTATTTTTTTCTTTAATGTTTTTTATTTTTATTTTGGGAAAGTGCAGCAACTAAAAGATAGTTCCAGGCATCCAAGTTTTTTAATTTTATATTTTTCTTAATCTTGAATGTTGTAAAAGCTCTTTGATAGATATACCAAATTACTTTTAAATTGTGCGACACTAATGGATGAGCTTGACGAAGAAAACTCTTGCGATTTATCACTATAGCTTGAGGTGTAATATTTATTGTCAAATATTGAAATATATCTACTCGTGGATAACAATTACCACAAAAATAAAATATCTGTCATTCTCACTCCAACTCTGCACAATTCGTCGATCTGAGATATAATTATAAAAATAAATATAGTTCACCAACTTATAAAAATATTCAGACAGGGATATTAGCAGTTTGAAGTATTTGTTAGGAGAATATAAAAAAAATGAGGCCACGCGCGGTTGTACGGGAATACGACGTAAACTACGTGTAGGATCGATAGGATTATACCTGTATCTTTATGGTATATGTATATACTCGTTTGGGTAATTTTTGGCATCGGCACGCCTTTAAAAAACTTGAGTTGAGAATGAAAAGAACTGACACTTACTCAAAATTTGGTTTCCCTGATATGTAATAAGAATTTAAAAAAAATTGTTATAAATGATGCTGTCTGACAATGAAATTGCAATAAAGTTTATAAAAAGTTTCAACTTAACAGAAAATAATTTCGAACCAAATAACCTTGAATTGGACCGTATAATTTATTTCAAATAATTATCCGCTATTTTAGTTTTTAGTTTGTCGATTTCGCTTATGTAATGTCGTGCTTATATGTATTTAACAGTTAACACCTATCTCGTTAATACAATCTACGTACTAGACAGCTAGTAAAATAAAAATGTGCTGAAATTGATGTCAATTCTTTTATTTAAATAATTGTTAACTAATGTTCTCGATAAAGAAACTAAAACACAATTTAGCTATTTGTGTGGTTTATTTGCACCTGTAATTGAATTTTTTGCTCTTTCAAAACGTCGATTATTTAACGCTTTTTTTTTTCTTTCATTTTCTCCGTAGCCTAAAAAAAGGCTTTCTCTAGCCTTGCACGTCAGACGTTCAATAAAATAACCGTTTTCGTTTATGTATGTTTTAGGGTTCCGTAGCCAAATGGCAAAAACGGAACCCTTATGGATTCGTCATGTCTGTCTGTCTGTCCGTATGTCACAACCACTTTTTTCCGAAACTATAAAAACTATACTGTTGAAACTTGGTGAGTAGATGTATTCCGTGAACCGCATTAAGATTTTCACACAAAAATAGAAAAAAAAAATTGGGGGTTCCCCATACTTAGAACTGAAACTCAAATTTTTTTTTTCATCAAACCCATACGTGTGGGGTAGCTATGGATAGGTTTTCAAAAATGATATTGAGGTTTCTAATATCATTTTTTTCTAAACTGAACAGTTTGCGCGAGAGTCACTTCCAAAGTGGTAAAATGTCCCCCCCCCCTGTAACTTCTAAAATAAGAGAATGATAAAACTAAAAAAATATATGATATACATTACCATGCAATTTTCCACCGAAAATTGGTTTGAACGAGATCTAGTAAGTATTTTTTTTTAAATAAAAAAAATCCACTGTTATTAAAACATCGATCAAAGTTACAATGAACTACAAGAACTTTTATATGATGTTACTTGCTGAAGGTGGTGCTACGTTATTGTTGCTTGTTTGGTTGCTACGGAACCCTTCATGGGCGAGTCCGACTCGCACTTGTTTAATTTTTTCTTGTACATTTACATATTAGATACATAGTAGGCTAGGCCCTGTAATGTGTTCTGTAGTAAATTTTATTTATGAATTTTGGTATCAAATTCAAACAATTTGCTAGATTATATAATAAGTTTTTAACCTAATGGAGTTACTCCCACATTCAACGTCAAAGGCCTGCGCGAGGATATGCGAAGTGGAAATTGAAATATATATTGGTACAACATAAAGTTATATAGTTTTTACAACTTTGTTAAACTAATCTATATATTTTACATCTGATGTCTGGTGTTTCTTTTATTATTTATTTACTGTTTTCCAAGATGAAAGAATAATAAACATAGCTACTAGAATACGAGCAGAATATAATTATGTATCTTTATAAAACATAGAAGGCCTTGGAGATTGCACTAGTCAGAATGGATGAGAATTTGATTTTGTACGTAATAAATTAACTTAGCTTTAGAGTGTAGTTTTCTTTTTCTAGTTGTAAAGTATGTACATATAACAGGCGGGAGCGGAGATGACATGGGTGGTAGCGGAGCACACGGCCGGCGGGACAGGCGAGGTGTCCGTGGCAAAGGGACAGCAAGTGGAAGTATTGGAGGCATGGAGTGCGCGGGCCGACTGGTGGCTGGTTCGCGTGCCAGGCGAACCGCCGCAAGAGGGTGCCGTGCCCGCTGCCGTGTTGAAACCTCAACCGCACCAGAAGACTTCGCCCTCGCGCCGTCCACTCAGTCAACCATCGGACGACACTATAGGTGAGTGTTTACGTGTACTTCGTTTTTTGATCTATACTTTTTTGTATCATGTTAAACAAACTGTTTTTTTAAATGTTTTAAGTGTTTCATATGCCATGATTCACTTTATTTGAGAACAATTCTGTTGTTCTTAATCTCCAGTCTGGATGATGATGAGAAATTATTAAATCTCATTTAAATGTTTGTGAGAACGATTTCATTTTATATTTATATTAAAATACCAGATTTTAAATTTCTTAACCTTACGAATATGTATATTTTAATATTTTCAAAAGTACCGAAGTATGTTAGTAACGTGATTAATATCGACTTTTAATTCTTTTTAATGTGCATACAAATATTTTGAATATTTAATACGAAATATTTTTAAAATTTATCATATTTACTACTGAAATTGACGATGAACAATAAAAGATGTGTTTATTACATGTTTTATTCTATCGACAATACCCAAAAAGACATTATTATTTAATTAATAAACTCATTTTCGCTCGCGTAGGGTATTTAAAACTAAAGCCTGATCGAAAAATAAATGTTTATTTTTATTATTTTTATTTTTATTTATTTATTTGTTTTGTTTTATAATTATACTTTAAACGAGGATATTTGACGTATGAATGTTTATTTACTTTCTTTGGACTTTTGTTTGGTCACAGAAGTCTTTTGAAGCTTTAACTGATTGAATATATTTAGACTTCTGTTTTTATTGCAGAATATATAGTTTATTTAGTTATATACGATATTATAGTTAGGTTACTTCAGTTAATAAGTTTTAGTTAAAAATAAATTGACTTATATATTTTTCCCGTCTAAGTAGAGCGATTGCCAATAATCACTTTTGTAGAGTTGAGGGCGTGCTTTTCTTACCGAGAGCCCATGGGACTGCCGCCAAGTGGCACTCTTCAGCGAGCACCCCCCACGACATTTACATTACGATGACGATTAAATTGAATACGCTTTATATTACATTATGGTAAACGATTTAAGTTTAAAAAAAAAAAATAAAAACTCATCTGTCAACTAGTCTAATGTTTCGATAATATCGTAAACAACAGTGAAAAGACTTAAGGAGAGAAAATCGAATAGGTACTTAAATTTTATACTGATTATTTATAATCATAAAATTAGAAAATAAGAACTACAATAAATAATATATAATAAATAATATATAATAATATAAATATAGTTTGAAACCAGTTATCGAACACCGGTACTCGGAGATACAAATTGTATTCCGTTCGTTTTTAGTTTACGCGTTATCATCGCGCAAAATGTTTTTTGACTAATTGTTTTAGCAATACCGCAAAATCATCGAAACATAGAAAAGTAACTGTTCAGGGATGTATTTAAAATACACTACATTATTTTTTTGTACAAATATTCAACTCATAAGATCATTTTGAGGTTATAACTTAATCAATCTTAATTTGCGTCGTAAAAGAACAAGATTAACGCCGAGTTGCACGAAACAAATTTAAAATTTAAGTGTTTATTAAATTAATTTAATCACAAGAATCGTGATTATCTGTTGCACAAAACGTACATCTGATTAAGTTAACAAAAAAATTTAGTTTAATTAAAGACCTATCTAACGGATGATTAATACCAACAGCTTTAAATTAATCATGAGATCAACTAATTTTAAGATTAATTGCAACTTAACTAACGGAAAATTAGCGACGGTTTCGTGCAACTCGCCGTAAGACTCACAAATTTTACATACAAATGTTGTTTATATCCATAATTTCTAAAAAAAGTCTAATATTAGATAATTAAACCCTTAATACATATGGAAAGATATATGTTCGTTTCTCAAAATCGTTAGGCTAGTAGCTTCACATTGTTGTACTGATACAACACATCAAATCACCTTGCGTCGGAGTCAACGCGCAGAACGTGCGTGCACGCTATTGTCACAATTCGGTTCAGCTTCATGTCGCACTATTTCGTAAGTATTTGAGCTGAATTATCAAATTTTGTGAGATTGTTACAGCTAGCGAAAGTAGTAAATGTTTCAATGGGCGTGCTTCGGTCAATCGAGCGGGCGGGGGCGGTGGGAACGCGAGTGCCCGTCCGTTTAAACGCTCTACTTTTTCGTTCAGCCTTTCTTTAACTCGTGCAGTTGAAAGCAGACACGCTCATCAAAACAATTCACTTCTGCTAATGTTTATTTATTTTTATTTTATGTATAGCCTTTATTTAACAATCTTAAATAATACTTCTTTCTTAAATACTGAATTTTATTATTTGACACCAGTTTCACCAAGGTTGTCTTGCTTCCCACCATAGTCCTCCCCTAAAGCTTGCCATAAAGTGCGAGCTTGCATCTTTCTTCTTCATGCAGTACCTGCTATTCTGTTTATGTCGTCTTCCCACCTACGACGTTGTCTTTCTTTCTTTTGTATTGTATTGGATACCATTCCGTTACGTCCTTGGTCCATTTATCTTTTTTTGTTCCACGTGTGACCTGTGACACCGTACCTCCATTTTAGTTTTTCAGTGCAATATGTCACATCCGTAATTCCAGTTGCTTCCGAATTGTTTCAAGTTTTTTTATTTTTTATTTTAACATTGAGCATGCTTCTTTCTATACTATGTTGACAAGTCTCTAGTTTGCGTATATTGTGTTCCGTTAAACTCCATGTTACGCATCCATATCTCCACTCCACTGTCCAAAATTTTCACTTTCAAATACAAGTTAATCTAGCATCTTGTCGATTCATTTTGTTTGATATTAGTTTCTATTTCTTTCTTTTACTAGGGCATCGTATTTTTCTTGAATTCCTTTGATGTTTTCTAATATTATTAAGTTAGTTTCTAAGGAATCTAAAATATTTTCGGGAATTTGTTAAAGTTACTGGTTTTTTAATTTCATGAATATTTATTCAGGACATTTTTGATTCTTTTATATATACTTTACCTCTAAGCAATTTATGATCGTTATTGTAGTTCAATTGATTGATAATATTCGAGAATAAGTTTGATTTGTTAGTAATAATATAATCGATTTAGTTTCTTGTCTTCCCATCCGGTGATATCCATGTCCATTTTCTATTTTTCTTTTTCTTTATTATGATAAAATCATTTTCCAAACAAAGTTTCCCAGTTTTTGTCCGTTATCATTCCTTTTTCCTGTAGTATAAGGTCCAATTATTTTGTCTTCGTTTGTTTTTCTCTTTCCGATTTGATCGTTAGTCTCACATTATAATCACAGTGTTATTCAAATTTGTCATAATTTTATTAAGTTAGTTATAAAAATCGTTTTTATTTCTTCTTTTGTAATCTCGGTTGGAGCATATACCTGAACAATTAAAGTTGCCTTTTTATGACCGGGGAGCCTAATATTCAAAACGGCGAGTCTCTCTGACACTCTTTTGAATTATATCATGTTATTCTTAAGGTATTTTTTCACTATAAATCCAACTCGATATAACACAGCAATATCATTTTTATAATATATGTAGTTTTTATGATCTTCAATTTTTTCCTCTGCTCTTCGTGTCTCGCTCGATCCTACAATGTCCCAGTTTACTGTTTCTAATGCATGCTCTAATTCTAACAGAGAGTCCTTAGACTTCAGTGATCTTGTGTTAAGCGTTGCTATATTTAGCTTAGTCATATAGTTTGTGAGTAGTGTTTTCTTGACGTTACTTTCCATAAGCTTTTGGGGATTACAGTCTATCATCCCGTGGTGACCAGCCGTATTGGTGATCTGGTTATTTCTTGTATGTGTGTGTGTTTTTTAAGCTTATTTACACTCTTCGCGTTTCCGGTGTCCATTAATTCCTTCCTTATTCTGTTGTGTATGTTTATTCGATTGGGAAGATCTGACCCTCTTATGCAATATCAAATGCTTCGATTTTGTGCATTTTAGAAGGAGCTGTAGTAGTAATTCTCTGTATTGCGTTTTGGGGTTAGTATTATTATTAGGTGACATAGAAGATTTCCTCTTTTGTTATCGAGCTTCTGATTTTTCCTTTATTATTAGCTTATTATTTTTAATAAACGCTATATTTCCAGGTTTTTTTTCCCTTCAATTGGAGCTGTACCTTTTTACGCATTTATATTGTTTTTTTTTTGAAAAATCTTCAGTTATATAAGTTTGTTACGACGTTTTTTCTTATGTTTTAAAATTTCTACTCTCTTTTGTTGACGTGAAGGTGATCAGTATAGGTCTTATTTTACCATATTGCTTTTGAACACGTCTATGAGACCTATTTATTTCAAATTCTTTTATGCCGACGTTTATGTTCTTAAGTATTTTTGATAATGGTAAAAAAATCATCATAAGATTTTTCTGTCTCCTTGACACTATCTATTAATATATTATTTTTACTCAAAAATTTGTATTGCAATAAATTAATCTTTACAATTAACTGATAAGCAGTTTCACTCGTCTGTCCACAAATTTACCATAAAACCAAACCCGGACATGTACCATGCAAACCGCTCAACCGGCAACCGCAAACCGGCTCAAACCCGGAGAAGTGGCGGCCTTGACGACCACTATAGTCTGTGGTCAGACATATGAGGCTAACTTCACACTAGTTTACGTTCTACGTAAATATAGTGCGTTTAACGAGACAAGATACCAAATGTAAACAACGCCGAAGAAACATGAAAATATAGTCTATCTCTTTCTATCTTGTTTGTTTGCTATCTGTTGCACGGCTCTCGGCTAAGGTCAGGCAAAATCCAACGAGACTATTGCGGGTTTGAAAACATTCGCGCGGCCTTTTGATTTCGTAGTTATTTATTTATTTTTATTTCATTCCTTTCGTGAAGCGCTCGGGGTGATTACATATGTAAATTTTGTTCATTCTCTGTTATTTCCTGTTAATATTTTCGTTAATTATTCTTATTTGTTACTAGTTTTAGTTATATTTGTTATTTGTTGTATTAGTTGTTTTTTTTGTTATTTGTTGTATTAGTTGTTGTTTTTGTTATTTGTTGCTGTTATATCTAGTTTTAATAAATTTGTGTAAGTAAAAAAGGTTACAAAACCCTGCATAGGCGAATGACCTGGCAGTCGGTTTGTTTACATTTGGTATCTTGTCTCGTTGAACGAACTATAGCAGAATTTCTGCCCTCAGAAAAACCTTAACTATTGTATTTGCGATATATTTGCGTCTTTCGTCAATTCATTTTAACTTCTGTATGCGTCGTGGTATTGATTTTCAAGAGTTTTTGTTGATAACAGGAAATTTTTGCTCTTATTTTCGATTAAGAGATAAGATTGTATTCGATTTGGAAGCCCGTTTAAAATACTGTTTCTTGTTTGATAACCAGAGATCGAAAAAAAAGTTAATTTTCCCTAAATAATTGTATGTTTCATATGTGCATCAAATTTTTATCACATCTTACCTCAACGGATCTCCTAGGTTTTACACGTTTTATTCATACTGTTTTACTTGACGATGAATAAGATATTGTTTACGATCGAAGATGGCTACGAACAGCCTGTATTGCGTTAATAATGAGTGTTCGAGGTGTCGTCGACGATTTTGACTCGGCTACATTGGCTTCAAATGAAATACCATCTAGTCTAATTTTTTTTAGTACGACCGCTCTCTTAAACGCATCCAACTCAAAGTCAGGGTCCTTAAGATAAGATACAACAAAATGTTGCGGACCCTGGCGAAAACTCTTGGTAAGGGCGTTTGTGCACTACACGGAATTTTACTGTCCGCGGCAGTCCGATTTTTTACGGTCCGATATGGCACGCTATATAAATATATAGGACGTTTGTGCACTATACGTATATTTACCGTCCGACATTTTACGTTTCCCCATTAATTTTTATCTCAATTTCATTCAGTTTTTTTCATGTCACATCGGACCGTAAAAAACCGGACTGCCAAACAGTAAAATTCCTTATAGTGCACAAACGCCCTAACAGTAATATTGGTTCGGGTATGTATTTACATTTTTTTTTTCAATTCATATAAATACAGAACAATACATATGATAAATTAATTTATTGCCGCTTTAATTTTTTTTCACCACTGATTGCCATTAAGTATGATTGATCTACTCACATGTGCTTTATGACGGGGACCGATTTAATTTTATTGACTTAAAATTGTAACAATGGCAAAGATTTTCATATGAAATTATAATTGAATTCATAAAACTTTTGTTGAGGTCCTTCAAATTTTTTCAACACTTTTTTTTCACTTAATTATTACTATAATTTATTTAAAATATAAAATAAATAACATTATTTACATTTTTTTCTGAATTGTTCTAATTGTAAAATAATGTTCAAAAATTATGAATTTTAAGGTATTTTGATATAAAATATAATAATAAGAAAAATCATCAATCGAAATGTTCATCATCATCATCAATCATCCTTTTCAAACGATTTGCATGTTACTTTCGTTTGTTTTTGATACTTTTTAATTTGTATTTTAAAGGTCAACATTAGCTAGGCGATAAGGCTACTTTGTATCGTTATAAATGTATCTTAACTTTTCGACTCCTACAGTAGTCAAGCGAGCTAGTGCTAATGATTGATTTATTGTAAATATTGAAAGATAAAATAAATATACAAAAATTTTGCTTCGTTAAAATATCAGCTCGATCGAATATAGAAACCGGCCAATGGGACGTGTGTACGACTGTATGTCCGTTACCATATTTGAAATTGAATAGCAACTCGAACGGGTCTTGCACAATAATGTCCGAGCGGAGGAGCCGAGTCTTACGCGACTCCGCTTCATTTCGGCACGCGTAATAGATTTTGATGGTGAAACTACTGTTGATGGATAAACGCCATGGTGAGTGCTATTTTATACGTAAATGTACTTACAATCAGCTCTCGTAAAAACCTGTGAGTACGATATACATTTAGGAAAATATTAAAACCAATGTAAACAATTTATATTCAATACGATAGCTGTAACGAATACGGAAATCGTTCAATACTCAATTCGTTATAATACGTAGTAATCAGTGTCGTTTTAACCGAAACGTTATTATTGAGTTATTGTTAGTGTTAATCTTACCACATTATATTGAGAATCATAAGGAAATATTGACCTATATAATAAACAAAATTATTATTACATAAATTACATGTTAGGTAGGTAAAATATGATTTTCCTCTTGTAGTATGTTTCTATAACAATAAAACAGCTTGTATAAATACAAATAATTGTATTTTAAATACATCAGAGGATTCCAATAGATGTTTTATATTAATGTAATATGTTTCATTTTAGTTATTTTCATACTATATTCCAAATCTTTTAAATATGATAAAACGTCATACTTTGTTATTGAAAACATTATGCCGCAAATATTTATGTAATTAGTTTTTAAGTTTGAATGAAATCTAAACGTAAGTTTAATTCTTACTGCTTGATCCATCCTGATTTGGATTGTATTAATAGTTTCAATCACAAAATATTCTCCTCTTGTTAGATGGATGTGGTTAGATCGCAAAGTAGCCGAATTGTTTTGTGTATATAAATGTTATCATACCATTCAATTCCCTTGTTGGAATTATCTTGTTTATAATTAGCATTAACTAATTACGGTTTACGTAACAATACTTAATGATTGAGATAAATAAACAAGCGATGTAAAATTTTATCGAAGTTGATTCTTTATTAGCCCTAGAAAGATAATCATATTTAGGGCCTGTTTCACCGGTTGCGAATAAAGTCACGAATTGCTTATTACGGTCCTATTCAACAGATAAACTACAACTTTCGGTTTCACCGGTTGCGAATAGATGTATTCGACAGAAATAACGGCCGGTAATTTATCGGCCGTATCCAGTGACTGTTAAAGACTATTTGACAGTGAAAAAACATTATTTCAAACGTCATGATCGAAGTCTTAAAATATTTTATACGTTTTGCAGTTTATATCATAAATTAATTTTGTTAAATTATGGATTTTTAAGTTTTGGAAGACTAGTTTGATGAATAATTTCAACATGTTACACGTCCATGAAGGAACTGTGTCTTATATTTTTCGATTAAGTGAAAGTGACCTAAAAACTTTATAGTGATTAGTTTGTAAAGAATAAAATATGTGCGCATAATTATTGTTTTCAATTTCTACAATGTGCTTTTTGCCTAACATACTTCTTTATATTGACTAATTGACTTTTAGTAACTTTGCCATTTCATCAATACAATGTTTACTAACAACTGTGATATTTTTCTACTGGAACGTTTTTAATTATATGCTGTGATAACGATGGACAAAGCAAAGCGTGACAATAGACCAAAATTATGAATGTAGTTAGTGGCTAGGTGGCCTGAGTCATGCCATGTTCAAACTATTTTCAACAACTATCATATTAACCAAGAAGAATCTCAAAAATAAAACAGTAGAAGTATATCAAACATGAGATTCCTATTCAAAATAATAACAGCATCAGTTGTTCACTAATAATCAAATTATTTAATTTTAATGTGCCATCAAGACTACCTAAGTAACCGCAGGCTTTATTAAATGTTTCCTTCTACAGATCCAACTTGGGGAAATATTCTCCATTAGCTAGACTGGCATGCACTTATAACGATCTGTCCTCAATATTTTTTGCAATAGCTTACCAAACTTTAGGTTTAAGTTAGTTTATTTCTTTAATAATAACTGATTGATTAATTGTTATCATTTTTAATATCATTGATATATTATATAATTGTAAAACTGTTTAAAAATATCATTATCAAATAATTTTATTTCTTTTTAACAATCTGTATTAATTTATCCATTATTGTAATTCAGTACATAGTTTTATTTTCTTATCATTTTTTAAATATTAATCAATTAATGCATGTTGTGATTACCTCTAAAAAGAAATTCTATTATACTCTTATTATTTTCTTATGTAATTTTTTTTTTGTGTTACTATTTTCATTTCTGTTGGTTATTCTAATAAATAAATTAAACAAAGGCTTATTGATAGAGAATTTGGATATAGATATGTTATTGGAGATAGAGGTTATAAAAACACAAATTTATAATATAGCCACAGACATGGGGGAAGATATATTTGATTACATGCCAGAAAATACTGATGAAGTTTCTAACATTAACAGCACTTTAGTGACTAATAAATATTTAGTGATTGTACCTATCATTAGAAATTCTGTAATAAATTATTTTTTATCACTTATAATAAGAAATTAAAAACTTTTGTTGTCTTTTTAATATATAAATTTAATAATAGTAGAAAAAACCAATTTTCAAATAATTGAAAAACAATTTATACACATACATTATACAATTAACTTTATAATTTTGTTATATGGACTAGAATCAAAATATAAATTTACACAATATATAATTAAAAAACAAATTAAATAACAAGAAAAAAAAAATCTATACCTTACAATTAACTTTATAGTTTTGTTATATGGACTAGAATCAAAATATAAATTTACACAATATATAATTAAAATTTACATAATATAATATAAAACAAAGAGTAGTGGGACTAGCCATTTGCAATACTTTGCTTATAATAAATATTAGGACTCGTGTCAATTATTTGTTAAATAAAATTATAATCTTTGTGGTTTTATTGTTTTATTTACCTTTACATAATAAAGACTCATAGCATACAATCTTATTAAAATAATTTGTCAATCATCTTCAAATAATATGGTTAATTTATTATTAAAAAAATAATTTGTCTTATATCTAATATATAAAATCTTCAGTTTTCTTATTGTTTTTTTTTTAATTTCATTTTAGGAAGAATATTATGTTTTTCTAGTTTTAATATATCATTCTTGAGCTCAAACAATTTTTCAAAAAAAGTCTGTTAATTAATTTTTGTTCTAATTCTTCAAATTAAATATTTCTTTTTAGATTTTTTTCATTTTCAGTCTTTTCTTTTGGCTCTTTTTCTTTTAACTTATCTAAAAAGATAATTATTGATTGATGCATCTTTCAAAGTTGTATACGGTCTATAATAATGAAGATTCCTAATATATCCCCCTTTTCTTATTTATATTTCTATAATTTGCTTAGACCACCACATGTTATATAGCACAGCTCGGACTAAAGCTTTTTTTTTGTTTTGACACTTTTCATTTTAAATATGTACTTTGATAAAAAATAGACTACAGAGCAACTAATAACAAAACTTTAAATATTTTTTTCAATCTTAAATCGAAGTCAAACGTAAATGTCAAATAGGTGTTCGGTTATTACTCTCTTACATTTCGAAAGCCAAACATAATTATTAATTATAGAATCAAATTTTCTTACTTTTATAGTAAATTTTCACTTAACAATACTACGCAAGTTAATTTATACAGTATTTAATACAAAATTAATATTATTTTTAAGTTTTCAAAATTATTTTCGTATCACAATACTCTTTGTCGAATTTCAAAACGTAAAAAAGCGCTGTTGCCGCACCGTCAAATTTATGCGTCAAATAAAATTAACTGCCAATTAATTTAGCGGGCAGTTTGATGGTGAAACAGAAAAAAATTCTTATCCGATGATAACCGTTATACGTCGGGTAACTATTCAAAACTTTATCCGCAACCGGTGAAACAGGCCCTTAGATGTACATAAAAGATAATCATGCGTAAAAATGACTCACTTTTAACTAGCAGTAGGTAATGTTATGTTTTATTTATTTACTTTAATAATCCCATAGATATTCGTTTTTTATATACGTCAATAAAATATTAATTGCCATAATTTATGTAATTATATTTATTTATTATATAAAAAAGGTACAGAAAAATTAAATTATCCAAAACCTAACAAGATTTTATAACATTTTTTTATTTTATCACAAATTTTTTTTTTATTACTTATAATCAGGTATTTTAACTTCTTTACTAAGAAATCAAGCTATTATCTATCAATACGAACATTTAATTATGTAGGAATCAGTCCGAGACAACTTTGGAACATATCAATAATATGTTCGCGACAAATAACTTTCTTTTACATTTATTGCACGATGCTCTTGCCTTTCGCCTTATTTTAGAAGGGCAATAGTTACAGTAAATCCGTTTTTTTTTTTAATGCGGGCTCTCCTGAATTATAGTTTAATGTAGTGGGTACATCTTTTGGTAATATAGCGGAGATCTTATCCCGCAAATATCTCCTCAAAGTTGGAGCTTCTAAGTGCTTGTTCATGAACGGCGATGTTAGAGGCTTACTAAGACTTTTCATAAATTGTTTGCGAATTAATGCTTTATCACCTTTGCTGACAACATTGAGATTGTATATAATATAAGCATTTATACAAGCAATGTTTACGATTCCGTAGAGTAAAGCCATAGGCCATCTATTCGTTTTTCTATAACAGGACATCAAAGAGCACATTTGGTTCAGTGTATCTATTCCACCTTTAGTTTGATTATAGTACATAATAATTTCAGGTTTTCCGGTAACTTCACTGAAACAAGCGTTTTCGTCACAAGATGGTAACAGATAATTATTTTAGCCGGCTTTGGTTTATAAGAGACTAGTGTAAGGGGTCCGTCAAAACAAAACATCGATGTTCCCACCGGTCTCGAGCGACTGTTTTTAGTTCTTCTAGTATCTCTCGTTTTTTCTAGAAGTAAGGCAGTAAAAAAAGGATTGAAGAATAAAACAGGATCATACAGGTTACGACACATGCGCTTTGTATCTCTTTGAGACCTAACAATGTTCTGTTGTAAGACTCGGCCACACCTTGTTGCTTTTGAAGTCGACCAACATTTTCTTCGGCCAAGTGTTCGTTTTCGCTAGATGTGGGTACTTCTTCTCTCTCTTCTTCTACAAAAACTTCCTCTACGTCACTCTGCACGTCGTCTTCCATCCACTGGTTTTCAATCTCACTATCAGTTTCCTCACAGGTGAATTCTTTATCAAAATCCAAAAAAGCTGCCACCATATCATCTTCTTCTAAACTTCGATTCCCTATTATAACGTTTACAACTCAATAAAAAACTTGAAATCACAAAACAACCGATAGCAAATAAAAACACAACATAAATAGTCATCAAGTTAAAATATTAGAAAGTCATAAAAGTCACTTAAAAGATAATCATGCGTCATTTTGACTCACCGGGTGCTCCTGTTGCGAAATTGGTGGCACTTATCTTAGTGACAAAACTGCCTTGTGGAATTTTCAAGCGACGACAGAGATGTCCAAATCGCACAGCGACGTATTTGCGTTATTGAAAAAGATACAGCAATATTTCGTACCTGCATGCGTCAATTTTACGCAGACTATCTTTCTAGGGTTAGTACGAGGAAGCAGGGTTAAATTTGACACATAGGTTTATCTACATAAAGAAGTTAGACAAGAGTCAAGTTGACGAAAGTTTGAAAATGTATAATGGATGTTACTTGGACATTTTAGAGAATCGTCAATATGATAATATGCCATTATTTACAATATTAATACATAAATAAATATCATTTAACTAAATTAAATCTATAAAAGTTGTGGTTCCTTATTTAAACTTATTTATACGCGTAGACCACGAATAAAAAAAAGAGAGAATAAGTAAGTAAATTTTAGACTTTTTTAAAGCAACTTTTGTCTTAATATTATTTTATTTTTTCTCAACTGCGGAGTATCTATGAGGGGCTGTGACTTATATATTTATATGTTCATATACTCACTAGAAACCGCTAAAATTATAAATAGTTGGATTTGCCTTGTTGCATCAGTACTTCATATTTTGGTAAACGGAACATATTGTGAATTTTAAAGAAAAATCTAGAGAGCCCACCAAGCAAGGTATCAAAATGGGGGGCCTTAAAAATTGATTACAAAAATATGTACAACTACTATGCTTAAGAGTAAATTGTATGAATGCAATAATTAAAAAATTAAAATGAAAAAATTAATTCTCAACCCAATTGGAGTGATTGTTGACAACTTTAGAACTAAACTGATACGAATGTGACATTTTGTAACTGAACTGAATCAGCCTGTTGATGTCCCACTGCTATCTAAAGGCCTCTTCTCCATATAGAAGAAGTGCTTGAGCTTAATCACAATCACGCTGCTCCACTTTGGTTTGGCGATAATAACCAGGACCGACTACTATATGTGCTTTCCGAGGCTAGGATACATACCACTACATACATAATTTATCTAAATCCAAGCAAAGTCAATTCGGTCCATTGAAACTTTGTACGATTATTTTTTTTTTATAAGCTGTAATTGGCCATAAAACATCAAGCCATGACTCATAGAAGCAGAGTTGAAGCCATTAACAAAAGTCTAATAAGATCAAACTGTATTCCGCCACTTAACTTCATCGCCGACCGGTGGATGTACCTATCTACACGGCTCAGATATATTTTTTTCGTCGGTACCAAGCAGATCATCTTACGTTGTATATCTTTGCCAGTTCATATGATTTTTTAGACAGGTGCTTGAAAATTTTACTTTATTTTAAGATTTTAACACATACTGTATCAGCCTGCAAGCAACCCACTGCTGAGCGAAGGCCTCTTCTCTATATAGAAGAAGAGTTGGAGTTTAATCCACCACACTGCTCCACTGCGGGTTGGCGGATAATTTCCGTACCATGAGTAACTACCGTTATTAGGTGTCTATGATAACCGGGACCGACGGCGTGACGCACTCTCCAGGGCACGTTGGGGAGACCCACAAGGACATACACCCAGACCGGAAACAAATATTTGTACAAATACAAATATATATTCCGTTGGCTGATATAATGATGATAATGATGACGAGTACAAGGAATAATTCTTGTTCAATTTCAACTAAAGACATGACAGCTGTAACATTAAAATTTCCAATAATCTTTGTAATTTTTAAGTAATTGATAGATAGGTTTCGGTATATAAAATTAACCTCCCTTTCTTACAAATTCATCAGCTACCCTTGACGTAGGTATAGAAAAAATACTTTGTAATTTTTTATACAGGTGCACAAGATCCATTTTTACTTAGCTCGGGTTCTATCTCAGAACGTTCGAGGATATTTGACGAGAAATAATTATGTTACAATCTATAGTAATATTGAGAACAATTACAGCTACGACACTTTTAACATAATCATGTTTAAAAGTCTGTAAACTTACAAAATGCATGTCTATCTCAATCGGTTTTATAATTTTTTCAGTATCCTATGAGAAAAGTATACTCTGTTTTTGTTGATGAGCTTTTGTTTATCGTTTAATATAAAACACATTTACGAAATACTTTGCAAAATAATTCATATTAACTGCAACCACGCAACACAGAGTTTAGGCCATATGCCAATGATTGTAAAGTCGAATTTTTCCAGCTCAGCGTCACGACCGTTTATCGCCACTAACACCATTAGTTTTATTTTCGTTTATTATTTATTTTAATCCAATAATAAGTGTGTCACAATCTCTGTATGAGATACTACATTCGTTTTGTGTTACGACATTATACTGTTTATATTAGGAACGTCTAGTATTAAAAGAATTGTGTGAATATGGTTACCTACTTTTTATTTCTGACTTAATAATTAACTTTAAACAAATCATAATGTAATTTCAAATTATTTTTACACGATAATTTTCCTATATAATTATTTAAATGTACGGTATGCTATAGGTCGACAGTAACCAACTAGGGCGTATTTAAAGAATCAGACACGATAAATTAAAAGTTTGTAGGCCGAACTATTACGTCCTAGGTTAATTAGTTTGACGACTTTGTTCGCTAATATTTGTGTATGGTATTAGTATACTAACCAACATATGTTTTGAAATAAAAAAAAACACATTCGTTTTAGTCATCTAGTAGTCCGAGAGCCAGTAACAGATTTGCATGACCAAGTTCCTCTCAAGCGATAATTAGTGGAATGCATCAGAGAGTTGTGTCATAAAGCCTCGTGAACGTCAGCTACTGTCAAGCTGATTGTTAATGTACTGCTCTAATAAATGAAACAATCAGCTAGCAGTAAGTCGAGGTAAACCTCGTTAGCATTTAAATAGGCGATAGAGGCTCCCACCTAACTCCTGCGTCATAATTTTCAAAGTGTCAGCTGACGGTCTTCCCACCGAGATACGGCTGGCTGGCTTATATATGTATTTATCCATAGTTGCATATAAGCTATTATCAGGTTAAATTTTAGTTGAGAGGAAATCACTGAAAGTTTTTTTTAATGGTTCGAACGACCAGCTGACATATAATCCACCATGTTTTAGTCAGCTGATTGCTTTCGAGATATTAGGATAGGTACAATTTAACAAGTTTTTAATTAGGAGAAAATAACTGAATATATTTTTTTTTCTTCGTGCGTGGGAGGATACCGCCGCTCATACCCCCTCCCCCCTCCCCAAACCCCAACGGAACCGCAGCTGACGTTCACGAGGCTTTATGTGGCTATTTATTCCTTGATGAGTCTCACCAATTATCATTCGAAATAGGGAATAACCAAATTTTTACCTGGCTACCGGACCATAGGAAGTTTTTAGTGACATATACTAGAAGGTAAAATTTGTAATTAATAAAAATAATAGAAAACACAAATTTTCAAAATACTTACAAAATTATAAATGATTCATGATTTATAAATTACAAAGAATGGTTGTCGGGCAGAGATCCTTTTATCTTATTTAATTTATAAATAATATCTTTTTTAATTTTAATTTTTAATATGTAGTGTACAATAAAGGGTTAAATAAAGAAAATAAATTAATAAAAAATAAATAAATAGCGTTATAGACGAAGGCGATCTACGATTATTACAAACAAAGTATTAGTTTTCATGTGTTATTTTTCTTCGTTTCGATAACATTTCATTAACGTGAGAGTTTCACATCAATTCGATCGGATTAGTAGTTTTTGAGTGAATCAGCAAAAATAAACATAACATAAAATTATTATTTGTGCGTCTATAGTTCGTACATATTGCTATTTCGAATTATCGAACGAGAATTATTGAATTATTTAAATGAAATATTTTTTAATCGTTAGTGTAACATTTTTAGTTATAAACCGACATACAAAATAGTGTAAAACGATATTGATAATAGGCAAATTAATTACCAGCTCTGAATGATATGTTAACGTTAAACTACGTTTCTAAATATCATTATATGTAGTTAGTTATTATTACTAAATTATTAACAAGATTTCTGTTAAACTATACGGAAAAAATATAAAAAAATAAAAGTCGGAGTAGTTTCACATTAACAAATGCAATAGGCATAATGATTTTGTTTTAGAAAGTTGAGATTTGTCACGAGTTTGTGACTGTAAAAAGAATGAAACGAAGTCAAAGTAAGAACTGGCGACCCGATTCGACTTCTCACGGTTTTCATTGGACACGTTCCCTTTTTATTTTATCTGATCGATCGTGCTTGTATGGACAACAGTTTGTTTCACAACTTAAAAAACTTCATATATTTTTTTCTGAAACTAAAAAAAAAACAAAAAACAAATTAATTACAAATTGTTGCTAGTACATCTGTTGTAATTTTTTTTTAAACTTTTTCGATTAAATTTTTAAACATTTTCGATTAAAATAAATTACCTTGGCGTTATTTAAAAAAATACATATAAAAACTTTCTTGTTGGAATAGTGTTTAAAAAATTGTAGATGTTTGTTGCGTGTAAATATTACTAATAAATGTGTAATGAAGCATGAAACCGTTTATTGTTTTCTGTATGTAAGACACTTTGCGCTTATTCTTATTACTTACTAATTAATGTAATACTGTACAGAATATTTATAAGTGGACGTGAATATGAAGTCATAAATAAATATACATACAAGATATTTTTTTACATTACTCCCGGAGGAAGTATTATATCCGTAAAAGATAAGGTCAGGGCTTTATCCCAGGCGCAATTTTCATGACGCAAGCGTTTCGGAATTCAACCTTAACATTGCTTCTGATGAGCGTACTATAGACGTCGATTTAAATATAACTTCGCATCTGTGCGCGTGCGGCTGAAATTACGATACCATGGACCATCTCCCAACCCTCTTTCATCTACATCTTTAACCACTCTTACTAATATAAGTCCAAGTACTCTGTAACTAAAACTAAGTAGCGTGTACACGTTCGGTTATCAACTTAACAGGATCTAAGTTTCGCATCATAGAGACAAGCTCACAAACTTATAAACGTCGACGTCACAAAGATATTTTGTACCTATCAACTATTCACCACTCATGGTAGAAATTTATCGTACTATATGCAATATGTTGTTGAATGTTTCAGAATTAACTGATTGTAGGTAAGCTGATAAAGTCGTTTTTCCGTTCTAATGTAATACATACTCTCTAAACATGAATCAGTGGAATTTCACTAATTTTAAACGAATATTCACTTTTTATCAATGTGAGAATCGTACCGTGCAGAATTAGTGACTATTCAATATATGAATATGTGAAAATTAGAGTCCACTGATTTGTTCATTGAATATGTGTATGTATATTAGTGGTTTAGAGAGTATACTAACAAGTTACAAAGCTATAAAAGCCCAATAATAATATTGTTTAATCAGATCTACTATATGAAACAAAAATCCTGTCACTAATTCAAAATAAAGCCATAAGGTCAATTCAGATACCACAGTAGTTTCAATCCATCTAAACCTTTTAAGTTGATTGCGCAAATGTATGTATTGTAAAATAATATTCACGAAAGCTTCTGTCAGAAACCACGTGTGTATGGACAGAGATATGTAGTTTATAGCGTATACTTTGATATTTTCAACAGAACGGCTTTCGACGACTTTTCGGATGCTAATCTAGTTTTATTTTGGCTGCAAACGGAATTTTAAAATTTGGACGCTTACACTGTGTTAATTAGCTTTTTCAACGGATGAGTGAAGACGACAAATTAGTATGCCATCAAAAACATAACTTGTAAAAAAAAGCCAAGTCTTGCAACTCAGTTCTTCTACCGAAAAAGGTGTGAGAGTGTCTAAAATGGCCTGAACTGCCTCGAGAAAAGGATGGTACGGCAATGTCACTTTTTTGCTCGACTTAGCGGAGGCATTGCCGTGCCTCCTGATAAATGAGCTAATTTAAAGTCATTTGTCAGGATTATGTGCAAAATATAGCCATTTGTCATTATTCTTAATTATATAGCTCGACCAAAATGATACCAAACTCTTACAGAAAATCTGTGTTAAGTAGCTATAACTATGTTTTATACGATGAGCGAGAGAGCTGAAAGTCATCATTTCCTCCATCCCATTCTTAGCTTTTTTATATTCCTCATGATTATAGCGAGCGCCACCATTTGACCACTTAACACTTGTAAGTATGTATTTAAAAGATGGAAATTAGACATATGTAATTATCTGGTATGTGAGTTTTATAAGAACAAAATTAAAATAAAGCCAGCCTCCCGAACAAGCCAGTTTCCGAAAAGGCTAAAGTACCATAGACCATATACATACGCTGTGGCAGATTATACAAAAGACCGAGGATTATAATCGGCTATTGCCCTTGGCGTCGGTTCGAGTACAGGAGCATAGCACCAGAGCGATGCCAATGCAGCGAGGTGTGAGACAGAGAGATGTCATCTCTGTGAAACTGTTTACCGCAGCATTGGAAGACGCTTTCAAGCTTCTGAAATGGAAAGAATTTGGCATCAACATAAACGGCGAGTACATCACTCACCTTCGATTTGCCGACGATATCGTGCTTATGGCAAAATCTCTGGGTGAGCTCAGCATTATGTTCAGTGACCTCGATGGAGTTTGTGAGCTGCGGTTAGGAAGTTACAAAAAATCTTTTCATCCGTCATACCTGAGTGCCTGAAGTCGAAAGTCTTCGCCCAATGTGTATTACCAGTGAGCTTCCCAAACGCTGCCCATCCTAGCTAGATTCGACGATTGACCTCTCTCTCGAAGTTGAAGTCTATTTAATTTCTAGGGGAATTATTAGGACTTATCCAGGTCCATTTCGTGTGAGACGGCTTTCATAAAGAGTCCTTCCTTCTCCAGAAAATCGGCCAGCCTTTGTCCGCTTTGGTTCCGCTGTCATATCCAAATTGCCTCATTCTCAGCTCATCGTCTCGTTTTTTGCCTATCTTCGCGTTAAAGTCCCGGATGACAATATTAAATTAGGTTTTATTCGTATGTATGGCTCTACTGATGTCCTCATACATAGCCTCTACTTCTTCCTCTGAGT
The DNA here is from genome assembly GCA_036937285.1 of Euphydryas editha. Classification (NCBI taxonomy): domain Eukaryota; kingdom Metazoa; phylum Arthropoda; class Insecta; order Lepidoptera; family Nymphalidae; genus Euphydryas; species Euphydryas editha. The sequence goes on from JAUPFZ010000005.1 coordinate 5,119,661, forward strand.
GTGCCGAGGTCGATGCGTATACCTGTATGACCTTCAGCGAGTATCTCTTAGGTACTCTGAGTATAAGGTATGCAATCCTGTTCGACACACTTCCAATGGTTACAATGTTGCTAATAAGGGACCCGCGGACCATAAACCCGACACCCCCTTGGCACTGTTGGTCGCCCTCCCGGTAGTAAAACAGGTCACCGGATTTTAGGGTTATCGTGTTCTCCCCCTCTTCGGCCTTCAGATAAACCCAGTATATCCCAATGTAACCTGTTCATTTCCTCTTCTAGCTCAACAATCCTTTCATCAGACAATCAATCAAATGTTGTGTCACCAGGGCCAGATGTCGTCGTGGTTGGTAGCGTAATCTCACCCGGAGATTCTTAGCACCCCTTGATTCTTCAGTTCATGTATAGGTATTTAATTTGTAACAGACAAATACATTGTCTGAGTGGGTTCATTTACTATTTATCGACATTAACATTAGAATATCAAAATAGAAGTACTCGAATAAATTTTCAATTTACTAATAAATTGTTGTGACGTTAAAAAAACTGGTCAGTCCGAATTGGATCGAGATCTTTTATATGTAGAAAAGGCTTTTGCGCAGTAGTGAGACGTTTACAGGTTAATTGAGAATAAAACAATGAAATTTATATCTCATTATTGATTAAACGCTTTAATAATTTCAAGAGTACTATTCAAGTAAAACATATACCTACCATATAAATGTATGTGTGTAATATAAATAATATGTATTATACGAATATATATATATATATATATATTATTATAAAATCAATATGCATGTATGCAAGTGATAAATAGAAGAAACAAAAATTCAAGTGTTGCATAAACTTATCACAGCTTTCAATTGTGTTGCGAACAAGCAATGTATGAGTACAACACGTCTATATATTATCGTATCTAGGGTTTCTTTACTATCTTTATATTATACTTCTGTAAATAGAGTTGCTTTGGCTAGAAGCAACTCTTTATTAAATAATTATTATTAACAATTTATTAAGCTGGTTGCTTTTTATATTCATGGAAAAAGTTACAAAAGTGATTATTTACATTAACGAGTAAAGTATATTATGTACCTTTATAACGTAATAATTATTTTGTCCCGACGGCGACGCAGTGAGAGTTGCATTCGTCGTGCTCACGAGCTCACTACATAGAACACCTCGCGCACGTAATATACTATATATCGCGAAAGTATAAAATATACTATAAAATAGTGATCATACTGCAAACGTTTTTAATAATCTAATTCTACGTGGAACATACTTAAATTCTTGAAATTTATTGTATTCATATTTTAGCACGATTTTCATGAATTCCATTCCATTCCATCCTCTTCATTTCTCATGACGAATTGAAAACTGAATAAGTTTTTCTTTTTTTTTTTCGTAATTCGTCATATTTCGTATATTCAGTCTGAGATATTGCGAAGAAAGCTAAAAACTCCAGTACCATGTGTACTTATTTTCTTATAGGTTAAAACTGTTACGAGTTCCTGTGATGACCAAAAAAAATTTTTTTTTCTTTTTATTTGATTTGAATGCTACTAAATCTCAAAAGATTTTTCCAAAAATTCAAGAAAATCTTGTAATATTTAGTACTCGTAATAATGAAGCTGTTTCTCCACAACACTAATAACTTTATTGCCTTATTAACCGGCTTCAAAAAAGAAGGAGGTTCTCAATTCGACTATATTTTTTTACGTATATCTTTATATATACTGTTTTCTTATATTTACGCGAATTTTACTCATTTAATTAAAAGTCTAAATCGGATTTTATCGCGTTTAAAGTAAAGGGCCATATTATGAAACACTGTCCTGGTTTATGAAACATTCGATAAAAATCTCAATAACAAATAATTTTCAACTTATTTGGTACTTATAAAATAATATTTATGATTGTTAATTCCTAATATATTGATTAAATTAATTTATTTTCATGAATAATTTAAAATGTAGAGAAAAAAATATATATTGAATGCTCGCGTCAGGTTGCATGAATAAAAACTGTTTTTTGGAGTAAAATAGTGACGTGTGTCAATGCAATTATTTCAAGTTTTTGAAAAATATATCAATGGTTAAAAAATACTTGAAACATGTCAACTAAAAGTTTAGCTTATTATCTTCCTATTGATAATGAATTTTAGGTAGTTTAATAAAGTATTTACTTTTATTTTAAGTGTTTCATAATAGGTACAAAAGTTTTTTAATAGTCCGTATTTATGGAACAGTATATTCCGTGTTCCATGTCCCACGTACGTTCATTTTTCAATGTGGTCCGTAATTATGAAACTGACTCGTGAGAGCAGTATTTATTTAATTTCGTGTTAATAATTGTTAACTATTTATAAAAAAAGCAGTTTATGTCAGATAAATATTACTACAGTGTATATTTCTATAAATTTGTATTTAGGTAAGTATTTATTTCAGATAAGAATTTCAATTGCGTAATATGGGAAATTTATTTAGTTTTTTATTTTATATATTTAGTTTTTTATTTCAGATAAGAATTTCAATTGCGTAAATATGGGAAAAACTACAAAAAAATGCCAAAAAAAATCAAGCAAAAAAAAAATTAAATCTGTGAATCTAAGTGTTAACAACAGTTCCAAGGCTCCAAAAACGACTGTTGTCTTAGTTAATACGTGTAAGAAGGTTTCAAAAAAAAAAAAAACCTACGCGTATAAATTATTCTCCTGATGATTTAGCTAATGTTTTGAAAGCTGTCGACACAGATGTTTCACTAAGAAAAGCTGCTGCAGTGTACGGAGTGCCCATAGCTACACTCTCTAGAAAGAAAGGGAACCCTGAAATATCCAAACAAAAAACTGGACCAGCAACTATTTTTTCTGATACCGAAGAACAAAAAATAGTTGACTGGATTCTTTTTAGAGCTCAGCGTGGTTTACCAGTAACTAAAACAGAGCTCTTAGATTCTATTCAAAAACATGTGAAAATGTCGAAAAAAGAAACTCCGTTTATTGATAGTCGGCCGAGCCGACATTGGTATGAGGGCTTTCGAAAACGACACCCTCAAATGTCAATCAGGAAACCACAACCCTCTTGTGTTCCTCTTGAGGAAGTCCTAATAAAAGGACGAAACGTTCAACTAAAATCAACACGTAGTTTGAAATTATTTGTCCTGAATTCCTGTGATCAATTTTAGTTAGTAAAATAATATTTAAAAATTACTGACAAGAAACTTTAACTTTAATAATAATATTTGTGATATTTTTCAGTTGAAACTGATGGTGGGAATCCTATTGACGACGCATTTAAAATGCCAACTGATTATTTACCGAAGAAAAAAAAAGGATTAAACTGGAGTCATCCCGCAAACCCAAACTACCTTCTGCTGGTACATCTGATCAGTGGATGCAATATCACTCGAAAAAAGAAAATGATAGGAAAATAAAAGAAGAAAAGTTACAAAAAAGAAAAAAATTACAAGAAGAGAAGAAACTTCTAGCTGAAGAAAAGAAAAAATTGCAAGATAAAATGAAAGCAATACAACAAAAAATCAAAGAAGAAACGAAATATTTAGTTAAATTTTAAATTCAATTTTAAATACATCTCATCTTTATTTTTTAATTATTCATCCAAAGATTCGAAACTGTTCTTGTCATGCTTATTTTGTAAACCAATGTTTATTTATTGTTTGTTAATTCGTTTTATTTTTAAATGTAATTGTATTGATACTTGATAAAGATATTAAACAACATTTAATATTATGAATAAACAAATTAAAGACTAAAAAAAAATTTTAATCTTAATGTTTCAATCTATTTTGTGTTCCATAATTTGGGACATACCTTATGAAACACCCGTACATGCTGCTTCATACTGTTCCATAAATACGGTCATAAGTACTTACCTTTTTATTCAATTAATTTATTAATATTTTCAGCTAAAACTCACTTCATAACAATTTTTATCGCTTTAATAGATATCACAGAAACATTTAATTTGAAAAAATTCAATGTTTCAACTCTATTTTCTTTTAAAAAGAATAAAATACACAGTTCCTATTCATAGAGTGTTCCATAATATGGCCCTTTACCTTATTTGTTTTAAAAACTTTACAGTTTAACGATTTTTTAATTAAATTATTTCCCGACGTTTCGGACCCTTTACAGCGTGCATGATCTCGGGGGACTGAGGTGGTGGGTGTCCGAATAATGAATCAATTGTTACATACCCCGCTTTTTATACAATTATAAATTATTACTTTTAACCGTTCCTATTCATGCAGATTGAGCTTATTGTGTCTGGAAGTCGTGCTGTGTTCTTATTTTCCTTGGGTTCAATTAATTTTAGTACTGGCTCCCAAGCTGGTGGTACGTTCCAACCATCCTCTCTATTGAAATTAGGATGTTTTTTGATTTCAATAGCCTCGCGAATCATCCTTGGTAGGAATCGGTGTTCTTTAGCGAGAATTTGTGGCTTATCAAATCTGATATAGTGGTTGGTACCTTGTTGAGTATGTTGATACACAGCAGACTTTGTCGACCGTTGGTGTTTCATGTCAGCTATGTGTTCTTTGACGCGTGTCTCTATACTCCGCTTAGTTTGCCCTATATATGAGAGACCACATTCACAGTCTAATTTGTAGACCCCTGCATCTTGTAAAGGTATTTGACACTTGACAGATGGTAATAATTGACTTATCTTCGTTGGCGGCTTGTAGTAAGTTTTATTGAAGCTCGCTTCAAGATGTAGCCAATCTTGTCAGTGACTCCTTTGACATATGGTAGTACGGCAGGCTGGCGCTCAACTGTGGCTGTCTTCTTTCTCCGGGATCTGTGACGCTGACGCGGTGCTCGGAGGTTGTTGTCTCGCAGTACCTGCTTGACGTGCTGTAGCTCTGCGTCCAGGTGTTTCTCGTCACAGATCCCACGAGATCTCTGAAACAGAGAAAAACCAACGGCAGAGAGTTGTCTAGGATGATGGTGAGAAGCACCGTTTAAATACCTGTTTGTGTGGGTAGATTTTCTATACACAGAATGGCTTAAACTATGATCAGGATTCCTGATTATAAGTACATCTAGGAAAGCTAGTGTGTTGTTTGCCTCTAACTCCATGGTAAATTGAATATTGTTATTTATAGAGTTAAGGTGTTCTAGGAATATGCAAGTACTGTCTGTTGGTAATATGGTGAAAGTGTCATCTACATACCTCTTGTAAAATCTAGGAGAGATAGGTGCTGTCCTTAGGGCTCGATCCTCGAAGTCCTCCATGTAGATGTCAGCCACTATGGGGGATACTGGAGAGCCCATAGCCACGCCATCCACCTGTATGTAGTATTTGTGGTTCCACAACAGGTAGCCAGTTGTAAGGCAGTGTTTGAGTATTATTGCATATTCTTCTGGCATGTCGTTCTCCACTAGTCTCCTTCGTACAATTTCAATGCAGTCTTGTACCGGTAAGCATGTGAATAAAGACTGTACATCGAAACTCACCATTGTTTCATTCTGAGTGAGTTGCAGGTCTTTAATCTCACTCACAAATTGGTAGGAATCCTTCACATATGCTGTTGTGTTGCCTCTGAGTGGTGACAGTACCTTCGCTACGTGCTGAGCCAGTTTGTAAGTTGGACTGTCGATCTGGCTTACAATTGGACGTAGAGGTACATTTATTTTGTGTATTTTTGGTAGGCCATATAAGCCATATAATTTATATATAACTTTAATAACACTATAACTTTACATCATAACTTTTTGCTGGGTATACCGATTTTTTTTATATTCAAATGCTGGTGCTTATCATGACTGTGGTCCCATTTAAATTTGAGCGAGATCTTACAAGTAGTTTTTGAGTTATCACTGATAATGCGTGCATTTTATTAAAGCCGTTGTAAAACGACCAAAAAAAAACTGTATGGGATAGTTTAGAAGAACATCGTAGTATTTTGAGGTGGTTCTTTTCTAGTTAGGTGATTTTTTACTTTTTAGTGCATTTTTTATCTTAGAATATTTTTTGTCGATTTTTTTTAAAATAAATTTTATAATGTAGAATAGATAAAATAATATATTCCATGGCAATTGTAAATTTAATTTTAATAACGAAATATTAAGGTTGAATGAATTATTTAATTTTTAAACGAAAAAAAAAATTAATTGCAAAGGAGTCGCCCACAACTTTTATTTTATACTTAAATTTATATGATATTAGTTAAAAAAATAATTTTAATAATTTTATACTTAAATTTATATGATATTAAAAAATTGTCTGTCACAGCTGTATCTTTGGATTTGTAGGTAATAAATACCTTTGCTATTTTTCCAAATGGTAAAACAAAAAATTAAAAAATTTACAACGATATAATGAAAGAAATGCAAGAAATACAAGTAACGTGTTTCGCCTTTTCAGCCAAACATTTTTTTTGTTATTATTATGTTCAGTTGTCTGTAACATTTCATATAAGTGTCTTGGGTGGTTCAACTGGCAATAAAAAAATTAAGTAAAAAAGTAATGAAACATAAATTTTTAAGTATAGTTTTAATGTGACCTCGTTTTTTTTATTCTTACTATTTTGTTGACAGAAGCGTCGTCCTCGGAACCCGGTGTAAGTGCTAATGCCGCCAGCCCCGGCAAACACAGAAAAGGAATTATTCCGTAAGTGTATATTTCTTTCTTTATAATCTAATCAGAATCTAGTAATTTCTTCCTACAACTATCTTTAACAAAACTTTCCAATCGTCAATACTTTTTATAGGGAAAGCTTATCAAATATTTATATCACGTAGTGGATAATAAAATACGTAATAGATATTACGTAAAAAATATTACTCATCTGAAGTAAGGATTTCCGGTCAAAACGTTATCTGCTGATATTGTGTTTCGATCTCTTTGGAATGTCCCGAGGTGGAGCGAATACTCGGGACACAAGTTGACGCAACGTTTTTATGCAATATTATATTATATTTTATTACCTATTTCTTCTCGAATTCTAACCCTAAGGTTGCCTGGAAGAAATCGCTATTGAGCGATAAGGCCGCCTTTTTGTGCATTTTGACATCTTTCATTATTATTTGGTACTATTTTTTCTGTGTGTAATGTACATGTTGTACAATAAAGAATATATAATAATAATAATATAAAATAAAAACGTGCGCTATGTACCTTTTTCATTAACGTCATTAACAATACAATTATATGCAATTTGCTTACAATTTCTATCGATTATTTAAATTAGATTCCTAATGTTTATTTAAGATTCCGTTATAGGTATTCATACTTAAATATTTATTTAAGGACGAAAATTTCTATTTATACTTAGGGGCCATTCATTTCTTACGTACGACGAATTTTGCTAGTATTCGACCCCCTCCCCCCTATGATAAGAAAAAAATAAGAATAGGCCGACCCCCTTTTTAATATTTATTACGTAAGAATCTAAAGGAAAAAATAAATACACGTTTGGTTACTTTTAATGTTTATTTTTTCAAAGTAACAATTTTTAGAAATGTTTATTTGTACTTACAATGATACCTACTACTAATTTTTATTTTTTGGTAGTAATAAACTTTAGTTTTAATTATTCATCTTTACCTCTATAAGATTTTCAGTCCAGTTGCTTAAAACCCACTCCGAAAGGAGATATATTACTGGAACATCTCTAATATGTATTACCTATACGCATCCGAGAAAACCTCGGTACTCCTGCAGTTGCCCGCGCATTTTCAATGTATAATTTTAACTTTGCGTATTTTTGTAATCTTACGTAAGAACTATTGAGACTCCCTCCCACTCCCTTGTAAGAGAAAATAAGACATGGTCGACCCCCCTCAATCCCCCCTAAATCTACTTACGTAATAAATGAATGGCCCCTCATATATATTTTTAATTATTTAAAGAAAAGACCAAATAAATAAAGTAACTTGCCAAATTATTGGAGATTTCATAAATATTAAATCTAAATCATATTAAAAGTAACAGAGTTAAATAAATATCGTTCGTCGTATTAGCCTACCAGTGTAGGGGAAGGGAGCACTTAAGAAATCTGTGTCGATTTATTGTTTCATCCTGTCATTATCACGGTGTCTAGGGTCGGTACAGAATATATGCAGTTACTTTACTTATAAAATCGTGAGAATCTGCATTAAATCAGACACTGTATTAATAATATCTATTATTTAAAGACTAGCTGACCTAGTTTATAGAATACGTCGATACCAAGCAGGTTATTCGTATAGAAAACTTTTAGCAGGAGAGCTACTGAACCATCAGAGTAACCCGTATCCCACAAAGCTAGAATTTTTTAAAATTATGTTTAATTATCAATTAATTATGAAATTGCAAGTCTGGCAGGCATCTCGCGGTTGCGTCATCATCCAATATTCTGTTTGTTTACATGTACTATTTAAATTATTTATATAATATGCCCTTAAAATTTCAGCCTTAATCTTGTGTAAATTACAACGTATTAAAATTGTAGCCTTGTAGGAAAAGATATTATTTTTTTACATTTTCAAAAATTTTATGGATGATGACGCAACCGCGAGATGCCTGCCAGACTTGCAATTTCATAATTGACCGATAATAATACATAATTTAAAAAACATCTAACTTTGTGGAAAACAGGTTACTCTGATGGTTCAGTAGCTCTTAGGCTATTTGGTTTAATAACATATTTTGTATAGATTCTTAATATTAGATTAGATTGATATTAAAGATAAGTATTCAACTATGTGATTGCTTATAATATTCTTATTATTAAAATAAATATATAACAATAGAATAATCACCAATAGTTGTTCTAAATAGGGGTGAATAACAGTTGAACACGATAAAGCACATTAAGAGTAAAAGTTAGAACGACCCACTGTCCACTTATATTTCTTATTAACTCGGAATTGAAACTATTACAAAAGTTTTATTTTATTAGTATAGAATATATAACGTGGTTTCAGCTAATAGTAGTTTCCGTAAATCCCCTACATTATGATATATCTAACTAAATATTAATGGACAGCGTACCTACCTGAGTAAGCGGATTTGAGGCTATTTCGATGAAACTACGGCTTACCTGACAGTAACTGGAAGTAGGATCGAGCTGATCGAATATGATATTTTTAAAATGATTTTATTTCATTTATCAATCTACGTATAATATTGAATCTTGCAATTCAATTTACGTTCTCATTTCATATTTTTTTTCAATCTTGTTCAGTCACAAGTACCGAAAGCAAAATATATTACTATATATTATATAAATAAGTTTGTCAAAAGCAGAAAAGTTGTAGGGTGCTTATACAGTGATATCAGAGTTATTTTTAGGGTTCCGTAGCCAAATGGCAAAAACGGAACCCGGATTCGTCATGTCTGTCTGTCGGTCCGTCCGTATGTCACAGCCACTTTTTTCTGAAACTATAAGAAGTATAGGTACTGTTGAAACTTAGTAAGTAGATGTATTCCGTGAACCGCATTAAGATTTTCACACAAAAATAGTAAAATTTCAATAAATTTTGGGGGTTCCCCATACTTAGAACTGAAACTCATTTTTTTTTATCAAACCCATACGTGTGGGTTATCTATGGATAGGTCTTCAAAAATGATACTGAGGTCTCTACATTCATTATTTTCTAAACTGAATAGTTTGCGCGAGAGACACTTCTAAAGTGGTAAAATGTGTTGAACTGTAACTTCTAAAATAAGAGAATGATAAAACTAAAAAAATATATGATGTATATTACTATGCAAACTTCCACCGAAAATTAGTTTGAACGAGATCTAGTTAGAAGTTTTTTTTTTTTTTTATAAAAAAATAAATACACAATTATTTAAACATCGATTAAAGTTACAACGAACTACAAGAACTTTCATAATATGATGTTACTTGCTGCTACGGAACCCTTCATGGGCGAGTCCGACTCGCACTTGTTATAACTTTTTAAAATTACTTATTTTTTTTTAAATTACTTATTTTTCAATACTTAAAAAAAAAATGTTAAAAAATAGTTTACATTTATAATTTTGAATTTTTCGTTTCTATAATTTTCCGAAGTAACAAACAAACATTTGGATATATATTTATGTATCTGTAAGTTTTATTACTCGTTTGTGACTGAAACACGGACGTTTAATATAGTAATAAAGAACATGGCGGGATAAGCATGGGGTAGCGGCCCCAGTGGTAATTTCAACTGCCAATTTTTGTTTGTACGATGTTCTTACGGAATACAACTTACCTGTAAAATATTAACTGTAACAGTCACTGTAATTTTCATTAATTTTCAAGTCTCTCTAAGTTATGTACAACATATATCATGGACATTGATATGTTTATAACTATTACAAAATATATTTTTTTTTCATAAAAAATATTTTTTGATTTTCTCGAAAATTAATGAATATTTTTAAGTAATTTTTTTACTGGTAAGTTGTACTCCGTAAGAACATCATACATAAAAATTAGCAGTTGAAGTTACCCCTGGGGCCGCTACCCCCTATTGAGTTACTATTACTAGTAATAATAGTTCAATGCTACCCCATGCTTATCCCACCATGCTCTTAATAAATGTATGATTTATTAATATGAAGTCGTTTTATTATATTTTATTATTCGTTCTTTTCGCAAAATGCCTTATTATTAATAGATTTGTAAATGAGTTTCCAATGGTCCATTAAAATGTAATCGGTCTATTATCCGTTGGTCTATTATCTGCGCTAAGTGATTGAATAACCGATGCACTGATTATAATATATATATATATATATATATGATATTAATGACGTGATTTATTGTAATAAGAACACGGTATCCGTTCTTTAGTTGATGCGTCATGGGAGTGAATGTTTGGTTGCATTATGATTTTGGCGATGGGCCCAGTGCGCGCGGCGCGGACGACACCGCACGAACGGGCCCTCTCTCGGCGCGGCGGCACGCCGCCAGAGGCGCGCGCTTTCGGTTGCGCCCGCCGCTTGTCGCTCGTTCCGCGTGTGTCGCGCACAACTCGCAACTAATGTTTTGCAAAGCGTTTCCTGTCACCTACCGACCAATAGATTATACAAAATTATCGCCGTAATCTTGCCGATATAGCTCGTCCCTCCTCGTCCCGAACTCGTTTGTCTACTCTTTACGCTACGATTCATGATAACAATGTTTGCGCCAATGAAGTGACACTATTTGTATGTCGGTTGTTTGTGAACTTAACGCAGTAGACTTGCGAACGTTATTGTCTGTGATGTGTGCTATGTTATATGAATATAAGGATGTGGAGTCAAATTGTTTTCTCCAAGTGAGTGTATTGGTATCATTATCGTTTCGGTTTATTTCATTTGAACGATTCATCGTACACGTTCAGTATCATTTCAACTTAAATTATAAATATTTTACTTAAAATTATAAATGACATTTCGTGGACTTATCCACCTCAATATTCTTTTAGATCATGTGATTTATATTATTTTATTATTTCCTCCGAAAAAAGTATTGGCTTTAAATATCAAGATAATATTTACATCTTATCTTTATCTTCGACTTGTGTAATGTGTGACGTATGTAGGCAGATAATATACTTTTTGTCTCCAATTTAGTTTTATTTTATATTTTATTGTTTATTGAATACTTATTTAAATGTTAAATCAAAAAGAAACCATAATATGTAACTTATTTATCAACTAATAACAACTATATCATCTCTCCTAAAAAGGGTAAAGAATGTGCATAATGTTTTAAATACCTATGTGTATCTTTTATAGCTTTATTCATGTGTGAAAAGTTAGGGCACAACAAAAAAGTTTCACGCTGCGCTGTAAAACGTTTGACGTCAAGTTTTAGTTTTAGTTCATCATAGTCATACCTAACTAGATATAACTATGCTGATTTTCTTTTCCAAGATAAATTAAAATGTTATCTAATTCAGTGTATATTTTATAAACGTATATATATTATAGTATATGATTGTAAGGTATGTATATATTTTAAGATAAAAATTATAAATAAGTACAAATAGTATTACTAAGCTGAATTTTCAAATAAACGTGAATAATGAAATCCAAAACTAAAAAAAAAAATATTATAATAGCTGAATTCTCTATCATCAAAAAACTGCATCATTAGAATTTTGGTAAAATTAGCTGAAAAAAATAATCAAATCTTGTATTTTTGCTGCTTTTGATAGTTTCCCTATGTCATGTGCTAAACCATTGGGAAGACTAAAATACTATTCAAATTAATTGTACTGTAGTTTTTTGTACATTGTGTTTCAACATAAAGTCTGTTACAGAGTGGTGAGGACAATCAGGAGTTAGTCTGTCATTTTAACAGTCTCGGTAGATAAATAGCAATTCCTCTATAAATTTGGAATGAAATTGTTGGAAACCATATTTAATTAAAAAATTATTTATAATTATACGTACATATATGCAACAACTTTACAACAAGTATATACAGTTTTAATAATTTATTATCTCGTCGCCGTTAAAGCCAGTGACAATAAAAAAATTCTTATAAAATAATTCGTAAATCAGTAGTTCAGAAATAAATTATATACTCGTATACGCAAACGCATTATAGTGTTTTGCCATGGGCGGCGAGGTCGAAGGTCTTTAACTCATTAAATTATTACATATATAATATTTTTTAAAAATTTCTTAAAAATTTAAGGGTTACAAACCCATTCAACAGAAATAACGACCTGAAAAGATATTTGGTGAAACAGCATTAAGGAACTCAGCGCCAACAGATTGTGGCGTGATACAAAGTGGACCACAGACTTAGTATTTATACCATCGAAATCGATTTTAAGAAATCTTTTAATAATTTTCGCTGTAACCTATAGTTTAGAAGTTAGCAAACCATGCCCTAAAATTCACCTTGTATATTCCATTGTTCCTCTTAAGAAGAACTTTAAAGTGATCCATCTCTACACTCTCATTTTTAAAGCATTTCCATTTACCAACTCATGAAATAATGACAAGATAATGGAAATATTTGATTAAATAAACTATTTTCAATTGAATATCTCGAGCGTTCATCAATAAATTCCAGCGCTAAAACGATGCAAGAAATTATTATTATTGTAAGTTCTACAACTGTAGGGTAGAAAATGGAATTTTTTAATACGATCTACGAATGCGATAACGGTTTCAAATATGTAACTATCTTTTCTAAAATGTTATAAATCTTATACCTCGAGAGGGTAATAACAAAAATTGATCACACTTTAAGCGTCCTATTTTTTGTTATATCTGATTTTTTTTTCTTTTTAAATGCGTAATACGTATTCGTATTTATCCTTTTCTAATGTATGTAAAGTGTGGCGGATTCAGCAATATCCAGAAAAACATAAGACTCCAATTCCAAAAATACGATAAAGCAATTAAGATAACAAGAAATAAGTCACAAACTTCGTTTATTCAAATATTATACTTAACAAATTGGAATAAATTGAAATAAATTAAAGTTTCAAGAAAACTTCGCAGTTCCTGAATTTCAAGAAACAAATGCATAAAATCATTCGTAGTTTAAAAAAATTACAAATATTTAATAAAGCTTTTGTTTTAAATAAATCCTGTGTAACTCTTAGTTAAAAGTTATTTAAATTGTATTTCGTATATTATAACTGATCGAGTAAAACGATTGTTATATATTTCAGTACTGCACTTGTTTTTGTTTTCTATAACTAAATATACGGAACGATCGTCAAAAGTTAATACTAAAATTATTTAATAATACGAGCAGTGTTGGCATAATATTTATTTGAAATAATTTTTTTTTTTGCTGTCTCTTATAATATAAGTAGTATTATAGAACACTTATATATTTAATTATTCTTTTTATCAGATGAACGAAAATTTTATTGAATTTTTTAGCTAAATGATATTTTAATTCGAGTTTTTTCACAATAGATCGGTGAACATAATACATTGTATTGAATCCGCAGAATGACATAGTAAAGAAACAACAAGATATAATACGGAGTATCAATTCGTATAATGCGGTTAATGTATAACGTTACGTACACGTAATTGTAACAAACACGTATCTCAGGGTGCCTGTCCATTGAAACGGAGCGAGGCTGCGAAGCGGAGAAACGGAGAAACATTATATATATACCAATAGCCCCTGTACGCCAATCGTTGCATTTCACTCACTAGACGTCTATAATAGCTTCCACTACAAATGTAGTCTTTACGTACATAGCACGGTCTATCTTTAACGTTACGATAACGTCATGATATTGTATAAAACGTTAATAATAATATCAATGTTACAAAAAATTAAAAATTAAATAAAAAGAAACATCTTTATAAATTAAGTGATTCCGCAGAACCTCATATTATAGCATAAATATAACTTTCTATAGTACTAACAATTTCTATGTTTATTAATTATAGCACACTGTGAAAAGTTAGAAATTGCTCTATTTTGTTGATAAAAATGTAGATATTTTTCGAACTTTTACGAACATCTACTAAGGTAAGTCTTGTTTTCAGAAGAAGGTGGATACCGCGACCGAGCAAGTCGCAGGCCAAGGGTGAAAAGACACCAGGTGGCGCCAAATCCCCTGCCTCTGCTGACAAGCCTTCGTTGAAGAAAGTGCCCTCCGAGAAGAAGATTAAGGTATCACAGCAATATATAACCTACTCAAAATTCAATATCTATAACAAATGGAGAAACATTATTTTGTATTGGTAATAAATTTTTCTTTGCAATATCTACACCGTAGATCTTTTTTATACATTTTAAGACTATTTGATATAATATATTTTGAAATACTGATGATATGAGTCGTATTTCTCGGATAAGAGATGAGAAGTTATGCCTGTATGTTTTGCTCCAAAGAAGACAACGTAGCACAACGTTTACTTACCAACTGACGGCTTTAAACAAAAAAGTTAAAAACTTTTTGACGGACGTTCTGACGATTTTACTTGGTTTGTATTTGAATATACTTTATGAATTTGTTTTCTTTTTTTTTATCATAGTTACCATACACGGAAAATGTACGCGTCGAAGACGGCGAAAGCAGCGCGACTGCACTCGACGATACGGAGGACGACGCTCCCGACCTTGAACTGCCTCCGCCCATGAAACCGATACAGGTCAGTGTAATTACTGAGTTCCTCATCTATACATCTATACTAATAATAAATCTGTTAAAACCTCCGTTTTATTAATACACTATATATCATAAAGTATAAATTTTAATAGCGCCATCTCTTATAATTTTTTGTCTGTGCGCGTATCACGTAAAAAGTACAAAACCAATGTAAATAACTTTAATACATAAAAATTATACATAACTCACAGTAACATTTAGTTTTTATTTCATTGTAATTAAATTTAAAAATAAATATTTAAGAAAATAGAAATACGCCTACGCGACATAGACGCTATCTGGTCTAACGAATCTTAAAAAATCACAAAACTTATTTTTGAGTTATTATTTTGTTAAACTTAAAAGTTTAAGTCGGATAGGAATAGAAATCGTTTTAATATTTTAGATAAACATCATTTTCAATTAATATACTATTATGTTAAATTATGTAAAATGTCTAACGAATCTTAAAAAGTCACAAAACTTATTTTTGAGTTATTATTTTGTTAAACTTAAAAGTTTACTAAATAAGTCGGATAGGAATAGAAATCGTTTTAATATTTTAGATAAACATCCTTTTCAATTAATATACTATTATTTATGTTAAATTATGTTAAATGTCACTAAATATAAAAACTAAATTCTACCATTATACGATAGATGGCGCAGAATATGTAATATAATTTTTTGAATCGCGCTGACCAAAACTTCGGCCAAAAGAATGACACTCGCCCGTATTTAAAAAAATGTTTTCCTTTTTTGCATTTAATACCTTAGGGTACTACGGTCTTGAATGTTTGTTTGTTGTTAAAATATCTGGTCGTTATGTGTATGTTGATTGTACGAAGTTGGATGATTATAGCTATTTAAGTTGTAATCTATATATATATATATATATATATATATATATATATATATATAAAGAAAGTCGTGTTAGTTACACCGTTTATAACTCGAGAGCAAGTGGACCGATTTTTATGATTTTTGTGTTTTTGGATTTGTCTTCGTCGGGAATAATACTTATTAAAATGTGATATTCATCAATGAAAAAATAATTAATAAAAAAATCAGTTCAAATGTTTCATCCGTACTATCTATACATATAATAAATCTGTTAACGAGTCCGTTTTATAATCTTACTAGCGGCCTGCCCCGGCTTCGCACGGGTATTTAACTAAAATTTCAAAAAATATTAATTTATATTCTTTATCACCTACACCTGCGTACATACTGGATAATATTGCATAATAGACGGATTGAATTGTCAAACATAATATTTTACCCGCCCGCGACTTTGTCCGCGTAGAAGTCGAAAATAGTTATAATAGGATTTTTATTTGTTTTTTTTACGTTATTAATTTTGTTATAACATATAAATTATTATGTTAAAATATTTGAATACTTATAAAATATAACAATCTTTATTGTAGAGTAGGGATTTAAAGTTTAAATAAACATTAAAATAAAAATAAAAATTGTTATATTTTATGATCAAGAAGCTCTGCCTTTGATTTGGAGAAAGTTACACGGGGGTATAATCTTTTTACAACGAAATCGAAATACTACTCCTTCCGTAGTATTTCTTTATAACCAATTTTTTTTTCGTTCGGGGTGCTAGAATTACCAGGCTATTCTGGAATATGCCACATACAACTGACTGTGAAAGAAGAAGCTTTCGCTTAAGTATACTCCCGCTAGAGTAAGAGTTTAATCTTAAGCTTTGTTTATGGTAAATACATACTCATATACACTCATACATTATATTATTATATGGTTCCCGGAAATCACCATTTCCTATTTTAAGCAACAGGTCTGAGAACTGTCCGGCAGTAACATCTCCCCTTAGATGGACTCTCATATTTATAGTAAGGCTCAGTTTTGTCACTGCAGGCCACAAATGCTCCTGTACTGTAGTGTATTGTATCAGCCTGTAAATAACCCACTGCTGAGCGAAGGCCTTTTTTCCATATAGAAGAAGGGTTGGAGCTTAATCCACCACGCTGCTCCACTGCGGGTTAGTGGATGATATCCCTACCATAAGTAACAATTATTATAAGGCATCCATGATAACAAACGGGGCCGACGGCTTTACGTACTCTCCGGGGCATGGTGGGGAAACCCACTATACACCCAGACCTGAAACAAATATTAGCACAAATACAAATATCTGCCCCGATCGGGAAACGAACCCACGACTACCGCCATTGAGGCGAGGCGTTAAGGCGACTACTTGCACCACTACACCAGAACGGTCATTAATGCTTCGTTCGTTGTATCGTAGGTATAATTACACCACAAGTCAATACGATTTTGTCTCTTAGATTTGAATAAACCCACAAGTAATTATTTTTTAAATTTTAATTGACTCGGCACAGTTGGTAGTGACACTGCTTTCTGCTCCAGGATCGTGGATTCGATTCCCGCCTCAAGTCTGGGTGTAATATGTATTTATTTCTATATGTATTATTTATAAAAAATATCAGTGGGCTGTTACCTTAAACAAAGACAATAAGTTGCCTACCTTAGGAACAGACGATCGTGTGTGTATGTCAAACATATATTTACATTTAATAATAGTCCAAGACAGCTTTTATCTCCTCCTTCTTAATTTTAGTGTAAGATGAAGTTAAATGGGTACATGATTTATAATGTTTTCTGATCTTGTTCCAACATTACTCCGTGGTGCCAATCTGTACTAATTGGGGTGTTAATGCTAAATTATACGAATTCAAAAATGTTTCCAAGTTCACTTCGGTTTCTTCTATATCTGTATCATTGTGAACTACAGATGCCTTGCTGATGAGTCATTTAGTTTAAAACCCTTGACATAACACAACACCAATATTGAAGTAAAAAATATTATATAAGACACTATTTTACAATAAAGCAATCACACGGTATATTTACAACTTAATTTTGTTACGTTTAATATAAAATCTTGCCTGTTTCATCAGGAGCACCCAAAAAAAATATCACCTACACGTCAATACTGGAAAATATATTTATAATAGACGGATTGATTGTCAAACATGTGTCAAAATAAAATGTTATTTAAATCAAAATCACTAAGGAGTATTTATATAAAAATAACTTTCTACCCCCTTTTAACCCCGTTAGGGAATGAATTTCGATAAAATACAAAACATGTCTTCAATCAATTCTGTTAAAGAATATTTATGCAAAATTTTAAGTAGATTAGACCAAGGAATCACGTTGTCCCATACAAACTTTGCCTCCCTTTTTCATCCCCTTAGAGATAGAATTTCGTAAAATCCGTTCTTAGCTGACCTCTACTTGGCAAAAGGAATATTCTTACCAAATTTCAAGTTTTTAGGTCTCATAGTTCCAGAGATATCGTGATGAGTGACTATATCTATAGAAAGTCTCCTATATATATATAGATTAATCTTAATATATAAAAGCGAAAGGTCACTCATCACGATATCTCTGGAACTATAAGACCTAGAGAGTTGAAATTTGGTAGGTATATTCCTTTTGCCAAGGAGAGGTCAGCTAAGAACGGATTTTACGAAATTCTACCCCTAAGGGGGTAAAAAAGGGGGGCAAAGTTTGTATGGGACAACGTAGTTCCTTAGTCCAATCTACTTCAAATTTTGCATAAAATATTCTTTAACAGAATTGATTGAAGACGTGTTTCGTATTTTATCAAAATTCATCCCCTAACGGGTTAAAAAGGGGGTTGCTTTTGCTTCGAAGTTGATTTGACAACTCAATCCGTCTATTATAAAATATTTTTCAGTATCGACGCAGGTGTAGGTGATAAAAAATATAAATTTATAATTTTTTAAATTTTAGTTAAATACCCGTGCGAAGCCGGGGCGGGCCGCTAGTATGACATAAAAATGATCAAATAGCATATATTATACCTGACATATCATTCAAATTAACGGCTTTTATTGAACAGAGCAATTCTAACCTCATCGTGGAAAAATTGATTTGTTTAGCTAATGAATAAGACTATTAGTTGCGTGTGTTTTATATACATGCCATGCATTAGTGTGAGTGAAATCGCTAGAAATCACTTGCCTTTATAAGTAACCAAATGCCCGTTCTGTATTGACACGGTCCTAATTAAAGTGAAAAATGGTTTTCCAAAAATATATATAGTGGTAGATTTTCTTTCCTGATTTAATAAAAATACAGCGCCAGAACGTATAACAACAACAATAGGTCGATCATTTTTGAAAATAATTATAAAGATAATAATGTACTAACTAACTAGTAGTAGTAATAGTAGCACCAATTTCTGGCAGTGTATAACTATATATTTTTGTCTTATAGTAACTCCTTAAAACTTTTGAAACTGTTTCTTAAAATGCACTTTTAACGTTAAGTTTTTTGTTTGCTCAAGTAAAATTTATACTACATACAAGTGACTAGTTTGTGTATTAAACCTCTATGATTACGTAAAATATTTTACAAAAATAACTTGTCTTAGTCACTTGTCCTGGGTATTTTCGGAATGCAATTAATTTACATTATTTAACGAATGCCGTTCAGGGCTTCTGCTTGTGGCAGGTGGTAGATAAGCATAGTTATTCACATTCCCATTTAGTGTTAAACGTAAGTACATTTTAGTAACTAGTTTATATTATATGAATATTCATTTTATAATTATATATTATTATTACTTATGTTTTTAAATAAAGCTGTATTCAAACATTATTACAACTTTACAAGGAATAAATACTTCTTTCGAAAACATACTTGTTTTCGAAAGAAAACATAGTTGTTGACTGTAGAAGTCATATTAAAAAGAATATACTACATATTAATTTGTACTATGCTCGTAGCTGTAGTGTATTTTTTTTTGTAAACTAGCCAACCCGTGTGGTTTTACTCGGGTTGATTTTATTGAAGTTATACTTCTTTAGGCGCGTTATGAAAAATTGATGAGAGTGAAATTTGACGATGCGCGCGCACCGTGACACAAAATTAACAGAATGAAGTTGGCCACAGAATAGAATTAAAAGTATATATTTTTTTAAATGACTAAGTTAACTCATATACAGGCTAGTTGCAAAGTATCCAACGAAACATTGTTATTTTCAAATTCGATAGAAATACCATTTAATATGAAATATATTATTCATATTAATAATCAATTCTAAAAAATGGTCAATTAAATATTTTAGTTTTTATTTAACTTGATAATAATTTTCTTTTAATCAATATTTTTTCAAAAATAATAGTAATTTCATGAATTAAAATATTTAAACTAAAATATAAATATTGTAGTACTTATTATATTTAGGTATCTTTTTATTGAGTTCATAATTTTTAATACAGACTCAATCATTTTGTTTATCGAATATAGTAATTCTATCCATATTTTTTTAAATTCATATTATAGACCATTTTAAATAATTTACCGGAATTTTGTTGAAAACAAAATCTAGTTTTGTACTACAATATTTGTCTTTTAATAATTAATGTATACATTATTTTTGAATAAATATTAATTAAAAAGATATTATCACTAGGTTAAATAATAAATAATGAATTATTTTATAAGAAACATAATATATTTTAAATAAATAATTAATGATACTACAGTTAGCCGACGTTTTTAATTTTTTGATTTTATCTTTAATAATTAAATTAGAACAAAAAAATACTTTTTAAAAATTGCACTTACAGTTCTTGAAGTTTTTTACAAGTAAATTTTTTTTTTTTTTAATCATTTTTTCAATAAAAAAAAATTCTCAAAATTTTTATATGTCAGCTAACTTAATTTTCATATTTAAAATATTTTATAATTATCGATTGTAAACTATTGATACTTTGAAGCTCCAAAATTAGTTTATTTAGAAAAATCTTTAATAATATT
This sequence comes from Euphydryas editha, assembly GCA_036937285.1. Classification (NCBI taxonomy): domain Eukaryota; kingdom Metazoa; phylum Arthropoda; class Insecta; order Lepidoptera; family Nymphalidae; genus Euphydryas; species Euphydryas editha. Next base: position 5,140,575 of record JAUPFZ010000005.1, read on the forward strand.
GAATTAAATTCATATGATAATTAATGATTTTATATTTATACGGTATAGCTAAATTTTTACTATAATAAAACCTATTTGATTGTTTTTAACATTTTTCTTTGATAATTTTTGTATTTTTTTTTTCTTTAAATTTTTTTTTTATTATATGCCAAAAAAGTATAACTTCTGACGCGTGCACATAAGTACACACACCATTTTTTGGTTATTGTTTTACTTATATGTGTCATAGCACAATGTTCATAGGGACAAATATATATACAATATTTTTTAAAATTGTGCATTTGGTTTCTGTATTCGTAGTAAAGAAAATGGTAGTCGATATCTTTAAAAAAATGTATTTACTAAATGACTTCGTTACGATTTTACTACAATTACTTATAGAGAATATAAATTTTTAATTAGGCCTTCACATTCACAATTGTGAAAACCGCATCAAGTTTCGTGCAGCAGATTTTGCGTGATGGGGAAACAAACATACAGATAGAGAGACAGACAGACATAATTTTTTTTTAAATCCCATAAAGTACATCAACATACCCTCATGTACAGACATCAGCCGTTTACATTTTTATTACATGTGAAGATATCTCTCCTGTACATTTGTCGTAATAATATTCAAATGATTAATTATGTATTCAATCATACTCAATATGTTAAATCATATTTATATTGTTTAGCGGTGTATTTATTTATATGATCCGAATTCCTTCAGCTTGTCATTCACCTTCTATGACGTCATAAGCTGTGCTATATTTAAAGACTCCTACTTTCGGCAATGTTTTTAAATAACACATTTAGAAAATTTAACAATTGTCTTTTTTACAACTTTATTTTGAAATATTTTTTAATTAATGATGATGAAATACTTATTATCAATCTCATCATTTTCAACTTATAAAATCTTTTTATAAAGAATAGAACGCGAACCACATTATTCGCGGCCCGAATGTTCCATTTTTATTTACGTTTGTAACGAAACTAAATATAAGTCTTAAACAAACTTGCGTAATATGGATGAATGGTGTCCCTTAGCTATAAATTACTATGATTTCCTGGCGCCAAGCGAGAAGACGCTCTGCTCGATTATACAAACAGGAACATCTATCTCAAAGGCCAATAGCAGTGCCGAGATATACACAAAGATATTAGCAAAACACTCGATATGCACACTTATTAATTCGAACAGATAGAATCGCCGCTGATGCGATCATTTACAATATTTATCTTCTGAATTACTACAACTAACTCTCGTAAACGTTTTACATTCCAATTTCAGTAATTATGGTTTAATGGTTATTAATGTTTGGGGTCGTTTAAAAAGAACACTCAACAACTAAGTTTTAATTAATAAACATTCTTTTTTTATTAAAGGAAGACGATGCTTTTAGTAAAATCATTGGGCACGAGAAAGCGTTTTTTGACATTTTGTTAAAAAAAAAATTAGCATAAGCTGATATCTAGTCAAAGGACTATAACAAGTATGCTTAATTAAAAAAAATCAAAAAACCCGACTGCGTAAAATACTCTTATTATAAACTAAAAAGAATAAAACAATTTACTAGCTTTCATTTGATACCCATATTGCTACAGTGAGAAAAAAAAATCAACTCCTCCCCCTCATTCTGCCATTTGCGGGCGCCATTTTGAAAATTTATATAGCCTATGTCACTACTACAATTTAGACAAATGCAACGACACCTCATATGTCAAAAACCATCCAGCCGTTTGGGCTGTAGGGCGTGCCAAAGAAATGGACATACATACATACATACATACATACATACATACATACATACATACATACATACATACATACATACATACATACACTCGAAAAACATAACCCTCCTTCTGTCGCAGTCGGGTAAAAAGGACTGGCTAAGTGCGAATCGTACTCGTAAACGAATTTTTCGTACCACCGTATAATAGGGTGCTTTCAGTAGTGAAAAATAATTATGAAATTTGATAAAAACAACAAATTATGTATAAATATACTTAAATAGTCTGATTTTGAGTCATAAAAGCATTATTTTATTATATTGAAATTAAAAGTCGTAATTTTCAAACTGCATATCACGTGACCTAAAACACGAGCCGCCATGGTGTGACGTCGTAAGGACAATGTTTCGTTCCGATATACACTGTGAGCACAGCTCAGTACTCTTGTGAAAAATTTGTTCATTTATGGAGTGCTAATACACAGCTACAGTACCATAGAGAAATATATAAATATATGTCATAAATAGCCGCCCTTTTTGTACTGTGAGTACTGGCGCTTTCGAAGTAAGGTGCTCTCAGTACTTTGATCACGTGATCAAACAATATAACAGCGCGAATGATTGTTATTTTTTTTAATTAATATTGTTACTCAAAAATGTCAATAATATTCAAACAATAATTTTTCTTGTTGAACAGAAAACGTATATATTTTTATTTGAAAACAATGTCAAAAATTCAGTAACCAGTATAGTACAGTACTTACAGCAAACTAAAAAGGAACAGCTTCTCAGTATACTGGATTGACTTCACACCTCACACTGCTCTCACAATCAGTGTATATCGTCCACTGCTGTATGGGACACGGTGTACACAGCTTTAACAATATTACGTCACCATGATGGCTCACAGCGTTTTCGCGGGAATAAAAAAGGTTTAAAATTTACTCAAATTTTATGGAAAGAAAGCGTGTTTATTTTCCCGAAATATTTTTTTTGTGTCTTTTTATTAGGAAAATCAACATTGTTAAGTAACCTTTTCAAACATAGTAGAATACCCTATTTAGATCAAGCAAAAAAGTCTCTATTGTGTCCTAATTGGAGTTTGCTTGGAAATGTTGAAAATGTTGGAAATAATACTCTTTTCTTTTAACTTTTTTAATAGCAAAATAATTTTGCTATATTCGTATAGGCTTATTTCTGAAAACAGAATCAAAGTAAAATAGCTGACTGAGAAACATAGTTTTGATTGATAGAATGATGTGTTTATATCACAGGACCCGCAAGCGGTACTGCAGCAGGCGCCCATCCCTGCGACCGCGGCCACCGCTCCCGCCGCCCGGGTCAGTATACTATACACTCTGCACTATCTCTTCCTCTTCGCTATTTCACTTCATTTCACTTGTTAAATTTAAATTATTTCAATATAATCTCGATTCCTATATATGCTCCGTTTCTTAATTTGTAACTAACAATGAAGGGCGCAAGTAGGTGCTTTTGAACACCTGGGTTATATATTGGTAACATTTTCAGAATTCATTGGCAATGGACGCGCTGGAATCTAACGGTGGTCCCGCCGATATCGCCGAAATAGAACAAATTGTCAAGGAAAAAATGGTTCGATTTAAGTCAAAGCATGTAGTGTGCATGGATATTCTTCAAAGCTATTCGTTTTTATTCGTTTAATTTTTTGTTTTAATTTTGAAACAAAAATACTGTTGGTTCTTTTACATTTTTTTATTTAAGTCGATTTAAACGAGGAAATGGCCGTAAAACTTTGCAAATATCGCTGCAACTCGGTGGAACATGCTTTTAGCATGAGCGAGCAGACTTTTCAGTTTGCCGATATTTTGATCTCCCTGAAGTTTATGATGCCATTTTAGGTTTCAGCTCTAATTAGTTGCACCGGTTGTAATTGGGATCGATACTCGCTGGAGATTAATGTTGTGTTTAATCATGTGTACCCGTGCCGCTTCGGTTATTGGCAGAACCGAGGTAATAATATACCCGACATTTTGCGAGTATTTATTTTAACGTACTATTGTAATATATGTGTAATTCGGGTTTTTTTAAAGAATAATATAAATAATATACACTAGATAAATGTTAAAGCACCATTTAAAGTATTTACAAAAAGGAATCATGTAATCTCAGCGTATTTTAAAAGTGCTTGGGTGTGTGATTTAGTCTGCGTTTTGTAGATTGACGATTGAGTTAAACGTCGGGGTTACTCATTATAAAAAGTGCATGTTTGTTGCTTTAGTAGTTAATTTTTTCTTGTCTGCTTCGTATTTTTAGTACTATTATTATTTCATTTTTAACTAAAGCTTTGTATACCTTTTGGTTATTGTAAAAGTGAATAAATACTATTAAAATTTAATATTTATTTAGAGCAAATTTATATGTTGTTATATTGAGGGCACCTTCAACTATAGGTAGAAAGCGTGTAACGTAACGGTGTTATCGTGATGTAGGAGCAGCACGGCGGCGGCGCGACAGGCGCGGGAGCGGGTGCAGCGCGTGGCTCTGACGTGCTCGACGAGGACGCGGCCGGCGCGGAGAGCGTCGAGGCCAATCTCAAGAAGCGCGAGTACGTGCTCCGCGAGCTCTACGACACCGAGGAGATATACGTATCCGACCTGCGGTTCGTCTGCGAAGGATACATGAAGCACATGATGGTATGACGATATACACCTCTAGTACGACTTTCAAAGAATGTCGAGTACATAAAAAAAACGACTATGTTGCAATAGTAACCACCTATAAATAAATAGTTAATATTTCAGACTTAGAAAATATAGAAAACAATTTATAAAATATTGTTATGATTTCCGGTATACACCGGTGGAACTATTACGTAAGTTGTAATTTTTAATTGAGGCTTAGCTAGTATTGAAGTTCGACACCACAGCGATTTCTCGGGACGCGCAAGTTACGTAATATTGTTCCTATGTGGTTATCTATATACATATAATAAAATGGTAGGAAAGTCAAAACTGGACATTGAATATTTTTTTTTAAAGAATACTTGGGATCTGATCTACAATCGATACCGAAGCCAAAAATATAGGTTTTAGAATTTTTGTCTGTTTGGCTGTATCTATGACCAGGATAAACTCAAAAAATACTGCATGGATTTACTTCAAATTTGCCACGAATATTATTAAGAAGTCGGATCAACATATAGACTACATATTATTACGCTACCTACGGGGAACGAGCAGTGAACCTTTATTTCTTCAACGCATTCTGTAACAACGTGTAATCTAATAGCGTTCACGCAGACGATGTCGCAGGTAGCACCTAGTGATTATATACGTGTCTATTTATGATTGTCAACTAAAAAAAGGTAGCTTTTTTTGTCAAAGTTTTTAATTTACGATTAACGTTTGCAGGACCCGAACAGCGACCCACCAATCCCCGAAGGTCTTCGCGATCGCCGCCTTCGAATGATCTTCGGAAACATACAAGCCATCTACGAGTGGCATCGCGAGTGAGTAAATTGCCAATTTTAACTAAAACAAACAAAGGATCATATGCACTTAACATATGCACTCTTAAGTATACTACGTTTTTCTGGACGGAAGATTATAAACTAAAGACTAAAATAGATATGTCATAAACTGAACGAACGCAAACATGATGAAAGATGCCTTTATAATGATATTTTTTTACAATAATAATCACTTTGTGTATTCGATTAAAATTCATAATATTATAAATCATTATACAGTCGTATTTCTTAAATTTATTATATTATTATTACTATTATTTATTAATTAAATATAAAAACTTTTTTTAAATAAATAATAAACGCCTACTTCTAATCACATTAACATATTGTATAGAACATAACAATCTAAATTATGTCGTCATCGTCATAAATAGACAAATATTATTTGCTAACAAAAAAGATTATTGAACTGAAACATCGATCAAACATTCATCAATCATTAAATCTTTGATGCACATCCTTTCGATCGATAAGGATAATTAGAGTTATAACGTTACTAAATCTTTTGTTTGAAATTTATATATATATATATATATATATATATATATATATATATATATATATATATATATATATATATATATATATATATATATATATATATATATATATATATAATAAAATACTGATTACTGATACTAGATATGGTCATACACTTCAAGGATAAGTGTCGTAATGTTAACACAGATAACACGATTAAGGCTGGTAACAATGCCATCTATAATATCTCTGATCTATTTATATTACAATTGTACATACTCAATCGTTTTAAATATCACTTTGCAATGCAAAATGCAAAGCTCAACAATGCTATGCGATTTTTTTTTTTTTTGCATATTTTGCGAATGTGTAAAATGTTTTACATACTCGACAACTGCTCATATTGGCGAAGGTATGACTGCTGGCAATTTTATGTAAAGCTCCCAATCAGCCTATAATATCGGTTGGTGCACACGCGATAAGTGATCGATGTTTGCAGTAAATTCGTGCGCGAGTTGGAAGGCTGCATCGAGTCGCCCGAGCTGCTCGGACCGCTGTTCCGTCGCTTGGAGAAGAAGATGTCCCTCTACGAGGTGTACTGCCTCAACAAGCCAGTCTCCGAGTACATCGTCTCCGAACACGAACACTACTTCCAGGAACTGCGACACAAACTAGGTCACAAATTACAGGTTTGCGTCATTTTTCTGTCGTCGACCACATTATACGATGTCGCCAGGATGGGACGAAAACGCGTACTAGAGGAGAATAAAGATTCAACTTTATTTCACTGACTACTAGTTCGAAATTTCATGTTCACCTTGTTTATGGATACGCGTATTGGCACTGTCCTCGACAATATACAAAGATAATTAATAAAAATAGCCTCGTTATTTTAGGTATTAATATGATTTTATACACAAAAAATATATCACAAAAATATTTATAACAATATTTGTTACGTTATAAAAAATATAGGGTATATACTCTACGACCGTTCTGGTTTAGTTGTGCGAGTAGTCGCATCAACGCCGCGCCCCGGCGGTCACGGGTTCGATTCCCGCTCGGGACAGATATTTGTATTTGTACAAATATTTCTTTCCGGTCTGGGTGTATGTCCTTGGGGTCTCCTGACCGTGCCTCGGAGAGCACGTAAAGCCGTCGATCCGGATTGTTATCATAAACACCTGATAACGATCGTTATCCATGGTAGGGAAATTATCCGCCAATCCGCAGTGGAGCAGCGTGGTGGATTAAGCTCCAACCTTTCTTCTATATGGAGAAGAGGCCTTCGATCAGCAGTGCGTTGATACATAACGTGCGTTGATGTTATAATTTTAATTTTTGTGACATATTTTTAGGGACAATATTTTTTTGACGGCCAGTATTAATTTTTTTTATTGTATGTAATTGAAAATAAGTTGAGAAATGTTTTAAAATAAAAACCTTTTAAAATAATAGTAACAATGTAAGCTACATTAAACAATAATCTATTTTAAATATGATCTTAAAAATCCTACTAAATTCCAACAAATACACGAATGTTAATGTTTTACATATATATTATATATGCATAATAATGCAAGTAGCAATGCTGCTTAAAATTTTAAGATTACATTTGTGAAAAGATAACTGTAAAATTAATAATTCATTTATACCTTTAAAATGTGTGACACGTTTGATTAGCAATTATGAAAAGTAATAAAAATTGGATTTTTTTTTCTTTCATTTCAGCTCGGCGACCTCCTGATCAAGCCAATCCAGCGCATACAGAAGTACCACCTGTTAGTGAAGAAGATTCTGTTTTACTCTGAGAAGGCCGGCGCGGCACCCAACGTTATCAAGTCCCTGCGTGAAGCCGAGTATTGCACCTCCAACATCCCCAAGATCGCCAACGACATGATGGACGTCGGTCGCCTGCAGGGCTTCACGGTGAGCTACCCACTGCCTATAGACAATATTATTAAGATATATGAAATCGTTTGATGTAATATATATTTACATTTCTGTGTGTTTTGACCGGTTTTCCTGTATTTTTTTATTATTCTAATGAAAAGATTCCCTATCCTTGACTCCTACCTACTCCGTTTCATCTCTTTAGGCAATAACACACTCTTGGTCCTCAGCTTCCGGATGGTTTTAAGGATCATTTAACACTCGATATTGTATGTTTACTGCCTTGTTTCATGAAATAAAAACGATATCGTCCATGGCTACATAAATAAATCTGACTATTCGATACTTTGTTCATACTAATATAAAAATATAATATGTTACTTTTATATGCTAAGTTCATGATGATAACATTTTGTATAATAATTTAAGATTGCACGTGCGAAAACTCTTTACCTACTTCTTTTTTGCTGCTTGCGATTTTTTTTGTGTGTCTATTACCTACGTTACTTCTAGATTGCTATTTGACGGTATACTTTGTTACATATTTTGAATTAATGACTTGTAAAAATTACGAAATTAACACTTGAAACATTCATTTGAGGTGGGTTAGAGCTAGCGCGCTCGGCGATAGAATTTCGTATATTTCGTTCCACCGAATCTGTGTCATACGAACGTGCATTATAGTAAAAACGAACGCATAGCAATACTAAATATTTTATAAATGGTGACACAGAGTGAACTTAAGTGTTTAATGAGCTAAATTTAGAATTTGAATTAAAAACTTCATCACTCTCCCGTGACATCGCAATTAACACTCCTTGCGAATTACGGTTAATATGTAAAAAAAAAACAGAATTAACGTATTCATATGATATATTCTTTTAAGCTTGCACGTGGAACTTTTAACATTGCATAAAACATAAAAATATGTATATGGGACGTAAAGCACGTTGGCGCAGAATGGAACTAGCCAATAGTATCAATGGTATCTAGTTAAGCGTTATGTTTATCTGCGAATTACTGACGTACGTTTAATACGTGCAAGTATTACGTCACTAGTTCACTTGTTCCTGGTTTTGGTTGTATATCGAACTTCAAATAACAGTTGTCTATTATTTTGTAGTAAAATTTTTAAAATCACCTGTTAACTGCAGGTAAAAGTCTCTCCCATTAAGTGGAGGATTATAGGAGCTCAAATCACACGTTATTAACGCTCTGTATATCAGCCATTAGACAACCCACTGCTGAGATAAGGCGTCTTCTTCATAAGAAGGGTTCGCACTGCGGGTTGGTGGATAATTTCCTCACCATGGGTAACGATCGTTATCAGGTGTCTACGATAACAACCGGGATCGACGGCTTTACGTATTCTCCGAGGTACGGTGGGGAGACCCACAAGGACATACACCCAGACCGGATACAAATATTTGTACAAATACAAATATCTATCCCGAGCGGGAATCGAACCCGCGACCGCCGTCGCGCGGCATTGAGGCGGCTACTCGCTACACTAGAACGTTCGTCATGTTAAAGATATCTCAAATTTATATTTCAATTAATGCCTAAATTATATTTGCACCGTTACAATTACAAATTATTGTCGCTTGTGTTTTTTTTCGACTAATATACCGTATTGTACATAATACACTAGTCTAGTTGATATTTTTATAATTATGTAGGCTTTTCGTATAATATTGACGACAAATTTTAATCTTTTTCACAGGCCGGCTTAAAACAATAAATATTATGATTTTAAAGTTTCATATGACACAGACTGGTAGCTTTTACATAAATCCGATTAAAAAAATAAAATAAAAAAAACCATATTATTTATAATATCATGTTTATGTAAATCAGTTTTAGTCTTCTTAATTAACTACATTATTTACTTTCAATCATATGAAAAACTCAAATGTTAAGCAGAATCATAAATGTAAAATTAACACCTGGAAAACGTAATAATAAATATGTTTCATTGAAATTAAGTTTAATGACATCATTATTTTAGTTTTTTGTCTGGTATTTCCCACAAAATTACATTTTGACGACGCGTTGGCGTTAACGGTCGTGGATTCGGTACCCGCACATGACATATATTTGAGTAGGCCATATAAATGTTTATCGTGGTCGAGGTGTTTGTGCTTGTATATTATTAACCAACAATCACACCACGTTAACCTAGCCCCGAGCTAAGTTCGTAAGAACTTGTGTTACGGGTACTAGGAACGGAAATAAATTTAATCGATTTATATAAATACATATATACATAAATACACATCCATGACCCGGTGCAGACATCTATATTCGTCATACAAATTATCTGCACCTGGCGGGATTCGAACCCGCGACCGCTGCGTAAAGTGCCAGTTGCCTGACCACTCGACCAGCCGGCCGTCAAATTATTATGCATTATTATGCATGTTTCCGGACCCCCGAAAAAGGATTCACATCCTACTGTGGGCGTTGAATGTGAATCGTTTATTATTATTATTACACATATCTATATTATACTTGTCATGACAATAGGGTTGATGACTAATTTAAAAAAAAACTGTATTACAATACTCAGATGGGATACTTTAACGTAAATAAATATTATTTTTACAAGATAGTTTCTTGTTAAATAATAATATTTTCTATTTTTTTAATCACTTTCATATTGCGTACCAAAACTCAAAGATGTTATGGCGGCAGTTCGACGTCATCATATATAAGCAGTGACAGATCACTAAAACATAATATAACAGTTTTATTGTTTATGTTCCACATAAAGAGCGATAAAAGTTGTTAACATTAGCACGACCAGATCCGCCATCTATAGTAGTAATTAGTTTTTCATTATTTAGAGTAATTTCTGTTTAGATATATAAATATTCATAAAATACACTTGCATTTCACAATAATTAAAGTTACATTTGGTAATAGTAACTAATTACAATAAGTGTAGATTTTGTGAGCGAATGTGTACTAAATTATTGTACTTTGAATAAATTGCGAAATAAATTATGTGTACTTACAAAGAAGTCTTCACATTTCAAAATTTTTCTGAATAAAGGCCTGTCTTCATTCGATGCAAGAAATTTGCATAACATTAATAAATCAATTGTAGGAATTCGAACTATATGCCTTGATGAATCCTTCCTTGTTCCGTCGTAAGCAAAAAAAAATCATTTTACTTAAAATAAACAGTTGTTATTTTAAGCGCAAAAAATATCCAAATATCGTGTATTAACAGAGATAACGAACACAAGCAGACTTTTTGAGCTAAGATGTATTTAAATTAACGTTACGTCAGACGCTCTTATTGGTGTTTCATGTAATATAGTCGACCATAGCATTATGAGTTTTCATTTTAATGAAAATATTTGTAATCCGGCACTTTTAGAAATAACAAATACAATTTTAGAATATTTTGACTATACTTAATTAATAAAGAATATTTTATTGATTTTTAATATTTTTCATAAACCCAATTATAGAGATCTAAGCTTAAATTAATCGTTTACAATAAATAATTGGACCTTATTAGGCAAAAGACTCAAGTACTGTGTTTTAATTCCAGGGTAACATAACGGCGCAGGGAAAGTTGTTGCTCCAGGAGCCACTGGTCGTGTCTGACGCTAATTGTTCCAGCGACAAGGGAAAGGAACTACACGTTTTCCTATTTCAGCAATGCGTTATTTTCACGGAGGCCGTGGGCAAGAAGTCCCAGTTCACTAATCCCATATACAACTACAAGGCTCATGTTCAGGTTAGCACACAAAATTTAAACAGAAAACACTGAAATCAATAATATTAAATTGAATATCAATCATAATTATTGCCATAACGTAATACTGGTTGGTGTAAGAATATTATTTTAACTACTCCCATGCTTTAAATCCTCTATAAAAGATTCTGAAACAGTTAGCTAATGGCCAACATTAAAATACCCAATGTCCTTAATATCGATAATAATCTCTATTAATCAATTATAGTACATCCAAACGGATGATTTATACTACTGAATTTCATAATAACACTCCTTTGTTTTTTTTTTTTTTTCGATCCCTTTGCGCTAAAGATTTACTCAACAGACAGCCACATTCTTACTGCTCGATACTATGCGTATCTGTATGAATTTCAAAAAAAGAACATAGTCCTTTATGTGCGTTTTACTACCAGAACGCCGAGTGCCGTAAAAAAAAAGAAACGAAAAATAGGTTATTTGAATTCCCGCCATTTTTCTTTGATATTTTTATTATTTTGTTTACAAAATATTATGCAACTGTTGATAATTAGGTAGTAAAACCCAAATTCGTGTTTTAATACTCTTTATTATACAACAGTTGCATAAATAACTATTAAATAGTTATTTTATAAACTTTTGTAGTTGTAAATTTTGTAATAATAACTCGTGTATAAATATAATTACTATCGACATAGCAACATGCTGTACTAAAACAGAAGAATTACAACCGTAACGTTGAGCATTAAATATCAGGTGAACAAGATGGAGTTGGAGGAGATAGACGGTAGCAACTCGTTCATCATACACTCGGTGGACCCCAACAAGCCGAAGCAATCGTTCGTATGCCGTGCGCCCGACGCCCGCCGGGACAAGTGGGTCTCCGAGCTGTCCAACATTCTGCAGTCGCAGCTGTCATTCGGCGAGCGGCTGGAGAACCCGAGCGCCTTTCTCAATCGCGACGCCTCCGCGTAAGTAGCCTCTCGTCCTTTGCCGTTGTACGCTTTCGACTAACACCGTAGAACGCTACTGATTCAACTTCAACAAACTCTCAAACTTAAACTTCAAACTTCATCGACTCGCTCCCAAATTTTGTCGATTTCCTATTTAGTATTCGTAGCCGATACTTGCATATATTGACTACAGTATGACGTCACGTTATTTATTTAGCTAAATTAGCTTTTACAAACACATATTAACTGTATAACTCTTTGCCGTAAAAAAAGCTTAAATAAAATAGTTGAAAAACTTAATTATACTGTTATTGATTATTTTATAACGCCGTATCAAAACTGTATAATTTATTATATAGAATAAAGTATTATTCTATACTTTACTTTTTGTATATATAATATTCGTAATAAAATGATTATGTGTATTTTGTGATTTTTTTAAATCAGACAAGAAATTATTTATTAACTATAAAATGGTTTTCATTTACAATGGCACATAATATACGAAATACGCTTAATATATCGTTTTACATCGTACAATCTAATAATAATAAATATTTTTTGTAGCAAACAATAAGGAGTTATGCCAGACGTACATCTCGACGACAGTTTAACGTTGAACCTTATTTATATTAAGTATTATAATTATAATCCCCGAAACGAATAATTGTAAAAGTATCGCAATAAATTACTGCCAACACATAAATCGTAACATCAGTGTATAGCTAAGTAGCATAGTTTATATATATATAACATCGTAGTTAATCCACGTAGGCTTTAAGAACTCTTTGGAATTGACTCGTAATTAGTTATAATATCGATAATATATTGCTTCAATTGTTCATTGGAAATGACGAAAACCGAATGTTCCTTTTTTTCACAGAATACTCTAAATAAAAAAAAATAATTAAATGGAATATAGATATCGCTATACGAGAACAAGTAATTATATTTAATGACATCATATTAGGATTGTTAACGAATATTTTTTAATTTTTATACTTTGAAATATCAGTTAATTAAATATATGTTATGTGTCAAACTCATAAAAACGTAAATTTATTTAATGCTTCGGTTTTTCCATTTCCAATAAAAGCATTCACTTATAAGTTTATGGCATTGTTAGTACATTCGAGGCACCGTTAGTCATCTTATCATATAGCCGCAGCACAAACATATCAACTAAAATTTGTTAATTTATACTATACATTTTTAATTATTTTAAATAAAAATACTTTTTAAAAAAATGGGATCTTACAAAACTGTAATGATAAAAGTAATATCCTAATAACTGTCATGGTAAAATTAATATAATAAGTATATGAAGCTCCGATGGGATGATGGAATTTTCTGAATACTATATAATATATATATCGAATTCGATAAGCATATATTGTTCATATTCGATTTGGTTAGTGTTTAAGCCTTTAAGGTTAAATTGAGGTGGACTGGGAAGAAAAGAAGTGAACTTATTTTGATATTTGAAAAATGTAAGAGTTTTGGTAAATTTGTGCTATAGGGAAGTCGCTTACAAATATTGTGCGAAGAGACCAGAACGAAACGTAATACATATTTAACGCGTCCGTCTTTTGTATTAACACCCGTTAGCGCTAGGATTCATTCGTTATAATGAAAATAGCTCATTTTAAATCTAAGCTATACTCATGTAGATTTATACTTATCGAATACAACCGTAACTACAAATTTTCTCTAGTTGACGTAGGAAAATATACCTGAATATTAATATACAAGGATAGTTTTGTAGTAATTAATTGTATTTCTCTTATAAAATAACTTTTGTTCCAATAAGTTTTCGTTTTGTGCATCGTAGCGGATTCCCATAGATCAGACTTACTTTAAATCGAATGGGGCCAATTTATGTTGTACATTATCGTTTTTCAGTTGCGATAAATATCATAGCTTTAATTGACATAGATGACGATTTTAATTAATTAGGAAATTAGCGACTGAGTACACGAATGCAAGACTGGATATTAAGTACGTCCATCGCGTATAAACTTCTCTCTAACTCTCTCATAAAGACGAACACGCACAGGCATTGGTGTATTCGGGTAGCTATCACATGAAAAACTCATTATACTCTGCTTTCGATGTTAATATTGTAATAAATATTTAACTTACTACTATGCTATTATTCGCTATTTTTTATGAAAACAAAAATGTGATGTTTAAATTTATGAAAGATCATTTATTTTTATGAATAATACGAAGAACCTGACATATTATAACGCAGTAAAAAGTCGCATTTACTTGTGACATTCGAATTTATTCGGGACAGTCGTAACTCTTAAGTCGTGATGTCTTCCACCAGGAAAGAAAATTGTAAAGTAATTGGTGCAAAATTAAGGTAAACAAATATAACGTTATCCGCGTTATTCTGACCATTGTCGTTATTTGCCTTTGTTTGTACGGTTGTATTATAAACATCATGTTTTATTAGTAAAGTTCATATTTGGGTTGTATCGTCATTCGTCAAAACTTCCGATTAGTAATACTATGTCACTATTTCATTATGTATAACTTAATAATATTGATTACTATTATTAATATTATATTCTATAAAATTACCGATGGCTTGTACATTCGTATGCTCCTTTTAATTCCACTAAGTACTGTCTGAATAAATTTAATTAGATTTCTAGCCTAGCGGATACTATTGCTACTTTTAACACTTAAAGTATCTTCTATCTATATTAGTTGAAGTATTAATTTTAAATCTATCGAAAAAAATGTATTTTCTAGATAATCTTCGACTTTGTGCTTAACCTTTTATAAAGTTTCTTGTACATACTATTGTTAACATTCCTGGTCATGTAAATATACTAATCTTTTATCACCACTGTACTACGTGACTATGTTACACGAGTAACCAATAAATGTGAATTAAAATGCTTGTGGTTTAATGCTTCTAGTCCCGCATGCTTATTATATTTATTTTTGGATTATTATTATTTTTGTTTTATAAAGGCCAGCTTTGAGCCTACTGACACCAACGCCAGTGCAATGCTATATATATAGTCTTATCGCTGTCTTCGTGAAGTATGTGGTGTGGTTGTTAAATCAGTCAATTTCATTTTACTTACAATATTTTATTTAAAAAAGTTGAATGGTTATTACATAAACTTTATATTTTGTAACTGAAAAGTTTTTTTTTTGTTAAAATGTATATTTCCAGTTCGATTAATATTGATAAATCTTAATACATTTAAATGTATAGAAAACGTAACAATTGCTATTATTTCAGACTTTAGCTTTCTTTCGATTAAAGGTATTCTATAACTGGTGTAACAACCAATCCATTATTATCAAATTTATATCTATTAATTTACCAACGACTAACGTAATATCACAATCGATTTCATCTATATAAATAAATCGTTTTAGGTAAAAGCTGGTCTAAAATATTGTTTCATTTTAGTTTTTTATTTTTCTTTTTTATTTTAATATCCTGTTCCCCTCCCTTTAGCATGGGTGAGGGTTGGTGCGGACTCCGCAAGACGGAGAGCGTTCCACCGTGTATGGGCGGTCGCCTCGCACCGGAATTGCGCGGACGCACTCAGCGCCCGCACGCTAAGGCCAACACCATCAACCTACCGTCGAGCGCGCGTGACGACCACAAGAAAGTACCCAGTAACGCTCCGCTCACTCCTACTTCACCACAGCATCACAACGTAAGTCCGACTGTTCAAATTTTCAGAAAAGACGGTACTTGTACGGCGGACGTTTGCAGAATTACATGTTTATCTTTTTAAAAAAAAAACATAACTATAAAGTTTTATATAACTAAATAACTCTGTCTCAAAATTCTAACACCGACATTTATGAATATCAATATGTATTTTATAGTTCTCTGCCTACTGAAACTTTGAAAATACTTATTATGATTATTAAATAAAAAACAAGTAAAATCCACTTTAGCTGTATGGTTCAGCTAAGATCATTTTGTTAAAAAAATAAAATTATCATATAAAAAAGTTCAAGTAATTTATTTAATTAAAATTCTATTTTTATCCGTTCGAATTCGGACACCCACCACCTGTCCCCCGAGACCATGGACGCTCTAAATTCTAAAAGGTCCGAAACGTCGTGAAATAATTTAAAATATTGTTAAACTGTAAAGTTTTAAATAAACGCGATAAAATCCGTTATAGACTTTTAATAAAATGAATAAAATTCGCGTAAATATTAGAAAACAGTAAGTTCAAGTAATCATAAAAATAGCATGTGGGCCATGCGCTTCGAATATGAGGAATATAGATGGGAACGGTTAGCTTTATGTGAGTGGAAATCAGGAGAGAATATTTCAGCATGTTAACTCTTTATCGCATAAATTCTTATTTAATAACCTTTTAATTTGCTTTACTTATATGTATATCTAGAGTAGAAAATTTGTCTATAAATCTATAGTTTCACTTGCATGGGACTGCTTTTTACTCTCTTCCAAATATGCCTTAAATGTAACTATCTATTTTATTTAAGGGATAAGTAGTTATCCTCTGTTATTTTCCTTTTAGGCATGGTTTCACATTTTAACGCTTGTATATCTTTCTTTTGTTTTAGGTATGATAGACACAAGAATGCATTTTTAACATAGACTGATAATTAATGGGGCGAATTGACTCACTCAAGACTGTGATTTTGTGCTATGTGATACGTCATTGACTTGAAATTATTTATTATTTTAATTGTAAATAGGAATAGGTATATTACACGTTACACAAATTATTTAGTGGCCTCCCGAGATTGCAGAATAAGCCTGGTGAGCTTGCATGATTCGCTTCTTTTATTCGTTCGTCAGTAGTATCGTAGTGATGACCGACTGTTGCATTAATACGGCAGGGATTGTCGAAGCGCGCCTGGGGTCTGAAGCTGCGCCGCGGCGGCAGCAGCAGCGGAGCGGGCGAGCCGAGCGATGGTGTCGTTACCGAAGTACGCGCGCCCGAACTCGCCGAGCCCGTCGCCGACGTGGCGGTCGCGGCCGGCGCCTCCGCCACGCTCTCGTGCCGCGCGCTCGCCACGCGCGCCACCGCCTCCTGGAGGAAGACCGCGCCAGAGACACACGCGCTACGACACGGCGGTCGCTTCGCTATAAGTTTCGGCACCGATGGCCTTGCTACGCTCACGATTCACGCGTGTCGTGCCTCTGACGCCGGGGTTTACTGCTGTCTCGTCAGCAACGAGCTCGGAGGCGTTCAGAGCTCGGCGCGACTGACGGTGGGCTCGGGCGGAGCGCCGGGTGTACCCGCGGTGCGTGCTCACCCTGGAGGCGGACTCGTGATACAGTGGGATGAGTCGGAGGCTGTGCATCTGGAATATTGTCGCGTCGGGGAGGGCGAGTGGCGCCGAGCGACGGAGATACCGGCATCGGCGAACACTCTAGCGCTGGAAGAGCTTCCGGCGGGACAGTATAGTTTTCGTGTTGTGAGTGCTCGAAGCGGAGCCGCGGGCGCGGCTTCCGGGCCAGCTACTTGCGGTGGCGGCGGGGGCTGGCAACGCGAACAATTTGCACGGCGGTACACTCTCGAGGAAGAAATAGGGCGTGGTAGAACTGCGCGCGTTCTTGCTGCTCGAGATACAGGAACAGGCCAACGAGTTGCATTAAAACAGGTTAATGACATATTTTTTCTAGTTTTTAGTGTTTTGAAGTTCTTATTATTTTTATTGCAAGATACAATAAAATGTTTTCGATCTCGATAACATAACTCTACAATAGACGACAACATTATTAGTTGTTAGCATACATACACTGGTTTTTTATCCCTACATAAGTAAATAATATTTTAGATTAATATTATGCTTCTTTCATCTTCTTTTTTCCAACCTCTAGAATAATAATTTGGAGCATGGCACTTCTTGGTGCCGTTATTCATTCGGTCTCGTCGCCACTCGCCAATAATATAATGAATGCGCCAGGTGGTGAGTGGTCGGGGCGCAGACGCGGTGCGCGAGTACCGCATCCTATCGAGCGGCGCGCACGGTGCAGTGGTGCGCGCACTGGCGCTGTTCGCGGAGGTGCCGCGCGCCGGCGCACACACGCTGGTGCTAGAGCTGGTGGGCGGCGGCCCGCTACTGGACTGGGCTGCCTCTGCGCCCGACCTCTACACCGAGCGCACTGTCGCCGCTCACACACGCCACTTACTCTCCGCGCTCGACTGGTTGCACTCCAACAATGTCGCCCATCTCGACGTCCGAGTATGTTCCTTTACGATATCATAAATCTTTTTGTGATTTCGTACATTATACTACAACCGAACATTTTACTTTTTTTTTGTAGCCCGAAAATATTTTGGTCGAACTGAGTGGAGCTCAACCGCAACTGAAACTGGTAGACTTGGGCTCGGCGGTAGAATTGGACGGCAGCGCAGGTGGTGCGAGTGCGCCGGAGAGTACAACAGTGCTACCGCCCGCACCCGCGCAGCTCGAGTTCGCGCCGCCTGAGTGTGTGTTGGGCCGCCCGCCTGCACCGGCCTGGGACGCCTGGGCTGCTGGGGTCTTTCTTTACGTATTTTTAACTGGGGTTAGCTCACACTTGATTAACATATTAAAACATTATATAGAATATTTATATTTGTATTTATTTAAAACTAAACGTGTATCTGACAGACATCTACAGCATATCAGAAAAAATTGTTCAAAACGAGTAATTGTCTTTTTTTTCGAGTTTCTCGTATTGAAACGTGATATGTAATAATCCAGAAATCTTCGAAATCCTACATTTGTAGTTGTAATAAATTATATATTTTCAGCTTTCACCATTTTTGGACGAGTCTATTGAAGAGACAACGGCAAACATCATTAAGTGCGATTACTGCTTCCCACCGGAGCACTGGTCGGGCGTAGACGAACGCGCCCAGTCATTAATACGCCGCCTACTGGAGCCGACACCGTCTAGGCGCCTTGTGCTTCGAGATGCTCTACGTGATTCATGGTTCGAAGAGGTGTGTTGTAAAATTATTTAAAAAATATTATACGCTTCTCATAATTTCTGTTCTATATCAGTAAGTCTCACGTTTTCTAATTCATATGAGATATAGAATTATCTGATTCAAAGAAAATATAAAAGTTCAAAAAATTCTTTAATCATCAGGCCGGCAACACTACACTATCTGCGGCGCAACTCAAAACTTTCTTAGAGAGGCGGCGACCGTCGGGGCTGGGCAACGCGCTACACTCGCTCCGCTCGCCCAACGACACTTGACGCGCGCGCGCCCGCGTACAGTACTCGACACGCAGCGACTCGTGCACGCCACGCGCTCAGAGCGCTTGGAACACACTGTTTATGCACCCGTCTCCTACCAACGTCTATACGATAATTTATAAGATTATAATTTGTATCCATTTTTTAAAACAATATCGTTTACTGCAGTAATAAAAGGAACCACGTACGTCGTTCATTATCATCCCGCTGCTAGTTACTTCTTGGCGTTCTTGTACGAAATATTTTAGATCGAATAGCGCTCGGTAAAATTGTTTTGCAATCATAGGATCGAAGTACGTTCGTGAGTTTATATTAAGCTTTAGTTTTTGTAAGCGTTCTTATTATAGTCATTTTACCCACCTATTCATTATGTTGATTTTAAAAATACTTGAAACGATACGACTCGTTTTATATACTTGACTATAAAAATAAACATTCGTATTTGATTTACTACTATAGAAACTTATGGTACATATTGGCTATTAATTCGATCTTGCGGAAATTCGTTAAAACTTTAAATTTGACTTGTTTATTTATTGTTTTATATTAATTTAGAAATTGAATGACAAATACAAAGTCTTTAAACCTACACTAAATGTGTATAATTGTTTTGATTATAAATAAAGAAACAATTGAAATTAAAGAGTCATAAATAATAATTTCAAATATTCTTGTCAATATATGTGCAATATGTTTCTTTTTCTAAATGAGGACATGTTTGGTATGATTTGACTCATTAGCAGTTTCCACGAGATGAAAATCAATCTATAATAATGTCGATATCTACATACACTACTCTTATCTACTCGATTGTCGCTCAAGTATGTGATTCTTTAAGACGTGTTACAAAATTTGGAAATCGAGTTATTGTATATGAAGTCACTGATTTTATTATTTGTATGTTCTTCAGTGACCGATTGTAAGGAAAGTGTCTGTGATTTTTGCCTAAAATAATATTTCATGCTTATTCCTAATTTAAAATATATTTTACTTTTAAAATACTATTGAAATGTATATACATACTAAGTTTTAGCAAGCGTATAAATTTATCTTAATTTGTGACCAAATTGCGAAAATTAGATTTAAGGAATATGTAACGTGAATTTTTTATGTAAGTATCCTATAACTAGTTGATAATTTAATCAGTTGAGTCACACTGTTGATGCGTCGTCGTTTTCGATGTTTATATACTAAGGGCTAGCGACATTTTGATCAGTATGTAATATTATGCACCACATCAAAAATCAGCTTCGGTTTCGTAGAACGGCCTCACTGTCGCTCATATTTGTGTGACATTTTATAACTAACGATTACATAACACGTGGCGTGTTGAAGCATACAACAAAATATTACTTGTAAAGATAACATGAAATTAGATAAAAAACATATCGAAAAAATAAAACGAAATCAAAACGATGATTCTGATAGTGAAGCTATGGTTACAGGTGAAATGTTATTAAAGCACAGAGAAAAAAAAATATTAATACCTTTTTTTTCGCGTTACTGTCCGATATTTTTATCAATATCTTATAATTATTCTTTGAAGTTATTGGGACCATCTTACTTATAGATCGTATAGCAAGAGTAGCAATTTAGTCAATCAGATTTTGTTTAGTTTGGTGTTAAAATAAACCTAGTGGTTGTACAGTCTCTCATTGATGCAGTGAACCATTTATATTTTGTGAGATAGTGAGAGCGCTCTTCTAAGCGAAGTTAGTCGACGTTCATTCTAAAGCTCGATGTATGTTTATTACTGGATACTGTACAGTATTTATTTATGTAATATATTAATTCAATTCATATTATCAGTGATCAAATAGTTTTACATTTTAATGTAATAAAATATTCCTGTGTTAATTAATCTTAACTATGCCATACATTCATGGTGACAGTTTTATTTTTTAGTTTAAGCAAAATTTTATTGAAAAGAAATAAAATCTAATATAATTGAAGGCAAAATTATAATGTTAACATTAAAATGAGTTAAAATATAGAATGAAAATAAAAATGTAATAAACTGATTACAATCACAACGAAAACTCAGTATCGTATTACATTTAAGTTACACATTAAAACAACGTTGTGCTTAACAAATTATGGCCAGAAGTGGTTAGGTCTTTCTAAAAACGTAGGTGGCATCTGCCGCTCCAAATAAATTTTATTTCAATCGAAATTTAACTCGATCAATAAAATGAATTCAAAGCTGGTCCTTAGATTCCTCTGCCCCACATCCCTTTATCGTATATATTTCGATATTCTTAACATTCATAAAGTGACTCAATTGTAAATATTTAATAAAATATATGGCGAAGTAACCTCGAACGCGGTACATGAGAATAGTTTTAATGTCATAAAATATAATCTAATATGAAATTGCTTTTACTCGACGCTTTTAAAATCATGTATCGTTTATAATCATGTAAATTATTGCAAACAAACATACATCGTAAAGTATAATCACGAATTGCGACAAAGCAAGATCTGAATTAGGTACTCTTTGAATGTACTATAATTTAAGGAAATTTCACTAATATTGCCGAGTGCATTAACTGGTGGACAAAGTTCAAGTCTTGTTTTGTTCCAGTCGATCGTTTTTTAATTTAAATATTATTTCCTCAAGTATGCATTAACATGTAATAGTAAAATAGGTAACGTTTAAGACTTGTGCCTACTTGGATTTCTAGAAACACCATCGCAGGTC
Organism: Euphydryas editha; assembly: GCA_036937285.1. Lineage (NCBI taxonomy): Eukaryota > Metazoa > Arthropoda > Insecta > Lepidoptera > Nymphalidae > Euphydryas > Euphydryas editha. Next base: position 5,162,777 of record JAUPFZ010000005.1, read on the forward strand.
CTACGGCTATGTGACTTGTTATTAATAAATAGAAATATCCACAACTGAGTCACGAGTGTCGTGCGAGGGTGCTTAGAGGAAGTTTCATGTCATTGGCCACTCGCGTCCGCTCTGTCGAGGCTTCGTTCATAGCACAGCAACTTCTGCCGTCTGCTAGTGACACTTTTACTTTAGGCTTTTATTAGTACTGATATAACTCTGAATTATACTTTAATAAATTTCATTATATAGTTTTATGAAGTCGGTAGTTTTATTTTCAAACTTCATATCTAATGAGATTCATCAAACGAAATAAAAATCTTGTCTCTGCAGCTTACTTTTACGAAATGAGAAAGAGATATTTGTCATACAATCAAAACTATAATGCAGTACATAATGGTAAAACGATAAAGCCACTATAAGGATTGTATATAGTATCTCTGACATAATTTTTACGTTGAAACAATATAGAGAACAAAATAAAATCATAAAAACAGCGACGACTACGTCGCAACAGGGAAGAATAAAACAAAAGCTGTTTCGAATTTGTATTTATATAAATAGACTAGCAAACCCGGCGAACTCCGTTTCGCCACCAACATATTTTCGTGAGGGATACTCACACCACGTACTGCCGCCATGCAAAACCATATTGGTTTGTAGTACATGCTATGTATCAGAGATGACGCTGTATGTGAAAAATGATTTTCCCTGTTTTCCTGCTTTTCTGTTGAAAATTTTCCTGAATTTAGTTTGCTATAAAGCTCACGGAGCCCGAGACCTTTCCAACGAATGCAAAACCGTGGAAATCGGTTCGTGCGTTCTGGAATTATAGCGTCAGGAAGGAAAACCCGACTTATTTTTATATTATAGAATAATATTACAAAATTTATAATTTTTAAATCATTTGATGAGAGTCAATGATGACCCTTCTTCTATATGGAGAAGAGACCTTTGCCAAGCAATGTGTTGTTTAGAAGTTGATTCAATGCACTTCAGTTCATTATGAGAGTATAAGATTATATTATTATGATTTTCCCTGTTTTCCTGCTTTTCTGTTGAAAATTTTCCTTAATTTAGTTTGCTATAAAGCTCACGGAGCCCGAGACCTTTCCAACGAATGCAAAACCGTGGAAATCGGTTCGTGCGTTCTGGAATTATAGCGCCAGGAAGGAAACCCCGACTTATTTTTATATTATAGATAAAGTATATATAATTTCTATATAATCTGTTTTGTCTAATTATTCAGACATCTTGAAACTGCTTTCATATAAGACATTTAAGTAATAGTAATAAAATTTACACAACTAAAAGTCATACAACAAATAATTGATTGAGTAATTAAATTATTAATAAACGCATTTGTATATTTTTGATTAATAAGCACCATCAAGAACGACAGAACTATTCATACATTAATTATTTTAGTAAATTAGCAAATAAACATACCAAAATGTTTGTCTACGAGTTTATGGCTGGAATCGTGGACCACATAAAAGGAGGTATTTTTAAATCTTACAATCTAGCCTTTCGGTATACTTACGGAGGTTTCAAATAAAACGAATATAAATATCGAATTTCGTAGGAGAAGAAGCCGAGTCGTACGATCCACATGAACACCGAAAAGTAGAGAAGCCTACATCGTTAGTGTTTATTTTAGTCAACTATTTTAATTGGTGTTGTGTTATAACTTTCAATGTTTTGAAGTTTTAGAAGTACAGAACATCTTAACGAAGTATATATTAGTCTTCGAATCACTCAACTATGATTGAAACAATTTTCATAATTTTTTGTGAAGTTGTATAAACGTAGCCATTATTTGATGTACCTTAAGCATCATCGGTCTGTTGGCAGCTATTCAGATACAATGATACATTTACTGAAAGGCAGTGTAGGCGCGGGTGTATTAGCTATGTCAGATGCAGTTAGTAGAGTGGGAATCATCACCAGCATATGTGGGATCCTGCTTATTGGTTTCTTCGCCACATACTGTGTTCAGCTTCTTGTAAGTCTATCGGTGTATTTGTTTTTATCACTTCCCTCGTAGTCTTGACTTCACGGTGAAAACACCGTGCTAACACTGTGTAAACCACGTAGGTTCCACAATATTTGTACCGTGTGTTTGGTCCATTCAAACACCGTGTTTCCAGAGTAGTTTTTCGCAGAACAATGTTTACATTCGAGCTCCAAAGATGGCGTTGTAGGTCGATTGGATCACACTATGGTTTCGTTAACAGAAAATAGTCTAAGGTGGATGAATTATTTACGTAGGTGGTTATTTTTGGAGATGACGTTCTGAAGGCCGCTAGGGCCAACAGTTATACACATTTCGAAAGAAAAAATATTCCTCAGCTACCCCGATAGGTAGGTACAGTACTGAGTACACGTCATCACACATCACACTACACAGTTACACACCGACACCGTCTCCACCAATAGAGACAAGGAGCTAGGTTTTCAAAGGCACGCGCCTTGGTACGTAGAGCCGTCCCGTAGATCGTTCGTTTTCTTGCGCTTTGCATAGCACCGCATCTCAAGGCCGGCCAATCGACGTCGGCGTCCCAACCCGAGGTGCGTTCTCACTAAGAGACACACTTAGGACGAATTACCTTCCAGGCCCCCCTTAAGGGGGCTCCCAGTTACGAGGCTGGATCCCAGTTTTTGGTTCCACGGCCGGTGACGCTGTAAAGGCCAACAGCAAAAGTCCTTTCGAATAAAAGTTAATTTCCCTTCGTCGACAAGCGAAAGCCCGTCACACGCTCTCCATCTTCTTGAGTGTAGTCACTATTATAATTCTTTGGAAATACTGTGGAAACACTGTATTCCGATGGAATAAATACACTGTGTGAGCACAGTGAAATCAATCGTGGTTACATAGGTGTGTTCGGATATATTATACACTGCGAGCACTACTCAGTGCTCTCACTGGTAAAAAATTCGTTCCTTTGTGGACTTCCAGTACACTACCGCAGTACCATAGAAGAATATATGATGTCATGTATCGCCACTATTTTTGTACTGTGAGCACTGGCGCTTTCGACGTAAGGTGCTCTCAGTACTTTGATCACATGATCAAAAAATATAATAGCGCCTAGAGATTTAACAGCTTCCACGAATTATTGTTGTTAATTAATATTTTTATTCAAAAAATATAATATGCGTTAAGTAACTAAAGAAACCAATATTTCTTTTCAATAAAATCTATACCTACTAATAGTCCGGTCAATTTAGACCAAAAAATGAGGGTGAAGTTACATAAAGTCCGAACAAGCTGAATTTCTGTGAAGTTGTTTAAAACGTAATTATAAACAATGTCTACAAGTTCCTCATCATTCACATTTAAGGAAAAAATTTTATTCAAGGTCAAAGGTAAAAAAATCAGTTTTTCGCGATTTTTAGCAAAACGGTAAGTTTTATCATAAAAGTACATCAGACAAATTGTAGATCATAAAATTATCTATAAAAAATGTATCAATACTTTTTTTCTTACGAGCCACCGTTTCTGAGATATAACGATTCAAAAAGTTATATATAAAAACAAATATCAGGTAAAATGAAACCCAGTTCCTTAATCTTTAAGCCAGTGTAACTTCGAGACATCTGTCTCTTGTTCTATTGTGTGCGTGGCTAGGGTCTTATATAGTTCGCGTCATGTAAAAAGAACGCTCAAAGAAAGCGGAGGGGGTATGTTTGCGCATGAGTACACTCGGGCACGAAAGTACGAGGCTTATTGTATTATTTTTTAACTAGCGTTTCGCTTGCGGCTTTGTAAATGACTATTCATAGGTTAGACTGACCCGTGTTTTCTGCTCAAAGGGTTGTGGGTTCGATTCCCGAAATAAACTAAAAATAAAAAACAAGTTCAATTACTGTTCTCTTATATTTACGCGAATTTTACTCATTTGATTAAAAGTTCATTCATTATTCGGACACCCACCACCTCAGTCTCCCGAGATCATGGACGCTGTACAGGGTCCGAAACGTCGGGAAATAATTTAAAATATTGTAAAACTATAAAGTTTTAAATAAACGCGATAAAATCCGGTATAGACTTTTAATCAAACAAGTTCAATTAGCTTGTCTTCCTCCAACCTCAGTTGCTGCTCACCAACATCTTTTTCGAGTATATTACCAAGTTCAAGTGTGGCTTGGTAAACAGCTAGACCCTACACACTGGGGTTGGAAGTTGGTCAACAATATATTAGAGCCAGTTCAAACTTTACTTCCACCTGCGCCGGAAAAACTGCTGAACACTATTTTTTGCAACTGCAAAAAGGGATGCAGTGCTAAATGTGGTTGCAAAAAAGTCGGACTGTTTTGTTCTTTGGCATGCACAAATTGTCAAGGCCGGTCGTGCTCTAATATTGAAACACAAACAATGGAGGATTCGTTTGACTCCGACGAAGTATCATGCGATACATCGCTATTGGCGCAATTTACTTGCATCCAAAATGAAGATGAAGAAGAAGCAGGAGAAGAAGAACAAGAAGAAGAACAAGAAGAAGATCAAGAAGAAAAACAAGAATTTGAAACTTACGAATAAGACAAACTTCAACACTTTTTTTAATTTACATCGCTTTTATCTTTCCCAATCTTTGAAAATTTCCGTTATTTTGCAATAGTTTTACATTAAACAGGATCACAACTGACCCGTAGAGTAGTCCTACTGAGGAAACCACGTTAAAATAAACGCGCTAAGTACACTACCTCATAGGTGGCGTGGAAATGTGTGCATATTATGACGATAACAACTTTTATAACTTTTTGAATCGTTATATCTCAGAAACGGTGGCTCGTAAGAAAAAAAGTATTGATACATTTTTTATAGATAATTTTATGATCTACAATTTGTCTAATGTACTTTTATGATAAAACTTACCGTTTTGCTGAAAATCGCGAAAAACTCATTTTTTTGACCTTTGACCTTGAATAAAATTTTTTCCTTAAATGTGAATGATGAGGAACTTGTAGACATTGTTTATAATTACGTTTTAAACAACTTCACAGAAATTCAGCTTGTTCGGACTTTATGTAACTTCGAATGTCTAAATTGACCGGACTATAACGTTTATTATGCAATTGAAAATAAAGTTTCAAAAGCAACATTAAGTTTTAAAATCAACAACATTCAAAAAATAATTTTTCTTGTTGAAAAGAAAACGTGTACCGCCTACATGATAAATATTTTCAAATTTTCAATTGAAAACCGTGTCGAAAAATGGGGATGACAGTATATTGGACTGCGTTCCGTTTTAAACAGTAACCAGTATAGCAAACTAAAAAGGAACGGATTCGCAGTATAGTTGACGATACACCTTACAGTTGTCACAGTGTATAGTGGAACATCAACAAGTCAAGACCGCGAGGGTTATAAATAATATTAGTCAGGCCTTTTTTTGTAACTTCTTTTTTGGGGGCACGCTAATTCTCGAAAGTTGTAAGTGTATAATTTTTTAAACCTTTTCCCCACCCCTTGCCACTGTGTTTTAAAGAAAAAATCTCAAAAATCACTCCAAAAATGACAGTTTATTCACCGCTTCTAAAGCCTTTTCATAGTACTTAGTACTTAGCAGGTTTAGTAATTCTTTGTCCAAATATTTGAACCACATTTTCAATTTTCTGATTAGCCCTCATTAGGCTTATATCACGATTTTGCAAATCTAAACTCAGCTCACTTAGCTCTTGAAGAGCATCGCATATTAGCGCCAAATCTAAGACAAACACAGTGCTAGTGATTTTCTTCAAAAGTCCGCTAAATGTACTTTTTTCATTTTTATCTCTGGTATCATCAGAACTAGCATTGTTAAAATGTTCAAATAATGCAACATAGCTGTTCCATGTAGCTGAGACCGAACGAAAACCAGAAGCTATCCATCTTGTACTCAAAATTCGTCCTATTTTAAAAAGTTCTTCCTCTAACAGATGAGAACAAGTTTTTAAATCTCTGGAATTTTTTGGGGACGCGTGATATAACGCGTGTAATTGTTTTTTTTTTTTTCAAATTCTTTAATTTTTTTTCAGTTTTATGGCAATTTTTTGGTATTTTAGAAATTTCCTTTGGGGGCACTGCGTGCCCCCGCGTGCCCCCACAAAAAAAGCCCTGATATTAGTACATCTACTTCATTCATGGGAAGACTATTTTTACTAATTTTATAAATCAGATTGCAGCACAATATGAGTTATGTAAGAAATGGCGATGTGGCTACATAGCTTACCCGAAATCTATGTTGCTAGCGGTTCAAGGTGGTCCTCCTTGTTTGCGCTGGGTGGCAAGAACTCTTTATTATTTTGTAGATACTGTCCTAGTTTTATGGCAACTCGGTATCTGCTGCATCTATTGCGTTTTCGTGGCAGAAAATATGAAACAAGTATGATTTTTCATTCTTATAATTTGTAATTCTCTATATGCATTATACATTTATTTTTATAAAACGCTTATATTTCTTATTTGTAGGTTTTTGACTTTTACGGACAAGAAATGTCATTGAGACTACACCTTTGCTTTTTAATAGTACCTCTCACGATCATGGGTCTAGTCAAAGACCTCAAGTTGCTGACACCCTTTTCATCAATTTCAAACGTGGTTACTTTATTTGGATTTATTCTTGTATTTTTTTACCTTATCGAAGATGACGTCACTGTTGATGAAGATAAACTTAAAATTAAAGCTTTTAAAGAAATACCATTTTTTATTGGTACTACATTGTTCGCACTCGAAGCCGTCGGAGTGGTAATATCCTAATAACTTTTTACAATGTTGGTATTAAAGTAAAAACTAGCTTTTTTAATATCGTAGTACCTAAATGTAAAACTTGAGTGATCATTATATAATCAAACCCGTACAATATTCTTATCTAGGTACTGGCATTAGAGTATAACATGGAAAACCCTAAACAATTTGTGGGATTATTCGGTTTATTCAACATCGGTATGCTCATCATCATGTCCCTTTACTTATTAATGGGTATTTTTGGCTACCTGAAGTATGGTGACGACATAAAAGCTTCTATCACTTTGAACTTACCCCAGGATCAAAAGTGAGTGAACTAAATAAATACTATTGTTTCTTTATTTCTGAAATTAAAAAGAAAGACTCACTGGTATTATGTATTTCAGAAAAGCTCAGGCCGCGAAACTTATATTCGCGCTATCAATATTTTTGACATTTCCACTACAGAATTTTGTAGCATATAATATTCTATGGAGAAAGATAAAAAAAGTGTTCAAGAAAAATCTTTTGTGTATCGACTACTTTTTACGTATTCTACTTGTCGTTATACCGTGTGAGTTATTGTACATGTATTAGAAACTGCGTACATTACATATTAACTACAATATTAAGTAATTGTGATGAGTTTTATATGCTTAAATGATTCAGTTTTTAATTGAAGTAGGTCCTGGAAACATTATTTTCAGTATGAAATTTTACAGAAAAATATTATCTATAAACGACAGATACAGACTGTTTATCAGATGCACCGCGTAAATAAAATAAAAAAAGATGTCGATTACAATTCAAATTGATTATTTTGTTTTTAAGTAATAAGATATAGGTACACATATTAAACATTGTTGATAGAATTTATTATTATTTATTGTTTTAGATGGCTTGACCGTACAATACCACACTTTTGTAAAAAATCGCTGTAAAGTAAACTATAGGTTCTGTTCTGTACTCTGCAGCTAGTGAGATAGCCAGAAGCCAATAACTGTCCACTTTTCCCTATCGTTATCATCTTTCTACTTCCTTTCTCTGTAATCCAGCAATGCATTTGTAGCTCCTGTGGTGCTTCAATTTTTCATATGCGGTGGTGATAATCGAAGGCATAAAACCGGTCTTGTTTGTACTTTAATTTTTGTTCGTGCACCTATAATATCATAAAATGTAAACAGCCGTTTGATATTTGAAAATATTTAAACCAACTTTATTGTCGGTATCTCCCATACATTTTTACTACAATCCTCCAGCAGCCCTCCCAAAACGAAGCCTCTCAGCAAACCTATACTTTTTATCGGGAATATTTTGTGTCACAAACGTTTCATATTGTACGATTCGTAAGTAAAACTAATCATTTTCTGCATTTTATTAACCGCGCTTTAAAGTAATGAAGTGTACCATATATATATATATATATATATATATATATATATATATATTGAGACATATTCCTGTATTATTAAATTTAAAATTTTATTTTTTTAAGACACATAAAAATACTTGTAGGGTCGGTAGCAGTAGCGGTGCCTAAACTTGGACCTTTTATCGCACTTTTTGGCGCACTGTGCCTTTCACTGTTGGCGATGGTTTTTCCGGGTCTGATGGATGCGTGCGTGTGGTACCCTGCAAGCTATGGATGTTGTCGTTATCGTCTGGTTCGCGACATATTTATTATCGTCGTAGGACTCGCATGTCTTCTCTCAGGATGCTACACTAGTCTATTAGAAATAGCAGCATCTTCTGAGGAAGAATAATTTTATTCGTGTATGTATTAAAAGTGTCTGTAATAATAAATACTATTAAAATTTTTAATTAAATTATAAATTTTGTTATACCTATATTATTTTTCTAATTATTTTAAAGTCATCCAGCCATCAACTTAAACCTTTAAGTATAATTGTGTCAGAACTGATTATTATTAACTATCAAACGTCTGCTCAGTAAAAGCAGCACTGTGTCTCCTTCGGCTGAAGGGTTTTGTATGACTTCGATCAATAAAGACGTATGCAGTCTTCTCCTATATGGGAGAGGTCTATGTTCAGCATTGAACAACCAATGGCTGACATCATGATGATGATGATAAGTCTTCACATATACACCTTTTTTATTTATTTACTGGATTCTGCTTAATTACAGCCTTGATCTTAATTTCATTTTTTTAAGAGTCTGTATAATAAAATTGAATTGTGTGAGTAGGTACTGTCAAAAGTGTGCGAGTAATTTCGATAATTGACAAAATTATTTTTACATGTCATAGAATAGGAGTACCTACCTAACTCAAACTTATTCACAAAAGAGAATAAAAAATAAACCGTATTTCGTATTTGTCAAATACTTTTGATATCAAAATGTCACATAGTGATTCATAACTTTATTATTTTTTTAGATATATGTTTTTAAATGTGCGGTATATTTAGTTTAAAATAAAAAAATACTTGTTTTCAGTTTTAAAAATTTTAGAGATACGTAATTATTACTATATCTAATGTACATTACAATTTCAGAAAAAATAACGCAAACAACAGTTATAAATAATTAACATTAATTTCTTATTGCTATTTGCTATTTATGGTAAGTCATTTTATTCAGTGTATAACAAAAAACTATAAAAAAAAGAAAAAAAGTTAAAGTGACTTTGTAAATATATACGAATATACTAGATTCGGTATTTTACTATTTCAATAGTGACCGATCAATGACGATACTAAATTTTAATTTCATTGACACACGATCAGTGAATCTCTATGAAAGTACTTATTATGATACGATTGCATCAATAGGATATCACACGCGAAAACCAAATATTATGGTTTTATTGATCGACCAGTGGTCTACAATTGGGACCTGATTGAAATACTAGGTACATTCGCGCCTAAAGTGCCCGATTTCTAATGTTTGTGTAACAAAGGCGGGTTTTTAGCGTCATAATATTCGATATAAATTTTAATATTGAAATACGTTTATATAGTATTTTTATTTGAACAAGTGAAATAAGGATCAACGTAATATAGCTGCAACTACATAAAGAACACACTGCACGCACTGCATCATGTGCAACAGAAAGTCTTAAATGACAATGAAACAACCTGAAAAATCTTTGTTTGTTAGCAAGCCACAAGGAGGCAGGGCCGGATTTAGAGGTGTGGAGGGTCGGAGCAACAGAGAAGTCGAGGCCCCTGGATCTCAGATTTTGTTTCCCAATTTCCAAAACGACGACGACGAAATAAGAAAAGGTCGTCCCAACTCCAGACCGCTGTTGTTTACTCCTTCGGGCTACATGTATTCCTAAAAATAAAAAAGGCCGTGAAAAGTCCGACCCGCTGCTGTTTATTCCGTCGGGCTATAACTATTCCTAAAAAAAAGGTCGTCCCAACTCCGGACCGCTTCAACTCGGTCATCACTGTCTTATTCCTCCACTGTCTTATCCTTTCCCTAAATCCAGCCCTGCAAGGAGGCTCCTAACGAAACCAACAATGTTACAAGCAATGTTAAATATATAATAGGCTAAACAATTAAATGTAACAACGATGCGATAATGACATTAAGCAAAATTTCACTTTAATTCAAAGGCGTTGTAGCACTGTTGTTATTGCGCTTATCTTGGCATTAGGGAAAGCCTTATTAAATATAAAAAAATAAATAAAAAATGTGTAGTCCAAATCTAAAAAAAAAAACAATATAAAGTTACAACAACTTTTTCATTGTTTATTAATTAACTAAACATAATGTTAATAGATATATTAATTTATTTCATACTGTTTGTCAAAAGCTGAATTGAAATTTTTCTGACTACATATTATGACGGTGATGGTGACACAGCGCTGTGTCGTGTTGTATAAAATTGTGAATTAAGTAAACTGAAGTATTTAATGCCTTCTTGTAATAAATATGGACCATACGAACCGCAACACTCCAAGTAATTCAACTAACATTATTTTAATAATGATCAAAAGCTTCAAGAAAGATTCACTAACATTGAAGTGACTGACGCGTTACATCACCATCAATCATGATTCACGGACCGTAACGGATGAAGGCGACGCGACGTATCGCCGTCCCGTACATTTTCTAACCGTAGTATTTCTATTATAGATTATTTTACACATATATACATGTTAATTTTATTCCTAGGTGTCTTATTATAGCATTTCAACAATTTTCGTACAAGTAACAAATTATATACTACAAATATATAATATTGTATCTACAGTACCGGTAAAGATATTATCAAAAGAACACGAGCCGTTAATTTTTAGCTAAAGACATGCTAATGTTTGAGATTAAGGGACAGAGCAGCTTACATAGCATGTGGAATCGCAAATTACGTATGTAACGTTCTTATGATATTACACTAATACAATTATTATACTTAATTTTTTTTTTTTACATAAAGCGCACTAAAGGCTGTATTTTTTTGGGTGTAATTTAGCACTTATTTATAACTAAAGAATTTTTTTTTCTTTATTTTTTTAGACACTCGGCGACCGTACCAGCGCTCTCGGTCTTCTCCCGTTCGGTAAAGTTTGTAAATAAATATATAAAATTTTATGCCTCTAATAATATGCGCTAGTTTAGGTATGAATTAATGTAACCATCACATATATTGACACTTTCTTATTTTTAATAAAAACTGCTGACGACAACTACACAATTTATGCAACTTTCGCTAGCCTGTCGTGATCACTTACTATTTTGACGATACAAAATATACAAAAATATATCTGAAAAGTTTTCTTATTTAGATTATTTTAATTTATCTTTTGAAATATGTATCTATAGGACTGATTTGAAAAACTTTTTGCATTGGGTAACCTGTGTATTGATGATGAATATAAAACGACGCTACACAAGTACCAAATTTATCAACTGTCTGGAAGTTTTGATATTTAAAAACGTTTCGATTTAATTTTACGTTTTAGAATTTAGTGTAAGTAAATAAAATTCACATCAATGTGACTCATTTTAAAAATAATAGGTACTTTGATACTATGAGTACCCACCTTAATAAAATCAGCATTTACGGAAAAAAATACAGCAATAACAATAATTTTGTTTTTCACTGATTGTGAGCTGATAGCCGTTGATAATAATCGTTCATAATGTTTATTTTGCTTTAATTTTTTTTAAATAATACCTATCTTTAGACTAGTGCTATAGAGTAGTAAACATCACATAAGTAATTGATTAATTTTTTAGCAGGTTCAGTAATATTTATGGCGCTTGTATGGAGATAGCGTACTATTCTGTACATCCCCCGTCTACTCCGTTGTACCTTCTTCCTTTTCCATTATCCGCATTATCTACCCCTGCATATTGTCTTTCACAACAGCAACCAATAGTTTGTATAAGTCTTATTATTAGCTTTATTTTGATACATCTTTTTCAAAATATACAAACTAAGAAATAAGCACAGAATATAAATAATTACGTTCGCGCTGTTTTTATTTCATGTGGTTTTATCGTTTTAATTTACAAACATAAAAGTCTCAAATAAAAATAATTACCTTCGTTTTATTTTAATTATCAATCTAAATTTTCTAAACTAACATCACCAGACTAGATATAAAAAGGAAAGCAAGAAAATTGTTCGACACGTGTTGCGATTAATTCTAAGGTCAGTCACTAAAGTAATTGTGAGCGATGCGTCCGTTAATACTAAAGATGTCTCCGTTGGGTCTTCTGTTCGTACCATGAGTCAAAGCATCGCTATACAAACTGAACATAAGGTTTTAGTAAAAAGGTATATTTGTTATAAAACTTATTTAAATATTTTTTAACAATGTAGAAATCAATTAAATGAAATAATAAAATTTTGCAGATATGTGGATGATGAGGATGTTAATAGTTCTAGTGGTACATATAAAATTTATCAATTATTTAGTACTGTTAATTATTGTGAAACAATAACGCATAATATGCATTACATCCATAGTTGCAAGTTGCATAGAGCTTGAAACGAAATGGAGAAAAGACTTCCGCTCGCTGCGTGACTCCCACGTGCGTCTCGTGCTTCGCCAGCTGCGACAGCTTCAGGACATTGAGCGCTTAAGTCGTGTCCTGTGTTGCACACATTCGCCAGGAACGAGTACCTCTTCATGCCAAATAGATCTAACGGAATACTGAAAAACACGATTTTGATCATTAATTCAATTAGCAATTTGAATATCAAAATAACAGGATGAAAAATATTTTTATGGATATTTTTGTTTTAGATTAACGTTTCCTATTAATATATATATATATATATATATATATATATATATATATATATATATATATATATATATATATATATATATATATATATATATATATATTATATATAAATTTTTTCTTTTTTTTCGATAAACTTATATCATCTTTTGATAAGAAATGTACATAACGTCATAGTCGTAGAATAGTGACGGATCTCACAAATTCAAAACCACACAGGGCAGACCTTTCAAATATACAACAACAACAATATAACTGTTTGAAACGTCTGCCCTGCAAACTTTCGAACCTGCAAGATCCGTCACTATTCTACGATTATGACGATAATTATAGTGTGGATATAATTCAAAATATAAAATAGTTTTGGCGTAATATGACAAGAAAGAAATATTTTCTAATAAATTTATACAAAATTACATGTAGGTATAGTTGTATAAGAATAGCCTTTAGCCAAGCCATTAGCCCATAATTGCGATGTATGATGTTAATAATATTTAATATTGAAATTGTTTAAAGATTCTGCTAGCTTCGTATAAAATAAATAATATTCAAAACATACTTTCCTAATATTTACGCGTATATATTAAGGTTTTCTTGAGAGTGCGCGATTAAAAGGAGTGCTGAAGTATTTTTTATGAATTTAATATCCCAAGCAATCTTGACTTCACGGTGAAAACACAGTGGAAACAGTGTGTAACTACGATTGATTGTGATATAAATATTTAAAAAAAATTGCCATTGTTAAATGCAATAACAGCTATATAATAATATTTACATATCAATATATAATTGCAATTTTTTGTGTCTTAATAAATACATACTTTCACAACATTTTTTAAACGTCATTCCGCATAGAATGAGCCATAGCTCATATTTTTAGAAGCTTTATCAAGAACTAGCAAACCCAGCGAACTCCATTTCGCTACCAGATGGCTTCGTTTTTTGTAACATTTCGTTTGGGGGATTAAAAGATGAATAATGAAACGTACTTATTTTCGTAAGGGATACTCACACCACGTACTGGCACCATCTGCTCCAACACCATACAAAACCATATTGGTTTGTAGTACATGCTATGAATCAGAGATGGCGCTGTATGTTAAAAATGATTTTCCCTGTTTTCCTGCTTTTTTTTTTGAAATTTTTTTATGAATTTTGTTTGCTATAAACCTCACGGAGCCCGAGACCTTTACAACGAATGGCAATGGAAAACCGTGGAAATCGGTTCGTGCGTTCTGGAATTATAGCGTCAGGAAGGAAAACCCGACTTATTTTTATATTATAGATTAACACGTTTTTAAACTTGTTGACTAGTCTATATAAAGGTGAAGCTTAAATGTCGGTCGTGGTCTAATTTCGAAACAGAGGTGTGCGATTCGAAATATATGTTTTTCTTCTTTAAGTTACTTTAGTAAAAAATTAAGCGTGAATAGAGCAAGGAACTTATAGCCAAAGAGCCAGACAGCCTGTGACGTCATAAGCATACTTATATCATGGTATATAGTGTTGCCACAATAATCGAGGGAGCGCGTACGAATGCTGCTTCTCCGCTTGCGTATTAAATTGTTAATTGATTCTTTGTACATACTGACTTTTCTATCTATTTAAAATAAAAATAATGTAGGCATATAAAATTTATCTATGCTATTTTTATGGTTTACTTTGTATTTCGTTTTATGTACATCGATGTCGTGTTTGGTTCTGGCAGTGGAAAGGTAAAAGTAACTAAAAGATGATAGGATGAAAAAAAAAAACATTTTTTTCCTAAAATATTTATTTCAATATACCGAGTTTAATTAACAATCCACGCACCGTGTGGTACTCTTTGAGATGAGTAAACGAAAATTGTAATATGGAGTTAAAAAAAAACGCTTCGGGAAGAGAGGTAGGTATACAAAACAATATACTCATAAGTACACAAAGCAATCTTACGTCGTACAGAACAATTATTATTCAATAAAATAATAAACAATAATGAAGTAAAAAATCTTATAAATTACCACTACACTCAGACTTCCCATATTATATTACTTTAGATAAAATTCACACTTAGCTAATATTACACATTGTTGTTTACTACTCTTTATCTTTTGAATGAATCTTAAGACAAATACAAAATATACAATCTAGTAAGATGCAATAACAGCAATAAGACAGAGATCGATATTGCAACATACGAAGCCAAGTTAATTCATGACAACACATCAAAGATAAAATATCAACACATCGGAACAACAGTAAAGTATGCGGTGTAAATAAATAGTGAAATAACAATTGAAAATTTAATAATCTAACATTTATTCCATCAATTTGTATACGATAATATGATTTTATAAATTAAATATGGACAAGTCGTAAATAGTCCTCGTCTCTATCATAATCTATGTATAATTCACTATTTAATATTAATAATTCAGTTTATCTTAGCGAAATATAAAAATATGTAGACAATATCTAAAGTGATTATTGTATTATAGTAGGTACGAAAAAAGAGCCAAAAGTTGCCGATGCACCGAGCTTGAGAAGAACACCGACACGACCGCGCACGACGGCAGCACAACGAGGAGATTAGAGGATAGACAACGCTTATTATTTATTATATTTGTCCATTTAAACACTATTAATATTCACATTTAAAAATTGATCATAATCGATTAGTTATTTATTAATTAGACAGTAATTGATTTTCGGGAGGCAGTCCAAATGGTATGGGAGGATAATAACACATATATCGTAACATTATTTAGTTCAAAATCTTTCGGTACGTCGTTCTTGCTGCCTTTACAAAAACTCTATGATGACGGTGAAGATGATGGTTTCGATGTGGGGTGCCTTGCATGTGGCACAGTAGAGCGTGTGCGAAGGCGAGAGGGTGGCGTCGTACCAGGTGAGCTCGCGCTAGCGACGCGCGCCGAACTCGACGGCGTCGTCGTCAGTGATGTCACCGTGCCGCCACAGATTGAGGCGCGACATCTTGGCGTGGTCCTGCGCGGCGCGGTATTCTGCCAGCATGATGCTCAGCCGGTACTCGTGCGTGTTCTCCATTAGTACCAGACCCTCCTTGATCAGATTCTAATAATACACGAAGATATACGTATTATTTGATCTTTATTGATAAATGAATTATTAACACATGATTAAAATATTTTATTATATTTTATATGAATTTACAAGCAGGGATTGTTATTTGAGATTGTGGGGAGTCGAGATGGCATTTTTAACTGATAATTTCATCTCATTCTTATTAAACCATTTAACCGCTTACGCCAAGTTTTTCGTTAGAGTCGTATATTTACGACCAATTACCACAGCTCGTATAATCTGCTCTTTTTATTTAATTACGCTATATTCTTTCATTTCTCGTTTTATGCGATCCCTATTCACCTCGTTTTACAGTACTGAAACTAGTGACATAAGTCCTTAGAATCACCATCTATCAACAAAATGAGCCTTGAATGGCCTTTTGCCATTGTGCAAGAATTGTTTTTATTTTTTTTTCCGATTTTTTTGTGAGCAAAGTAATTGTGAATAGATTAATACTAATTAATAAACCATTCTAATTTTTAAATACAATATATATATATATATATATATATATATATATATATATTTTTTTTTTTTTGTCTTACTAAAAATGCCCGCAAATTTCGTAGATTAATTAGTATTTAGGCAGTTGTTTGTTAACCACGAGCGTAAATACAAATATCATTATTATAACGAAATATTAACTTACGTCGATGTTGTATTTATTTTACGGTTTAACTGTGCCGGGTGCTGGGGGCACAAACTTAACTTGAAGTCAGGCGGTTAAAAGGTTAATAAAGGAATTTCTTGTGAAATTTAAGTCAGCCGTGGCCTATTTTGCACAGCAACTTTAGGGTTAACTACAAGCTTTTATTGGTTTATTAAACTTTGGCGCAGCTTAGCTATAATTTACTGAAGTAGTAACATTATTGTCGACTTCGAATGTGATTATGTCAAAACCTAACTCTTTTATTTAATATAATAATTTTAGCTATTAAAGAGATAATAAGCTATTAGAGCATTTGCAGCTTTTCCGCAACTGGAAAATTCACAGCCAGTGATAATCACTTAATGTCAGATTAGTCATTAGCTTGTATGCCAAATATTGCTATTGAAAATTACGAACCTTGCCAATGTCTGTATTAGTAGCGGGATCGACGAGGGTAACCGCTGGTGGGGATCCACGAATTTCCACATTGAGCAACAGCTTCTTGTTTAAGGCGTCCAGAGAAAAGGCACGCACCGCTTCAAGGCGGTCGTCGACATCAGAGGGGAACTTAATTCCCGCCAGTGTGTACTCTGTTGCATATGGTGGTTCTCTCTCTGTACCGGCTGGCAATTGAGCCAGTCTAGATTGACTCACAATCTGTATAAAAATATATATTATAGTTAAACATCTTATACATTAATAGTTCAAATTAACAACCGGTTAACTGAAACTTATTTGAACATTATAAATAATTGTAAATGTACATTATCGGCTACAGACTTTGAATAAATGTTTCTATAGTGGGATGTAACTAGTATTGTTATAAAAAATCTACAGCTATTACTTTTCTCAATTATTAATTTATATATCCGTTACCTCTCTATTTCCATAATCAATATAGAATATTTGAGCCATTTTGTCTTCTGTAATCTTCTCCACTTTAGCTCTGTACCACTGATCATCTAGAGTGAAGCGTGCTGCACATATTTGTCCCTTCCTTGCCACATATGATCCAGGAAGAGGAGAATTGTTTTTAAATTCTTGATGTATTTTATCCATCAAAGCTTCCAACTTGTTACCCGACTCTATATTTTGAGCATAGAAAACACCTTCATTTGTAATTTCAGTAATTATTACTTTTTCATACTTGATGACACGATCCTGGATTGGAGCATTGCGCTCTTTCTCTATCTCTTTCTCTACTTCAACATAATCTTTCCAAATTCCAATGCGTTTTTTGATAGCATTTTCTTCTGCATTCTTAATTGTCCGGGCAAATTCAGACGTTTCAGCAGTGTGATGCATTGATGCAAGACCATGCTCCACAAGAGAAATAGACAAGTTTTCATTATCAATCCATAACCAACCAATAAAGTTGCCAGCTTTATCCATTTCTTCTATTGTAACATTTACATCACGTTGGAGACATTTTTCTTTCGTGAATTGTAGAGCTTCCTCACCAAAAGGTTCAGCTTCTTGCATCCCACCGCCTCCTACAGCTGGACGTGCGCCTCTCGGGCAATTAATTCCAGCAAGTAAGAATGTAACAAGGACTGATTCCTTGGGAATGTAGAGTCTCATACGTGAACCACTAGCAACAAATTCCACAACTGCCTCGGTCTTTTGAGCTCTCTTTAAAAATGGGAAGAATTTTTTAGCCTTAGCAGAGTCACCACTTGTATCTTGAATACGATGAGTAGGTATATCTTTCTTGGCGTGGACACCAATAAGAGCTTTTTGAGCTTTAAGCTCAGCCTCAAGCAATTTGTCATAGTGAGAGCTTCTCTGGTCATTATCATTTCTGTACCTAACAACAGTTGCATATCCCTTACTGACTAAAGCTTCAGCAATGTTACTGTAACAAATAACAAATTAAATTATTTTTCAATTCAATTGTCATTAATTTCCCTGTATATCTAAATTACTTACGTTCCACTTGCCACAACTGTGCAACATGTCTTTTCTGGGAAGTTATCTTTTGCAGGTTGAATATAATCAACTGTTACATTAACTTTTTTACCAATCAACTTTTTCCTTAAAAATTCACGAGCTTCATACATCCACGGAATATCATAAAGTGGTTTAAAACCTTTTGGCCTCGGAGAATTTTTGCTTTCTTCATCTGGGCTGTTCCTGATTAAAAAATAAGGGTTATAATTAAGTCATAAATGGTTACAATATGAAAATCATAATATGTAGTAATGTTTTATAATTTAATTTGAATTTTTTTGTCTTTCCATATAATGACAATTAAATGTGTTCAAAATGAACATATCATTATGATGATTTACATATAATAAAAGCACTTTATATTTAAAAAAAAAACAGTAACAATAATTAGTTCATAATAAGCCGTGGTTTTAATATTTCACATTTGTAAGATAAACTATTACATACTTCTCACGAGGTGGCCGGATGCTAGCTAAGAATATTTTCTTTTGCACATTTGTTGGCAGCTTCACAACAAGTGCATCTCCATTAACAACTTCCATAACAGTAGCTGTAAATTCTTTGTCTTTAGCAGCAATAACAGGGGCATTACTGACGTAATTAGTCCAAATACGAAGTTTGGCATCTTTAGCTGCACGTTCAGCTGATCTTAATGTTGATGCTCCTACACAAGAATAATTAGATTATAATTAATATATATTTGATAAGAGAAATTGTCATTTATAGAAAGAAAGGCAATTTACCAGATTTCATAACTGCAATAGACCAGTCAACGCATCTTGCAAAACCTTGTTTTAATAATGCTTCAGCAATATTTCCTTGAGGGTGTAATATTGTTCCCACAAAGTTATTGTTATTGACTGATTCGAGTATTACTTCTACATCTTTTTGAAGTAATTTTGATTCAAGGAAGAAACGGGCTTCTTCTGCAAAGGGTTCCGATTCACCATCTTGTTTTACAGCAGGACACTATAGGATTTGAAAAAAGTTAAAAAGTATTAAAAAAAATAACATTTTTAAATATTTAAAAAAATGTAATTATTTTATTAAATGATTTTATGACACTAATGAATACTAAAGAATTTATTTTTGAAACAAAAAAATAAATACCAAAGGATATTTCTTACTCTAATTCCAGAGAGCATCAACGTAATTGGAGTATAATCAGGCAGCAAGCAAAGCCTGACAGTAGAACCATCTCTGACATATTCAATGATGGCTTTAACTGGTTGTCCATTAAATTTATTAACAAATTGTTTTGGGTTTTCAACGGTCCACTTGATGTCTCGAACATGGCTCTATTATGGATAAGAAACAAAATCATCACTATTATGTTAAATTGTTGTACTTAATGAGAAAAAGAATTGAAAGCAAAATTTACCTGCAAATCAGATCCCCATATACCTTTACCTTGAGATCTGGCTTGTTCCTCGATCTCAACGAGTCTTTTCAATTGGGGAATGTTACGTCCTCCTTCCCTCACTTTTACAAGACCTTCAGCTAACAAGGCCTCAGTCATGTTTTCACTTTTTGTGGGGTCCTTTCCAGCCCACACAGATCCATACTCTCTAGTAGCGGAATTAGGAGGTTTCTCTGCTGTGAAAATAACCTCCTTTCCCACCAACTTCTTTCTGAGAAACTCCCGAGCTTCCCATGCAAACGGTTCATCTTTTGTTTCAGTATCACTGAAAATTACAAAAAAAAATTTGTCAAACAGTAATATGAAAATTATTACTAGTACAATTCTTAAAAGTGAAAAATAAAAATATTACAGAAGAATAAAAAAAAATTATGATAGTTTTTCATTATGGATTATCTTCTTTCAATAGCCCATATACTATATACATATAAAATTTTGGATTAGTTTTAGTCACATAGTTAAATTTAATATATAGAAATATTTTAGAATAGTTTGAAACAATAAATACCAGATACATTTTATTAGTAAAAGAAAAGACCTTATATACACATTGTATCTTCGCTATGCAAATTCGCCCTTGCTTGCTTTTAAATTAGCCATAGCATATGAAATAATCAATTTAAAAATAAATAAATATATTTATATATCATTCATAAGCAATTGTTGAGATTTTAATAAAATCAATTCTTTTCATTAACTGATGAATTAAAAAAGAAAAATAATATAAAGATTTTTTTAGGTGATATCAGAAAATGTAATTAAAAAGGAAATATGTGTTGTAGAAAGTTTAAGTTATATTCATTTTTGAGAAATGTTGTGTGGAAGTTATTAATTTGTAACATACTTATTATTAATGAGAATATAAACAAAACCACTAAAAATAAACATCAAGACTCAATAAATAGCACTAAAATACATACATACATACAGTAAGACCTTTTTTTAAAACAGTGAAATTAAATAATCTTACATAATATCATGTGTATATTATATCGCTATGCCTTACTCAGTTTTAGTGACAAATAACAGTTTCAAAATTAAATAACATTAAGTAATTGTACTAACAAATTGTATAGTGTTTTATGATTCTTTAATCTAATTTTAATTGTTCTAACTAAAAAAAAAACTTAATTTATTTTAAAGGTGTATGTGAAAGTTTTGGTGGCTATTTTAAGATGAAATTTATATTAAAACAATATATTGTATATTTTATGAATAATATCAAGATAAACCTCACATATACAAAAATAAAAACACACATATGGCTACATCACAAATTCCCTTTCATGTAATGATTCAACAAGACAACCTGAAAAAACTTTACATGTATGAGCAAATGTTATTTTTTTTAATGTTTTTTTTTCTATATTCGTTTTAAATAACGGCAGCTATTACTAACATAAAGTAACTGTCTACATGGCTAATTTAGAATGAGGTACTTACTTGTTGGCAGTTCTTTGACGTGCTAGTTTCGGCGCCGTGATGCCCGAGAGAGCGATCACTTTCTCCGGCGGTGGACCTCCTTGAGGTTGTTTCCTTATAATTATAGTGTCTCCCGATAATACCTACGTAATATTTAGAAATAGTTAACTTTAGAACTGTTCCTATAAGTACGCCGGATTACTAAGTAGATTTAAATATATTGTATTTGAATAAAAAAAGTATAGATTTTTGTCATACAAGATTAAACAGCTCATTATTGAAAGTATTTTTACGTTTTCAGAGAAAATCAAGTATTTTATGTGAAAAATCGATCAATGTTGTGTTAAAAATTGTGGACGCGGTGCCAACAGGGCAAAAGATACGGGCACGAGGTATCGAAATTATTGTGGTACACCTATCCCGATATAAAAGAATAGTAGAAGTAAAATGTATTACCTGCTTCACTATTCCAATTTTATAAGCAGGGGCAGGTGCCGTTGCACTCATTTTTAAAACAAATTATTTAGACAACGTGGTAAAGGATTAAGAAAATAAAAATTACTGACGACCTAGCTTATACCAGGTCTGGCGAAACGTGGCCAGCCAGCAGTGTTACCTGTATTGAAAAAAGAGACAACACCTCTATAATTAGAAAATTACTTTCACTCTACAAAAATATTTTATCACCTTTAACATCTTTATTTTTAATTTTATGTTTTAATTTTTTTATTATTTATCTTTTTACGTACATTAGTGTTAAAGGATATTTCTTATTGCATTTTATAACAATGAATTGCTTTTTAACCTGATTTAGGAAAAAATAGCAATAGGCTTGATCCATACTATCAATAAAACGAAAACAAATAAATTACAAATAGTCATAGACTTGAAGAAGACAGAAGAGAAATAATTCCATTTTTTTTTAGTAGTGAAATGAATATTACATAGCTTATAATTGCTTATTAAAATTGCTTTATATATAAAGAATACGTAAAATATGTCGTTGAAATGAATACTTGCTATTTTAATTTGATCATTATTGTTATGGGTCGAACGCAATAGATGAAAATTATCATTTTTAATTATTTAATGATATTTTAAATTTTTGTACATTTCATTTACAAAATGTACAATTTTATAAGTCTCTTTTAAGTGTGACAATAAAAAAATCGTGGAGTACCACGTCTACTTTTAGGTCTCAATAAAAATATATTATATTGGTGACGCTACTATCGTTATGAGTTGATTTTAATGAAAGAGCTAGTAAATGTAAGAGTACTAAGAGTAGTGGAGCAAGTAATAGCCTCTACTCTTCCCGGTCGAGGCAGATATTCATATTTGTGCAAATATTTGTTTCTGATCCGGATGTATGTCTTTACGTTGACTTGTCTTTGTATTTTTTAGACAATAGGGGATCGGACAAATTTTCAAAAAGTGTTTTAAATTAATCTTTATGGATACTTATTCCCATAAAAAATAAAACTTTATTTTTTTATAGCAGAGACATGATACTTACAACTAGACAGTGTACAAAAAAAATTTGTTTTGCTAAAATGAGATCTATTCTTTAACTGTTACGGTAGATATTTCCCTATAGGCGGTAGCTAGCTAAAAGCGGTCCGAGAGAGAGCGCTCCCGCTGGTAGTGTGTCCTTGTCTAACGTCTTGCCAGCTCACATAATAATTTCGTTTGATAGAAATGGTAGAAAATTAAATATTTTTCTTTTTAATAATTTACTAATAAGAACGGTTGGTAAACGTAGAAACGTATTTAGACGTATTTATACAGTGTCAATAATTAATAAATCAATTGGTTGTATTTAAAAAATAATTAAATACTGAGTAAAGGTAGTACGTAAATGTTTGGGACTGGTAATACTAAATGTAAGATGGTGGTTTGCTTATTTGATTGTTTAGTTGATTGTCGTGTTTCGATTTGCGATTGTGTCAATTTTATGACTAAAGTTGATTGTTTTTCCATTAAAAATGGTGAATCCTTGTTGTGTGACAGGGTGCAATAATGAGTCTTATTCCGGTAGTCGCTTATCTTTCCACGAGTAAATAAAAACAACAATCTTAATCATTAGGGTAACCATGAATTTGAATTGGAGATGTACCGGTCAATGACAAGAGTATACAAAATGAGCAATACCCGAAACTTACATTTTTGATAAAACACTTAAATTGTTTTGTTGAAGTTAACTAGTCATTCTACTTTGTAAAAATGATGTTTATCATTAATAATAAAAGTAATAATAAAAGATAATATAAGTAAAGGGTCCGAAACGTCGGGAAATAATTTAAATTAAATATTGTTAAACAGTAACTTTAAATAAACGCGATAAAATCCGTTTTTTAGACTTTTAATTAAATTAATAATAAATTTCTTGTATCTTAGGTTTCCGAATAATGAAAACTCCTACTTGATTGATGTTTGTGAATTTTCTTCTTTTACAGCCTTTGTAGACAGAGGAGGCCTAAAATATGCTTCAGCTTTGACACAAATTATCAAGAGTTTACAAACTAACCGCAATAACCGCAAGCGCCCGTGTCAAGTAATGGTCGCCATGGCTATATTGCCCATGTCAACTTTTTTTCGTCACGGGCATTAGTACGCGAAGTCATCTGTCAACTACAGGTTGATTAACGTATATTACATTATCACCGATGGGAAATTACGTAACAAAACGTGAGAGGCCTTGGGCAGTTTTGTGTAGTTGGTAAACTAAAAAGGCCTTGCCCGGGCACTCAAGCGGTTAAATTGAAAAACTTTTTTTTTAATGTACTCGACTGCCGGAGGGTAATGTTTTTATCCTTTACACAGTTTGAATATGAAAAAGATGCTTAATATGACATTATATCTCCGAAAATCAAGCGTGTTTCACCTGTCCATCCAAGCTCTAACGAAACTCATGAATTGAAATTGATTAAATATATTCATATTAAAATTTATATTTGTTCGGGTGCTTACCGCGTTTGTAATTTTATTGAGGTCCCTATAGTTCGGCAATGTGTCAATCGCCATGATCACGGGAAGACTGACATCCGGTGATGGTGGATGGTGGCAGATAAAAAAAATCTGCCTACTATAATGGTTTTGGTGTTTGTTTTTTTACTTTTACATAAATTAGGTACATACACATCTGTAGGTAGTGTAGTTAGATAGCATCAGTATAAATTATCAGAATACTTACACAATCGTCTGTATAGTTAGTCCTATTTTTTGTTTAGTCATGGTCACCTCATTAGAAAGGGACACACTACCACGGGGGCCCCTCTCGCTCGGACCGGTTTTTGCGCCACAGTGCACAGTCTAGTTGTAAGTATCATGTCTCTGTTTTATAGCCGTTTAGGTACTTAAAATCATGTTTTAATATTGTCTGTTTAAAAATCCCGCCAAAACGCCACGCTATATCATCTGAGAGCGCGTGACGTCATCTGCGGTTATAACAAAACAGCTGCATGAGCATAAGTTCACGAGAAGTTTTGTTTCGTGGAGTAGATTTTTTTTTTTGTTCTTATGGAACGCACAAAATATCGTTGGTGTGCAGTACCTTAACGTACGAACACATCAAAAAGTACTCCAAATAAAATATTCATTTCATATGCCAAGAAAAGCAGATAAACGAAAAAAAAAATTTTAGACTTAGCGAGTAGAAAATGCAACGAAATGAATTTCACCAATTTACTTTTGTGAAGATCATTTTGGCGTAAATATACATTAATTACTACAAATAAATACAATGAAATTTGCTTAAATTAATTTTTAGTAAATATATTATATTGTTTTCTCTCTACGGTCAACTACTATTATAGATTTTTTCTTTTTGTATTTTTTTTGTAACACTAAAGAATGTGATATAGTGTTGACAGTATTCTACTTGCGACGACCGTTCTGGTGTAGTGGTGCGAGTAGTCGCCTCAACATCCCGCGCCAGTGGTCGCGGGTTCGATTCGCGCTCGGGACAGATATTTGTATTTGTACAAATATTTGTTTCCGGTCTGGGTGTATGTCCTTGTGGTTCTCCCCACCGTGTCTCGGAGAGCACGTAAAGCCGTTGGTCCCGGTTGTTATCATATAGGTACACCTGATAGCGATCGTTACTCATAGTAGTATATTATTTTAACTCCAACCCTTTGTTTATATGGAGAAGAGGCCTTCGCTCAGGAGTGGATGGTTTACAGGCTAGTACAGTACAATAGGTACAATACATATATTGTGTAATATTAGAGGTTATTTTTCAAGCAGGTATTTTTTCAAGTACCTAGGTATTTATGGCAAATAATATATTATTATATTTTTATAATAGTAATACAGAAGTTTTCACATTTTAAAACACAAGTTTTGTCACAAAAGTCTGAATTACTTGCAAAGAAATTGCAAATCAGAAACGTATTCACTCTGGGAAGATTTCGATTGTCAGCTTTCGTAAATCCTGTTTTCATTATAAGAACCTGGTTAAACACCACGTGACAGCTTTTAAATCAATTACCGTATCCTAATTTATCAATAATCTTTTAGCAACCTTTATAATTTCAACAAAATTATGCAAATAACTGAGTAAACTAAGTAGATAGTACCCACGCAGTCAATGATTGTCCACAGATGACGTCACGCACTGTGATTGGTGTTTCAGTACAGTTTGAAAATATTGAAAATAACAACATTTTATTTCTTCATTTAAAAATATTTAAATGAATTATATTAAATTATTATTAGGTAAATAATCATAAAACAGTATATTTATTTTATCTAAGCACATTTTAGATTTTAATCTGATTACTGTCCGATCCCCTATTCTAATAATAATGTGTATCAATGATAATCAACACATATTCTTCGTACATTAACGATACGCAGATTGTTCGATTGCTAGATAGATAGGCATGTAAGATGTAGGCAAATAAACAAAAAAAAAAG
The DNA here is from genome assembly GCA_036937285.1 of Euphydryas editha. Classification (NCBI taxonomy): domain Eukaryota; kingdom Metazoa; phylum Arthropoda; class Insecta; order Lepidoptera; family Nymphalidae; genus Euphydryas; species Euphydryas editha. The sequence goes on from JAUPFZ010000005.1 coordinate 5,189,132, forward strand.
GTAACACTTTTAAATAGCAGGAGGTAAGGTTCCAGAATACATTTTCCAATCAAGATTCTATATGGTTTTTGATAGATGAAGTCTATCGGAACAAAATGATCCATGATCTATGTGACCACGAATGTATGAAGAGAACCAATATAGAGCTGATAATGAAAATTTTTCATGTTTTTTGGCAAGGAAAATATTCAACCTCATTAAACGCATTGGAAAAATCAATTATAATTCCCATAGTAATCCATCTACTCTCCATGCCAAACTGAAAAAAAGTCAGTTACTTTAATAAGAGCGGTAACAACACTGAGACCAGCCCACAAGTTAAACTGAGATTTTTTTTTTAATAGTATACTCTTATTATTTTTAATGTACGAAAGGTAGATACATATTTTTAGACACATAATTCTAGAAATTTGGACAAGAAATTAAGAATATAGATAGGTCTGAAATGATTTGATTAGTAAGGAAAACTTTAGAAAGAGGAATAAGATAATCTTTTCGCCAGTTGGCATGAAAAACCCCGGACAATAATAGTAGGTAGAAAGTAATCGAAGTTTGGAATAAATATGGCCTGATTAACGCAGGCAATAGATTTAGATGTTACGAAAATAACACAACATTGCTATATATATTGTATCATACAACATAGTTTCTTATTTTATTTTTCTAGGTCTAATCGGAGTGTAAACTCCTGATTCGTACATACATAGCTACATTGAAAACTCAAAAAAAAATTTTTTTTTTTGAACATATCAGGGTTCCATACGAACTTCACGGTGTCCGCGAAACTCTACTCTAAGAATCTGTCCCTCATCCATCCAACTGTCACAAGGTTATAAATTAGATACAATTTTTTTATACTTGACACTGGCAGAATGTCGCAAATGGCAATCATATGCCAAAAATAAAAGAAGAAGAAGAAGAAGATACCTTGGAAGATACCTTTTTTGGATATGTGTCACAACAACCGCTATAATGACAAATTACATAATGGGGAGTCCTCATACAAGAAACGTATTTTTTTTAAAGATTTTTAGCTCGATCTTTGCAAGTATAATTTGTTAAATAACAAAGAAATACATAATCTTCAAGTTTTTTTTTCTTTTTTTGATGTATTCAAGAAATAAAAATAAAGCACACATATAGTCATAAATTCTCAATCGTGTTAAAAAAAATGTACGTTTACTATGAAATAGTATGGATTATTTATCAAACCTAAAATACACGAAGAACTTAACAGCATAAACATTACCGACTGGTGACTACTTTAGCGTATGTGAATATACATATATAGAAAAGGTTAACGTTTATGTTTATATGTATATATGTCCATTATACTGCATATTCTCTTCTGTACTGTGTGCTATTTAATCCAAAGGCTCCTTTTTATATAAAGGATAAAAAATATCATGGGGCTGATTCAGAAGAAATAAGATCATCTCGAAATCTGATGCTGAAGCTACTTTAACATAGAACTAAATTTTTTGCTCAATCTTTTACTGTTTACACTATAAAAATGTTGTACCTACAGTTTGCCATTACCATTATACATAAGAAAAGCTAAATCACTATCAACAATTAAGAACTATGTTAAAAAATTACTTTCTTAATCTGGAGACGATTGGATATTTTGTTATTTTTTTATTGTATTAAATGCTTTTATCTTTTAATTTATTTTATTTATATTTATTAGTTTATAATAGAGATATTTGTTATATTTTAATTTACATAATATTATGTATCTTGTATAAGTAATAGTATGTAGATATTAGTATATAATTTTATTAAGCATATAACTGTACAACCTACCCGGTTTCGTTGTTGAAATTGCTAATTAGCCATAAGACCACCTGTTTTAATACACCGTACTATACCCCTGCGGGAGCCTTCAGCCGCTTTAATTGGAGAGTCCCGGATCTGCAGGCAACAGGATCTTTCCAGCGATAGGCTGGCCTCGGTAAAAAGGCCAGACTTCTCCTCCATGGGGACCGTCTGGCGTACCTCTGAACAGTCCCCACGACGCCGTGTCTAGCAGGACCTGGTTCCCATGGAACCAGGTCCTGCTAGACCCGAGATGGGCACAGGGGCGTTACTGGAGGCGCATTAAGTAGCACCTCCTACGGTCCCCCATTCGTCGCCTGCGTTTGGAGGCCACGTCGGCGGCCTCCTCTCTCACCATCTCGTCGGCCTCCTTCTGAAAAACAACGAACTATTATTAGGTATTGTAGGTATTTTTGTAATATATCATAAATATTTTTAAAGTTAGATTTTATTAGATTTAGACATTTGCTTTTATTCCTCGTATTTATTTTACTGTTTAAAAACATCGAAATACACGTAGTAAGAGCTTGTTTATATCATTCGCAACTTGAACGCATCGTAAAGATTCCTCGTATGAAAAATAAGCGCGCCAAAAATTACAAAGCTTAAAACAGTTTTTCTATTACTTTTGCATAAAAAAAAATTATTGGGCTTATATTCAACCATATATAAATATTTGTATCTCTCTCTCTCTCTCTTACCGTTAAAATTTTTAGGTGTACATTTTACAAACTTGTAACGCTTCGATAAGTTCGTACTGCTGATTTAGCGATCTATTCAAATTGAGTAACATACAAATATAATATGTACATTTAACTAGCTTCCGTCCGCAATTGGAGCAGATTTTAAATATTTTCCATAGAAACGGAGCAGATTTTAAACACTTTCCATAGAAACTTTCAACCCTTATTTTGCACCTTTCCTCTAAAGGTGCAAAATAAGGGTTGAATTCCAATAAATCATGAAACACGTTTTCAATAAAATGTTTTTAAGAGTATGAATTTCAAGTTTTATCAAAATCGTTGCTAATTTAAAAAAAATTTATACAAACTTGCAACCCGTATTTCATCCCTTTAGGGTTAATTTTTTTTAAATCCCTTCTTAGTGTGCGTTCGCATTCTGAATTAAAACAACTGTGGAAATTTCACGTTTCTACCATTAGCGGTTATGGCGGTGCATGGCATGCGTCTACCTATATGTCAGTGGGAAATTCTTTTATATATATAAATTAAATGACTTCAGAAGACCTTGGACAGTCTTCTTTACCGAGGCGTTGCCGACTATATAATTTTTAGACTTTGCTAGTTACTTTGTAAAATGCGGAAACTCTTAAGTAACTCGTTTTCATCTAGACTAGGCTATAGCCATTAAAGCTTTAACGGGATATGCTGCAAATAAAACTTAAATTATTACCACAAAAACAAAATATACACAAATATATATTAAATTTGTTATGTACACCTTATATAAATCATCATAACATATAATACCTTTTTGTTTATTAAGACTGGCTACTTATTTTTAAATGTCGTCGCCGTAGAGAAGTATTTAAATATTTGAATATAGAAAATCGGCGATGACAAATTAGTTTTAATTTGAAGCCATGTTAAATAGCTATTTGTATTATATAGTATTTGCTAGTGTCGTTAGATTTAATTGTATTTTTCAAAACAGCTAATAGATAATAGTTCAATTAAACAAGTGGTACAATGGCCAACGCGGATTATAGAAAGGATGCAATGCCAGTGCGCCCGAGGAGTGTTTATACAGCGCATTCTTATAACCAGGTTAAATCCTTGATTGATAAAATTGTATTAATATTTATTTAAGGTTATGTATATTTAGGTGAACGACAGATATTAAAACCCTTCCCTAATATTTATGATATGTTGTATTAATTATTTATTGGAAATAATATTTTGGGTTACATAGTAGTGTTCAATAGTAGTTAAAATGTGACATACGTATTTTTTTTGTTGGAATATTAAAAAAAATTATATATATATATATATATATATATATATATATATATATATATATATATATATATATATATATATATATATATAATAAATGTTATATATTATAAAGATTGCTTAGTGTAGATTGGGACGTGGAACTGGATCTCTCCCTCACAGTTGATGAGATTACACAGATTTTTTATAATATCATAAATAACATTATACATGAAGAAATACCAAAAAAGAGACCTATTAAGAACGGTTATCCAGCGTGGTATGGTATCGGCCTTATAAAAATACTAAAAGAAAAAGAAAGGCATAGAATAGCTATGAAGAAATTTAACAACAAGTTGGATGAATATGAGTATAATTTACTAAAAAAGAGATGTAGAATATTAATAAATGAATCGTACTCTAAATATATTAGAAAAGTGCAGACCAATGTAGTTAAGGATCCTAAACATTTTTGGTCTTACATAAAAGCTAAACGTAAAAATGAAAGTTACATTCCACGGTGCATGAAGCTCAATAATGAAATAGCTTCCGATGGTGAAGGGATAGCTAATCTTTTTTGCAGACATTTTTCTTCTGTGTATACAGTGCCACAAGCTTCAAGTCACTGTCACGCTGGGCATGTTGCATCCGCGTTTGATTCTAGATGTCTGACAGGTATACATATTACAAGGTCTGAAATAGAGACTCATTTGAAAAGACTGAACACTTTTAAAGGTCACGGAAGTGACTGTATACCACCAATTTTCTTTTCTAAAAACGCAGAACCTCTAGCTATACCCCTTCAAATTCTATTTAATAAATCACTGAAGGACGGTGTGTTTCCGAGTGTTTGGAAGGAAGCCATTGTGGTACCGATTCCGAAATCTGGTTCCAAACAACTGATAGAAAATTATCGACCTATCAGTTTACTAACGGTGCTAGCAAAAGTATTTGAAAAAATCATTAGCCGACACATTACTTGGCACACAAAACAAATATTAGGCGAACAACAACATGGTTTTATAGCCAAGCGATCAACAGCTACTAACTTGGTATCTTTTGTTGAGCAGCTGTTGTCCCATTTGGATTCGGGTGAGGAAGTGGATGCAATCTATGGGGACTTAAGCAAAGCGTTTGATAAAGTGGACCATAATATACTTCTTAGCAAATTGAAAAATCAGTTTTATATAAATGGCTCGTTGTTGTTGTGGTTCAATTCCTACCTAAAAAACCGTAAAATGAGGGTTGTGATAAATGGGTATAGTTCTCATTATTGCATCCCTTCATCAGGCGTCCCACAAGGATCTATTCTGGGACCAATATTGTTTGGCTTGTTCATTGATGACATTAAATACTACATTAAGCATTCAGAATTTCAACTATATGCAGATGATCTAAAAATATTTAGAGTCGTACAGAATGAGTTTGACGAGGAGTTGTTACAGAGGGATGTTAATGATATTGCTCAATGGTGCAAAATGAACTCTATGACTATGAATATTGACAAGTGTCTACACATAAAATTCTCAAGAAAACGCAATAAATACAATTCTAAGTACCATATTTATAATAAAAAGTTAAAAAGAGTGGAGGAGGTAAGAGACCTTGGCGTAATTATTGATTCGGAGTTGCGATTTCTTTCTCAGATTAATTATGTTATTAAAAAAAGTTTAAAGATGTTAGGATTTATAACGCGTAATACCAAGGAATTTACATCGATAGTTGCTCTTAAGACCCTATATAATGCACTGGTACGTAGTAATATTGAGTACTGTTGCTTTTTATGGTATCCTGTTTATCAGAATAATCTACAACGCATTGAAAAGGTGCAAAAAATTTTTTTAAAAAGACTATGCTTTAAGGCTATAACACAAAACGACCCGCATCTCAATAATTATAATGACCGATTCCGTTATTTCAACTACCTTCCTTCATGGAAACGTAATCAGGCTCTTGGCTGCATTTTTCTGTACAAGCTACTTAATCATATGATCGATTGTCCTTCCCTCTTGAATCGAATTAAATTGAGTATGCCCAGAATATCGTCTAGGTCTAGCTTCTATAGAATATATAAACCATTTTATGTTATTAATAATAAATCAAGGTATATACATAATTCACCGCTTAATCTCATGCAAAAAAATTTAAATGCAGTTTTTCTAAACATTGACATAGACATCTTCGCAGATTCGTTAGACCAATTTAAGAAAAAAATAATTAAAGTGTTGATGGACATTGACTTATGATTATAATTATAATAGTTTTGTTTTTTTTTTTCTCTTTTAAATTGTAATCAATGTAATTTTTTTTAGTAGATTTCACAAATAAGATTATTGTCTGTTTACAGTGAGTGGCATTATAAAATGTTGTGCAAACCTTTAATTTAAGTGCATAATTGTATAAGTTTATGGTATTGTTTAAATGTATGAAGTCGTTTTATGTACTTAGTTGGTATGCCTTTATTAAATAAATAAATAAATAAATAAATAAATATACATTTTATAAAATTTTGTAAATAAATGTAAATGTAAATGTTATAAAAATTTTATAAATAGTGTAAAGTTGTTGGTAATATTAAAATTTGTTTGTAAGCATTTTTTATAATAATAATACTGGCACTATGATAAAAAATTACTTATTATATATATAATATTATATATATATAATAAGTAATTTTTAATTTTAATATTACTTATTATTTATATAAAATTACTATATATATATATATATATATATATATATATATATATATATATATATATATATATATATATATATAAAAATATATATAATAAATGTTATATAAATTTTATAAATAGTGTAAAGTTGTTTGTAATATTAAAATTTGTTTGTAAGCATTTTTTATAATAATAATACTGGCACTATGATAAAAAATTACTTATTTTCTTGCATTATTATACGTTCATATAATAAGATAAGTAATTTTTTATCATTTCATAAAGCTCACCGCGATGGATCTGCTTGATTTTAACAGTGCTCTCAACTCGATTTATATTACATCCTAATTGTGATCCATTTTCCAATTTCAATCCAATTTCTTCTTCCTTCCATCTTTATGCAGATGACTTAAAGATTCCTTGGGCGACACTTTGGGCTGACCGTGTTGCATAAGGCCATTGATACATTAAGCTCGACCTTGTTAAAGTCCAGTCTTGGGCTGATTTTTTTGGCTTCATTGTGAACCCTTGCAAATCGCAATGTATAATTATGTGCAGCAGTAGACTGAGATTTACTTTTAAAGTATTTATACGGAATATTTATTTCAACAAAACACTCGTATTTGAGCGTAATAAGGAATATTTTAAGATACATCTATTCCTCCCAGATGAATACTTGCGAGCTTATTGGTAATGTACTTCTGTAATAAAAAAAAGTAATCAGCGAGCAGTGAGTCGAGGGAAACCTCGTCAGCTGACGCATTTAAGTAGGCGATAGATGCTCCCGATTAACTCCTTCGTCATAACTTTCAAAGTGTCAGCTGACGGTTTTTCCACCGAGATACGGCCAGCTGACATATATATTTATCCATAGTTGCATATAAGCTACCATCATATGAATTTTTAGTAGAGAGGAAATCACTGAAATTATAATTTTTTTTTCATGTTCGAGCGACCAGCTGACGTATAATGTTGTATATACATATAATATAATATAATGTATCAGTCAGCTGATTGTTTTTTTTTTCTTCAAAATATTGGGTTAGCTACAATTTAACAAGTTTTTACTTGGGAGGAAACAACTGAATATATATTTTTTTTCTTCGTGCGTGGGAGGGTACCACCGCTCATCGCCCCAACGGAACTTTATTTTTTGCGTGAAATTTACGTCAACGTTCATCCACACATCCATTTATGCTGATAAACTTTTACATTTATAATATATGTAGGAAAAATATTATTAAAAAATATAAATAATAGCAGCATACGATAATGTAATCATTGTTACAAAACACGTTTATCACATATCACACGATCATTTTTATTAAATTACAATATCACGGTAAGGGCTTACGGTAGTTATTTTAATAATTTAATCCAGATCTTTGATTTTATACGATACAAAATCAATACCTACATGCGACTTTTTTTTATGTACTTGTATATATAATACATATAAAATTTTTAAAATATGTAAAGAGAGGAATATAATGACAGAATTACTTGGTTATAGAGACATTTTTGATATGAGTGTAGTAAATAAGAATTTTCACTCTTTTTTGCATCTTAAATACATAGTATCTTCTTCATTATAGACACCTAAGTAATTAACAGTAATGGAGTTTTACTACAGGAGGAGTCGAGTCTATCTACATTCCAAGATTATAGTAAATTTCTGGAAGGTGGCCTCGGACAAGCTGAGTTAGTGGGTGCTTCTGGTTGGCAGCCACCTTGGAGGGCTCCACTGCAACGCAAGGCACCATTCTACCCGGGAGATGACATATTTCATGCTGATACATGGCGTGAATTAGAGGTATATTATTTATTACCATCTGACTGATTTAACTTTTGCCCAAAATGTATAGAAAACTTCCTAACTTATTATTTTTTCATTTCCTACTAGTGAAACTAGTACTAATATCGTAATAGAAAGCCAAATAAAGCGTACATCCAGCCATTTTTTAATTAAACCAACAAACAAACAGTACACCCAATATTAAAATATTAAAAAATATGTTTTCTAATAAATACTCGATTATTGAATAATACATGAAAAAAGAAAATTTCCTCAGAACGGTTTTAATGACTGCAAACGCTGTAATTATACAAGCTCATACTCGTAAATGAAACTATGTAAGCTATAGGTACTCCATGTTATATTGTTGGTTTTAACGTTATCCGAATATAAAGCATTAAAAAAAAAACAGTAGAAGTAAACCGTAAGAAGTTTTAATGTGTGTGTTAGTGTTCGTTAACTCATACTTGCAAAGCACAAAATAAAATAACCCTCGTAAAGATTAAACATTCGTCCTTTGATCGGGCTACCTTAACGAAAAGCACCTGTAATTTAAAATGGACTTCTGATTAAAAGCTAAATTGAAAACATAATTTTCTTCAATAGGCTATAGTTGCTTATAATGTACATGTATGTGGCTTAAAGAATATTATTCTGACTCATTAAAGGTACATATTATAAACTAGGTTTTGTCCGCGACTTCGTCTGCGTTGTCAGTAGTTATAGATTGGATGTACTGTATTTACTTAAAATGTAGGTAATAAATTAATTTAACAATTTTTTGCAGATTACTTTTGTTTGGTTTTCATGACCTTAATATAAAAATTTTACGATCTTGAGACTCATCAGCACGCCACATACGCTTGCACACGAGCAAAAAACTTTTTCTTAATATGCTCCTGCTATTTTCAGTGTTTGTCCTTAAGTTTTATTTAGTGTATGATGCTTTCACAAGCATTAACTTATGGCAAGGCCTCACTTCCTTCACTTCTCACTACAGGGGGCCTAAATTATGGGAAGGCGTCCCTGACAATTCCAAAGAATTAAGTAACTTTATAGGATACAATATCGTTTGGTCCGTGTCCATGCATTGTCAACGGATAATGCAAAATCACCTTCTATACATATTATGATTTGTTTTTTGAAGTTAATCACAATTTCATTTGTCAGTGCTAATATTGTTTTTCACACTGGCATTCTTTGTTCCTCATATTGGTTTCATGATATTCGGTATGAACGGTGTTTTTAAATAATCTGTTGTTGTCTCTGTTTTGGACAGTATTACAGAATTCATTGTTCGAAGTAATCATGCCGATGCTATCTGCTGCCACATGATCTCCGATTTTTAGAAGAGCATTCGCTTATAGTACCGATTGTGTATCACAGTGCTGCTGTCCTCGCATATTTCTAGTTAGACATTTGTTTTATATGGACCCAAAATGCAGACTGCTATTAGACATACATTTTTTTCATCTACCGGTTTGCCACTAGTGGCCACCGGCAAACTCTGTCTAAAATCACTAGCTGTCTGACTAAAATCACTAGCTAAGTATGTCTAAAATTACCAGTTAAGAGAACCACCATCTCTCCCAAGATACTTTGGATGCACTTGATATTTTTTCTAGTTCGATAGCTCATTTATGTGACATCGTAAATTTTTCCTACAGCAGCATACAATTTTGTGTGGTGAGTATAGATAGATAGATTATGTATCATACCCGAATAAACCTGATTCGTCAAAAGTGCAGAAACGTTCTTTAGAGTTGAGTTTTATACACTTGAGAAAAGATCGGTTAATTACTCTTATAAGCTTCACACCTAAATGTGAAAAGGTAACAGACGGAGGCTACATTCGCATTTGTAATGTGAGTATGGATGTTGTAGCGGCCTGTTATTTACGTACGTACCAGGACTCATTGAATTCAGTATAGTGGGTACTATGTGATGAACACAAACTTTTTGAAATTGTATATTTGGCTTCTATATTCGTAATAAAGACAAAGGCAGTCGATAAATAAATAAAATAATGTGTGTTTGTAAATATCTGCGTAACGATTTCAATACAATTGCTTAAAAGTAATAACTCCACTTCTAGACCATGTATCAAGATAAAACTTACATAACATTTTAAGTTTATTACATTATCACAACTATGAATAATACATTCAGTTTTGTGCAGCAGATTTTGCGTAATAGGGGAAAAACATAGCGAGAATGATAGAAAAACAGACAACCACAAAAAATTTAAAAACAATTATTTTGGCTTATAATTTGTATTGCTCTTATACCTATAATTCTAAAATACTTATCATATATAGACATCGGCGTTTAAATTTTTTATTAAACGTATAGAGGTTACTGGAAACGTGTATAAGATTGTTCAAATATAATAATTGTAGTGTCTCTTTGTATGTACACGTATAATGTTTTCGTCCAAGAAGCTTAAAGTGTCACTGAAGATTCCCCCGTCTTGTGCTCGCTGTCTTCCTACTTAAACATGAACTTACACTCTACGTGTGCTTTTCTACGCAGACATTTTCAAGTCTATTCATTGTATATTGTCAGTATGTACACTCGGAAGAGTGAACTATATTTTTAAGATCTGGTACACTTACTATTCAAATAAACTACTATTATTTTAGTATGAATGAATTTATCGAACCCGGAAGCTTTCACCGAGCACAGAAACTGAACCATATAATTATGATTCAATATATGATGGAAAGTTAAACAGCTTTGAGCGTTTCTCAACGCTTTTCTTTACTTTTAGGTAACGGATGGAATGGGAGGTGCAGCCTATAATGTTTCCGTGACTCCGCACGGCACTGTCTGCATGCGGTTAAGGGATCGAGTGAAGTAAGCTCACGATTTATTGATCAATGCACTAAATTTATAACATACAGTGCTTGAAAAGAGTTTGGTGAATCAATTTTAGAATAAGATTTTTCTATTCAATTTTTTTCTTTTGTGTTCTTCCTCATTATTTATTTTGATTACTTTAAAAATTGTACGATTTATGTTATTATTCTTTGAGAATTATTTGGAAACTATGGTCATATAATTGAAAGAAAATAATAAAAACATTTGTTTGCCGTAAAAGTACCAAAATTAAAAAAAAAATCCTAATGAGTTAAAAACTATATCACTAGTCTACAAAATACACTCTACACAGCACGTGTTGCGTCTGAGTGTTGTTCTTCTGTTAAGCTATTTTTAAATTGGACAGAGTTAAACACAGTATAATAATAAAAGCAAATTTTATTTTACTAAGATATAAATAATATTTAAATGTATGTTTAAAAAATATTAAAAAAATATCAGGGTGGATATGACCATCGACGGTGCAGTGCGTCTTACTAACGCCAAGAATAACATAATACTTGCTCTGTCTCGTTCCGGAGCCTCGGCCGCCCTCATCCACCCCAACGGTCGCGTCTATCAATATGGATCAAGAGTTGAAATCCAAGCGCGACATCAACAAGGGAACAATAAGTAAGAAAATAATACTGTCCTGATTTAGAACTGGAAAAATTTTAGTTTTTAATTTAGTAAGTAATTAACTATATCAAAGTTAAATATTAATAATAAAAGGAAATTTTAGTTACAATTAATTATAGTAGTATTATTATTTTAGCCTATAAACAAGAGTTCTTACTATAACATTTTAATATTCTTCTAAATCCACACGTTCAAATGTCACGTCCAGACAAACCGATTTAAGTCCGGTTCCTATATTCAGAAAACGATTCGTGTGTGAATTGTAATTACACGTTTTTCCGATTGAAATATACTAGTACTATATAATTATAATACCATAATTAGGTACTGAGTGTTGATGCAATTGAAAGCGAATAATTTTTTATAGGAAATATTTTTAGCCATAACTCGTTTCGCATTGAACGCTTCAAAACAAGTCCTTTTCGGAATATAGGAAGCAGGCTTTAGGGTACCTGTCCATTGAAGCGGAGCGAGGCTGTGGATCTGAGAAACGGAGAAATATTAACCAATATGATTGCAAAAATCTCCCCCCTGCTCCAATGGACAAGAGCTATAGGTTAATATTTCTCCGTTTCTCCGCTCCGTAGCCTCGCACGGAGAAATATTAACCAATATGATTGAAAAAATCTCCCCCCTGCTCCAATGGACAAGAGCTATAGGTTAATATTTCTCCGTTTCTCCGCTCCGTAGCCTCGCTCCTCTTCAATGGAGAGGCACACTTAGTTGGTATGAATTATTTAAGGAAAGTACCTAAAATATTAAAAATAGCTACAGGTAGGTACTTGTATGTATTTTTGTAATGTAACATAAATTACGTTGTAGAATAGAATAACATAACATTTTGACGAAACATTAATTTTATTCATTTTGTTCGTTATTTCTCGGCGTGATAGCGTTCCGCGTTAGCATTCAATTACTACAATCGAATGCACTCATTGGACTTCAATTAAAAATCAAAGGGCTGTCTGGCTTTGGCCTTTGTGAAAGTCATTTCTGGGAATCATATTTTTAGCTATGAAAATGTGTATTCTCCAAATATTGCCAGAGTGTTGTTACTTAATTAGAATGAAACTACCTTTTCTGATATAAAATAATCTGCCGGGAATAGTAGGACCACCGGGGACTGAGGGCCTGGGCTCTTTTTTGCTTGTCATAGTAATGGGGGGATTGGCCAATACTCGCCACGCTTGGCAAACGTGTTGGCGAGCGCAGTGTGTTATGTATGCCAAGGCGAAGTGACGCTGCTGCCCATCACTTCCTCGGTCGGTGCATGGTTGTTCGCACCGCTATGGCCTAAGTCGCCTTTTACGACACCTCGGCAAGAAAGAGGTCGGGACCATTCTTCTCTACCGATCACCGCTCAGCCTTGTGAATATGTATTAAGAATAGGAATATGTTTATGCTGTATTATTTTTTGGTGGGTTGGCGGGTTCTCCTAACATAAGTGCTTATGCGCTTAAAGGAAGTTCTCAATCACAAGATACCAAATAAAGACTTTTTTTAGTAAATGTTTGTACATCTGGATTCTGATGCCTGTGCAGGTATGCTAAGATGTGGTACAAAGGAGTCTCGTTCACAGCAGAGCAATGCGCACTAGTGTATTTAGTAGATGCCGCAGGGACGCGTACAACCACTGACACCTTCCTCGATATGAGTCAGGATTTCACGCTCAATGTCTTCTACAAGTAAGCAATATTAAGATTAATCTAATATCAATATATATATATATATGTTTACGTTACGTTTACCACAAATATTGGGCTTTTTATGTATTTAATGAAGTCCGAGGCAGCTAACATTTTGTGATAGAGGCTTTTAATTAGACGAATATAGTAGAATGTTCTTATTAATTTCTAACGCATAATTCATTCATTATCATATCAATATCATTCCTTACATTTTCCTTCAAATCACGTCGTTATAGTGCTTCAATAAAGAGCATACCAAAATTCTTTGATTACCAAAAATATAATATTCTAAAACGTTACTATCGTATAAATTTCGTTTCTATAATATAAATATAAAACCATAAATAATATTAGAGTTTGACAGCATATTATTTTCCCCTTAACCAGAGCGCCTGTCAGAATCAAAGCGCTTTCATTGTAGAGCGTGTTTGCTCGCGGCATGCGGTTCAGACAATTACTTTTACTCTTTTATTTATGCAACACGAAGTTCCCATGTTTTATGCACAAAATTTGCACTCGGAATACATTATCTTAAAAATAAAATTTTTATTAAATCTTTATTGTTTCGTCGGTACTAGAAGAAAGAATTTATTTCACGATATTAATGTTATAGTTTTAAGACATTCATTTTATGTGATATCAGTTTATTCAAATATAGTATATATTTCATATTATATTACTACTTCATATTTTAAATTAGAATGAACCATCTAATTTCTATAACCCGTATTATCCCTTATCAGTGGCGTAACTACCGAAGGGCTAGACGGTGCCTTGCACCGGGGCCCCAAGTTCTGGGGGCCCTCAGAACCTGACCAACAAACTATAAATTGAACTATTGAAATTTGTTTGCATGTAGAACCTGGACGGGCCCTGCTGTACATGATAATGAGTAGATAATAAAATAGCTTTGCAACTTTAAAATATTTAAATACACCTAACTATTTATATTTTGGCTTGTATTGATAAAACTTAAAAGAGTTTAGTTGGGGCCCTAGTTTATTTTTTGCACAAGGGCCTTTGGTTACATAGCTACGCTAATGTCCCTTACTAACTCTCTCCTATCATAAAGCGCCGATTGAAGGGAATAACCGTTCCGTTTTTTCGGTTCCGTTCCTCTACTTATCTACTGGCGACCGATCTGCCAGCCTAGCATGTTCGCCCGGCAAAATTTTGTCTACCCCTTTTCTCGTATTATCTCTCTGTCTACAGTAGCTAGCATGCGTGCACGTGGTACTCTTCTCGTTACGTTAATAGAAGATGATCAATAATAATAATAACTTAATGATCAATAAAAGTTTTACATTAACGATATATCCTGTTATTATCACTGGTAATGACTGTCACTCATGGTAGGGATATTATCCGCCAACTCGCAGTGAAGCAGCGTGGTGGATTAAGCTCCGGCCCTTCTCCTACATGGAGAAGAGGCCTTTGTCCAGTACAGTATAATACTTATCTACTAGGTTCAATTGTGAGTATAAATTACCCAGACGGCAATACCAATAAAACAAAATCTGTATTTAGGCGTAAAAAATAATAGCATACTAATATTATAAATGTGAAAGTATGTTTGTTACGCTTTCATGTGAAAATTACTTAACCGATCATCATCAAACTTTGTGCACATATTCTTGGAGGTATTAGAAGTAACATAGGATTTTTTTTTGCTCGCGATAACCGACATCCACGCGGGCCAAGCTGCGGGGAGTGGCTAGTCATAATATAAGATAACGTTGACAGTGAGTCTCGTCACGGTCCATCGTATGTGAACGAGGCGCTGTCTCTGCTCCAAGCCGTGCAGTACTGGCTCACCGACGACGGCACCGACAACTGGATCATCAATAACGTCCGTGTCAGCCAGACCTCGGATGGATTGGTTAGGTAAATATTAAGTATGTTAAAAAAACCTTTAGAATATAAAGGACTTGCTTAAAATAAAGTCCCTATACACATGACTACTTGACGCCAATCAGCTTAATTCTCATTTCATTAATTAAAATTTCAACCATTTTTGTCATTTAGACTTTGTGCAGTCTGTCAATTTTGCCTATTAATGTTTTTTTTTTTTTGGTGGTAAGTAGTAAGTTGTTGACGTCGCCCATGAACATAAACTAGTTTACTTGGAACTAGCCCAGACAACTCATTTATGTGTTGCCTATCCAGAGACATAGGTGTTAAAGTCTCGGTGCCAGTAATTACACTGCCTGTCTTGCCCTTCTCTCCGACACACAGTAAAGCTGTTTCACGGGAGAAACGAGAGAGATGATTATTCAAATAGCCCTTAAATTAAAATTATTAAAGGTAACGCAATAAAGGACTCAACCGTCGTACGAAAATATCTGCCTCTAGGAATCAGATGATCATATTATGCTATTACATTATTTGTTAGTGGAATGTTTTGAATTTGTCGATGCCAAAACTGTCATATAAAACTACTGTAACCCAATAATGTTGAGACCTATATAACACGAATGTAATAGTAGAATCAGCCACAGGGCAAAGTATGATCTTTACGAGTAGGTACCTACGTGAATGGTCTATAAGTCAGCACCTAAGTATGTATAAATCTACTGTATTTTACGAAATATTATTCTTTTTATGACTTTGAACTTTCTTGAAAAGATATCTTCTGTTTTACGTAAACTTTATTCATTACATATGTACATGTTACTTAATAAAAATTGAGTGTGGCAATAGGCGTATTTATTGATAAACTTCTTTAAATAAATTTCTTTCTGTCGTCTGTTTATTCGTTCTGTTGCAAAACTAATTGATTTTTATTTAACTAATGTGTATGTGTATTAATAGGAAAATATAAGTCAAATTATATTCGTAATATAATTATGTAAAGTAAAGAAAATAGTAACGTCAACAGGCAATTATGTAATTGACAAATCATTGATATCATATAGCTCTGAAGATGTTTCTGTCCAGACTGGAAAATTGACCTTATTGAATTGTAAATATTGACAAGTATTAAACAATATTCGAGCAAATTTAAACAAATCTCGTAGTTCGAATATTACAGAAGGAGTAGTTACGAAGCAGTTTGTCTAATAAAAGTGTACCGTATGGTAGAGTTCACCGCTGCAGCCACAAGTACCAACTGCGAACGAGTCCGAGCAACGGCTCGGCGTCCATCACCAGCCCCTTCCTGCACTGCACCGCTTCGCTTGGACAGACGCAGCATCTCTTCGTACGGTGAGATTACGATTTATATTATTTTTATAATTATTATATTATTGTCTAGTAGATTTTATATCACTAAGTCGAATTGTCTTCGAACTAAAACGCTTTTATGAAATTAAAAGAAAAAAAAAGATTGTATTTCTTTTTCTTCATATAGTTGTTCCATATAAGAGAATTTCAAAGTATTCGATTAAAACAGAGTGTTGCAATATGATTACGATTGACGTAGCAACCCGCAAACGACAGTTCAAAACTGTCGTCGGCGAGTTACGAAATGCAATACGAACGGGTAATAACGATGTGTTCTCAGGCGAGGAGAAAGGCGCATGCACTTTGACGGGAACTCCTTTATAGTTCGCAACGCGGGTCATTCCGCCGGCTTCGACGACAAGAACCAACTGAAGGTCTACTGAACCTTCACGTTGTTCCATACAACGATATCATCAACCGTACTCTATTTCAATCATTCGATACCAATGTTGTACAGAACTACGCAGGCTTTTATATCGGTCACACTATCATTACGAGTATATGTTTTGGTTAGTTTGAAACTAATGTACAAGCTAAATTAATTTGTAATAGTATTTTATGTATCGTGTGTAGATGAAAATTTCTTACACAAATAATATTTATTAATAGTTTTTGTGATTATTTAGTTGTTAGTAATATGTAATCGGTTATTGGACTCATACCCATGAACTTGCGTATGTGTCGCAGCGATGCCGATGGGTGTATCGTTGTGAAGAATTGACCATTGAATCCTAATTTGAATATGCGTTTGATATGGTTTGATGTTGGTGGGAGAAAAAAACGTTATTTAAATGGAATTGATGCGTATTTGTAAAAAAAAGAAACTATTTCGTCTTTATAGTAAACTCATTTTATTGAATGCTCCGGTAAATATTATTAACAACTACAAATAGATTTGTGTACATATCTACTTCTACTAATATAACCAACACGAGACAATTTTTACTACTCCCGTTTTATTCCTTGACAGATTGTACTATTAATAAATAAGACTACAGTTTTATACTAAGTGTGTAGATTAATCAATGTCCCGTAACGTGTTCAAAGTTCTATCGTTTTTAATTTTTAATCGATTTTTAGATTTTACCACTTCGTCACATTTTTAAATAAATACATAATGTTTCATATCAGATATAAATATCAGTCACGAGTAGAGTTGATACATTTTCATCATTGTATTCTGTTTAATGCGTTGTTAATGTAAGGTTACGATCAGATGCAACACATTAACAACTTTTGTTCTTTCTATCTTTTATTGGTGTACAATCAAGAATATTCTTATTATTAATTAACAGATTTATTATTAGTATAGATTAACTCGCGATCTTTCTTCATCGATCTTTCTTTATTATTATATTAGGCTTATTATTATATAGGTCGTTTCATTCTGTTTTATTTTCTGTAGAAGCTTTTAGTGTAAATATTGTATAAAAAGAAAAAAAAGTTACACGTTGAATACAAAAATAGAGACAAGTTTGATAGCAAAATTATATTAAAAATTGAATGAATTTTATTTCTTTTTATATTATTTTTTTGTGACCAATCGGCCATACATTTAGCAAAGCCCTTGATATTAGGCTGTTGCAATTCGATAAAAACCTTTATTTAAAATACCTAATAAATAATTATACGAAAATATTGTTTGGTCGTTACCATTGTAAATCTAAAATACGAATGTTTAAGCACGCACTTTAAAGTAGGTATTAATTTTTTTATCATGTGATCTGAACGTAGCCTTAGTGTTTGCGTAAATTACCGATACATTACAATATGTTTTGGTTGGATTTAATTAGATTAGCAACGCATTAAATTAATTTTATTTCAACAATAATCCGAACTCGCTTATCCTTAATCTCAATACTATAGATAACAAAATGATATATGAAAAGATTTCAACGCTTAACAAGGAAAAATGTACGATAAAACAGCTTCACAGTCATACATAATTATTATTAAATATATAACTTTTTTTTATTAGGCTTGCGACATTAGTTTCAATGAATTTAAATATCAAGTGTGAAAAGTATAACGTAATATTATTAATAATTAATAAACATTGTTTGTCAACTTTTGGTTTTTATTTACACATCGAATTTCACAAAGTAATAAAAAAATATATATCCATTTGTACGTGTGTCTTTTTTTGTATTTCTGGTCACTTCTCTATAAATAAACATATTATTAATTTATTTTTTAATATAACTACGAAAGAAAATATCCTGTAAAATTACTAAAAATTGCTAAAAATTTGGAAGTGTCATTATCAACAATTTTTGAACCCGGGCTCACGCCTGAAATAATAGAAATATACAGATATGAGATATATATGTACAGAGAGATATATGTACAGAGATATATGTACAGAGCTACTGAGACGTTAAAAGTGATGACTCGCATGAATAATGCGTGTCACCAAGCTATGCTGAATTTAGACATGCTTATAATCAAAGTATTTAGGTTGTAAAATAAATAGCTTATGCTCTAAGTGACTATTTCATTTTACGACTAGTAAGCTAAATGCAAAATATTAGCTTGCGGAAATTCATTATTACGAGATGCGTAGATTTTTAATATTGCACCAATTTCGAAATATTATCTATTCAATAAAAAATAATCATCAAAATTTTACGACCTTGTAAAAATGGTTGCATGGTCGTACAAAAAAAAAAAATATTAATACGGATCTAAATAATCAAATCTTCCATTTTTCGTCGGTTAAAAGTTATAATAACCAAATATTTTTTATACTTTGTTGAGTTTTTGAAAGGAGGTCAACAGTATTTTTGCAAAGTAATGACTACGAGTATAAACAATCTTGAATCACTTTTAATTCTTTTCTTTATCGTAGATCTCTCCAGAGTTCATTACCAGCATATTTTATACCAATTAGGTAGTACGTATACATTTTCAAATATATTTAAAAAAAACAATCGGCCCAGAACCGGAAAGCGATGGTACTTGACCTGACAACATACCGATTGAGGTGTGGAAATCATTTGTGAATCATTTGAAACATGTGCACACAAAGAAAGCTTTGTGTGCACATGTTTTCTGATTTCTTCAGCTGCATCTTGAATACTGGAACGATATCTAGTCAGTGGTACCTAAGCTTCATTATCGTCCAACCAGTATTTTTATACGGGAGCGAGTGCTGGCCAGCACTATCTCGACATACTCATGAGCTTTTCGTCATGGAGTGAAGATGATGAGTAGGATGTGCGGTCTTACGCGGGCCGAACGCAATACGCAACGCGTTCATTCGGGAGAAGCCTCCAGGTCCGTGACGTAGCGGATATGTTCTAAGAACGGCGGCTAGGTTGAACGGCCATATCGTGCACCGGCATGAGGACTATGTCGGAAGAAAGTGCCTTAACATAAATGTTCCTGGAACTAGACCTCCTGGGCGCCCAAGTAAGCAACAACTGGACGTCGTGACGCAGGACATGAGAGCCAATGAACTAACCATGGGTGAAATTAAAGATCGTGCAAAGTGGAGGAGACTTAGTAGGAGGGATCAATCATGCCATGTACCGGTAGTCAACTATTTGTATAAAATATTGGAGCTGCTCAAAAAAAAACTTGCTCTCAATTCATCCTAGTTGCAAAATATTCTTCCTATTCACAAAGTTTTTTTTTATTTTTATAATCGCTACTTTTGATATGAGTACAATGTAGAATGCAGAATATAATAACAATCTACACTGTTAAAAATTTCCATAGTAATATTAGTAATACTTATTTTGTAATATATAATTTGAGTAGGAAGTTTTTATGCACCACCCTATTGGAATAAAGGAACTCAGTACTGTAATTTTACTAATACACAACTTACAACAACTCAGTTTTAAAATATTACAAATTATCTGTTACAAAATTACTAATCGGTTATTAAAACTCTGTTTAGTAAATTACTATTTAATATTTTTAAACTTAGTAAACAAAATATATCAAATAAATCCTGTAATTTAAAAAAAATATATTAGAATATTTGTTCCGTTAGTCATTTCAGCTTACTCCGCAGCGGCTTCCGATCTTAAAGCTGTCTCCCTGACATAAGACGGAGCTAATGTATCGACGCAGGTTGCGTCACACAAAAGCGCCGGTCCCAGAAAATCAGTGTTAAAACATCAGGTCTGCTGCCATCATCGCGACTTATTCCAGTAGACTCAATAAGAGCGGGAACGTAGATAGTGACAAAAGCTCTTTTAATGGTCTCATTCAGGGAACCGTGGCGGGAAAACCTACCTGAACTCCTGTTGCAAGAAAGGCCGTGTAGTCCGAAAGAATCAACCTCCTCTCCGCCCGGATGTGTTCAAAATACAGTGGTGCTCCCAACCGGAGACCTACACAAATTCGAAAACTTTCATTATCTAAAAGTGTCCCAAGATTTTTTAACGGCCCTGCATGTAACCAGTGACCTGACTCTTAACTTGATATAGCTAGAAGCCTTGCACGGTTTTTGTCACTTGTAATATTTTCCGTCAAATTTTCACGAGTATTGTGAACCAATATCGTATCCCTAAGCTTTTGTTTTGTAACTTCCTTGAGGATATCGTCATCACATCAACCTCCAGTTTTCTACTGCATCTGTAGCATCTGTAATTTAGACTAAACTTAATTTTAAAATTGCGGAACATAGGTCTTTGATACTATGCACAGAACCAAGAAAAGCAGGAAGAACGACACTAGAAATTTTTCTCACGCCATGCCACCACCTCTAATTGCTAAAGTAGCTTGGGTCCAGCAATTTTATCAAAAGATAAATTTAGATTTTTTCTAAAGAAAATTTTAAAGTGGCATACACAATTTTATCGGTCAAGCTAGGGAATTTCCAAATTGGGCTCATGTGAAGTATGTACCTACATTGATTTTTAGACAAAATACAATATTTCAATTTTTTTTTTAATTATGGTTGTCTTAGTGGCCGAAATACAAGTGAGAATTTAGGAAAAGTAGCTTTATTAACTTCTGCGTAAGTATTTAAACGAGTACTTGTTGAAACGTAGCGCGCCCTACCGGCAAAACATCTGTCCAATTTGATGCCGTTCTTTCAACATTACGTTCGCACTCCTGGTAAGATATTTTCAAACACATCGATATAGGTGGGCAAATATTTGAAAACATGCAAATCGCGCGGCGGTTATTAAAGAACGAATGCGGAGTTTATATTTTTACTTTTGTGAATTATTTCTTATGTAAAAAAAGTATCTCAAATATGGACCGATAACTAAAAATCTTATTTATAAATTGAGTTTAGAGATATTACAAATCAAAGAGCCAAAATCTAATTCCCATTCGTGTCCAATTCTCCATTTTCAATCAATAATTATCCTAAAATTGTTAAATTCTTCTTGAAGATTATACTTTTGGTAAGATATTCATAAACTTAAGTTGTTAATGAACACATAAAACCATGCTGTAACACGCAAAGAACATAACTTATTAAAAATAAGATCAGTTAAAAAATGTCCATGGACAACTTGCTAATTACCATTTGGGAACATTCCGTAATGATTTTTCTTGTAAAAACTGGAATATTCTAACCCAATAGTACATAGGCGCGTGGGTACCAGTTAGAGCTCGAACACCGAGCGAAGGCTAGTGTCAAAGATTAGTCTTTTTGGCGCCAATTGTGATTATCTCGTCCTCAAAGTGTTTTAGTAAAAATATTATCTAATAACCATTTATTGTTTTTTAGGTAAGTGATCAATTACATATTTTTGATAACATGTTTTATATAGTCCCTATAGTGACTCCTTTTGGATTTTGAGAATAGAATTAGAATGTTTCTAACACAAGACTGATTTATTTAAGAAAATAGTTGAAATACTACTTACCATTTGTCTCATTACCGATATTTGCCGTTCGCACAAGCGAATGGTAATTAGTTATTTTTTAGAAATGGTAATTATGTTGAAATTTCGTCTTAATTTGTGACAGCATTTTTGATGTCTGTGCGGAAAGGAGGTGATTCTTGTAACAACATTTTTGGTCTATTTTAAAGTCTTGGTCTATTTTATTATAGAAGCAGCGGCCTAATGCAAGCCTGTTGCAGCTGAATTGGGCGGCGCGCCGGGGAAGTACTTCTCTTTCACTTAAGTTGTGGTTTTTAGCCACGTTTCGGACTACACGGCCTTTCTTGCAACAAGAGTTCAGGTATGTTTTCCCGCCAAGGTTCCCTGAATGAAAACATTAAAAGGGCTCTTGCCACCATCGACGTTCCTTATCTTATTGAGCCTACTGGAATTGGTCGCGATAATGACAAGAGGCCTGATGGTTTAACACTGATTCCCTGGGAAAGGGAACGGGCGCTTTTATGGGACTCAACCTGCGTTAGCTCCGTCTCACGTCAGGGAGACAGCTTTAAGAGTGGAAGCCGCTGCGGAGAAAGTTGAAATGACTAAATGGCACAAATATTTGTAACTTATCCCATGTTATGTTTTTGTGCCGTTTACAGTCGAAACACTTGGACCTTAGAGTAGCAGTGCAAAAAAAAATTCTAAAAGAATTAACTCTACGTCTCATATCCTCCACTAGTGACAGGTGGGTTGGTGCATTTTTTGCCTTGCACGGATTTTGTCACTAGTAAGATTTTGCGTCAAATTTTCACGAGTATTGTGAACTAATGGCGTATCGCAAAGTTTTTGTTTTGTAACTTCCTTGGGGCTATCGTCATTAGGACACACCAACCTCCAGTTTTCTACTGCGTCTGTAGCCTCTGTAATTTGGACTGAACCTAATTTTAAATTTTCGGAACATAGGCCTTTGATACTATGCACAGAAGCAAAAAAAGCTCTTCCTGAGCGACACTAGAAATTTTTCTCACGCCGATGCCACCATCTCTAATTGGTAAAGCAGCTTTTATATCTTAGTTATCATCTCTATTTTTTTTTTCATAATTACTATTTGAAAACTATTCATTACATTGTGAGTGACCTAATTACCAATTATTCATATTTATCACTACCGTTCGTATGAATTTTGAATTGCCTATCATACAAAAAGTAAATATTTTAAGGCACTCCCTTAGATACTATTTTAAAAAGAAAATACCTGAGATTACAAAAATCATATAAAGAATCATTTTCCTCACCTTTTTTTCTTAATCTCCGAAACTATGCCATATGCGCATTTTCAAATATTTACCCAGGTACCTACCTACGTTTTAATACCTTTTTCAAGTAAAAATTTTGACTGGCCTTTAAAAAAAAAATAGAAGCAAATTGTCCAATCTCACTCTCCATAATTTTAAGTAATAATACTACGAGATTTTATTTGACTAAAGCTCATTTGCTAATTACTATGTGTTAGGCAAAATTTATATCAGATTTTAAAACAGTTTTTTTTAATATGTTAGTATTCTGTAGTTACATCTACAGTCTTACATGCGCCTATACCCTTTTCTTTTCATATATTTGATTGTTACATACAGGCGTTTTTACACAGCAAAACTAAATAAGTACTTAAAACTAGACTTAGTATCTCTAGTCCTTGAGACGAGAGTCTAAACTGACCGCTTTTATCCTAATATATATACATTTTTTTTATATATACATTTACTATATCTAGTTGTATTTCCTTAGTTTTTTATATGATATAATATAAGTAGTAGTAATAGTTATTTATATAATATAACTATTACATTATTTATAATTATTATGGTACTCTATAATTTAACACCCACCAATATGTTTTATCGGTTTGTCTTAATCAGCACCAGCCCCCAGCTGTGCGAGTACATCCTCAATGACGGCTGTATCTCTATGATGAATTGAGATCTTGAGGGTTTGCTCGAGGATTTCTTTTGTAGTGGCCTCCGCCGCCCTCCCCACGAATCGGTCGATTGCGTCATCCCTGTCGTCAGCATAGTAGACACAGGTCTTGGTGTGCCTACTCACCGCGACCACCGCATGCGAGACGCTATTGTGTATTCGCAGCCTCTTAGCCCTCGTTTGGATGACAATGACCTTGCTCGTCTGACCCTGCGCCTCGTGAATGGTCTTGACGCTCGACCCTTCTCCGGTACCATATCCCCGGCCTATTAAAGATTTGTGCCAATACAAATTTTATTTCCGGTATTTTTCTATTAGACGTCTTCTCTGTCCCTGATGTTATCATAAATATCTGATAAAGATCTAAAACTATTGGTGATGAAATTATCCGACAACTCGCAGTTGTGCATCGTGGCGGGTTAAGCATTAACGTTTCATATGGAGAGGGGCATTTGACCAGCTGTGGGACATTTACAGGCTTTTCTAGTTCAGTTCAGTTTAACAATGCGGGTTTAACTTACTGACGTCCGCGTCGCTCTGAATTCAATATGGCGGACTCATATATGGGGCGCGATTATTATTTTTCTGTGAGGCTACGTTTTATGGGTTGAAACCCATTATACGTATCGAATTTTTCGTATCCCTCATTTTCATTATTCTCAATAACATAAGTTAATTTACCCTCTTATGTATGTTTATTTTCACATACATGTTATGTTGGTCAGTTTATTGTTATAAAAATGTTGCTCAAAACAAATATATCCACAGCCTACCCTGGAAATCTAGGTACTGTAATATTCACGAGTTTTATCGAGGCTAGAATTTATCAAAATTACGCCCGCAACAACGTAATCACATAATAACGTGAGTTTTTAAATGAAAAAGTGTATCTTCTTGCAAAACTACCAATACCTATCTATAATATTAATACGCGAAGCAAAAACTTTGTACCCCTTTTTACGAAAATTGTGCCGACGGAGAAGTATGAAATTTAGCACAGTTAAAGTTTATATGGATAAGAAGTGCAGAATTGTGCTAATATTATTTATAATAATTCTCAAAAATACATTAAATTAATTTAAAAAACACTACACACACTACGACACACACACATGTACAATATACATATATACACAAATTTTGTTTATTGTCAGTCTGTTGTCAACACGGTTTTAAATACAGTTCTTGCAACGAATTTTTTATCACAGATCAGGTCCTCTGACTGCTGCATATGCTCACCATGTTATGCGCAATCATATTTTTGATGTTGACAATGACTGTTATTTATAAATTAGATCAAATTTCGACCACTGGGCGATCACTATTTATTATAATTTTGTTTAGATCCTTTAGCTCTTACAATGATATATTGTTATTATAAACATAAAAGATTGTGAGGATTGATGAAGATGATGGACACATATTTATTACTCTTTCACTTTAAAACTTTAAACTACTATACTGCTTGCTAAGAAACTTGGTACATTGGTAGGTAGTTAAAAGCCCGAAATTTTAACAACCTTTAATTTAACAATTAATTCAAGTTCTATTTGTCTGTACATGATATATAATACATATATAGACGGTAACATAATCTTCTAATTTTACCTTCTGCTATTTTTTTAAATAAAAGTAATGGACTTTCTCGATTCGATTCGGCTTATAATAAGTTTAAGTTTTCCAGTATCGGTTTGATACATTCA
Source organism: Euphydryas editha (assembly GCA_036937285.1). Lineage (NCBI taxonomy): Eukaryota > Metazoa > Arthropoda > Insecta > Lepidoptera > Nymphalidae > Euphydryas > Euphydryas editha. Next base: position 5,215,261 of record JAUPFZ010000005.1, read on the forward strand.
TATTTATTATGATTTCTAAAACCTATATAAGGTAAGCGTAAGTATATAAAATGCATAGAAGAAAATGCTTCCAATTTTATTAATATTTAAGTAAATGTATATAGCACTTACTAAAAGCTATCTACTTATATAACAAATCTGTACATAATGCTATTAGACTGCAAATAGTCCGGAAATGTCGGGTCAGCTTAGGACATATGACAGGACTACAGGAGGTAATGGTCGCGGGTTGCGGTTTATCGTTCCGTAGCGTATCGATCGGCTTCTGCGCGAAATGCGCAGCCGGCAAAGCGCCGGTGGCGCCGCCGAACGGATGCCGAAAGCGACGTCGTCCTCATGCGTCAGCTGTCAAAACTGTGTGACGTAACCACTAGGGCGGCACACACGGCAACGGCCAGCCGCTCGTGTAGTACGTCTGTACAGTCCGCTCTTGCGTTATTGCAATCGTCACCTTTCTTCCGCGGTCCAGTGTACTGTGTACCCACGCCGCGTCTTTCGCGCGGCAGGTGAGGTTGGGGCCGGCGGCGTGGCTCCGGTCGCTTAGAGTTCGCCCGGCGCGGTATTGATCGCATCCCGTTCTGTTCGACTGTTTCAATGTTTATAAACAGCCGGCAGCATCCATTCGTTCCCTCTTGTTTTTGATACGTTTGTCCGAGTGCAAACGATTTGGATAGCTGAGCCTGAATTCACGGATCGCACCGACTACCTTCACAGGATTCAGTGCAAGTATGTATGCACTAGCGCCTAATTTATTGCAGTATATTTTTCTACGCAGTATTATGCTGACGACAATAATACGATTATGGCGGTATAATTAGAAATAAAACCAATAGCTATTTCTAGTATAGTATCTGATCAGCGCCTACAAAATGTGTTATCTTATATTTTATTAAATCTCGTTAGTGAGTTTAATTTCCAAAGTAATTATTTATTACAATATTATTATAGACAAGAGAATAAATATATTAAGTGGATTAATTCTATTATGAAGAATATTTATATAAATACGTATAAATGCAATTTTTATATCTCGCATCGATTCTATATTACCCACCCCGGTGTAAGCTCATTGATTACATCGGCACAACCTAGTGACTTACGCAAGTTATCGCCTAGTTTCAGTCTGGCCGTAGGTTATATTTATGATGAAATAAAAGTGTAGAAAATACTTTATAATAAATTCAAAATAGATTTTAGTTTTGTCAATCATCAGATGAGGATTTTTAGTAAAGTTTAAGTCGCCTATGCACGTATTTATCTAATTCGACTATTGTCGATGAGATCTTTATTTGACACCCTTAATATTAATTTAATGGTTCTATATGTTACAGTAGTAATTAATATTTTTATAATCATTTAACTTTTAATAATACCATGTTAAAGGTTAATAAAGCGATAGTAGGTATTCATAACTAGATATATTAAGTATGTAATAGCTGGTCACATTCTATAACCGTAGAAATACGTAAGTATATATACACTCATTTGCAAAAAAAACGGGCGGTTTCGATTTTCTTCCTGGCTGAAAAAAATAAAATACCAAAAAGGTTTTAATCATTTGAACATGTTACTGGCCAGTTATAAAAGTGCCATAATGTTTATAAGAGTACATTCCAAATTCAAATTTTTGACTGAGCCTGGTTTTCAAAGAAAATAACTTTTAACTACATTTTGTGGCGCAAATTCCCTATAGTTAATATCGACTCTAATTAACTTTTTGTCAATTTTTATTAAATTATCTGGTGTCCTTGACATTTAAAAGTATTGTTATTGCTGTTTAGCAATCTCGAAAATGGTAGATAAAGTGATAAAAGCGAGCAAAATTATTGCGCTGCTTGAAGAAAGTTGCAGTCAATGCTTCGTGGCTCAGAGGCTAAATGTGAGTCGGTCGACAGTTCAAAGGACCTGGCAGCGCTATGAAGAGACCGGTTCCGTCAAGAGAAGGCCTGGTTCTGGCAGAAAGACATGTACCGAACCACGGGATGATCGTTTTCTAGTTAGTCAAGCGTTGAGAAATCGCAAATCTTCTTATGTGGACCTCAAGAACACCCTCGAAGAAGTAAGAAATGTGCAAATTAGTCTATGGACGGTCAGGAGGAGGCTTCTCGCTGCTAATATACACAGTCATCGCCCGGCACGCGGCCCTAAATTACTCCGTGGACATCGAGTTGCCAGGCTTAGCTTCGCTCGAAATTGTGTGTCATGGACTCATGAAGACTGGGATAGGGTATTGTTCTCCGATGAAGCCAAGATATCTCTGCATGGTGAAGACCGACGTCGGCGAGTGCTACGTAGACGAGGAGAACGCTTTGCAGAGGCATGTTTTGAAGAAATCACACCTTATGGAGGGGGCTCTGTTATGTTTTGGGCAGGAATAAATTCTATGGATCGTACGGAGTTAGTCTTCATCGAAAACGGTACACTGACTGGACACCGATACATAACGGAAGTTCTAATTCCTTATGCACAACCCGCTTTAACCGCTCTTGGCGAAAAATCAATTTTTATGGACGACAACGCTCGCGCCCACCGGTCTGGCGGTGTGGATGCGTATATGCTAGAAGTCGGAATTCGTCGTTTGGACTGGCCAGCTAGAAGTCCGGACCTCAATCCCATAGAGCATGTCTGGGACGTTCTGAAGCGACGAGTGAGATCAGTGCAGCCGGCTCCGCAGACCATCAGAGAGCTAAAGAATGTGATTACCGCGGAGTGGGAACGTATTCCCCAAGAAACCATAAAAGATATACTCACTAGCATGCCCAGACGAATGCAAGCTGTGATTTCAGCAAGAGGGGGTCACACTCAATACTAAACTTTTATCTGCTTTTAATGTATTCAAGAAAAACAAAGAAATTAACGCGTTTCATTTTTATTTAGCGAGCAGGTACAATCATAGTGTTTTCAGCTTAAACATTATTTCTTAATAATTTAATTAAAATGTTATGATAAAACTGATGAAAACTATTCCTTCCTAATTAATTTATAAAATTCTGAGGATAACAATACCTAAAATTGTCAAACAAACTAATAGTAACTATAAAATAGTTCTTTGCTTAAGTGCCCGTTTTTTTTGCAAAAGAGTTTATATAATAATATATCATATGGTTAAAACAGAATTATTAGCGTTGTATTGCGGAAGGTCGCGCTGAACAAATTATAGGTGCGATGGTCGGCAGGAAGCGTGCATTTTCCTACGCTATAACGTTTGAGACAGTAGACTGGTTAAACGTACTCATCCTGTTTTTGTTCAATATTAGTTCGACGGAAGCTCCTAGAGCTATAGATGAAAGTATACCGACAAGGCCTTCTATTTTAAGTAAGAAACTTTTTAGATTGGTCACGGTATAAAAAAGGCACCAACACAAATCTTTCTCACACAGGTTCAAGGTCAGTTAATTTGTAGTGCATGTCTTAAAATACGCTTTATATAATATTATAAGTACCTGGATGACCGAGCTTTGCTCGGTTAAATTATATTTAGATACATTACATATAGATGAAACATAAATAATATTTTCGATCTTACCGACATAATAGTAATATAATAGGAACTGGTTATTTAAATAAAAAAAATAAAAAGAGCTCTTAATTAAAAAAAAAGAAAAAAAGATTGATCTGTAGAAACCTGGATTCGAACCCAGGTTTTCTAATTTCGAATCCGCCCGATTCCTATCTGCGCTATTTGAAGCTTGTCAATGACAGCGAAATTTACCTTCGTATTCTAATGGTATTTTTTAATTGCGTAAAAAAAGGGATAAAACAACATTTTCTAAAAATAAATCCTAGCTAGATCGATTTATCGCCCCCGAAACCCCCTGCATACTAAATTTCATGAAAATCGTTGGAGCCGTTTCCGAGATTCCGATTATATATATACAAGAATTGCTCGTTTAAAGATATAAGATATCTTATATCTTTAAACGAGCAATTCTTGTATATATATATATAATCGGAATCTCGGAAACGGCTCCAACGATTTTCATGAAATTTAGTATGCAGGGGGTTTCGGGGGCGATAAATCGATCTAGCTAGGATTTATTTTCAGAAAATGTTGTTTTATCCCTTTTTTTACACAATTAAAAAATACCATTAGAATACGAAGGTAAATTTCGCTGTCATTGACAAGCTTCTATTAGCGCAGATAGGAATCGGGCGGATTCGAAACCAGAAAACCTGAGTTCGAATCCAGGATTCTACAGACCAATCTTTTTTTCATTTTTTTTTTTTTTTGAATTAAGAGCTCTTTTTATTTTTTATTTTAATAACCAGTTCCTATTATTTTACTTTTATGTCGGTAAGATCGAAAATATTATTTATGTTTCATCAATATGTAATGTATCTAAATATATTTAACCGAGCAAAGCTCGGTCATCCGGGTACTATATTTTTATACGGTACAATCGTAAGTCAATTAGATTTATTTATGTTTTGTAATATATTATTTGGTGTTTTTCATAGTTCACTTTGATTTTATTTTTGTAATCATTTAAACTATAAATGATATTTTATAAAATAACATAATAAATATAACATAATTTATTTTAATTAATGCTTTACCTTATTTTATTAATAATAAAATCCGGAATATATCAGAATAGATAGAAGACATTTTCAATACAAAAAAAAAAAAACAGTTAAAAAACCGAATTTAAATGATAAATGCAAGTAGGTTACAACATAAGTGCATCTCTAGTAGGATAATAAGTGCATCGCAGACTATGAACACTAGAATTAAAAGAATTTCCATAACTGTTACTTTTTTATTTATTTATTTTACAAGTCGTCAATGCGCATTGAGTACCTACGTTTTTAAAGATTTCGATCCTATTCTTTTCTTGTCATTTTTTCTTGCCAATCCATAATAAAATGTTATAAAAAGCATATCTTATGAATTGAATTTAGAGAAATCTTTTTAAAGTACCAAAATATTTGCAATCAAATCTAATAATAGTAGACGTCAGTGAATAATGTATTTGATGACAAAACAAACAGGTTTATAATACTGGTTCTATAATACTTATTTGGTGATCGGAGGATTATTTAAAGTAATAAAGTCTTTACCTAATCACGATATTGGTTTTTATTATAATATAAGATTTTGTGTTTAGCAATTCATTGAAACGTAAGCGCAAAAGCAATGTCATTGTCAACTGTTTATAATGTTATCGTAACAATGGTTTGAACAAAAATATTTGAATTCGCCACAAATGCCGAAGGCCATAAGCGAAAATAACATTCGAATGATTTATTTAAAATAAGCCTAACATTATAATAACAATAGATTCAATAAAAATTCTTTGCCAAAATAAACAAGTAGACAGTAAACAAATAACAAATGCTTTATTTAAAAATATATACTACCGAGTAAAACAGTATTTGTGCTCGTTACCCACTTCTTTTGTTCAGCTATACGATGTGGTAATAATGTTTTTAACAACTTTAGTAAATATTGTATTTAAAACATCTGTGTCCACACAAAGAGATGTCATGCAAATAACAATAAAATACGTACGCCTCCACGATAAAGATTTTCACACAAAAAATATATGTATATATATATATATATATATAATCTCTGTAATCAGTATTGATTGATATTTATTTAAAAAATATATTCTCATAATGAAATTTGACATAACGCATACTCTGTTTCAGTTCTAATAAACTATTAAACATTATAGTTTTTAATGTACCTAAAATAAATAATGTGATATATTTTTGTTCTTATATACGATAATATAATTTCTAAATTCGCGTTTTTGTCAACTCGACCGAGACTTTCTTTTCTTTATTTGGAAAATACTTTACTTAAAATTAATTTAATCGATATACAAAGAAAAGATTCATAGTATTCTGACTTCATGAATTTTAAACGAAACATCACATCTTTACCGTGCTAAATTTTTGTATAAATAAATGATATATTTTTTTTTATACCACAGTAAATCAAATATATCTTACAGTGTATTAATTCAATTAAAGTAATGAGATAAAATCGTTATCGATAAATATTATCTATGTATTCCATACATTAATGCTTAAAATAATTTTCTTTTTATAAAAGTTTTACCACGGGTGTTAATTCACAATGTTCGTTTCAATAAAAATCGTGAACAGTGGACGAAATAGATTTTTTTTTGCTTAGCAGTATGATACTTGTAAATCGTCTTCGTGAATAAATTAGCTACAGTTCAGACCCCATAAATACATTCTAAATTCGGTTTGGTCGTTGTTGAGTTGGATTGGAAAGTCGTTTTATAAATTTGAAGAGAAGAATCTACAGCTTTACACAATAGATTAGGCACGACTTTTAAGACGTTCTTTGACGTTTCTAGAACAGTTATTCTCGTCGGTTCAAAGAGTTACTATTAACATCGCGGATACCTCGAAATATTGTTTCTTATGCTGTACAATAAGAAAACAGTAAAATATTTTTTATTTCTTAAAATTCTAAATTTAAGACGATAACAGAGGTTACAGTTAATACGCAAGCAGTTTCTATGAGGTCACCTCCATTTATTGTTCTCTCATCATAGGATATAATTAGATCATGTTAGAAATGCATTACACATTGCGGCGTCCCCCCGTCCTTGTGGATGATGTCACACGGACAAACACAACAAACAGTGTGTGTCCGACAATAGGGAGCCCTGCCCACGTCATCTGGGTGCGCCAAATCTATCCACCTACATTTCATTATTCCGTGATGAGCATTTTATCAAACACGGTTTAAATACCTATTTTCCGCTACTTAGCCAAAATCAACAATAGACTGATCAAAAATTTACTTTTTTTTCTAAAAAGATACAACACAAGCAACTGTAAACGTGTCCTTAAAGTATTCGTAAATTATTCAGTTGCATGAATATGGATAAAATTGCATAATGCCATTTGCTTCGTCAGTAGTTAACATTGACCGTGCACGGTGCAGTAAAATTATACCAAATATTTGCACGAAATATACCTACATCTATATATCAATACGTGAAACAAAAACTTTGTACCCTTTTTACGAAAATTACGCGAAAGGAGAAGTATGAATTTTGACACAGTTAAACTTTATATGGAGAAGAAGTGCAGAATGTTAATATTTTTTATAATCATGCTGAAAAAATACATTAAATTAAAAAAAAAAAGCACTGCACACACTACGGCACACACACATATTATGTACAATGTACATAATTATATACACAAATTTAGTTTATTGTCAAAGTCTGTTGTCAACACGGTTTTAAATACAGGTCTTGCAACGAATTTTTTATTACAGATCAGGTTCAATGCCTGCTGCATATGTTCACCATGTTATGCGCAATCATATTTTTATGATGTTGACAATATTGTTAATTATAGATTAGGTCGAATTTCGACCACTGGGCGACCACTAGAGTAAGTAAATAGGTTTGCAAATGTCACACTATCTAGTAGTTATTATAGTGATTTGTTTACTATTTGTTATAAAAAATCTTAAATGAGAATTGTTGTATGGTTACTGAATTTATAAACAAAGCAACGGTGCGGCATGATAAATCGATATCTGACAAGCATTCGTGGTAAGATTGCACTTGTAAGATTTAGGATTTATTACTCGTTGGTAGGAGGGCTAACTGTTGACTGTTTTGTATTTTTAAGGTAGAATTAAACGTATTTTTATGGAAGATATCTTTTAATAAAAAAAAAGAGACGTTAACGGCTTTATTTGCTACATAACGAATTATTTTAGATATATTTCATTGAATCACAGGACTGTTATATAATAATACTAAATTGCCTTCAAAACTTGATGATTTTTAAAGATATTTACTTAAAGTTCAAATTAAAGAGCTTATTATTGTCAATAAGCTCTTCACTATTGTTATTTCTAGAAATTGTTGCTAAAGTACGCGTTTTATTTATGGTGGGTAAAGATTTTATCTAATGTAAACATACAATAATTTTTTAAAACCCCTTAAATGTCACAAGGAAGATTAAATATTATTTTGTAAAATATAATATATTTTATTGTTCTGTGAGTATATTAATAAATTATGTTTTGCATAAAATGGTTTTTGTACCACGTAAAATTTATTTACTGCAAAACAAATTATTACAAAGAAACGTTTCAAACTATATCACGTTTATAACTATATATGTAATAAAGCTATATAAATAGATTCTTGAACAAAAATTATGAATTCCGCTACTCGTGTTAAATTAACTGTTTACTTACGTAAGTGAATGCAGCTCTGCATAGAACTTGAGCTTATCGAATCGGAACAGTTGCCATCTTTCCCACGTCTGTAAGAGAGGCGAGAGCTGAGCGTTGAGCGTAGAACTGAAATGGTAACATGGACTGTCTCATATCAGATTGCAATCTTTACTCGGAAACCGTAAATTTACCAACACGCATGCTTAAATTTCACAAATTATAAAGATAAGTTATTTGAAATTCTCAGTTATACAGAAGATTGCCCTCGAAGTCGTACAGTGTCTTAAACATAATAATATAATTTTGTAAATATTCAATTAAAATTAATAGTACTTATTCAAGAAAAACTTGAAAGAGATGGTACAGTAACAAAACAAAAAAATGTTAAAAACAAGTTCTGAAGTGAAGTGATGATTTGCAAAAAACATTACGGCAATGGAAACACAAGACCATAAGAACACATACCCACAAACAAACATTTTTTTTTAGAACAAAACGGTTACTGTCTTCTTTTTTTGTCTTCGATAAAATAAACACGTGATAAGAATTTTAACGGTTCGTAAAGTTATTTGGTGTTTTACTTTATAATTTAGTATAACTTTTTATTTGCTAAAAATGTACGTTTTGTGAATTTTTAATGTGCCTGGTGTAGTTATCGTTGACGATATATCGTTGAGTAGGCACTACAAACAGAAAAAGAGATAAAAATTGTTTTAATTGTTAGGTTAATGGCCGTGAGAAATATACTAAGCTTATTATTGATATATATTTATTTATTTAAATTTAACTACCCTTGTATGTACATTTTAATAAATGTGTTTGTTGAGATTTTGCTTATAAAGATACGAGTATTCGTAGAATTTCTTTTAAACTGTAAAGAGGGTATCGATAATGCATCTTTGCCGTCAAAATGCACTATAGTTTTCATTAAATGTATACTAAAATTTAGTTCGCGAGATCATAGCATAATATGTTAGTTCATTGTATTAGAGCAGTTTGACCTTTCTCTTGCTAAAGAATGTTATTATGTTGTCATTCACATTTCCTTTTAGTTGGTATAAATGCAAAAGCGTTACTCTTTAATACGAATCTTTGGTTGTAGGTATATAGAAAACATTGTGACTTATGGTAAATATTATATAATTTAAATCTCATGAATGAATTTTAAATTCTCATTAAAGCATGTATTATATTTAGACGACCACCTACGCGAAAAATGTGTAAGAGAGTTGTGTTGGCATTAAATCATTTACAATCACAATTTGACGCTTTATTTTTTATATTAATTATAAAATAGTGTTGAATAGTATTTACGTTCTTTTTAATTAAATAATTTCGTTTCACCAAGCTAACTCTTCGAAGAGAGACGCGTCATATGTTTTTGAGGAGGACCAGATATGCCTTTCGTCTATTTAAAGATTCTGCCAGCCTTAAATAGCTGCTTACATTATTAAATAACTGAATACATTTATTTCTACTGTAACGCCCGAAACACAATTTTAAAGTAGTGTCGTTCATATAATATTATAATCATGTTTTGTGAAAAAAAAAATTAAGTTTAATTTTTCAGATTTACTCATACGACTTGGGCAATGGTTTGCAATATAGAACAGCAGTTATACGTTACAGTATCGTGAAACATGTAAGTGTGAAGTTTAATTTAATATTTTAATAGTTTATCGACTCATTTCATTTTACCTTGACAATGTCAGAACTGGAACAATCTTCTCCCAAACCGTTGGGACATATCTAATACGTAGTAGAAATAAATAATTAAATGCTATTATATCGTGTATGTTTGTCAGACTCTGATGAATAAAGTTTAATTATCTATAAAAGACTGACCCGTTGGCGCAGTTTGCAGTGACCCTGTTTTCTGCTCCAAGGATTGTGGGTTCGATTCCCCCCGAGTCTGGGTGTAATATATGTTTATTTATATATGTATTATTTATATGTATATTTATTTAAAAAAAAATGTATATCAGTCGGCTGTTACCTAAAACACAGGCATTAAGTTGCCTACCTTAGGAACAGGCGACCTTGTGTGTGTGTTCAACATATTTATATTTATATTATATTATATGAAGTAAAGTTATTGATTTTACCACACTCAAATCATGATAATTTTATAACAATAATATGTATTCCATATATAGGTATATCATGGGAATTTTCACGCTTTACTCAACCTTATAAATATTTTAATAAACTACAAAAACTTCGTGGATAATTCTGCATTATTACTATCAGAACTATTTCTTAAGAGACAATTTACGTAACAAAATGCAGTTTCCTAGTAGGTATATCATGCTTCCGTTTCTAATGACCTCGCTAACGAACTCATTGATGCTAGTCTAATTCGATCCCAAATGCCCATGTACTGTGTATGATCAAGAATTAATTGTGTGATTGTAGTGCTAGTCGAGTTTTTAATAGGCAATATTAATTTCTTGTAGGTGAGTTGAGTGAGCCAGCACCAATTAGGTCATGATAAAAGAGGTCAAGAATTTTATTCCTTTGTTGGCTTGTTATAAAATTAGAACAAACTTACTTCTTACACATCATTATGAGAAAATAATTAAAAACAAAATATTATATTTATAAGAATAAATATTATATACGTAGTTCCAGCTATAATCGTAATGATTAACATACTGATACCCACGGTCGTCTGTTCCTAAGGTAGACAACTTAAAGCCTGTGTTTTAGGTAACAGCCGACTATATATATATATATATATATATATATATATATATATATATATATATATATATATATACACTTTTTTTTAGTAAATATACATATACATACATAATATCCGAATCGGTTTAAAGTTTAAAGTTTTAATTTGTAAAATGACGATTCAAAGGTGCTCGTGGGGTCTATTTGAATAAAGTTGTTTTTGTTTTTCATTTTGAATATACAAATATTACACTCAAACTTGGGGCGGAAATCGAATCTACGACCACGGCAGTGAAAGCAGGATTACTGCCAACTGCGTCAACGGGCCAGTCAATTAATGATTAGTATCTTCAACAATATCAAGTAAATTACTATAGTAAATAGTATTTGAAGTTAATATTATAACGATTTGGAGTGATAAAAAACAGGAAGAATTTTATGATAAAACTATTCTAAACTTCTTAAAATTCAGCCGAAGGTTGATAAAACATTTGATAAAACATTATCATTGATAATAAAGATTTGATCCACATAAATAAATGATTATAGAGAGTATGAATGATAATATTTTTGTTTTTTAATAAAACAGAGTGCTGTTATTTATTATAAATCAAAAATTTTGATAATATTTGGCACAGTTACTACACACAGCTACAGTCCAAATAAACATAATAAAGTAAAGCCAATTCTTTGTTTTACCAACGAAATTATAATCTGATGTTATGTTTTATAGCCGATATATTTCCGCATTAAACTGGGTATCTATGAGAAATTTTCAAAATCGACCTCGCAACTCCTGAAATTAGCGCGCTACAAACAAACTCTTCCGCTTTATTGATATGGATATAGAAAACATAATTGTGTATATTACAAAATTATTTAAGTATCTATTTCGTAGTACCTATCTATTATTTTTAATGATATTTTTATTTGATATTAATGAAGTGTAATTAACTTTATAATTTGAACAACAGTCTCATTTCAACTTGCATTTCAGATCTTCATACCTAAATTATTAAACAAGGTGCTCGATACGTGTTCTTGTGTCGAAAAATGTGAGCTTGATTTACACTGCGAATGTGTAAATGTGAATTGAAGGTGTATTTTTTAATGTCATAAAAGAACTATAAAAGGACAGCCATGCTGTCCTACATGGTGCCCGTAGACGAAAAACCTCCCCCGGTGCCGGGAAAGAACCGTATGAATCTTGAACTAATTGCAAGTCCCGGTAGTCCAGAATCATCTGCCCGAAGAGCTCGAACAAATATTTCTAAAGATTCATCGACGAGCTCGTTTGCAAGTGACTTAACAATATCATCTTCTACACCGACAGGAGCTCATGATAAACCCAAACATAAGCTACTTAGTAATGGCAGCAAACACACTTCATTAAAAAGGTCAGTATTTTTTGTTTACAATTATTATGTTTATTGTTTCATGTCCTAAAAATATATATATATATATATATATATATATATATATATATATATATATATATATATATATATATATATATATATATATATATATATATATATATATACATATATAGTTTTATATTTAAATATATACCTAGTATTATATTTAAATATCATATCCAAAATAGTGCTCGATTGAAACTTATTTCGTTTTCTTCCGTGATCCATCAGAACGACTGCAGCAATAAACTTTTAAATAAGTAGTTTATTTAAAATGCTTTATATATATCTTTTTTTTTACTTTTTGGCGACCAAAAGTTGTCATTCAACTGTGCATTTTTTCATATAAAACAACCATAGGATATGAATGATTATAATAATGAATTATTTAATCTTTACAGTAATTATTTTATCAATAATATGTATTCGAAGCAAATTAAAGTTTATTACAAAAAAAAAAGAACGTTTGCTGCACGAGAATATGCACTTCATTTTAGTTTATAATATTTAATGTGTGGCGTATTCCCGCAAGTTGTTTCCAGAGACGAGTGTTCACTAATTAGTTAATTACTGACACAATTTTTTAAATCGTTATGTTTACTGTCTTGATTTATTAAAGTTACCTATATTATCTTTTGGAAGACAATTGTTTTAAATTCATATGTAAATTCACAACTATTTTTTTATGTTTCAAAATAAAACACAATACATAACACGTGAGAATAAGATGTATTATTATTAAATAAATATGTTATTTCAACAAGCATAAAGTTAGAATTTAAATACAAAAATAAAATGTTTTTATTTTTCAAAACCGTACGTTAGTGACATAGTTAAGTATAATTTTTATCATCCCAGGCATCTGGAAGCCTTAAAGGAATTTTGGCAATCCACGATGTATAAATTTCTAGCTGGCAGTCCGGTCTGAAAAAAGTAGCAATAATGAAATAAAATTTTACTAAATGGTTTTATTTATGTTACTGTATGAATTATCAAAAAAATAAAAATAAAAAATCAATTCAATTGATTGTTTTATTCTGATGTTATTATAGCCGTTAAAAAACTGAATACGACAAAATTTTTATCTTTTAATTTAATAAATCTTTTATTAAGTTTGTGCATCAAAATTTTAAGCCTAAAGTACCCAGATGATTTAAGAAATTGCGTAATAAGTAGAGGAATTTTATGAGTACAGTAATTTTAATAAGAATTATACTTGGCAGCTAGCCAGCCGATAATGCCCGACGATACGATAGGCACTGGTTTCAATGATTTCGTGGATTCCAATTTGCTCGTGACATGTGGCAAAACAGTGGCAACCTCCTGACGGATCGCATCCGCCTCGTTCTGCGCCTGTCTGTAAAGAATGGCTTTATAAAATAACTTTTAATAGAGCAATCAATACTGTTAATCGTACCGTTACAATCTGGCGTGTTTATTTATGTCTGAAGTGAGCATAAATTAATTATCTGACCTTTAATTACAAAACATGAAGGTGTATTATATTGTTAAAAAAAAAAAACAATCAACAATATTACAATATTATTATTGAAATTTGCGCTTAAATATTTATTTTCAATAGAAGCCACTTAATTTTTATGGCAAATTTATTAGTCATAGACGGCAGCGTGGGCGAGGAGCTATAATATTTGACATTGGTTTCGCACGAAACTACTCGAGATGATTTTAATTTCTGTGGCGAATGCTCCTATTTTGATGCAGCGCTTATTAGATAGCGCTAGCAAAATTGCAATAAACTGTACCATATAGTGCTCTACGTTTTATTTTGCTTTTAAGAGATCTCTACTTATGTAGACATAAAACTTTTTATTGACTTATAATTTTATTAAATAAAAAATAATAATCTAGTGAAATACGGGAATAAATTGCAGAAAAAAACTTTTAACATTTTACAAAAGAAACATAAAAAAGTCCCTGACTTTCTTTCATCCAGCAACCAGCTCCATCGCTCTATCCACTGTTTTCGGCAATTGTCCACTTTCTTCCACTGAGCACGTGCCTGAAACGCCTCAGTGTTCGGATCGTATCTTGGTACAAGTTCCTTGGCCATTGCTTCAACAAAAATCAAGATGAATAATTTAAAGAGTTATCTACTTAATTACTTATAAACTCTTTATCGTTTAAGAACTACAAATTAAATTTAAATATGCTGAGTAAAAACGCCTATCTGTTTAACAATCTAATACATGAAATAAAAAAGCTATAGGTGCATGTAAGCCTGTATATGTATATTAATAATAATAATAATAATAAAAAAAACAACTACAAATTAAAATTAAACCAACTTAGATAATTACTGTAGTTATTAGAATAACAACTCAATATTCTTTTATATATTCAAGATACATTTAACACAAATGTCTATCAAAAAACAATTATTTTACTGATCCTAAATTCTAAATATACTTTAATTATCAAAAACTAATGCTACTACTAACATTAATTTATATATTGAAATAAATTCACCATATAAACAGCACATATAATCTAATATATGTATACAGTACACATCACCATATAAACAGTACAAATCATCTAATATGTATAATAAGAAGATATACCTTGATTTTTTATTTATTAAAATTTTCATTATTATTATAAATTTTATATTACGAGTATATTTTTTTCTTTATAGTCTAAGTTGTTGTAAGGTAGGTAATAATAGGTTGTTGCATGTATATGTCATAAGGGAATTAGAATTATATATAGTTAAGTAGAACAGGCATAACAAAGAATATTAATCAGCTTCCGACCGATACGGAAATACAATAAGTATAAAAGTTTAGGTGCTGCGTGCTCTACCTTAAAAGTTAATGTAGGTCAATTAGAAAGTCTATTCGATTTTAATATCCAAAGTACTTTTAAAACGAGCTTAGTTCTCGAGTTAAGGAAGTGTTGTGAAACAGAGTAATCTTTCCGTTTAGGCATTGATCACGCGACTCTATAAAACAGAAAAAAAGTTTTTTTTTTTTAAAATACAAAATGCCCTCTACGGTATCTTTTCCTCTTCGTTTAATGTTTTCGTTTTTTTTTTTAATTTTTTCGTGATATTTCATAGCCTGTCTAATTATACGCGATAAAATTCATCGAATAAAAATTGTTAGTGTAAGTTTTCTACTTAATATTAATATACTAATAATTCGTAAAATAGAATAATTTAATGTATTTTACCTGTCTAAAATAAAAAATTTTCTCGTTTATTAAATCTCGTTATCGTTTATATAAGAGTTATAAACCTTTTTTTTCTTAGTGACAAAAACATTGACAACATAATATTTTAACATTACATAATGTCACTAAAAATTTTTTTCTTAAAACAATTTATAATTATATGGTTTAATAGTCTATATTGTAGTCCCTTTGTATCAAAACTTATTTATTATTTTTAGTGTCTCAATTAAAAAAAAATCCTAATACATAATTCGATATATCGACTACTGAAAACCCCGTTTAAACCAATAAAGTCCAACCACAATAGCATAATTGATGACAAAAGTCTATAATCTAAGTGCTCGTGCAAATAGAGCTAAGAGAAGTTACTTAACACTTAACGATTGATTTGTTGTTGTGATTTTCACCTTTAGGTACACGTTGCATCGTAGGAGAGTTTTTCCAGTTAACGACAAATCGTCTCCGAAACAGATTCTTCATAATCGTGGGAAACATAAATATATATATAGATATTTTTTTAACGTTTTTACTACATGTCACGATATCGGGATATTGGTGGCGATAGGTATTCAACGACATGTCGCTACCACGTTTGCTTCTGGATATTTAACGAAATTGTACACTTTTCCTGTAGGTATAGGTATGTGCGGTGACTCCTGCAATACCTGCCCCCGACTGCCACAATACTTATATATTTTATTTTTATTTTTAATGGTCGCTTATTAGTCATTTAATGTAAAATATTTTTACGTTAACCATATGATAATAAACGATACTATAAAATACAAATATACTGTAAAAAAGATGTTAAATACAAATAAAAAATGTTAATTAACTAATAATATAATTTTATTAAATTAAAATTAGGAGTTCAAACTCTTTAATTACGTTTTAGTTAAAAGTTTCAGTTTTCTCGTCTCCGGAATAAATGTCGTTAAATGAAAAAGTAAAATCACGATATTTGTGTCACTAGGAAGCAGCTTGTTGTTATAGTTCAATGGAATAGAAAAAATAAAAAAAGATGTAACACTTAAGGTATATCTACTGAATCTTAGATGTAGTTTTAAAACTTTTTCATTAAAAAAAAATGAGACGTCGGTCATTGAACCGAAATGTTAGTGCACTTGTAACATAGTTCGACTTTTACTAATACTAAAACATTTATATATTTTGTATTTAACTAAAAATATAAAATATACATTTATTTAAAGTTATTATTAACAACATGTAGTTTTAATAGAGGTTCTTCGAAAAAAACTAGATTTTGCAAATAAATTATATTGCTATAAATTATTTTGCAACTTTCTAACTTGTTTTAGACTAAGTGTAACGGTGATTCAGGGATAATACACCAAATTTTTTAATTTTCCGCTATTTTTCAGGTTCAGCATACGTATGATAGACAATCTAATTTTATTATGTACATATATAAATTAGCCTATCTGTATTTCATTAAAGTACTTAATTAATTAGAATGTAAGCTTGTTTTTCATATATTTTCTAATAATTTGAACTTGTTATCTTAAGGGCCTGTTTCACCAGTTATTGCTAATGTTTATCTTGCACAAAAGTTACCGATAGGCTTTATTAGCAGGAGGTATAACCGGCCTTTAGGGCCTTTTTTGTCTCAACTAACATACTACAACTTTTGGATTCAAAGGTTGCGAATAAAAGATATATCTGATGCCTAATTCGATGGTGAGAAAGAATAATATGTCATAAACTTTTATCTGATGGATGCCGTTTTCACATCAGATAGCTTTATCAGGAAACTGTGAAATAGGCCCTAAGTTATTTAATGATATCGATAAAATAATGATTCAAGGTTTCATTATAAATAAGCAATGTGTGGTGGCATATTTCCAAACACAAATCTGATCGACCGACTAAAAAATTTCCTTTTTGTCACATCGTACCAATAAAATATTGTTGACAGGGTATCCTTTGGGAGCTCCAAAGGGTCCATGGTGGAGACCCTTATCTATGAGAGCCCTTTACAAGAGGAGCCGGAGAGCAGTCCCCCGCCGCAGTTTCAAGAAACTGCGTTCCCGTATACGCCCGTCGAAGACGAGTACGTTATGCTATTTTAATGAGTATGTTTATTTGTTAATACTAAGCGAATTGGCGAATTATATATATTTGCATGTTATTTTACGATTTTCTAAGTAATACGGAGTAGTCTGCGGTCTCGTAATAGATATTACCGTTGTTTATTTATTACAACAATTATGTTTAATAACTTTTGTCGTAGGCGCATGTACGGTATCTACATTTTTTTAAATAGTTGTAATATCATAAATCCACCAGTGAATTTATCAGCATTTGTTTGTGAAACTATAAACAGCACTCTCTTAATGTGAATTAGTGGAATTTCACTAATTTTAAGTGACTATTCACTTTTATCAATGTGAGAATCGTACCACGCAAAATTAGTGACTAAACAATATATATGAATATGTGAATATGTGTGATTTGATCATTGAATATGTGTATGTCTATGAGACGCTGAAGTAAAGAATCTTAAATCAACATCTTCATAAATAAAATTAACACAGCATCCATAGTTTAGTTAAAAGTTAAATTTTCAAAGTTTTCCAAAATATGAAATATACGAGAACATTGATATTTCATGTACAAAATGAATTACTTTATTTTATTAGTCAAGCTAATATTGACAAGACTTTTGATAAAAATATTGTAAGACTGACCAATGTTATATTTTCAACTTTAAGTTTATCAAATTTTTCTTCCGTTTTAAGTAGTAGGCACGTGAAAAACATTTGGTAATAAAATGCATCTTTATTAGCCTTAAACCAATTAGGTAACGATATCATGCCGTAACAATGTTAGCTTTAGGAACTATTACTTACCAACCTCATAAGTTTTACGAGCGTGTGATAGGAGAGGTCAATTGCATAAGGTCCTTTTCCGCGAACTGCGCAATACGGTTCTCATAAAAATAGCGGTTTTAGTATTACCGTAACTTTTTTAAGAAATTCTAACTTTTTTCTCTCCAAACATGAATCAGTGAAA
Source organism: Euphydryas editha (assembly GCA_036937285.1). Classification (NCBI taxonomy): domain Eukaryota; kingdom Metazoa; phylum Arthropoda; class Insecta; order Lepidoptera; family Nymphalidae; genus Euphydryas; species Euphydryas editha. The sequence continues at coordinate 5,233,774 of JAUPFZ010000005.1, forward strand.
TTTTCATTTATTACGTCAGTGAAGCTATATTCACTACATTTCAGTGAATTTTATTAACAAGTTACTGAATATTCACTAATACATACGTATATATATACATACGTATACGTATGTATACGTACGTATACGTATGTATATATATATATATATTCAATGATCAAATCAGTGAACTCTCATATTCACGTATTCGTATATTGATTAGTCACTAATTCTGCGTGGTACGATTCTAAAATTGATTAAAAGTGAATAGTCACTTAAAATTAGTGAAATTTTAACATTCAAACATTTATTGATCTTTGGGTAAAAACTTCCAAAAGCTACCTGTTTATTTTATTTTTTTTAGAAACCAAAATATACAATTACATATGTTTTATTTATAATGTAAGTGTATATAATCACTTATAATTATTAACATAATTGTTTTAAATACTGTAGCTGAAAGTTTAATAGTAATAAAATATATAATAATATAATAAGTAGTACTGTTATCACTGAAAACAATTCGTACAAGTTGAACGGATCGATTACGTATGATAGAGAAGTTGCTTAATATAAATCAAAAAATATATTTCGATGTAATATTTTTTTTTTTGAGATAATTACGTTTTCTCTGATAAACTTATTATTTAGGCTACCTTTAAAATTAAAAAAAAATAATGTGAATTTGTTATTTAATTCAGATTTTTATAATCGATATTAGTCTTTTTTTAATGATATCTAATTTATTGTAAAGGAATATTTAAATTTTGGAAATTTTAGAGATTACTTGCAATTATCTGATCTATAGGTATAATTAGAGAAGGACACATAAATTTTTTTTACATACACACACGGTAGTCGGTTCTTAAGTTAGGCTACTTAATGCCTGTGTTTTAGGTAACAGCCGGCTGATATACATATTCTTTTAAATAAATGTACATTACATAACATATACACTCAGACTCGAGGTGGGAATCGAAACCACAACCCCGGAGCAGAAAAAAGGGTCATTGCTAACTGCGCCGACGGCCAATTTGTAGTCAATTTATATGTACAGAAAATATAATATAAAACATATTTAATTATTTTAACAAGGCTGATGATAAAATTATAAATATTTGAACAATATATGTATATGATTTTCGATTTTAATAAAATTGTCTTATGTCCTTGAAGTCAGAAGTGATTTCATAATTATTTTTTTTTGGGATTTTATGACCTGGTATCTACAACCTTTAGGTCAACTCTTATTGATTTCATAAAAATAACAAGTTACAGATAATACTTTTTAAACAAGTTTGAATATTGAGTCATTATTTATATTTGAAAAAGTAATTTCATATTTGGTAATAACGATAGGTATAATATAAATGATTTTAATGGATATATATTTTTTGTTATTGAATTTTGTAGTCTAGGTACATTTAGATATATTCAAAATAAGATCGATCGTAAATGACAATACATAAACTATAATACGTAAAAGGTTTTAGTTTATTATTTATTTTTATCAGTACGCAATACAGTATACATAGACGGTAAAAATTTCTAATGTCGTTTATTTGAAATGAAATGAAATCTCTAATATAAACTCTACTTTTTTTTCCATTTTATTAGTAAATATTGAAGGTGATCAATTTAATGCTAAAATGTTTTTTACAAAACCGATTAAATTTATCGAGATCGAATGAGAATCGTGAATCGTGTTCGAGAATGGTAAATACGTCACTAGGTTGGCACGACTGTGCTCCGCCCGCTTCGCTCCATTCGCCACGGACGCGCGCGACCGCGACTTCCGAGATCGATGTTGTGAACGCAGTGAAACTGTTCACTATTGAGTATTGTGACTCGTGAGGCGCTAAGCGAATCTGGGCCTACAGTACTTTATATGTTTTTGATTTTTGCTGCAACAGACGATTAATTTTTGTTAAAAGTGATTTTCGACATTAGTGATCGCCGATTGAAATTGTGAATACTTGTAAGGTATGTTATTTACCACTTCACGTCACTTGTTATGCTGCGCACTATGAATTCATGGGCTATAATGGGAATATAACATGATTTAAATAAAAATTTTGGGTATATTTTTTCTCATTTTATACGAATAATATAAAAAAACGGCTATAATTAAACTATGCTGTAGCGAAAAAAATTGAGTTTTGCAATCATTTTTGTGTATAGAATTCGGTCAGAATGACGTCACGAGTACCAAATTATAAACATAAAACGACATTTAATTTAATCCAGCAATTTGGAACTCAAGGTCATTTCAGCACGTCCCTACAAATAATAAACATACATTAGCGATCAATTAGATATTTTCTATTTATAATACCACTATCACTGATTGTAACCCTAAATCGAGGACCCGCCCTGTGGTCCAGTACAAGGCCGTCTTGCTGAGCGTCATCTTTATTAATTCATTTCGAACCAAAATTTATGAGACGAAATATGAAAAATTGTTATTATTTTGCTTATAATATGTACATATTGATTACATAGAAGTAGAAAACAAATGATAAAACCATTAAATAATCAAAAACTTTGTTTAATGCTATTTTCTTTATTAAGTTCAAATTGTATTGTATGTATAAAATTATGTGCTCATAGTTATTTATAATTTGCTTTAATAGTATTTGATTTTTGCTTTTATTGCAATGCAATGATTAAAAATGTTTTGTTTTAATAAAAAAAAAATTGGTACATTCTGATTACTGCATAATTTGTCATTAGAAATATTGTTCTGAAGTTCATTACAATTTATTCTAATACCACAATCTAACTAATGGCTGTGTTTAAGCTGTAATTTTTAATTCAAACAATTTCTGTGTAATTGTCTAAGATTGACCATCAATTTTCTATACTCTTGTTGCTCAATCAATTCATTACATATGTCTGATGTCATGAGTTCATTAAATGAACAACCTCAAATATCCTAAAAATGTGTGGGCGGTGTGCCATCCTTGGCTGCCGTGATGACAAGTGGATGTTGTGTCAGCATCCGCTTATTCTCATTACTTTTTACTACTAGCTATTTTACATAAACAACTAAATTATTTTAAATCACATAAATCAGCTACGAGCTTGATACTAAAGATAATAAAATGTGGGTGGAACAGTCATTTACTATTATAAGAACAGGAGTTGCTAAATTACCTTCAATGTTAACACATCTATGTGTGATATGCTTGCTAATGTGTCATGACTGCAAAGCAAATGTTAGATAGTTTTATATAATGTGAAATGATTGTTGAATGACTATATTAATTAAAAGAAAAAAAAAATGTTTTAAAATATGTTTTTGATAAATTGATGAATTTACAATATACAATTGATTTGTATAAATAATATTTATTTTTTATGCATTGCGATAAATTGATAATTTATAAAATTAATGTATGTAATTTTTTGTAACAATTTCAGTTCGGAGCGTTCAAAGGTGCGCGTGTCTTTCTATCAAGGAGCACGGCCACAGTGTCTGTCACCACCTCCAGCACAGTCTGAGTCTCATATACTTTACGCAGACTTACTCTCTGCCGCAGCAAAAGTCGACATGGCAGACCATGCTATGTATAATAGGCAAATCAGGTATAGGTTTATATCTTTTATTTTTTTCTTTTTATTTTTACAAGAGCATAGTTGTTTAAATACACAAACTACATGTATACATTATAATGTTTCATATTGTACAAGGTTCATTCTTGTAAATACAGCTAAGAAAGAAAATTAACTATGATAAGAAATTTCAAGTGAAGAATTTTAAAAAAATTATTGTGTAGAAAAAACATAAATAAATTTCAAATACTAAAATTGTTATTGTTAGGCTGTTCAATATCCTGTTAATAGAATAAAATTTGAATAGACTATTAAACGATTGTAGTAATGGCATGGCTTAATCCATGGGTTTCTACTACTTTAGTATAACTATGTGCTAACAATTTACAAATTGACTCTTTGTTAATATTTAAAATGCATGCCATTGTGTTTATATAGTGACCTCATCTAGAGGACACACAATGCATTATTATGCTTTAAATTAATTCTTTAGCTATTACAGGATGTATGCTAGTTCTAAATAAAATAACAGTATAACATAATCAAACAATAAAAATCAGCTAGGTGTGAGTTGGATTCACACAAAGGGTTCTATAAAACTGTAAAATGTTCAACACTTACACAATTTTTTAAGATTGAGCTTAATAAAAAAACGCATTCTATACAATAACCTTCTTCCTTTTATATTATTTACCGAACCTACATTTTTGTTAAATATATTATCATCCCCATTTTTCGACATTATTTTCAAATGAAAATATCATGTACATGTTTTCTATTCAACAAGAAAAATTATTATTTCAATATTGTTGAAATTTTTGAATAATAATACATATTAATTAATAATAATAATAATCATTTGCGCAATTATATTTTTTGATCATGTGATCACAGTACTGAGAGCACCTTACCTCGAAAGCGCCAGCGCTCACAGTACAAAAATGGCGGCTTTTTATGACATCATATATTCCTCTATGGTACTGCGGTAGTGCATTGGCTTTCTATAAAGGAACGAATTTTTCACCAGTAAGCACTAAGCAGTGCTCGCAGTGTATATCGGAATACGGCCTTTATGACGTCCCACCATGGAGGCCTCTATAATACCTCTATGGTTTTAGGTCATGAGATATACAGATAAAAAATTACCACTTGTAATTTCAATATAATAAAATAATAATGTGCTTTTATGACTCAAAATTAGAATATTTAAGTATATTTCTACATAAATTTTAATTTTTATCAAATTACATAATTTATTTTTCACTACTGAAAGTACAATCATAATAACATAAGCACTGCATTTTTTTAAACTACAATAATATTAGTTCAATATTACTCTAAATGTCGTGCCAGTTGAACTATAGAGGGATTAACATTCAATTAGATTGGTACTTACATTAATAAAGGGTTGACTATTACCTCTATCAGAACTTCTTCATAATGTTCAATAGCGTCCAAAATCAAGGATGGCCCAGCCTCGTCTCACTTCTTCAAATCCTGAAACAATATACTCCATTTTCTTTATTTTTGTTTTTTATTTCTTTTTTTAAATGTACAGTACAAATTTTAGATGAGGTAAAACTGACTTTCGATTTTATTTTTAAATAATCATGATCAAAAGTTTTTGGTGCCGACCTAAACCTAACAATAAGTATGAAATTTTTCACGTGTGTGTGTGCGTGGCGTTATGGCTCTGATGGTGACCTGTGGTACTTTTGACAGGTGGACTCCATAGTAATAGGGTTCCATAGGTTCTTTTCATGCTACCCAAACATGCATCAGCCAGTACCTAAGTATGATATGTCAGCTATCTTTATAATACACAAGTAAAGTCCTGAAGATTATTATAAAATTTATCAGTTTCATCATTTATCTTCATCATCAATTAGTGTAGTTACATACCTTCTTAAATAATTTGTTTTGTATAAGTATAACAAGGAGTGTTAATATTATGGTTTTATTTTCAGTCATCTGTGTATGTTAAACTATCGCTGTATATAAACTGTAATATAAACATATAATAAAAATATATAATGTATATAATAAATAAAAAAAATAAAATAATATTTATTTTATGTTTTTAGTACTGAAAGTGGATGGGACAATCCTTTCCGCCCAGATGGTGACTTAAGCCGCGAAGCAGACGAGATTGTCTCTCTGATCAAAGGTGGCAAGCCAATTACTCCTACACCGCCTGCATTAAATCAAACACCAATCTGTGATGAGAAAGAGGAAAAAGTGCACGCAAACAATGTTAATGTATGTAACAATTGTATAATAATTATTATAAATAAGAACAACTTTTCTGTAATTATTTATGATATCAGCCCTGTAATTAAATTATCACTATACCTACTAGAGTAGTGAAATGACCGCTTTTAAGTAGCTATATATTAAGATTATTGATTGATTGATTATTATATAGAAAGTCTTGTAAGTTCAACAAAAATGTAAACCTAGAATCTAACAATTTTAATTAAAGTTTCAAAAGTGGTCATTTGACTGTTCTTGTAGGTTTAGTTATTTTATTATGAGTAAGATCTAATTTTATTTATGTGTATAAAAAAAAAAGATTGTCCAATTAATAACTTGCATTCAGTAAACTAAATTAAAAAATACAACCCTTGTTACAATTAAGTAAACATATTTATTTTATTGATAACAATTACATATTAAAAAAATATTAATTATCTCACAAGGGGCCATTCATTTATTACGTAAGATGAATTTTGCTACTTTTCGACCCCCTCGCCCCCTATTACAAGAAAAAATAAGAATGGGCCGACACCCTCTCCCCTGTTTAATATTTATTACATAAGAATCTAAAGGAAAAGATATAATACGTTTGGTTTGTGTTAATGTTTATTTTTCAAAGTAACAATTTTTAGAAATGTTTATTTGTTCTTACAAAGGTACTAATAATTTTTGGTTAGTGACCGTGCTTGCTCGCGCTTTTTCAAAGTATAATTTTAACTTTGCGCATTTTTGTGATCTTACGTAAGAACTATCGAGACTCCCTCCCACCCTCTTGTAAGAAAAAATAAGACATTGTCGACCCAATAAAATAGTCTTACGTAATAAATGAATGGCCCCCAATTGAAGAAAACAAAATTTAAATCTCCAGGCAAGTCCTCCAGCAACGCAAGTGAAGCCAGCGAGTCCTGTGCAGCAGAACACCCCGAAGACTGCAAACGGCACCAAGAATGGCTCCGTGCCCGAGGTACGCTCCGGTCAAGTGGAGGTGCAACGTGCGCCGCCGCAGGAGCCTCTGCAGCCCGAACACGTCACTATCAAGAAGAAGCAGAAGTGCAAGTGCTGCGTCATTCAGTAAAACCGTCATCTCGCCGACGCCGGTAACACGCTATGCTTATTCGTAACCAGCATATTTCAATTTCGGTGTTTACTCGGTGCTATATCATTTTTACACTCGTTCTACTACAAGAAGTACCTAAGTCATGTTCAAATTATCCAGAAATTATATGTGTTCAGTCATATAAAAAATTATCACATTACTATTCTGGCTTGTACTCTAGCGTACTTCAGTTTTTTATATTTGTTTGTTTTATTATTTGAGGTTGCGTTATTAAATGTAACTGTTTTTGTTTTATCTGTTATTTTATAAGTATGTGTAGTGCTTATGTTACATTTGGGTACAAATATTCTTTATTTGACTAGTCTGGTGAGATATTTGATTCATTTTTTTTTTTAAATATATCAACAATTATTTTTGGAAATTCAAGTGACCCACCACAGTATTTGATGTAATTATAATTTAAACATATTTGAAAGAGAATCTCAACAGGATTACTCCAGTATAATAAAATTAAATAAATATTTAAATAAAAGTAAAATGAAAAGAATAAATTATGTTAAATTAAAATTTTAAATTATTTGACTACATATTTCAATATTTATATTTGTTATCATTTTAAAAATTCAAAGTGAGGATTATTATATCATAAATTAGGAATCGAGCAATTATAATTTATTTTAAAACTGTTACTGAGTTAAATCTGTGTTGAATAATGTTTAAATACATAATTTAAATGTATATTTTTATTATATGTTTATTTATGAAGAAGTATTATAATCCTTAAAGTATAATGATTTAACTAGTATTTAGAGATATCAGCGACAGTTATAAATATATTTTCACTATAAGCATGCTTAAATGGTGTCATAATTCATACTTTTTGGGATACTGTCAGCTGTTATGAAGGTTGTACTGAGATATAAAAGCAGTGATGATCTCGTTTATTCGGTTTTAAAACTAAATAATATAGGACATGTTGGATTTAAGACTGCTTATTTGATATGGGCTTATAGCACATCTATAGTATTCGAGAGTAGCCCACGGAATGGAGTTGAAGGTATCTAATCGCATTTCCCACGTCATTTTAGCTGCAGGCGTCCAGTACAGTGAATGTATGTACATAATGTTAATAAAATATATGACTGTTACAACATTCATCTATGTGTATTGGTAATAATGTATATCCTTATCATATTATATATTGTTTTGTCATAAAACTATGTGGCCAAGTAGGGTGCTCGATAGTCTTATAACACGTGGTTAGTGACAAATTTTATTTATCACATTGAAAATTGAATAAAAATTACTTGACAGGATTTACTACCTTTACTATTTATTTTTTTCTAATTTTCAGTAATAAATGTATGGGCTTATAATAACATTAATAATAACAATAGTGCTATAATAGATTTAAAATAAATCGATATAATAATTTCATAGATAGGCAAGATGGGAACGAATGACAAAGTTGTATGGTATAAAAGTGAAACATCATTAGCTTAATGAGATAATTGTAAAAAATTAAACGAGATTAGGTTTCCTTTTCGTATGTATATTTCCTTAAGTAGATAGGTTAATAGAAATGTAATGTTAAGACAATTTATTACTCTGGTTATTTGTTAATCATGGTTATTTAAAAAGTAATAAATTATTTTGATTTTATCAATATATTTCTTTAATAGTTGTAAGCAATAGTGGAACGAAGATAGACGTCCGTCGGTACAACAGTACGCTTTTACTATATTGATTAATTAATTAATTTCGAGAGAAGTAGATGGGTATGAATGAATTTTCAGAGGATTTATGGGTGAGGTCGATTTTGTGTTGATAGATACAGCATCGCTTAGTAGTTATTTCAAAAATTCCGCTCCGTTTCTGCTTAAATGAGTGTCGCATCATACTAAATTATGTAATATTAAAGAATCCACGTGATTACCGACGAAGTAGATAAAAGATGCACCTAGGAATTAGGCATCAACTTTGGCTATTAATCAATAATTTAAAAAAAAAGAGCTCGTAAAACAGTTATATACTTCTTCACTCTTAACTAATAGAAATTGTAGTATAAATTACAATCACGTACCGTTCACGTGGCTTCTTTTTATTATTAATTTAAACTAACAGTAAGAATATCTAGCGTAATAATGCTTTTTTAAAGTGTTATTTTTATTTTGATATTTTTACATGTAATTTTTACGTGCGTCTATTCGGGCACAAAAGTTTTGGTCATATAATTTATTTAGAATACACATAATAGGAACAATTATCCGTTCGACTTATTATAACGATGACGTATACATTTTTATAATTATTTTTAATATTGGTGCTTTATCTCTAAATATCTCTGAAGTGGGCCCAAATATGTTCAAAAAATTTAATATGCCGAAAAAGTTTCCTATTTTATATAATATATGTATACGCCGCATATTGTAATGTAGATCCCGGTCCTTTCTATCGTTCTGAACTAAGTTTGTTTTATATATATATTGATATATATGATAAATGAATCAACTCTCTATAGGAATTAGTTGAACAATCAAAAGCAATGATCGTCAGAACAGCTATGTAATGTTGAAACATGATGGTTGTAAAAGGTAGAATTGAGTTTGAAATATAATCGTTGGGAAAAATATTGAAAGTTGCCATAATGATTTATTGTTGTTGCCACAATGATTTTAAAAATACCTATCTTTATAGCGCTGTTTTATGAAAGTAAAAACTTAAGAGTAAAGATAATATACGTGTAACAGTGCTTTTTTAAGCCTTATTGTGACTTACAATAAATTAAACATGGCGCAGTGACACGTGGACTGGGGCGTGATATATGTACCTTGATAATGTTTTTTATTTGCTAATAAATTACTGTCATTAAGGCTCAATATATTTCGAAACGTAAAGCGGCGGCTTGCTTCATTAATAACATAATAAAATTTTACTTGACGACATTAGACCTAAAATATATTCTCATTTCCAATATTTTACTTTGTATTTAGATGTGTAATAGAAAACTAAATCTAAAATGACATTATATTTGTATAAACTATTTACTTTCTATTATTATTATCAATCAATGAATATGTACAAATCGATTACATTGTAATTATTTATATTAAATCTTTAAATATGATGTTTTTTTTTCTCTTTTTTAACTTATCTTTGTAATAGCGTTTTATTTTAACGATAAAACGCTTGTAACAGATTTAGCGTTAAGTGTGAGTAGGTTATCATTCTGTTATAAAGGACCACCCATAAATTACGTCACACGAATTTTAAGATTTTTTGATCCTTCCCACCGTCCTTGTCACAGCTGGTCACATTGGTGAGACCCCTTACCTACCTAGTGTGACGCTACATACTCGTATTTTGCATTTTTACACCTAGAAATTACTTTTTTTTGCCTTATATGTACTTGTTTGTTAGGTAGAGGCTTTATGTGATGCGAAATATAGATTACAGATGCTTCACGATAGCTTAACTAAGTAAGTACACTGGGGCAATACCTGTCATACGGAACTTGATTTCTTGCTTATGCTCATGCAGATAGAGTTGGAAATATGTATTTTAATGTTATTCGTTAATAGGTATGTAATTAAAATTTCGTGTTTTATTGCTTAGATATATTTTGTAATCTGATGTTGAATAGAAAACTTATACACGACAAATATTTTTATTTGAAAAAAAAAGTCGTAAAATGAGAATGACAGTATACTGGACTACGTTCCGTTATAAACAGTAACCAATACAGCACAGTATAGCTGTTCTTACTATACAACAATCTGCAAGCGAATTCATTAATTCAAGTCTAATTTTAAATCAACGCGCATTTACAATTAAAACGATCAGTTGACAATCCTCGACAACTACTAAATTTGGAGATCCGTTGCAATTTTCAATTATTGTTAATGCGTAGTTTGATATTCTTGTAGACCGATCATTGTTACGTGTTATCACATTATTACGTGCTCAGGCCAATCTTTTATCACTATACCGCCAACACGCTAAGGCGCATTGTGAGGATTTCAGTAATATCTTAAATACTAGGGTAGATTTTTCATTCAAACTACACCTAAAAATCTTTCGTTTCGAAGTTTAGTGGCAGAAATGTGGCTGCAACAAGACGGCGCCCCGCCTCATTACGCTCGAGCAGTTCGAGGACATTCGAACGAGCGCTTCCCGAATGGATTGATCGAGGCGGACCTATTGCATGGCCACCCCGGTCGCCCGACCTTAATCTAATACTTTTTTTGTTTGGGGCTATTTCAAAGAAATAGTGTATCAAGGAGAGAACAACACCGAACAAGAACTTTGACAAAAGCTCGAGTTTGCTAGGCTACAAATTCTTAATAACAGAGGTGCATTCCAGCGATTACGTGCGAATTTTATTAGGCGGTTTAGATTATGCATTATGGTCAGAGGTAGGTACTTAGAACATTTAATGTAAAAATTTTAATTTTAATAAAATTACTAAGTCATAATTGTTCTTCTTATTTCATGATGGCTTCTAAAATTACTACATAGTATGTATGGGTAAAAATCTAAATTTTCCTTTAATATGACAAAATGACCACCAAAACTAAAGGTCAAACAGTACCTAATTTGAATCAGCATTAAATTAGCAAGCTTTTTTTAATGCAGGGTCACTTTTCCGTAATACATTTTTTTCACAGGTGCTCTTAAAGTGAGAAGTAATTTTTTTTAACGCTTCAAAATTTACGAAAAAAAAAAAACTATTGCTTGTTAAATTTGGTACCAAGAGCTGCAATACAATTTTTATAGTATTGATACATTATCGAGTCATAATAAAACACTTTTTGTTTTATTGTTTTTATTGATTAAATTTTTAAAAAAGTCGGTAGTTTCATTGAAAAAAAAAATATTCATAACTTTTCGTGGAATGAAGTTATGGCCACGCCATGGAAAGATTTTTTGTTTGAAATTACCTTCTTTGATTATATTATAGTATTTGATTTTTTACCCTGATTTGTTTGATCCACGACTTTTTGATCACCGGTATATTGTAATACCTTTAACCTTGCCTTTGTTTTTTTTATGATTTTTTTGTAAACTCTAACCACATGGTAACACTATAAATAAAACTACGACCAATGATAAAATTAATATTATTATGGCCTGCAAATACATTAATTTAACATCTATAATTAAGAACACATATAATATTCTTTTTTTTTTTTGTTGAAGACGGTTTTGCTATTTTCATTAATTCAAAAGCTAAACGGAAATAATATTAAGTAGTTCTCTCTATTCCTATACAATTATTATTTTTTGATAGAAATATGCTCTAACGGAGTGTTTACCTTTAAGTATATTACTGTTATATGGTAATTTTATTGTTTTAATAAACATTGACAGTTTCATAGAAATACAGTACAACCTTGATACAACGAGCCTTAATTTAACGAATTTTTCGAAACCCCCTAGAACCACCCGTAAGAGCTAATGCAATGCTTTATGAATTTTAGGTAGAAAGTATTTACCTCTATTTAACGATTTTTTTCAACTTAGAACCTTGACAACGTATTCTATAATTTTTTTCCACTTAATTCCATTTTCTTACCTTGTTAAAACGAATCGTAGTTCAACAAATATTTTCTAATTCCCTTCAGTATCATTATATCGAGGTTGCACTGTAGTACCATATATTTATATATCTATATTTCAATTTAAGGGATAGATAACTCTACAATTTTTTAATCTTTTTGAAAAGAAAATATATTATTTTCCTATATAAATTTTATGGTAATCCCTTATTCTTTAAACATTTTCGGATAAATAAAAGAAAAAAAAAACGATTTATAGAAATTTTTAAATACTATCACTACTACACTTAAAGAAAAAGTTAAAAAACTATCATATTCGGACTTATTTTTATTTTAAACATTACAAACTTACTATAATAGAGAAAAGCCTTCAGATCTAAGGCAACCATGTTGATAACGAATGTTACATCAGTACAGAGTAAAAAATGATATATTTGAATATCGTTAGTTTATTAAGTTTTACTAATTATTTTTGGATGTAAACAATTAGGCAGGCCTTAAACAAGCATATTTATAAATTATAGGTACAAAATGTGTAACTAAAATAAAGTCAGATATAAAAATGTGTTAAAAAAATTCGGATTTTTTTATTATATATTTTACCTGTAGCAGAGTAGCTCCGTATATTCGCACATAATTATAGTTACTTAAGTTTATTATAATATTTCTGCAGATATTTTATAAAAGAGTAGAAACAGTAAATTTAACGTAAAATTACATATATATTTTTGAATCCATTTTTTTATTATTATTTATAAAATACCTATTATACATTTAGATATTGGAATGTTCTTAACGCTAAAATATAGATAGTATATTCGATTCAGACAATCGTTTCTTCAGAAACACATATTCAAAATTTATAATATAAAAAAGGGTAAAATGTATAATATAAAATGATGTATTCCAAATTAGTTTTACGTGAAGATTAAGCCGTAGATATTTCGACTGCTTTGTTTAATATTAACGATACGTCCATCGGTGGAAAGTTTTGCAGCAATTTCACGTTTGACGCGAAATCACCACTCAATATGTTGTCTCTTACTAACCTGTAATGCAGTTAAGGTATATCATAATTATAATGAACATTTTTTGTATTGAAATATTTTCAAAAAATTAAAACTATATTTGTCGGTTCGCATGAGTTGAGAATCCATCACTTTAATATTTTGTATATTTCGGTTTGGACAAAATGACGCTTGTTAGAGTTAACAAATAAAACTAAATGTTATTTACTTACAAGATCATGGCACAGCAGATGTATATGAGGGAATTGAACCTCTGCGGGTCTGCAAACAGGGAATCCCAAATCCTTTCGACGTCAGGGAGAGAGAACTCTTGTGAAAGCAGCAATGTCAGCCATCTGCAGCAAGTTATTTTTTATTTCTATATTAAATTTAGCAACAGTACAAGAAATTACAATTTTTGTTTAAATATTATAAGAATGTAATTGATGTATAGTTTGACTGACCCGTTGGCGCAGTTTGCAGTGACCCTGTTTTCTGCTGCAAGGGTTGTGGGTTCGATTCCCGCCCCGAGTCTGGGTGTAATATATGTTTATTTATATAGGTATTATTTATATGTATATTTATTTAAAAAAAATATATATATATATCAGTCGGCTGTTACCTAAAACACAGGCATTAAGTTGCCTACCTTAGGAACAGACGACCTTGTGTGTGTGTTAAACATATTTATATTTATTTATATAGTCCATTTTTTTAGAAGAGTCCTATTTAGTAAACAAACTCTGTCAATACGTAATTCACGATTTTCCCGCATTTATCACACGCTTTCACAACACATTAGCTTACGGACATTTGTAAAACTCCATTTACCATTTATTTAACTAAAAACAAATATTAATTTATCATTTAAAAACATAAAAACTATTAAAATACTAATATTGAGAATACAGATAATTAATATTCTTTAATACGTCTGTCATTTCAACACAGTGGCGTAGCTTGCCTTAGATGGGCCCTGTATCAAAATCTGTAACGGGGCTCAAATGTAGGGTAATGATTTTTTACTAAAGAAACAAAAACGCTCGCATTGAATTAAAATAATTACAAATTGCTTATAAGTTATTACTTAATTATTAAGGAACTAAGCTAGCCAAGCAATTCAAATCAAATATAAACTTTTCTTGCCTTTTGTTTACCGAATTTATTTATTAAATCATTCATAGCTGAAGACGACATCAGCTTTTCTAAATTTTCTGCCTCTATAGACAATTCTGAGTGACAAGTCTGATAGCTTATAAAAATATTAGAACTAAGTTCTAAGATAATTGTTTTAAGTTCTTAGATAACATTATGATTAACATAATAATATTGTAAACAAAATAAAAGTGTTTAGCAATAAAAAAATCATAATAAAAAATTTATATCCGAATAATTTTTTTCTCTTTACCTCGACTAGAACTTGAAATAATAATACTCGTATTTATGTAATAGGGAACTTCGTTCCTATCTGGTGTCCCACGATACCACTCGTTTTTTTTTTTTTTAATTAATTATGAACCCTTAAAACAAGTCGATAGGAAAAGACTGAGAGAATAGGTGTCTAATAGACACGAATCTCTTTTCTGAAAGTATAGGTTTTATAGGTTAAATATACTTGAAAATCACTGATTATGTGATAACATTATAATAATATCATAATATTTTCATAAAACCTCATAATCTATATCTATCTTTCAGATATTTCTATTCACAACCCGCGAATCCAAAAGTTGTAGATTAGTAGTTGAGCCTGTTTTAAAATTACCTGTTAGTACTGCTGTACTAGATGACCTAGGTACTACTAACTAGATAACTTATGTACTTGATAACCTATGTACTACATAGCATATGCACTAGATAACTTATGTACTAGATAACCTATATACTAGAAAGACTATTTACTAGACGACCTATGTACTAGATAACCTATGTACGACATAACATATGTACTAAATAGACTATGTTCTAGATAGACTATATACTAGATAACCTATGTACTAGATAGACTATTTACTAGACAACCTATGTAGGTACTAGATAACCAATGTACTAGATAAACTATGTACTAGATAATCTAACTTAACGTTTAAGTTATTAGATAACATTTCACATATACATACACGTTCGGGGCCCCTGTAGGCCGGGGGCCCCGTATAATTAATATAGCTGACACGGCGGTAGCTACGCCTCTGTTTCAACATCATTTTTTAGAGGTGAATGAGTATAAGTGAATAAACAAAATGAACGATAAAATATGCGGTGTTCTTTAACTAAATTTTAAATTTTCACGAATTAAAATTGTATTATAATTATGTTAATAAGTTATAAAACAATGTTACCGTACAGCTATTTGTTATGAACTTGTTATACATATATTGTATTTTATGTTGAGCGCAAAAAAGGCTTACAAAATATCATAAATGTCAATCTTTTATATTAAAGTGTTTATTGTTTTGTTATTGGTTTTATTTTATATTATGAATATTTCTGGATATCAATTTCACCCTGAACATTTAACGCTATCCCATATAATATAAAAAGTATAGCACATAGCACTGATATAAAAGTTTAATGTAGTTCACACCAAAATTTTTGGGACTTTAGGATGGACTTTACTTTCATTGAGATTACCCAATGAGAGCTACATGAAAAACAATGTTATCAGTCAGTTATTAGTTGTTTAGATGTTAGAGAGAGTGCCCCGCCGGCGCAAGGTTTTTAAATCATAATAAATACAAATAATGTGACAATAATACTAATAGGGTCGACATTTTTTTCTAATATAATTAAAAATAATTTCAGCAAAATGGTATAGTTAAATATTTGAATGTAAAATGAATTTTACTTTCATCTATGACTTATTAATATTGTTCATTCATTTGCTATTTGTGTCACTTTACTAAATTATACTATTACTCTATTTATCTGTGGCCGAAAGTACGCCATATTGGTTTACCATTTAGGACTCTTCTAAAAAAATGGACTATAAATAATTTTTAATTCTTCTCACAAAATTATAAGTTGATATGAACATTCAGAACCAAACTGGCTATCAAGTATGATTTTCTAATTTTAAAACTATTTTCTTCTAATCATTCAACATCTCACCTCTGGTGGATTTCATAAAATATTCATTAAACTAGTGTTGTAGCTAGTCCGTGAGGAGTGCCAAATCAAAATTTGTGGTTTGGCACTTGGCTCTTTATTCAATTGCGGTAAAACCTTGTGTTGGTACAAATTAACCAGAAATCTTAAACGAACTAAATCTAAATAGATATTTGGGTTGTAAACAACATTTTACAAGAACTCATGTTTACGGGAACGGGCAGGGCTGGATTTAGAGTTGTGGAGGCCCGGGACAATGGAGGAGTGGAGGCCCCTTGATCTGAAATTGGATTGTTTTTTTTTTTCTTGCAGAAAAAAATGACAACGAGAAAAAAAGGTCGTCGCGATCTCACGTCAATATATTATCGTTGCCGTGTGGACCATATTCAAAAATTAAAGGTCGTCGCGATCTCACTGATTAAAAAAAAGGTCATCACCTATTCCTATTCCTAACAAACAAAAAAAAAGGTCGTCCCAACTTCGGACCGCTCCAACTCGGTTGCCCCGCTTGCGCACCCCTAAATCAGGCCCTGGGAACGGATGTTCAAGGCGGGACATATCATACACATTATATCATCATATAGTAGACGTCGCTCCGTCATTTCCTTTATATTATTATATAATTATTTTCTTTTTATATTCATCTATACTTGAGCCAAATTCGATGTGGAATTTTTGTAAACAAACCAAAAGTCTTCGTGTATAGGGTTCTCAAACTTTTATTAATTAAAAATTGTTATTTATCACCAATTTCCTAGTTATACATTAAAAAAAATTGTGTGTGTCAGCTCCGACGCACGACTGGAGTTTACTCCTTAAGTACGATTGTCTAAACTAGGGATGTTGCGAATATTCGCATCCGCATCCGCAATTGCGGAGCTTCCGCATCGATTTGAACATCTGCATCTGCATCCGCATCCGCAATAATCGATGCGAATATTAATGTGGATGCAGATGTACCACAAGTCGCGACAAGAAAGAAAAAAGGAGGAGCCGTCGACGTCCGCGAGCGCTATGCACGTGTGTATTGACCAATAGTAACGAAGATGTCGATAATGACGATTCCATTGTGTCACAATGGTCTCATAATTTTAACAGTTGTGTTAAGATCAAACTGTCAAAATGAAGTAATTGTGTGACCATTATGACACAATTGAAATAGTAGACTTAGGGCCCAGGTTTCTATGGAATCGTTAGCGTCAGCGGAGTGACAGGCAGATGATAGTTCTTATAAAATATTCTAAGATCCGCATCCGCATCCGCATCCGCGGATGTTTTCATTCAAATATCCGCCTCCGCATCTGCATCCGCGGATGTGAAAAAATATGCATCCGCAACATCCCTGGTCTAAACATACGCAAAAAGAGTTTATCCAACTGAAAATAAGATTAATACCATATGAAAGGGTAAATTAACAAATTAATGAAAATAATATACATATATAATATATATTTATTCATTTTATATACATTTATTACAACTAATCGGCGAAATATTTTACATTAAACTTTTCACAATCGTCAATTTCAGATGTGCACAAATATTTCATTAGGAATGTTGATAAATTATGTAATTATTATTATCTGACAATTATCATTTATTTTTTAAATATTATTTTTCAATATTAATTAGAGCAACATTACTTTCGCACCGCACCATAGGTGCGCGTGCACCGAAAAAGTAACGAGGTCATTCATCAGTACATTTTACCTCTCATATTTTTCTCATACCGGGCGCCTTATATATGAAAATCGATTCTTAAGGAGTAAACTCCAAAAAAAAATTACTTTAACACTGTTTCTTAGAACTTAACCGCGAGATGGACGGACGACTTGAGGAAAGTCGCCGGAAGCCGTTGGATGGAAACTGCTTTGAACCGGTCGGACTGGAGGTCGATGGGGGAGGACTACGTTCAACAGTGGACAACCAACGGCAGATATGATGATGATGATACTAAGAATCGGTTTGCTAGGTCACCTGAAGCTGTAGTACTGCGGCCGGAGTTCCTGGCGCTGCAATTGCTCCCACACGGCGCGGTCGTTCTTCTTGAGACACTCGCTCAGCTTGCTCATCATGTAGTTGATGCCGCTCTCCGTCTCATCTAGCGTTCGGATGAAGAAGTCGCGGATCTCGGCCATCAGGTTAGTGAAGCAGAAAAAGCAGTCAGCCTCCGCGTGTTCTATTAAATGTCGTAATAATTATATACTAATCGTGCATCGCAGTATTACAAGTTTCCTGATCCCGTCGAACTTTTGGAAATTTCGAAATAAGTATGTGTTAATACGGCTTAATACATATAACAAGTTTCATCGCATAAATGTTTGAATGGAAAATAGACTTTAGCTAGCTGAAAAGTTAGCTTGTGTGATAGAAATCATGCGCTTGCTTAACAAAATGCCTATTCACTCCCTATCTTAATAGTACCTAGGAACGAAACATGGATTATGATAGTGTTACACGTCATGTTTAGTCTATTCGTATTTGTAAGTTATGTAATATTAATATTGCTTTAGCCGCTCTAGGACATTCTCGTTTAGGATTAAACGTCTTACAAACATACTAAAAATATAATACATACAATAAACACACTCAACGTTTGTGAGACGATGATTTTATTTGAGAGATTGTATGTATTATCATTTTTTTTTCTGTCTTCTATATTTACTTTTATTTTGATGTTATTTTTTATGTTATCTTTACTTTCGTGTATAAGGCCAATAAAATATGTTTTCTTTCTTTGTTTTGAATATAGCCCCAGCCGGGATTACACGAAAAGGTAATGAGCGGGATATGGTTAGAGCAGGATGCATTCCTTTTCAGAATTTCCAAAAGAATTGACAATAAAAAAATAAAATAAAAAAATATTTAAATAATAAAGTAAGAGTATAATTTTATTGTATTTCTTTTTAGAGGTAATCGCGACGTACATTGACGTTTAATAATTAAACGATGATAAGAAAAAATAAAATACTGAATTAAAATAATGGTTAAATTAATATAGATTGTTAAAAAGAAATAAAATTATTTGATAATGATATATTTAAACAGTTTTAGAATTATATATCAATGAAAATAAAAATGATACATCTATCAATTAATCAACCAGTTATTATTAAAGAAATATACTAATTTAAACCTAAAATTTGGTAAGCTATCGCAAAAAATATCGAGGCCAGAAATTTTCGATGACAGATCGTTATAAGTGCGTACCAGTCTGGCTAACGGGAAATATTTTTCTAAGTTGGATCTGTAGAAGGAAACATATAATAAAGTCTGCGTTTGCCTAGGTAGTCTTGATGGCACATTAAAATTAAATAATTTAACTATTGGTGGACAATTGATGCTGTTATTGAGTATTTTGAATAGGAATATGATGTCTGAGATACTTCTACGCGATTGTAGTGATGTAATCTTATATTCTGACAGCTGTCTTTCGTAAGAATAAGTAATTTAGTAAAAAGGAGAAGAAAAAGTTCGACTCCTATTCGAACGGTACACAAGATGACGCAGCAGTCATTTTTTGTAATCTCTCTATTCGAATAGTCTGGATTTTGTAGTGAAGATTCCAAATTTGACTGCAATATCTAGTTTACTTCTAACCGGACTATTGTAAAGTTTAATTGTAGATGGTTGTCTGAATTCTCTGGAATCCCTCAATACAAAGCCTAGTGATTTCGCAGCTTTGGTTATTATACTATCGAGCTATAGCTTAAATTAATAAACTAATTTAGGTAAAGACTTGTAAAGACGTGGACTTTAGTCAATTAAGGTCACAGTTAGTCTGAATCAATTAAAATTGAAGTTTTAGTCCAGTAAAGTGAAGATTTAAACTATTATAGACGATTTTATAGAAAATTGTTACATTTACATTTTTTACTTAAAACTTTTGCATATCTTCGTGTTTTTGTTATTTTGAGGGTAGTTTTTAATTTTTTTTATCTATCCCCTAAATATAATTCAATATTTTTTTTAATATGTATACTTTAAATTTATGTCAAAACGAACTTACATTTAAAAATGCAGGCTTTCGTTTTGAATGGTAGTTTAAACCTCCTTTTTTTAGGGCTATATACTTACTACGGAACTCCTTGTTAGAATCGGACGCGAACGTATGATATATGGGACCAATTATTTCGTTCATTCCCTGGACGTATCCCTGTCCGGGGTTCAGCTTCGCGTAGAGGAAGAGCATCCGCTCCACAACTTCCCAGTGAGCCTCGCAACCTTCATTCAACGGAGTGTAGTCCCCGCTGTTCACACCCTCATTACGACGGATTTCGTTACTCAACTGTTGAACATTTAATTATTATTGCTTTAAGACACGTGATGCTGTTGTGATGCACACATGACTTTGAAACGATCGTAACAGTCATTTGAAAATAATAATAAAAAAAAAAAAAAAACAATACAATTTTACTAATAATAAAACTGTATGAGGACCAATACTGTACATTGATGAAATTTTTAAATATTTTTTTTGAGAGTATTCTATAACACTAAGCCTGCCAGAGCGGTTCATTTGACCGCTTTTGAGAGTTTGATTCAAATTGTTATATACTACGTTATTATATATTTTTGTATAATATATAAAGTAGCTATACTTATAATATAGAAAAAGTCGTGCAGTAAGTTCAAGAAAAATGTAAGCCTAGAACTTAACAATTTTCAAAAAGTCTCAAAAGCGGTCATTTGACTGCTATGGTAAGTTTAGTGATAATAGATACTGAGGCAAAAATGTACCTTATTTTATTCATGTCTGTCTGTCTATGTTGGATGCGCATCACGCCACAACTACTGAATGAATTTAAATAAAAGTGGAAATTTTTTGAGTTCATATTACTAGCCTAGAAAAAGACTTTGCTAGATTAGAAGACACT
This sequence comes from Euphydryas editha, assembly GCA_036937285.1. NCBI lineage: Eukaryota > Metazoa > Arthropoda > Insecta > Lepidoptera > Nymphalidae > Euphydryas > Euphydryas editha. The sequence goes on from JAUPFZ010000005.1 coordinate 5,255,168, forward strand.
GTATACCCTTTTTCCCAAAATATAACACGGTTTGATATGAGAGGAAAGACAAAATGTTAACTTTGTAGTAATTCATTGAAGCGTTGTCCGATTTCATTTATTATTTGTTACAAAGGAGATATTTAAAAAAAAAAAAATTGTAAATATATCCAGGCATTTGGTTGGTTAGTTCATAAATTATAGACATCATTGAATAATAATGAAGATTAGGTCAAGCCGTATAGCATGCGTACCGAGATATCTCTTGACGAGAAAGAGAGAGATAATGTGTCTATACTTGAGCCAAATTCGATGTGGAATTTATGTAAACAAACCAAATGTCATCGTGTATAGGGTTGTCACACTTTTAGTAATGAAAAATTGTAATTTATCATCAATTTCCTAGTTATACATTAATAATTTTACTTTAACATTGTTTCCTAGAACTTAACTTAACCCCCAAATACGTAATATATAAGAATAATTGCTTATAACAAAAATTAACAAATTTATAATTACTAATATACATCTAACAACCCTAAATTTTTGCACTGAAAAGAAAATTTCGCAGACAAGCAACATTTGGTCTTTTTTGATCAGTCGTTATATTGTTAAAGGAAAACTGTTATCGATTTTTATGTACAATTTCAAATATTATAATTATTATGTTTATTCAACGTAAGTAAAGTAAAATAAATAATAAAAGAGAATGTGTGTCTGAACATAAATTTTTAATCATAATAAATCCGTTTTAAAACAAATGTTGTTTTGTTTTGAATGCTATTCAGGGATAGTGTAGCTATTTTTAATATAGGCATATACATATTTATTAAAATATTTAGAAATTATTCAAATTAGTATTCCCACGTTAACAAGTAAATTTTACACATAATTATAGATAATATATAAATATATCTAATTTCTGACTTATTTATTTCAAGTTTTATGTTGCTTGTGTTATAATTATTTTCCAATAAGCTGTAAACATCTGCCTATGGTTGGTTGCTAAGCAACGGTTTGTTGGTAAACATTCCATATCGAATTTGGCTGAAGTATACATAAAGTATTTTCTCGATTACCCTAACATGTGAACTACGAGAGACAAAATTCTCTTCCGAAGGAAATAATTCTAATTACTTTATCTCGTCGATAATATTCTTCTTTAAACGTTGACGTCACGTCAAAATTCGACAAAATTACTATGTCATATTAGCTCCCGCAGAGATAAATACCACAGATATCTAAAACTTAATGTTATCTCTTCTATTGACGTAACGAGAAGAGTATCACGTGCACGCATGTTAGCTACTGTAGACATAGAGATATAACACGAGAAAAGGGGTAGACAAAATTATGTCCTGCGCACATGCTAGCCGGGCAGATATCTTGAAATCCGGAATGTACCTTTGAACGCATGTCATCTTAAGCTGGCATACCTAATTTAGAACGATGACAATCGTAAAGGTAGTATTAAATAACTTAATTATATTACGTAAAATACACATGTTTCTTTATAGATAGTAATATTTCTAAAAAATATTCATTAGCCCCAGTGAACTAGTAAGTGTAACGTGATCTCCAGCTACGTATCGAGTTACATGACAGAATGCGAGAAAATGGATACCCTGGGATTAAAATATTTTAACGGCAACTTTATAAAATAATATTGAAATTGATATATACACATGTTTAGCATATTCAAGTTGATACACTCGTAATATCATTCCTGAAAATAGGAACTTAAGGTTCTACATTACAGCACTAGCACGAAAGCACGTTACTTATGAGCAATTGCCACTTAGTAGCCAGTGTGTCGAAACATTGCTATTAATGAGCATACTGATTTTGAACATGCTCAAAAATCGACGGTCGTGTGATTTTTGAGCATGCTACCTGCAGCGCAGGTGGAAGGGGGCATAATTTTAGTGCGTCTAAACAGGCTAAAACAAACAGGTGCTTGAAATACATGAAAAAAAAAAATGTAATAAAAAGCATGCTAAATAAGAGCAAATGTATCAGTTTGAAGAGCATGCTTGTTTTAAGCATGCTAATAAGTATGACATTTTATGAGCATGTGTAACAGTACCTTTATGCTGAGATTAAATATATCTCAAATTGGTTGACATTTATTGCTCGGCTTTTACAATTCATCGAGATGTTTTATAGCGTATCATCGCCCTCAAGGCTTTCTAGTGCAAGAACAATTGAAATAACATTGTTGCGATATTGTCGTGTTAATAAATAAACTTTTAAGCTTTAATAAATATATGTAATGTTACCTTAGCAACACCGAGTCCTCTTCGTTCTAATGTAGAATATTTTAGGACCGACTGCTCGACTCTTTTGTGCAGACGCTTGACACCATTACTGTTTACAATCTAGATGTGAAGGATTTAAAAAAATAAAAATTTAGAATCGTTCTTCTTCGTAAAAACAATGAAAAATTATTGGTTGTTTAGTATATCTGAGTAGCTAACACCATTTAATGATATCAGAATAATTGCGAGGATAAGTATAAAAGACATAAGCAAACCAGGAATGCCACGCGTTTACAGATACAATAAAATTGAATTTTGTTATAAAAATTAGTCCGTTCCTTTAGTCTAAGTATGTGACGTTACTTCTGTATCAGCCTGTAAACAACCCACTGCTGAGCGAAGACATCTTCTCCATATATAAGAACGGTTGGAGCTTAATCCACCATGCTGCTCCACTGCGGGTTGGCGATTTTTGTTAGAATGGTGTCATAATCATACTAATATTTTAAATGCGAAAGTTTGATTGTTACGCTTTCACGCGAAAACTACTTAACCGAGCATCATGAAACTTTGTACACATATTCTTGGAGGTATTAGAAGTAACATAGGACACTTTTTTATTTCGATAACCAACATCCACGCGGGTGAAGCCGCGTGCAGAAGCTAGTACAACTATATATTACATTTATTTATGTTATATATCAAATATTTAATGATGAATTCTTAGTTTGTATTAAAAATTTAAAGTTGTTTGAGACTAATAAATTATTTATTTCATTATAGATATTATGTATAAAGAGGCGTCCTTAGCATAATACAAATTATTATAAATAAAATACATTTACATTTCTTCAAAGCATAAAGTCACTTACTTCTGGACAAGGGAATTCAGTAGCCGATTGGAAAAATGAGATGTCGGGACACAGTCTTCTTACATCTTTATCTATTTGAAGTAGGACTTCATTATCCTTAAAGTAATTGCTCCATGAGCTATCTGGACTAAGATTTAGGGGATGATCAGTTGGACCTCCAGGCGAAACGATAATTTCATCTGAAATACAAAATAATATGAAAATCTGCTTTAATACTACAAATATAATTCTAAAATGCGTACATAGCATCATATCAAATTAAGCATTCAACTCAAGATTATTTTTAACAAGAATATATACCTATAAATTGTTGATAAAGTTGTCGTTTCTTTAAAAGTGTAGATTCCCAAGCACTCCTTTCTTGAGGTATGTAGTGGAGTAGAATTTTCCATACAAACGATCGCAGGCCTTTTTCATCTGGGACCCCTACATAATACTAATTTAAATAAAATTCTAGTTGCGATATTAAGGATTTAAAAAAAAAGTGCTACAGACTAAGCGAAAACTTTACTCAAAAACAAAATAGTACCAAATCTATGTGATTAAGCAACTGGAGTCTTGTATTAGTGTCTATTTATTTCACAATATAAATGAATAAAATTACCATTAAAAGCTAGTTTTTGAAGCTGTTCCATATTTATGACATCTTCATTTAAGATATCTTCGAAGGCTTTAATTCTGAAAAAGAATAAATAGCATAAATTATATACCATATATTATAAATAGCATATTATAGAAGAAGAAAGACGACCGTTTGGTGTAGTGGTGCGAGTAGTCGCCTCAACGCCGCGCGACGACGGTCGCGGTTTCGATTCCCGCTTGGGACAAATTTGTATTTGTACAAATATTTGTTTCCGGTCTGGGTGTACGTCCTTGTGGGTCTCCCCACCGTGCCTCGGAGAGCACGTAAAGCCGTCGGTCCCGGTTGTTATAGAAACCCGATAACGATCATTACTCATGGTAGGGAAATTATCCGTCAATCCGCAGTGGAGCAGCGTGGTGGATTAAGCTCCAGCCCTTCTCCTATATGGAGAAGAGGCCTTCGCTCAGCAGCAGGTTGTTTACAGGCTGATACAGTACAGTAGATTAGAAGATTGATGTTTAAGTTTGGATCACTTGGCACTTGAGAAATGTAAGGAAAGACAGACATCATTTTTTTTTAATATAAATAATATGTGATAGTTATAAAATTTTCAATAATATTGATATATTTAATGAGGATCTGTTTTCAAAAATGGAAAAAAAAACTTTATTTCACAGTTATGTTCCTATCATTTTGTTTTCTTCTTTTTCTTGTAATTTAAATCATACTGATATTGTTTTCAAGTTCACAACGTTCTTAAGAAAAAAATGTATCAACCCAAACCGTGAAAATAGAATAGTCATCATATGATATCATATACGGTTAAAATAAACAAGTAAATGTATAAAGTATTTATAAGAAAACATAAGGGACAAAGTTTTATTTTTAGGGGATAAGACTTTTAATTATCTGAAGCAAAATGAGAATAATGTCAAAACACAAATTACAATAATTTTAAATATTTACTGCAATCGTTTTTGTTATCATACAATACTTTTCATATTTGCAATTTAAAACTTGATATAGTTACTTTTTTACATAAAAGTCTAAACATTAGGTCCACATCGTTAAAATAATTATGTATATCTGTCCAAATGATTTAGTTATAGATGCATTCATATTACCATGCCTGTAAAATACATTTGTTTTATAAAGACAAAAAACAAGGAGCTGCAAGCTTATTTTGCTGTTAACTGTTTCTTCTATTTATTGTATTGATAATTACTTTTTTTTACTATCGTAATTTGAAAATATACATACGATATATACAATATACATATATATACAATAATCCTATCAAACAGTCAACAATTGCATATTGCTATATACTAAAGCTATGATACAGTAAACATTTTTAGCTCAAAAATATTAAGTTACTTGCTTATTGGTTGTGGGCTCAATTTTCCACATTTAGACTCGCTTCAGGTCCATTATGCTAAATTAAAAAATAAATAAGTATTACGTTACTTGCAATATTTCTAATTGAGTATTAATACATGTTCGGGTATGAATTAATGATAACGAAGCTATACGAAAATCGGATCGCTATAATTAAAAAAAAATCTTGACACTAAAATATTTATAATATATATTACTTTATATTAATACTTTTAATAAATAGTTGTTACCTACAATAAGTAATATAATTTGCACCTGCAGGTAAAATAAGTAGGTTACCAGTTATTAATAATAATATATTTATTTCTATAATAACTATTATTAAATGGTCACATTTTCCTTATAATATTTTAAATTCTCATTATCACTAACAATATGAATATTCTGTGTAATTAATGTACCTGTGAGCAGAGCAATTGCATTTGTGTCAAAATGTGGGAAACCAAGAATTGTTAATGTAAAAAAGGTACAAATCCTATTTTGCACTTTAATAAAATATTTTTCTATTTACTCAATTCGTCAGGTCATGTAGTTTTGACTATTAGGCTGGAATACAAGGGATCCAGAACCAGAAGAACCCGAAAGATGTAATTAGCCAAGTGACATTTTAGATGTGAGCTTCAAAGGGGTAAAATTAAGTATCATAACAGGTTCACTGTTTGGACAACTCAATGTTTTACTTTTAGAAAGCTAGTTCTTTAAAAGCAGCTCTTATATTCCTTTTAGTAACTCACATTCATTATATTATACTAATTTATTATTTATTTTATTATAATGGAGGTGGAGAGGACCCTGTTCATATCATCAGTACTAGGACACTAGTACTGATGATATGAACAGGGTATAATTTTATGTTATGTTATATTAGCTTATGATAATATTTAGAAATTTTAAATTTTAAAAGATTTATTTATTTACAGCCACTAGAAAGTTGCCTTGTATATTAGAGCATAGGCTATAAATAATGACACTACAACTCATAAGTGCAGTGTAACCATTAATGTTAAATAATCTAAGGAGTACCTAAACACAATGTTGGTAAACCATGAGGGTCATTTATGTCATCATTTAGGTCATACATACTATATATTATAAAAATGGTCACATCTCTTAAATTATTTCCATCATCAAGCCACTGAAATATTGACTCAAAAATTCACTTTGCTAGTATAAATTAGAAAGTTAGCTAGCATAAATCAAAATATCTTACGCAGAGTACCTACATATTATTAAATAAGGGGGTGTAGTTATAACCTTACTTTAGTGCAACTCATTTAATATATTAGTATTTTAATAATTCAACGTTAATACATAATTACCTGGCTTTATGCAGACTCATTTTGAATTCTTTTTTAGTAATTTAAATACATAATATTTTTCACTTATTTTTAACTTTCGATTTTGATCATTCACTTTGTCACTGTTTGTTCACTTTGTCCGCATAATGTGCGATATTTTTTACTATGTTTTATTATAAGTATAGATTAAGTTGTGATATATCTTGAACTACAAAAATACGATGCAGCAGATATGTATGTTCAAGATTGTTCAAGATATTATGTTGTTTTTACGTTTTACATCACAGATTACATTTCAAAGAGTATATAATACTACATTTGTAATATAGGTAGAAATTGACGTTGATATTATATAGTAGTGTCAGTGTCAACTGCCAAGTGAGCTATCTTGCCAATTTATTCAATATTTTACCCCACGAAGAATGGACATACAGGAGAGCGAACGGTTGACGTATTACTATACAAATTTCACGGTACTTTGTACACAAAAATAAACAAAGATCATAGTTCTCTTTTTTGCCACTAGGTGCGCGAGTATTCGTGAAGTACCAATACTATTATTATATTAGTTATTATAATATGTGTAATTAAATATAGGTAGTAGTTCTCTAGAACAGTTTTATTTTAGTTGCATATTTAATAAATATAATTTTATGTATTAAATGCTAATATTTTGGAAGATGAAATAAAACAAAACGAATTCAGAAATTTTATTAAAATACTTTGTTTTTTATTTTTGTATCTACTAATAGTAATTTTATCTGGAATTCTCTAAATCATCTGATTTCTTGGACAGAAGTAGGCATTGATATTTCTTCTCTATAAAAGATAGTAGAGCATGATAATTGATGCTATGCTAATTATGTGAATTGTCTGCAAGGCTTCTTATGATATTTTATAGCTGAAAAATATATGAAAATAACAATAAATTTTATTATTCTAAATAATGTTATTTTGAAAAAAATTAAATTTTTCACCGACTACTATTATCATAATTTATCAAATATTTAATTAAAATAACTTTATATAATATATAATATGAAATTAAAAAAATTTTAAACAAATATACTTAATCTTTAACATTACATTATATTTTTAATATTTATTTAATAATTTAAAAATTACGTACCTGTTATTAAACTAAAAGTTTAACCTTTAATTTAATCTCCAAGAGTATTTTATGTTGGTGATGAATCAAAGTTATTTACTAATAGAATTAGAATTTACTACAAAGTTTAAAGATAAAAACAATATAAATAATTGAAAAAATCTTATGACATATTATCATGTTGACTACATGTCAAATATCTTTAAAATGGTGGCCTGGCGGGATGTTTTTGTCTCACTTTTTTTTTCTCATAATTATGTTAAATTACATTATTTCACTATTTAAATCAATAATCGCACACCTATAGCAACCAATAGAAAGGTTTAAAATGAACCAATAACTCAATTTTCAAAATTCAGAGCTGTCAATAGCAACAAGCCTTCCCGCGTAAATTACAACTTCAATCCTAGCGCACAGATGCAAAATAATTATCTACTACCTAAATTGATGCCATTCTTTTAACATTACGTTCGCACTCCTGTATATCCATTCTTCGTGATTTTACCCCTAAACATACATTTTTAGGATTCCGTTTACGTCCATGGATTCCGTACACAAAGGGTAAAATAGGATTCTATTACTAAATCTCCGCTGTCCGTCCGTCCATCTGTCCGTCTGTCACCCAGACTGTATCTCATGAACCGTGATATATAACAGTTGAAATTTCCACAGATTATGTATTTCTGTTGCCGCTATAACAACAACAACAAACGTGTTTTTTTGCTTGTTTCTGCTCGATATTGATAACGGCAACAGGTAGATGCTTGAAATATTCACAGAATATTGAGTTATATTATTCACTTTATATTTAAGAGATGCTCCCATACAACAGACATGATTTTTTTTTGTCGTTTTTATAGATAATGGTACGGAACCTTTGGTGCGTGAGTTTGACTCGTACTTGGCCTTTTTTTGTACTTTTTCAGAAGATCCGACTCTGAAGTTAAAAGTGTAAACTCGTCGAAAGTTAATATAAAACACTTGGAGTAATTCTTTTAAAATCTTTATAATCAGTTTATTTTTTCTTTTGTCGTTCGATACAATTCTATGAAGATATCGTTAATAAAAAAAAGTAGAGATGTAATTACAAGTATCGAAAATAAGGAATATCAGTATTTTTATATGCTATTAAGTGGAATTACACAGTAAGCAAACCTTAGTAATTATTTGTGCGTGTATTATCTATGCGAATTACAAACTGCGGCAACATATACCAATAAATATATAATTTTGATATTACATATCATACAATACAACTCTGTCGTACATTATATTATGCTTCTTTATAGTAAGGAAATTATAATTATGCCATACAGACTATTGTGTTATACCAAAAAGATTAGATACAAAAAAAAAACAACGGTTTGCGCTCCGGGTGTGCCGGCAGACGTGAAAACTTAAATAGCAACGTTGTGCATTTTTGATATTTTGGAATGGTTAGGGAATAATTTTTCACGAATTTCTTTAATAATCAGTATAAAAGTACTATAATTTATGTGGTACAATACAATACAAATATAATACAATACAAACAATAATACAATACAATACAATACAATATTCATTTATTGGGCTATCGTACACAAACATGACAATTTATATTACATAAAAAATTTAACATTTGAGAACTATTACAATTTGATTAAAAGTCTATACCGGATTTTATCGCGTTTATTTAAAACTTTACAATTAACAATATTTTAAATTATTTCCCGACGTTTCGGACCCTTTACAGCGTCCATGATCCCATGGATCGCGATAAAATCCGGTATAGACTTTTAATCAAATTAGTAAAATTCGCGTAAATATAAGAGAACAGTAACTATTACAATTATTTCACACTGAAAATAATAGAAAAGAGAATAGATAATTACCATCACCTGGAAATTGGAATATCTGTGTTTCTGTGTAGAATGACTTTGGGGGTAATACATATTGACATTGGGGCAATGCTTCATATAGGTAGGTATATACTAAATTGTTGGGTGAGAAATTGATTTTGTTCGAGCTGTACATTTTTTACATTTTGAGAAGCCCTGCATTGCAGAACATTCTCTTGGTCATTATGATCCATTTTTTTTCTTTTCTGCGACAAAAATAAGAACTCATAAAATAAAATAATAACAATATGAATTACTAGCTCTGCCTCGCGGTTTCACCCGCGTTAATTTGACTGATTTTTTTTCCCGTTTTTATAACATTTCTTATTATTTCTCAGCCCCTATTCGTCGTAGCGTGATGTTATATAGGCTATAGCCTTCCTCGGTAAATGGGCTATTTAATACAAAAAAAAAAAAAAATTCAACTCGAACCAGTAGTTCCTGAGATTAGCGCGTTCAAAAAACAAACAAACAAACTCTTCAGCTTTATATATATATAATTATTACAATATTTAAAATATTAAATTAAATTACATTTGCAAATCATCCAATTTGTTGTTTTTTCTTCTTCTTTTTCTTTCTTCGAATCTTTTTTCTTCAAATCTTTTTTACGCTGACGCCATGCCCTTTGGTATTCTCGATTTCAATCCTTTTTTTTCTTTTCTTTCTTTAAAAAACGAAGATTATTTATTATTATCATTTCATTTATTTTCATTCGAAATTATTAGTTTGGTAAACCTACACCGCACATGTGCTTATTTTGATGTTATGAAAATATACCTCCCTATATAATGGCGGGTGGTAACAATGAAAATTTACATTTTAAAACCGTAACTCTTTACGGACCTGAAATTTGGTAGGAATTTTATATTTTTAATATTATTTATTTTATATTATTAATATATATAATCACCATCCCGGTCGGTGCACAGTTGTTCGCAACACTAACATTAGCCTTTTACGACACCTCGGCAGGAAAGGAGCCGGGACTCTTCTTATCTACCGGTCACCGCACGGCCAAATTTTGTTTGTAATTATGTCTAAAGGAATTCACATCAACACCTCTAGCGCTCCAACGTGTGTCCTTAACTTTCAAACTTTCCCTGTGGCTGCAAGAACAACTTCCTCCCGGTGTGTTGACGTAAAAAAAAAAAGAAGCAGTGTGAAGTGTGTCAAAAAAGTCACTGAATTGACCTCCACTGCAGCTGTATGTAGACAAACTACGTTTAGTGAATGGCTTGAGTAGGAAATAAATTCGGCATAGAGATTGATATACTTTATCTGCTCCGCTTCATTCGCTGGCCGATTGTCGCTATACTAGCACTTTAACAACATTCGACTTTATATCGCCTTTTCTCTTTCGCATTTTTGCTTGGCACGTAACATTGTGGGCGCGATTTGGAACTAACTTTTTTAATATCTCCAATCGAATAAATAAGTCGTGGTGCTTGCCGCCCCCACCTATCGTGTGCCGTCCGGGGCCTTGTCCCCCTCTGGCCCCCCACGCTACGCCACTGGTTCATCGAATAGGCACTCAAACAGAATAAGCTGTACAACAAAATTCGACAGAGGACAAGTTGACGTGCCTCGGACTCGGATTAACAGAAATATTTTCAACTTATCCACTTTTTATTAATGTTTGTATTATCTTCATATATCAATTCTTGTATTATATTTTAACATACAAATAGGCATTGTAATATAACAGTAGAAGACAAAATTTGATATATCGCTCGTTTAATAATAAACCGTAATAATTAAAAAAACCAAGATTTTGAGATTTATTCATAAAATGAAATATATCCACGTTAAGTATAGGTACAATTCATTTCCGGCTACATTTAGATGCCAGGGAGCGAGATAAAATATTTTGCTCCTCTTTTTGTTTGACGAATCGGCCCAATCAGTATTAAAAAAAGGATTCATTAAGGCCGTGTTCCGATATATACTGGAGCACTGCAAGGTGTGACGTCATTTTATACTGCGAAGCCGTTCCTTTTTAGTTTCCTATACTGCGCTATACTGGTTACTGTTTATGACGGAACGAAGTCCAGTATACTGGACTACTGTTATCATCCTCATTTTACGTCTTTTTTTCAAATGAAAATATTTATCATGTACACGTTTTCTATTCAATAAGAAAAATTATTATTTGAATATTGTGGACATTTTGAATAACAATATTAATTAATAATAATAACAATCATTCGTGGTGTCATATTTTTGATCACGTGATCACAGTACTGAGCAGTACTGAGAGCACCTTACCTCGAAAGCGCCAGTGCTCTCAGTACAAACATGACGGCGATTCATGACGTCATATACTGCGGCAGCGTACTGGCAGTCTATAACGGAACGATTTTTCAGTACTGAGAGCACTGGGGCAGTGCTCCAGTATATATCGGAACAGGGCCTAAGTGTTGCGCCGGCAGTGACGTGTTTATGTATGTCCTAACATATCTCGATAGTTCGTTTTATTTCAAATAGGTAAGTGCTGAATTCCCTTTTATTTGGGTCTAAAATTGAACTATTAGGAATAGTTTCGTTTTAATTTTAAACGATTACTGTTTTCTATGACGAAATTTAGACTTAATTCATTTTATGTGGAAACCCGGTGAAAATGAATATGAGCTTTTACTAGTTATTAGGCTTTATTTTTAAAAGATTTTAAATACTAAGTTGCATTTTAATCATAAAACCAACTAAGTCACTAGTGTCTTTTTACAAATACTGTATCTTTTAAAGTATAATGAATACTAATTATATAAACACATTATTTGAAAGATTAGTTCATAGACAATATATTAGATGTACTATTATATCCAGATTGCGTCTAATATTAAAGAAATAAAAGCTTTTTATGAAAGAGTCGGCGTTACGAAACTTTAAACGTGATTTCCCAAAAAACTTGTTTTTTGAATTATTGCAGTTTATTATTCAAGGAGCGATATATGCATACCTAATTTGTAGGTACAGGGATCATTATTATTTAATTTATTAATTTATGTTTAATTTATTTTTAAATTCTCGGCGTGACTATGGTGTACGGTAAAATTCGTATGAATTTATGTTTAGATACATCATCACTGTTATAAACACATTGTAAAAATAATACTAATAATTACATATATTTTTGAATATGTGTTCAACTCTACGACCCTGTTTCGACAATCATTATATAAATATGATAAGCTTAAGTAAATATTTAACAACTTATTGTAAATAAAAAATATTTTACTTATTAGGTATTTATTATTTTATTAAAAGGAGAACAACATCTATAGTATGAAATATTGTACATAGTATCGATATCATACCAATGTTCATAATTTCGTTTCTTCTGTGACCACGGGCCGAGTAAAAATCAAAAAAAGACAATATTGCACTTAAAAGATTCAAAAAAATTCCCACAACTAAAAAGGCTACTTCTAGGAACTTGTCAGATTGTATTTGTAATCCTGATTCCAAAAGAATGCCAAGGATCACTATGGAAAGTCCTCCACACACTCCTAACAATATAAAATGATCAACTCTTGTCAATTCATGTCCTTCCGAATTAAAAAAGAATCCTAAAACCATCAATGCTAATGCAAAACTACGTAACATCACAGATGTAATTTTATAAGCCATAGTTAATGAAGTTTCAAGTCCATATAAAAAATATGAAATGATATTTTACATACATTTTCTAAAAACAAAGCTTATGGCGCGTATTGATTAAGGATATTGTCATAATATCAATATTAACGTCATTCTAAGAGGCAAGGTGATAATGTCAAAGAAATGAACAGAACTCTTTAAAGAAAATAATAGTTTTGTTTTTATTAAACACTTTAGCATCTTCTATTGGTCGCCAAGTGGTCGAAATTCGACCTAATCTATAATTAGCAGCATTGTTAACATCATTAGAATATGATTGCGCATAACATGGTGAGCATATGCAGTAGTCATTGAACCTGATCTGTGATAAAAAATTTGGATAAAAAATTCGTTGCAAGACCTGTATTTGAAAACCGTATTGACAACAGACTTTGACAATAAACAAAATTTGTATATACTCGTATATGTACCTTGTACATATATGTGTGTACCGTAGTGTGTGTAGTGTTTTAAAAAAAATTAATTTAATGTATTTTTTGAGCATTATTATAAAAAAAAATATTAGCATTCTGCATTTCTTTTCCACATAAACTAACTGTGCCAAATTTAATACTTCTCCTTTCGCGTAATTTTCGTAAAAAGGGGTAGAAAGTTTTTGCTTCACGTATTAATATATAGATATTTAATCTTCATTTCTATTTGACAATCCATACGGACTTGAACCTAAAGGCCGATATAATGACAGCATTTGTTTGGCGTTTTTTCATAGAAGTGTATTGAAAATGTATATTTTTATTTTTATTTTAAATAATTTAATGTTTATTTTAGTGTATTGTAATGCTGGTAATAAAACTCAGGTTTTTGATTATTGCTCGCATCCTGATTGTTCTATAAAAAATCAGCATACCCTATGTTTTGCTAAAAACAAACACAGTACAAGATTGTTTGCGTCGGGGATGACTACATGGATGAAATACCAAATTCTTCAACTACACAATCGCCACAGAGATAATATTGCTATGGGTCTTGAAGCGGGTCAACCGCCAGCTGCTAATATGCGAAAAATGTACTGGGATTACGAACTCGAAGAAATGGCTGAGATATGGGCAAGACAATGTCAAAAAAGACATGATGAATGCAGGAATACCATAAGGTTCAATGTTATACAAAACATGGATGTACGACCAATTTTGCCGCGTGTGACTGTTGCACAAATATTAGCGGATGCTGTAGGTGCATGGTTTTCAGGTTCTAGAACTCTCCCACCAGAATATGTCTGGTCCTTTAAGCCAAGCAACTGCAGCGCCCCTGGTGGATGTAACGCTCATTGGTATTCCGCAGCCGCTTGGGCATCCACATGGCGAATAGGTTGTTCGCAAGCTTTATGTACTGCTAAACGCAGTTCATGTGTATTGTTTCGGAAAAGACGGACACCGCGACCTCAATTTCTTAATTCAGTACAAAATGTAACACAAACTCTTAAAAAAGAAAATTTCCTACGTAGAACTAAATATATGACAAATGCTACAGCGATACGTTTTGAAGATTTTGCAACAACGACAAAAACTGGTTTCCAGAAGTCACCTTTGCACCGGGGTGAGTTGAATTTGTTTGATCGAGAAGAAAAGGAAAAAGAACCAAATGTCATGGCTTACATATTTTGCAATTATGGACCAGCTGGTAATATTGACGGATTTCCAATATACGAACCGGGTGCGACTTGCAGTAACTGTCCTTATGGAACTAAATGTGGTGTCGGTACTCATAGAGGCTTATGTTCTCTTTTAAGCGACCCTGATAATAAACTTTAACAAAAATATGTAAATAATAAAGTAGTTCAACTCTCCTAACTAATTTGTTTCTTTACAATTCCTAAAATTAATAAGATACAATAAATAAAAATCTATATACGTATAATACAGGTATTATTTGCTCGAAATAAATTTATTTAATAACATTTTTACAATATACGAGTAATAATCAAAACAGTATTCTAGTTATGTACCTAAAGGCAAAATATTTTTAGCACGAGTGCTTTACGTTGTTAACTTTGCCTCACAAAGTTCACGTTTTAGCATTCTCGCATCGTTCCCTCGCTATTTTTCGATCGCATTCTTTTGCTGTGAAAATGATAAAGTGAATTTGTAAACAGGCGCTTGTATGCCTTAATTCTTGCTAGATGGCAATTATGATCCATTTCGACATATTAAACCTTGTTAGATATTATCGAATTAAAAAAGTTTACATTTAAACAATATATTAAACGTCATTTTTATTTTCATCATTTTATCATAGCAAATAATATTTTAAAAACAATTTTGATTTGTTAATATCAATTTATCAATTTTTTTAATAAAATCATGCTATCTGCTGCCAAAGTGCGCATTCATGGTATGCAAGATGAGAATTGGGTGATTAAGGATAAAATTAATCAATATCGTGGACTCATAAAACTATATGGTAAGAAAACTAGATAGTAAAGAAATATTATTATGTAACATTTTGTTCTGAGCAAAGAAGAAAGCTATTAAACTAGAAGGGTCATAATTAATTTAAGTACCTACTCCGATGAAACTGTAGTACTAGAACAATAAACTTATTATAAAATATGAAAGCTTGACAACAACTTGTTGACTAAACTTGTATTCACTTTTTTATAATCGTTCAGTTGTTATGGAATATGTGTATGCTAGTATCATAAAAAATTATTAAAATGCAATGAAAAAATGGATAAACTTCCGAAAAGTGGATACGGAATTTCGTCATAAAATTTTGCACGGACATTCCATTTCCTTTTCCATTTCCATTTCCATTCCACGGACAAAATTCGGTATCTACTTTTCGGAAGTACCTACACCCGAAATAATTATTAATAATTTTTCATCTTACATAGAAAGAGATCGTAAGATTCATGAGGGTGACTTGGCTAAGCAGAAGAAACGGTATTGTCGCGATATTCGACAATTACGAAAGGATATCACAAGTAAACGTGAGGAGCTAGAGGTAGCAGTTTATGGTGACAAGCAATTTTTACGCAATGCATTTCAGGAGCATAGACGCTTGCAGCTCACATATATGAACAGTCAAGCCGATGTAAGTTAAGAATTGCATGACTTAAAATTAAATTTTAAACATGAGTTAAATAAACCCGAACTATTATTTGTTTAATACTAAATGTTTAAAAATATACCTAAATTTAATTTTCATACTTTTTAATTGTTAGTTTTAAAACTTAATAACGTAAATGTGATTGTAATTGAATATTCTACTATCGATCAAAAGACCTCTTAGAAATAAGATAGAAATAGCAGAATTCCGACCATAATGAACTACGGAACTCACTTATTATAAAATTCTTAAGAAAAACATTTCCTTGCTATTTTCTCTTCATTGTGTCTGACATATAGGTATAAGATGAAAAAAAAAAGATGAAAAGAATCGGAATTTTCGCGAAATAATTTTAAGCATTTAAAATTGGCATTAGCAATTAATTTTCAATAAAGGTATGATGCGGTTTTATAATGGGTATTGCTCTGCAGCTAACATTTCATTTATTTTACATTCAATTGAATTCTGGAAATAAAAACGCTACGCAAAGTTAATAACATGTTTGCTGCATTTTTAAAAAAGAAGAATTTAGACAGAATTGAATTCGAATTAGAATAAGATCTTTCTATGTATAGTAATGTAGTTGCTAGAATTTTAATTGATAAAGTAGTTAGGTTTTAAAGGATATCTTAAAATGATGCATATATATATATATATATATATATATATATATATATATATATATATATATATATATATATATATATATACAGGATGACTGGTAAATTACTATCCATATTGAAGGAGACTACTCGGTTCATGATTCTCATTCGAATTATGTAAAAAAAAACAGGTAAATATTAATAAACCTTTAAGTAAAGTTACTCAACAATTATCCAATTATGTACACGTCGTCTGGACACCGTAGCAGCTAGCTGCACTTTCGACACAAAACAGGTAGTTTACCTACGTCCAAACGCCGCCACGTGTTAACAGGGTAGCAGGATAAACAAGCATGATCCAGTCCCCCTTAATACTTTAATCCTGGCTTAGGATAGGCAAAAATACTAAGATATTTTACTCGTTTAAGCAACAAATTTGTTGACTAGGTAAATATCAAAATAATAAAAATAATATCCATCGGACAACTCGACGTGGGCAGGGGTTCCATCCATACGTGGTCGACATCCCTCCGGTTCGTACCTCGCGGTTCGCATCATCTTTCATTATTAGAACTGCAAAGGAATGGAATTCTCTTCCTGCGTCACTGTTTCCCGATGCGTATAACCTAGGGATTTTTAAGGCAAGAGTGAACAGGCATTATTTGAGTTTGCGTGCTTCACCTTAGACTTCATCGTTGTTTACCATCAGACAAGATTGAGGTCAAACGCACTCAAATTTCCAATAAAAAAAAAATGATGTGAACTTTGGCAATTTTTAGATGTGAACAAGCGGCACAGTACAACACCTGTGCACGTGCCGCCGGCATGACTGTAAGTGACAACGCTTCATTTACTTGAATTGAAATTTATGAAAATTTTGTCAAAAATTAAGTACCTATTTTTTTTTACATAATTCGAATGAGAATCATGTACCGAGTATTCTCCTTAAATATGGATAGTAATTTACCAGTCACCCTGTATATATATATATATATATATATATATATATATATATATATATATATATATATATATATATATATATATATATATCCCACATCTTAGCGACGCCTTCTGTGCAACCGACCGTGTAATCGTCGAATTTAAAATGCATTATAGTTTGTTTTTATTTACTATTTCTAAACCTGTGTGTCAAGTAATATACTGTTGTTAGATCTACTAAAGACCAATATTTTCGTAAAATATAGTATTACTGTATGACAGATCGTTTAGCGCACGAATATAATCTACATTCTACAGCAACTTGGTAACGCTTTCTTTTCAACAAATAACTCTTTAGAAATATTATATTAATCGTTTCATAGTGACTGTCTACTTCACAAAAAGAAACAAGTTTTCAAATTTAACGCTTGAACCTTACGTAGTTTTGACTGTACGGTGAAGAATCAGCCAACCCTAACATACATAGATAAACATAGATACGAGTAGATGCGAGTATATTTAGCGTAGCCAGATTATTGATGTATTGGAAACACATAACCGTATACGGAAATATTGGTCTGTATATGGCTTAAAGAGTCTGCATAAATAATAGGACTATCGTTATATAAAAAAATTTCTGTCAATTTTCACATCACACTTCAATTACATTATTTTAATCACGTTGTTCAGAATATCAGTTTGTCGTGAATATATTGCTAATTGATCGGTTCATTAAATTATTTCTTTATACGAGATACATGTCAATCTAGTTAATAATTCCAAAGACTAGATAAATATAAACTTTGAATAATAGAAACACGTAGTTAATGTGTTTCTAACGTTGATAAAGCTTATTATATTATTTAGTTGTGACTGTAATCACGTTTATTATATCGAAAATATAATACTTTATACTTTTTTTTTTATAAATTTTCCTAAAACATGTTTATTACAAAAGGACGATAACAGACTTAAAAAAAGTTGAATTATTCTTGCGTTTTAACCGGATCAGTAGAACCAGTAGCGTAGCGTGGGTTTTCGTTGCACGAGGCGCAGCTAAATTTCGCCGCCACGTTGTCTAGTTATTTTAATTCAAAGAGCTCTAACACTTAGAGTCTAAGTCATTAAATAATACAAAAAGAAAAATCTTTTAAGAACAGCAAGTACAATTATTATAATGGTGTATTTTGTAGGTTAAAAATTAAAAGACAGATGAATACGATATACAACACGCGTAAAATTAAGCTTAATGAAAAATGGGCATAAGATGGTGTGTAAAAAATAATTTGATAAATATTTTCAAAGTAACATATTTGTGTAATTCATAGATTAAATACCTAAAATGATTGCACAAAAAGTTAGTGATTTCGAAATCATAACAAAATTTAAATAAACGCTATAAAAATATATAATCAAACATATACAAGATTTAATGACTAAATACTTGTAGAAAGTTTTTAACTTTACCTCTAATAAATTTGGGAAAGTGGTTTTAAATGATCTGCACTTGCTGATAGTTTACATTTCGGTGTATTTTGTTATATTATGGTTTTAATAGTGTTTACCGCAATGATATTCAAAAAATATCAATAAGTTGTCACAAGTTGTATAGAAAGTTACATAATGTTATCATGTTGGCTAGTGTTCATCAATATAAGGTAACTGAAATGAAATGAAGTTAAATGAAAATGAAATGAAATGAAATGAAAATATTTATTTCGTCATAAGGTGATTTTACACACTTAACGAATGTCAAAAAAAAAAAAAAACATTTAAAACAAATACGTCAAATTATTACAAGTTAATGTCTCGGTAGACATAACATTACTATTATATCATCGACTGGATGCACCACTCAAATTATTGACGTATAGATTAGAATAATAAAAATAACTACTAGTCTTACTACATCGTCAACATTTATAAATTATAAATTAATAAGTCACATATCAATATATAATACGCTATATGAAATACAAGAAAAACTGACAAAAATTATGGAAGTCATTGATGTGTCGTATTCAAGTGCTGAGGGGGGTAAGTAAAATTATAGAAAAGGTAGCTCTGAGGTTTAAACAGCCCCTCGAAGGCATTAAGAGTGCAAGTAGACTTTCTGCAAAAAAATATCAACTGGTCAATATAAAGGTAGAACTAGGAGAAGAAGGATAAAGAGAGGACCCCGCCTTAATGTTTGGAGCGTAATAAAACGCACGTCTTTAAGTATTTTGAATATTTATTTATTTATAATTACTCTTACAGAATCCATCTTTGTAAATAAGGAACTTAAGAAACTTTACACTCATAGAAAAAGAAAAAAAATGACCAAATTTGTCAAAAATGTCCAACACCCCATCTTGCCTTCTAGGTAGGGAAGACGAGGTACCCTATTGGGCTAGATGGGGTATGGGAGACATATTCTAAAATATATTTTACGAAATTACAATGGATCCCCCGGTTGTATT
The DNA here is from genome assembly GCA_036937285.1 of Euphydryas editha. Classification (NCBI taxonomy): domain Eukaryota; kingdom Metazoa; phylum Arthropoda; class Insecta; order Lepidoptera; family Nymphalidae; genus Euphydryas; species Euphydryas editha. The sequence continues at coordinate 5,275,258 of JAUPFZ010000005.1, forward strand.
TCGCCGGTTTTGAAATAATTCATCATTCATGACACCAGTATCGTTTCTTCTGTTTTTGTTTTACGTAAATAACAATGTTGAATTAATATTTACAATGACCGCTTCGTCTGACATCATGGAATCAACTAAATCAGAAATCACACGTGAATGCTCCCAAAGTCAAATTTATAATGTTACATTACACGTAAATGCTCACGAGTGAGGGAAGTAGTATTGTAATGTAATGCTTAAAGTCGAATCTATAATGTTACATTACACGTGAATGCTCCCAGCGAGGGAGCATCTTCAAGGGAACCTTAGTCATTGTCCTATGTATATTGTCAGGGAGCTTGTTTCATAGTCTGAGACGAAACCAGAAAGGTGAAAAGAAAAAGAAAGATTAAGTGAATATTTAGATCGGGGAAAAGGTTTCTTCGCATTTTATACACAAATTAAAGACTTATTTTAAGTTTAATTACATTTAATTATAATCTATGTGCCGTTTTGTTCGACAACTTGTTGCCATCTTGCAGGTAGTAATATAATCCCGTTCTTGTAGAAATCGTGGAATTTTTATTAAAAAAATGTGACAAGTAGTTTTGCTTTTGATAGTCCTCTCATGATGTTAACCGAACTCTACCCGAAGAATTCTGAAGAGACCGAAACAGGTGAAAATCTGAAGGTGCAAGGTCAGGACTAGGTGTATGGTGGATGCATTAACACTTCCCAACCAAGCTCTGTCAATTTTTGATTTGTGGCCAAAAATGTTGTTATGATAGTTGTTGACAGTAGATATTCGAATCGATGGTTTTGCCTGGCAGTAAAAGCTCATAATGAATGATGCTCTTCGAATCCAACCATACACACATAGCGTCACCTTATTGCATGTTAATCCGGGTTTCAGTACAGTCTGTGGAGATTGACTACTCTTTGATCATGATCTTTTTCACACGTTCTTGTCGTAGGTGATCCAGTTTTTATCACCAGTGATTAATCTTTTTAAAAAGGTTCAGTTTCATTACGTTTCAATAGAGAATCTCAAATGAGTACACGATTCATTACGTTTATTTCAGTGAGCTCTTGTGGCACCCAAATATTGAGCTTTTTAGATTCACTTATTTTGACGGACAAAAAACAATTGAAAAATGACTAAACAGTCTTTTTAACTTTTTATTCTTTTTACTTATTTACTTTACTATATTTATTGATATTAAAAACAGCCAGATACAAATAGTACAACCAAGGAGATTTTTTTTTCAGTTTTATACATACAAAATACGAAAAGACTTTTTCAACGACCTATTATTATAACAATTTCGTTTTCATTGAAACGATAGATTTCGATCTTTCAGTATTATAATTTATGTATTGTTAATTATTTATTAATATAAAGTGAAACTGTTCAAATTATTTGTAAATTGACCGCGTCTGGCTCAAAGCCCCGGGCGAAATGCCTCGGCCACCCTTTCCCCCTTTGTTTGCCACTGGATACAATTAAGGATATGACATGTGATGTAACTACACGATGATAATTCATGTATATGCTACATATTACTCGTTATACTCTTCCCCGTGTACCTAGTTTCTCATTCTATCAGCTCTGATGGTATTGCATAAATATATACTTATATATTATTAAGAGACTGAAAAACTAGTCTTTTCTTTTCTCGCTTTCATTCTTTCTCGCTTTTAATCTGAAGAAATATTGGTCCAATTTTATAAAATATTTTTACGTTAGTAATCCGAAATCTAGATAAAATGTTTAATTGTTTTTATTATGCAATATACGGAATAAATTGATAACCTATATTGCCTACTTCTGGTTAACATATCTTTCTTATGGTAAAAAAATTATTAAAATCATTCTTAGTAGTTGCAAAATATATCTGTTATTAAATAACAAACAGATAAAATTCACCTCTTATATCATTCCTCTTTCATCTTATTTATCAGATTTATTTTATAATATCAAGAACTAGTTTAACCACTTGCTATTAAGTTCCGGCTAAACTAACTGGCACTTTTTTGACAGATAATTGTATGGGTTATCTGTCAAAATAAGTGCCAGTTAGGTTATCCGGAACTTAATAGCAAGTGGTGAAACTGGCGCTTAATCTTTCAAGCGAAAATATGTGTTAGTTACGTTTATTTAGATACAACTAAACGTCTTTGAAATGTGTTTTATTATAAAATTTCCCATAAAAATATGGCATCACACGTAATCTATATATTTTAATTTTTAAAACGTTAAAATGGAAATGAGATCGAGATTGTCATGTACTTCAGGCATGTTTGAGTTTCAATTTTAAAGAAAACAAATACACGTAATTCGTAAATCTATAAAAAAATTGTTTTAATTTATTTTCTCATAAGAGCTCGTAAAAGTATTTTAACTTTTTGTAATATAATGAGTAGTTTTGGAAAATATGTCTACAGATAATTGATGCGTGAGTTAAAAGTTTTAAAACTGTTAGTTAATAGGTAAAGTATTATGAATTTTATTAGATACAGTCTTGTATTTGGTTTTTCAAAAATAGCTTTTTGTTTACGCACTAAGTGTTAGATGGCTATATTACAGGGAGTTACTTAGTAAAGTAATCGAGTGCATCAAAATGGTTTATTTTTATTTCTATATGTACTTATGAACCGGTATGGAATAAAATACTTCTATATTTCCAGAAAGTATTGGAGAGTATTCATCAAGAAAATTTCAATAAGAGAAAGCAGCTCGATAGAATCAGATACACGAAAAAGAGGAAAATGGAAGAGTTTCGTCAAATTCAAGTAAGCACTTATTTATACACGTAATAAAAACGTAAATTTTACGTGTATGCTTTTATTTTCAGAATATCTTAACAAAAAATTTTGTAGGTTTTTGTCTAAAAACATTACGATTATTTTAAGAAATGTCTGTCTGTATGCCTGTTTGTTTCAACAAAACTCACGAAACTCAAAATGCACATCCATAAATAACATTTAGTCGCTTTAGCTAGGTAGTATCAAAATCGCTTTATCAAAAGTTATTGTATTTTGTTTGTATTTTTAATAACAGTGTTAGAGAAGAATGGGTAGGTACTGGTAAAAAAGTATGGTGGGTAGAGGTAAATTAATACTTTTAATGAGATCGAAAAATAATAATAACGTTGTATGAAGTAATGTTTTGTATCATTTAATTAATAATAATTTATAGTTAATATTCCTATTCAAAACTCAGTAAACGAAATAAGACGAAAAAAAGGCCAAATTGCGATTTATTTTCACACGGATTAGAATAGTATAAAGTATGATACTGTCATAATATATAGCACTTATGACGCTTTCTGATTCAGCGTGAACTAGTATCTTCAAACACAGAACTACATAGGTACTATTAAGTAAAACTTGTGTGCGGGCGACGCTGCAGGCATATCTAGTTTAACAATATTTTTTTCTGTTGTCAATTTCGCGGTTGAATATATTTTTTATATAATTTATAAACTAGTTTTTAATAATGTATAATAATTACGAAAAAAGTATAATGTTTTGTCATATAAAAGCGCATGAATTTATATACGTTTCTGACACATTTTGTTACAAATAGTAGTTCAAGACAGATCGAGTAGTAATAATAAACAATACTCTAAAGTTAATAATAGTTGTCATCTTAGTTAGACCAGTTAATACATACTTCGTCTTGTGATATGGGTATAATATTAATATGTAATATAATTAATACTTAAAATACCAACATTCAGTTTTAATCTACACAGGTTACACATTATTATACGACACAAATGTACGAGGTGAAATATTTGTTTGTAATAATCTGTCAGAGTTATATTTATTTAAAGAGTTTTATATTTTTTAATTTAAAGCTCCACTCAGCAGAACTGAAGGACCGTCTTCTTTATGAAGTCGGTGGAAAACTCCCGGCCGAAAAAAAGGAACAGGCAGTCGCTAATTACGTCCAACGGGCAAATATTAAAAAGAATGCGGCTTTAGCTATAAAGGTCATGTATAAGAAAATACTGGACATTTTAAAAAAGGTTAGTAATAAAAATACGATCACATATTTTTATTTTCTGTTCTTTTTAATGTTTTCTTTTTTATGTACATAATTGAAATTTTTTTTTCTGTTTGCGCATTCATTTCATAGCCGGTTTTTTTTTGTATAGGATTCATCATACTTTACGGTAGTTTTAGAAGCGCTTAAATTGGACTGTCGAGCGCAAGGAAAATGTCTTATGGGTGCTACCGAAATGGGACAGTTAGCTATGGAATATTTAGATGATAGAAAGTTTGAGTTTAATAAATTGGAGAAGGAAGTTAAAGCAAATATGAAAGAAAGAGAAAGAACATTAAAATTAGTAAGAAGAGAAGTAGCATTCTTGACGGATTCTTTTCCGAACCTGATACGAAAAGAGGTAAATTATATTGTTCGAAATATATGATTTATTTAAAATTAGTTACTTTTCATTAAAAAAAAAAAATATATATTTTTTGAATATACATTGTATAAATAACCAAGACTTTTTTTTAAAACAATATGTATTATTATTATTTTTAAATAAATCATTAGAGAGATAGGCGTATTCCAATTTCAATCCACCGTAGGTTTAAATTTAATAGCCCGAAGCTCTCAATACTGGAACGCTTTGTCTACGCCGGAATCGGAAATATACGTAGCATCAATAGGTAAACCTGGCTGGATAACCTAAACTGACTTGAAATTCGTATTCAGCGGGTCGAAAAACATGCCCGTAGATAGGTGGCGCCCGGAGTACAGACAATTTTTTTGTTTTTGTGTGCCGGTGTTATTATTCGAGTTGTCAACGTTACGCTAAAAAACAAAACGGTAAAAATATAGACAGATTATGATAATCGCCTTGGCTATTTAATTTTACAAATCCACTATTGCATAACAGTAGGCTATGTATATTTAAATTTTTATATATCTTGCAAGCTTAAATACGTATTCAATTTAAAAATGCTTCGAACTTTTTGTAACTTTATATAATTTTTTAACTATTATAAAAGAATGATACTAAAATCAATTATAGAATACTTTATTAAGTTTAAAATATTAATTAATGTAAATATTAATCAGGCATTATATTAATATGAACATGTTGTCTCTAGGAGGCAACAAATCTCGACGATTTGTACGAAGATGCTGACGCAGTAAGTCAACATTCTGTCCACTGGGAGCTTGAAGAAGTGATGGGGATCTGCAAACGTTTGCAGAAAGCCACGTTGGTTTCCTCGTTTGAAAAAATTCTATTAAGGTATTTATCTTAAAGATAAAGTGTAAATTGTTATTGCTTTTAATTTTGTTTTAAGTATATGGTCAACGTTAAATTTTTATACCAAGAATTCTTAACTTCATATATTTATTTATAAAGTGCTTTTGCTGACGCCGCTTTTTTGCTACTAAATTAATAATATAAATATAGCGAAACCTTTATTATTATAGATTAAAGGAACAACGATACCAAACGGAGCGATTGATGACGCAATTGACTCTCAATAGTGTGAAGCGAGATGCTCTCATAGAAGATCGTAAACATGCAATATTAATGCTCGACTCACTAAAAAATGTAGGTCAGGAAAGAACCGCAGAGTTAGTAAGAGTATATTCATTCATAATCTAACCTACTCTCACCTAAAACCAAAAGAAACTTAAGTAAATTAGAAAATATTGCAATATGACTGTCGACTGCAGGATAATTAAGTATAAATGTAGTTCTGTCGTAATTTTATACCAAGTGTCTTTAAAGACATACGATGTTTGTCAAAGGGATCTGGCAAAATTGTTATTGGAGTGCAGAACTACATTCTCAAGAGTAAATAAGACGGAACTAAAGCCTGACTTGTTAACGTTTACGGTATCTGTTAGTACCTAAGTATAAATGACCGGTAGTTCTTGAGATTCATGTTTAAATAAACGCTTAAACAATTCCCTTAATCTATTATGTTAGTACAGACAATATGAATAAATAAACCATTATTATTAGAAAAAACACGATCGAAGCGATTCCACCATTAAGCTAATTTAGGACATTCGTGTGAATCCTTTTGAAAGAAAAAACTTACTTTGTATTCAGTCCGCAAGTTGTACATAATTTTGTATTAGTGTTACTTTTTTTTAATCAGTAGTAACAATTAAAAACACGACTTTGAAAGTCAAACTTTAATTCATTGTGAATTTAAAATATTGCTGGTCTTGATAAATAAAAATTTTAATCTATTTTTTGATTAAGTGCTTACACAGAAAATGTAGAAGTTCTTTTTTTTTGAGAGAATGAACTTCTTTGAACAAAAACTCTCAACTCTCGAACAACTACAAAGAAATATATCTTTAAATTATGAAATCTCTTAATGTTGACTCCGTATTATATGTATTTTTTCTTTATTGAGTTTTTAATATAAAAATCAAGTTTTAGTAATGATTATATATTATTATACCGACTACATCAATCCCTTGTGTTATTATTTTAAAATGTAATCACTTGTACATGTTAGGTAACTACATAAATATGCCATTTTAATACTTTTATATATATTTTTTATAATAACACGTTATCGTAAAATTAAATTATTAAAATTTTAAAAGACATACATATTATGTATGTTTACTTTCCCCTTCAGACATGACAGAGATTTGACTCGTTAGCCGTTTCAGATCTTTTAAAATCATGAAAATGATGATAAATATAGTAAAATATGAGGAGCTTCTTTTCAAAACTTGACTATTCCACTTTCGATAAAACAGATTTTTTATTTTTTGTTTGTTTGGTAACATTAAAATTTACACTTCGAACATAAAATTGGGCCTAAACTTGATAATTACACCAGAAAAAAAAAAGATTAAAAGGCATAATTTCGTCAAAAATGGATTATTCCACCCATTTCAAATACACATTTTTGGAACAAAATATGATTAATTCTGAAATTATTTAACAAATTTAATCTAAATTGCAACAATACCTACATGTTTTATCCCTACATTTTTTAGTTAGAACTTTATGTTCTTAACTTTTTATTACGGTAAGCTGAAATTTTAGTTTTTGAATGATTGCACAACACTCAATTATGTTGAAAGTGATTATGAAAATTTGTGCCAGATTAAGCAAGCGCGGGGTCCTTAGCAAAAAATCCAATATAATACTCAATACGTTTATTTGTCATCTGTAGGTTACGATTTTGTGGGTGATTAATAGTCTAATGTCATCAAAAACATAACTTGTAAAAAAATACCAAGTTTCGCAACTCAGTTCTTCTACCGTAAAAAGTTGTGAAGTCCATATAATACCAAGTCGGTTAATTTATTCAGTCCCTACTTAAGGGTCCTTCTGTTTTAAGTTATTACGTAATTAGCTAACCTAACAACATCTTCTAGTGACCATACCAATACTAAAAATCTTTTATGTTTTAAATAAATAGATTGACTTGGCAATCGCACTATACCTTGTCCAACCGTTTATTATCTTTTTGACAGTTCGACATAAGTTACACCCTCACACGTTACTGATTCGATTTCAAATAATAATCGATTTTATTTAAGAAGAACTTACAATCGATTAAAGCGTGCATAGTTAGCAGCCGTCAAAAAATAAATAAAAGAATGAATTTTCATGTTTCATGAAGATTATTTGATTATATATGATTTATTCCCTCCACAATACATTTGGAAGCGATTACTTCCCAATTATTATCTCTCTTTCTTTATCTTCTTTACCTGTTTCTTTACCCAACTCCCCCAGGCTAAAATACAAATTATCCAAGGCAGATTGGTCACTGTTCTCTTCAACTACTGATGCTGAAAGCCAAAATTTTCCACCTATTAATATGTACAATGTAGTGTACTCTGTATAAAAACTTTAAAAATTGTCTGCTCAGGAGTGCCAACCTATGTATTCCTCAGAATGTAGGGAGAACAAGGATTTCCTCCCTGCCTTGGTGGGATAGTGAATGCTCAAAAGCATGCAAAAGTAGAAAAGAAGCTGAACGAGCATATTCAGCTTCTATGACTATAGAAAACTACATGAAATATAAAAATGTAGCCGCTGCAACAACCAGATTATTTTTACAAAAGAAAAAGCTTAGCTGGAGACATTTTTGTGAAACTCTATCACCATCCTCCTCTTCTTCTGTAGTATGGACTAACATAAGAAAGTTCTGTGCATCATTTTCATCTAACTCCCCTACATCAAACGATCCATCAGTGTGGCTAAACTCCTTTGCACAAAGACTGACTCCGCCCTATGTTCCTTCCTTGGAAGAATCTAAAGTTTTCCCCTCTATATCTCTCTCTACTTCAGATAAATTTGATTCCCTATTTTCTTGGGAGGAGTTTCAGTTGGTTCTTGACTCACTTGAAGACTCCACCCCTGGTGCTGATGGCATACCTTATTCTTTTTTTGTTAAATGTGGTCCATGTACAAAAAAACTATGCCTGGATGTTATTAATTCTATATATTTAACTGGAGTTCCCCCTGAGGAATGAAAAACCCAAGTAATTTTGCCAATAGTTAAACCGGGAAAACTTTCAACTGATCCCTGTGGATATCACCCTATCGCTCTTTCATGTACGCTAGCCAAAATATTAGAACATCTTATTAAAAAGACTAGAATGGCTAATGGAGAGCAGAGGTATTCTTTCGAGGAGTCAATTTGGGTTTCGTAAAGGCCTGGGAAAAATGGATAGTCTCGCGACCTTAGTTACGGATAACCAGATTGCCTTCTCCAGACGTGAGACTCTCATTGAAGTATTCTTAGACATTTCTTCCGCATATGATAATGTACTACTTCCGATACTCAGGCAAAAAATGCTCAATCTGAGTATTCCAGTGAGGATAGTAAATTTCATTTTTAATTATTTCTCTTGTCGCTCCCTTCTTATTTCTACGCGTAATTTGGATCTATCTCCTAGATCAATATGGAAAGGACTTCCTCAAGGCTCTATCCTCAGTCCTCTTCTGTATAGTGGTAACAAAGTGGCAGAAGCGGCACGCAAAATTAATGACGTTTACGTTGCGAACACTACTAACGAACTTACCACCCGTTATTGGTTTGCTCGCTTTCATTCCGGAAACTTTGACCTAAGAAATGAACCACGTGGTCGGACGAAAATGTTGGTCGACAATGACGAATTAAAGGTGATTGTGGAGGTTGATGATTCTCAAATTACAGCTGAATTAGCAGCAGCTTTCGAAGTTAGCATTAAAACAATATTGATCCATTTGCGTTAAATTGGCAAGGTAAAGAAGCTCGAAAAATGGGTGCCTTACGAATTGAATGAACGCCAGCGCGAAATACGCGTCGAGACGTGCCTTTCACTGCTCAACAGACACACAAACGAAGGCATATTGAATCGCATTGTTACTTGTGACGTAAAATGGATTTTATTCGGCAATCGCAAGTGCTCGGCTAGTTGGTTATATCCTGGTTCTGTACCTAAACAATGCCCTAAACGAAACATGACCCCTAAGAAAGTGATGGTAACTGTTTGGTGGTCTAGCTTCGGTGTAATTTATCACAGCTTCTTACCAAACGGCATGAGTATTACTGCAGATGTGTACTATAAAGACATGACACATGATGAGGAAGCTCGCACGTCTGCAATCAGCTTTGTTCAATCGCTCGGCTCCACTGCTCCTGCACGACAACGCGCGACCTCATAATGCACAGAAGACGGTCTCCAAGTTACAAGAGCTGTGGTTGGAAGTTCTCCGTCTTCCACCGTACTCACCAGATCTTGCCCCTACAGACTTCCGCTTTTTCCAGAATTCGGATAACTATTTGGCCAAAAAAAAATTAAATACCCGAGAAGCAGTACAAAATGCCGTTGAAGAGTTTGTTGCCTCCCATCCAGGAGAGTTTTTAAAGAAAGGCATCAATAAGTTACCACTACGTTGGCAAAAATGCATGGATTCCATGGGTAATTTTTAAAGTAATTTTAATTTTCAATAATAAAAATAAAAAATATAGAAAAAGAAGTGCGTTAACTTATGTATGTTAAACATATTTATTATATTTATTATAAATAATAATAAAAAAAAACATAGCTGCATACCTAAAAAAATATATTCTCAGATTCTAAAAAAGCACTAAAAGTGGAATAGTCAAGTTTTGAAAAGAACCTCAAGTATGAGGTAGGAAGAAAAAATTTTCAGTTTATACATAACATTAATACAATCTACTATTAAATGTTTTTAGTCATATTTTCATTATTTGGTTTGCACTTGAAATTATTTATAAATCTAATAATAATTGCTTAATTGATAAACATTGTCCACTTTTATTTGTCATATTTTATAATTATCATCTATTACTACTCATATAAATTTGTTACAGTTATATTATTAATATTGCTCTGCTCAGTACTTAATTTACTAATTATATTATAGTACTAAATAGAACTGTGTGTGTTACCTGTTGTATTTAACTTCTAAAAATATTTATTTACCTGAATAAAAAACCATGACAAATATACAACGCTAAAAATACCCAATCATTAGCGACTACGTATCGACGTTATTAACTTTTGAAATGACTGTCAAAGGATTCTGGAAAAACCACCAATGATTGGGGCATGCAATTCTGAAAAAAATATACTATATAATTCTATACGAATAGACATGTCAGTACAGATTGCTTTGACATTTTCGTTTAACGTTTTAAATTGTAGACAAACATTTTGATTATATAGAATTCCCAGTATTCTAAACTATTACAAATATTAACAACAACACATATTTTTAATTTCATCCCCTTTCTTAAGGAAACCGTGCTGAATTTCGGGTTAAAAAGTACCTACAGTACGCGCGCGAGTTCATGTCCATCGGGGCCTGAGGTGAAGGGCGGGAGCAGCGCGCCCCGCCTCGCCGAATTCGTCCGAAATCGAGTGTTGTCCGTTGACGGTGACGCGTGCTTGTCGATACTAAAAACTATTGACCGCTATTGTATTATTTTTTTTTACGAAACCATGAGTACTTCGCCTTCAACAATTTCAAATAGAAAAAAACTTTTATAATACATAAGCATGATAAGGCCGCCATTGCACATTTACTGTAAATTTTTTTTCTTCAATGCTATTATTTAATAACGTGTGTAATAAAGTATTAAATAAAAATAAATAAATAAATAAATATTTACTTACTTAAATTTGCAATAAATATGGAATAGATATTATGGTTGACCAAATGAGATTATCGATATCGACATTATGATAGGTCACAGAACTACCGCATTCCTCAGGATGGACATGAACTCGCGCGCGTACTGTAGTGTCCTTACTCGTAATATGAACTCAAATCATGCCAATATTCGCCTAAATAGATTCAGTAGTTATAGCGTGAAGCGCGGTCATAATACAAAGAGTTGGACCGATAAAAACGAACAAAAATTGGTTTTTGGATTCAATATCGATTATAGAGTGTTTTATATTTTTATACATTGGACTTGTTACAGTTTTATTATAGAAAGTAGGTAAGCGAGCTTTTACCGAACTGAATCATTGGATGATAACTAATATATGTTATAAAAACGCAATTTTACCTCAATTTAATACAACCTATTATTATATATAATAATATATATATGAATATGTGAAACTATTAAATGATGTGAAACATACATTCATTTACAGTTAAATATCGATTACGTAAATTTATCAGAAATAGAGCTGTCGGGTTTCGCTAATTAAAAATTTTCAATTCGTTACCTTCACAAAAGAGACACGTGTGTACATTTTAAAACAGAAAGCACAATTCATTTTTACGCTGAACGTTTTGTAACTTTGTCGTTTGACGGCTCTATTTATATCTGTAAATCGAAATTTATTTCCTGTTTTCATTTCTGTAGTTATTTTTTATATAATAAATATCATTCGAATAAATCGAATGATATTTAATAAAGAAACCTATGACTAATGAATCCAAATAGATTTGAATGTTTGAATACTATTCGATAAAGTAGCTATTGTCGAAAAGCTAATTATAGCCTATTGTGTGGATTTGATCCTCTTAGTTGTTTCCCAGCAAATATTGCACATGCATGTAAACCCTTCAAGCGATACTAGGAACAACATTTTCAGGAACCGAATCAGTTGATTCTATCGATGCCGGCGGGAATGTAGGATGGACAATTAAATGCATCGTAATGTTTTATCAAGTTTGCTACTCCTAAGCATATCTACAACTATATAAATAACATCAAGTGTATTATATATATAACAGAGTATATTGTTCATACGCTAATTTTATATATATATATATATATATATATATATATATATATATATATATATATATATATATATATATATATATATTTATTATTATTTATATTATTTATATATAGAACACACGTGCAATATAGTAAGTCGACACTTAACATTTAGTAGCTTAATTAAAAGTGAAAAAAATCAATAATTATAGACTTTCTATAGATATAGTCACTCATGACGATATCTCTGGAACCATAAGACCTTGAGATTCAAAATTTGGTAGAAATATTCCTTTCGCCAAGTAGAGGTTAGTTAAGAACGGATTTTACGAAATTCTACTCCTAAGGGGGTGAAAAAGGGGGGAAAAGTTTGTATGGGACAACGTGATTCCTTGGTCCAATCTACTTCAAATTTTACATAAATATTTTTTAACAGAATTGATTGAAAACGTGTTTCGTATTTTATCGAAATTCATCCCCTAACGGGGTTAAAAGGGAATTGAAAGTTATTTGCTTCGAAGTTGATATCAATACTCTTTAGTGCTTTTGATTTAAATTACACTTTATTTTGACAACTCAATCCGTCTATTATAAAATATTTTCCACTATCGACACAAGTGTAGATGATAAGAAATATAAATTTTTGAAATTTTAGTTAAATACCCGTGCGAAGCCGAGGCGGGCCGCTAATAATTTATATAGGTTAGATAGTATATGTGCTCGCCAGGTGTGCAGCAAATTCTACCGATCGATGTGGCAAACATCGATGGTGGTCCAGGTTTAGGTATTTAGCGCAATTCAAGCAACGGATGCATTGCATGCATGCATCTAGTCGCACATTTCAAAAATAACAACATAAAAGTGACTTTAAAACATAGTTTTGTCCAACAATATACCTTCTTTTGAATAAACAGTTACTATATCCGATTATAACACAACCGAAGATCCTCTCTATTTTTAAACATACAACAGCTTGGCAAACATAAAAAGGTCATCGGTGTGAAACCCGCACTTGTATTTAACATATTTTCGTGCGCGTTAGTTTTTAACCGACTTCAAAAAAAGGAGGAGGTTCTCAATTCGTCTGTATTTTTTTTTTTTTTTTTTTTTTTTTTTTATGTGTGTTACCTCATAACTTGTTACTGGGTGTACCGATTTTAATGATTCTTTTTATATTCAAAAGCTAGTGCTCGTCATGTGGTCCCATTTTAATTTGAGCGAGATGTGACTAGTAGTTTTTGAGTAATCCTTAATAATGCGTATGTTTGTTCCTGATACCGCGCGTCGCTGCGCGGGTCGCGTTGCACACTATCGTTCCTTGAGGCTTAATTTGTTTCGGAAGATTATCACGTATTATGTTTTTTATGTTTACTACGAGTTAAACTATACAATATTATATTTTGTTTCTCAGATTACGACTCAGGTGTAGAGTTATGTTGCGCTGAACTTTGAGATAGCCTGATAGCACGTTTCAAAGCGCGTCCTGTATTTAAAAGATCATATCTCAAAAATAGTTATACGGCAAAGTGTAAAGGAATAACTTTTCATCGGTGAATAACTAGACTAACTGTTTACTAACTGTTACTAATTGTTTTAAAATTTTTAATTCGTCAAAATATTTAACGGACACCATTTTGCGTCATTTGTCATAGACTAAAATCTTAAATGTGACATTGTGTGTGCAACAAGTTTACCTATTAGCAGCGGAATCTTTTATGATGTAATCTCAGGAAAGTAATGACAGTTAGAATCTTGGGTGGCATTGGAATGAAATAAATAAACAACTTAAATTAAATAAATAATTTAACTTAAATGTTTATAACATAATATATAATATCAAATACCTAATGAAAGGCAGAAGGGAAAGCACGTTATGAGTTATGCCGTTTTTCTCATTACGTTTGCTTAATGTAATTCAATAGGCAGAATATAAACAATATACGGCGTAATTATGTCGCATTCTATGCCTCTCATACTCGGCCGCCTCACCCCGCGCGCACCGCACTGACGCACATGTTGAGCAGATTTTTTTCGGGTTTTTTGTTCTATAGTTCACTAGTTCTTTTTTTTACGTCAAAGGAATGTGACAATGCCCAATTTTTTATTCATAAAGGGATGCCACTCGGACGCAGGTAATAACGATATTAATTTAAGTTGTATTATGTATAACATATTATAAAATATGCTAACCATAATGCAAAATATTTTTAGGATGTATTTTTAATATCCTCTTTTATAACATACAATATATTATATTATGTTATACAACTTAAATTAATATCGTTATTACCTGCGTCCGAGTGGCATTCCCTTATCGTTAACAAATTGGGCATTGTCAATTTTTCGAGGGTGGTACCTGTAGCTTGTGAACTGTAACCGCCCAGCTTTATATAAATAAATCAGTTATCGAACTACAGATTCACTAAAAATCAAGAAATAAAACAAAATTTTAACAAAAAACAATAACCGACTTCATAGCAAAAAAAAAAGAACGGTAAAACAAAAATGCACTAAAAAGTAAAAAAATAATTACGTATTCTTTTGTCTGTAATCAAATTATTACGATAATATAATGTACAATTATTGTTGTTATTGGAGTCGGTGTCAGCCAAGGAAATAAGGAAAAGAGTGCGTAATAGTGTAGGTACACCTATTGTAATGTTAAACTACGTTGGCCAATGATATTCATTTACTTGAATATCATTGACGTTGGCTGACACCGACTCCGAAGACAACAATAATTGTACATTATATTATCGTAATAATTTGATTACAGACAAAAGAATACGTAATTATTTTTTTACTTTTTAGTGCATTTTTGTTTTACCGTTCTTTTTTTTTTTGCTATGAAGTCGGTTATTGTTTTTTGTTAAAATTTTGTTTTATTAAAATATTGCGTTCAAGCTGAAGGTAACTAACGTATTTAAGTTAATAAGGATTAATACTGTATCCGTCTAAATACCTTTTCACGTTAGAAATTAGAATGGGTATAGTAAGCTATACTTAAAAAATACATCTATTCCATCGCGGATTTTCTTGTACACCTATAAAAGAGGAATTTCCACTGTATATTGTTATGTTATATTTCAAAGGGATTAGGCAACGTTTTCCATGAAATCCTCCATTTTAAGCAATTATTTTTCAGGCCGTGCGGTGACTGGCAGAGAATAATAGTCCCAACCTCCTTCTGGCCAAGGTGTCATAAAAGGCGGTTAAGGCCTCATTGTCCTTGGAAAGCACGTATTGCCGTCGGTTTCGGTTGCTATCTTAGATACCTGATAGCGTTCCTTAGGAAATTATCCAACAAGTCGCAGTAGTCCAGCGTGTGTGATTAAACTCTAGTCCTTCTCCTATACGGAGAAGAGGTATTTTCCCAGCAGTGGGACGTTAACAGGTTGATTCAAATCATTTCAGTTCCGCGTTTGTGTAAACCCAGTTTTTGGCATGTTTTTTTTTTTTTTTAAATAAGAATATCAAATTATAAAATTATTTTAAGTAAACGTTTTTCACTATTTTTCACTAGTTGTTTTTTTCATATAACATTCTGTTTCAAATTTTTTAAAATGTAACGTTTTAAGTAAAAAGGACATTTAAATAGAGTTGTAACGTCTAATTCACATTCTCAGATTAAACAAAAATCTTTTGTTTATTAATCTGAGTTCACATTCTAGAACTATGTTTCGACACGGATATCGTAAAAATGTGTGAATAATACAATCCTATCCTATTATGTTCGCTTGGTCAATAACATACTATTATTAGCATTCTGACCACGTCGCGTCGGGCCAAAAATGGACAATCCTCTTTTAAGTGAATTGGTTCAGTCGATTCCGAGTAAAACGGTTGTGACAGTCGGACAGACAGACACGGGAGTGATTCTGTTATTAATTCATTTGTTATTGTCGTAATCCTAAAATAAAATTTTAGGCGTAATTTTATAATTAGAATTTTATATTATTATAATATCTAAAATTAATCTTTTATGGGTAACAAATTTTATAATAATAAAGCATATATGAAAAGGAGGGAAAATAGATTAAATACATATTACATTTATACAATACAAGTGTACAGTAGTTGCAGTCGAAGTGATTTCACGTCCGTATTGTGGTGTAAATTGCATTACACAACAAAGATGTGATGAAGACTATTTGCATACAAAATCTAATTGTATGTAGACCTCCATTACCTTAATACATTACCTATCAATGCAATTTACCTAAAATGTTACTAAGTACTTAACCGACCATAATTATAATTATGTATATATATATTAGAGTGCTTCTTATTTTTCGACTTTTGAAAAATTACTGCGTCAGCCCGCCATTCGCTTCTATTACATAAAAGACGAACCTATATTTTATTTATTTCTTAGATAGGTTTTTAGGGGTTGCTACCTCGTGTCAAAGTTTAAAAAAATTATGATAATTATTACTTGCAGCTATGTACATAGAACATATTCATCATTTATACATTATAAAACATAGGTACTAATGCAACTCGTTGTCACATTATTCCGTACAAGGACACTCGTAACCACCCCTCTCCCCCTCCCGCACGCACTAGTCACGCCTTGAGTCGACACTTTAAGATATGCTAAATGATTATCAGCCACGTGATGAGTACAAGGAACTGTTGACACTTAAAGTAATATTTTTTGGAGGTGGCCTAATAAAAGGATATCATTCAGAGCTACAGCAAGTCTTCATCGCGCACGATGCATGGATGGCAAAAGCAATTTATTGCCTTGAGATTTTTATGATCAGTGAACAGTTTAAACTGATAAAAAAAGAATATAAAGCCATTACTGAAATTTGCGTTTTCGTCGTTACGATTTATGTAAGATGCTAGTTGCAAGCTCTCGTGGTAACTTCAGTACTAAGGAATGACTTGTGGCTATTTTTTTTAAAGAAATTTGAAAATATAAACAAAGCTATATACAAAAAAGCTCTAACGAAGTTCCTGGTGCATTTGTTGTATCTGTCCAAAGAACTTGTTGCGCTTGCTTTTTTTGATAATGAAAAAAAAAAAAAAAAATATATATATATATATATATATATATATATATATATATCAAATATTTTTTTAAATTGGCATACTATTAATAATTAAAAAAAAATACCTTTCTTATATTCTTTATTCTGTACTGAATACTTTAATACCGACATTTACGTACCTACCTAATTACCGACAGTCAAAAAAATATTAAATTTTTTCTCCCCACCGTGCCTCGGAGAGCACGTAAAGCCGTCGGTCCCGGTTGTTATAATAGACGCGTGATAACGATCGTTACTCATGGTAGGGAAATTATCCGCCAACTCGCAGTGGAGCAGCGTCGTAGATTAAGCTCTAACCCTTATTCTACGTGGAGAAGAGGTCTTCGCACAACAGTGGGTGGCTTACAGATTGATACAGTATAGTACAGTATATTATACATATGTGATGTATATAATATGTTTAATTCTACAATAATATGTGTAGTGTTAATAGTTGTCACTAAAATGAAGTTGTCTCCTTGTCTCTTGTCTCCTCCTCTTGTATTAAGTTGTCTCCAACAAAGCGGTAATTCCGGACTTTCGACATTCAAATATTACATATTAGTATCTAAGGAATTAACTTTTACTTTATTTACTAAATTATTATACTTTATTAGACGACTTAAAAAAGTTTAAAAAAATAAATAATAATTTACTAACATGGTTCAGCACAAAAGCGGCTACGATAAAAGCTTTGTAAATGAATCTCTGACGAAGCCTTTTTATTTCAAGTGTCCTTCACTTCATGTCTACTTTTCGGGTGAGGGTTGCCGAAACTTAAAAAGTGGTCTACCTACCTACTTATAAATTATATTTTACCTGGTCAGGATTTAACCAAAATTAAATCAAAATTAAATTAAAATTAAAACATCAAATTGAGTAACTTAACAATTGAAAAATGTTATTAAATAAAATCTTTTCAACAGACTCACTCACACGTACAATTTAATTTTGGTCAATTATTGTATGATCGAAAAGGAATAATTTTGTTTATAAAATTGATATAATTAAATGAATCATATCAATGTCTTATTTTTTTCCAGATATGTTCAGAATAAGAAACGACTTCGGGCAGAGTTAGGTGTAGAAGAACGCGAAGAGAAAAATATAACGCAGCTACTTGACGAGAAAGGGCGCCTCATTATTGAGATGAAAACTTCCTTACAGCAGATAAACCAACTCCTTTCTAACGTCGGTAAGGAGTATAGTATGCTTGACATATTTACAAAACAAATTTAGGCATTTCAGAAACTCAATATTTTTTCCCTGTTCCAAAAAGTTCTTCTTATTAACATTTTAACTGTTTATTAAAACATTATGCAATATCACTTAATTAAGTATAATTTATATTATATGAACCAAAGTTTAATTAAATAATGATTGGTGGGATAACCTCCATCTGTAATATTACACATTGAAATCTATTGTAGTATACAGTTTCAATTATCTTGATTTGATCGAATGACGTGGCGTAGGTACTCTGCGTATAGAGTTTAATCTTTGTGTTATAGATACGTGCGTATTAACTATTACATTATCACACAAAATAATAATAATAATAAAGTCAACATTTATAAATGTGTATAATAAAACTTTAAATCTTTTCCTGAAAGTTCTATTTTTTTGTAACAAACAAAAGGTATAAAAAAAATTTCTTTTTCTTTTTTTTCACCTTTTTCGTTTGTTTCACCTCACTTATTGCCTATATTTTGTAAATTATATGTAAGACCTTTCACTTATGTGTAACAATAAATTTGTAGATGCCTGAAGAAGGTCCAATAAAGGATCGAAACGTCGCATGAATTTGCAATTGGTGTTTTTGATTGGTACCTGATGTCCTCTTCCCTGCTAACTAACAGCATATATAATAATATGGACGCAATAACAAATAATATAATCTATTATCAGTCTTAGAATGCCTTGGTAAAGAAATCAAACATCCAATCTTAGAATGCCTTGGTAATGAAATCAAACATCCAATATGTGTCGGATATTGTAGCCATTCACAGAGTATACCATGGTGATCAAAAGGATCGAACCAAAAAACGTAATCGTTAAGCTTGCTAGTAAAATTAATGCGAAATAACTAACTATCCGCGTATCGTACCATGAAGGGCCTGGAATCAACAAAACTATACGTATCCGGTTCACCGATTCCTGTAATAGATAAACGAATATTTAAATTACACTACAAACTATTATTTCGTCAATGTCGTGATGCTGCAAAACATTGTGGTTATATATATGGGTTAAGTATGGTAATATCCTCGCTCTAAAATCGGATACATCACCTATCATTGCTATTAGAACACCAATCAAAAATCAAGTAATATCTTTTCGTAATAAGAACACACATACAGTACATCAACTTTACAAAAAACAAACATTTTAGTTATTCATTATATTATATTTTCAATATAAACTATGCAATGTACAACTTGAGTCTATTAAATTCATCAGAAATCTTGGACTTCTGTTAGATTGTAAACTATATCTTGATCTGCATATCGAAAGCCCAGTAAGGGTCAGCCAGCTTAATAAGCCAGGGAGTAAAGCCCTTAAAATGTATGGATTTGTTATGCGATCGTCCGTTAACTTTAAGCAACCATCCTCCTATCTTACTTTATACAAGGCTCCGGTCCGTTCTTAGGTCGACTAGACAGAGCTTTTATAGAACCATTTTTACAAAAAATGTACAGATTAGACTGACCGACAGCAGAAAAATTTTTGGTTAATTATTATCAAGTATATATACGCACTGAAAATAATGAACCAAAATTTTTGAAGAGCATGCACTACAGCGGTTTCTTTTGTCAGCTAGCCGTAGTCGGCTTGAAGCCATGTTTATTTATGTTTTGTGTCACAATAGATACGATTGTCTTAGTCTTGTTAATCTAATATGTTATAGAGTGCCTACTAGAATCCATTGTCGCGATCCTTACCAATTGTTTGCTACTTCACACTGTCGACACCACTATGTCGAATCGTTAACTCATTCACCATTAACTTCGATGCAATAGATATTGCGGCAACGCGTCCTAGCACGTATAAAAATCTTGTATTGCAATAGTTACAATAGTGTGATATCCTGTTGTTCTGTTTAAGCCTTTCAGCTGTGATCTTTCCAAAGTTTGCGTTTAGTAAGTAATTCGTGGTAAGCGGTGTTGGTGTTACTTTTATTTTATTTTTACGTATACTTCCTATGTTTTACTGATTATAACAGTTTGTGAAGAACTACAGAACCATTTTGTTACTAAGCTACGTTTATAAGCTGTTCTCTATAGTCATCACGAATCGTTGTACGGGCAAGTTTGATGACTTCTAACCTCCCAAACAAGTCGGTTTCTGAAATAGACCACATACATCTGCTGCGAAATATTATACAAAAGACCGAAGAGTATAATCGGCCATTGTGCTTGGCGTTTGTGTACCATGAGAAAGCGTTTAATTCGATCGAAGCTTGAGCAGTGCTTCAGTCTCTCCAGCAATACCACATTAATTACCGGTATATCAAAGTGTTGTAGTGTTTGTAGAGCGAGGTGTGAAACAGGGAGACGTCATCTCTCTTAAACTGTTTATCGCAGTACTGGAAGACGCTTTCAAGCTTCTGGAATGGAAAGGATTCAGCATCAACATAAACGGCGAGTACATCACTCACCTTCTATATGCGGATGATATCGTGCTTATGGCAGAATCCCAGGAAGATCTCAGCATTATGTTCAGTGACCTCGATGGAGTTTTGCAACGGGTGGGCCTTAAAATTATCATGGACAAGACAAAAAATCCAACTTGGTAGATCCAACTTCGAGAGAGGTCACTCGTCGAATTGAGCTAGGGTGAGTAGCATTCGGGAAGATAAAAAATGTCTTTTCAACCGTCATAAATCAGTGCCTGAAGTGGAAAATTTTCGATCAATGTGTGTTAACAGTGATGACATACGGATGGCGCTGCGTCAAGGTCTGACGTCGGTCCTCGGAAGGGACTTGTCGCTCCCGAGCATCATCACCGCGATGCTCGGCGACGACGAGTCCTGGAAGGCGATGGTCTCTTTCTGCGAGACCTTAATGTCCCAGAAGGAGGCCGACGAGTGGGTGAGAGAGGAGGCCGCCGAAGTGGCCTCCACCGCGGGCGACGAATGGGGGTACGCACCCCCATTTGGGTTTGGGTTGGCATTTGGGTTTTTTGCAATTTACTCGAAATTAAAGGCTGGACGGCCTAAACTGACTTGAAATTCGTATTCAGCGGGTCGAAAAACATGCCCGTAGATAGGTGGCGCCCGGTGTACAGACAACTTTTTTTTTGTGTGCCAGTGTAATTATTATACATATAACGATAACCCGTTCGTCCCACATTAGTCTTTTTCTAGTTGGCTACTGACTTAGCAATTGAATGACTTAGCAATTGAAACTAAAGTAGGGTTATTTAGCTTTTTGTAGAAATATTTTGATTGACCCTTTTTGTAAGGTGTACTGTCAGGTGTAAATTTAATGTTTTTTTTTTAATTTACTAAGAAGGTATTCTTCAAGATGGACGATTAAGCTGTAACGAATATGCATGACAATATATGTATTATGTATGTATGTCATTTGTGTCATCGCTACGGGCAGCTTATATGATTGCAGTTTGTTACTACAATATATTAATATTACCATTATTTTAAAGTTATTTATTCTTCTATCGAACATTATGCTATATAACCAATATAAATAATTACGTATACATACATGTATTATATAACCCAACACAGCTTTAAAATCATTAAAATCTGGCCGACCATTTAATTTAGCTGGTTTCGTTGCTACGTACAATATTTCAATTAGTAGAATCGAAATGTTGAAATACCGAAATCAAACCGTAACATTCAGGTTTAGCGCTATGAAGCCGACACAGATAAATTCAAACATTGTGCTTTTCGCAATTACGTGTAAGCTTCGTTATGATTTAGGGTCGGTCTATTCTCATAATAGACTTTAAAACTTAATCTAAAAACGTCGACACTTGTAAAAAAATTCCTTGATTTTTAAATAATATTAACAAAATAAGAATTAAAGGTTATTAAAATTATTTTTTATTTTGTTGTAAAGATATAAATTATTAACAATTACCGGTGGCAGGGCATCGTAATAAAGTAAAATGGTGATGATTAAGTAATGAAAAAAAAAACATTCCAAAACCATTCCAAAAAAACCATTCCAAAATCCTCTAATTTTTAGCCTCAAATTTACAAGAACGTAAAAAGTAAAACTAAACGCTTCAAACCGCAATCATTTTCTTTTATATTTGTCAGCATTTTGAGAATAATTAATTGAAGTAATGTTTCATCTCATCGTCGTCAGCCGATGGTCACTCACAGTTACACATAAATTTCCAACTTTCACCGTCATATGCCGCTACAGACATGCAATTTTTGTGTATTTTTAAGACCGTTACGTCTGCGGATCAACAGGTTACAACTGTCTGCAAAATTGTCAAGTTCTAGTAGTTTTTCCAATAATGTTCTCCGATCATTGGCTCTTTAGCTTCGCGACACGTTGCGTGTTTCTTATTCAATCGCGTTAGGAAACGCCGAGCTTAGCTCTTTTCTTCATCCGTTAATATACCAATCTCAGCTTTCCTGTAAACCACTACATCTCGAAATCATCACGTGGGATTTGTCGTCATTGGCAACACCCACTAGCGGAATATATTCAAACATTGGAGAAATAATGATTAATGTCTGTTAATTAATTTAAATTTAAAGGTGTGCCGAACGTGATCAGGCCTTTAACATGTGCGCCTTCAGCCCTGCAATATGCACTAGATGATATGCTTCAACCAGTTCCAGAACTTGAAGCTGACTGTAAGTTGAACTTGTAGATACAATTGTACTTAAATATAGCAACCGTCTACAATTTCTACAATATCTAGTCAGGCATTTAATTGAATTGAAATGTTCAAGGATGTATTTCTGCTTGGCTTCAGCGCACCTTTGGATGAATAATCGCATTTATACAATTGTTTCATATTCATATTATCTATTATTACATATAATAAAATGGTAGGAAAGTCAAAACTGTACATTGAACATTTTTTTAAAGAACACTTTAATATAATATAATAATCTACAATCGATACGCAAGCCAAAAATATAGTTTTTAGAATTTTTGTCTGTTTGTCTGTATGTATATCCGGGATGAACTCAAAAAGTACTGAATGGATTTACTTCAAATTTGGCACGAATATTATTAAGAAGTCGGGTCAACATATAGGCTACATATTATCACGCTATCGCCTACGGGGAACGAGCAGTGAACCTTTCTTCAACGCATTCTATAACAACGAGAAAAATATAAAAAATTGTACTTTTAAAATAACAGAAACTGTTTTGATAATATTCATACCATATTCAAATGCATGTTTAATAGCATTTTACGGTTAAACTTATAGCGTTGAATTTTTGTTTCACATGTAATTATTAATTTATTATTATTTATCAATAGGAAAATTATACAAATTATACTTTTTATAAATATATTATTTATATGAAGTATGATTTTTTTATAAATAAAATATTTCTAAAAATAATATTTTGTATGATTACACACAAAATTATACGAGTACCTATATTATTTTTAAGTAAATATTGTGAACAATAATTAAATGAAATATTAAAAGTACTAAATACCGATCAGTGTTACAAGTATCAGTGTTGTGTTTATCAATTTTACTTTTACATTTTTTGTAAAAAGGTAGATAATGGCTTAAAAATGGCCATTTTCTAATAGTTTTGGTATTCTGCTATAACAGTGACATTTGTAACCTTCTTTTAATACGTCAGGTAAAAGTCTTCAGTTCCTCATGTACCCGTGTAATACTTACGTATTTCAATAAAAATATAGATCCTTTCACTATCCTGCATAATTTTTACAGTATCTATCACCTTCAGGTAATCGAATGCAAAAGATATGTGAAACGTTATAGTACTTTGATGTTCCAAATTTAGACGGAACAACATCATTCCTTACTTAACTACCTTTGTTTTTTATTCTATAACGTTGGAATGCAATTAATCAGAGGCATTGATTACAGTCGACAAGCTGCTTTTGAACGCTCGCCAGAAGATAAATTTATTAATCCAGGCAGTTTCCAAAATGGAAGTCAACGACGACGTTCGCGCGAACGCACGTCTCTTCTACCACAACATTCTGGCCAGATTCATGAAGGATAATTATAAAGAAGAAGCAGTAGCGGAAGGAGGTTAATATTATCAGTTTTTAATTTACCGTTGTAACTCTTCATTATATTTATTTGAGGTTCTTTACGGATAAAAAAAAACCATTCCAGCTTGGGTAGCTAATTCAAAAATAATTGATATTCGATTATGCCTTTTAAAAGACTTTCGAATTGTCATTAAAGCTACTATTGCGAAAAGGATCAGAATGAAGATGCTATGCTAGAAAGCTGCTAAGTAACTCAATAGTTAATCTTTAAAAAGTTATTAAATTGAATATAAGTAGAGTCATTAACCTGTAAGAAATAATACAAATAATACAAAGTACAATATAAATGAGAATTTCACATTCTATTCGCGTTTATTTTATTTTGTAGTGAACAAATTATAATATTTCGGAACAAGTCGATAAGTGTCGGAACAAACTTGTGTCTGAAATCGAGTCTCTTTTAGACAAAATCTCGCAATGTGGGCGACTTAATCTAGTCCAATTTAACCCCAAAAAGACACAAGTTTGCGCGTTTACCGCTAAAAAATCACCCTTCGTCGTTCCTTTGCAATTTGAAGGCACTCCCCTAACCGCCTCGCCAGTATTGGGATACTTGGCGTCGAGCGTCGACTTATCGAGCAATGTTCAATATCGTGGTCATTTGGAAGGAAGGCTAAACTAGCCTCTAAGAAACTTGGTATGTACAATAGGGCGAAGCAGTACTTAGTGCCTTCACATCGACTACAATTATACAAGGCGCAGATCCGACCTCACGTGGAGTACTGCTCTTACCTGTGGGCTGAAGCGCCCCAATATCAGTTCCTTCTATTTGACCTCATTCAACGCCGGGTGCCTCGAATCGTCGACGACAAGATTCTTTCCAATCGGCTTGATTCCTTGGCGCTGCGTAGAGATGTCGGATCATTTTGCATCTTCTACCGTATCTATTACGGGGAGTGTTTTGCGGAATTATTCTGATTAATATCGGGAGCAGAATTCCGCCACCGGACATCGCGTCAAAATTCAAAATTCCACCCATATCACCTCGATGTCCGGAAATCTACAACAACTCGATATTTACGGCATTTCCTGCCTCGCATGACCATTAAATGGAACCAGCTGCCACCTACGGTATTTCCGAACCGATATGACTTAGGGACCTTCAAGAAAAGAGCATACTCATATTTGAAAGGCCGGCAACTCGCTTGCTAATCCCCCGATGTAGCGGGTGTCAATGGATGTCGCTTTCACTTACTACCAGGCGAACCGACTGTCCGTTTGCCCGCTCATGCATTAAAAAAATAATAATAACTGGCACAAGACAATAATTTTATTATTTATTTTTTATTTTTTTTGTTTGTTTCATTTTTGTTCGTTTATCAAATAACGATTCAATATTTAATATAACCTCAGGACATTTAGAGATAAACGCTCGTGTCCGCTCGACATGAACAGCATAAAGTGCATAATTGTCTAATGTGTTTTAAGAGAGAGCGCAAGATAAGCACATATAGAAAGAGAAAAGAGAAAGAAAAAATGAGGAGAAAGCGAAAAAGTTTATAAAATAAACTTGTAAAGTTTTTTAACCTGATTTATTTATTTTATTTATTCACTATGGTACACAAAACAGAATACAATCAATAAATTTTTACATAATATAGATCCTTAAATTTTTTTATAGCTGGATTACATTCCTAAAGTATGTGAACACTTCGTGATTATAAACATTATTAACAAAGCAGTATTTTATGAAGTTATTAAATATTATATAACATTGTTGGTTTATTTATTATCCTATGCTATTGAATCAGACTTGCTAAGAATAGCTTTGACCTCTCTAGTAAATTTAGACTTACTTTTATTAAAAATACCAATATTTTCATTATTTTCGGTGACAATATCATTATAAAGGCAACACATTCTAGCAATAGGGTTGTAAAATGAAGTGTTATTAATGTAGACATTTAAAATAAATGGCTAATGGAATGGGTTCCTGAGTGAAAATTTTCGTAACCTTTTAGAATAATATGTCAGTTTTCTATTTAGTTTGAGCCTATGGGACAAAATATTCATAAATATTCTTTGAATTATTTCTATTCTCTCAACGTGTACTTTATAAAAAGGGGACCACATTGGAGCACAATATTCAAGAGAACAACGAATTAGGGAATTAAAAATATAAATTAAGCTTTGAGGGTTTTTAAAGTGTTTACTTATTCTGGCGATGAAACCGAGAGTTCTTTTAGTTTTAGAAATTAAGTGATCATAATGTGGATAGAATGTAAGTTTGTCATCAAAGAAATTGTGAAGATCTTTTACGGTAAATTTTCTTTCCAAACTATGACAGGATATAACAAAGCATTTCTTTATATTAATGGACATTATGTTTTCACTACACCATTGATTAATATCATGTAAGCCGGATTGCAATAGTAAAACACATCATCTGCATACAATAGACATGGGTACCTAAGTCGATTATAATTCGTTTAACATTCTGATAGTATATTATGTAATTAAAATGAATAAATAAGTTCTAAATAATAACGCCGAGAAAAACAAAACCAATCGAAGTCAGATTAAAAAAGCTTACTCAACGAGTCCAGGTCTTTGATGTGGATACAACTACCAGTGTCATCTTTTCGAACGTAAACAAGACCATATCTCACCTAGACGTACTTATACATCTTTTCTTTTGCTATTTTTCTTGCTGCGGCGTGAATATATTTGCAGTCGGGAGACAATTAATTGCTCTGACACATATATTCTATGCCTTTCGGTGATAAGCCCCAAGTGAGTAGTTTTAAGAGAATCATCTTTGTGGGACTTGTTAAAGAGGTGACATGAGACAGAACTTGGTGTCTTATTCTAGTGCTGGCGAGTGAAACAAGAAGGTTCCGAAGACGGTTTGAGGCAGTATTCATCTTTGCGACTCGGAGGTTTGCACGTGAGATTCATCAATAGAAACGTTGATCGTCTTGCATAGATTACGGATTATTACGAGTGGATTTTCATTACGGTTTTCTGGAACAGCGTGAATTTCTAGGTTTTAATTTCGTGTCATTCGTTTTATAGAGAGAGACGATTGTTGAGAGACCCAATCTCGTTTTGCATTTTTTGTTTCTCTATTTCCAAGTTACTTATCAATATAGTTTTATTGTCTAGTTCACGCTTTAAAGTTAGTTGTTCTTCGCATACAAAATTGGTAGTGGTCATAAACCCATCCTTAAATGTTTGTATAGCAGAAGCAATTTCAAAACGGTCGATCTTTTTTACATCTTCAATTAACATTGTCCATAAAGTTTGCCAAAGAACTATTCAATTTTTCATCTAATAAATTGCCTATCTTATCCCTAGTAATAACTTAGCTTTTGTCTCCACTACTGGACATGCTTGACATAACATTTGTTTGAGCGTCGTCGTAGCGTTCTATATCGATAGACATGTTTATTGACTAATTCAAAGAGATCCATGAGTATGTGTTAATATTTGTCCTACGTTTGTTAATATTTGTGCATGCTTGCTACAAGTGCAATCCTCGTGGACTTTGATCGTCACTGATGAGAATTGCTTTTTGCTAAGATTCAGACACTTAATATGGTATGAATGATGGTGATGAATGACATTGGCGAAACTGTATACTAGGTTCGGTTGGTTGGTTGGTTTTTTTTTAGAGAATTCAATAATTTCAATTAGGAAAGCTACAATCTTTCAAAATAATTAATATTTATATTACACCTACAACATACTACAATATATACCTGTTTTATTTTAATATTTCCACTCAAATCTTATTTTAATGTGCACCTATTAAGTGCTCGTTCTTTTCATACAGAGTGTAACGAGTTACCATTTCACATAATTTGATAGAACTAGGTCACTAATTACTAAATAAAGCAATAAATAACCTTACGTTATCGTTTATAAATATGAATATAGATTATTGATGATATTATAATTATTTTCTTAATTACTACTAAGCGTTTGGCCTCCCAAAGCTTCTCATTAGCCTTCAAAAAAATAGACATGTCATGCATTTTCAAAATTGTATAGACATCAGTCCTACACACAGAAGTCTGTTTCGTGTTTCATTTTCATATATCAACTTTATATGCTTTGCGATGATATAATATTTATGTTTTTACAAAATATTAAGTTCATTTGGATAAAATTTTTATAAATAGCATTTTCGAATTATTTGTAGTACATGATTTCTTCATGTCACTTTTTAGCAAATTGAACTCTTAGTCCGGAAGCTAGTAATAGATTTTCATGACCAAGTTTCTCTCAAGTACTACTTAGTGGAATGTATCAAAGAGTTGTATCATAAAGCTTCGTGAACGTCAGCTACGGTTCTGTTCGGATTTTTTCCGGAACTCTCACGCACGAAGAAAAGTTATATATTCAATTATTTCCTTCTAAGAAAAAACTTCTTAAACTGTAGCTAACCCAAGATAAAAGACAATCATCTGATGGATGAATATATAATTATGTGAGCTGCCTGTATCTCGGTGGAAAGATCGTCAGCTGACACTTTGAAAGTTATGAATCAGGAGTTAGGCGGGAGCATCTATCGCCTATTTAAATGCATTAGCTGACGAAGTTTCCCTCGACTTCCTTCACTTTCTTCGATCTTCTTTCAAAGTTTTTTTTCTTCTTTATTTTTATTTTTTTAAAGGCATCTATAAGCATCAATTTACTAGCTGATATCATTTAATATGTTCTTTAGTCTCTGACATTTATTAACTATTAATTAATCAATTTTGGGAATTGGAATTGGGAAATTTTGCAAGAGGCGATTTCCAAGATCCGTTGCGACATGGAGTACCATTGGAGCAGCTAATAGGCTGCTACCTCCATATTTGTATGACAGCCTAGGCTTAGACGATATGGGTTCTATTTTCTGTGATGCCGCTCTGGCGGTACACCACCTCATCAGAGCCAAAACCCAGGAGCCTGGACGCACTAATAATAATAGTAGCGACGGACCAGTCTGGAAAAGAGAATAGAATGCTGTATTAGCCTAGCCAGGACCCTCATCAGCAGACTGCAAAGCAAAGGGCGGGCAACACTAGGATGATGATTGGATGGATGGATTAAGTATCAGGCTTGACCAGCCTGATATAGCTGAAAAACTGAAGGAGCACACCGACGGCATGAAGCATAAAATCGCGGTATGGGGGAAACGCATTCATAGGTACTCTGAGAGAGTTGAGCGCTTCCGACAAAATCGCCTCTTCGTGAGTGATCAGAAGAGGTTCTACAGGAAGTGGAAGAACACGACGTCGTGCTATGCTTCCCAAAAACAGCTGACCTCGCCACGTTTTCACGGGAGTTAGAGCATGAGGAGGGCCTTGGATTGCGGTGGTTCAGAAAACATGGCTAAGATCGAACCGATGAACCCGATTACCATCTCTCTGGAGAAAATAGCTGATGCAGTTCGGTGGGCACCGAACTGAAAGAGTCCGGGAGCTGACGGCTTACATCACTATTCGCTGAAAGGGTTCTCGCCGTGCGACCTTTTCTCGATAATAACAAGAAGCGATAGAGCGGAGGATGCTTCCGATCTTTTTAACTACTGTGATCACTCACTTAACTCTTAAGTCCACCAATACCGCGGACTCTACCAACTACTGCCCAATAACGTGTCTGAATACCATCTATAAGACACTGACATCCTTTATGAGCTGCAAAATCTCTAGTCATATGTTTTGACGGGGGCGAGTTTAATATCCTGTCTATAGCTTAGAATGGATGTCGTGAAGGCAGTCGAGGCACAAAGTAGCTCCTTCTTATTGACACTGTTGTGAGCCAGCTTGTCAATCGCAACCGTCAGAATTTATCTGCTATCTGAATTGATTATAAGAAGGCATTCGACTCGGTGCCTCATTCATGGCTTCTAAGGGTCCTCGAGCTGTACAAGATAGACGGTGCAGTTCGAGACTTCCTTGGAGTATGTATGGATTACGAACAATGGAGATGGATGGATGGATCCTTTGTCTCCAGGGCGAGCGACTGACGGGTGCCGATGACCAAATCACGGAAGGATATCTTCCAGGGTGATTGTCTGAGCCCGCTTTGGTTTTGCTTGTCCTTGGACCCTTAAAGAACTCTGCTGGAGCGTTCGGGAACAAGTTTTCAATTTCGAAAAGGAAGTATTAAAGTCTCCCACCTTCTCTACATAGATGAGTTCAAGCTGCTGGCACCCAATGCTGCATGCCTTATGAAATTGATGAAAATTACTTCTGAGTTCAGCGGCTCCATCAGGATTCAGCTTGGAGTGGACAAGTGTGCGGTCGTGCATGTGGACTGAGGACAGGTGACGCAATAGGCGGGGTTTCCAACTTCAAAACCCTTTCTGAAGTCAGTTTCGGAAAGTCTTAAAAGCAGAAAGCGGATATGAAACGGGTGGCTTGCGAGGTCTTTTTTGGACAGCTGACAAAAATTCTTCGGAGCTACTTTTCGGGCGCCAACAAGGTCCAAGCTTAAAACTGCTGGGTCTTGCTCACTCTCTTGTACACATTTGGCGTGCTCAGATGGACTCAGACCGAACTCGACACCCTGGACAGAAGAGTGCGCATGACTATGACCCACCATCGCTTGCATCACCCGAAATCGTCGGTCATGAGGCTGTACATCCCACGAAAGTGTTGTGGCCGAGGCCTATTAAGGCACGTGTAGCCTCAGGGCCTATTTTGAAACGAGGAGGAAGAGCGCTATGTATGGTGATGTTATAGAATCTGACAAAGGTCTCACCCCGCTATTCCTGGCCAAAGAGGAATGGCGGAAACCGGTTGTACTTAGCACCTCTGACCGGGAGACCGTATGGATGGAGAAGGAGTTGCATGAACGATTTCACAAGGCGCTCCACCCGCCTCACGTGGATAGTAATGCCTTCGTGCAGTGGCTGTGATTTGGGGACCTCTTTGGTGAAACCGAAGGTTTTGTCTGTGCAGGATCAGGTGGTTAAAAAAACGTAAATATCTGGATCTTGCGCACGAGATTGTCTACATGTGGAGAGTGGAGACTGCTGAAATCATCCCTATCGTGATATCTGCCAACGGCTTAATCCCGGTTAGCCTCGCTTACCATCTGAGGTAGCTGGAGATCCGTGATGGTTCGCTTACAGCTAGGTTGCAGAAGGCGGTATTGCTCGACTCGGCTGGGATTATTCGCCAATTTCTCAGCCTACATCCCTAACCCCCGGCCGTCTGATCTCCCTGCCGGGGCGTAATCCTCCACCCGCTTATATTTATTTATATAAGTTTATGTAAATTATAAGCCTTATATAAGTATTGTATTATATTATAAATATATATCTATATATTGAACGAGTGGAGTGAAACAATTAGATAATAATAATATTAATTTATTTAAGACACTGTCCCCTTATTAGTAACATTATACAAGAAACTTACAACTACGTTAGTATACGAATATTAAAATTAAAAATTAAAAATTACTTAGCCCCACTTGCCTACCACCACGGTAATAAAGTGCTGGAGCCATAGGCTCGGTAAGCTTGGCACTGAACGTTTTCAGAATTTTGTTAGAACTGAGCCTAATCATTTTCGTTCTTACTTTGGCTTGCGTCACTCTTATCTCTAATTCACCGTCAGAGTCTCTGTCAGAGTTGTCTGCTGTCATTTTATTATCATCATCTTCTGTACAAAAATTGCGTATTTAACATAATATAATCAAAATGATAAAAAAAATATTACCTTCTTCAGGCTGGTCAATCGATGTTGGTAACTGAGTTCTAGAAAATACTCTATACTACACTGTATAACGCTCTCAACCTTGAAAGACATTTAAAAAACTTACTAAGAAAATGTATTATCATATGAAATTATGTTGAACAACTTGTTTTCGTCTTGATTATCAATTTGTTTATTATTTATATAAAAAATATTTTTTGTTCCCAATATTTCGGCATTATTGCAAGTGCTATGGTCACGGATACACTAAAGTCTGCGCAGGTAGACACGGGGGTCTGGCAGGCTTGTGGGTAAGACTAACCAGTTTTATTAGTATAAATCCATAGTATTAGTGAACATGGAATCTTAAAAAATATTTTTAATTATTCCGTTTTATCGGATCTTTTCACGGCGACCTTACGTTGCGAAAATTAGTCGTAGGATCTCCAACAATACATTCGCTAAAAAGATGAAAAAAATTAACAAATCAGTTTGACCGCTTACAAAACGTGTATTAGATTTAAATTTAGTCTTAAGAAATATAACTATGTTTTACAGTTCTCTTCTGCATTCAAATGGCTATCGATATATTTTTATACCCTGTTAAATTCTACTCGTAGTAGTCTACTTTATCTTAAAGAACGTTTTTCCCTACGCGGCAACTTTTCACTTGAATTTCGGTGGACTATTACGTAATTTGCGCGATTGCTGGAAATTGATGTTGTGTTGAATTTCAATACTAATTGAGGCTCAGCTATTATTGAAGTTCGACACCACAGCGATATCTATCGATCGCATAATTACGTAATAGCCGCTCCGCTCCCAAAAGACTATAAATAACGTATGGCTATCCGTCAATAGCATATGAATGCGTTCACAGCAATGGCAGGTAGTTTGTGAAATGCACTATTATTTCAAGCTCGCCAATTCCCGTTTATAGTTATTCTAAATTAAAGTAGTAGCATAGTAAAAACTATTATTTATGATGGACCTAAATTTGTTGATTATACGCGTACCAAATAAAAATTTACTTTGTTATTTTTTTTGTAATATCTGCTAGTGCCTAGTGTCTAATCTACTTTTTATTTATTACATCATTAGATTCAACAGAATACTATAAAAAGGGAAAAACTTGACGATTAATACCGCAAATATTTGTTAATCTATAAGGAGGAAAGTAAATAAATAAACAAGTAATATTTTACCCAATTTTATTTTGTAGGTAGTACTCATACTTCTATAAATTGAGTTTAGTGTGTTCAAGGGGTGAACGTGAGACATCTTTCGATATCAAAACGGCAAAAGTTGAATTTTTTTTAAAGTCTACAGATAACCTAACTTTATGTGTTTCGTTTCTGTCTGTATGTTTCGATTTAAATTATTCTTTTTAAGTTGTGTACTATGTAACGTCATTATATACGTTATATTGGTTACGTTTTTGAAATTTTCAACTCTTTGCTAAGCCATAATTGCAGCAAGATATTTATGTACTGCAAATAAAGTTTTTGAATGTTATCCTAATTAAGTGAATAATAATAATTATATTAAGTGTCCAGCTTCTATATAGTGTGCTTTAAAGGCGGGGTTCTGTATATGTTGTAGATCATGTTCCCCATGAAAATAAAATTCCTAGCAATATATACATATATATACTCACAACACTTATACATACGCATATCATCATGTATCTTCTTTTAAATTCAATCATGAGCCGGTTAATTCAATCGAGATTACCGTGTCTTATGCTGATTTACATTGAAAGAAAATCTATATTCGATTACGTAGTATCAATTTACGTAAACTATTTTTTATCAATCAAAAGTTAGTTTTAAATCTGGCTACATCGTTTAGCCTTGCAATGTAAACGTTTTACCTATGTTATATGTCGTAGCTATATGCTCCTATACTATATTGTCCAAGGATTGCCATTGACGATGATTGACTACCGTACTGGTGTAGTGTCGGAGTAAATAATTATATTAAAATAATAATGCGATAATTATTTGTCATAACACTTGTGGTCGCGGGTTCCCGCTTTTCCGCTCGGCACAGATATTTGTATTTGTACAAATATTCGATTGGTCGATCGACTGTCGACGATCTGGTCTCAGTGCACTGATGGAAAAAACAATTTGATTCAAGAAAACTTTTTTCTTCGAAACGTCATTCTTGTTTCAAGTTATTCAGTTCTTTTAATTTAAGAAAATGACTCTCGAATCAAAAAACTTGATCGTTTCCAAATAAGATGTACACAACTTCGCCCAAGAATTTCTTTCTCTTGGATTAAAATAGACGGTAACAATGGTTCAAGATTTTACCGATTTGTTCCAAGAATGGTGCGTATTCTGAATTATGATTATTGTTCAACACGTCCAAAACTACATCTGTACGACGGTACTTAAAAATTAATACGCCGTTGCAAGGTGAAATGACATTGATTTACATATATTGATTCCGTAGAACCAAACGTTAGCGCGATTTAGCGGCTGACCGTCGTACGCTACAAACGCTTTTTTTTTTTTTTTTTTTTCGGAAGGACTTATGCTGTTGGCCTTATTGGCCTTTACAGCGACACCGGGCGGGGGGGGCGGACACTTTAAGGTCCAGCCTAGAAAGTAGAGCCTCCTTATAGGCGGCTCTGAAGTACTATACGCGTCGGTTGGCCGGCTTAGGCGGCGCTATGCGGAGCGCTGAGGTGAACGGACTACTGCTCTACGTGCCTAGGCGCGTACGAGCCGTTGAACCCTATTACTTCGTCTCCGTCGGCAGAGACGGTGTAGGTGAGTAGTGTGGTGTGTGGTGCGGTTGTGTACTGTACCTATCGGGGGGGAAACTACAAACGCTGTTGTATACATGCATACATAGGTTTGTTAGTATAATACACTAGCGTGTTTCAGCCGTGACTCTGAAGAATTTGAATACTTATGTTGTTTTTTCTTAACACTTATGAATTACTTTTATTACATTAATTATATAAAATATCAAAATATTTTTATATTGATACTGTATTGAACAATTATTTATTAATGAGTGAAGTACTTATTTCTGAATTATATTAAAAAAAAAAAAAAAAAAAAAAAGAAATTGTGATATTTTCGGGCGGGATATTTAGTTAATAAACTCATTTTATATAATTGTATGTATTATTTTGTATTGTAGATTATTTTATAAAAAAAAATGCTGAATTTGTTATTCTCTGTATCACTGAAAAGTAAAGCATAAATATGTTTCGGAATATAGTGAAGCAAAAATATCATTACTTTAAAATTTTTTATTTTTTATTTACTTAAACTTCTATTATTCTAAATAAATAAAATTATTCTTGACTGGAGAATTCACTTGTATCGATCGAAGATATGAATATAGTCTTGGACCGAGAAAAAATGTTATCGATAGAAGTAATTAGATCTGTCAACCTAAGAAACAACAATTCAAGAATATATTTATATTTTTATATTCAATATTTTTCTTGAATAAAGGTAATTATTTTTTAACAGTATGAAAGTCTTTGTGGGTCTCCCCACCGTGTCTCGGATTGCACGTAAAGCCATCGGTCCCGGTCGTGAGCTAGAGACAATGTAATAATACCATTATGGCAATATATTGAGAATTGTTAATATTATATAAAAATTGTCAAATATCAAACAATTACTACGTAATTGATTTACCACTGATCCACCATTCCAACTCAAACTCATTACTGGAATGTCACCCTATTTTCCCAGATTTTATAGTAATCAATTGATTGAAGTTGTGATTCATAAAGATTAGCCCAATTAAAGTATTAACTATTTGTCGCAAAATTTTCAATTTCATTTCCAGTATAAATAATTATTCTGCAGGTTTGATCGAATTTGAGATGGAGGATCCTAATGTGCCCAGCCATGCCATCATCAAGCTGCGGAGCAAGCAACTTGTAGAGGCACAAGTTAGTGAGTTCGACGTGCCTGATGTTCCAGCAAAGAAATGAATAAAAAATTTGAAAAATAATAAAGCAGTGAGCTTCGTCCCTTTTTCTGAACTTTTTAATTTACAAACAGATATTAAACAGCAATTTTAAATTATTACTCATCAGCAGGCTTTTAACCAAACATTTCCTTATATGATTATTATATACTTAATATAGTTGTTAAAAACATTCTGTCATTTTTATAAAAAAATAATATTCGTAAGATAAAAATACAAAATAATATTTTGTTACGTCTTATCTAAATTGTCTATGTATTAACTGAAATTCGTATTATTTCTTCAACTATGTGACAATCTCAAATACTTCGGAAGCCTTAATTCTATTCCAGGAAGTTTTTTAATTAGTACGAATTTATTTCAATGTTATTATCAAAGACATCGTTTTTAGAACAGTGATGTGAATATTAAAAAGAAAAGGCATCATAAGAATATATTTCCTGCTAGCTACATATTGCTAAAGTAGATAGATTGATACATAAAAACATTATTATAATTATGTATTGTATTTTAAAGTTTTGTGTTACAGAACTTAGTTCATTTTTTTACGAAATATACTTTTAATAGCTTTTTTACGGAATAAACTTTTAATATTTGCTTCAGCGTGTCGATATTTATTATTAGGAATATGTTTTTTCAGGAAACATTTGCCCCTAAAAGTCTAATCGACAGATTAAGTTCCTACCCAAGTAATAATTTCTTTGTTAGATGCATTTCCGTATAAACTTCTAGCCTTAGTGACACGACCACGAACAGAAGGAAGCTCCAGATCATCCAGTTTCTGCATAAACCAGTCTGCTCCCAAGCCTATCTTTATGATATTGTATGTTGGTATATTAGTTTTATACTTAAACATTTTTAGTACTGGTTTAGACATAAAATAATTATACCCTGTACAATTTAGCTTGATCTTTTTGACAGATGTAATTTTTCTAATCGACATAACTTTGCATTGACGGACATATTGTTTTCTTAATTTAAAGATTTTAAAAATTGTGAAAATATTTAAAAGAAATACATATAGCACAAAAGTCCTTAAAGATTCAAGCGTTATCCGAAAATTGTAAGATTTTTTATTGCTTCAAAGTAAAATTTAAATAGGAACACTGAAAATATTAGACGCTTGTACAATGTTACATCGGTCGCACATTATATCCGACCGACGACTTTTGTGTTATATCCAATATTCTTAACGCCATAATTACTTATTGTCCCTGTAGCTGGGTCTTAAAATGCTCTAAAGAACTATGAAGAGACCTTTGTGTCTCGGAGAAAGAAGTATGGACATAAACCGTTTGCATAGAAGGAATAGCAGTAGGAGGATTATTGATTGTTAGTTTTGGAGAAGATTTTAAAGTTGACTGATCAGCAACTTGCAGGCGTGTTCGAAAACTATGGGGATCACAAGGATCCGAAGGATCCAGGGTCTCTTTAAATCCACCCTAAGAAATCAAAAATAAAGTAAAATTTGATTATTTTAATATATATTTATAATCTCACACAATTCACTCAATTAATAAAACTAATTACTAACTATTTTGACGCTTAAATTATTTCTAGAGAAGAAGCGACTCTTTATAATAAACTCTATCTTCCAGAAGCCGCCTCATAGGAAATGGACCTGGACGAGTCCTTATGGTTTCACTAAGAATGAAATATACTATAATATACTTATATACTTATACACCAGACGATAGATATTCAATGACGTATCAGTGACCCATAGAGTGAAAACCGGGAATGATCACCTATTAGTTAGAGGCAAATTAAATATCAGTGTGAAACTGAAAAAGTCTCGCCTGATGAAGTCCACACTCTACGTCTACGTCTACTCCGACCATCTAACGCACATGTCCAAAACCCCGAGAACTTTTGGCTCGAATATCCAATCGTTTCGATTGCCTTGACGATTGCGTTTCTGTGGACGATATAAACAACAGGTTGGTTAATAATGCCTATACAGTCGGAGCTGATTTTACAGACCCGACTATAAAAGTGGCCCTCGAAAGCTCTCTGACCAAACTCGAGATCTCATGCAAGAACGAAGCTTATTAAACCTGCATTCCTCTGGTGAAGCTGAAGCATATAGGCGGATCAAAAGACGTATACGAAAATCTTTGAGACACGATGTACTTCTGTAGTACTAGTAAGTAAGTAAGTACTAGATTAGTATGGCTCTGGGACAGCTTAAAAACAATAAGGTTCCGGGCGAGGACGGTAGTGCGTCAGAGCTTATGAAAGCGGGTGGAACACCGGTACTTGAAGCCATTCAGAAGCTAGTTAATGCCATCTTGCTTGAAGGCGTAACTCCGGAAGCCTGCAACAAAAGCGTGGTGGTTCTCTTTTTCGAAAAGGGTGATAACATCTTGTTACAGGGCCATTTCGCTTTTGAGCCACGATTATAACATGTTCTCTGGGATCGTTACGAATCGTCTGGCGGTCAATTTTGATGACTTCCAGCCTCACGAACAAGCCGGTTTCCGAAAAGGCTATAGCACCATAGACCACATACGCTGTGGCAGATTATACAAAAGACCGAGGAACATATTTAATGATGAGAAACATATTTGTTACATATTTAATACAGTATCTATATGTACAATAATATGCTCATAAGTGAACTGTAATTAATGTTCTTGAGAAAGTAAAGTTCTTTAAACCTATATAATTGGCCATTGTGTTTGGCGTTTGTGGACTATGAGAAAGCCGATTTGCTCGAAACTAGGGTGGTACTGCAATCTCTCCAGTGGCAAAGTTTTGTAGTGCTTGTACAATAACGCTAGTATGTCAGTTCGAGTACAGGAGCATAGCACGAGAGCAATTTCGATGCAACGAGGTGTAAGACCGGGATGTCATCTCTCCGAAACTGTTTACCACAGTATTGGAAGACGCTTTCAAGGTTCTGAAATTGAAAGGATTTGGCATCAATATAAACGGCGAGTACATCACTCACTTCTCGTGCACTCTTGCTTATAGCAGAATCCCTATAAGACCTCAGCATTATGCTCAGTAACCTCGATAGAGTTCTAAATGGTATTGAGCATGGCAAATGGGCATTCTAAAAATAGCTGTTTTGACTTCAGGTGCTCTCTTAAAGACGATTTGTTTCTTTTAAATATTTTTTGTCATGTAACCAGTTATATTTTTATTAATATACATATAGACAAAATCAACTTTTTTTGTTGTTCATATTTGCAATATTTATTTAAGTATAAAAGTCAAATATCTATTTTCATTTAAGTAAGGAAACATACGAAATCTGAAAACTAAAATATTAAATACAAGTATCTTAAAGTTCAATACGAAAGCGGATAAATGCACTTAAGAAATTCACACATTTATGTAAAGACGGCAGATTTATTTAAGTTGCTAGTTCAAAGTAAGGAACTTTGAATGTTTTACAGCATTTCCAACTGTTCGACTTTAGGTGTTACAAAATACTGGTGAGATTTTTCAGTAAAATAACTGATAATTTAATATATTATTACTAAGTTTTTAACACAGACGTATTAAAACTAGTCGTTATTAAAAAAAGACGTATTAAATAAGTGAATATAGAGAATTTAGCATAGTTAAAAGATTTTATCTATTATAATAAAATGGTAGGAAAATCAAAACTGTACATTGGATATTTTTTTAAAAGAATACTTGGGGTGTGATCTACAATCGATACCGAAGCAAAAAATATAGTTTTTAGAATTTTTGTCTGTTTGTCTGTATGTACATATGTCCGGGATAAACTCAAAAAGTACTGCATGGATTTACTTCAAATTTGGCACGAATATTATTTAGAAGTCGGGTCAACATATTATCACGCTCGCTCAATCTCGCTCAATCTCGCTCATCACCTCCGGGGAAGCGAGGAGTGAACGAGCAGTGAACCTTTATTTCTTCAACGCATTCTGTAACAACGTGTAATCTAATAGCATTCACGCAGACGACGACGCGGGCAGCAGCTAGTATTAAATAAGATAGTTTAAAAAATGTCTCGGAGACAGTATTTCTAATAGTAAAATTTTTAAAATACATTATGGTAGTAATAAAAACAGTATTGTCGGCGACGAGACCCCAATTCAAGTCAATAGGACTTATAGTTTTTAAAATATTTACGAAAATGTATATACTAAAGTTTGTTTTAATGAAAGGTTTAGAAGTTTTTATTATAGGATATTTTTATTTTATAAGTTAATTGATCTAAATTATACTTTATGTTCTAGAAAAAAGGTTTAACGTATCGAAATATATATATAAATTGTAACGGTCTTTTTATGTAAAAATAATGAATAAAGGCTCGAAAGGTTTCAGATCATAGTAAAAATCGAGAGTAAAATAGGACAAAAATTCGCAGTATTCGATAAGGTATAGCCGGGCAGTAAATAAACGAGCCAACTCGGCCTCACGAATCAACGATTTACAAATCAGACAAACTACTAATTACGAACGAATCAGACGAATTACGAATTACGAACGAAATACGAATCAAACGAATTACGAACGAATTACAAATCACTCGCAACACAGCCGCTAGCCGTCGAAGAGGCAACACAAGGAAGGAACAAAAGTCAAGAGCCGAAACCTGCGGATCAAGAAGAAATATTTGTTGTTTCATTCAATTCGTCTCTCCGGGTTCATGGTGAAGTACATACGCATTCAGGGGTGCGTGGTGGCGTACGTAACCAGCGCAAGGTACTGCAAGGGCGTACGTCAAATAAGTGGGAGCTTGTCCCAGGACGACAGCCGCAGACTGCCCGCAGCATTGGACGTGTCCCTGCCGGCCGAAACAGTATTTTAAGAAATAAAACGACACAGATTAACTAAATTTTATACATATGTAATGAACTTAACTGAATCAGCCTGTTAATGTCCCATTACTGGACAAAGTCATTTTTATATAGAATATATAAAGAAGAATAAATGGCTTAATGCACCACGCTATTCCGCTACAGGTGACGGATATTTTCATACTATTTTTTATTTATTTTATTTTTATTTATTATTATTAATTAATTAGTACGGGTCAACCAATTACACTAATTAATATGATACAGATTAATAAAGATACTGTTTTAAAAAATTAGGTTATAGAACATTTAACTAAGATATCAAATTATAAAATATTATTAAATGAAGGTCTTAAAATCAATTCATTAAATACAATGTCAAAATAAATCAATTAAATGCAAGTCATAAATAATAGTCATAAGATTAAAATAAATATAAATTAAGTACAATATAATGAAAGTCAATGCAAATCTATGTCAATGTCAATTAGGTATAAAAACAAAATCAAATAATAAATTCAAATAACTCCGTAATCCTTACATACATCACACATTCAATTCGCAGTACTGCAAACACTCGGATAAGATCGAGTTCCATTCATCCGCAAACACGTCACAGTGTGGTGCGAGGTCCAGGAGAGCATTGAGCGCAGTGAGAGACCGCTGTGACTCATAAAGGCCGAGCCTGACATACTGCTGACGATCGCGGAGATAATCAGCGACGAATCCGAGGAGGCCTGGAGACAAGCCCAGTGCACTAAGCTCCTTGAGCAGTATGTCATTATTAACCCTATCAAACGCCCTCCGGAAGTCAAAATATAGGACATCCACCTGGCCTCCTTCGTCGAGTCTAGAAGAAATAAAGTCAACAATTGATAGGAGGTTCGTGTTGACAGATGACAGATTGACAGGAGAAGAACTCCTAAAACCATGCTGCTCATTGCATAGAAATGGTTCTATCTGGTTGTAAATCTTAATATTGAGAATATGTTCAAAGATTTTAGCTAGGGTGGAAAGTATAGCTATTGGACGATATTCTTCAACATTATTTTTATTGGCGCTTTTTGGAATAGGAGTAACACGAGACAGTTTCCATTGAGAAGGGTATTTTCCGGTTCTAAGTGCTGTATTAAATAGATGGCAGAGTGGATCAATAAAAAAGTCCTTACCTTCTTTAATAAGCCAAGGAGGAATACAATCAGGTCCCACAGAAGATCCTGCTTTTAAGCGCCCAATTCCTGTGGCTACGTTCTTAGTTGTAATCTTATTAACTTCAACGTATCTACTTATGTACAACGAGCTCTGACTTGTATTTCTAATGTTTCTTGTATCAAGTCTAGGTAGTTCAGATAGAAATACACTTGCGAAAAAGCTTGCGAAAGCTTCAGCAGCTTTAACCCCACAAAAAGTATTACCCTTGTACTCCACACTAGGCTCAAAGCCCCCTTTTGATCGGAGATTTGAGATGTGGTGCCAGAACTGACGTGGGTTAGTTTTGATGTTTCGCTCTATATCAGCTACGTGCTCGGCATATGCAAGTGTAATACGTTCTTTTAGCTCAGACCTTAAGTTGGAAAATGACTGATATGCATCGTTCGACTTTGTCCTTATCCACTCTTGGTGTAATCTTACTTATCTTGTCTTGCGTATCGTATCCCTAATTATGTCGAGCGTGAACCAAACCGGGTATCGATTTGCAGAGGTAATTTGACGCTGTTTTTTAGGTACACAAACATCAAATAAACCATAAATTATATTATAGAAGTATGTCGTACATTGATAGGAATTTTTCAGGGAATAAAGGTAATCCCACGACATACCAGAGAGCATATCATACAATGCTCCACGGTCCGCTTTGTTAAAGTTCCAGTCTTTTGGAGCTTTCTATATTTGTGGGTTCTATTCGTTCCGATTGAGAAAATGCACTGATGATAATGTTAACATCAAGTGGGGGATGATAAGCGTCAGGCGGAACAATACCCTCTGTTGCTGTTACATGTATCTCCCGCACATTAATGCTCTCTTGTACCAATACCATATCTAAAATACCACCAAACCTATTCGTTACATAATTGTGTTCTATCAAATTACAAAATGTCAAAAAGCAATGATAATAATTATTAATAATCAATGAGGCACTATTCAAATTTAGATCACCGTAAATAAAAACAATCCCTTTTAACTTGTTAATAAAACTTTCAACTTTCTTAAAACATGTCATGTAGTCGTCATCACTACTACTAGGCTTTATAGTCCATTGAAAAGTTACATTTGGGGTTGCGTTTTTTAGAGGACGCAATTTTCAACAGACGATACGATGGCCATGCCACAAAAAGCTTGCCCACAAATCTTCACCGCTGTCCGTCTCGAGATCCTTTCGCCGGCGCAGCACGATGAGGGCGCGCGCGGCCAGCAGGACACCTCCGGATGGCGTGTCCCTATCCCGTCGCACCACACTCCAGTCTACATAGACAAGTTCTGAATCTTCAACTGAAGTGTCGAGAAAAGTTTCCGTTGCAGCAACAAGGACGTATTCAAACGACGCAACTACTATGAGTAATGATTGTTATCAGGTGTCCATGATAGCAACTGGGACCGACGGCTTTAAGTGCTCTCCGAGACACGGTAACTAGAAGGACCCCACAACCCAGATCGGAAAAAAATAATAAACAAGAGTAAAATTAAAAGTTTTATGACTTTTATTTACTTGAGTTGTTATGTGAGGCTCTAAACAAGTGAGGCCCCGGGCTATTACCGCGCTTGCCAATCCATAAGCCAACTATTGGATACATACATACATACATAGGTGTACGATTAGCTATAAAATATTATTATTGAAAATAATGAATCGGTTTAACTGTCACATTTCCTTTTAACACTTTCAATACAATTGTGATCAAAGAAAGATTTATTTACAAGTTAATTTATGTTAGAAGTAGGTAGTCAGGAAAATAATAAAAAGCTCATATAGTACTTCGTATACTTTATATATAATATATATTTTACAGAAACAATATAACAAAAAATAGCAATAATTGAGGTTAACGTCTCATTTTAAATAGCTTATTTATTCATGGTCAATTATATATTATATTAATACATATATTGATCATAATTACATATATCATAATTACATTTTACATAATAATATAACAAACTATATTTTTTTAAATAAAAATCTTCTCTGAAATGATGTTCCACCACACCTCAACAGGTTATCAGAGACAGATAGTACCCACAGGAGGCAGAGTAGCTATCCGTCCAAAATTTCGAAAGCTAGTAATGCAAGATTTTATGATGACAAAGCTCAATCTTTTATAAGACATTGTAAACTATGCCTCACCTACCCTACTCTGCCTCACATCTGACCATCGGGTATGCCGTACCTAATATAATAAAAACCCTTGTATTGTCAATAATAGGGTAGACACTAACGGTCTTACTTCTAAACGTTTCTTAAAATTTAATCAATTGCTTAACAACTGATTAGCAAAAACCTCACTTATAAACACTATTTAGCGTTAAGAAATCGTTAAGTAATGCTTAAAAAGCTATTAAAATTAAACACTGCCGAGACATATTTTAACCCTCGCTAAGCGGTAAGATGGCGGATTTCACATAAATCAGCTGTTCTATTGTAATGTCTGATCTACTACTTGCGTTTGTTTGTTAGTAAGAATTAGGTGAAAGATAAAAAAAATATAAAAATTAAAATATACTAAATGAGCGTTATCTGTCTGTTTAATACAGATCTTTAGGTATCTAATTTTAATTATAATAACATAATTTCAATCAGGTTAAATCTTAAGTAAATTAATAATAAAATAAGCTTTGTTGAATTTTG
Organism: Euphydryas editha; assembly: GCA_036937285.1. NCBI lineage: Eukaryota > Metazoa > Arthropoda > Insecta > Lepidoptera > Nymphalidae > Euphydryas > Euphydryas editha. The sequence continues at coordinate 5,319,967 of JAUPFZ010000005.1, forward strand.
TAATTGAGGCTCCTATGTACTACTATCCATCAATATAAAATTGATTAGGAGTTAGAATATTGATCAAAGTTCCTAACTGTCAATAGAGGTCACTAGTAGTGACTCACTACAATATCGAGCTAGAGTTTTTTCTATAAGGTTAATAGATGTCGCTAGTATGTAATGTTTAACAATTTAGTTCATTCAATTTCTCTTATCTAATCGATTATTTTGGGTATAATCTGTTCCAACCATATATAACCATATCGTTCTTTGTTCGTTTCTTAATTAAGTAACAGCTAATAAATGTTTATAAGTAAACAAAAGTTAATAATTGATTTATAGCTTAAAAGTGGATTAACTAAGCGGTGGCTAAGTATTACTTAACGAGATTTTTATAAGTAAGACCGTAATTGTATCTTAGTTTATAACTCCGTAATAATTATTATTTATTACTATTCTTATAATTAATTATAAATTTTTGATTTTCGGATTTATTATTCTATAATTATATACTCGTATAATATTTATTATTTGAAACATCTCAATTATATTACTTCGTCATATAATTGAGATGTTCCAAATAATTATAAGTATATATAAGTTATAATATAAGTATATAGTTCCAAGTAATTTACTTGTAACATCTCAAACGTGTGTTTGTATATGTTTAATCTGAATTATTACATTTAGATATACACCTAATACACAAAATAGTCGTACCCACATAAGCATAGTTTTTTATTTGTTGTTTACATTGGTTTTATGGTAAATAATAGACGAAAATTATCGAAATTACGCTTAATTCGTGTTATTCAATTCACTTGAATAAGTATTAGCCGTATGAATAGTTAGTAAATAAAAATTCCCGATAAATGTACATAATTTATAGTACATTCAGGTTACTTTTTATCCAACTAACTATGGGATCAAGATTTAAGCAGGTAAAAATGCGACAAGTGGTGGTGGTAAAAGTGAGGTTCTCACCATGAGCCCTCCTACCCTAGACGTATGAGGTCTCGGCAATAATCTCCACCACAATCTTCTACGACGGGTTGCCGACTAGAACAGTAGCTACAGCCCACGATACCGTACGGTACTCCCGGATCACTCTTACCGCGATGGTCCTGTGAGCAGAGCGCAGCGCAGCCCTATTCCTCGCAGCGAGACGATCCGCCCAAACCGAGGTACCGTACGTCATCATACTCCGGCAAACACCGGAGTACAGGCGGCACTGGGTCTTCCGAGGTTCGGGTAGAGTCTGACCAGTGCACTCGCCACCTTCACGACCTTCGGTCCTACCATAGCGAAGTGAGGGCCGAAGATCCACCCTCCGTCGAGGATGAGCCCCAGATATTTGATTTGGGGCTCATCCTGCCCCTCCCCTTTCAGATCTGCAGGGTAGCCCCCGGTGGAGGTCCCTTGCGTCCAGTCCCGCGGAAGAGGAGGGCTTAGGTCTTGTCAATTCTGACACGAAGCCCTAAACTCTTAATGCGGCTGATTACGAGGTATAGTCTAACCTCGGCCAGCCGTGCCGCCTCCTTGTAATCTCGTCCCCAGGAGTAAACGCGGTTGTCATCCGTGTAGCAGATGACACCCATACCGGGGAGGAGACGGCCTCGCAAGACCCAGTCAGACCCGATGTCCCACAAGATTGGTTTCAGAACTGATCCCTGCGGGATACCGCAATTGACTTGACACCACTCCACGGACCCCGATCGGTTCTCATGGAGTAACCTTCGATCGGAGAGGTACGCCTCTAACAACCTCCTTAAATACGGGGGCAGAATTTTCAGTGCCTCTCGTATCACTGTGTACGGGAAAATATTAAAAGCGTTTGTGATGTTCAGGGATACCGCGATAACCACCTCCCCCCCGTTCCACCTCACCCGTCACCGCCCGCAAACGTTTGAGGGCGTCGATGGTCGACCGGTGTGTTCGGAACCCGAATTGGAACTCTGAGAATCCGGGTTCCGAGTCCTCCTTCAGGTGTTGAACGAGGTGGGAGGCCACCACTCTCCCCAAAGCCTTCCTAGCTTCGTTCAGCAGCACCACTGGTCGCACCGCCGAAGCGGCGTCCGGGGTCCGCTCTGAAAATAGGCAGAGCCGACTCTCCTTCCAGGCTCCGGGAACTGGCCAGACCGCGGCAGCAGTCAAATATCTCCCGGAGGCAGTCGCTGAGGTGACCGAGAGTAATCCCGTGCATCCCATCTGGACTCGGCGCCTTCTTCTTACTCTGAATGCTGGACAGAGCCGCCTCGATTTCAGTCTCTGTGATGGGTGGCGGAAAACCCTCCTCATCGTTCGGCGTCTGCCGAGTCATCCTGGGGGGCATGAAGCCCTAGGGTTCGTCGTCTTCGTCTCGTTCGTCTCAAAAAGTCCGGCTGGATTGTTTCGCTGATGGGGGCAGTATATAGAGTCGGCCCCAGGGGTCTCTCTCCAGACCCCCCAACTAATTCCAGCCAGTCCTCCTCTTTGGCTCGGCATATGGCCTGCTGCAGGGTCTTCCTCTTCTCCATGTAGATCCTGCGCAGCATGTCGTCCCTATCCATGTCCTGTGGGCGTCTCCGCTTGCTCCGGGTATATTGTCTCTTGGCCCCGTTGCAGGCGGCCCGGAGACCGGTTATCTCGGCCGACCAACAGTAGAGCGCCCTCCGCGGGGGTGGACGCTTCGCAGACGGCATGGCCGCTCTTACCTCCTTACTCCACCTTACTCCACCTTATCCACCCGACAGCAGCCGACGAATACGGCCTTCTCTGTCAGTTCCCGGTCGAGCTTGGAGAGTGCCCAACGCGGAAACTGGCTACGCCCACTATGACCACGACGACGACGACGCCGAACGGGCATAAGCTGGAGACCTCTTGAACCTTATGTATCGATGGTCGTTGGAGCTGATCATGAGAGAGCGTTAAAAATCTGTGACGATTTTTTTGTCATGAGTTTAAGACAAAAACGGCTTCTTTTGTGCAGAGACCTAATGAATTTTATTAATGGGTTTTAGGCCTATATTAAATCTTTAACAAAGTAAAATTCATAAAGGAACGAATATCCAGACCTTCTGTACATATCCGCGGCGGTGAAATTTTTAAACTCTCATCTACTCGTCTAAACTCATTAAAAAAAATATTTAAAAATTATTATTTTCACCGTTAAAATCATATTTCGTAAAAATCTGCAATAAAAATGCAACACATGTCAAATCGTTAAAGCTCTACGATAAAACGTTGCGTACCTACACTTTACATTAAGGTCTGTTTAACATCGTTCTACCGCCACACTACAACAAAACTCGACGCTTTACAGCAGCTTCAATATACGACGCTAGCACACTTTGTTTGATCATTGTTCTAATGCAACGTCAAAAGTTTGAGTACTATTAGCGCTGAAGTTTGTTTGACAGAGCTTTACATACCATTGCAACAGAATTCAACATACAACTACAGTTTAGCGTACGTAACGCTATTCTGTCCAAGACATTAAATAGCAAAGGTTATTATTATTTTATTATTTAACTAATATACACATTAAATTGAATCGAACTGAACCAGTCTGTAAATATCCTATTGCTGGGCAAATACCTCTTCTTTATCTAGGAGTAGGGTTGGTGTTTAATTAATTAATTTAGTTAAACTTTATTACACAACTCAGAAAAAAAAAACGTAACATCACATCGAAATAACTGGTTGCGCAAAAGGCGGACTTAAGGTCGTGCGGTAAATTACCTAGCTACTCCACTGTGAGTTGGCGGAAAACAACCCTAATCATGAATAGAAATTATATATAGATTAGATCAGGTTTTTATGATAGCAATCGGGACCAACGGCTTTATGTGCTCTCTGACTTGAGTAGAGAACCAGAATGACATAAATACACACCAAAAACAAACATTGGTACGTATACAATATCTGGCTTGAGCGGGAATTGAACCCTCGACCGCCAGTGTTAAGGAAAATGGTTATCGTATAAACATATTATTTGAATAAAAATATTTATTAATAGACTTATTTTTAATGCCATTCATATCAGTCACTGTCCCGAATTTTGTAAAATATAACCACAAACACTAACGTATTCATGATTTTATTTATTAACGGCTCGTGAGATAGAACTGTGACTGTGTTTGTAAATGCAAAACATTTATAAATACATATATAAAAATATAAAACCTAACTATAACCTATTTTCATTTAAATAATCTGCAAACTTTTTAAAATTTGTAAATATTTATGAATAAAAGTTATCGTAAATATTACAGGCATGATGTATCATAGATTATAACAAATCGAAAAGGATTAATTTAAAAACAAAAACATATTTTCATTTTTATATTAACTTTGTTACGTGCACTACGTTTTACGTATACGTAAAACATCAATTTTTAATTGAGTATAACTACTGATTTTTCCGCGTTATTTAATACATTATTATTTTCACTCCCGACTTCTGTGTTTATTCTGTTTTAAAAATTTTGCAAAAGCTATTTTAAAAATATGTTTTATAAAGGTTTGAAACATTAAGAACGTTTTTCATTCTACATCCAAAAAATCCTTTTTAATAAAATAATACACGCAAATATGTATAAATATATATATAGGGGAGAGTTGGATAATACCGCGCGTTTGATAATTCCACGCCCTAGCATATTTCAAAAACTAAACGCTAATTGCGCTATCTAGTCCTTAAAGATCACAGTCCGAGTCCTCTACCCCTCCCCGTGCACGACGCTAATTTACTCGGAGCAGCGATTAAGACACATCGTGTCTTACAAGTTTTTACTCTCGTTCCTTATAATTTCGCGGGCATTTTTGACAAGAGGTAAGCTATTCTATATTTGTATTGTAACACATTGATTACTTTTATTTTAATCCTAACATATTATAGAATTAATGACTAGATTGATTTGAATGTACAATTAACTTGACTGTATTATTTTGAGGTTATAAAATGAAATAACAGAGTTTGTCAATTCCGCGCCCAGGGCGTGTACGAGTGAAGACCACGTACCGGCAAGCACAGTGTCAGACGGCCATCCACGAGATGAACAGACGACTTGAAGAGAGTCGCCGGAAGTCGTTGGATGGAGGCTGCTTTGAACCGGAGTCGATAGGGGGAGGCCTACGTTCAGCAGTGGACATCCAATGGCCGATATGGTTATGATAATTAATCTAGTCGTAAAATAATAATTATATCTAGGTATAGAAAGGAGTCTATGCTTCTTTTTCTACAAACGAGTTTATTCAACGTTGCATTTTTTTTAATTCTAAGTTTACTGATAGAAATTCACGAAATTATTATGGGCACGGTTTTATCAGACCAGTCTGATAATACCACGCTTTCCCGTTTTTCTATTATTTTGCAATAATTAATTTTTGTCTATTTTTTGAAATATTTTGCCGTGATGTATGCGTAGCTAAATAAATTCTGTACTATTTACTGCATTTTTGAATATATAATATCGAACCTTCTCCGAATTATAGGTCCAAGTTCTTAGAGGCTCGGTAATATCCAACTCTCCCCTATATATATATATATATATATATATTAAATATATAAATAAATTTGCTTAACACACACATGGTGTCGTCTGTCCCTAAGGTAGGCAACTTAATGCCTGTATTTTAGGTAACAGCCGCCGCCCGATGTACAATTTTTTAAAAATAAATATACATATAAATGATACACATGATTCGAGCGGGAATCGAACCCACAACCCTGGAGAAGAAGCAGAGTCACTACCAACTGAAACAACAGGCTAGTCAGCAGGAGCACTGCCAACTGCGTGTACAAAATATATGGAATAGATATACACACACACATATATATATATATATATATATATATATATATATATATAATATACGGAATAAGATAGATGATGACGAGAGATGGATGTGGCGTGTCTTATTATCTGTAAATGAAAAATAACTATTAAATTAAATTAAAAATATTTGTTTCTGATTTGATGTTTGTTCTTGTGAGCCGTGTTCGGTAAGTACATCAATCCGTTGTTCCTGGTTGTTAATATAAATACCTGGTAAGGATTCTTTACTCTTGGTAGCGAAATTCTCTAACCCACTGTGGAGCAGCAGAGTAAAGTTTTAAGCTGCATGAGATAAATTATACAATAACGCGTATTAATACTATAAAAATGAAAAAAAAAAAAGAATTGTGAGTGAGTATAATGAAAAATAATAAATTAAGAACATTTTTTCAAGTATTTTTTTAAAATGAATATTTTAGATAGTAATACACTTTCAAAACTATGCGCAATCAAAACTACAAACAAATAACCATCACTACAAAACCGTTCGCTAGTCGTTTCTACAAAGTTTTCTGTGGTAGGAATACACAATGTATTGAAGATCTAAATATTTTTACTAATCCTCTTCACTTTTTTTCTGACAAATGAACATATCGATTTATTATAAGAGTCAAATAGACTCACTCCTTTTATTCGTATCGTTATTGACTCAAAGCATCGTAGAAATCGATGATCGATCTTTCACGCAAAAACTAATGCTCGAGATGAAAGTTTACAGTAACATAGCTTATACATCTGAATAACACATAGGCTACAATTTATAAATGTAATTTGGCCATAATGTAACATATTTTAATAAATATAACGCTAAAACGCGTAAGTGCTATACAATTCCATGGCACTAATGATCTTCTTTTCGCGCGAATTCGATTGGCTAGAATGGAGCGCTATTAAATGAATACTTTAAGTAGGAATGGTCACTTAAAAAAAAGTATCGATATTTTTTTCGATAAAATACTCGTATATGGTTTGAAAACTATATCAATTATTCGTTCTATCTGATATATGTGATCAAAACCGCGCGATTAGTATATTTCAGCTATTTCCACAGTATCATGACTTATGGTTTACTGCTATGGGGAAACGCTGCTAAACGCTGATATCCATGGTATATTTATTTTGCGAACAAGAGCTGTCAGAGGTATCTACGGTATGGGCACCCGTGAGTCTTTATGAAATAAATTTAAGGAAATATAAAATACTAACTGTTTATTCTCAATATATTTTTGAAAATTTAGTATACACACATAAAACAAACTTAAATTTGTCAAGAACTTTGATATACATAATATAAATTTAAGAAATAAAAATAAGTTGGCCATTTCTAATTTTAGGCTCCACAAAATAAGTAACTGTATACGCATGTACAATACACTGCTTGGTAATGTGCAAGATTTGTCCTTAAATAAATTTAAACACTTTATTATATAAAAATCCAAATTATGTAGTAAGGCATATTACAGCATTAAAGATTTTTTAAATGACAAGGCTGCTTGGCAGTGACATGATTTGTTCGTTCTTTGTAAATATTTTATATTATGACTTTAATTGTTAAAAAGAGTACCGAGAGTTTTTTTTCTCCGGTTTTTTTTTCTCTCGGCCTACACTAGGGACATTATTATATTGTTATAATATTTAGTATAGCCGATGATGAAATAGTAGATGTCTACCGAGACATTATTATTTAGTATTAAATAATTAGGGTGTTTTTTTAACGTTTGTTGAGTGTGTGTAATCACCTTATAACGAATAAAATATTTTAGATTTTTTTTAATTTGATTTGAAATATATTGATACTTATTGATATATCCGATAAATATATCGATAAGTATCGAATGAAATATGTTGATAATTATAAAATGAAATATAACGATATGTTTCGATATATCAGATGAATATATATATATATATATAGTTTAATGTCACGGAAGTGCAAACGAAAAAAAAGGTCATCGCTTCAACGTATCGATATATATCAGATAGAATACTATTACTAAACCATAATTATCGGATGAAATATATTGATGCTACTCGATAATTATCGAATGAAGATATATCGATATAAGTAAATCAAGTATATCAATAATTATCTAATGCTATAATTATTTAATATATCGAGTATTTACGAATTATCGATATATATCGCACACTGCAAACTTTTTTTTTTAATGTTAAGTGAATAGGCAAACTGACAGACGTTCCACCTGATGGTAAGTGGTTAACGTCGCCCATGAACATAAACTACTTTTTTGTGTGTATTTATGTGTTGCCTATCCAGAGACATAAGGTGTTAAATTCTCGGTGCCAGTAATTATACTGCCTGTCTTGCCCTTCTCTCCGAAACACAGCAAAGCTGTTTCACGGGAGAAACAAGCTAGGTGGTACCCATGCAGCCGGGAGCGCGGCACAGCACACAGCGCATCCCTCCCACCGGTGAACTATAAGTCAGCGCGATGCGCAAGGGGGTAGAAGGAAAGGTCCAAGTAATGACGCGCCATAACCAAGTTAGCGCGCGACCCGAAAGGACAAACGCGGGCAGCCAGCAGACGCGTGAGGGTAGACGTCATAGACAGCTGTTGAGTTTATTTTGAGTTTTTTTCGCTAGCTATTTCGATTTTCGGAGCGATTTTATTACTTAATATTAGTACAACAGGCATAATTATTTTTATTTCAGTCATATTAGAAATGCTTTTTGACGTGATAACGTCTTGTAAATCGATGAATGCCGGCTGCACGAACGAAGAAGTGTCACGAGTCGCGAGCGAGAGCGCGGAAGAAGCTATAGAGACGTACGATCGGACTTTTTTATCTCTGGGAAATGCGTTTAGGCATCCCGCCGCCCGAAGGTGACGGGTATGTGGGACTCGCTGACTGCGAAGTCAGAATACCCACTAAAACCCAGCGGTGCCCTCATCGGCATAGTGGGACGCCACGGGATTGCTCGCACATGCAACCGTGACGCCCCGACGGTTGGCTTGCCTATGCGGGCCGCCTTCGCTTATCCGCTCAACTACCCGTGTCAACTACTAGTTGATAAGAGTTTACAAACTAACCGCAATAACCACCAGCGCCCGTGTCAAGTAGGTAATGGTCGCCATGAATATATTGCCCATGTAAACTTTTTTTCGACACGGCCATTAGGACGCGAAGTGCACCTGTCAACTACAGGTTGATTAGCGTATATTATATTATCACCGGTGGGAAATTACGTAACAAAACGTGAGAGGTCATGGGTAGTTTTGTGCAGTTAGTAAACTAAAAGGTCATTGCCCGGACACTCATGCGGATATAGAGCGCTCGCGGGCATCGTGAGCGCTCTATTTCCGCTGCGGACGCACGATCGGCCTAATCGTTCAGCTTGTAAATGAAAAACAATAACGCAGATTGGAGAATCTTAAATATCACACATGTATATAAGTTGTTAATAGCGTATTGTTACTTGTAATTAATCTGTATAATTTAAGTAATAAAATATTTGAATTAACGACTGCAAATAAATGTTAATTTATCGAAAAACATTGTAATTAATTGAATTAACTCATTCTTTGTATTATACAAAATAATGATAACTCAGTGATAATAATTCAATTCAATTCATAAAAGTATGCAATTTTTTTCAATGTTTTCTTATGACGTTGTTAGGTAGAATTATCGTCGGTAAACCGACTTTACAGACAACCAATTTTTGTTTTAAATTTGATTACAGGATTGTAGTTTTAGTTTAGTTTGTATTTATGTAAATGTATATTTTGTGGCTAATCTGCTGCGCCGTTAGTGATGAGATTTGATAGGACTTCAAAGTTACTTACTCCGCGGGCGGAAGCTTATGGATAGAGCAAATTGGATAGAGTGAACTGCTACTATGAAATAAATACACGGCCGTGTATTTTCCCATGAAATTTGTTGCAAACAATGTTTATTTATTTTTATTTATTAAATCTTTATTCCACACATAAGACAAAATACACATTTACAATTTGGACATTTGCACAGGTATGCAAAGGCGGCCTTATCGCTTACAGGGATTTCTTCCAGGCAAACTTTATTGACAATTATTTATTTAGAAAAAAAAGTGTCGGGAAGCGTGCACAAAGCAATGCAAAGATACATTTTTTTATACATTATTTTTCATTAACAACATACTAGTATATTATAAAATATACATGCAACAAATGTTATATAATATAATACTATACACAAATGTAATACATAAAAACAATGCACACCTACAATATATAAATATAGTACATACTTAAGATAAAGTCGATGAAAGATAAAATTTGTACAAACGACTTTTAAAAATATTAATTAATATCATAGAGCAGAGACCCCCAAAGCTTGAAAACTGTAAACGTGAATGAATTACTGTACGAATAGAATTTACATATAGGTATTTAATGCAAATTATTGCTACCAGAGTGTGCAATGTTTCAGTAAACCGATAGTTGCAAAAACTTTTCGACTCACCCCAAGCCAGCAATTTGAGGCATCAGGAGTTATCTATTAAGTTCTAGATTTTCTGACAGGAGGTGTTGGATTCCAACTAATATGCCCAATTACGGAATAGACTGGACATCCTTCATGGTTTTACCACTTAGAACTGAATATAAACAATATACACAGCAACGCCAGTAAATCTAAGTCTAGTCTAGATACATGTACTAATTTTGATCACATTTTTCAAAATGTTGTGGTCGATACTCTGATAATCATATTATTTTAAAATGTAAAATATAGATTAGTTTTTTCTAGGCTCATTTTTATTAAAATTTAACTAACACGACTTAGCGTGGAAAGTAGACTATAAAATTTTCTTATCAGTACTCACAGCTGGCTTGTAAACAATTATAGAACAAATATTTGTTCAACTGTAATAACTTAGATACGAAAATGGCGTGGAAAAATGTGTTTATGCGTATAATGTAACGTTTCTAAAGATGACTATTTCCAGATAGAACTGATAAAAATGACGATATCTCAGATATTGTGAAATGTTACGGCGATAATCTCAAGGAGTTTGATATCGTTTATAAATTATCTAGTTTTATTACTATAAGTGAAATAATTCGAAGGCAATATTATTGATACGGTTCAAATGATTACATATTATATTTTAACAAATTATAATGTATCATTTATTTTAAAATTTAAAGACAACCAACCTACTAAAGCTGTGCCGTGTTAGATATAACGATAAAATTTTATCACCACAATTCCTTCACTGTGATTAAACGATTTGTGCAGGTGTGACGTTGGCGCTCGCGGCTGATAAGTATTTCTTTGGCCATGTGAAATTATTTACAAAGTTTTTTCCTTTATTATTGAAAGTGAATTCAAGTGATTTCATTGTAAATATTTTTATGTGTGAAATATAAAAATGGATAAGTTGAAGCAGAAGTTAAAAAAAGAAAAACAAGTGAAGGATTGTGGTAAAGATAAATATCCTTTGTTTATTACAGATGTAAAAGGTTTAAAAGAAAACTTAAAGATAAAGGAAATATTGAGAACTGTTAAAATGAATAGCAGCATGAGGATAAAAGCACCTCGTGGAAGTAAAGTAATGAGCAACAAAGACTTTACTGAAGATGATTGTTTTGAAGAATCACTAGTTAATCAAAACTCAAATGAACTACTAAGTGCAGTAAATCCAGATGTTCATGTTACAAAAGATACGGAAGAGTCCTTAGCAGAAGAGTCGAATTCTTGTGAAAATATAACAAACCCAGAAAGTGAAAATGAGACCGAAATAAATATTTCCGAAGAGACCGATAAAACCGAAAGCGATGATGTGGGTAAAAAAACTGATTCTGACATATCTTCTCAAAAAAGTGTTGCAAATAATAAGAACAATAATAATATATCAAGTGATAATGTGAGTATGTTTGTATCTAATGGAAAACTTGCTGAAAAAAATCGAGATCGAAAATTATCCTTAGACCATACGATGCTGTCTAGACAAGCTGGTTTCTCGCAATCCGAATTAGATTTACATACAATCGGAAAATCTCCACTTGAAAGGAAGTATTCGTTCTTTAGAAAGAAAATGGATAGTTTTGTAAGAAATACTACAGAAATGTTTAGAAGACAAAATAGTTCATTACAACGACGGGTTTCAATGTCGGCTTCTCTTCAATCATTAAACGAAAAATGCAGTACAAGTGATATTGTTGAAACACCGCCATCATATCAACAGGTAAGTTAAAGATGTTTTGTATTGCATTTTATTGCATATTTCCAAATAAAAGCTTCAACACGCACAAAATGTATTCACAATGATTTAAAAAAACTATATAAAAAGATAGTTGACATAATTTTATATCCAGACTTACCAATGTTTTATGGCGCATATTTGTAATACTTAATGATATAAAATAATTTGGAGAATAGAAATAATAGTATTATTATCTACTAGTACAGAAGAGATTATTTTATTTAACATTTTAGATATTTAAAAGGTTGTGTGGAAGAGATTGCTCTCTTACCGATATGACCACCGTTTGTATATTTTTATTTTATTTTTTGTTTTTGGCGTACTTGTATAGTAAAGAATATTTGTACTATGTACCAAAATAGTAATCTTTAAATAATAATAATAATAATAAATAAATAAATAAATATTAACCAACAATCACACCACGTTAACCTAGCCCCGTGCTAAGTTCGTAAGAACTTGTGTTACAGGTACTAGGAACGGAAATAAATTTAAGATATAAATACATATATACATAACTACACATCCATGACCCGTTTAATTAATATTTATAAGTACTGCAATATTCTATGATTGTATATAAAGCACAGATTTGCATTAAAGGAACCTCGAGACAGCAGAACAAGTATACAGATGTCATCTCCGATGGTGCGTAGCACTTCCAGCATATCATTGACCCCGAGTTCCTCGTCTCAAACGAGCCTCGCCAGTAGCCAGCCTGCGCTCCATGCCCTTTCTACTTCCACTTTTGAAGATATACATTCTAACTCTTATAGTGCCCACAGTAAGATATATATATTTTTTATTTTGTCTTAGATGTACTATTAAAGTAAATCCAAAGTAACTCTTACTGTTTTGTTTTCGCGATTGAATTGATGAGACGTTTTTCGTGAGCCCTTGAAATTATAAATAGTCTGACGCCATCAAATAAAATCACAAATATAATGAATTGGACGCTCAGATACAATACCTATCAATTTCTTCGTCTATTTCTATTAAGAAAAAGAGTTAGAGAATTAATTAGTAAGCAATGCTGCTCCTCTACGATTTAGGAGATAATTTCTCTATCGATCGTTATCGGATGTTTATGATAGCATTTGGACGATTTGACGTGCTCTCCGAAACATGTATGTGTTATTAAAGTGGATGTTACATTTATTTATTTCATGTGTTGTTTATCATCAAACCAGAAATAAATAAATGTACAAATACAAATATCCGCTACAAGCGGGAATCGAAACCGTAATCACCGACGTTACTTGAACTTTTGTTACCACTACACCAGAACGATCCCTCTACCAAATATTTAATAAAAATTAATTAATTTAAAAATTATGAATTGCAGCACAATTTAATAAAAATGAAAATATATATTAGTTGTAGAAAATATCTATTCCAATCGAAGTAGGTAGGAATCACCCGATTATACTTGTTGTAAAAAGTTAGTTAAACATTCAGACTAAGATGAAAATAATTTACCGATTGGTGATAAATTATGACAATTTTTTTGACATACTTGAACTTCTACATTTGGAACTACCAATCGCTGAATCATTTTTATCTTGACCCCGATACTCCTCGTATTGATAGAGGCTCCCGACGGATATACATGAGCGATATTTTAAGATATTGGATCTAAGTTTTCCCTCAATGAGCCTGTGTTCTCTCTATTGTTTCGCTCCTGTAACTGTGAGTTTTGTAGCCTTCCTATAAAAACTTTCTTAATAAATGGATTTTTAACACCAAATATGATTTCACCAGAATGTCACGAATGCCAGTAAAAGAACCTGATACAATTATAAAATCTATGATCTCCTTTTGTAACACGACTGTTATTAATATAAATACAAAATGTGTCACTTAAATAAATATACATACAATATTCCATATACCAACTATTAATTAGTTAATAAGAGGCTAATAGTAACAAATGTTTTTTAAGCGTTTTTATTTTTGTCATCGTCTTTTTACTTCGTGTTGTTTATCTTATCCGACATATTATATAAAATTAACATCAACAATATCGTTTCTAGGAGGGGTGCTTAGAAACGTGATTGCTTATGGTGCTCGTTTCTAGGCACCCCATCACGGTACAGGTTTGATGTATATCAGGTATTAGCAGTTTATGGCATTGATTTTCTTCTACCATAGGTTTTGAACCACTTAACCCAATATTTATATGTATGTTCATACATATCCAGATTCCATGTTCTAGGTAAAATCCAGCTGCTTTTTTTAGTTATAAACTATCTTCATACTTTCTAATATTTTAGTTTATTTACTGTTTTGTTGTGGTATTTTTACAGGCTTAAACGAGATTTACTTAAAAGAAGCAATGTTAAACTCCCGCGCTATATCGATGAGTTCAGGCCTGGACGCACCGTTTGGCCAGCAACGCAGAAAAGCATCTCGCTCGAACAGGTAAAAGCTATAAATCACACGTCACGAGGTTAAAACTTTGATATTCTTACTATCAAATGACAAAAATGTAAAGTTAAAACTTACATTCACTTAAGCGTTATGGAAGAACGTCTACATAATTTTATATATTATTTACTCACAATTGCGAAAAAAACCTCAAACCTCTTGAATGATATGTAATTTATCCACTCGGGAGCTCACATTCACCCCAATTTAAAGGTCGAAAATATCCCTGAATCCCTAAGTATATTTTTTGCAAAGATATTACAATCTGTTTCCTCGGATTCAATCGCTTACATAAGATAATCCAGTTTGTAGAACTCGCTTCGATTGTTCCAATTGTAATCTTAAAGGTATTATATCGATACTGAAATAATGACTTTCCATAAGTTTTAAGAAATTAAATGTGTAAATAAATATTTGACTTTGCTATTTTGCTACGTTTTAGGGTAACGTGGATAGCTAGCGAAGGTCTGACTAACTATTTCCGACGAAAGACACAAGACGAAAAAAGTAAAGAAATGCAAACATGTCACTCATATCAAGATTTTTCATGCATACCCGAAAATGAACAGTACAGTCAGAAATCTAATGTTAAAGACCGAAGATTATCTTACCAACGTGCGGTGTCAGGAGAAGATCCGATGCCGATGCCTGTAAAGTATCAAGATTCTCTATCGAGAAGAAAACATCAAATTCAAGAAAATCACGAGGTATGTTATTTCATTTTAATTATAATTATATCAGAAACAATAATTATTTTTATCATACATTTGTACCGCAGCGTCACCAACACGTAATTTTCGCTTAAGTATGTAGTTATGCGAATGATTGAGGGTAGTCACTAACCGCTGTTCAAAAAACGCCATCAGCTCCATTTATTATGATAGTGTCATACTTCGAACTGTTACAGTTTAACGTTTTTTTTTCTTATTCTTGCATTTAATGCAACTTGCATTGCATTGCAACTTGCATTGCAACTTGCATTAAATGCAAGAATATTATTTTACGCAACATCTAACTACAACATCTAACAGCTTACTAATATTTCTTTCACCCCGTCATTCAAAATATAAAATTCAAATTACTTTTGATAGAGTGAAGCAATTTCGATGTAATAAATACTTAAATACCTAAAATCATGTAAAATACTGGCTTCAATACCAAACCAAATCTACATTTCAAAACTATTCACATACTAATTAAATCTGAATGTAATATTTTAATTAGCACGCGATTTATTTTAACAAAAAATTAAAGCAAAGTTACAAAATTCTTCTGGATCTGATTGGAGCGCCGACTATCGGGAAAAACTGGAAGTTAAATAAAATATTTTTGAATTTGCAAAGGTCAGAATATTGATTTCTTTAAACTTTTCCCTCCGTAATTCTTTACATTTCATTTTATATATATAACGGATAGCCCTTTTCTGCAAAATGAAAATAGTATTAATATTCGTTACATATGAGTATGTGCGTAATGATCATATTCATATACTATATTCTGACTCCACTCACTATCTCAAGGGATCTCCAGGATATTTGTTAATTGCATTGACAGATGGCAAATATATGACAGATCATTCTCTTATTATATATTCTATGTCTGTCAATTTAAAAGTAAGTAGCATAAACTGCTTCAAAATGGGGCTATCCATTGATGAGTAGATTATGTTATGACGAGCTTCTCGTGTATTGGTTGTTCACATAGAATGGCTATTTGTATTAATAAAAATATTTCTTTCGACAGTCTAAACAAAACACCCAGGTTTTGTCCTTGTAGCTGCCGATCCTAGTTATTACTATTAAAAGAGAATCTCCGCTATGAATTATTACTCCAATCTCTAATCAGCCTACATAGGCGAAAAAACTTTTGCAGCACTAGAACATTTTTTTTTTCAGTCCAGCATTGACCCATCTTTGAAAGATTATTGTTATTGTTTCATCTCTGATGCAGCAATCCTGTTTTATCGTATATCATCGTGCACGTAAAGTACATAATCAACAAATTTATATTTAACTTTTGGTTAAACTGGATTGAAAAATAGTCGTCACGAAACTCTCCCTTGCTTAATCAACAAGACCCTTGTTTATCGCGACGCTAACTCATAACTCCAAAGATTATCCATTATGATTCAAGTTAAATTACTCTTCTATTTTCCTTGGACTCTAGCTCGAAGTGCTTTTGTTCCCAGTATATACCTACATGAATCTAGCAGATCATTGGGTGTATCATTACAGGCTACAGAATAAGGTCGTCACGATCACATCTCAACTCGAGGCTTTCGCATATTGCATATCCCTAATAAATTTCGTCACAGATATCGAAAGAGATACCAATTTTATCCAACTACATATATACCTACCGAAAATATCATTAAATGTTTATAATCGCTTACTCCCTGTATCTGTTGTTACTATGCATACCTCATCACCAATTTCTCCTTTTCTTCCTATCTCAATAAACGTCGTTGAAAGAAAGTTTTAGTACGTGATATGCATGATCTCGCATCTGTTACTGTCTTATCAGGATCAAATGCAGAAAGTTCAAACGTTTGATTAAGCTTTACTTTGTATCTATGAACATAACCAAAATATTATATTTATTTATTATTTGTTGTATTTTTTTAAGTATTGAATATCATCTAGTATGATATTGTAAATAGCATTTGGGTTATTTTTAATCAATTGTTATCAAACCTATTATTTGATAACAATTGGTTGTTATCAAACCTATTCCCTTATTACAACGGAAGAAGAAAAAAATTCAACTGATAAATGTCTCGTATAATTGGAATACGAACAAATTTTTTTTATGAAAGTTTTCATAATAGAAACTAGTACATATTCATGGCAGATATGAAATATTTATTAATAATTATTAATTATTATATTATCGGTGAGTTTAATATAATTATATATATTCATTTATTGATTGGGTTAGTGGTTTTCAGTTGTGCCAGTTGAGCACGGTTGATTCCGCCAATGTCACGTAGAGTGGAGAATACACGCAAAGAGATATACACATACAATTAATATATATTAAACATAATATGATGCCAAGAGTAAGTTTACTATGAAGGTATCTTTTAAAATACTTAATTCCATTCTAAATTTTTAACACATTTTTATTTATGTTGTAAATATAGCTTTTAAATGTTATTTCTTAGTCATGGTGTAAATAAAATTCCAATGCACTTTTAAAAATATCAAAGATTTTTTTTTCAATCGGATAATAGAACTCAAAAATTCTCTATTAGTCCAGTCGAAATAGACATTTCTTTTCATTAATACCCAAGCTATCTACTATTAGGTCTGTGGGAATTTTTATAAGCTGGCTACTATTTTTAATAGTAGAGAAAAATACAAAATATATTAAATTAGCGATTATAAATTATCTAAATAATAAGCAATATCAAGTTAAAAAATGTTTTTTCATCCGTCACACCTCAGTGCCTGAAGTCGAAAGTTTTCGACCAATGTGTGTTACCAGTGATGACATACGGATCTGAGACGTGGTCTCTGACTATAGACCTTTTAAACAAGCTCCAAGTCGCACAGCGTGCAATGGAGAGAGAGGTCTATGCTTGGTGTTTCTCTACTATCTTGCCACATATGAACTGACGTATCCTACATCGTATCAAATCATCGTATCAAAGTTTTCAAATCATCATATCATATCATCATCATATCGTATCATCGTATCAAAGTTTTCAAAGCTATTGCGTATATATACGAGTACAAGAACCCGACAACAAACGTTAAGTAGCGCACTAGCCCACCAGACGCAACTCCCGTCTGGTCGGAGGATCCTCTCTTTTCAATGGCAGCCTCTCTACCCCAAAATGAGATTCGCAGACGAACGAAGGTTGCCGATGTAGCTCAATGTAAAAGAATAATCTTAAATATTCTAACAGAGAGTTTACTGTTTCGAATGTGAATGTTCGTTAAGTTTTATATAGTTATGGTTGTTTTGTAAATCTTGAAATAAGTGGGTTAAACTTGATTGAAGTAGTGCCAGTAATTTTAAGGTGATGGTCTCCTTCTGCGAGACAGTAATATCCCAGAAGGAGGCCGACGAGCGGCTGAGACAGGAGGCCACCGACACGTGGCCTCCATCCGCGGGCGACGAATGGGGGTGCGTAGGAGGCGCTACTTAATGCGCCTCCAGTAACGCCCTTGTGCCCGTGTCGGGCCGGGATGGGAACTCGGTCCTACTAGACACGGCGTCGTCGGGACTGTTCAGAGGCGAGCCGGACAGTCATCATGGAGGAGAAGTCTGGCCTTTTCGCCGAGGCCAGCCTGTCGCTGGAGGGATCCTGTTGCCTGCAGATCCAGAGGAATAAAAGGAGAATTAAAGCCCCCGCAGGGGTTTAGTACAGTATTGCACTTTCAAAGTGCCGAGTCCGACATAGGTCTAGGACTGCCGACCCGGGCATCCTGGATATCATCAGTAAATGGATTCCCCTGCGACAAAAAAAAAGTAAAATTAAAAAACTAAAAAGTAGTAATTTCCATATTATTAATGAAAATAATAGAAGAAATAAAAAAGTATCTTTCAATTTATTTTTTATTTATTTATAGAAGTGCAAGTATTATGGCAAAATTTAAATTTAAATTTTAAAAAAAGTCTCACTCGAAGTGCTAACCCAGATTTGAACTTACAACATTTTGTTTAAGATCCACATATTATATCGACTACGCCGTCTCAGCTTACTAATTGATAATGAGGTGTTTGCGTAAGTGTGTGACTCCACCAGAGCGGAGATGTGCGGAGATGTGTTTTAAACAACCAATAGAATTTCGTTCAGTGGTATTCACTGAAGGGGAGGTGAGTGAATAACGAAATTCTATTGGTTGCTTAAACACATCTCCGCACATCTCCGCTCTGGTGGAGTCTCAGCCTAAGGCTGCGTACTCGACCAAAGCGAAGACGAAACGAGCAGTCAGCAGAGCGGAAATGTGTTTTAAACAAGCAACAGAATTTCGTTATTCACACATATCTTCGTCCCCGCTTAGCTTCAATTAATACCACTGAGCGGAGATGTGTCATATTCCTATGGCGCGATGGAAGCGGAGGTGTGCACTTTGTCTGTTGGGCAGCGGCGTGCAGTGAGCGGCGCGGCGCCGCTAGTTCTCCCCGCGCCCCACGTCGTTCATGTCACAGATGCAATGTCATTAATTTGTGGGTTTCAGTTATTTAAAAAAAAATCATAAGGAACGTTTATCATACACATATTTTATAAATATCAATGCGATAATTCCTTTTCGATTTAAAAAAATGAAATGCCAAATTATACCTACTGAGTTGTTTGTCAAAATCAAACTTTAATAAAGTAAAATATAGAAAATCCTATTATATTTCATGGAATTATAATTTGGAAGTAAAAATATATACGAAAGATTGCGAAACGTATTTTCAGGGATTCCCGAAAATAATGGATACGTTTTGTACTCGCTTAGAACAGAGTGGATGAATCGAGTAGGGGAATTACCGCGTTTAAAAATAATAATTATTCGATAAAAATAAATGTGTAATAATATAAATTAAGATAGTGTTTCATTTCTGTTAAAAAATATATTTATATATTTTTAACAGGCCCGTTTACGCTATTAGTAGTCCTATTGTCGTTATATTATTTTGTTCCCTGTTATGTATATCAGTCTCAATATTAAAAGATGATGAAAACATTGAACATAGCATCGACATATCATTCATAAATTTCGATTCGCACATCTCTGCCCGAGCCAACATACATCTCCGCTTAGTATGCATTTCCGCATAGTTTCGATGGATACTCCCTAGCTGAAAAACATCTACGCTCGACGCCGCTTCAGACATCTCCGCGCATCTCCGCTCTGGTGTGGTTTGGGCCTAAAAGTGAGACCTTTAAAAGTTTTAAACCTTAAAACGCGTCACTAATTTATCTTCGAAACAATTTTTAAGCTTACTATATCTTACTTTACTATGTCGGTCTAAAGCAACAATATCTAATAGGTAGAGCTTTAACCTGCTATAGCGATTTGAGGTTCTACTGTTTTGTTTGACGTCACGTCGAAGTTTGTTTATGGGCGGATCGCGTGTAGCACGCAAAATCTGTATGCTGTACTCGCACCCTTTTTTAAATAGTGCTATTCAGCATCTTGAATTTCTATAACAACATTGCTTATGTCGCATTGAAACAACCTATTATACTTCCTTAAATGATTTCTATCGTACCGAACCATACTTATACTATAAGAGTATTTAAACAGAAACTTAAAAGATTTAGAAGAATTACGATATTATTATTTTTATATAATGTAGAGTATTAGATAAATCTACAAAAATATATAGTAGATACACAGAAAATAGTAACTGATTATACCTATATTTCTTAATACTTACTACCATTTATACAATTATTCCATGTCTCCTTATATCTATATAGTAGTAATATCAGCATAGATGTAATATAACACGTATCGATTGACTCACAAGAGCACAATATGCAATTTGCCATGCACTATTCAGTTACAGCACATTTTCATCCATGTCGTAACTTAGTATCGTCGGAGATTGCTTAGACTGTACCGAAGCAATACAAGTGGTGAACTGTATAATATTATATTCAATGTAATAGTCATCTACATCGGCTTTATTCAAAGACGGTCTCCTTAATCCAAGCTTAATAAATCCCGTTCGAAGACTTGTAAAACGTTATTGAAAATTTCTCTCCTTCTATGTTACTTTGCGTTATTAGTTCGACAGTCACAGGCAGTATCTTTAAACAATTTCTCGATTGCACGTATTAATTTTTATTCATTCGATTCTGTGAAGAGTAAAATTTTAATTAATTAAATTTTCGTTTGCATACCAAAATTCAATTTGATCTGTAGACGGATTGCCCGGAGCACAATAATAATCTCTATGTGGACTCAGTGGGCAGGCTATTTATGACATCTTCCATTATCAAATAATATAATTTTAATAAAAGCTGGATTAAACAATAAGCCAAAGTAACGTCATAATAAAGTTTGATAAGGAAAAATATCTGAAAGGGTAGTTTATATGTGTATGATTTATTATACATAATTGAAGAATTTTATAGTAGAGCTCGTTTTAATGTATGTTGAAATGTTTTTATAAAATATAGCCTTTAGATTATTAATTTTATTATAAAATAGATCGCAAAGTAGAAGAAATCAAATATTAAAAACATGGTTCTGAAAACAAGGTATCATTAATGATACGTTCCAGTTCTTATTGTATATTTTAAACTTCGGTTTTACAGACCTCGATGTTTTTCATATACTATTTCTGTAAAAAACATACTACTTACTTATACTTGTAGGTATATTTAAAAACGATAAAAATATATAGGTACAAAAACAAAAGACAGCGAAATGACGAATTTATTAAGTTTATTTTTGACATTTTTCACACCACACACGACAGTAACGACTGTTTCAAAAAATAGAATAAAAAATAATTTCACGATGACCGGACACGTGCACTTTTATCTGTTGACATTATAATACACTTAAGAATGATTTTTTGCGAACTCTAAAATTAGTTTTTAAATGTATATTTTATAGATAGAATTTCTGTTAAATTTCAAAAAAATAGGACGAGATTTCGAGAGTCTCCACACACAATCGTTTGTTCGTTTCATACGTTCTTTCAACATTGAATTTCAGAATTTCGTCTCGACGTTACAAAATAAACAACTTCTGTCTCCAGCGGCTTTGGCTGGGTTATAACGGTAAATACTATTTTAAAGAGGTATAAGGTACAAAAAGAGAAATATACCAGGAGAAACTGGTCACTTTTAACTTTTTTTTTTCTTATTCGAAATTAAGTTTTAGTTCATAGTCTCTTTTGTATTAATCTGAAATAAGTGAACTGAATCAGCCTGTAAACGTCACACTACTGGGCAAAGACCTCTTTTCTATCTAGAAGAAGGGTTGGCGCTTAATCTACCCCGCTGATCCACTGCGGGTTGGCGAATAATATCCCTACCATGACTAACGATCGTTACCAAGTGTCTTTGATAACAACTGGGACCAACGGCTTTTCGTGCTCTCTAACGAGGCACGGTGGGGAAATTCAAAAGGAGATACACTCAGACCGGAAACAAATATAAGCACAAACACTAATATCTCTTCCCCGAGCGGGAATCGAACCCGCGACTGCCGGCGTTGAGGCGACTACTCGCACCACTACACCAGAATGGTCGTCTAGTCTAGTGAGGACTAGGTATTAATCTAAAATTACACATTCATGTTACATACATTCAGTATTTTACACGGCACCCCTCATTCAATAACATTTAACTTTATTAAATCAAGTTAGTTTGTATACGGCTAGCATGTAAGCTGCACGCTACGCACGCTCACAAGTCTATCAATCTAATAGTATATTAGTGAAAAATAATCGATATATTGATAAATGGTCCTAGGATCTTTTAGCAGTCGTTACGTCTATTATGTGTTTGCCAGTATTTAGCAAGATTCCTGACAACTATTCTTGATTAATAAGTATCAGGTATTCGGCCGAAGCAACGACCCGTAAGCAGTCGACAAGGAGCTTTTAAACAAGATTGTTGCTTATTTTATTTTTTTCACTATGTAGACAATTTATCAAAACCCGCAAGAAGCGTTGCCATCAGCAAGATGGTTACTAATGTCAAAAAGACTCTGCAGAAGCTGCTCCGGTTGTAGAGCCTAGACTTTTATTAGGCTTAATATAAGTATAATCACAATCGTCTCAGTACAGAAAGAAGCAGTTCTCATGTTTATTTCATGAGGGGAAAATATGATAAAACTTTTGAAATTTATAAGTCTACTAAAGCATTTATTAATGAACAGTTTCAAGTTTATTCAAAAAAATAAGTTGGAGGAATAGTCGAGTACAGGCAAGAGGATCTTCTAGTAAGCTGGATGAAATGCTGAAGACACAAGCGAACAACTTCAGAGCATTAATTCTAACATTACCATAATTACATACTTAATATGAAATATTATATGATATACTTAAATATGAAATATCAAAACTAAAAATAGGAGCTAGAGAGCCTTTGGTAAGCCATATCAAAAGAATACATGCACTACTGGACTGGCTCATTGGCGAACCTTGACCATCCTGGCTACCACAATGTAATAAAAAAAAAATCACGTCCGATGAAGATGTGAAACGAAAAAAGCAAGTTAACTATCTATCAGAATAAGAAAGCGAAAGTAGTATTATTGACAAATTATTAGCAGGATTCTTTTTAAAAGCAGACATTTTCAGATAAATCAGCTTATTAATCAGCTGACAACAAGAAGCTAGTGAAGAAATCACCAACAATAAAGGACTTTGTTACGATCAACGATGCAAACCTTCCGCCAGGGAAGTAGGCTCTAGGCCATGTCGTTGGACCACATCAGCTATGTCAGGGTGGTCACATTCAAAACAAAGAGTGGGTTTATCAAGCACCCGGTACTACCTGTGAACTCAAGAGATCATGAGGACGAATTAGGAAAGTCGTCAGAACAATGTAAGTAGCAAACATCAAAACGTAACTTCCTCTCTTTATCAATGAATCATCAGTATTATCAGTAACAACATAGGTAAGTTTTACTGAATAAAAACAAAACTGCTGACCTACCTTCGCACCTTGCTGATCCTAATGCAATCAATAACCACTTTTTCACAGTTCCGGATGATAATCAAAATAACTTCTGACTCTCAGTCCGGTTAGTGAGGAGGTGGTTATGAAAAGTATAATGAGGATCAAATCCAATGCTCAGGGTCACGATGGTATTTCATTAGACATGCTCCAGCTAACACTGCCACAAACATTACGCACCATAGTTGCAATCGTTAATCAGTCCTTAACAGAAAGCACATTCACAAGTAGTTGGAAAACTGCTATAGTTAAACCCATACCGAAAGTAAATGACCCTACTTCTGTGCAAGATTTGCGACTAATCAGTCTGGTACCCTGTTTGTCCAAGGTATTAGAGCGTATTGTCTGTGACTAATTAACTAATTATATTGAGAGCAATAGTCTACTTACCTTATTGCAATCCGGTTTTCGCAAGAGACGGCAAGTGCCTTGTCTGACATTGTCATACGCCTTAATTTTTAATTTAAATATTTTTTTTATTATGTTCACTGTGTTCTGATGGTGTTTAACGTCTCATGTCACGATTTCAGGCTCTGACTGAAGAACAGCGCCTTAGCAGTAAATATATGCTGCTAAGCAATGCTGAGGCAGAGACCTAATTGGCCTTGTCGAATTTGTTTTAATCTTATAATTTTCTTATCTTGCTGCTGTATTATTTTTCTCCTTTTTTATTTATTACTATGTATTTTCTGCACAAGATGTAACTATTACGTATATTATGAGGCCAATAAATAACTTTTCTTTCTTTCTTTCTTTCTTATAATAAGTGTGACTTTGAGTACGTTGAAAATCAAAGTGAGGACTCAAAATACAGTGAAGCTTCCAAACATAAGGTGAACAAGCATCTTAACACCAATGACTAGAGAAAATAAAATTATTTAAATACTTTAATTATTAAGCTTAAGAACGTAATGGCTTTACCTTGTTTCATCATCATTATTATCATTTATTTTTCATATTTTTTTTTTAATTTCTTACGAGCATCTACGGTACAATCGTAACATTGCACAATTTGTACATTCAGCATTTTACACGGCACGTGTCATTAAATAACATTTTAATTAATTAAATCAAGTTAGTTTGCATGCGCCCAACATATAAGCCGCGCGTGATCACGAATCTATCAATCGAATAGTGTATTATTTAACATGAACAGATACAAAATTGATCAAATGTACAAATGTGACCCTATCACTGCACTGCAAAGAATTTCGATCCAGAAAATAAATTAAAACATCTTAATTTATTTTATCAGTAGAATACATATTATTGTTCTACAAAATCGAGTTAGTTAATAGTAACAAGCATAGCTCGTACAACTGACCGCTGATGGAGCAGAAAGGCTCTTGAATGGAGATCACGATAGGGCAAACGCAGCATCGGACGGCCAGGTGAGCAGACGACTTGAGGAGAGTCGCCGGAAACCGTTGAATGGAGGCTGCTTCGAACCGGTCGCTCTGGAGGTCTATGGGGGAGGCCTACGTTCAGAGTGAACATCTAATGGCTGATATGATGATGATGATGATGATGATGATGATAATGATATCAACAAGCATTAAGTTTTTTTTGTGACGCAGGGGAATCCCTTTACGTATGATTTCCAGGACGCCCGGGTCGGCAGTCCTAGACCTATGTCGGACTCGGCACTTTGGGAGTGCAATACCGTACTAAGCCCCTGCGGGAGCCTTCAGCCGCTTTAATTGGAGGGTCCCGGATCTGCAGGCAACAGGATCCCTCCAGCGACAGGCTGGCCTCGGCGAAAAGGCCAGACTTCTCCTCCATGGGGACTGTCCGGCTAACCTCTGAACAGTCCCGACGACGTCGTGTCTAGTTGGACCGGGTTCTCATCCCGGCCCGACACGGGCACAAGGGCGTTACTGGAGGCGCATTAAGTAGCGCCTCCTACGCACCCCCATTCGTCGTTCGCGGATGGAGGCCACGTCGGCGGCCTCCTCTCTCCTCCGCTCGTCGGCCTCCTTCTGGGACATTACTGTCTCGCAGAAGAAGACCATCGCCTTCCAGGCTCGTCGTCGCCGAGCATCGCGGTGATGATGCTCGGGATCGACAAGTCCCCTCCGAACAAGCATTAAGTATGCCTTGTCAAAAACATAGTTAGCCCAGTAAAAATACAATCTTGAAATTCAATCAAATAATTACTTACCGGGCCTATAGACACGTTTATTATTTTTACTTAAAATGAAGTGGCGTAACCTGCCATGATACTCGTATAAAAGAGACATAGTGGATATTAATTCACCAGCACAAGAAAACGCGTGCTTGTGCGTCGTTCCGTCAGTCATATCCACCGTATCTTGACCATTTTCCCTATTTATTACATTTTTTTATGATTAATGATTATTTAATTTTTTTCGATAAAACATAATAGCCGCAGCCTTCATTAATAAAACGTGTAAGAAAAAAGACTAATTTATAACAAATGAAATTTTAAGTCTTTGTACAAACTGAAGGAAGTAGGTTCGATAATCACGAATGATGATCCTGAAACCGTTTTGATTAATATCAGCATTCATATACGTATATACATACATTGTGCATATAGGGAAATCCGTAAACAAAAAAACGTAATTATAATCACTTAGTTATTAAAACGCTTCTCAAATATATACTTATGCACTCTACTTTTAAATGCAATTATAATAAATATACACTTTACACTCATACTTTTTATTTTTCTAATTTTAAATAAGAATTTTTCTAAAAACTATACAACAAACTATAGATATAACTATATCTAACGTATTCTGTTTAATTCCCAGTGTCTTATAATATTAAAAATATTTATTTAGTCATAAAACTTCATAGTAAAATTGCGATACTGTAAAGTATTCTTAACTTCCAAAGATTTCATTAATTACAGTACCTCTGTTTGATCTGTCGCGATGAGACTTTGGGAGAGCTTGTAATAGGTTGACGATATAAATATACCGATACAGAGATTGTGATTCAATTTAACTTGTCTGAAAGAAACTCTTGTTAGTTTTTCTTAAAAGTATTATTTGTATTTGTTTACATCTTTTTTAATGAAAATTTTGGCTATTTTCGGAGACATTTAAAAAGTGTTAGATTACTTGGGATTAAGTGTGTGAAGCAATCCTTTATGCTTTTTTTCAAAGCGTTACGATACTCGTACCATTTGAACGTCTGTTAAGATCATATACGATGACATAAAAATAAAACATGTGACAGACAAACTTACACTGGGATTCTATAATAAACATATCACATTGTATATAATTTTGCTAGTATTGTAATTTTGAGAAAAATGTGCATAATTTAGCATTGTTTTTTTTTAATCTTTTTTTTTGCCAATTTAATTTTCAAAATACGAACTAAAATTCAATTTTATTTATCATAATACCATATTTATTATTTTAAAGAATCCTTTTCTTTCTTTACTTACAAAGTATAACATTGTAATTTTTATGAACTTTAAAAAGTATGTTTAGTCTGTTGTACTTTCCGAAGTATTTTCAGGTAAATAAGTAACTTAATCATGATACCTCTAAGATCATTTCATTGTTGTGATAATGAATTTTTTTTACCACTACATATATTATCTAATAATGCTTTTATTTTTAATTCGAAAAAAAATGTAATATTTTCTTTAATAAAGATACGTTTCTGCAGATTTAACTAATTGAAATATTTTTCGCGTTAAGTAAGAGAAAGTCAAGCAATTTAAATCAGAGTTTGGTCAAATATTTATAATAAAAGATGGATAAGAAATCCAGTGTAGGTGGGTTAGAGGTGAGGAGGTAGGATGCGCAGGTAACCAGCGCAGGTCCGGATGATATATAAGTCGGGGTTGGACCAACCCTCGGCACTACAGAACCTCCGCCGGCCGCCGACGCGCTACTAGCACTTGATCACAGAGGTAAGTTCTATTGCGGAATGTTCAAGTTGAAAAGTAAAATATGAGTTACGCTGTCATTTATCACCGTCATTATATTTATTATTTGTTAATACAATGTTATATCGATTTTAAAAATTATTTTATTTTAAGTTTCTTTAGTGTGTCGTATTAAACTTTGACTACGTTTTATGTTTATTAATAGTTTTACGGCGAGTTGCACGAAACCGTCGCTAACTTTCCGTTAGTTAAGTTGCAATTAATCTTAAAATTAGTTGATCTTATGATTAATTTAAAGCTGTTGGAATTAATCATCCGTTAGATAGGTCTTTAATTAAACTAAATTTTTTTGTTAACTTAATCAGATATAGGTTTCGTGCAACAGATAATCACGATTCTTGTGATTAAATTAGTTTAATAAACACTTAAATTTAAAATTTGTTTCGTGCAACTCGGCGTTACTCTTTTATAATAGTTGAAAAAAAAGTTTTTTTCAATTTAAATTTAAAACCAATTTAAAAACTTTGTTTTTTTTAAGTTTAGAAATAGTAAAACTATTTTTTTTTTTTTAACTTAAAATATTGAATTTGTTCCCATTGCAGTGTCTGTATTTAATTTTTCGTGATTTAGTTGTATTAAAATGTTATACCCGATGAAGAACAGAAATTATCATTTTTTTTTCATTATTACTAACTATTCAAAAGTTTTTATATTCAGTCAAATGAAATAATAATTTAATATTCATTTAATTATTTAGGTGTATATTTTATTGTATTCCTAAATTATTTTTATATGATTTCTTTAATTCTAAAGAAAGTATAAATCATATTTTAGAATGTTTATAAATTTTAGTTGCAGTATTTATTTATATATTTTACTTAGAAAGCACTGTTTTGCACTTATTGTTAGTCGGTTTTTGGTTCTTAATAAAATAAACAATTAGAACCAGAGTTGCATATATTGTAAATTATTTTTACAAACAGTTACTGTTTTACTAAATTATATAAAATTATCATTATAGTTAACATACGGGCAAAAAAAATGTTTCAAATATTATTTAGCTTAAGTATTAAACTTATAACATGTGATATTATATGAGAAAATATGAGAAAAGTGTGAATGAGAATATCAAAAACAAAATTAGCTTGTATGCAGACATAGCATTTAAATCGGACATTATATAAGTTGTTATTCGTCTGCCAACACAAGCTTGTACTAAATTGATACACTGACTCATCAATCTAAATTTTCATTTGTCCCAATCAGAATTCCAGATATTAGGGTTTTGGAAAAAAAATTACCCTTAAATAGATTAGTACAATTAGATTTCGTACCACAGAATGAAAGACAAACTGACGTGACAAATATAGAGACGATACAAGATAAATAATATTTTCTAAATTAAAACAAGGTTCTAGTCATATTACTTAATATATTAAAGACAAAGATTTCAATTGCAGAAATACATTTGATTATGTACGAGTAATATGATTAGTTTTAATATATTCTTAATCACGAAAAATATTTTCAAATAAATATTACTCAGAATTATAACCGTGATTAAGTAAAAAATAATAGTTTTCCTTTTTTACATGAAATGACCAACTTTCGAAAGAATAATAATAATAAATACATGCTCGTGACTTTTATGGCCTCTCCACATTCTCGAGCGAATCGCGCGAAGCCGCGATCCACCTACGAAACATGAATTTAGTACCGTTTCGTGTATTCTTTACGGCTCTGCGCCGCGTTAATTCCCGCGTAAATCGCACGCAAAGCCGCGAACAACCTGCAAAACATGAGTGTAGTACCGTTTCGCGTATTCTTCACGGCTTCGCGCCGCGTTGGCGCCTTGTTCCCTGATTGTTGTCGGTTTTTTGTTCCGCGACAAAGGGTTCGCGACTCCCAAACTTGGTACGAAAGCGACAAGACTCCGCATTTGCATGAGGCTCAGTCACTTGAAGGTGTATTTTCCTAGTGTATATGTATTATCTATGCTTGAAGGCGAGTGCCGCCAGCGGTCGTGTATGATTTTTTTAGTGAGTTCAAGTGAGCATTAACAATGGCCGTAAATTGGTCTAACGACCTGTAACTTTCATTTTTTGGGAAGTTACCAAACGAAACCCGTGTTATAGGATAACAAATTAAAAGATTACAAAAATAAGATTAAAACTCACGATGCGTGTATGCTTATTCGTGAGCTTAATTTGCCGCAATGTGCGCTGCGATGCACGGCGTGAATCGCGCGGAAATGAGGAGAGGGCATTAGAAGAGAGTCATGTCGGGTCAGGTAGAAATCATAACGGTAGCAGACTTATTATATTGCAGGGAACCGTCTGGACTTTTTCCTACTCGACCATACTCATAACATGACAATTTTTTAATTTATTTTTGTGTGTTACATAATTATTAAAGGACCAATACGTTACTAAGATTGAACTTTTTATAGTTTTACAGTATAAGAGAAAGTAAAAGCATCATCCATCTGTGACTGTATTAAATGTGGTATATAAAGAGTTCAAACTTTGATCAAATAAAAAAAAAATATTAATTTATTCCTACTCTAAATGTATAGAAGCAATGAAAAGATAGTTTTGATTTTAATACAGTAAAAGGTATTGTAGACACCTTTTATAATTCACCGTCGAAAGGCCATAGCTCTTTCCTCCCTTATCGCGTCATTCGTTGCATTAGAAAGTACCGTAGCCGCCTCGTAGTCGCCTCGTAGCCGCATCGTAGACGCTATCTAAGGAACAGCCCAACCCGCGCAGCGTTATAAACCTATGACCTCATCAAGCTAATTTCATCGTTTATGTAACCTTTTACTATTTAAAATTTTTAAGATTTTATAATTATTTATAGATAATTTTTTTTTTTTGAGCCATAATATACCATTTTACTATTACTCCTACGAGTATATTAGGTTTTGTACTATTACTGTACTGTACTGTATCAGCTAGTAAACAACCCAATGTTGAGCGAAGGCCTCTTCTCCATATAGAAGAAGGGTTGGAACTTAATACACCACGCTACTCCACTGCGGGTTGGCGTATAATTTCCCTACTATGAGTAACGATCTTTATTACGGCTTTACGTACTCTCCGAGGCATGGTAGGGAGACCCACAAGAACCCAGACCGGAAACTTTTTTTTTTTTTGTACAAATACAAATATCTGTCTGCCGCGTTGAGCCGACTACTCGCACCACTACACCAGAACGGTCGTCATGTACTATTATTCCTGTTTTATTAATTAATATTTGAATAAGTATAGATGTTATTATTTTTGAATATTTCATGTTATAAATTCTATTATTTGTATAATAAATAGAAAATAAACACTATTTGAACACTTCGGCGTTTCCATTTTAGGGAAAACTACTTGTAATTATAAGTCGTTATCGAACATATAAGTACCCAATACTATCACACATAATTATAACAGTGTAATTGCTGGCACCGAGACTTTAACACCTTATGTCTCTGGATAGACAACACATAGATGAGTTGCCTGGGCTAGTTCCAGGTAAACTAGTTTATGTTAATGGGCGACGTCAACCACTTACCATCAGGTGGAACGTCTGCCAGTTTGCCTATCCAATTAACATTTAAAAAAAAAACGTATTTTTTTTTTCATTTCCTTCATTTATAGTATTACCTATAGTGGTTATAAAAAAATATAATAAACGTATCGTACTATAATGGTAAAACATACAAATGTATGTAGCTACATTTTTAAAATATATATTAAAATTACATTTTTCATACAGGTTTTAACTCCTAAACTACAAAAAAACAAAAACAAACGAGCGTTACGCTACGAGTATAAAAAATGAAATCTTTAAGACGAGACCGTACCCGCAGTGAAAGCCCTGCTATGATCGGCTCACGGTCGCCAGTCGGCGGCCGCCCAGATGTAAGTCAGTGCATGAAATGTATGTGCTGTATATTACTATAAACTAAATTGACTCCGACTTCTAGTTCGCATGATCTCTTTCCTCCTCTATGAATTTCCGGTAATTCAATATTAGAAAATATTATTTTACACTTTTCCGTTGTTATGAATTGACTTTTTAGTTGAGAACACATAGCAAACCGCACGCTTATTTTTTTTTAACTTAATTACTTACTTATTTAGCGTCACACAAATGTACAATCTGGAACTGAATAAAAAGGGTACTTTTACATAAAGAATATTATAATCAGCCCCCTGTTTTTGATTCTGTTGCAAATCAGCGCTGAAACAGAAATATTTCTCTTTAAAAAATAGATTCAACTTCACTATATTATCGAAAGTAAAGATAAGATAAAAAAGATAAAAATAAAATAATAATAAGGTAGGTATAAATAAAGATAGGTCAAAGAATAGTATTAAATTAGCTAGTGACGTCACCATTTTTTTAAGTAAGAAGGCTGTTAAAATGTTTTAAAATTTTTATTAAAATTATTTATTAGTCAAAAACATTACTGGCGTAGCTATGAAGGTAAACATTTAATAAATAAGTTAAATTAGTTTCAAGGATGTTATTAGAGAAAAAACAAACAGTCAAGGCATTTTTTCCACATTTGAATCAGGTCATATATAGTGATTCCCAAAATAAAGTTGAATAGATACTATGACACCTACTTATCATACCTAAAACATTTGAACGTTCAGAAACTGTACCGTGATACACTTCTATGGTATTGCTAGTTGTTATTTTATCACTGTTTTTTACCTGAAAAATATTATTTATTTTTTGCTTTAAGTGTTGTTTAATGTTAGTTTATAATAATGTTATTTTCATGGATATTTTTACATGCGTTAAACATATCAAATAAGTAGGTAGGTATATGTTCCGAAAAATTTATCGGTTTTATTATGTAGCATTTAATACAGCATCTACAATATCCTGAAAGTAAGCTGTCTTAGGTGTGCTACCTTCTTTTTATTATAATAATTATAATAAAAGTTATCGGTTCTCAGTCGCTTATGTATATTAAAAGTGCATAAACATATAAGCGATCAACATAATTAATAATGTTTTAGTTTATTTCACATATCGCTAAGCCAAGGGTAGTCCGGAAATGGCTTTTGGTATTAGCCTAAACAGTATAATGGTATTTAAATGTGCTAAACTTTGTTTCTTGCTAGTGTAATACATATCATTCGAACAGTTATATGACTGGATTGTTGACTTTTTGGCACACACAACCACATAGCTATAATTAGAAAATGAAATAAATTTTAAATGATAAATTCACAGACTTTTTTTGTATAGAATATTGAATTAAAAAATGAAATTGCTAAAACAGCGTATAATATATTAGAAAAGGTGTCAATCTACAACAAAACTAAACACTGTATA
The DNA here is from genome assembly GCA_036937285.1 of Euphydryas editha. Taxonomy (NCBI): domain Eukaryota; kingdom Metazoa; phylum Arthropoda; class Insecta; order Lepidoptera; family Nymphalidae; genus Euphydryas; species Euphydryas editha. Next base: position 5,353,269 of record JAUPFZ010000005.1, read on the forward strand.
GCAATTAACTACTAGAAACTATTACGATATTTGTATGTCAATCCGCTAAGATATTTGTGCGAAACCAAAATTAAACAAAGAATTAAAATTATGCTCTATCAAATATGTGTTACCTCTTTCTAAAATGACTCTTTCTGATCGTTAAAGGGAAGGATACAAAATCATTATTTTAAATGTCAGGTTAGGAAATATTACAAATGCTAGTTCAGATCTATAGCCACCAACGAACCGAAACCAAGAGTTTCAGCTGTAAAGCTATGAAATAACTAACCAATTCCCTTGAGCTCTTGTGCGTAAGCATCACGTTCAATCTCAATTTCAGGAAGCATCTAAACTTTAGTCAAAAAATTAGGCATTCTGAACAAAGGAGTAGGTACGAACCTGAGTCTACTGTCGTCTTTGAGATGAATCTACGATAATGTCTTCAAGATCTATATAATGAACAACATCTTCAGGCTATCTATTATAGGCCTGTGGGAATTTTTGTAAGCTTGCCACTATTTTTAATTGTAGAGATACAAAATCTATTAAATTAGCGATTATAGGTTATCTAAGTAATAAGCAATATCAAGTTAAAAAATGTCTTTTCATCCGTCATACCTCAGTGCCTAAAGTCGAAAGTCTTCGACTAATGTCTGAATATGGGCCTTTTAAACAAACTCCAAGTCACACAGCGAGCAATTGAGAGGGCTATGTTTGGTATTTCTCAGCGAGATTGAATCAGAAATGATGTTATCCGCAGACGAACGAAGGTGACTGACATAGCCCAACGGATTTACAAGCTGAAGTTAATGTTCTCGATTGGAGACTGGTTCGAAGCAGCTTCAATTCATAGGCTTCCGGCGACTCTTTTCAAGTCGCCTGTCCCTCTCGCAGTCGGCCATCCGACCCTTCGCTTGCTGGCACGTGGTCTCCACTCGAGAACCTTTCGGCCTCATTGGCCCTCAATTATACGAGGTATGTGCCCTGACCACAACTTCGAAAGTAGAATTTCAAACTGTAATCGGGGTAGGCTTGACATTCAAATTTTTTTTTTTACGCAGCGTAATCCATTTACGGATGATATCCAGGACGCCCGGATAGGTAGTTCCAGACCTATGTCGGACTCGGCACTTTGGGAGTGCAATAACGTAACTAAACCCCTAAGGGAGCCTTCAGCCGTTTTAATTGGAGGGTCCCGGATCTGCAGGCAACAGGATCCCTCCAGCGACAGGCTAGACTTAACGCAGCGCCGCCCGTCTCTGGCACACCTCGAGGGTGTGTTGGGCAGAGTCCACCGCCGCGCTACAATCGTGACATTCAGTCGTCGGCTCCCTCTGGGCCGTCCGGCACAGGTAGTCACCAAAGCAACCGTGCCCGGTGAGAACCTACGTCAGACGGAAGGTGAGGGGCTTGCGTTTTCGACGCACAAGGACCGGGCGAATGGCAGCCGTTACGCTTGTGCCGTACGACTGCCCGGCCAGGTCTACCCCCCATCTCCGCATTAGCGCTTCCTGACCTATCCGACGCACCCGTAGGATCCCGTCCAACGTAGGGTTCTCACCAAGAACCCTCCTACCCGAGACGTATGAGTAGGTCTCGGCAAGAACCTCCGTCACGAGCTCCCACGGGGGGTCGCCGGCTAGAGCAGTAGCTGCAGCCCACGATACTGTACGGTACCCCCGAATCACCCTCACCGCGATTGTTCGCTGCGCAGCGTGTAGCGCAGCCTTATTTTTCGCGGTGAGGCGATCTGCCCAAACCGGGGCACCGTACGTCGCCATACTCCGGCAGACTCCGGAGAACAGCTGCCTGCAGACGGCACTGGGTCCTCCGAGGTTCGGGAGGAGTCTGCCCAGTGCACTCACCACCTTTACGACCTTCGGTCCCACCATAGCGAAGTGTGGGCCGAAGGTCCACCCTCCGTCGAGGATGAGCCCCAAATATTTGATTTGGGGGCTCATCCTGACCCTTCCCTCTCCGGTCTCCAGGGTAGCCCCCGGTGGGGGTCCCTTGCGTCCGGTCCCACGGAAGAGGAGGGCTTCGGTCTTGTCAATTCTGACACGAAGCCCTAAGTTCTTTATGCGGCTGATCACGAGGTCAAGTCTGACCTCGGCCAGCCGCACCGCCTCCTTGAAGTCACGTCCCCGGGAGTAAGCGAGGGTGTCATCCGCGTAGCAGATGACACCCATACCGGGGAGAACACGGCCACGCAGGACCCAGTCGTACCCGATGTCCCACAGGATCGGACTTAGAACTGATCCCTGCGGGACATCACAGCCGACTCGCTGCCACTCCACGGACCCCGACCGGTTCTCGAGGCCTACCCTCCGATCGGAGAGGTACGCCTCCAACAGCCTCATTAGATATACTCTAGGGGCACTCCGAAGTATTTTAGTGCCTCCCGTATCACCGCATGCAGGAGACTGTTAAAGGCGTTCGCGATGTCTAACGACACCGCGACCACCATCTCTCTCCTGTATTCCGCCTCACCCGTCACCGCCCGCAGGCGTTTGAGGGCATCGACGGTCGACCGACGTGCTCGGAACACGAACTGAGATTCTGACAGTCCAGGTCCCGAGCTCTCCTCCAAGTGCTGAACGAGCCGGGAGGCCACTATCTTCTCCAAGGCCTTCCCAGCTTCGTTTCGCTGATGGGAGCCGACTGGGCGCGAAGCTTGTTACGCGCCCAATTACTAATAAAATAAATACGGTCGGCCATAGGGGTCTCTCTCCAGACCTCCAACTAACTCCAGCCAGGCCTTCAGAACTCCATCAATGTCACCATACTGAAGTCTTCCAGGGATTCCGCCATGAACACAATAATCGTCGGCAATTGAAGACGAGTGATGTACTCGCCATTTATATCGATGTTGAATCTTTTCCAATCCAGGAGCTTGAAAACGTCTTCCAATGCAGTGGAAAACAGTTTCGGAGAGACAACATCTCCCTGTCTTACATCTCGCTGCATTAGGATCGCTCTTGTACTATGTTCCTGTACTCGAACTGACATACTAGCATTATTGTACAAGCACTGCAACATTTCGATATACCGGTAGTCAATGTGGCACCGCTGGAGAGACTGCAGCACCACCCAAGTTTCGATTGAATCGAAGGCTTTTTCATCGTCCACAAACACCAAGCACAATTGCCGATTATACTCCTAGATCTTTTATATAATCTGCCACACTGTATTTTGAGGTCTATGGTACTATAGCCTTTTCGAGAACCGGTTTTTTCAGGAGCCTGCAAGTTATCAAACTTGACCGTTAGACAATTCTTAATGACCCTAGATAACAATTTATCAAAGTGGCTCAGAAAAAACAAAATGGGCCTGTAATTCTTCAACAACGTGTTATCGCTCTTCTTGAAGAAGAACACCACCACGTTTCTGTTTTAGGTTTTCGGCGTTACGCCCTTTAGCAAGACGATATTTAAGAGCTTCTGAAGGACTTTAAGTACTAGAAGCTTTGACGTAATACTGTCTTCGACTGGTGCTGTATTGTTTTTAAGCTGTCCCAGAAACATACTTATCTCGTGTAAGCTGATGTTTGGGATGTCTCCGAAATAATATCAGATAAGCTCGGCACTCGAATCTTCAGAGGAGCTATGGACAGGTTGGCTAACCGACGTGACTGTTTGTAAAAAAATTTGACCACCATCAATATCTTGGCTCTGGACGGTGTTGTACCTCCATGCTCTGTTTTCAGCTTTAACCAATAGACAAATCCTTTGAAAATATATTTTGGAGCCTTAATTCCGCTCTATTATATCTTTAACAAGTTTTGTATTAAAGTCACGCATATAGTGCCTCAAAGATATTTTTCTCCTCGCCTCACACACCTTGGCAAGAAAGAGGTCGAGACTATTCTTCCCTGCAGTTCACCACACACAGTAATCAATAATATTAAAATTCTCATAACCCATCACTCTCTCAAAATGTTTACTCGGCAGCTATTGTACTTTTCTTTGTATCGCAGGGGAACCCATTATCGGGTGGTATCCAGGACGCCCGGGTAGGCCGTCCTAGATCGTAAGTAGGACTCAGTACTTGGAGGTGCAATACCGTACTAAGCCCCTACGGGAGCCTTCAGCCGCTTTAGTTGAAGGGTCCCGGATCTGCAGGCAACAGAATCCCTCCAGCGACGGGCTGGCCTCGGCGAAAAGGCTAGACTTCTCTTCCATTGTATATTAAGCTGAGATTCGATTACAGTATGTCTCAAATTAATTATTTCTTTAAAATAATAACTTTTTATACCTTAAATATTTTTACGGCATGATATATAGTACAGCACTCAGGTTATTTTGAATTCAAGTAATTTTTCGATTTCGAGAAGAAAAATTACTTTGACATTAATTAATTAGATTCTTTGACCTGACTTCAGTAAAGCTAACCCTTTTGTACTGTGCGCAATCATTAGGCGATCTTTATGCTTCATCCTTGAACTTTGCTTGATTCATGTTATATTTGTCAAGTGTTTGAATTGGTACTGAGCCGAGCAGGTAGAACACTTGGATCCAAATCGATGATTATATATGTATATATATCATATGATAGTGCTAATGTTAAAGATTCGACTCATGAAAAAATCATGTTGTATAACCTACTTAAGACATACAAAAATTCTCACTAACACATAGGACAACAGCTGCTTTTACTTAATAAGTAAAGGTAACACAACTTTTCATACTGTCATTTCTAATAACAATTTTATAAAAAATAATTAGTCAATAAGTAAAATTTGTAAAGATATGCTTTTATATCAATTCACTGTCTTAACAGAAAAATATTTGAATAATAAAAATAATATTTCTATAAGCTTTATAGAAAACTTATTTCTTTCGTTGGTACAATATTCGAATCTAATTCACTTATTTTTACTTTTTAATGCGTCTTTTGTTATTTTCAAAGACATTATATTTTGTCTGAAAGTTGAAACGTACGAAACGTATGAAAGTGTACATTGATCTGGAATGAAATTCTATAGAATTAAGAACATTTTAAACCGCCTTTATGTATACTGCTTTTTGATTCATAGCTTGATATTTTATAGCTTATAGTAACTTATCTTAATAAACCAATTGAATTGTTATAAATTCGACACGTATGTCTATAATATTTGTTATCTGTTTATCGATAAAGAGATAAATATTACGAAAAGATAATATGTCGCGGAAGATCGATATGGTCTTTCCGTGATATTTGTTGTGATATTTATTTATTTACAAGATATCTTTTTGTGTAGTGATTAATTGAATGCATCCTAATTGTACATTTTGGATAGATGATATAAAAATATAAATATATAAAAATGGCACAGTATGTATCGCACATTATATTATAAGAGATCGAAAACGAAACTTCCTTTGTGAGGGTATGTTTCTTGGGTAAAGTTGTTCACTATGACCAGTAGATCATGTGGTTAAAATATCATCGATTGTCCCAGATTCACCCAGTATAATAGAGTAGATTTAATATGGCTGTTTTACTCATAATATACATTTTTATTAATGAATTTAAAACAATGTTTTAAACAGATACATAAAAAATGTCATAAATATTTACTTAAAACTATTATGTTTTTCAATTTTTGTTTTAAACGGCATATTTCGTTCTTTAAAAAAAACTGGTTTTTTTTACAACCCTGGTCGATTGCATTACTCAAGTTTCAATAATGTCAATACTATCGACATGATTGATTCTATCGGTAATATTGTGATACGATACGATGCTGACTAAGATAGAGCACCGAAGATTCCCACCAAAGTAGAACAGAAAAAAAAATTGACCTTGCCTTCGATTGAACCCAGGACCTCCTCTTTAATATATAACAGCGCTCACCACTTCACTAGAGTGGTCATCTTTTTCGAGTTTATAGAATATAGCCTTTCATATTACATTGCACCTAATTGATTAAATGAGTCATAACAGTAATAACTGTTAATTAATTTATATTAACATACAACAAATTAAAAACATACATAAAATAAATACTCAAAATTACTTTTGTATTTTTAATATTTTTTTCCTTAAGCTTATTTTTGTAAAGATTTAGGTGGAAAAAATCGACAGCAATATGACAACACTGTTTTCGGCTAAACACACTACATTTCAATCATCTCTCAAGGTCATGACAATCAAATTAATTTCTTTTTCTAATTTATTTATAAACCGCCACGTTGATCACCTCTAGACTATTATTATAAATCTAGTTTTAATTAATAAAGGATACTTTAAATTATACAAGTCATGGAAGATTTGAATATTGTCCATCGCAATATGTATGACATCACAATCAAATTTTTTTTTTTTATTTAATTATAAACCGCGGCTTTGATCACTTTTAGATTATTATTAAAAATCTAGTTTCAATTAATAAAGTATATTTAAATATACGAATTGTCTACAATCGTCAAAGAACGTACCGGGGCACGGCTACATAGAAAAATGGGCATTGTCCTTTGCTCAAATAAAGTTTGTATTATATATAGTTATAAAAAATAAAAATAAACCTAAGAGTTGGTGGCAACTACGGTTTGACATTTACACTATTATTAATAAAAATATATATAAATAATTGAAACATATTCTAAAGCTAAGTACTAACAGCTGACCGACTAAAGTATATCTAATATATCATAATAATCTATCTAAGTATATACTTAGTATATCTTCTGCTATAATAAGCATCTAAGCGTACCGATAAAATAAAAACCAGCTTGTTAATTCAAAAGATAAGGTATAAATAAAAATAAGTATGAAAAATTAAGATTTAATTGCGTTTAACGCAGAAATGTAAAGAAATTTTTAACTGAAGTTTGATGCAGTGGATCTCGTTATAACCTAGGCGGGGACGGTCATTCCAAAATAGGTAAACTAGAAAACCACCTAGACCGCTCAAAATTAAGAGGTGACATAAAAAGATTACGAAACGAAAAGTATTTCGTTTTTATATTAAATAAAACAGAACGAATAAATAAATCAAACGAAAGGGGGTATTCCAAATTAAAAATTAATATACTTTCGTTTCTAATTTCCTTAATAAGTAATATTAGTCTACCTTATAATAATAATAATAGGAGAATAAGGTTAGAATAAACATAAATACAATACGAACATGTACATAGACATATTAACAATTTCCCCCTTCACATTTCATCTGTATACCGAAAGTCAACGTTGTCCGATTAATTTTTATGTCAAAAATATATTTTATACAAGCTGTAACTGCGACTTCGTTCTTGCTTTCGCAAGGGAACTGTACTGAATTTAGGAATTAAAAATTTAAAAGTATCCAATGTCCTAGCTCGTAAATGGACTAAAATCACGCCAAAACGCCTTTCCTAGTAGTAAACATCTTGCTACTAGGAAAGGCGTCTTTAATGAAAAAGGGTTTGTTGCTTAACTATTCACGCCACTTCCTTTCACCGCAAAGCACAAGAGTACTTTATAAATTAAATTTAGAGCTCAACAACTTAAAGATACACCAGATTTGAAACCGCGACCATATGATTTCGTCTAACACAAGTGGTGTTCATAGGCGCTCTCGAGTTTTACCTTTATACATGCATTATGTATTAATAAAAAAATCATATTATATGTATATAAATATACAGGGTGGGCCAAACGGTGACGTCCAAAAATTTTTTTTGGATTGCTGACATCTAGGGGTATCCGAAAATACCCCATGTATGTTCCGCGATTTTTTATAGTTTACGAGATATGATTTTTTTTTCATATTTTTTAAAATTCTCGACCTAACTATTTAAAAAAAAAATTTCTTTGTGAATTAAGCCATTTTTTTAATTTTTATTTTTTGTGTCTTAGTCCTTATTAGTTGTACTCTCACAGATAAAATACCTAGCTTCCTACTATTAATATAAGTTATTAAAAATTTAGATCGAAAATAAATAATTTGGTTTTGAGCGAGTCGAAGTTTAATTTTGAACTTTTATTAAAAAAAAATAAAAAGTTTCATGACTTCTAAGTAATTTCAAAAACTTCCTGAGACCCTCAGCTTTGATTATTATACAAAGAAAGTGGTACTTAATAGGCCTATTTTAGCCGCAAACTGCCTTTAAATGTACAGGGGCGTAAAATGTTCTAAATTAATTAATTATTTTAAAGGCACCTATTTTTAATTTCTAAGGTAAATTTGGTTGGTTATGTGTGATATAAATACCATTCAGTGAAATTAAAACATTAAGATGGCAAAATGAAAAGTTCAAGTAGGTATGGTATCATTTCAATTTCTTTAGTATCACGTAACTTACAACTTTTTTAACTTCAACAGGTCTTAAATTATAATAGTTCTGGTCAGGTAGACGCTCGGGTCACAAAATACCACGTACAGAAAAAAGGAATGATGATACTGTGGTCGTCTGTAGCGCGCCCTCTCACTCTCTTCTTGGTAGTCTCGCTCTGTCCATCGGGCTGTAACCGAAGCGCATACCGTTAATTACCGTTTCTTAGCTTCAGTTGTTCACAGCTTTCGCTCGTGTTACTACTATTGTTCCCACGTTTGTGATTTATTGAAAGACCTGCTTTTTTTTTAGCGTTATTTTTTTTTGTTTTAGTTTTCTTACTAGGGACAACGTTTTAACTAAAAAAAGACGTAAGAATCTATCAATAAAAAAAACCTAAACATAATTTTAAAAAATATCTTTCGATAATCATACAAATAACAATATATATATATATATATATATATATATATATATATATATATATATATATATATATATATATTGTTACATATATATATTATTACGATAATTTATGTTTTTTTTTTCATATCAAAAAAGGACATGCGCCATCATAAAAACATTAGTAATGATGCCTCGAAGTCATAACGCACCTCTGAAAAAATCGGCTTCAAAATCGGTGGTTACGCGATACCAAATATCTACCAAAATAAATTTTACTATACATGTAATCTATTATCCGTATGAAATTTTATATACATTATTCATCAGAAATGGAATGTAAATTTCCTGAAAGTTCAAATCCTTTCTAAAACAGTAACCGATATCCATTTCCGTGTTGCCAAACAGAATAAATGAATCTCCAGCGATACCTACGTACGCAAATAAAATCAATAAATGTTTCTTTTTTTTTCATTTTAATGCCGTTTTCTACTGTATATTTCTTTAAGGTCCTGTAAATATCGGCTGTTCCAAAATTTAAGCAAGATTTAAATTAAATAGTAAACACAGTTTTTAGCACTTTCATTGTTATTTTTTTATTGAATTTTAAATTACATAGGATAGGGTTATTTATGGTTTTAAATTTCCCATGACAATTTTGCATAAATCTGGTTGATTTTCGTTGCTGCAGCGTTGAATTTCCTTTTTTAATACACGAGTGGATGTAGGCTTGTTGACATACACCTTTAACTTCTAATAACCCTATATAGAGAAATATAAAGATGTTAAATCACACGATCATCCAGAAGGCCAATTCTGATCACCGAAATGAACTCTCTCCACATTACCTAAATGTCGCATGCAGTAATTAATTATTTCACAGCCTATATGACATGTGCCACCATCTTGTTAAAACCACATACTAGCCACATTAACATCATCTAATTTCGGCACAAAAAACTGTGCTATTATGTCGCGATATCGAGCACCGGTAATATTCACTGCTTGACCAACATCATTTTTAAAAACGTATAGTGTAACGATACATCTAGCCAAAAATCCACATCAAACAGGGGCACGTTGTGAACGCATTTGTTTTTAGACAATATGAGGATTTTCCGAACCTCAGATAGAACAATTTTATCAATTAACAAAGTCATCAAGATGAAATTGTGCTTCATAGCTTAGGATTTTGGTCGAAAATTCAGCATCCGTTACTTTTGACCGTTGATGTTCAATAATAATCCATTCAATGATTTTTGTTCGCTGTGCATGGTTTCAATTATTGTGAACTGAATTTTGTAAGCTTGAAGACCGAGATCTTTAGTGAATATACGCTGTAGAGAGCTTCTGTCGAAATTTGCAATTTTTGTCCTCGACGCCGAATTGACGTTCCTGGATTTTCAACAACACTCTCACGCACTGTTTCGATATTGACATTAGAACGGAATGTTTAGGATGAACAGTGTGTATTGAATGTCTGCAACTGATGCAGTCTCCCTGAATTTTTCAGTTAATCTCATCACAGTCGATGAAATAAAAACATTATTCCGATCATATTTTGTATGAAATTTTCGAACTACGGCCGCCAAACGTTTACGTACCGACTACCGTTGGTGCCTGTACCATGCGAGCGGAGCCGCGGACGAAAGCTATATACTAACATAAATGCTACTAATATAAATGTAAGATATTAATTTATGTATCACTTTGTTTAAATTTTGTTTAGGTTTTATGAGACAAAAGTTGTTTAAAATCCTACCAGCATAAAAAAATTGATTCACAAAATTATTTCCAGTACAAAGGATTACTTTTTATGCATTCTACTTAAATAACAACTTCAAATATAAACAAATTTCACGTGAATTATAATATTTAAAATAATTAAATTAATATCCACAATCAAAAATCACGAAGAACTGGTTACCCTAAAAAAACGCTCTTTTTCGCGACGCCGCAACGCAAGCTGCCGATTTTAGCGTTGCGTCGACGCAACGCGGTTATGTGTTTCGGCTCTAATCCTAGCTTTTTTAGGGTTGCCAAATGCCAGCACTTTATTGGATAATTGGCTGCAATTTCAAAACTTACGTTAATTCTGGGACAACTTTTATTTTACTTAAAGAAAATGATCTCATCTCCTATAAAGAAATGGATAATGATTTTATACTCATACTGTAATTTATAACATGTTAAAAAAAAATAATAATCTATCCGTATCTATCTACACAGTCTCTTTCCCTTATTTCTGAAACAGCTTAACCGTATGTCGGGACTTTCAATGGCAGATAGTTATAGAATTATTTTAGTCTACCTTTTTTACAAATAATTAAATATTAATTAAAGTTGCATAAAACACACAAATGTTATTCCAGGTACAAGCTAAATATTAGGTTTTATAAATTAACTAAAGATTTTTATGTGAATTTCATTTTAAGATTACCTCAAACCAAATAAAAATTAGGTACTAAAAATAATTTTGAGCCTTCAGTTAGGATTTCGACTTACTAGACCAAATAAAAAACAAATTCATTCTTACTACAATATGTTTAGCCCTCTCTATTGCACGCTGTGTGACTTGGAGCTTGTTTAAAAGGCATATAGTCAGAGACCACGTCTCAGATCCGTATGTCATCGCTGGTAACACACATTGGTCGAAGACTTTCAACTTCAGGTACTGAGATATACTATATGACAGATGAAAAAACATTTTTTAACTTCCCGAACGCTGCCCATCCTAGCTGGATTCGACAATTGACCTCTCTCTCGAAGTTGGACCTACCAAGATGGACATTTTGTCCAACGTATAAATAATTGTAAGAAATTAATGTATAATTATATAAATATAATATATAAATAATCATACAATAATAATGTATATAAATAAATATATATAATAATAATGTATATAAATATAATATATGTAAGCAATATTTCGATTTTTATTAGAGAATTTATCACTCAACTTTTAACAACGACATTAAATGCAATTAAATATAAAGAAAAATACAATAATATTTTATGTACCTACTAGAGGTATATACATGTAATATTACTCTTTAAAAAAAAATACGTCTTTTACGTTAAAAAATTACGTCTAATTACGTCGTATTTACTTACGTCTAAACATAAATGCTAAGAAAAAAAAACCGAGATAGCTGCGTAAATGTTGACAAAAAGATTGTCGTGTCAAAGCCAAGCTGGAAGCGATTTTCTAGACCTAAAAAAGGTAATTCACTAAATAAATCTAATAATGAATAATCTGGTAACTATAACTATTATTATAATAGGCAATTCTTATCAACTGTCTAAAATGAATTCAATTAACTTCCTATCTCATTTAATTTTACGACACCTCCACTCCTCTCTGTTGTTAAAAATGTAGAACTCTTAATAGATTATTTTCTTAATTGGGAGCCTCAAGCTGCTGAGGTTAGTCGAAAAGTTTTTTGCATTGGTCGGTTTGTTGAAACACTGGAAAAACTTCTTACCTTTCAAAACCGACTTCTTCTTATTTAACTACTTCCTTTTTCCTTTGATAGATTATGCCGACACGGTATACTTAGATTTGTTAGAGCAATTACTAAAAAAGCTGGCAATAGTACCAAACTTATGAATTCGCTTTATATTTGGATTGCGTAAATTTGACCATGTATCTCAATATAGAAAACAACTAGGCTGGCTACCAATAAAATTATACTCGGACATGGCCTTTCATTGCTTTTGTTGAAGTTCTCTCTAATTTCACAAATTCACACAAAAAGCACGTGAATGTTAAAGTTCTATTCATTTTCAACAATTCATACAAAACCACGACAGGAATCCTTCCACGTATCTTTTGGTATCCCGACGACAACTGACATATTTTTTCTGACTATACTCTATAAAATAACATCCATATTCTAAAATATTTTATTCTTAAAGAAAATCAAATATCAAAATAAAATTTCCTAATATCTATTATCTTATGTTGTACCTATTCCTAAGCTTTCTAATCCTTCATTACCTTCGCACTATCGGCGTGTATATATATTTTTCTATTCTTATATAAAATCTTTGAACGGATTATTCATTTCGAGCTGACCTTGTATTATTACATTTTTTATAACCGTGTGCGTCCTGTCTGCTGATTTTCGTGGCATCAACAAGCATGTTCTGCGGAAGACAATCTCTGGTAGTTTCTATACTTCATACAATGCTAATCAGAGTTAGTTTTGTAATGCGTCCCTTATAGCTACGTATTTATTTTATACTCTACTTTTTTATGATTGTGTCAACATTGCCAAATAAACTTATTTCTTTCTTTATTTAATGATGGCATCAACAGCGCCCTCGTACCAAAGATCGATATCCCTAGTATTTCCGTCTTAATGTTAGGGTTCCCCTTTCGCCACTTTTATTCTTCATGTTTATCAATACTATCACTGAACTTCTTAGCCCTTTCTTTCGACATCTATCTCGCCATATACGAACTAGAAGAAACAGACGTATCCAACATCGCGCTATCGAAGTTTTCAAAGCGCTTGAGTATATATACAAGAACTCGACAATAAGCGTTAACTGGCGCGTAGCCCACCAGACGCAACACCGTCTGGTCGAAGGATCCTTCCTTTTCACCTATAGCCTCTCTTTACGCCAAAATATTTACGCTAATGACTTACAAGTCTATTTGACGACGCTCGTTGAGAACATTGCAGAAGCTTTCTGGCAATCACAAATTGATGATATAGGTCGAACAAAGTTTACAATCTTCAACTCGCTGAAAAGATGGAAAAAAAATTTATTGACCAAGACTAAGATATCGCTTGTCAATAGTCAAAGGCTTTTTTGAATATACGGATGCATATTATCCAGACATATCGGAAAATCTGACTAACTAAACTTGACCGACAGCAAATTTTTTACATTAGATTCACATTTTCTTGCCCTAAATATTGTTACAAAGAAAAAAACATTTTCCCTTAACACGTAACATTTATTACTATTACAGTATATTATTAGTTTAATACATTATTATAAAACCATTAAAAATATATATAAAGCTTATTTGAAGTGGTCCCCATTGGCTGCAATACAGTCCTTCTTCACTGCCAATCATATGGATTGTTTTAGGGACTCCAAATTATCGTGGCATTTAGAGCAAGCCATAGTCTCTAAAACTGACCATAAATCATAATCCAGCGGATTAAGATTGGGGCTAGATGACGGCCAGTCTTTAGCTCTGATAAAATCCGGAACGTCGGTTTCTAACCAAGATTGGATGGATCGAGCTTGACTTATAACCCGGCGCGCTGAGTTTTGCTGAAAGGACCATTCTTGTTTATTGAATATGTTGCTAAGGGCCTTAACTACCTTCTCAAGAATGGTATCATACACTTATGCCGGTGTTTTGATACCTTTGTCACAAAAATATGGCTCAGTCACTCCTTCATACCTAACGCCCCACCAAACCATCACTAAAGTCGGATAATGCCCACGTTGTACTCTGTTGACTAATTGGGAAGCTTCCTTAGAGCTTTGAGCATAAATTAATACAGGAATCTCGATATAAATCGAGATTTTGAGACTAATGCAATCACACCTGTTTCGTTCTTTTTATCATCACACTACATTTTAATATTTTGTTTATTTTTAATTGAAATAGTATTTATGGCCAGATTTTGTACATTGGGACCTACAAAATACGACCATATTTCGCAATATCTCTCAAAGGTCCCATTAAAGCTTCGACGTAATCATTATGTTCTTTCTCTCCACTACTCCACTCTGTTCTGTCATTTTACTCCATTCAAACTTAAAGAGCGGTTTTCTTATCTTGGTAATCCTTTTCTTCACCCAAAGATTCGCTCACAAAACGACAACAAATTAAGTATACCAATTTCTACCTCGAGTTGGTATTTTAATTCTTTATTTGTTAAGCCTAGATTGTGAAATTCACCTGCATCTGAAATCATTTAAATTTCCATATGTAATACATTTATTACGTATTATATTTAATATACATGTATAATGTATGTATAATTGTATATATATATATGGGCGGTTTTTATTATATAAATTTATATTATTAACGATGCACAAGCCCGTTATGTTGCAAGCTTCTTTTTTAACGCAGACTAGAAGAGATCACTATTTAGTGATAGGACCGCCCGTTGCACCTTCCATATTTAATCTCAGTCTTTTGTCTGTATATAAGTTTGTATGTTAATTTAGTGTTTGCAATACAGTAATTTATTATTAGTAAGCTTGTATAGTATATGAACTGATACGAAACAGTCAAAGACTATCTGTCAATAAATAAAATCGATTTCCGACGTTGCGACGCCAACGGTTTTTTTTTATTTTAATTTAATAAGGAGAGTCAACAACAACAAATTTTTAATAAACAACGTATTTAACTAAGTCTAATTAAGCGTCAACAGTCAAATGTCAACAGTAATTTTTATTTGTGGGACCGTACTTTTATTCGAAAGAAATATTAGGTATGTAAAATTAATATTTAGAGTAATTAGTGAATAATTATTTGTAATGAGTAGTGGTAAGCTTCACACAGGACTGATTAACTACCACTTATTGATTCATACAATTATCATCAATCAAATTTAAATATTTAATTATTTGTTCACATCGTTATCCAAATGTGTCATAGTAACAGTAGGTAAATTACGTGCACCATTTCATAGACAGCAAAGAAATGAACTCCTCTTTTTGTGAATGAGATAACTTTCTTTATCTTTTTTTAGGATATAACATCAGCTTAAACTAAACAAATATAAAACTGACCATTAATTAATCATTAACCAATGGTGGTTTTGAAAAATTCAGCAATTCCTCATTTCTAGAAAGTAAACATTAAGCTAAGTTCTTATTTTGAATAAGAATTGTTTAAACGGTTTAGATACGTCTTGTAAAACTCGTTACTTAAAAAATTTGAAAACTTATTATGGAATAATTTTTTTTAAATCTTCAAACATATCACTATTGTATTTTTTGTATTTAAAAAAATGGGCTGTGCGGCTAACAAGTGGCTTGCTATGCCCATTGGAATAGGTATTAGTTAATATAGTAGTTATAAACTTCATACAGTACTTAGTGCTGGCCCCATATGCTTACGAAAAAGCGTCCGACAGCGTCAAACAAGGAATTGATATACAAAATGGAATGCGCACGTGTACCCAAAAATACCTGTAGGGGAAGGGGGGCAAGATGGGGTAGCGGGTAAGACGGGGTATCGGGTCTCGACGGTCGTACGGACGACCAATTACAACCGCTCTGACTCATAACGACGCGTGACGACGCGTTATTATATTGTTTATTATCAATCAGCGCTGTGACCAGCTTGTGAGTCCATGCGTTTTCGCCCTTCCGCCAAAAACTCGGTTTTTGCTAAGTTCGTTGTGATTTTCGTGTTATACATCGCATGTGTTCTGTACCTCAACATTAGTTTTTTAGAACTGACTAAAAGTTATTCTTGTCTATCAATGATTACACCAGCAGGTAAGAACATGTTTGTTTCCATAGTTTGATTTATTTTTTTATTGAAATGAGCGTGAGGGCGCAAAATGGGGTATGAGGTACCCCATCTTGCCCCCTCAAAGAAAATTATGATTTCTCTAAGAGACTTTATGATCCTTTAAACTTAGTTGGGTTTTATCTTGTTTAGGATGGTGAAACATTATTAAAAAAAGACAAAGAGGGGAATTGGAGTGAACAGAGTATGAAAAATACGGTAGATGTTGTAGTTGAAGGTAAAAGTGGAATAATTATTCACACACAAGAAAAGCTAGCATCGAAAATATATTCTGTGCCTCAAATGACCTTTGAAAGAAAAGTAAAAAAGGTTCTTGCAGCCCTAGAAGATCCTGCTGCTCCTACAACTTCGGTAAAAGTTCCTTTAGGCCCAAAAAAGCGAACATTTTCTGATAACGAAGAGAAAGAACTTTGCAATTATGTTGATAATAAAAAGAGAAATGAGAAGATAACAAAAAAAAAAGAAAAAAAGAGGTAATAAAATAAAAAAAAATGTTAAGAAAAATAATAAGAAGAAAACATTACAATAATCCTAATTCCTCACCAGATTGTGACAACGAAGAAGATAATATCCCTGGTTTTTACTGCCATGGAAAATACTTGGATTCTAATGAAGTTATGGGTCGCATATTCTTACTGTAGGAATTGCGCACACTATAGCTTTGCTGGGATAGATGACGAGGACGACGAGACAGTATTTGTTTGCGTATTTTGCAGCCAAAAATGGAATATGTCTGCCATACCCCATCTTGCCCGATAGGGTACCCCGTCTTACCCTACCTAGGGGGCAAGATGGGGTGTTGGATGTTTTTGACAAAACTGGTCATTTTTTTCTTTTTCTATGAGTGTAAAGTTTTTTAAGTTCCTTATTTATAAAGATTGATAATGTAAGAGTAATTATAAATAAATAAATATTCAAAATACTTAAAAACGTTCGTTTTATTACGCTCCAAACGTTAACTACCCCGTTTTGCCCCCCCCCCCCCTTCCTTCCATTCAAGGAAATACTCGGAACGATTTTTTCACTTTACATTTTGGAAACAAAAGTCAACTTTATGTCAGTTATTTCAAGGTGCATATTTGAACATACAATTTTATTAAGTGAGCGTTCCAGTTATGATATCAATTTCTTGGCATCACCACAACTTGACAACCATCAAAATGTAGTAATCTTAAGTAGGTACCTGATACGGACTAGATGCGTTAATAAAGGTCTCTCAATAATATTTTTCTCACTAAAGAAGGAAGTTGGAAAAAAAGGGAAAAAATTATCGGACTGGAGACATCTGGACTCGAACCGTGATCTTCTGGTTTCGGCACCGCCCGATTTCTCACCTGAGCTAATATAACCTTGTAGATGGTGGCGAAATTTACCTTCGTATTCTAATGATATTATTTTTCATTGCCTGAAAACACGGATAAAACGACATTTTCTAAAAATGAATCCTAGTTAGATCGATTTACCCGAAACCCCCTGCAAACTGAATTTCATGAAAAGCGTAGGATTCGTTTCCGAGATTCATATTATATATTAAGGTATTATATAAAATAATAGTAGTAATAGCCTTACATAATAAGCCCTACTCGATTTTCCACAACAATAATATACCTAGGAAAGATTAAACTGACACTTACCGCTAACATTACTTCACATTTCATCATGCTTGTTATGAATAGGTAAATTACGATATAAAAGTTTTCTAAAGGTCATATACCTCCTCGTACCTCAAGAAAATAAATGTCAAATAAAGGCCAGAACATTATGTCGTGCTTAGATAACACGACATAAGGTTGCGTCTAAGGTTATACTTAAACTTTGGTCTATTTCAAAATATTTTTTCCTTAAAAACGTAATATGTATTTTTTATACAGGTTCATTTTTTTTTATATTTATATTTATTAAATGTATATGTATATGCGTATACATTGGTCCATAAAGGAAATGTTTACTTTGCAAAGTCGAAAACTTGACGTTTTTTATATAAGAATGTATATGAGGAATAGCCTCACGGTTTCTCAATTCATTATCATCATCGTATCAGGCATTGGATGTCCATTGCTGAACGTAGTTCTTCTCTATAGACCATTAGAGCGATATTTTTGAAGAGATCTTGCCGAATCCTTTTCATTCCAGGAGATTAAAGACGTCTTTCAATATTGCGGTAAACAATTTTAGAGAGATAACGATCTCCCTGTATGACACCTTGCTGCATTGGAATTGCTCTCGTGATATACTCCTGTACTTGAACCAACATACTAGCTTTATTGTATAAACACTGCAACACCTAGATATACCGGTAGTCAATGTGGCACCGCGGGAAAGACTTGAGTACTACCCAAGTTTCGATCAAACCGAAGGCTTTCTCATAATCTACAAACGCTTAGCATAATGGCCGATATTATTACTCGATCTTTTGTATAATCTGTGCTAATGCATCCGCAGCGTATGTATGTGGTTGATGATACTATACCCTTTTCGGAAACCAGCTTGTTTGGAAAGCTGAAAGTCATCATCTCTGATGAGTCTGAGATTCATCTTATCTTGTACAGCTTTATTCCGACTCACTTTTACTTTACGCAAGAGATGGAATTTTTCTGCAGATTGATGTTATATACAGATTGTATATTTATATACTTTATTTCCTTATTTGAAATGAGCATAGAAAAAATTATCATCACAACAAGAATATAAATAACACATTTTTGTATTGCTTTAAATCTGTCCTAATAAGGCGTGCCAAAAGTGTTTTTTTTTTTCAAGTTTTTTGGTTAAATTGTTATTCATGCTAATGAAGTTTTGTCTTTATCTACTATATGAAAAATATTTATTATTGCGATCATACATGATACAGTTCGAAGCCGAAAATGGTCGGTAGCATACCAATAATAAGTGCGGTATCGATATCGGTATCGTATCGTATTGCGTAGAACCGCAGCACCAAAGTACCGCATTCAAAATTCCTCCAATTAACTGTGGATATTAATAGACCCCGGTATACTGAACCGCAATAAATAATGAACAAATAACTAAAATGACCAAAATCATGAACTAACGTTTTAATATGCATCAAAGCAAATACCAGACTTCAGGGGTATAACAGTGCATGGCGAATATGTTTGTCGATACTTCAAAGTATATGAAATTTAAATACATTTTAACGTCACGACAAATTAATTACTTAATCATTAAATCTATTTTAATTATTTTGTTTAACAAAATCTCTTACCCGTTTAATTCACATTATTTTTTATTATATTATTTGAGAGAGACACACGATGTCATAGATACACGATGACTTTAAGATTTGAATATTTAAAATGATATATTCTACATTCAGGGCCGGCTTTAGGGAGGGGGGCAATCGGGCGGCTACCCGGGGCTCCAATACTCCAGGTCGCCGCGCGCGCCAGCTCGAATTAACCACTTCATTTGAATGCCTATTTTTATCGACCTACAGGAAGACTCACGAAGCAATTACAAAGAGGAGGTGTGGTAATCAATGTAGTCTAGCATCCACCAATGTAGTCCTGACATCAAACCGTAGTAGATCTACTCATCACCAGTTGTCACTTTCGTCAGTACAGCTGTCGTTACACCGGACAATTAAGTTGCTCTCGTGACTAACTCCTTTTTATATATTTAAAAAATATTCTCGACCCGCGCACGTTGTGAACATGAAGTGCTGTGTTGTATCGTGTAGAAGTTACACGAACATATCAAAATAAGATGGAATAAACATATCTTTCTACTCGTAAGTAATATTTAAATTTAAAATATTATTTATTTTGTCTAGAAAGTTCGGTGATTACCATGCCTCTATCGACAAGAAGCAAAACTACTAGTCTAGCCAGGGCCGTACTTAGAATTGAAATGTGTCTCTACAATACGATCCCAGATACTGTTCAAAAGCTTTCAATTAACAAAGTTTAAAAAAATTGTCAATGAGCGTATGTGGTGAAGGTTATTACAAAATAATTATTGAAGATAACTCACTCACTCAGCGAATAACCGCTCAACTGCCCGTCTCGACTACTAGTTGACAAGAGTTTACAAACTAACCACAATAACTGCAAGCGCCCGTGTCAAGTAATGGTCGCCATGGATATATTGCCCATGTCAACTACAGGTTGATTAACGTATACTACATTATCACCGGTGGGAAATAACGTAACAAAACGTGAGAGGCCTTGGGCAGTTTTGTGCAGTTGGTAAACTAAAAGGTCATTGTCCGGACACACAAGCGGATAAGGTGTTCTTCCGAGGCAATTTCAGTCGAATTGTTGTAGTGAAAATTCTAATTATGTAATTTTATATTCTGGGCTAAGGTTCGAACCTATAGTAGTTGTTTTTGACGTTCAATATTTGAATTTGAATAATCTGATCTAATAAAAAATATTCTTTCTCGCTATAATAAGAAATCTATCGGTAGGGGAACCTGGGGATGGTTGATCCCCTTTTTGATTTTGGACTATATTTTTTTTTATTTTTTACAATATTAGAAAACTTTTTTGGTCAAAAGATTCAGAATTTATCTATTCAATGATATTTTGAATAGAAATAAGAGTTTGCTACATTTTAACTCATTATTTAATAAATACCATACTGTAGACTTTTATCATGTGTCTCCTTTGTAGGGGAGACTTGTTTACCCCTGATTGGGAGCCTTGATCCCAGGGGGATTAAATGTCCTAGGGACGTGGGACACTTGGTAAACCAATTTACCAACTTAATTTGCAGTCAACAGTGTGTCTAAAAATAGGAAAACGTACAGCAAATAGATATTTACCGTATCTTTCATAAATAGAAGTTTGATTCCCACCGATCAGATGACTTTATTTGCACGAATTAAATCTCCCATAGTTGGGGACACATGGTAAACAGATTTTCAGCGCGAATAACATACTCAGAGAGTGGATTCCACATTAATTATTTGACTTGAATCACAGAAATAGAACTAATCTGTCATAATTTTAAATAACTGACTGTATTATATTCCAAATAATAACACACAACTGGTGATCAGTTTCTTTACTATCAAAAAGTTTAAACATAATTTTCTTCTAACAATTAGAATTCGACTAACAAGCCTCTTTATAATCTCCAAAAACATTAAGTCTGATATAATCTTCCAAATTATTTAACAACAGACAGAACAGACCGTAACGAACTCTCCTCTTTCAGTAGATGTAACTTTAGATACATGTTTAAGGCTACGACAAGCAACAGTTTTCTTTGGTCTATGGACTGTTGTTAAACCAGTTTCATCAATTTTGTATATTTGCTGCGGCTCAAAGTAATATTTATCCATGAGGCTTTTTAAGTTAACGAAGAATTTTTATTTTTCTTTGGCTACTGGTGTTCTTTTTTTTAACATTCTCTTGATTTATATTTTTGCGGCATGATTTCCTAAGGAGAGAACAAAAAGTTGAAAAAGTTTAACCCAACTAAGGAAAACTATTTCTATTTTTATATTTTTGTTTTGAAAAATTTATATTCTTTCATATGACATATCACTCGATGTGACGGCAATTTTTTTTTGACATTTTTGGTGAAACGTATCCTTTGTCACTTGACTATAATAACGAATCGATCGACACCTTGTTCGTCTAAATTGGTTCAATAGTTTTCCCGCTACAGTACACACATCGAGTACATACATCCATAGTGGATATATACATAGACTGCTAAAATCATAACATTTCCTTTTGGCTTTGTCGTAGTCGGATGAATATAATATATCATCGATAGCTTTATGAATCATAGATAAGACTTGATCCCTCATTGGGACACAAGATCCCGGGATTATCTCACCCTCAAATAAAAGGACTAAGTCTCCCCATACATAATGTTATAAAACATGCCATACTCAAAACTAGTGATCACGTATTTTAATGTAATCAAGGCCAATCTACACTTAAATAAACGACTAACACAATAAACACACATACTAATAGTATTTCCTTAACTTTTCATCAAATAAATCCAGTTAAAATTATTTTTTTATTAATTTTTTTTTAATTTAATTATTTATTGATATTAGTTACAACGCGCCAAGATAGAAAGTGAAGTTAGGCATAAATGAATGAGTTCTGCTATCGTAAAAAAATGTATCACGTTTGTTAGAACTAGAAATCAAGTTTACCAAGTGTCCCCTAGGGATCAACCATCCCCAGGTTCCCTATCTACAATTTATAACTGTTGTTTATGAAAATAAAAGCATGTTATGTATCATATTATGCAGCATTATTCCATTTTATTTACACTACGTCTGGCTTGGGAAATGATTTACCAATTTTGGTGTCCTTTCCGTTTTTTTTTTAATCACTCCGATGATAAAAACTTTATGCCATATGCAAAAGCAAACTGACTTTTAGTACGCAATTATCGACCTTTTGGTCGTATTGAGAAAAATCTCAAATCGATATTACACATGGCTACATAATATCAAGCTTTAATTTTCCAGCATAGAATGACGACCTCTCATTGTACTAAAATCCTACAAAGCGAAATCAGCTTATCAATACAATAATAAATCATGATAATATTATATAGCAGTGTGTGCCATCCAACTTCAAATTACATATAGGCTTAACTAAAAAATTCTGAGTACGGCCCTGGCATTTGCGCTAGACACCTATATTGTCACAGTATATTAATATATACAGTATTGTAACTCGGCCGTATCTTTGAAATAAATGCATACGTGGTGCTACAGCGTGTTACCGCCTCCAGCATTTTAATTACATTTGCCTACTTTGTGTTTCCATTTAGTTTTGTTATTATAAATATACCTACTCTTTTATATAAACAAATAAAATACTTTGTGAACTGAATAGGAAGTGTTCAATAAAAATGCGTGTTGTTTTGATTGTTAGATTTAATTAAAAAACCATGTTTATGTTTGAATAACAAATCGGTCTTATAAATTTGCACCCGAAAAATATTTGCTCTTCGACTGAGACGTACCAAATGCTTTATTATTAAAGTTTAAAGTATAAAAAATCCGTATTCTAATATAAAGCTTAATTAAAAATACTTATCCATTAAAAAGACACACATTATGTACCTACCTACTAGTACGTAAAATTATTTTATAGTCTTACCTTTCAGAGTTTCCATGTAATCTAAAAAAATTATCTCTGGATGCGTTATTGGCGAATTCATGCAACCAAAAACAGCACAAATAAATCCTACTCGTCATATTAAATATGTAATTGGAATTGTTTTCAGTGAAAAAATCGTGTGGTGATTGTTAAAAAAAAAAAACACGGTCCGTTTGTCACTGCGGCACAGTCGCGACTGTTTGCGTCCCGAGCGTATCCCGAGATCGAGGCGCGTAGACATAGCTCTCGCTTCGTCCGTTTGTATGAAGTTGGAGTACTGTATATATTAATATACTGTGGTATTGTGAAATATAGTAGAACAATTATAACGTCTGTCAATTTAGTCAATTACTTGTTTTAGCTACTGGTCGCTAGATGGCTTGCCGCTATTTGAAGCCCCTCGCACCCCCGCGCAGGTGCGACACTACATTATATGAATAAAGTTTCTTATGGCACCTCCTCTTTGTAATTGCTTCGTGGGACGAATAGACTTAACGTTATTAATTTTTATAGAATTATCTCGTAGGAGTAAGTATATGTATTCTATGTCAGACAAACACGACCTGCCGTTTTGTTGTGCGTCGTATCTCTCACGAAACAAAGTATAACGAAATAGAGCCAACAGGTGAGAAATTGCAACTAAAATTGATAATAACTTATTTGCGGTCTACAATGTTTCAAACAAGATTGACTAGTTTGACAAATCAAGTTGCAAAAAAATCTAGATTTTGCAAGTCTTATCAGAAAATTTGCTTTAAAAAATTGTGTGTGTGTGTGTGTGTATAGTACACACGTATGAAGTGAAACTTTTTATTATATATTTAACATTAATAATAATAAGTCAAGTGAGGTTTACGAAAAGAAGTGTGTGTGTACTTATGTACGCACGTAAGAAGTTATGCTTATAATAAAACGATGTGCTGAATTAATGGGTAACGCGCGCCATCTGTAATCATCTAAAAACAAAGTACTCGTCAAGACGAATCAAACAATCTGTTAGTCGATGGAGTTGCGTCGTTTCAGTACAGAGTTCCTATGACTACCTTCCAGCTCCATCATCAGACCCTGGTTACCATTAAAAGACAAACTACTCGTCAAGATGATTCAATCGAGCCCTAAGTCGATGTGGTTGCGTCGTTTCATTACAGAGTTCCTATGACTACCTTCCAGCTCCATCATCAGACCCTGATTACCGTTGAAAGACAAACTACTCGTCGAGACGATTCAATCGAGCCCAAACTAGATGGAATTGCGTCGTTTCATTACAGAGTTCTTATGGCCACCTTCCAGCTCCATCATCAGATCAAACCCTGGTAACCATCTAAACACAAAGTACTCGTCAAGTCGAATCAAACGAGCCGAAATTCGATGTGGTTGCGTCGTTTCATTACATAGGTATATAGTACGGGATACAGTACTCGTACAATACCATATATGGTCCGAAAATGTAACGGTCGTAGTGTGACGATTTTTGATTTTTTCTTCCATACGTCGATATAAAAGTTTCACTTCAAAAATCAGGAAAAATAATATTTTAATTTTTTTTAGTGGTTCGTAACGTGACTGACAGACAATATTATTAGATAGGTAAAGTGCATTGTTTAGAGAATTAATGGTTAAAATATGTTTGTAGTTTTCTATTAATTCAATAAAAAATATGGTACAAGTTCAAAATTAAGTTTTTTTTTGTAATGAAATAAGTAGGTAGGGGAGCGGCGGCACATTCCGTACAGTGGGCGATACCGTACATAGTATTTGACAGAGACCGAATGGTGGAAAAATAGGTGTATTCTTGTCTAACGGTCGCAACACGGCACTGTTGCGTCCTGCCTCCTACCCGCGCCTGTGACTCGTCAGATTTCATGAGTAGAGCATGTCTTACATTTACGTGCCAATTCTTATAAGATGTATCGTGAAGATTTTACGATGTAAGTATTATATTTATTGTTTAATTGTATTATTTTTATAACTAAGTTGTACGTTATTGATCTATGGTTCGATGTACAGTGAATTTTCAATGAAATCGCTGATCGTTTTCGCTTGTTTGAACATTTCTCATAAAATGGCAGCATCGGTTTG
This sequence comes from Euphydryas editha, assembly GCA_036937285.1. Classification (NCBI taxonomy): domain Eukaryota; kingdom Metazoa; phylum Arthropoda; class Insecta; order Lepidoptera; family Nymphalidae; genus Euphydryas; species Euphydryas editha. The sequence goes on from JAUPFZ010000005.1 coordinate 5,378,603, forward strand.
GTTCGTACATTTTTGTACGATAACACTTGCATGTCTTGATTTGATATATTTTTTTATTTTGTTATCTTTATTTTCAGATGCCGCGAGGAAAGAAACTTATCTGGTCATATTATATTTTATATAGAAGGAGAAACAAGGATTACAAATGAGCTTTATCTAATTTGTTGAGAATTCGGTAAAGATCAGGAGCTCTGGTATCGCTGTATTATGTGTGGGCAATGGGTCCATTCACTGTGTAGTGATAGAGATGTACCCGATGATTATATGTGTGGATTTTGCCTGACAAAATAAATAAAAATAAAGTTGATAAGTGAAACATTCATTAATACACTGTTACTTAGACATTGTACGCAATCATCCGAAGGTGTCGGTTGATACCGTACTTTTGTTTTTATATAAAACTTAATAAATCTGATACTTTTATTTATCTGGTTTTATTTTTTGTTCGAATATTAAACAGTTAAATATTTTCTCTTTAGATACCGCTTAAAATTAACCAGAAACATTCATTAATACACTGTTACTTAGACATTGTACGCAATCATCCGAAGGTGTCGGTTGATACCGTACTTTTGTTTTTATATAAAACTTAATAAATCTGATACTTTTATTTATCTGGTTTTATTTTTTGTTCGAATATTAAACAGTTAAATATTTTCTCTTTAGATACCGCTTAAAATTAACCACATAAGCGTTTTAGTTATTGAGTAACAAGCGTTTTACCTTAAGTGTACGGTAACCCCCGCCCCTCCCCTATACCTAAAAAGGCGCCAAAGGCATGAATCGCCTGGAGCGCCTAGATGGCTAAGGCCGGCCCGTCTATACTATATGTGTAGAGTAGAGATAAACATAGAAAAGAGAACATCCGCAGATTACAAAAAGCTTGAATTGTTTTTAATTTACAATATAAAACTAAAAATATGCATTACATAATTAGACTCTTACTACTGAGGACAAAATATAAATTACATAAATATTAAAAAGAGGAAAATTTTGACTTTGTGTTTTTTTTTTTTTTTGGCTTCACTCGAAGTATTCTTATAATGATGAATATAAGAATACTTACTTATTATTACAATACCAATATTATCTATATCATGAAATATCATTGTATTTATCTCGAAAGTTATGCCTGAAATAATTACGAAATATTTTTCATGGATATCAAAGAAAACACAATCAATAAGTTTCATAGAAACATTTAAGTTTTAACATATTAATGCCAAAAAAGTGAAAACTATATGCATTTATTGAATTCGATACATTAACGCAGAACTGAACAGAAAACATAATAAGTAAAACTTTTGTATATACATGTATTTATTTAACACAGTGTACATAAATTATCACATAATAGTTGCCACAAATTTCTTTGATGATACATTTTTGGAACAAAATATTACATTATTTTTCAAGCATTAAACCGTTTAATTACTTCCTATCTTGATCTGTGATATAACTAATAATGCCATAGACATATTATATTTTAAAGACTTGCTTTTTGGGAACAAGTTCGAAAACTACCAACGCGTTTTATATAATAATGTTTGTATATTATTTTTATTAAGATTTTCCGAATGCTAAATTTGTCGTGGTAATGAGTTTAGAACATATAACCGTTATTTTATTTTAAAAACATACTACATATATTATTGATGTCTATGAAGCTCTTGGTCCCAGTAATACCTAATTAAAATTACTTTATAGCCGCTTGAGTGTCCGGGAAATGACCTTTTAGTTTACCAACTGTACAAAACTGACCAAGGTTATTGCGGTTAGTTTGTAAACTATTGTCAACTAGTAGTTGACACGAGCAGTTGAGCGGAAAATGGTTATTACTCTTGATACGACTTACCTTGTTGGGCTATGATATTCGCATGCCCATTTTTCTGTATAAAGTTAGGTACGGACACCGGTGAAAACTAATAGAACGTAAGGTATAAGTAGATTTTATAAGTTATAGGTAATTATTACTATTATGTGACACACATGTCATTGTGGTTATGATAAAACTCGGCCAATCTGAAACGTTTTTAGTAAGATTAAATTCCTGTTGATTTACAGCACTACATGGTCCATACAATAAAATATTGTTAACATTGAAAAAAAATAAACATTAACAAATATTTTAGTTATCTATTATTTCGTTTTTGTATGTTTTGTTTTACGCGTTATTTAATAGGTATTAACGCGATATCTTCTGTATTAGAAGAAACGGTTTAGTTTTATTAGAAAAAGATTTTTTAGAACGAGTTTAGTAGTTTCGACGAATAAATAAACGAAGAAAAGATATAAAAATACCAATTAATAATTTTTGTGTAAATAATAAAACGTTACAGTTACAGAACAATATAAAATATAAATTTAATAACCTTAATATAAAATCAGTCCGTACCGTTACGGACTGATTTTGGTCCGTACCGTACTTGGAGGTGAAAGAAAACATCTTACTGAAAACAGTCTGAGACTTGTGTATTCATCAAATTGCAAGAATGCAGCGTAGCGAATTAAGATTCAACTCTTCTCCTCGAAAGCGAAGAGTTTTTAACTGCACAACAATCCGATACAGCGCTCAGATTACAAATGGTTGTAGACCCTATTGACATAATGTATTTTATGTCAAGGATTTTTTTATATCACTAGCATAAAATTAAGAATTGGACCTTGCGCCCTTATCGTAATAATGCCTTATTAAGGGACATTACTAAATAACATAAAGCATAAAAGGCCGGGGTTCGTTCAGGTATAACTTATACCGATAAAGAAATGTGAAGTCTTTTTCGATTTTTAATAACGACCAATTATCTTCATTTGTTTATTATGATTTTATCCAAGATAATAATATATTAGCAAGCAACCGTCGATTCCTACTACGATCGGAATTCCGACTTCGTTGTAGTTGTTTTCAATGATTTTATTTTGTAATTAACTTTTACGGCTTAACACCACGGTTCCCTGAATGAATCCATTAAAAGAGCTCTTGCCACCATCGAAGTTTCTGCTCTTATTGAGCCTACTAGAATGAGTCGCGATGATGGCAAGGGACCTGACGAATTAACACTGATTCCCTGGGAAAGTGGACGGGCGCTTTTGTGAGACGCAACCTGCAACGATACATTAGCTCCATCTCATGTCAGGGAGACGGCTTTAAGAGCCAAAACACATAACGGCGTTGCGGCGACGCAACGCTAAAATCGGCGGTTTGCGTTGCGGCGTTGCGGCGCCGCGAAAAAGAGCGTTGTTGTAGGGTAACCAGTTCTTCGTGATTTTTTATGTGGATATTAATTTAATTATTTTAAATATTATAGTTCACGTGAAATTTGTTAATTATTGTTTGTGAAGTTGTTATTTAGTAGAATGCATAAAAAGTAATCCTTTGTACCGGAAATAATTTTGTGAATCAAGTTTGTATGCTGGTAGAATTTTAAACAACTTTTGTCTCATAAAGCCTAAACAAAATTGAAACAAAGTGATACATAAATTAATATCTTACTATATTAGTTTTATAGATTAAATATAAATAAATAGGTTTTGTCCGCGGCTCCGCTCGCATGGTACAGGCACCAACGGTAGTCGGTACGTAAAGTAGGTACTCTATGTCCTTTTCTGTACCCCAGACAACTGGTATGCAGAATTTCATGATGATCGTAATTCAGGTGAATAGTTAAAGCGTGAAAGCGTAACAAACAAAGAAACTCACTTTAGCGTTTATCATATGCATGAAATTAGCATTCCCCTATAATTGTGTAAGATAGAAAAAATATCACTATAATAACTTTTCGAAACGCTGCTTTATTACCTATTTATAATTTAGGGACATCATACATGTCATTTTTTGAACCGAGTCATAAATTAGCTGTAAATCTAATAGTTAAAAGTGGTTAAAAGTAACAATACCTATAACAACAATTGAGCTGAACTGTGAGCCGTTTCACAGCTCCGGTTCAAGCATATGGCTCATGAGCTTATCTGCAGTTCATAAAAATTCATTGAGATACCCATGTCTAATAAAGACACAAAAAAATAAAATATAAAAATAGACACAAAATGTCAATAAATCATGGTCAACAAGTATGACGTCACAACGCCGGAATTGGCGGTGCCGCGCCGCTAAAATTGGCGGTGACGCCACCGCCGATTTTAGCGTTGCGGCGCCGCAACGCCGTTATGTGTTTCGGCCCTAAAAGCAGGAGCCGCTGCGGAGAAAGTTGAAATGACTAAACGAAAATAAAAGAAAAACACAAATATTCGACACTTATCCAAAATTATGTCTTTGTGCCGTTTGCAGTCGAAACATTTGGACCTTGGAGTAAATTTACAAAAAAAATCTATAAGAATTGACCCCGCGTCTCATAGCGTCTACTGGTGACAGGAGTTCTGGTGCATTTTTTGCCCAGAGAATCGGAATTACGATTCAACGGGGAAATGCTGCCAGTATTCTTCACCACAGTATTCTACACCAATTCCACCATTCTAAGTCGATACATTCTTAGCAGAATGGTCGTGGTCATAATGTGTCACTCCTCTCTTATGGCTGCTTTCCTCGCGCATTCGTGGACGGGAGTATCCATAGCAGCCCATAAACGAAAACTATTTTAGATGTAAAGATATTTTAAAATTTTTATAATTATATGTTGGATTCATACATTACCGCGTAAAGTAAAGCGATACTGTTAACCTGAACCTGGAGCGTAGTGTTTTTTATATAGGGTACGGTCGGACTTGTAAGCGCGTGACATACCTACTAGTGATTATATCACCGGAGAAATTCAACTGTATCGAACTGGTGTAGTTTGTTCTAAGTTCTTCGATTCACTGTTATATTGTTTTAATTATTATTGCTCAGTGAACGTTATTTTTATTAATTCTTAAATTTAAAATAGAAATTAAAAAAAAAATTATTAAATATAAATTACACTAAAAGATGATTTACATTACACCATTTCGAAGCCAGTTCATGTCCCAAATAGGACACAGTCAAAGATCTAGAGCATACTTATATATGGACTGTGATTGATTTGACTAAACCTGTCCAGCATGATGGTATAACTTCGGTTGGTGTGTTTCTATGTAGGCGCTATGAATAAGAATAATTTCTCTATTAAGTTTTTTGATCGTTTTTATTTACAAAAATTGGGAATTTTCACAGGTCAATTTTGAAATGGCCAACTGTTTGGCTGAATTCACTATTCACGGAGTGCCGCTGTTACGTGGCTTCGATGTCGAACCAGTTCCCGAAGAAACCTTCGCATACCTCCTGTGGGCCACCAAGCAGGAAAACATCGAAGACGTATTCGACTGGAAATGTAAGTTATTACCATAAATTTGCTTATAGGTACTTTGTATATTAACTAATGATACGTAAGTGTATTAACTCAAGAGTAAAATATATACTCGTACCTTATATTTATTTTCATTTAATTATCACTTACAATAAGTAAACTCAAAATACCTAAGTGCGATCATTATAATATGGATTCCAAACAAAGTTATTCACGTGTATGAATGAAAAAATGTTATCATGCGTCATGTTATACATCGTTATTTTGTGAATCATTTTGAAAATAAAAAAGTTCGCAAAATTTATATAAAATATAATATTTTTGTGTTAACTTGTAAAAAGATAAACAGCGTTTATATTGCATATATTACCACAGTCCATAATTTGTACACTGTGATATTACTTTGTAAAATATAAATAAAAAAGTATAAATAAGTTACATTTCCAATAACATAAATAGAGAAAACATTTTTATAAATTACAGTTCAAATCTAAACAAGCTGGTTACCTTTTGCATTTGAAATCATACCCTATTTATTGTACAACCTTTCATGATATAATCACTGAGTCATCCTTAATTTCTTATCCAAATCTATATATAAAACTATGAATTTTTATAATTTGAAACTTACTCTATTTCCTAAATACAGCAATTAAACAGATGTACAAACAGACAGGATTTCATGCAGTTACATAAATTGATTATTTGTAATAAAGTATGAATTTGATAATATTTTTTTTTTTTTTTTTTTTTTTACAATCACACCACGTTAACCTAGCCCTGTGATAAGTTCGTAAGAACTTGTGTTACAGGTACTAGGAACGGAAATAAATTTAAGATATAAATACATATATAAATAAATACACATCCATGACCCGGTGCAGACATCTATATTCGTCATACAGATTATCTGCACCTGGCGGGATTCGAACCCGCGACCGCTGCGTAAAGTGTCCAGTTGCCTGACCACTAGACCAGCCGGCCGTCTGATAAAGTATGACTTGTAATAAAGTATGAATTTGATAATATTACAAGGTACTTGCGTGTAAGGGTATATAGTATTTGATTAAAATCTTTACGAAATATTACGTTCAAATCGTTCGATTTCAACATATAAAACTTTGTCCAAGAGAACTTCATGTAGCGTTATTTCTCCTCTTTTTACTTTTTCAATATCCCAGCTCCCTATTGGAAACTTCGAAACAGCTCCATCACAGTTACGGTCACTTGCTAAGTATCACTGTATACCTATATTTTACATATCAACGCCAATTATTCTAAAATAAATGTACTTTACAATTTATTATTTTTATATACATTTAAAATTTTAAGTCTTATCCGATACCCTAACACAACGAGTAGTTAGCGACTGCTAAACGCTGCTCAGGAAATTACTGTAAAACCGGTGACATCTTTTTATAATTTCATCAAAAGCGGACTTAAATTTTTATTCCTTATTAAATACTTACTATAAAAAAGAAATAATGGCATGTGATTTTTATAAGAATCTTAAAACGATTTAATATTCTGCGTTGTTTGAAAGTCGCAACGTTATTAAAAAATAACAAATAACTCAATACTGTAAACCTGTTGTACCTTTTATAGACATTACACACATTCTCTTTTATTTCGAGAAAACTAATGTCATTTCAAAATTTCAACTGTAAGCAGGTAACGATTTTCTTAGCCGTGAAACGTTTTGATAACGCAGCACAGCCAACCATATTGATTCCTTAATTATAGTGAAGGTTGGATTTTATGCCTTCTAAAACGTAACGCATTTGATCATTAGGTCATGTTAACATCACGGATTTTTATTAAAGTGTTATTTTTGCCAATATTTGGTAACTTTATTTCAAAATTAGTAATAAAATTTCAAAACATTAACTATAAATAATTTATAGTAATATTTTTTGTTGAAGCATTAATGCAATTATTTAATTCGAATTTAAGTTTTTCTTATTTAACAAAAGTAAGCACATATAATCTTAAAAGAAATTGGTAAAGCCTTTAACTTAGTTTTAAAATATTATACTTTGTTGAAGTAAAATATAAATATTAGAATCTTTACATGACACAAAAAATTCAAACATTTATTTAAAAAATCCTGCAAAATTTCTGCACTGTCCATTAACTTTACACCACCGTTTTGAATTTCATCGAATAATGAAACATGTAACGTACCCGACGTATTTTGTTTTCTTTATTTAGAAGATAGTTTCCATTCAATATCAATGAAGATAAAAAATCTTTGCAGATTAAGAAAGAAACCATTAATCACTAAAGTTATTTCGATGATTTGTGTCAACGATAACCAAGAAATATGGTCTTAATTAAAGACATTACGCGGGTACATTCCTTAACAAAAATGTAATGCTTTAAATTAATGAAATATTTCTTAGACTTTGTCTCACTTTTACAAAATGAATTTGAATCTAGCTTCCTAATTGCTGCCTGTACCATTCGTCTCTCCTCTTTTAGCTCTTTTAAGTGTCTTACATTAAAATATAACTGAATCTCATCTTTTACTTATTTTTCTTACTGCAACGAAGCTCAAGAGGGTTCATGTTTTAAAATGTATAAATGTACGTATTTATTTTCGTTTCTACGATACATCATGAGAAAAATTGAATTGATCATCAACATAATTGAACTTTAAATTTATCAGTGATTGAAACTGTGAAATTGAACCTTATTCCAACGAGTGATTAATTTAGTTAAATAATTCTATTAGTGAAAAAATTTTAACATAGAGAATTTGCTTGCTTCGTCATTTAGTTTTTATTGATATAGACTAAATTTAAACTGGTAAAATTTTAAGCATTATCAACTTATAAAAATTACTGCATTTCTAAAAATTGTAATCTGTTGTAACTTTAATTTTGCAAGTAACTTTAACTTTAATTAAGATTTGTCGTCATCGACAGTTTACTGTTTTACTAGTAAGCCATACCTACTATATATATATATTACATTTGTTAAACATTTTTTGAGATCATCTTAAATATTTGCAGTGTTCATTTATTTATGACGGACAACTTAATTAAAACAAAAATGAATCTTTATGATTAAATGTCTAAGGCTAAAATAAATTATAAAAAGGATCACAAGGAGCATATAACTCGACAGTACAAATGTCGAAACAACAATTAAAACGTTAAATCAATTGTGGACACAGTTTTGTGGCAATCATTACCATGCTGTAAATTAATCTCAGAGATTTGACAAACATTACTTTAAATATTATATAATGGAACTAAGACAAGCACTGTCTTTATAATAGGTACAATGTTCAAATAAGGACAGTACAATAATAAATAATAGAAGTGAAACTTCAACGGACAAGTGGCAAAACGAATCGGAACTTATAAGTGGAAAAACGAATGCCAACGGATAAGTCAAAAAACGAATCGCAACAAAAGTACTTGAAGTTTTACGGGCAGATTATTAATGTACTTGTCCAATTTGAAAACCTGCCCGTAAAACTTCAAGTAAATTTTTTTTCACTACTACTTCGGTTTTTTACTCGTTCTGATATTCAGTTGTCAGACGTCGTAATCTCAACATTTAAGTGCTCCATATATTGAATATTTATCTGGTTCATCCAAGTAAACAATTAGTGAATGTCCAAAAATTGCATTATTTGAAAGAATATTTATCTGGCGAGGAGAAACAGCTTTTCAGGCAAATAACGATAACAAATACAAATTATGAAACGTTTTTGTCACTACTTAATTCAAAAATATAACAATACAAAATACTTATCACATTTTATAATTAAACATTTATCAAATCAATTTTTTATTAAATAAAGTTAAATCGACGGCCGGCTGGTCGAGTGGTCAGGCAACTGGACAATTTACGCAGCGGTCGCGGGTTCGAATCCCGCCAGGTGCAGATAATTTGTATGACGAATATAGATGTCTGCACCGGGTCATGGATGTGTATTTATGTATATATGTATTTATATCTTAAATTTATTTCCGTTCCTAGTACCCGTAACACAAGTTCTTACGAACTTAGCACGGGGCTAGGTTAACGTGGTGTGATTGTTGGTTAATATTTATTTATTTATTTATTAAAGTTAAGAAACAATTACTTATAAGTCAGCTAATTACTTGAAAATTTTTTGGAGGTATTGTTGTTTCTCAATGAATGTCGAATGTCAAAGGTCGAAGGTCGAATGTGTAATTTATTAAAATCGTTGGTCTTATAATACATAAGCGTACTGCTACAATCTTATAACCACACATTATTACTTAAATTCACTAATCAATTTGGGTATAGAGGTAAACACATGGGATACAATTGTAATTCATATACTTAGGTAAGTACATTGAAGATCGATTTAGAGTTCAAGAAACAGTGGGAGTGGGGAAAGAAGAAACTTATCTGTACTGACTTTAAATCTGTTTCCTGAATTCCTAACAAATTTTTATTGTGCCTTCGAATTCCTACACAAAAATATAGCTTCAGTAGGTACATGAAAATCATTCAGCTAACAAGTTCAAAACATTATATTACCTTTAGTTAACAACCTTGTATATCCATTTTGTACTGTAAATCGTAGGATTATTCATGGTTTATTTAGGTTTATCTCAGGTGATGTAGACGCTTGTTGCAATTTTCGTCCAAACTTATAACATACGCTTTAACTTCTTCGGAAATAATTATAAATGTGTGAAAATAATAATACTGTATTTTGTCAAACTAAAAAAAATAGCCTTTAGTGAATTCAGATTCCAAGAATCCTATACAAGTGACGGAAAAATCAACTTAATTAACTACGTTGATTTCGACAAGTGAAATTTATAGTTAGGTCTCTTGCTAGCCATCGCATTAGTCAAAGCTGTGTCAATGACGGGGCAAAACTTTATCAAGGCATTGTTAAATCATCATAACTGATTATCTAGATTCTCGATTGCGAAAGTAACACCTCAGGAAGTAGCTGAAAAAAGATGGCATGGATTGAAATTATAATTTTTATTATTATTATTAATTTTTGCTTTTTTAAGCAATCTAGTTTTTAATAACAGATGTCGACGTAATGAAAGAATACAGCTTGGTCGTATGGAGTATTAGTAGTAGGTCATATAGAAGAAGGGTTGGAGCTTAATTCACCACGCTGCTCCACTGCAGGTTGGCGGATAATTTCCCTACCGCGAATAACGATAATTATCAGGTGTTCAAGATAACAACAAGGACCGACGACTTTATGTGCTCTCCGAGTAACGGTGATGAGACCCACAAAGACATACACCCCGACCGGAAACAAATATTTGTGCAAATACAAATATCTGTCCCGAGCGGAAATCGAATCCGCGACTGTCAGCGCGTGGTGTTGAGGCAACTACTCGCACCATTACACCAGAACGATCGAAGTAGGCCTAATGTAGTATAATTACCTCATCATGCTGTGACACAAGAAGCTAAGAATACAACAATGTTGAGAATAGTAGTCGACGCATCTGCAAAGGGGAATAATGGGTATTCATGAAATCTTCATTTTCGAACAGACATGCGTCGTATCTTGATTCGTTGGAGAAGTACACCTTGTTTTTATAGTAGCAGATATTAATAAATTGTACCGACAGGTTAAAGTTGTAAGCCAAGACGTAGATTTTCAACATGGAAGGATAAAGCTGTAAATTTGATTAATTTCAAACTACGCAGCCATACTTTTTCGATTTTATATTTATATATATAATCATATTTGGCGTTGAAAACTCTTCAACAAGTTGCAAACAACGACGATTGATTTTTATGTAGATGACATGATTACGGGGTATCAATCTGTGGAAAAATAACTAAAATATACCACTGTATATTTCACTAAATGAGTGCGTATAAAACAATGGTTGATTTAAGCTTCGAAAATGGTAAAGCAGTGTGCAGTGTGCAGCAGTAGTGTTTTAATAAAAAGCAAAAAGAATGAAATAAAATAAATAAAAAGAATGCAAGAAGAAAATAATCTCTAAAAATAATATAATAGCACGAGAGCAATCCTAATGCAGCGAGGTGTAAGACAGGGAGATGTCATCTCTCCAAAACTTTTTACCGCAGCATTGGAAGACGCTTTCAAGCTTCTGGAATGGAAAGGATTCGGAATCAACATAAATGGCGAGTATATCACTCACCTTCGATTTGCCGACGATATCGTGCTTATGGCCGAATCCCTGAAGACTTCGGCATTATGGTCAATGACCTCGATGGAGTTTCCCGACGGGTGGGCCTTATAATGAATGAATGAAGGTTGGGCAGCGTTCGAGAAGTTAAAAAACGTCTTTTCATCCGTCATACCTCAGTGCCTGAAGTCGAAAGTCTTCGACAAATGTATGTTATCGACAAACGGATCGGAGACGTGGTCTCTGACTATGGGCCTTGTAAACAAGCTCCAAGTCGCACAGTATGTAATAGAGAGGGCTATACTTGGTATTCCTCTGCGATATCGAATCAGAAATGATGAGATCCGCAGACGAACGAAGGTTGCCGACATAGCCAAATGGTTTTGCAAGCTGAAGTGGCACATAGCTCACAGAACTGACGGCCGATGGAGAAGAAAGGTTCTCGAGTGAAGAGTACATACCGGCAAGTGCAGCGTCAGACGGCCGTCCACGAGATGGACAGACGACTTGAGAAAAGTCGCCGGAAGCCATTGGATGGAGGCTGCTTTGAACTGGTTGCTCTGGAGGTCGATGGTGGCCTACGTTCAGCAGTGGACGTCCACTAGCTGATTAGATGATGATGAGGATGATGATAATGATGATCAGAAATATTTGTAAAACCAATAAAAATCCTATTTTAAGCAGCTAACTTAAAATTTTTCCAATTGCATGAAAATAATCGTATATTAATTTTAGGCTCGCAAACACTCAACCTATATGTTCTCAACTTTGTTATATTTCTATGGTTTATTACGTTGTTTTGATATAAAAGTTATTACTTCAACAGTATACGTAGTGTGGTTCTGTTTATAAGAACTAGACGTCCTTATGGTCGGGGATATGTATAATTTACTATTTAAAAAGTAATGTACCCATAGATGGCGAAAGGTGACGTTTATATCACGCTATCGTGTCGTTCGGTGTAAAACATAAGGTTGTAAACATGTTTCTGTATAATTAGCAATAAACCACCAACACAATTCACACTGGTACGCGTTTTATTTATACGACACCAGAGGGAGCTAATTTCTAATAAAACTCGATTTGTTCACCAACTTTGGTTTGAAATAAATTAAAAAATAATTCACTATATTTATTAAAAATGATGAAAAGAGTGGATAAGCCTAAGAAAATCAGCAAGTAGACGAAACCCATTCTACTTCTCTAGACTTTACGTGCAAATAGAAATCAAAAAAATTATAATAACCAGCGGTTTTCTAAACATATTTTACAGTATACTCGATATCCAGCACAGATAATTCCCAGAATAATAAAAAATATACCGTCCACGACTTCTGTAAAACAGAACAGAACAAAAATGTAATCAGTCATCATCTGACTAGATTAGACAAAAGGAATCGCTACTTCTCAAAGAAGCTAAGCAGGCAGTTGATCCTTTAGCATTTTTTTTTTACTTTGTCCATATAATAATATACATGTAAACATTTTGATTTTTGGGATAATCTATTAAGAACTAAAAACATTTATTTTTTAATTGTTAGTCTTAATAAAATTATTCTTTTAAATTATACTATGACAGAATAATAATAGATATTTTGACCTAAATTATTAGTTACGATGATTTTACGACGCAGCAAATAATAAACCGCCCATAAAATTAACAGAATCTAACGAACGTCGGGACAACGTTAGAATAAAATTATCTTGGCTTGGTTCGCCATCGAAGTGTCAGAGAGTATCTAAATTAATTAAATATTTATAAAAATAAATACATAATGAAATCAACTCAACGCATTATGGAACTGATTGAGATTTTCATTCGTTTATATACAATACTATAAGATAGCCTGTTCAATGAGAAATTTATCCGGTTTGAAACTATTAAGTGAACAATAAACGTCATATGACTTCAAAGTATGCTTAAATAAAGAACTAAAAAGGACCTCTGAACTTTTTCATACATGTTAATAAATTAAAGCTAATAAAATATTTAAAAAAAAATATTATATATATTTTTTTTAATTTTCTAAGTAGGAAACTATTAATAAAAGTACGATATCATTTTTTATACTAGGAGTAACTTACCTGTCATTATTACGAACAATGTAAGTTTTACTCATAACATTTATTCTACACAGCTCTACCACCCAAAGAAGAAGCGAGACAAGCGGTTATACGGGAACTTATATACACAGAGGCCGACTACATCAAACATCTAATGGCGATTGTCGAAGTAAGTTTATTTATTTTTAGAAACTAACTATATATATCATTCTAGATTCGTAAAATCAAAGCAATAATCATAAATTATTATAATAACTATTAGAAAGATCAAAGTTAAACGTACAAACGTGCAAGTACGAGGCATGTTTCTTTACAACGATTAAATAAAACGGTTGTTATTGGTTATAAACTATTATTAACATTTCACAAGGACCATTAGATTATTATATTTTTATTTCCTCATTTCTACCTTCTCCCGCGTATCTTAACCGATATAACACGCAAAAAAGTAATTCATCAGTGATTCAAGTTCACCGGCCGAAGGTTAATCCCCAAATATCGAGGGTACGAGGTTATCTGAACGATGAATGTAGGTATTTACGTACTGGAGGATATTTATGTCACAGTTATTAAAATATAAGAACCTTTAAACATAATATTAGGGTGAAATGTTTAAGTAATAAGACATATTTATTATCATTTTCAATATCCTTTCTATAGACGAACGATGAGAACATTTTTGCTACAAGAATTCAGATGTACAAAGTAGTATATAGTAGTAACTGTAAGAAGTCGGTTGCTAAAGTTCGATGTCTTTAGGATGTTTAAGCAATTTTTGTCGTTTACATGAAAATATTGTCTTGGTTATTGGAGTCAAATTAAATATAATTGTGTTAACTTATTTTAAATCCATTTTTAAATAATATTAAATTAAATTATTTTCATGTCGTCGCCGCAAATTTCACATTTAAAAACGTTATAGGAAATTGGAATCCTTTAAAAGAATTTGAATCTTATATTTCAGAGATTTCTAAGAAATCCTGCGCCTATGAGTAATCTTACCCAACAATTTAAATGAAAATGTTTAGTATACATAGTGCACACAAACATCAATCAATATTTTATTACAAACATAGCTACAATAAACGAACTCTACTATGGTAAACATATTTCGTACTAATTCCTTACATTCCTGAGCTTCAACGAGGAATCCTATCCGGAAAATAACTATTTCAATCAGCCCTAAATACGGAATGATTAAATATTTATAATTGTTTTATACATTCTAAAAGCTCAAAGATTGCTTTCGATTCCCAATTTAAATTTACCTAATTTAAAATATTCAATTAAAGACGAAAATAATTTTTTTTAAATATCACAAAAAAAAACTGTAGAAATAAAATAATTTAATTATATATTTATTTTACATGTAATCTTTTTTGAGCTTTTTAGGATTAATGGCTTTCAGCCTTCTTCAGCCAGCTTCTTTTTAGTGCCAGATAGCACAGATGACTTCGCCAATATCACGTAGAATTTTTTGAGCCATATCACTTTTACAGGATGTTTGATTAGACCATACAGATGTTAGTCATGATCTAGGTTTTTTGAATGTGTTTTTAGAGATTTGAAAAATAACTTTTTACATTTCATCAAGGCTAGATGTTCTATCTATTTTGTGGGCTAGATGTTGTGCCTGGTCGGCCAGACCAGAATCGGTCAGACTCGGATATCATCATACCGACTAAAAACCTCCTCTGTCTTCTGCCTCTGTTTCCCCCGCGGAACTGGCGTTAGCCATTACTCCACGGGAGGTGGCTATAGCTAAAACATTTCCATCTTGAGTTAGAAGGCCCTGCCTCCTTCCTTCTAGTTGCCTTAATCTTTAGCTCGCTGCCTTTTAGTCCTGCTGAGATCTCGGAGGCAATCTGTCACGAATGTGCTTGTTGCATTCCATGCTGTCTTTGATGACAGCATCCTACATTGTGTTCCTACTATAGTCTCTGGTCGAATTTTCTGTTTGAAGGCAGTTTCCAGAGTATTTCACTGCGAGTTAAAGCAGGGTCACGTAAAAAAACACGTGTTCCGTATCTTCTATGATTCAGGGCAGATCGGGCACTCCAAAGAATCATCATTAAACCTGTGTAAGTATGCCCTGAAACATCAGTGTCCTGAGAGCATTTACGTCAGATAGTAATTGACACTGCCATGTTTGCGGTGTAACCAATTATCCACTTGTGGGATAAGGCGATATGTCCACCTACCCTTCGTTGCGGCGTTACTTGCTATCGACGAATACTGTTTTTCTGTTCTTCAGTTTTGAGTTCTTTAAGATACAACGTAGTCGTTTTTTGCGCCAGTGGGGAGCTTGTCGTTCCTCCGCAAGCATTGCAATGGGCAGCATCCCCTCAATGACGCACGCTGCATCCTTAGACACCATTCGAAAAGCACTGGTGACTTTTAATGCACTCCTCCTATATACTGGGACAATCGGTCTACGTGACTCCTGCATCTTGAGTGTGTCAGCCCAAAAGGGAATGCTGTATGCGACCCCTTTCGGGGTAAATGGGAATCCAATAGGATTTTTGTTGAATTTCTCAAAATATAAGAATAACTCGAGAATTTTAAGCTATATAACATCTAAAAGAGCTTACCACACATTCATAACTATATCTTGAAATACCTTATACGTAATGGAAGAAGGTTTAAATTCCAATTGAAAGTGAAGATTAGACCAATTTACCTCGTTTTACGGTAACCGAATTCCACGCGGGCGAAGCCGCGGGCGGAAAGCTAGTATTTTATAAATAATCTCTAAGTTGATTCCTTTTTTGTCTTATTTAAATATATGCTTAATAAATATATGTTAATACAATAGGTATATGCTTTAATCACTCCATTTAAAATTAAAAACCACTGTGACCACTGCGCGAACGCGTCGTCAAATAGTGCAATAATCACTTGCCTTGTATCCAGTACTTACCAAAAGTAGTTTTCCTTAGGAAGGCATCCGCTAGCAAACTGAGATCTATGATATAAGTCGCTTCCCCTCTGATGAATATTGATTTGGTACCATGTCTAATGGAGTCATGGCCTCTAATAGTGCTTTTTTTTGCGCATTGGTTTCTTTGCTTCCTCGATCAATTGCCGAGGAGCAAAATTTCTCATGATAAGCACGGAAAAGTGCTGTTTCGTGTCCTTAGTCAACCGATGAAGATAGTAGAATTGGCTACCGCCTACCTTTGCAACTACAAAACTGGCTTCTATACACTTTGAAAAGGATACTTACCGCAAGGACCAGATGACCATTTTGACAGTGCGGTCCGTTTCCCAATTTTGTACAGCTGGATTTCGATACGGCTCCGATATTAACATTACATTTGGAATCAGTTTACGCACGGTCTGCATGAGTAAATCATGCGCGGCTACACACTTATTGAGGTTTAGCTGAAGAACTTTCATTTTGATTCTTCCTGTATCCCCCACAGTTGACCTAGTCAATCCTGATTTTGCCGCGTTTGCCAAGTACCTTATTCGCGGTTGGTACTGCCAATGTGACTAAAGCAATTTTGGTACCTCTATAATGCTCACTGACCTGATTGCGCCCTCTGAGATGTGATACTCCTCTCCAGCTGCCTTTTTTATGGCTGCGAATTTCTTTGTAGTTTCGTCAAGATCTGTTACTTCCAGGTTTTTCTGGGGCTCTTTACTGACGACTTTGGCGTCATCCGTAAGGAGGTCTACGATAGTTTTTTGCAGCCCTTTGACTCCATCGGCTTTCTGTTTAGTAAGAACAATCAGCAAGTCTCCCGATTCTGTCTTGCGAAGCTTGTCCACTGTCCAATAGACCTGTTCTTCAAGGACTTTCTTTTTCACCTGCGTAAGAATGTCCGCTTATTCTGACTTCTCCTTCGGATGATAATCAGTGAGTTTGGTAGTGTCGCTGATCTGTGTGTATATTAATACTTTAACTTGGCTTCCCAAGGCTTGGCTTTGTCCGCGGTAGATGTTTTATTTCACCCCTGCCGCGGGTGTGTGTTTCCGGACCCCGTGCAATCATCATCATGGTGGCTGTTGAGTCCGTGAGTTTATTTACTTATCTATTCTTTCGAGTGTGGACGTATTAAACGTAACGTAATTAACATAGACCTTTTTTAAATTATGTGAAAATAAAAATAACAAATAATTAAAAGAAAGAAAATACGAAATAAGTAAATAAATGTGAAGGATTTATTTTAAGCGTTTACGGGAACCTACGAATATTTTATTCTACTCTTTAAAATAGTTAATTATATAATACTAGCTTCTGCACGCGGCTTCGCCCGCGTGGATGTTATCGCGACAAAAAAAAGTATCCTATGTTACGTCTAATAATTCCAAGAATATGTGTACAAAGTTTCATGATGATTAATTAAGAAGTTTTAGCGTGAAAGCGTGA
Organism: Euphydryas editha; assembly: GCA_036937285.1. Classification (NCBI taxonomy): domain Eukaryota; kingdom Metazoa; phylum Arthropoda; class Insecta; order Lepidoptera; family Nymphalidae; genus Euphydryas; species Euphydryas editha. Next base: position 5,396,449 of record JAUPFZ010000005.1, read on the forward strand.
CAAACAAACTTACTTTCGCATTTATAATATTAGTATGATTTGATTGGATATTGACGTGACCGTCGGTAATACAGTGCAACGGTATTCCAGTACTCAGGGTTGGAACTTCATTACTGGAATGTTAGATGGCGTTGAAGCAGCTAAATTTTCAGATTTTTTGACAAACATTTTTTTTAATATATAAAAAATATCCAATGTTACTTCTAATACCTCCAAAAATGTGTACAAAGTTTCATGATGATCGGTTAAATAGTTTTCTCATAAAAGCGAAATAACAAACTTACATTTCATATTTAGAATGTTAGGGATTTCTACAGTGTATACGATACTTATCAGATTTACCTCTATTAACTTTAGTGTCATATTTTATAAACTTCCTTGATATTCTAATCTTCCTTAATGAACAAAAAATCATAGAACCGACATTTATCTTGAAATAAGCGCATTAAAATACATTTAGTTTGATTATTATACGATATTATTTCCTGAACTTATATTTTAGCGTAGCGGTTGCAAAATATCGGTCAGTAAATATGACATCTAATGCTCGAATAGAACCTTTGATATGTACCCATGTATCTCTCAACCCTAGTGTAAATAACCGATATTCATGTGACGTTTTGGAAGTTTGTATCAACATCAGTCAACAAACAAAATGCGGTCGAATAATACAGGATGACTGGTGAGTCACTATCAATATTTAAGGAGAATAGTCGGTGCATGATTCTCATTCGAATGTTCGAAAAAAAATAGGTACTTAATTTTTGACCAAATTTTCATAAATTTCAATTCAAATAAATGAAGCGTTGATACTTTCCCAGTCATGCCGGCAGCACGTGCACAGGTGTTGTACTGTGCCGCTTGTTCACACCTCAACATTGCCAAAGTTCACATCATTTAACTAGTCAACAAATTTGTTGCTTAAACGAATAAAATATCTTAGTATTTTTGCCTATCCTAAGCCAGGATTAAAGTATTAAGGGGGACTGGATCATGCTTGTTTATCCTGCTACCCTGTTAACACATGGCGGCGTTTGGACGTAGGTAAATTACCTGTTTTGTGTCGAAAGTGCAGCTAGCTGCTAGGGTGTCCAGACGACGCATAAATAATTAGATACTTAGTTGTTGAGTAACTTTACTTAAAAGTTTATTAATATTTACCTATTTTTTTACATAATTCGAATGAGAATCATGTATAAGAGTATTTCTCCTTAAATATTGATAGTTACTCACCATTCATTCTGTATAACCAAAGTGAAGAAGAATACACACGACTATAGTTAAAATAAATTAATCTTATTCATTTTTTCCTATAAATTCTATATTCTGGCGTATTTTATAAAAATGTTAAGTACAAATTGTATTTTTTTTTAATGTAAACATCCTAAATATTTTACTTTTAAAAGATTAAAGAAGACATTTTTATTCTTTTTATTTCTATATTTACAAAACCTTTAACCGAATTTTAGTAAAGTAATTTAAATAATAAAAATAAGAAATTCAACAAGAGAGAATAATACGAGTAGACGAAGTACCTACTTATTATGTTAGCGCTATATTTACGAAAATAAAACGAAATCGAAGACCATACAATTTTTGTATTAATCAATCAATCAATCCACGAATAAGTCTGGTCAATTTAGACATTCAAGGCTATAAAAACTCACACTTGGCTGAAAATTGGTACGATTGTTCAAAAGACTACTATAAATGAAATGTGAAAAGCTCTAATCGATCCGACACCTGGAAAAAAAAATTACTCGGGGTCAAAGGTCAGAAAAACGGTGGCTCTTAGGAAAAAAAAATATTTAAACATTTTTTATAGATAATTATTTGATCTACAATTAATTTTTGTCTGGACTAATTTTATGATAAAACTTACCGTTTGGCTGAAAATCGCGAAAAACCCGTTTTTGTGACCTTTGACCCGAGTAATTTTTTTCCAGGTGTCAGATCGATGAGAACTTTTCACATTTCATTTATAACAGTGTTTTGAACAATCCTACTTATAATACCTTCAGCTAAGTGTGAGTTTTTGTAAATTATTTTGTCTAATTTGACTGGATTAAATTGTGTAACTTTAAAAATGTTAATCAATTACTACACATCGTACATTTAATTTTTTTTTTACAAATTACGTCTATGTATGTTATATAGTGTTCACTCGGTAATAGGTGTTTCTAGTTCAACTTATCTCATTGCGGTGATATGTAAGCGTATTCTTTTTAAAATGCTCTTTTGGTTTGTGACAATGATGCGACATTCGTCTTCCAAATAACACGTTTTTTGATCGTTTCTTGATATGATTACTTCTAACTCTTGAGAATTTCTAAAAAAAAAAACATGAATGTATGACTGTCTAAATTTCAATTAAAATGTTCAAAATATTTTTATTTATGTTGACAAGTGTAAAATCTCGTCTTTATCTGTGGTCACTATTTCTAAATCCTGGCTTAAAATTAAAAATATCTAAAGTAAATGAATGTGTAGAAAGCAATCTATTTATGTTACCTATATTTGACTGAAGTTAACAATCAAAGTCGAAGGTGTAATTCAGTTAGGAATATCATATTTACCTCGTTGACATTTATATCTACCTACTATTCCTTTAATATGAGTCGAATTGTGATTCTTTAAAACCTAAAAATTAACAAACTAATCTATAAAATATTAATATAGATAACATTAACATATTATACTTGTATTTATGAACTGGACTGAAGCATTCAGTAAACGTGCCTCTGCTGGGTAAATTCCTATTCTCCATATAGGAGGTGGGTTGGAGCTTAAACCACCACGCTACTCCACTACGGGTTGGTGGATAATTTCTCTAAATAATGTTAAAGGTAGGTAGTCACCGGGACCGACGGCTTCTCGTGCTCTTCGCGGCACGGTGGGGAAACCTACAAGAACAGATACTCCGATCATAATTCTTCTGCTTGTGACGCATCTATCTCTCTTCCACTCCATCGGAAAATGTGTCCGAGTAGAAGAGAAAAAATATTTGAATTAACGAGTGCAAATAAGTGTTAATTTATCGAATCAAAATTGCAATTTTCAATTAACTTTTTCTTTGTAGTATAGGTACAAAATAATGATAATTCAATTATAATAATTTAATTCAATTCATAAAAGTATGCAACTTTTCATCAATGTTTTCTTATGACGTTATCACGTAAAATTATCGTCCATAAACCGACTTTACAGACATCCAATTTTTTTATTCATATCTTATAATTTCTTGGCAAGTAGATGCCGTGTTCTGTAATAAGGGTAATCTTTGTAAAATAACTCGGGTCGACTGATACTTACACAATAGAATCTAAGAGCGAAATACACGAGAGGGCTGAGTTTCAGGTTCGTCGTCCCATTCAATTATATTCGCTGGTTCGCGACTAAACGAAATTGCTGAAATTATTAAAACAAATTGTACACATAAATAAAATATGGTAGGTATTGTACATTAATTTTTGACTTTGTGTAACTAATTTACGTATATCATTTATTCAACTCAACAATTCATTTAATTTAAATCGTTTATCTTTTTCTATTAGTATTCTTAAATGTATTATTAGAAAAATATATGTACCTATATAGGGTAATTAAAAAAAATTACCAGTATCATATTTAATATACCTAATTAAAAAAATCAAAAAACCCGACTGTGTAAAATACTCTTATTATAAACTAAAAAGAGTAAAACAATTTACTAGCTTTCATTTGATACCCATATTGCTACAGTAAGAAAAAAAAATTCAACTCCCCCCCCTCATTCCGCCATTTGCGGGCGCCATTTTGAAAATGTATATAGCCTATATCACTACTACAAATGCAACGACACCTCATATGTCAAAAACCGTCCAGCCGTTTGGGCTGTAGGGCGTGCCAAAGAAATGGACACACATACGTACATACATAATTACATACATACATACACTCGAAAAACATAACCCTCCTTCTGTCGCAGTCGGGTAATTATAAATGTGAGATGTAAGTTTGTTTGTTACGCTTTCACGCGAAAACTACTCAACCGACCATCATGAAACTTTGTACACATATTCTTGAAGGTATTAGAAGTAACATAGAATACTTTTTATTAAAAAAAAAAATTATTTTTTATTGTTTGTCAAAAAATCTCAAATCTAGCTGCTTTAACGCCATCTAACATTCCAGTTAATGAAGTTCCAACCCTGAGTACTATAATACCGTTACACTGTATTACCGACGACGGTCACGTCAATATCCAATCAAATCATACTAATATTATAAGTACGTAGGCGAGGTATTAGAAGTAACATAGGATACTTTTTTTAGTCTCGATAACCGACATCCACGCGAGCGAAGTCGCGAAAGAAGCTAGTTAGTTCTATAGTTTCATTTCTGTAAAATGTATCGGCTCTTTTGAAAATCAAAAGTTTAAATGCCGCTAAAATAATTTACTGCTATTTTATAACTAATTTTATGAATTGCTTCCATACGGGAAGTTTAAAAACATGTTCGTTGTTTACAACTAACTAAAAAATTTTTGTGAACTAAACTGAACTGAATCAGTCTGTAAAAAAACCACTGCTGGGCTAAGAACTCTTCTCCGTATAGGAGAAGGGTTGGAGTTTAATCCACCACGCTGCTCCACTGTGGGTTGGCGGATTTTGATATATTATTATTATTCGGATAATTGGTAGTTAACCATCAGGTGTCTGTGATAACAATCGGGACCAACGGCTTTACGAGGATATACACCCTGACCATATCTGCCCAGAGCGTTAATCGAACCCGCGAGCGTTCATTAAAACAACTATAATTTCAAATTCAACAAATATTTTCAGAAAAAAAAAATAGCACAATGCTACTTAGTTTAATACTGATTTAACGGTCATTTTATTTGTACCGATGCGAGTCTGTTTCATTTAAAACGTAACCAATCTGTTTTGATAAACTTCACATATTTTTTACAAATTGCAGGTTTTCATTGCAGCCGCTCATGCTATTCAATACAAAGGGAGAATGTTAAACATCGATACTTCAAAACTGTTTTCTAACTTGCCCGATGTCCTGAACGCTAGCCTTTGTTTTTGGCATCTAACTTTTATGCCTATGATAACAGAGGCTGTTCAAAATTCACGACCGTAAGTAAATTTTTTCCATTAAAATATATAAAAAAAATTAAACAACTTATCTCTTATTGACTGTAAAATTGGAATGGTATTCATATTATTTTATTTATTTTCAGTTTTAACACCAATTTGATGTCTTTTGGATTTTCATGCTTTAAAGAAATTTTTATACCGTATGAGAGGTTTGTAATCGATCAAAGCAAACTTCTCGAATACTATCGCAAAAAACAGCAAACTGAAGCGGAGTTTGCTATGTACTTAAATTGGTGCCATAGTCAAAGACAATGTAACAGGTAGAAAAAATATTAATTTGTATTCTAAATATGTAAAATGTAATTATATTTTAATGCACAATGATATTATTGAGGATGGTCTTATTACACAGTATACTACGCATACTGACGTGCTTGTCACTATAGAATACTTGCGCTATTGTAAGAAGAATGTCTTATAAAAATATAAAAGGGTAGAGTTGGATTACAGTGAATATCGATAAGCGTTCCTAAGAGTTTATGATCCAACGTGCTATTGTAATGGCTTACGCCTACGCAATCGCATATAAAGATAGTAGTAAAAAAAAACTTCATTGAAGAGCAAAATGTTTGTACCTTTGTTGCCTGTTATCACGAAACATCCTTTGCTCTAAGCAAGTTATAATAATATCAGACGTATGTTTTACGAAATACATAATTTACATACTGGTCGTAATATTATGTTTAGACCTCAATTTTTTATATTAAATCAATTAATCACGCGTAATCCTCTCTGCCTACTAATCTTAAGAAAACAAAATCGATAAATAATTATTACCTAAAATTATTATTTCTTAACAATGATTTCTACTTATATTTTTATAGGCTTCAATTAAATGACCTACTCGTGAAACCGATGCAACGTATGACCAAGTATAGTTTGATTTTAAGAAGAATTCTTGACTATACGGTCAACGAATCTGATCGTATCGCTGTAGAAACAATGGTAATTAAAAACTTACTTTAAAAATAATATGTATATGATTTAAAATATAGTCAAAAAATATTTTTTATATTACACTTTTATTTTATAAGGTATCTTTTTATTTTATATATACAGCTACGTTTAAATATTGAAATGCTTTTATTAAAACCAATTTAAATTAAGTAAATAAAAAAACCACTATTTAACTCTTGATAAAATTTAAAGGAAAATTTTACAAAACGAAATGTTGTTGACCTGAACCGCTCTGTACGTCAACGCGAAGAACTAGACAAATTGGACGTTTTGGAAACTACCATTGAAAACTTCGAAGTTGTAAGTATTGTACATACATACATCATTAATAAAAAACTAATAAATTACTTAATAAAAACAAAATTAAATTAAAAATACATCACAATACGCAGGCTATTATTTTTAGCATTTGCATAAACCATTGAGTATTATTACACACAAAAATATTAATGTAAATCCGGAAAAATTTTATTTTTATTTTTCATATTTTAATATATTAACTAATATTGTTCTAGGATATAAAACATGATGAAGCCGAAAGAATTTGCAAATCGTTTGCCAAATTGAATCTAAGAGCCCCCATGCTCTACTGCCTCCCACTTCACAGCCGAAGCCTCGTTCATCAAGGAGAACTTCGCTTCCGAGATGGCGCTAAGGAGGCAAGAATTTACCACTTCGTCATTCAATTATTATATTTTACTGAGTTTTATTTTCAACAACAGCGACACGAATCCACTTAACTTGTAACACAATGAAAATTAAGAAACATTTATTTTTCAATAGTATTTTATTATTACTCTTGCCACTGCTATTTGCTTAGATGTGTAAAAAATATGAAATATATTTAAGTAATGCCGATGTATTATCATATTTGGATGCATCTGAATTTTAATGCTTTTTCGTTTTTTTTTTTTTTTTCTATGCCAAAGCGTTGAGTTAATAATTTAATATGTGTATAACTTGCAAACCTGCGAATTTCAATGCTTTTGCGAAAGTTAATTATATTTCAATAATTATTTTTTTACTTTTTCCTTTTTTATGGTAATTGTTTTTGTGTTTGTTTTCATTGGTCTTTATTTTTTTATATAAAATGTAATTTTTAGTCTAATATTCATGTAAAAATACTTGAAAAAAATAATGTTTTAATTTCAGATTGATGTCCGTGTATTGCTTCTTACTGATATGCTTCTAGTTTGTAGGAAACTGGCTAGAGGCAATGCTTATCAGTATAAGCAGATTAGGTAATTTTCACTTAATTGTTATTAATTTATTTAAATATTTAATTTGTTTAAATTAACTATAGTTGACTTAAATTTAATTGTTAGTTTATTAGCTAGCGTTGTCAAAAAGCGCAGCGCGAATTTATTTTCCGCGTTAAAAAATATTATATTATAATTATTTGTTTATTTCTAGGCCTAAATACATGCTAGACAAGATGGTTCAAATCCCAAAGTTCGTAAGCAAGAACAACAGAGATCTCTCAAGCCTCTTATACGTGCTGGTGGATGATCTAGGGTCCGCATACACCAGTTTCGCCCTCTCCGAGATGACAAAGGACCCTAACCCTCAACTCACTCTAAAAGTATTTTATATATTATAATGATTTTTTAAAAATATATTTAATGTCTGTTTTTATAATCTGTATAATAAAATATTATAAGTGCATAGGAGTTACTAGAACAAAATATATATCAAACAAAATAATTCTTCATGTGATATGCAAATTACGTTTTCATTATTTTTTTATTTACATAATAAAAATAAATAATATAATGTATATAATAAAAATAAGTTATTATTTATTTATTAGCATTTTTTATGGAAATTGCTAACAAACATTTATAGCGTCATGCTAAATAAAATAATGAAGCAAAGTAGTAGGAAAGAAGGTGGAATAAGTTGGCTTTTGACTCTACTTCGCTCACTGCATGAAACTATTGTTGCTACTTGACGTCTACTTTTTGTATGACATATCGCCGTTGAGCTAGTTGATTAGGAATCGTAGTAATTTACCCAGGTTTACAAAAATAAAATATATACCACACAAACAATAATAAAATTATCATAATGATTGATAAGTACCGTTCAATAATTATAATAAAACTCTTACAGACGATGGAAAATAAATTTAAGGCGGCAAAGTTGACATATGAACTTATGACTTTAATCGCTCATAATCCCAACAAGGAACTCAGTAAAGCGGACGTAATGAATGTAGCTGAATACACAAACACAAAGGTAAGCTAAAAATACTGAAATATTAAAATTACACCGCTGACTGAAGAAAATAATAATAAATAAATAAATATTAACCAACAATCACACCACGTTAACCTAGCCCCGTGATAAGTTCGTAAGAACTTGTGTTACAGGTACTAGGAACGGAAATAAATTGAAGAAATTTATATAAATACATATATACATAAATAGACATCCATGACCCGGTGCAGACATCTATATTCGTCATACAAATTATCTGCACCTGGCGGGATTCGAACCCGCGACCGCTGCGTATAGTGTCCAGTTGCCTGACCACTCGACCAGTCGGCCGTCAAAGAAAAGTAGTTTCGCTATTGTCCAATCTGTATTAATATTTCCATTTTGATATTATAAGGGTAATAGCTGATTAAACGAGTAATGTGAGCTACTGGTTCGATTAAACAAAATATTCTTATACACTCATTTGCAAAAAAAACGGGCGGTTTCGATTTTCTTCCTGGCTGAAAAAAATAAAATACCAAAAAGGTTTTAATCATTTGAACATGCTACTGGCCAGTTATAAAAGTGCCATAATGTTTATAAGAGTACATTCCAAATTCAAATTTTTGACTGAGCCTGGTTTTCAAAGAAAATAACTTTTAACTACATTTTGTGGCGCGAATTCCCTATAGTTAATATCGACTCTAATTAACTTTTTGTCAATTTTTATTAAATTATCTGGTGTCCTTGACATTTAAAAGTATTGTTATTGCTGTTTAGCAATCTCGAAAATGGTAGATAAAGTGATAAAAGCGAGCAAAATTATTGCGCTGCTTGAAGAAGGTTGCAGTCAATGCTTCGTGGCTCAGAGGCTAAATGTGAGTCGGTCGACAGTTCAAAGGACCTGGCAGCGCTATCAAGAGACCGGTTCCGTCAAGAGAAGGCCTGGTTCTGGCAGAAAGATATGTACCGAACCACGGGATGATCGTTTTCTAGTTAGTCAAGCGTTGAGAAATCGCAAATCTTCTTATGTGGACCTCAAGAACACCCTCGAAGAAGTAAGAAATGTGCAAATTAGTCTATGGACGGTCAGGAGGAGGCTTTTCGCTGCTAATATACACAGTCATCGCCCGGCACGCGGCCCTAAATTACTCCGTGGACATCGAGTTGCCAGGCTTAGCTTCGCTCGAAATTGTGTGTCATGGACTCATGAAGACTGGGATAGGGTATTGTTCTCCGATGAAGCCAGGATATCTCTGCATGGTGAAGACCGACGTCGGCGAGTGCTACGTTGACGAGGAGAACGCTTTGCAGAGGCATGTTTTGAAGAAATCACACCTTATGGAGGGGGCTCAGTTATGTTTTGGGCAGGAATAAATTCTATGGATCGTACGGAGTTAGTCTTCATCGAAAACGGTACACTGACTGGACACCGATACATAAAGGAAGTTCTAATTCCTTATGCACAACCCGCTTTAACCGCTCTTGGCGAAAACTCAATTTTTATGGACGACAACGCTCGCGCCCACCGGTCTGGCGGTGTGGATGCGTATATGCTAGAAGTCGGAATTCGTCGTTTGGACTGGCCAGCTAGAAGTCCGGACCTCAATCCCATAGAGCATGTCTGGGACGTTCTGAAGCGACGAGTGAGATCAGTGCAGCCGGCTCCGCAGACCATCAGAGAGCTAAAGAATGTGATTACCGCGGAGTGGGAACGTATTCCCCAAGAAACCATAAAAGATATTCTCACTAGTATGCCCAGACGAATGCAAGCTGTGATTTCAGCAAGAGGGGGTCACACTCAATACTAAACTTTTATCTGCTTTTAATGTATTCAAGAAAAACAAAGAAATTAACGCGTTTCATTTTTATTTAGCGAGCAGGTACAATCATAGTGTTTTGAGCTTAAACATTATTTCTTAATAATTTAAATAAAATGTTATGATAAAACTGATGAAAACTATTCCTTCCTAATTAATTTATAAAATTCTGAGGATAACAATACCTAAAATTGTCAAACAAACTAATAGTAACTATAAAATAGTTCTTTGCTTAAGTGCCCGTTTTTTTTGCAAAAGAGTTTATATATTCTTATAAAGAAAGGGTTTAGCTAAATTATAAAAAAAAAATTATAACTGTAGTCATAAAAGTCAATTTCTCTGACGATATTTATTAAAGATTAACATTAATAAAACGGCAAAATACATCATGTCTACAATAAAATAAAACATTTCAGTCACGGTACGCTACTGAAGAGGGATTAATAGAGCAAGAGGCCCTTGAACGCGTGGCCACAATGACCCATAGGAGCATGGGGGCCTTAACCGATCGTGATTTCTCACATATATCCCTAAAACACCAATCATTCGAAGGTACTACTTACGCACCCAGCACTCAAAGTAAGACTTATTTTATGTTAACATTTTCATAGTAATAATATTTGAACAGTATTATAACCCATAAATTATAGTCGTTATAGGCGCGAGTGCTCGAATGCCCGGACGAAGTAAAAAATGTTGCATAGTGCATCGTACATCAAATATCCAACAAACTTACACGCCACGTGATTCTCAATCCGCCAGTTCTCAACCAACTCCGAGGTATAAAATTAATATTTTAATAGTAGGTAATTGTAATGTTTCTTGCTACTTCGAAGAAACATACACACACACGCACACGCACACGCACACGCACACGCACACGCACACGCACACGCACACGCACACGCACACGCACACGCACACGCACACGCACACGCACACGCACACGCACACGCACACGCACACGCACACGCACACGCACACGCACACGCACAAGCACACGCACACGCACACGCACACGCACACGCACACGCACAAACACACGCACAAACACAAACACAAACACAAACACAAACACAAACACAAACACAAACACACACACACACACACACACACAAAACAAACAAACACACACACACACACACAGAGAGAGGGAGAGAGAGAGAGAGAGAAACATACACACATAAACACAATCAAACATACAGAGACATAAAAATAAACACAATAAATCATACATATCGTAAAAATGATACATGTATATAATAGCATCAGTTGTTATATTTCCGCAACCTTTTAAAACCTTTTAAACAACAACCTTTTAAAGTTTTTTTCTGAATCGTTTTTAATCTATAAAATACTAGAAGTTATTTCAAGCTCAAGCACATAAGTGTAATGTACTAATAAATATTTAGGGCGCGTTCGCCTGAGCCGAAAGCTAGTTCGAGCAGGCTCGTTAAGCGCATCGATACCTTCCCAAGCTGCCTACAACCACCGGATACAGATGGTACGTAACTCATACATTGATAAGTCATAGTATATTCGAAAATGAAATCAAATTATTCCTTTGTTACTTAACTATTTTATATTATACTTGAGTTAAAATAATAATTATAATATTTATAATTAGTTGAATATTACTACTGCTACCCTGGTAAGTGACTTTCGTCCTGAAATAAACACAACATTTTTTAAGTTTGACAAACCTAAATATATAAGTCAATAAAATATTAATTTATAAATTAATATAATTGATTATTATAATTTTATAATTTGTGTCACATATATTTAGAATTTCTTAAAGGGTTTTTTAAAATAAATTATGAAAACGATACGTTTATCGAATTATATATCTACTATTCTTTTAAAACAGGTACATGAGAATATAGTAACTAGCTATAGCAAATTTTTTTCTAGGATGTTCATCAATCACAGTTAGGGTGAGCGAGAGTGACTCCGAAATGGTGATGACTTTACAACCAACGCCACTGGTAATTATTGCAATAATTTATACTTATGAAATACAGAAATATGATAAAATAAATTTAAAAAAAAAACGTGTTGTTGAAACTAAGATCAATAAAGAGTACAAAGCTATAATGAATAATAATAGCCTTCATATAAAAAATAAGGAAGATTATTTCGAAAGATTTATACAAATTCTAATAAGATAAATTGCATAATACACTTTAATCTATATTTACATCATGCATGTTTATTTTATTAAATAAAACTTTATGTAAACTCCACAGTTGCAACCGTCACCGTCAAAGAGTTCCGAAAGCTCGTCCACCACACAGAGCACTCTGCGAGTACAGCCACAAAACAGCATCGCTACACTAATTTACAGTTTACCCGACCTCACTGTCGAGCCCTGTACACCAAGAACTACTTCAAGGTAACAAATGAAACAAGTGAAAAATATATTATTATAGTTATTTTTTTATAATACAGCGCAAGTACAAGAAAAATAAGAAATAACTAATATCAGAACGGGATTAAAGTTTCTTCGTATTTTACGAGTTTGTAAATACAAATTGAAAACTTTTTTTTCAAAGATTAATAATACATATATTCACAAAAATACATGTTTTTCACATAAAAAAGAACAAATGAAATAGTTATTTACATACAAACAGTTTTGGTATAAATCATGTCCGCGTGGAATGGTGCCAAGAATACTAGCAGCATTTCTCTGTCAAATCGCAATTCCGATTCTTTGAGCAAAAAATGCACCAGCCCTCCTGTCACCAGTGGAGGCTATGAGACGTGGATACCAAAGAATTCACTACCCAAAGAATTCTGAAGAGACTGAAACAGGTGAAAATCTGAGGGTGCAAGGTTAGGACTAAATGGTGGATGCATTCACGATTTCCAACTGAGCTCTCTCAATTTTTGATATGTGGCCAAAGATGTGTGTAGTCTGGCATTATCATGATGAAATACCAGTCCTTTTTTATTGATCTACTCCAGTCTTTTTGTTCACAATTTCTTGCTTGTGTCTCATTAATTATTGACAGCAGAGATACGAATTAATCGTTTTGCCCGGCGGTAAAAGCTAAACGATGATGAACGACGATATAACTAATAAACGATGCTCTTCCAATCCCGCCATACACACAGCATCACCTTATTGCGTGTTAATCTGGGTTTCGCTAGTCTGTGTGTGGAGCTGGACTACCCTTTCACCATAATCTTTTTCGCACGTTTTTGTGGTAGCTGATCCCCTTTTCATCACCAGTGATCAGTCTTTTCAAAAATGGTTCAGTTTCATTACTTTTCATTCTATTTAATTTTATGATTCATTAGGTTTCTTTCAGTGAGCTCGTGTGGCAACCAAACAAATAGCTTTCTTGTATAGCCAGACTTTTTTGTTAAATGGGCCAAAACAGTTTTGTGGTCAATCTTTAGTTCCTCGGCTATGTGTGTCTAACTAGTTAACTACTAATATGCCGAGCTTGCTCCACTTTTTTAAATATGGCATCAACTTTATCCGTACGAGAGCAACAAGACCGAGCTGCATCTTTGACATCAAAATTCTCAGACTAAAAACGCTTGGACGAACTTTGTACTACTCTTTCTGATTATGTCCATAAACGTCGCAATTTTTTTTTTTTTTTTGCGGCTTGAGTCACATTTTCCCTTTTTTTTCTTACAGACATTGCCGTTAACTAATGAAACAGTAACAACCTCAAAAAATATATCAATTATGAATAACTATTTTTCCATTTACAAATTAAAATTTTATTAATTGTAATTTTATTTACAATTGAAAACATTTCACTTAATTTTAAATTTGCTCATAGCCCAACACAACCTTCAGCATCAGAAAAGATGTACCAATCACACCACGAACAACTCCAACGGAATCGTCTTATGACGTCACAAACACAACAATACCTCACACCGGATAGTAGAGGATCTAGCTATCCACCTCCAAGTCCTACCAGGTACGCGTAAATATTTGTGATTAAAAATTTTACATGAATATTAAATCATTGGTAATGTCATAAACTATGTGTGTAATATATAATGTTTTAGGGCGTCCTTAAAGCGAAGTCTCGCTTTCTCATACTCGTTAAAAAATCCACCGCTCTCAAAAATGGGGCACGTGGGTAGTCAGTCACAACTGGACACTGCTTACTATAGCCAATCACAGGTATCTATCCCTATTTTAAAGAATATTATGTATAGAATAATGTTCGACACTGCATCCTTCTTCTCGATTATTGATGAGGTTTTACCCAAGTTTACAGGCTGTTTCAGTTTAATACAAACTTTTATATAAAAATCTTTTTTTTTTAAATTCAGTGTTACAAAGCATAGTAATATTTTTATTTAAGTGACGCACTCAAATAATAATTTCTTAAATCACAAACTACTAATTATTTTTAGGATGAACGAGGAGGCAGTCCAAAACCAGGAACTAGTTCAGAAAATAGTGACAGGAAAACAAAACTTACAAGCAGCAGGTTTTTATTATTTTATGTTTTAGTAAAGTATAAGCAATTTTTATAATATTTTTAATTAATTATTTCCGTACTGGATATGTCTCACAGTTTTTTCTGCATACACTCCGATACCCGTATTTTGGATTAAAAAGTGACATGTGTTATTCTAAATCTCCAGTTATCTATAAACCAAATTTCCATCCATCCATCCTCACAATTTTTTTCAATTTTTAATATCAGTACTTAGTATGACAACCAAATGCAATTTTTTTTTCATGCTTAATTTTTATTGCCTTTCAGGAGAGGAAACGTATTTTTTATTAATTAAACATTGTACTTTTTTATTATAGTATTAAAAAAAACAATAAATATTATAAAATATTAGATATTTTTTATCAGTTCGTTCTTCGGGTCGGGAGGGTGGAACGCAAAACGTGATGGGTGACAATCGCGCTGGCAATTAAAAAGGTTCTCAAGGTACGAAACTATTACTATAAACACATATAAACGTGGAGTGTCGAGTACTTCCGCCCAAATAATATATATGAGACACATGGAATGAGCCATATAATATATATATATATGTATATGATAATAATTTTTCTGGTGTTTGGTTTTCTATTACTTTATTTCATTTATCACATATTTACTTTTTATTTTTTAATACAATTTTTTTTTACACAATTTTTATTATACTTTTGTTTCCTACGTTAATCCTTAAAAAATATTATTAATCATTTGGGTGAAACTTTATTAATTTTTATTTTATTATTTTTATTTATTTTTATTTATTGTGTGCCTTGAACTATGATAAAATCATTACTGAGCTTTAATCAATCGAAAAATTGGAATTGAAATACACATCGTTAACTGTCGTTAGATCTGCACCTATTTTTATAACATCTCATGGGAAGACTCTTACGTTTATTCTATCTTACTGTTATCTTATCCGCTAATAAAGTACACTGAGTTCTCGTCGTTTCCTCTCCTGTCTATTAAATATTTTACGAATTTAATAAATATTTAAAAGGAATTATTAGTAAACTATTTATTTAATCTCTACTTAGGAGTAACAGCAAAAAGGACGAAAGTGAAGATGGACATTCGGATCTCAGTCCTACTCGTAAAGACGAAAGACTGGATTCTAGCTACAGAGATGAATCATTAGATCTTTACCGAAGAGGCGACAGTACCTGTTCTAGCTACAAGGACGAAAGCTTTGCATCTACGTATAGACATGGAAGCACTGACTTGAGTTTCAAAGACAAAAGTACTAGTCCTAGTCACAGAGATGAAAGTCCAGCAACTAGCGATAGGGATGAAATAAGTGCTGAACGAAGTTATAAAGAAATAAGTCCTTACTCTAGCATTCAAGATGAAAGCCCTAGCCAAAGCCAAAGAGAAGAGAGTATTGGGCGAGGTAGCTTAGAAATAAGCTCTGGTCCAGGAGCTAATTCAAAAAGCTCTGACATTGTAGCAGTAATTAAAGTACATGGATCTGAGACTAATAGAGCAAAGCCTGATGGTCAAATCCACGATAAAGAACAAACCGGCCGAGAAAGCTCAGATTCCTTTCTGAAACAAGAGAGTCTTAGTTTTAGTTACGATTCCAGCCGTAGTCACAAAGATGAAACTACTTGCTCGCATTATAAACAGTATAGTTTAAGCACTGGATTTGAAGAGAAAAATCTTAAAGAGAGACGTCCAGAAGCCTGTTTACAAGAGGACCCAATTGTTATGACACAGTTTCCTGGAACTAGTTACCATTTCGGAAGTACTAGTACTGATTCTAGCTCAGTACATAGTCATGACAAATCTAACGCTAGTCAAGAAGGTGACAATTCTAATACGTGCAATGATAAATGCAATTCTTGATGTAGGCGATGGTTTAGGTGGGACCGAGGACGAGCTGATGAATCAAAATGGCAATGGGTTTACAACTGGTGCAAATAGATTACAGGACCTCCCTCCAAACCAAAAACCAAACAGTTTAAGTGCTTATTTTAAGATCATTTAAAGGACAAAAGTAATTTAATCAAAGTTATGTGTAAATAAAAGATATGACGCATGTTGTTCTCTCATCTGAGTCGCAGAGATCAAACTAGCTCTTATCTCATAGAGTCATGAGCATTGTGTATAATTACAATATAAATTTATTAATTATAAAGCTAGCGTTAATGCCATCTTGGACAAAGTAAATAAAATTAGAATATAAAATAAAAATAAAATCTCATAGAAAGGTAACCACATAAGTTAATAATTTTATTATTAGAAGTTAGACTCAAAAAGTAAAAGACTAAAAGTGGAAGCAGTTATGAGTGGAGAGGACTTTAAAAGTATTTACTAGTTTAAAAGCTATTAGGTAAGCTAGAACTTTTCAACGCAGTGACGTGAAAAAAATACATAAGACAGTAAATGTAAGTAAAATGTAAAATTCAATGTCTTATACACAGGTCTTGCAACAACAGTAAATTACGCCCGACAGAGGCATCACGATAGATGGGTGTGAATGAACTGAATAGCATTCTGTCTCTTTTTCTATCATACGTAACGCATGCAAAAATTTGAATTCATTTTGAAAGGTTATGAACGTTTACATAATAATTATACCGAACACTTTTTCAAATCCAAACAAAACAGTTAAATATCAAGACAAAAATAACAACAAAATCGCAAAGCTCAAAAAAAAAGATATAACAATGATTATAATTATAACACAATACTTGGGAAAGAAAAATATACGAAATATGATTGACAGAGAAATGAGACCGAGTCGCTTAAAGTCGCTTGTCAGTCAACTAGCGAAAGCAGTGGGCCCTACGCACCGCACCCATCGATTGCAACTACGTACAGCGGCGTTGACGCGAAAGAAAAGTTATAACACGATCGTGCTAATCTCTCACCACTGAAAATGGGCTTGCAACGGCAAGACCTGTGTTTAAGTCCTTGGTGTAATTATTAACATAATAATATTTTTTAGTAGTAGACGAGCCAATATAACATATTTCTGGCTTAGAATAGTAGCGGGTTCGATTGTCGCTTGGGGCAGATATTTTTACAAATACGAATATTTGTTTCTGATCTTGGTGTGTGTCCTAGTGGGTCACCACAACCGTGCTTTAGCAAGTACGTTAAGGAGAGGTAAATGAGTAAACAGCGAGAAAAACAGGTAAATTTCGGGAATTTTTATCTTAAAAACTATTGACTTGATTGGATTCAGGTTTTTTATTAAATAATATATACATTGAAGTATGTTCAGGATTTTTTAAAAATAAATTCATTAACTGGAAGCGCCATTATTGTGGTCAGCGTCAGTCGTGTTTTTCGGTGACATGGCCTGCGGTGCCAAATTGACGGATAGTTAGTTAATCTGAAACATTAAAATAACAGATTCTTGAAATATAATACACAAAGCAATTCACCTCGTAAGATTTTTTTTAATTTTAATTTTTGACGGAATTGCGACTGCTTTAATTTGACATTCGTTTTTCGTTCGCAATTTCCGACGATTTTAATTACATAAAAAAGCAATGATTCAATCATATGAAAAACCCCTACGTATCAAACGAGAAAAAAAATCGAAGAATATTTAATATTAAATAAATATAGATATAGAATAATTGTGTCAAAATTTGGATAAAATCGGACAAGCCGTTTTTGAGATAAATCTGGCACCGATTTTGAAAACTGTTTCGAGATAATCGCGTTTGAAAAATGGGTAAAGGAATGATGCGCTCGGCCGTTGGGCTATACTGCACGATCTTTCAGTAAATTCTCTGTATAATTTTGGTAATTGCAGAATTTCAACATAAAATATTCACACAATATTCTCCGTACTTCAAACATTAAAAAAAGGCGTTAAAATCGAAAAGTGTATTTCGAATTATTCGAAGTTTGTCAAAAAATTGATTGAGATATTTGTTACTTTACGGTTAATCAGCAATCCCAGGGCCATACATTGGACCATACATTTCGACGACGCGTTGGCGCAGTGGTCACAGCAACTGACTGATGCGACTTGACTTGAATTCCCAAGACATCACTTGGAGATATGATTTTACCTCACAGTTAAAAACGCATCTGGCAATATTATATGTCCCATCACCAGACACGGTCAACCCTTTATTGCTTCTCTCGCCTTTTGCAGAATAACTCACAGCTTCTACAATTTTGCGAATTTCTACGTAAAATCCAAACAAAGTATTCTTTGAACTATAAACCACAAGAAAACAAAACAAACAAAAAAGATTTTTGAAAAATTTACTCAGGTACCTCTCCTTAAGCCCTCGATCCCGATTGTTATCATGAACACCCTGGTAGTGATCGTTCCTTCTGGCAGAGACAGGTCATTGGGACGTTTACAAGCTGATTCAGTTCAAAATATTCAGAAAATAATCAGTAACTAATAGTCACACGCTTCAGAAAATTGTAAATATTTGTTTATTAAATGTAGCCTAATTATGACAGAAAGATATATTTTAGACATTTTCAATATTTTTATACACTGTACAATTCTAGAATAGGCAAATTATATATTAGTTATAGGTCAATGTTATTATCAAAACCGTATCGACCCTTTAAAGTTTTTTTTTTTTTTATTAAATTGATCATATAGTGATCTATTTTATAGTAAATATATCTTATACTTAATAATAACAACCGTCCTAAGTTTATAAACAAAACATGTTACTAATTAATAAATATGATTTTAAAAGCTTCTAAAGCATATTTGGATAACGCTAAAAGATAGTAAATGTCTTTAATACGACTAGATTGATTGGTGAGAAGAAATTGAGCAATGTGATAAATGCCATATTAATTATGTACCTACTTTTGTAATCGTTTGTAATATATGAAAATCGCTTGATATGATATTAAAAATTTGTGTAAATTACAATAATTATGAAATTTTAATATAGTGTTGTCTTTTTTGTTATTTTTTGTTATAATAGGAACTTCCGAAATAAAATTTAAAATTTTTAAAGAAATGTTCATATTAATTGAAATTAGTAGAAATATAAGTTTTAGACAAATAGACTTTAAGTCATCAATTAAATTTTTTTTAATAATAATATTTATTATTATGTATACATGATTCAATGAAAATATAAAGAATACCAAAAAAATTAACACATAAATAAATTTTTTACATCACTTAAAAATTATTTTATTTCCACAATACTTGTTTAACTTTATTTCTCAATTACAAAAATATAGTTCAAAGACCCAACTCGGATAATACGAGAATAAAATACAGCTATTACAAATAAAATTGAATATGAGCAAAAATATTATATAATTATGCATAATTTACGTTTCGTTTGGATAGGTCCTACAACATTCGCCCGTGGGAGTAATTCGAAATACTCGGTTCTTTCTATCTTTTGCATAAACGGGCCCCGGTTTAGCCCACAATCCTTTTTTCAAACAAGGCGCCCATAATATAACTAGGAGCGATGTTAATAATACTCCGTATATCATCTTTTATATTACTATAACTATAATAAAAATCTGCAAAATAATCTGCTTTCTATAAAATGTTTCATCGAATTTTTATTGTTACAAATAATGTATAAAATCTTGGAATTTCATTTACTTGTTCTGGATTATATTAAATTGAACTGCACCTTGTAATTTTTTTTTTGTAAACGGCGGGTTCAACCTTAATTTAGCAATACGGTAAATGTATTTACATAATATTTACACAATGAAATTTTAATTAATCAATGACAAGTGACATATTTTCATTGACGCACAAAAGGTTATACGATTTTTCTTAAGAAATTCACTATTAAATGTTTATTCTATTTTTACATTAGAAATTTAATGTAATATAAATAAAATAATATTACAAATATTAACACAAAAGGTACTTTGACTATTATTATTAGATATTTAAATTTTCTGAATTTTCTTCCTCTAGTTCTACGTATACATATGTAGGTATATCATTAATGGGCAAGAAAAGTGACACAACTCAAAAATATCAACTTTATTTCATACACTCTGACATTGGCAAATCCTTAGAGGAAGCCAACATTGAAGAAGAAGACGAAGAAGAAGGGTCAAAAGAAGTTTAAGAATTTTTTGCATAGCCGAAAACACTAAAGCAGTTATGTTTTAGACTTTTAGAGCATTAATAAACCGTAATACAAATCATAGAAACCCTCAGAAACATCGCGTGATCCCTCTTTGACTTGTGATGTTTTTCTTGCTCCACATTCTTCTGATTTCACGTCTACCTAGGAATAGTACCAGATAAAATTACTTGCACACATAGCCCCATGTTGAATTTTCCACTTATGATAATCTTCACGAAAATAATGTTGGGTTTTAAAGGAAATTTAAATGCGATAAGCTGCATTTTGCTCAAAATATAATTATTATTCTTTAACTACGAAAATTTCGTTACATTTTATGTAAACGTTATCAGTATTACTATCAAGTACCTGGATGACCGAGCTTTGCTCGGTTAAATTGTATTTAGATACATTACATACTGATGAAACATAAATAATATTTTCGATCTTACCGACATAATAAAAACTGATTATTGAAATAAAAAATAAAAAGAGCTCTCAATAATATATTTCTCACAAAAGAAGAGACTTGAAAAAAAAAAGGAAAAAATAGGTCTGTAGACACCTGGATTCGAACCCGGGTCATTCGATTTCGAATCCGCTCGATTCCCATCCGAGGATATAACCTTATCAATGACAGCGAAATTTACCTTCGTATTCTAATGATATTTTTTAATTGCGTAAAAAAGGGATAAAACGAAATTTTCGAAAAATAAATCCTAGCTAGATCGAATTATCGCCCCCAAAACCCTCTGCATACTAAATTTCATGAAAATCGTTGGAGCCGTTTCCGAGATTCAGATTATATATATATGATCTACCCATTAAGACCACGGTATCGCTCGTAAACAGTTTAATGCTTCCAATATTGGACTACGCAGACGCATGTTATCCGGATTTATCGAAAGAGTTAACTAATAAACTAGACCGCTTACAAAATATCTGCATTAGATTTATATTTGGACTTCGAAAATTCGATCATGTCTCGCAGTACCGTTCAAAGCTCGGATGGCTCCCAATAAAGCATCGTCGTAACCTCCATGCCGTAACTCTACTTTATTCCATTCTTTTCCGTCCCTTCTCTCCGCTCTATCTTAAAGAACGATTTTCTTTTCTTGGTAACCCTACTCTTCACCTAAACCTTCGCTCTCTAGATGACAACAAGTTAAGTATACCAATTTATAACACGAACTCTTATTATAATTCTTTTTCGGTAAAGGCTGTAAGATTGTGGAATGCACTTCCAGTTAGAATTCGTCAATCCCCTACTATAGCTGTCTTCAAAAATCGTGTTAAGAAATTTTACACTAAGTAGGTACTTTGACTTAACTGCCGCTATTACTCTCCTAAGCCACTAGTATGTGGGTATATTAAGCATCTTGCGTTATTTATTGGTGTTATTATTATTTATTAATTTACACTGCTTATATTGTGTATAATGCATATGTGTTTATGTATGTATGTATGTTTGTATTAATGTATGTATGTTTATGTATAGATATGGATTATATATATATATATATATATATATATATATATATATATATATATATATATATATAATTATATACTGTTATGTTGCACAAGCCCGTTTCTCTGCAAGCTTCTTTCTGTTTATTACCTCTAGCTTTAATTTCAACCTCAAAAAATCTATTTGGTCATAAGAGTATTTTAAGCTGAGTGAAGAAAGAAGGCTTAAGTTTCTCTAATTTTACAACTTTGATTTTGGAAAGCTGAAGAGAATATCCGATACTGTCTTTCAAAACGTTAGGCCCATCCATCACAGCTGTCAATCGTATTATGCCCTTATGGAAATATTTATTTATTTGACTTGACTGACTTTTTTATTTCACTTTGTCGGAGGAGTCGGGTTGATTGTTACTAGCATGCATAACGTATAATATAATATAATACTGTTATTCAAAATAACGTATAATTTGTTTAGTTTAGTTTCGTAATCAGAGCAGAGTACTTACCTCGAGTTGGGTCGAGGCATCATCTTGACTGTAGAGAGACCGAAAGTTTTTGCGACGCATTTTTTGTAGTGCTAGCTAGTTAGCTACGGTTTGTTTGGAGTGCTATTTCGGATGGAGTTGAATGATTATACAGAGCGCAGTATGTTCGGTAGATTAAAGTGAGATTGGTGCCTTGAACTCGCTGCTCAGTTTAGTTTTAATTGTTTACTTTCCTTGTCAAGTTATTATTAAGAGACGAAATATTGTTTAATCCAAATTATATTAGTGTGAAACAGTGAACATTTGTGTTTTGTGTTCGCATCTTACCCCGATGACGCCCACTAAGCCCGCAACCACTAATGACGCTGTCCACAGGAACGATGATTTTAGTTTAAATACATAAAACATCTGATTTTTTTGCTACACAATAGGGTACTTTTGGTAGTAAAAAATAAATTAATAATAAAATAATTTGATAAAAACAAAAATTTATGTAGAAATATACATACCTTAATATTCTGATTTTG
This sequence comes from Euphydryas editha, assembly GCA_036937285.1. NCBI lineage: Eukaryota > Metazoa > Arthropoda > Insecta > Lepidoptera > Nymphalidae > Euphydryas > Euphydryas editha. The sequence continues at coordinate 5,419,582 of JAUPFZ010000005.1, forward strand.
TGTCATAAAAGCACATTATTGTTTCATTATTGTATATTGAAATCAAAATTCGTAATTTTTAATCTGCATATCACGTGACTTAAACACGAGCCGCCATGGTGTGACGTCGTAAGGACAATGTTCCGTTCCGATATACACTGCGAGCACCGCTCAGTGCTCTTACTTGTGAAAAATTCGTTCATTTATGGAGTGCCAGTACAGTGCTGCAGTACCATAGAGAAACATATGACGTCATAAATAGCCGCCGTTTTTGTACTGTGAGCACTGGCGCTTTCGAGTCACGTGATCAAAATATATAACAGCGCGAATGAATGTTGTTATTTTTAATTAATACTGTTATTCAAAAATGTCAACAATATTCAAATAATAATAGATTTTTATTGTTGAGTTTTCTGTTGTGTTATATTTATTTGAAAACAATGTCAAAAATGCAGTAACCATTGTAGTACAGTATAGAAAACTAAAAAGGAACAGCTTCGAAGTGTACTGAATTGACTTCACACCTCACACTGCTCTCACAATCAGTGTATATCGGAACACAGCCTTAACAATATTACGTCACCGTAATGGTTGACAGCGTTTTCGCGGGAATAAAAAAGGTTTTAAATTAAAACCGTAGTTTACATAAGGTCTATTTAGGTGCACGCGTAGCGGGAGATTAATTATGCGCCAAAAAAACTTCCCCTCAAAGACCCAGATATTTTGCTTTAAAAAAAAAAAAAAAAAAAACCAAGACATAAGTATGATAATTACAGAACTAAACATTTATTGAAGACTTCAAATAGAATTTGATAGAATTTACGCAACTGTTCGCTTTTTTGATTAATACTTTTTTACCTCGCCTAACTTATATGACGTAAGTCGATGATTATATGTTAAAATAATTATAAAAAATATGTATTAATAGTAAATGCTGCTTACTTTTATCATGAATTTCTATATAACTATATATTAAAAATAAGCAGAAGTTATCAATATCTTTGTTTTATAATTTTATAAGACATACGGCGAGTTGCACGAAACCGTCGCTAACTTTCCGTTAGTTAAGTTGCAATTAATCTTAAAATTAGTTGATCTCATGATTAATTTAAAGCTGTTGGAATTAATCATCCGTTAGATAGGTCTTTAATTAAACTAATTTTTTTTGTTAACTTAATCAGATGTAGGTTTCGTGCAACAGATAATCACGATTCTTGTGATTAAATTAGTTTAATAAACACTTAAATTTAAAATTTGTTTCGTGCAACTCGGCGTTAGTCTAGATTTGCGATTATTCTCTTTATTATTATTAGTCCTTTTGGTAATGGAATCGACAAATAAGGATGAAATTAATAATATCAACTCCAAAATTCCTAGTTTGGAAAAGCGATCATGCAACCAATTGTGAATTATTACTTTTTATTAACAATTAAAGGATTTAATTAAAAACAAATATAAAAGTACCCATTTATTCTCACTGTATAAATTGTTTTTAATAACAAAAGTATACAAATAAAATTGGTCCCACAAAAAGAAAAAAAAAAACAAGTGTTGCACTCAATTATTAATTTCTCTAAAGCCCATCCACCCAAATAGCAACAAACAAATATTTCTGTAGAATAAAAAATAACTAAAATGTAATTTTATTTTTTAAATATTAAACATCGCAAAAATATATTTTTTATAAAATAATTTTACGTTGTCTTAAAAGTTAAAGTTAACGTTAAAATAGAAAAACTTATATATCTAACTAGCTTAACAACTTTTCGCATTACATGTGCTATTTAATATGCAACTGAATGAAAACAGGAACGAAAATATAAATGAAAACAGGAATGAAAATTATAAATTATTATAACAAACAGTATATCAATAGTTTGAAATGCATTAAATTATTTCGAAATGTATTGATCATTTTATCACATATGTCTTCAAGTAAATAGAGATCTGGATAACATTTACTTATTGTATGTGGAAGCCGAGACATTCCCTCCGTGACCGGTCCAATTTGTGTGAATAAAGTCACCTGGCTTGGTCAATAACTCATAAGTGTGGGCACCAAAGTAGTCTCTTTGTGCCTGCGAAAAATAATATTATATTTTAAATCATCATTCTTTATGAGAAGCAAATTAGACATTTATATATTATTGGAATAATTTTGTTTTTAATTATAATAATTATCGTATATTTGTAACGTAAGTTAAATGAAGACTTATCAATTATGTTGCAATCTCAACCAACCGATCATTCTTCTCTGTGTTAAGGTGAAATAATTTATACTTATTGAATAAAGTCATGAAAACAATTAATAACTGAATGACTGAATTGCTATTCCACTTTTTAACTTCGTAATTTTTTTATTTTATTTTCTGTGTTTGTTTTGCGATCTCGCGTTTATTAAAGGAATGTTAAAGAAATTGTATTGGACCAACCTCTACATGTACATTATATCATACTGGTGTACATAATATGTCATTGCAATCAATACAAAACAAAACTCTTACCAAAAAGAACCGATCATACATAAAACCAGTTTTTATTTTTATTTTAAATAAGTGTTTCTAATTACCTGTAAAAGATTAGCCGGCAACATATCAGCTCTGTAACCATCATAGAAGGCGAGAGCAGCACTAAATGCAGGAACTGGTACACCGAGTAATGCCGCTTGAGCGACTACTTGTCTCAACGATGGCTGACATGTACTTATACGTTTGCTAAAGTATGGGTCCAGAAGAAGATTTGACAGTTGAGGGTTCTTCGTATAGGCATCCTATTTTGAGAAATTAAAAAAAATACGATATAAAAACACTAAAATAACACGATTCTTACAATAGGAGCCCCTTTTAAATTTGCTTTATTTTTATTTTATGTCAATTACATGAAAATTTCAAGTGTCTACATGTGATGGTTCCAGTGATCAGTTCCGTGTCTATGGGGAATCATAGTCACCTAGAGTAGATTGTTTAATATAGATATAGATTGCCACTAGATTAAATTCTTTTCATTTGTTTCACAAAATTCATAAGAAATGTTACAGATCTATAGATAGTCTTCTTAAAAAGTATATATATAAAAAATAAATAAAAATTAAAAAAAAAAAAAAAAAAAAACCTTATTACAAATTTATACTTCCAAAATTTTTTTTAATGTTTTCAAGTTAGTAAGCATGACAAAATCTTTTCTGTACGTAGAAATATAAATTAAATTATGAGGGCAACTCCCATTTGTATAACTATATTTTGCTACATACTTTTAAGGATATGACAGAATTTTTATGAAAAACGATTTAAAGTTACAGTGCAAGTAAAAGTGACGAAATCAATTTGAAGTAATATAGTTATTACAAATAGATGGATGATATTTAATAATAATAAATAAATAAATAAACGTCTCACAGTCAACGGCCCCCAGTAGGATGTGAATCCTGTCGGGGGTCCGGAAACACACACAATACACAAGCACAAACGCCCAGACCACGATAAACATCTGTATAGCCTATACAAATATTTGATATTAAATATTATTTCATGTGCGGGGATCGAACCCGCGACCGCTAGCGCATCAGCCAGTTGTTAAATTTAAATCAAACCTTCAATGTTGTATAACAATTATAATAAAATAACAGCATTTATTATAATTATTATATTGTATTTACATTACAATTAACTTTATAACATTAATATTAATAAAATTAAAACACATACCTTAATATTTCCTAAGAACACACTTCTAATAATACATCCCCCACGCCACATGAGAGCTACGCTTCCGTAGTTTAGATTCCATTTATTATCCTGAATAAATTAAATAGAGATATGAAAACAACAAAATTTCACGATAAGAAATATATACAGAAAAGTAAAACTTTACATATTGTATATATAACAAACAAAAAACTAGAAATTACCAATTCTGTATATTGAGTATATTTTGATATTATTGGAAAGTAAATAGCTGGTTAACTAAAATAATAATCTTAATTTATTAACAAAATATTTTTAAATATTTTTAAAAAATATATTTTTGTAGTGTAAATGAAATATATTTACCTTAGCAGCCTCTCTGAGTAGCATGAAGCCTTGCGCATAAGAAATAATCTTGCTTGCGAACAGAGCCATACGTAGGTGCTCGAGGAATTCCTTTTTATTGCCCGTGAACTTAAGATTGGAACCCGGCAGACTCTTACTTGCAGTAACACGTTCATCTGGAACAACAGTTATTATGAAGATATTTTTCATAATCATTTTAATATTATGAAATCAGCTTACGAACACAGCTTGTAAATATTATAATGTGATTATGAAATGACTAGTAGGTATGAATGAAGGTAATAAACATGGTTTTTTTTTTATATTCCGCATATAAAATGTGAATACATTAATTGATGTTCCAATGAAATATTAGCATACTTCGGCATTCGGCATTTGCATTATGCTCTGTAATTAGAATACTACCACTCGCAACACACCTAGCGTGTTGCCGACATAATGTGTACATTCGCGGTTCTCTTCTAATTGAAGATTTCTTTAATTTGATATGAGCGCATGCGCACGTCATACATTCAACAAGCGCGGAAATGGAAAACTGTAAATTAACGTAATTAGGCATGCAGTACCTATGTTCAAAATGTTGAGCTACCTTTCAAAGCAGAGAGACAGCGTGCAAAAACGGCTTCTCCAATTAGAGTGACAGGAACTCCGTACTCCAAGGCGCTGATCCCTGTCCACTTTCCAGTTCCCTTCTGACCAGCAGAATCACGAATTTTTGGTAGTAGATATTTTCCTATATAGATAATAATTTATTAATAAACAGATATTTTATATAAAATATTAAAATTTAATTTTAGTATACATGAAAAATTTAATTATTATTGTTGAATGTATGCTGACCATCAATTGTACAAATAAAATTAATAAATTAAGGAAAAAAATATATATACCACAGCAAAAAAAGAAATAAACAAAAATAGTTTTAAACATTAAACCAAGACAAGGTGTAAAAACAAAATTGACAAACAACTTTATATTAAATAAAATAAATTCACCGTCAGTATCCCTAAATTTCAAAATGTCACGAGTGATTTCGATGAGGAATGAATCCAGTTCTCCTTTGTTCCATTCATCGAACACTTGCGCCATCTCGTCCTGCTCCATACCTGTATCGTATTTTTTATTATTTATTAATACGTCCTTGTACACCACAGTTACGTCAACTTAATTCCTGATCCCGTGGGAATTTCAAATAAAAGTAGTCTATGTATTAATCCGGGTTTTCAACTTTCAATATACTAAATTTCTTCGCAAACGCTTCAGAAGTTTATAATGATCCAACATTTATATGGATTTCACAATAATATTTGAAGAAAAAAGAAAGTATTGTTATATATAAAATAACTATCATTTTTACATGTAGGTATACAGTAATATCAATATTAGCTTTGCGAAACGAAATTGATTGATAGTCTATTTAGATAGCATTAAAAATACAACCTACCTAGAATTGTAAGATTAAACACTTAGTTGTTGTTTCCCAAAAGAAATAATAAAAAAATGTATACATATTTAGGCTCCATAATAAAATTGACATCTTTCTTTAGGAGAGGACTCAACGATCCATCGTTATATAATCGTCTTTATTCCAATAAAGTTTGACACAGTTCACAAGGTGGCTAGTGAAAATTTTAATAATTTTTACCGAGTACATCCTTCATGATGTGATACGCTTCACAGATGAGCTGCATATCTCCATACTCGATCCCATTGTGAACCATCTTAACGAAATGACCGGCGCCATCTTCGCCGACCCAGTCGCAGCAAGGCTCATCGTTTGCTTTTGCACTTATTGCCTAATGTAAAACAATAAATTAGTTTAAAACTTCATAAAGTTAAAAAAATAATTTCCATTTTATCAAAAAAAAATTTTTTTTTTGTTTTTGTTTCATTCGACATTAAAGACGAAGACATTTCATTACAATCTACCTTGTATGAAAAGGAGATTGAATGCTGTATATCGTTAGTAATATTATAAATTTACGCATTTATCGCCAGAATTACCAATCGAATTCCTTAAAAATAAAGGATAAAGATGGAGGAGAGATATAAGTTATATATCAGTAGAAGCTAAGCGTAAAGATAGACGAGTGAAACCTTCGAGTCATCTTGAGTAACCGTTTTACGCTTACAAAAACAAATCGCCGGTTAATAATGATCGTTGAAAGATTAAAAGATAAAACATAGATATATTTCATAATTATTTTTAATATGATGACATACAAAAATGATATCGATCTGATACAATCTTAATTAAAATTTACACAAGTTTGTTTGCGAAGATGGTACCGACATATCGTCAACGATAGAAAGTCGCTACCGATATTCCAGCCATTGGATGGAGATTGCCACTGGCTGTTGTACTAACGATCGCGGATTCGATTCTCGCACATGACAAATGTTTGTATAGACCGTACAGATGATTTTCGTGGTCCGCCGTAAGACTATAGGATTTTCATTATACTGGTGAAGGCCGATGAGTGTGAAACGTTAAATTAAAAAAAAAATACACTAAAACGTCTCGATATTGTCAAATTATTGTATCTCAGTCGATTTATCATTTATGTAAACATGTAGATTTATATAAATATACCTTACACTTAACAATATCATGATATCGTAAGGTCATATCAAATTTATAGGATGACAAAGGACGTTTTAAAATTTTAGAACGTCATATTTTGTTATCGAAAATTATATATATCTTTGACATCATCATAACTCATGACGAAGAACATTTTCATGTTCTGCTAAAATTTATCTATATATATGTAATATATCAAAATGTCTCGATATTGTTAAATTTTTGTATCGCAGTCGATTTATCATTTATATAAACACGTAGATTTACATAAATATACCTTACACTTAACAATATCATGATATCGTAAGGTAGGTAGGTATATGATGACGAAGGTAATTTTTTAAATTTTAGAATATCATATTTTGTTATTATAATACATTATATATAAATTATATATATCTTTGAAATCATGAGAAAGAACATTTTCATGTCCTGCTAAAATTTATCTATATAATTATATATTACATTATGACGATTTACGATTTTGACGACGCGTTGGAGCAGTGGTCACAGCAACTGGCTGATGCGCTGGCGTTCGCGGGTTCGATCCCCGCACATGACAAATATTTGTATAGGCCATACAGATGTTTGTCGTGGTCTGGACGTTTGTGCTTGTGTATTGTGTATGTTTCCGGACCCCCGACACAGGATTCACATCCTGCTGGGGACCGTTGAGTGTGAGACGTTTTTTTATTTATTTATTTATTCTAAACTTCAAATATTCAATATAATAGGATATAGAATGATATTTGACAAAGTTTTGTTAAGGAAAACCCCAGACTGATAGATTATTATTAATTAGTTAATTTAAATTTAATCATACACTGGAGTTCACGCCACGTTTTAGGCATTTTACTGTAATCTGTATATCCACATATTATAGACAAAGAAACAATTACCAATATATTAAATTAAAAATTTATTAATAATAATTAGAAACAATTATTATGTTTAAACTGAAAATTAGGAATGCAATACATGTTACAAACTGTCCTTGATTGATGAACATAAGATATGAATTGCGTTAGATTATTTCGATTTAAAATCAAAGATAAATCAAATCAAAACTGATTATTAAAAAATATTATCATGACAAATGATACAGTTAACATTAAATATTACAGTTTTACTATAAGTATAGCATAATAAGTAACCAAATATATATATATATATATATATATATATACATATATATATATTGGTATATATATACTAGGTACCAGGTCCAATTCTGTATATTGAGAATATTTTGAAAATAATTTTGTAGGATAATCGATACTAAAGCGATTTTTTTTTCTGTCTTTTTTTTTTATTTTTTTGTCTGTCCGTCTATCTGTATCTTGATCGCGCATTACGCTAAAACTACTGAACGAATTTAAATGAAACTAGACACAATTTTAAATATGTATGAGATAGGTCAAAGAGTACTTGAGTACTGAGGTATTAAGACTAAGTGGGTAGAGAGTATTAAAGTCAAAATGCATAGTTAGCTATAGTGAATTAATGCGTAGGCGGATTTTATTTTTCTTTTTCTTTTTTTGCTCAAAAGGAGATACTTTAAAGATGGTCCTGTAAAAGGTCCAAAAAATTTAAAACCCACCACTTTACAGACAAACTCTTTCTTACACTTACATGTTGAATTATTAAACTTATTTTTTAAATTTAAAATTTTGCAATAATTTAACATTACAAAGTCAATGTTATCTTTGCTAGTAACTGAACTCATAAATGGTGATAAGAATATATTCATCTAAGGTCAACTGCTCTATGACTGACACACATCAAAGCTGCTTATTTATACAATACCTGAAAGATTGGTTTCACATGTGGCCACGCAGCTAAATGACCTCCAGGCATAAGAGAAGGTCCATAACGAGCTCCATCTTCACCACCACTAACCTTTAAAGATATATATAATCTTATATATCTTATATAATATAATCTTTATAATTAATTGCATTAAAAATATAAAGAGAATTACCATTTTATTATTTTATTACTAAGGTATTTTTTACTTTCATATTATTAATTAATTATTTTTAATGGGACATGTACAATGATAAATTAAATTACAGGTTTTGTGTTGTGGTGAAAAATTATTATGCATAATGACAATTATATTTATGGTAATATAATAATTAAATATTTACTCACCCCCATACCAATATAATATATGCCAGTTGAAGCAAGCTCTTTACACCAGCGTTGTGTATCTGTGTACTGCGAGTTACCTCCGTCAATAATTATATCTCCCTTCTCAAGTAGAGGCAATAATTTCTTTACAAATTCATCCACAGCAAATCCAGCTGTAAAAATAGAAAACATTATCACACACTTTTAAACAATTATTAGGAGTAATTATTTTAGAATTTTCAATTCAATATTATTTTCAAAAGAATAACTGCGGAGTTTCTTGCCGATTCTTCTCTGCAGAATCTACATTCGGAATCGGTGGTAGCTTTACTTTTACAAAATAATCACTTTAAAGTGTTAATTTGTAAAATGACGATTCGAAAGTGCTCGTGGGGCCTATTTGAATAAAGTTGGTTTTTATTTTATTTTTGAGAATGTGCTAACAATAGAACTATGTATAAGAAAAAAATTAATAAATAAATATATAATAAATTATACAACTATTGCTCTTGCAGTTTGAGTTGCAGTTGTGAGTGTTCAAATTCAAATAGGTCACTGATTTGTACCGCTGTAATGATTGATGATTTGTACAAGTTATGGCTTCTTCTTCTTCTTTGTAAGATGGCTCTCGGGAGGATTTGCCATTGTCCATGGTCAGCTAAGAATTATGGTATTATGAGAGTACAAGGGTTAAATACAAATTATGGTATCCTTAGCTTTTTGGTGGTAAATTTGTCAAAATTTCAGGTGTTAAAGAATAACAAAAATCTGGAGATGATGTCCAGTTTTATATTTTTTATAGGATTTGATATCAATAAAGAATGGGTTTTATTTCTTTTAATAAACAAAAAGTTCTTACTTACAATCCACAAAATTAAGTAATACAAATTAATGTTTTCTTTATATATATTTTATGTAGACTATAAGCCTTCATTAATAAATACTTACATGTATAATGTAATAAATAATATTATATATGTAATATAAGAAATGTAAAATGTTAATGGTTAAATAATTTACATATTGACAAAGGTAAATTACACAACGCAACGTTAACAATAGTGACAAAATCCTTAGAATTCATTATAATCTATAAAAACACAAGCATAAAACACGTAATAATAATGTAAAGTGAAAATTTTAGCAATAATTTTGTTTTTAAAGTATCTTATGTATTATTTTGAATATTGTTGGTCTGTAATTTAACTATTGGAAAGCGTAAAGTACTGAATGACTGTCAAATAAATAATTATTTATTACATAATTCATTTTTACAAAACCCATATACCTCTTTATTGCTTTATATAAAGGTGTACTACATAACTAATTTATTCCAGGTGTTTAGTTCACAATTTAGGAATTTTACTGTTTGCAGTTGGATTGCAAACTAATGGTGTTTAAAATTATATCAATGAAATATATATTTGGAAGTAGTAAAACTTAAACTTTTCTTTACATTTTTTAATCCAATTTGTCAAATTGAAATGGCTTGAAGAAAGAAATATATAGAATAAATTTATGACATACAGAATTGAAGGTTGTAGACATACCTTTAACTAACAACATCACCTTCCGTGGCTTTTTTAGTTTTGCTACCATATCTTCCAATGATCTTGCACCAATTATATTAGTACCTTTTGCTTCATTTGCAAGAAATTGGTCGACCTGTTGATGATAGTATTATTATTAACGATATTTACCACCACCAGCCATTACAGCCACCACCATCATCACTTTGTTTTTAATAATTACCTTCTCCACCGTTCTATTGTAGGCACAAACTATGAATCCTTTGGAATCCATATTCAGAATCAAATTTTGACCCATCACTGCTAACCCTATTAGGGCAATATCTGCTTTAGGTCTAAAAATGAACAAGATTAATTTAAGTACAATATTAAAATGAATATAGAATCAGTCTTATTATCATCATAATTAAACCTACTTTATACATTTACATTTTTTTTTAAATTTTACTTCATTTTTTTTTTCAATTTTTATTAGTTAACCTTACCTTTTCTGTATGACTGAACATTATGACAATCAGTTCATAATTATCATTACAAAAATTATACGGACTATAAATTTAAACATTTTATAGAGAAAGAAATAAACATTAGTGTATGTTTAGTTTAGTTTTATAGAACATTATTTAAGTTAGTTATGGTCACAATTTCTGGAGTTTTTACAGTAACCTTCAAATAACCTTGTTATGAATTTGCCTTTCAAAGTAAATACTTAACACCATAGTATTTTTTTCGTCTTACAACCTGCTTCTTTAAAAAAAAAACTTATGATAATTTGCTTATACTTAAGACGCATGCTAATAAAATAGCTTTCATTAAATGTATAAAACAAGAAATATATTTCAAAATGTTTTTGCTCATGAATACTTTATAAAATTCATATTTCTATTTAAGAAAAAAAAAACGGTTAATTTATGTTAAAATAGAAATAAATTAATAGATTAGATTTTAAGAAAAAAAAAATAACGTTTTAACGAAAAGTTGTGAAATATTAAGCCACTATTGTGAAATGGGATATTTAATTTTATTACTGATGACTCAAAAGCATTTTTATCTTCTCATATTATTTCCAAAGAATATAGAAGTGAACTTACTGTGCCATTTTATTCACTATATAATGTTCAAGAGTTAAACTTCCACCAATACCTGACAATACAATTCAAGTAATGAATTCAATGAAGTCGATATCTTATATACTCTTTGATCTAGAAGTCAACTTATGAATCAGCTTAGTTACAGCTTTGAAGTTTTGAACAAGTTAACCTTTGTCAAAAAAATTAACAACTGTCAAATGTCAAGAAGACAGATAATAGAAGTAGGGCTGCGCACAAATAACGATCTAGTAAATGCCAAGTAAATGCTAGTAACTAGGCGGAGTATCAATTCAATAATCAGTAATCTTAAGTTGGTGGGGGAAAATCAATTTTTTGCAACTTTTTTTGACGTGATAACGTCTTAAAATCGATGAACGCTGAATGAAATACACGCACGAAAAAGCATGAGTCATTGTCACATCCCGCGAGCGAGAGCGTGGAACAAGTGATAGAGAGGCACGATTGGCCTAAGCGTTCGGCTTGTGACGTATCTAACTCTCTTCCACTCCATCGGCAGATGCGTCAGAGTAGAAGAGAAAATTGTTTGCATTAACGAGTGCAAATACCTAAATATTAATTTATCAAAAAAATTCTAATTTTCAATTCTAACTCCTTCTTTGTATTATAAAAAATAATGGTAAATCAGTGATAACAATTACAATAAAAAAAATACCTATGCAATTTTTCATCAATGTTTTTGACGTGATAACGTCTAGTAAATTGATGAAAGTTATCGGGTATTTTTTTTAAAAATGATGCCATTTTGTCACGTGTCGCGAGCGAGCGAGAGCGCAGAACAAGCGATAGAGAGGCACAATTAGTTCGACTTATGACGCATCTCTTTTACACTCTATTGGATCGCGTTCGAGTACATCAATTCTACATCTATGTTTTCTTATGACGTTATCACGTAAAAATTATCGTCCGCAAACCGACTTTACAGACAACCATTTTTTTATGACGTTATCACGTAAAATTATCGTCCGTAAGCAGACTTTACAGACAACCGTTTTTTTTTTTTTGCTAATTCGATTGTTCGTCGTTTGTGCGTTCGAGAAAAATTATTGTTAATTGTTTTTTTTTTTTTTTTTAATAATAATCAAATTTTTTGTCTACACCTAGTTCATGCTAGTATAGTATCTAGACTTTGTTTATCGTTTTAAATTTAACTTTGTTGCACAGGACACCCATCTATCGTCATGTCTCTGGTGGCTATAAATTGAAAAGAACAACGCAACCATTAACCCAACGTACTCCCATTACTGTTGTTGTAAGACCTGTGTATAAGACCGTTCCTATAAAGTTTTAGAAACATAGAGGTATTATAGATAGAGAAGGGAAGACATCAACTACCTGTAAGCAAGTCCCCCATCGGTCTTGCGGTCTTAAGTTCAAATCTCGATATTTTTTTTTTTGTGAATATCAATTATTTACTTCTATTTTAATTTTTCGACTACAAACAAATCATAGAAACAACTCTATTGTGCACAGTAATATTATATTGGTATATAATTCAACCGTTACTGTGATTGTCTCTCTCAACCGAGGGACAGCTGGAGGCCTGGCTCCCCTGCTTTATCTATAATACCTCTATGTTTAGAAATACCGGAAAAAGGGGTGAATATGGATTACCAGGGACAAAACGAGGAATGAAATTCGCTAATGATTTTTGCTACATTAAGAACTGCCATATTACACTTATCGTTATTAGTGATATCGCTTAGAATAAGAAAAGATGGCAAAAATAATTTTTATTAGTGACCGACCGCTCTTCTATCTCCCCCCTGCCCGTACCTCGCTACGCCCATATTAAGGATCATTATTTTACAAAATGTAGGCTCTCCTAGCGTACATTTTGTTAAATATTTTTATATATAACAATATATTTTATAATTTTTTATCATTTTAGTAAAGTATAAATAGGCGCAGAAATTAAAAAAAAAAACTTATTGTTCATATTTTTATGGACAATATAAAAAAATTTCCTTGTGAGCTTCAAAATCGTACCCATTGACCCCGTTTTACAGTACTTGTTTACAATAGTCTTTGCTTGTTTACTAAGTTCAAATATCGATATTTTTCAAATGTATCGATATATATTAATTAAAAAATATCGATATTTTTTGCTCAGTAAGTAATTACTTATCTGTAAACATTGTTAAAAATATTCGAAATTTGAAAATAATACACATCTTGCTGTCTGTTTTGGCATCAGTTTTATTGTTAAAAACAACACAAACAGGTTCACAGACTGTAGGAAATTTTTGTTTGTGTTTGAAGCAAAGGACACTATACTTTGTAAAATATAGCATGAGTCCTATGACATTGACGATTTCGTTTTTAAAGATAGTTATGATTTCGTTTTTAAAGACAATTCGTTTTTTTTTTAAATATTTATAATAAATTTTCGTGTAAAATTCAAAGCTTCTTATTACTATACGAACGTATATTTAAAAATAAACATGTTAGGTTAGTTAAAACATAGGTAATTTAAGTGATTTTAATTTTTTCATAAGTATCTTTTTTTTCGTTAGCTTACTTTATAAACGCTTCTTGAAGACTAGTAGGGATGTAAAATAGACCAACAGACAAATATCGACTAAATTAATGTATGCCAATTTAATTATAAATACACATTTATTCTAGCGGTAACATTGTAGCCGCAATTTTGTTTAGTGTAACGCGCGCGACACTTCAGTGGCTGTGCGAGTGCATAAATAAGTCTTGTTGTCACCTGTCTTTGTTAGTTTGTTTTGTGTTTTTAACCAAAAAATCATTTGTTTTGTTACTAGTTTCGTTAAGTTTTTGTTATTGTTTTGTTTTGTTAGATAAGACATAAATGTGTTTTATTTTTGTGCAGTTTTAATTATCCAAAGCAATTTATCGATACCTCCCGTTTCGATTATTTACACACTGGCACATCCCTAGTAAAGTCATATTCACATCTGTCATAGGACTCATGCTATATTTTACAAAGTATATAACCCATACAGCCTAGGGGTGTTCATCAGAAAAAATTATCGATAATTTCATTATCGATAATTATCGTATTGAGTTATCGATAGTTATCGATAATTATCGAATGAACAGTTATCGATAATTATCGGATAAAAAATTATCGGTAGTGGCGAAAGTTATCGATAATTATCGGATAAAAATTATCGATAGTTCACGACAGTTATCGATAATTATCGGCAAAAAAAAAAAAAAAAAAAAAAAAAAAAAAAAAAAAAAAAAAAAAAAAAAAAAAAAAAAAAAAAAAAAAAAGAAAAGGTCATCCGGCGTCCCGTACTGATATAATCCTCCGTTCCCTATGAGAATACCTAAAAAAAAAAAAAAAAACCTCGTCCGCCGTCCCGAATTCATATAATCCTTAATCCTCCGTTCCCTATCCGAATATCTAAAAAAAAAAAAAAAAACACGTCATCCGCCGTCCGGTATCGAAATAATCTATCGATAGTTATCGGATCACACAAAAATATCGATAATTATCAGATCGAAAAAAATTATCGATAATTATCGGATCGCAACAAATTATCGATAATTATCGAATGAAAACTTATCGATAGTTATCGATAATTATCGAATGAAAAATTATCGATAATTATCGAATCAAAATTATCGAATAACACTTATCGATAATTATCGAATGAAAAATTATCGAGTAGTTACGAATTATCGATAATTATCGCACACCCCTAATACAGCCTATATACTCTTTTTCTAAATCATGGCATCAGTTTTATTATTAGAAACAGCACAACCAGGTCCATAGACTGTAGGCAATTTTTGTTGGTGTTTGAAGCATAGAACACCCATACAGCCTATGATACTACCTACTCTTTTTTTAAATTATGAGATCAGATTAGTCGAATACACGGCCTAGTCGAATATATGCCGACAGATGAACTTTAAAAATATATATCGATTTTAACACGAATTTCATATCCGCAATGATGTTCTTTTATTTGAATATCGTTGGATATCCGAAAATAAATATCGAAAATTGATATATCACTGATTTATATCGATTATTTTCTGAAAAAAATATCGATATTTTGATATATCGATTATTTATGGCCAAGCCTAAGGTATACAACAATAATCAAAGAGTTTAAAGTATATAAGTACCAAAGAGCAAAGGTATATAATCACTACGTTATAATAAGTACTATTATATAGTTATATATACTCTTTTTGTATAAAAGTATCAATAATATAGAATATACAGATATTTGATATTTATTGATACTATACATTAAAATTTCGAAAGTAAAAAAAAAATCAAACAAATTTGTTTAATATATATATATATATATATATATATATATATATATACTGGTTTTTTAATTATAATTAAAGCCAAAGAGATTAAAGCTTTGTTATGCACTTCTGAGGCTAGTATTTCTTACAATAACATTATTTTGTTGCTGAAACTGTGATTATTGTTTTAAATGGGAACTAGTGAAGTCAGTGACATTTTTAGTTTCATGTATTTAAGTAAAAAATTAAAAAATTAATAAGTTAAACACGAACAATCCTATTAAAAAATTATCCTATATAACATGAGACTCATTTAATTTGATGAATCTGTTGTAATTAAACGGGTAGGTTAATCTTAATTATTAATTTTGATCACTGGGATAAATAAAAAGAAATAAGTGGGTCTTCAACATTATTTACAGCATCTTAGTATGTATATATAAAAAAAAAAAATTATCATGTAAAACAATTTAATTTCAATTTCAATTTCTATATAATTAAATGAGTAAATAGAAATAGTTTTTAACTACAATTACATATGTGATTTTTTTAAATATCATCTTTATTGGCTTTTTATTTTACAGATTCAAAATGGAAGTGCTAGAATCAATATTGCAAGAGTTAAGTATCACTAAATTTGATGTCCAAACAGTTCACTGGGTAAATGTGACCCATATAATAGATCCGCATGATTTTTATGTTCGTCCAACTCGATATTATTTATTTATTAAGAAGTTAGAAACATCACAACCCCTAATAAAACCTTCTTCTTTGAATGAGTATGATGTGGTAATCTATAATATTGATAGATCAAGTAATAATATAAGATATGGGAGAGGTAGGATATGTAACAAACATATTATTGGAAATACTTTTAAATATGATATACTTGCTATTGACTACGGATACTTTCATAAAATGGTGCCAGAAGAATGTATCTGGGAATGTAATGAGGATTTGTTAAGAATACCACCCTTAGCTTTACATTGTCAACTTGCAAATTGTGCAGTGTCAGGAGGAAATATTTGGAATAAAATGTCTATTGATGCATTTAAATCTTATGTTGGAAATGAAAAAGCTAAAATGATAATATTAGATAAAATATTAGACAAACTCATTATAGAACTAAGAAATTCCAATCCAGATGATATTGCTACTTTGATGGCCTTGACTGGATATTCAACAATGGGTTATGTTCATAATGCTATTACTAGAATGTCTACAATAGTTCAAAAGAAAATGTTTTTCACATACAAAAGTATTAATATAAATGACTCCTTACATGTAAGAGTACAAAGTGGTACATCACTTGAAGCATTTTATGTGGCCGATATAAATGATTACCATATTTTTTTAAAAGAATGTGAGAATATAACATATTACGCAAAACAAGAATCTAAACTGCCAGAAGAACAATTTAAAGTAAACACACTGGTATGTGTTAAGAATGATTTAAATAAATATGAAAGGGGAATTATAACAAAAATTATTACTTCTGACTCAAGAGCCATTGTAAAACTTGTGGATTGGGGGAAAGAGGAACAAGTTCATATTTTGAACATGAGACCTATGCCTGAACAATGCTTGAAAATACCAGTGTTAGCCATATATTGTTCAACACATGAAAAACAAGTATTGGACTTTGCACTCCATAAGTTATTGTGTCCTGGGTTAGAATTTTTCATACAAATTGAACGGTTGGGTATCAAATTTGAATCTCCAAATATTGTAAACATAATACCATTTAATTCTTCAAAAAAATAAGAAACAGAAAAAAGAAATTTAAATAGTTAGTTTACTATTCAAGTTCAGTCTCTTCATTTAGTGTGATTTAATTAAATATTTAGATTACTCAATAATATAAAAATAATGAATTGATTCAACAATGCATATTTAATGGCGAAATTGTTTAGAAGAAATGCCATTAGTTAAAAATGTCATAAAATATGCATTAAGGTAGATTTTTTGTATTTCATCTGTAGGACTTATTTATGTACAATTTACAATTGTTAAAATAGTTTTTAATTATCAATCATAGCTAATTCTATTATTTTTATAAATTTTAAATATATATGTTATTTTCATATTATTTTACGATTAATATGTAAATTAATTAGTTTAAGAAATGAGCAGTATAAGAAAAAGGAAATTGCGAGCAGGATTCGTTCACCGAAGGTTCTGAACAAATAAAAATTTGTGAATAGGTTTTATAATACCATTGACATTCTTAGTCGATTAGTAAGAATAGAAAAAGAACGAAATGTTATTTTAATTTTTCTGATTTATGATGGTTCATATTATATATTTTTAGGGATCATAAAATATAAAAAACAAAGCTGACATTTAAAAGTTAGAATTCATATTTTTAAGCATAAACTTTATAGTTTATATGATATAGTTACACGAGAAATCGAAATGTATAGTAGCATGCATTCAAGTTCCATCAATTCCACATCCTGGTACCTCCCGCAAGAGTATACCATTTTTGCATGCTTGCTACTGGCATATTTTCATCACCAAACTCGTTATTTCTGGCTTAAGATATGATTTATTACTATAAACTATCGCTCTTCAATGTGAAAATTAATTTAATATAATAAATCGATTAAAAGAAAAATATAATACATTTTTTTATTATGTTTCATTCATTTAAATCCAATAGTTCTCGCGTTTTTCTTTGCAACGATGGCGCAAATGATCGTGGTTAACACAATAATTTGCGCGGAATGATGCGTGATTTATGATTTTAAATTTGGTTTACTGAGTCTGTCCCATCTCGAGCAACAGTTTTTAGATGGTTCAGTGAATTTAAATTGGTAAAACAAACTTCGAAGATGACCATAGACGGCAGTAACTGCAGAAAATGTGTGGTCCACTGAAATGATGGTGGAAGAAGACCTACGAATTATTTACTCCGACATCGAGAAGATAGTTCGGAGAACGTTAACATTATTTTGCATAAGCATATTGAAATGAGGAAGCTTTGTTGTCGTTGGATCCCGCTTTTGTTCTCCGACAAAACTGCAAAGAATTCATAATGTTGGTAAAAAAAATGGTGGCTAGTTTTTTCTCGCAGCGCGGGCATATGTCGACAACAATGTTGGAAAATCATAGATCTGTTAACTCGGAATTGTATACAACAGTAGCATTATCGAAAGTTTACCAAGCTCTGCGAGCGGGGAGAAAAATTAGGCTTTGGGGAATCATGCTGCCTTACAACAACGCTTCATCACATACGTCTCTCAGAACAAAGGCGTTTCTTGAGAAATCCGGTATTGAAACATTGCCCTACCGAACACCGTTGCATCCACCGTACAGTCCTGATTTAGCTTCCTGTGATTTCTTTTTGTTTCCGATAATCAAGGAAAAAATAAAGGGGAAATATTTTTCGTGTGCCGAAGAGGCCGTGGCAGCCTACGAAGTCGCAATTTTGGACTTATCGGATCAACACTGGCAAAAGTGTTTTAATAGTTGGTTTAGGCGAATTGAACTTTTCATAGAGAATGAAGGAGAGTATTTAGAAAAAATGTAATGTAAATAATAATTGTTAATATCTTGTATAGTTTTTCTTGTCTCAAAATTTATCGAGTGACCTACGTATATATAAAAAAAAAAATAAAAACAAACATTAGTAGGTACCATATTAATATAAAACAAAACTGAAACGCTTGAAAAAAGTCTAATAATAATTGCAACAAGTCCTTTTGATGATATCGTTACTACATTAGAATAGTAAAATGTAAAGTACCTAGGTTTATACCTACCTACTACCGTACCGTATCAACTTGTAAACAACCCACTTCTGAGCGAAGGTCTTTTCTGTATATAGAAGAAGGGTTGGAACTTAATCCGCCACGCAGCTCCACTGCGTGTTGGCGGATAATTTCCCTACCATGAGTAACCATCGATATCAGATGTCTATATCTCTTGATGATCTTTGAACTTGTCACTCTGGAGGTCGATGGGGGAAGCCTACGTTTAGCAGTAGACATCTAATGGCTGATATGATGATGATGATGATGAAATATCTGTCCCGAGCGGGAATCGAAATCGCAAACGTCTGCGCGCGGCGTTGAGGCGACTACTCGTACCACTACACCAGAACGGTCGTCACTATACCTACTTACTGTTTCACAATTTTAACTAAATACTTTAATCAATTTCTTGGTAACTTAAGGTCTCACACAGACCACGTTAGCGGTGCAGCAGATTAATGTTGCAATGGTGCAATCTTGTCAAACAAAACAGCCCTTTAGAACTATTTTACGACTACTATAGTGTATATATTTTATTATTCTATGAACGTAAAGCTTAAACGTTTTAATGCAACGGTAAGTACGGTTAAGTTCGCGAAGGCATTATGGACTTAAACAAAGTCAATTCGATTACATATAATTAAAATAATGTGCAATAAAACCAGACCACATGTGTAGCTACCGTCTTGTTAGACCTTTGTCGCCTTCGAATTACGCTTACATTCCCTACTCGTTATCACCGATTTCGCTCGAATTTATAGAATGAAGGACTAGAAATAAAACCTCCCAAAGCGAGAACTCCAGATAATATCGATGGCTCCTAAGTATACTGAGTCAACTAGCAAATTTCGATAATTTCATTTTTTAAGATATTAATAACATTTATTTCATTTCCTATCTACCAGTGTTTAAAAAAAATTCATATCCCTATAAATAACGGAAAAAAAATGGCGTAGACTGGATCAAGTACATAGTTAATTTATTTTGCACATAGCATACTGAGTCAAGTGCATGATACCAGTATACGCGCGACGCGAACGCGGCAATTTTGGTGCAAGTTTCAAATGGCTCAGTATTCGTCGGAACGGAGGAAAGAGGTAAGTACAGTTGAAATTATGAATTTTTAGTTTATAAAAATATAAAAATGGGTGCTTGATTTAATTATTTTTTAGTTAAAGAGTGTAACCACGTATACTGGTACAACGGAGATAGATTAGTATACGTTGAACATGTTTTTGCGTAGTTTTAACTTGACTCATTGCACTGATTTTCGATGTTGTTTTTTTTTTCAGATTCTCCTCTACCTGCAAATGCACATTTCACCCCAGAAGAGTTAGGGGAGAGTTGGATATTACCGAGCCTCTCAGAACATGGACCTATAATTCGGAGAAGGTTCGATATATATATTTCAAAAATGCAGTAAATAGTACCTACAGAATTTATTTAGCTACGCATACATCACGGCAAAATATTTCAAAAAATAAACAAAAATTAATTATTGCAAAATAATAAAAAAACGGGAAAGCGTGGTATTATCAGACTGGTCTGATAATATCGTGCCCATAATAATTTCGTGAATTTCTATCAGTAAACTTAGAATTTTAAAAAAAATGCAACGTTGAATAAACTCGTTCGTAGAAAAAGAAGCATAGACTCCTTTCTATACCTAGATATAATTATTATTTTACGACTAGATTAATTATCATAACCATATCGGCCATTGGATGTCCACTGCTGAACGTAGGCCTTCCCCCATCGACTCCGGTTCAAAGCAGCCTCCATCCAACGACTTCCGGCGACTCTCTTCAAGTCGTCTGTTCATCTCGTGGATGGCCGTCTGACACTGTGCTTGCCGGTACGTGGTCTTCACTCGTACACGCCCTGGGCGCGGAATTGACAAACTCTGTTATTTCCTCTTTTAACCTCAAAATAATACAGTCAAGTTAATTGTGTATTCAAATCAATCTAGTCATTAATTCTATAATATGTTAGGATTAAAATAAAAGTAATCAATGTGTTACAATACAAATATAGAATAGCTTACCTCTTGTCAAAAATGCCCGCGAAATTATAAGGAACGAGGGTAAAAACTTGTAAGACACGATGTGTCTTAATCACTGCTCCGAGTAAATTAACGTCGTGCACGGGGAGGGGTAGACGACTCGGGCTGTGATCTTTAAGGACTGGATAGCGCAATTAGCGTTTAGTTTTTGAAATATGCTAGGGCGCGGAATTATCAAACGCGCGGTATTATCCAACTCTCCCCTATCAATATTAGACGACATTAACTTGGAAGATACGATGGTTTCGGAGGGTTTTTTACCAGATCTAGCATCTAACTTATTTATATTTCCAAATGATATTCCTGAATTTTCACCAGCTCCTAACAATAAAGACTTTACTGAACAACCTTCTAATAAAACTGGGACTTTACTACCTACTAAATCTTCAACACCATCAGAAATTGAAGATTCTCAACCAAGCACACCTAATCATTTTTTTTGCGAAAACATGAACATTATGGATTTTAATATTAAAGAAAACCCTAGTACCACTTACTGTCATGAAAAAATAAACGATGATACTCCGATGCCATCACCGTACGTTGATTTTTGTCCTGCATCCTTTTGCGTTGACGCCTATTGTCTATATAGTTCTGCCTCTACGCCTGCAACTTATGTTAACGACACAGACTCACCAGTGACTACTCCAACTTCTCGGAGTCTCAAACGAATTTCATGGACCAAGAAAGACAAAGGTAGACAAAGATAACGTTTTATAAAGGACTGGAAAGATGAAATAAGGAAACGGAACGTCAATAGAGGCTTACAATATACTAGTAGAAATGGAAAAGTGCATAATAAAAAACGACTGAAATCTCCATGTTCTGCAACATGTAGAAAGAAATGTAGTGAAGAAATTTCGGAAGAGAATAGAGCAAACATATTTAAAATGTTTTGGAACATTGGAAATCATTCTATTGGGGTCGGTGGGATTTTTTGACGATGTATGCTACGAAAAACATGAAAAAGAGGATAACTACAGACAAGAAGAATACTAAAAGACTGAGTACTATTTTTCACACTTTACCTAATAATGAAACGGACAACGTTTTTATTAGAAAATGTTCCTGTATGTAAAACCATCTTTTTAAATACCTTATCTATAAGTTTCAATTTCCTATATACAGCTTTAGAACAACTAGAAAAAGGACAAGGAGTTGTACAGTATGATCAGCGAGGAAAGCATGTTCACCATATGAAAAAAATAACTGATCAAATAAAATGTAGTGTACTCGATCATGTTACAAATTTGTCGACTGTGGAATCACACTATACTCGTAAAGATTCCACCAGAAAGTATCTTGATGTATCTCTATCGTTTCCTAAAATATACAAATTGTATCTAGAATGGTTTGATCCCAATAAATACACAAACAAAGTAACTAGCGTGCGACAATATCGTGATTTTGTCAACAAAAACTTAAATATTAGTTTCCACAAGCCCAAAAAAGATATTTGTGAAGTATGTCATATATTCGAAAACAATAAACAGCTTATAGAGCAAGAAATAGCAAAACAGACAGAACACTTGAAAGAAAAAGATTTATCAAGAAAGTTTAAAGCAGAAGACAAAGAATTAGCACAACAGAAACCTGAAATCCTAACAGCAGCTTACGATCTCCAAAAGTGCTTGAATGTACCCCATGGAAACGTTATACATTTTATTATTAACGAAAACTTACCGTTTATAATTTTACTATATTTGATATAGGATGTCGTCAGGGTTATTGCTTTTGCTGGCACCAACAGACTGCTAAAAGAGGAGCAAATAAAATTGCTAGCTGCGTTTATAAATTTATTAAGCAAACAGTCAAGGACGGTGTAAAGGAGTACCGATTTTGGTCTGATAACTGTGGTAGTCAGAATCGAAACAGGATCGTTTTTCTGATGTATATGATGGCAAGTTATAAATATAAAATACAAATTAGTCATCGTTATAAAGTCACCGAAATAATAATCGAGGCAGAAAATCCTTACAAATTATTTTATAAAACTGGTTACATGCAAGATTCGTATAACTGGATTGATTGTGCTAATAAACCTAAAGCAACACGTAACAAAACTATCACTAGCACAGAATTTCGTGATCTTCGCCCAGCTTACAATAGGCCAATCCCAATCGATAAAAATAAACATAAAGATTTAATGGACATGTGCCACAAACTGATAATACCTAAGGAATATCACTTATTTTTTTTCTAATTTGATTAAATCTGACAGCAATAGAGTTGAAAGCGATTCAGAAAAAGCAAAAATATATTTTGCTTTTTCATTTATTTATTTTTTGATATTTTTCACGTAATTATTAAGTACTTTCCTCATATGTTAATTTTTGAGACTGATTTTATTCTAAGCAATTATTAGTATTAAAGATATTTAGACTATACTAGTATACATGCTGTAATTTACATTATAAGTAATAAGATGATTGTTCCTAAATCGTTGATTGTATCAAAAATATTTAGACTTATATAATTACTGTGATTTTCATTATAAGTAACAAGATAGTAAGTATATATAGAAGTATATATATATAAATAAATCAATGTGCAATTGAAACAGTAAATATTTTCTATTTTTGTTAGCAAAGACATCTTCTCTATTTCTAGTAGGGGGAAGTGGGGCAGATTCATACAAGGGGCACCTCCATACACTAGAGATATCTGTTGGTAGGCGCACATCAATTGAACGACTTATATGTGTGTGCGTAGCTTATTTATGTGTGCGTTGGCTCACGGAGTTTGACAGCAGTCGGTGTGAAACGCGCGACGAGGTGACATGGAAAGTGATTCGGCCACACGTAAGTAATTTTATAACCTCACTTTAGAGATCTTTTTATAGATAAAAGCTGTTTTCTAGATTATTTAGTACTATTTTATTTAAAAGATAACAGGGTCAAGTTTGTGAATTGATTCGTGAATAATGATATATATGGTTGTTTTTTTTTAGGAATATTTTTATTTCATTTTCTTGTGATGAGGTAGGTTCATACAGCAGTAAGCGGGGTACATTCATACTGTATGAATTTTTCAGTTTAGTTTTTAGAATTGAAGTGCGACATCATTATTTTGTTTTACAGAAAATATATGGTTATAAATTACAAGAAAAAGGGAACTAAGAGTGGAGAGGTGGACGAACAGGCAATGTTAAAAGCTATCGATGTAGTTTTGGAAAACAAACTCTCTTTACGAAAATCAGCAGCCAATTATGGAGTCAATGCACAAACACTAAAAAGCCGTATCAAAAAATTACCCAAAAAACAATATCTTGGTAGCGAAAATCATGTATTTGAATCCAAATTTGCATCACAGCAAGCTTTTACAAAAACAGAAGAGGATATTTTAAATAAATTTATTTTAGCGTGTTCTAAGATGCACTATGGACTGACATGTATCTAAGTTAAAAAACTTGTGCATGAATTTGCTAGGGCAAATGATATCAGATATCCTGCAAGTTGGAATAATAATAAGATGGCGGGAGCAGACTGGTTAGCAAGTTTTCGAAAACGCAATAAAAATTTAAGTTTGCGTAAACCTGAAAATACTAGCGCTGCCAAATCATTCGGTTTCAATAAAACGGCAGTGAATGATTTTTTCCAGAACCTGGAGAATATACACATACGTACGTAAACATAACTTTACTGCCGATCGGATTTTCTACTACGACGAATCTGGTATTTCTACTGTTTTAAGCACACCAAAAATTTTTGCTGACAAGAGTAAAAAGCAGGTTGGTCAAATAGTGTCTGCCGAAAGAGGAGAACTAGTCACATTTGGTGGTATTATTTTAGCAAGTGTAAACACCATACCGCGCTTATTCATCTCGAGTACATTATAAGGACCAATTCTTAGAAGGTGCTCCAGAAGGCTCTTTAGGTGTAGTCACGAGAAGTAGTTGGATAAACTCGAACACTTTAAGCAATAGGACTTAGATATTTAAATACTGATATGACTGATCAGATAGACTGTTAGGCTAAATAAGTTCCTTTAGTGCCGTAAAAAGAAAAACTTTTATGTTAACATTTATGTTATTTTCTTTTTTACTTAGTATTATTTGTTTATTACTTATTATTGTGTGCTCATAGAGACTAACTGCTTTTGTTTTCGAAAACGTCATATTTTGATATTTTGATTTTGATAAACAATTAAACATTTCACGCTCAATTTATGTATTTTTTCACATGTATGAATCTGCCCCATAGCCTGTATGAAAGTGCCCCGCATGTGGGGTACATTCATACATTTCTAATTTTTTTTTTAAACTCGTACAGAAAGCCGCACAAGTGTATTTACATAAATTACATATTTTTGATATAAAGTCAGATAGTTATACTATTACTTTTTGATGAATCGATACAGATATTGATACCAGAGAAAATTCTATAAGACAATATAAAAAAACTGTATGAGGCTGCCCCATCTTCCCCTATTGTTAATTTTATGAAAATTCGAAAGTTGTGCTAAGGTTACTAATTCCTTTTTGTGATCTTTTTAATAAAAATGAAAGTTTTGAACTTTTTTTAATTACTTACCTATTTTGTAATACACTTGATCCAATATAAGGATTGTTTACTTTTAAAATTATGTCCATGTATAGTGAGTCAACTTTTAATATTTTAATAAAAATAATGTATTTCAGGGAAATTGTAACAGAGAAAAAATTTAATAACTATTTAAAAATAAATTTTACTGCACTTACTAAATAATGTTTACACAAAACGTAAATTCAATAATACGACGTATAAAAATATAAGTGGTAATTGATCCATTTTTAAGAAACAAATAGTCGACGTATACTAATGTATCTACATTATCTCATAAATTAATAAAATAATATGAATTTTATTTTACACTGTAGAAGGCTATCAATATATTTAATTCAAAATCATTAGTTATTTTTTCTTGATTGTGTTAACATTTGAAATATAATCTTGCGCTCTTCTGATCGACTTCCTGTAAAGTTATTAGAAGTAGAGTTGACTCAGTATACTTAGGAGCCATCGATATTGTCTTAATAAAGACCACGTCTCGGTAATTAAGCGCAGTGTAGACAGAGAACCGTAATACTTGGTGCGAACTTAGGTCCAGCTGTGGACTGTGATAGGCTGATGTAATGTGTTGATGTGGATAAAGTCATCTTGTTTGACCTTATGGCAGTTGAAAAAAAATTGATTTCACACAAAAATATCGCATTCTGGAAATTTAAATAGCTACCATTTTCATCAATTTTATTTACTTTAAGATACAATAAATATACATCAAATTTTATGTCAAAAGTATTTGAAGTCGTAATTTAAAATAATTGTTGACATAGACTGGCAGACCATAAGCTTATGACCATGACTATAAGGGTAGGTATACCACTTCTGTATAGGACCATAATAAAATAGTCTTGACTCGACTTGACAGGGCAACAGATAAGGGGCTGTCCGTAAATTAGGTGAGACAATTTTAGCGTTTTTTTGTCCACCTCTTTTTGGTGAGATTTCGTGAAATTTTGTTAGACCCCCCCTTAGAAATATGACAGAAAAATTCCTTAATCTTAGCTATGCTTATGATTCTCGGATTTTCGTTTTTATAAGTTTTATTTCTTTTTATTAACACAAAATCTGAAAACAGTTTACTGGCAACACATGGCAAGTATTGATCGAGCTGTGGAGTTGTTACTTCGGTTTTGGTATTCATGTACCTATAGAGTAATTATGTATTGATTTATGAAACTACAGGAGTGCAATAATAGTTAGGAGACATTTTGTATAATAGTAAAAATTGTTTATTCCAAAGTACCTATTTTAAGTAATATTTTTTCCTAGTGCAACAGAAACTACTATTTAATACGCAGATAATGATTGAAAATATAAAAATTAATATTTGCTTAGCGTTAATTCTCAAGGAAATCAGATAAAATATAATAAGTATAATTTTTGGCTTGGCGAAATATATCGGTAACTGTTTTAAACATAATATTGGTGTTTTCGTGTTGTGGCCTTTTTAAACTTCTTTGGTGTATTCATAATATGAAATTTTTATTTTTGTTGTTCGAAATATATTCAGATTTTTTATTTTTATAAGCGGCGAATTTTTCTCACCTACTATGATTTCTTATAATTTATCTTTTGATATATTATTACATTTTAGGTAGTTAAGTGGCTGTTATCGCATGGAAAAATTGTACCTAGGTATACGTATGTAACGTTTGTTATAAATTGTATTCTTGTTGTATCTTAATATCTCATTTTTGTAAAATCCATATCTTCTGCATTGTTCCTTTTTTATATTTTTGAAATATTTATATTTTATTTATATTCTGTATATTTAAGATGTATTTTAAGAATATATTATATTTTTTATAAGGTGGCTTGTTGATGTTTTGAATGTCGTAAACAATAAGTCATCCTTTGCGAAATTTTCACATAAAGTCCGAAACTTCAGATAATTTTTGACTTTTTCAGAATTTCTCAGTATTTTTCAGATTTTTTTAAATTTATGATAAGACTTTCAGAGTTTTTTCAGAGAAGTCTCTAAAATACCCTGAAAATCTTATATAAAAAAATAATATGAAAAATGCTGAGAAATTCTGAAGAAGTCAAATATTGTCTGAAATTTCGAACTTTGTGCAAAAATTTTGCACGGGATAGCTATCAAAAAATTTCAATTTTTATATTTCTGTCAGATCTGATAAGCTAGATTCACTGTTGCCTATATTTTAAGAACAAATCGATTTGATAGCTAACTGTGATGCAGAACAAAGTCAAACTTTTACATAACAAAAATTTCATCAATAACACCTTTAATATGTTGTTTATTTACTCTAGAGTAAAATGGAAGAAATCGAAAGATTGGTAGCAGAACTATCCATCCATTCGTTTGAGGTGGAATCGATGCACTGGGTAGAAGTCACCCACATTATAGATCCATTTAATTTTTATGTTCGTCCGAACAAATACAAATCGATTATCCAAGTGTTGGAATCTATGGAACCAACAACCAAATGTACATGTCTGAATATACAAGATTTGGTAATATTTAATTTGGGTTACTCATGTGGAGCCCGAAAGTACATAAGAGGACGAATATCTAGTATAGTAAAGGTCGATAATTTTGTGGAGTGCGAAATATTTGCTATTGATTATGGATTTTCAGAAAAATTAATTCCCATAGAATACATATGGGAATGCTCACAGAATTTAGCTAATACCCCACCATTAGCTTACGATTGTCAGCTCGCAAACTGCTACCCTATAGGGTCTGAATTTTTTCCGCCTGATACAATTCATGCTTTTAAATATTACGCAGGGATTGAGCCTATTAAAATGAAAGTGCTAGGCAAGAAACCCCATAAGCTTCTGGTCGAGTTAATCAATTCAATCCCGGAAAGTATTGCGACACTTTTAGCAATCAGTGGATACTCTATATTAGGTCACTATTACGATACAATAGCTTGGAACCCAATTGTCGGACGCAAAAGAATGTTCTTCGGTTTCAAAAAACTTACGGTCGATGAAAAAATACATGTGAGGGTGCTGTCTGGCAATTCTTTGAATGAGTTTTATGTGGCCGAACTTAGCGACTTTAACAAACATTTAAAAGAGGTCGATTTTATAACATTTTATGCTAGAAGGGAATTTTCTCTTTCTCCCGTACACTTAATTGAAGGTACACTTGTTTGTGTTAAAATTGACGATAAAAATATATATGAACGAGCCTTTATTAAAAAAGTAACGCAACCGGAACAACTCGCAATTGTGCAACTCGTTGATTGCGGAAGAGATGAAGAATTTCCCGTAGGGAAGATGAAATATATGTCTTCTCAATGTCTAAGAACTCCTGTGCTTTCAATTTACTGCAAGGCTGAAGAGAGTCAAACTTGGGATAATGGATTGAAGGATTTTTTGTCCGTCGGAAATGAATTTAATATTACAATCAAACAGTTAGGTCACGAGTTTGAATGTCCAAATACAGTTGCTATATCTCCTATAGTAGAACTAGATGAGGCGAGGGCGTTGTTTGAAGAAATCGATACGTAATAACTTAAAGTATGTCTATACTATATTGCATCTTTAATAAGACTTATACAAATTTTAATATGTAGGTAATCATTACGCTTATGTTACACTTACCAGGAAATATATAATTTTTTTTTTTTAAACAATGTATCCTTAGAGTAAGTTTTAGAATAAGGAAAATTTGTAGTACCTACGTCGCAAAATCCAAACGAATCACATGTTTAACAGTGAAATATTTAAACAATTTAATTGTGAAAATTAATTATACAATGAAATAAGTACTTAAGTAAATAAGATTTTCTGTACCTAACAAAAAGTATTTTTTTTTTGTAACCCTAGTTTCGTTTTAATTTTTAATATTCATTTTAACAGTTTTGAGAAAATTGTGCGATAAAATACGTACATACATTATTATTTTTTTGTACCGATATAAAAAAGAAAATTTCGAAACTCAGCTAGTACCCAGTTTTATGTATGTTTGCTAAATGGTTATTTAACATACATAGGTACATACATAAATACTGCTTTTTCTGTAGGGGAGAGTTGGATATTACCGAGCCCCTAAGAACTTGGACCTATAATTCGGAGAAGGTTCGATATATATATTCAAAAATGCAGTAAATAGTACAGAATTTATTTAGCTACGCATACATCACGGCAAAATATTTCAAAAAATAAACAAAAATTAATTATTGCAAAATAATAAAAAAACGGGAAAGCGTGGTATTATCAGACTGGTCTGATAATATCGTGCCAAGGTTTGATAAAACCGTGCCCATAATAATTTCGTGAATTTCTATCAGTAAACTTAGAATTAAAAAAAAAATGCAATGTTGAATAGTTTATTTCGTAGAAAAATAAGCATAGACTCCTTTCTATACCTAGATATAATTATTATTTTACGACTAGATTAATTATCATAACAGTGGATGGCCGTCTGACACTGGGCTTGCCGGTACGTGGTCTTCACTCGTACACGCCCTAGGCTCCGGAACAGCTTTTAAAGCTATACCAAGCTCAAGTTCGCTCGTGCATGGAGTACTGCTCTCATCTCTGGGATGGCTCAGCCAAGTACCAGCTGGAGCTTCTCGAGTCAATCGAGAGGCGAGCCAAGAGGCTTATCGGTGACGATTCACTGGTCGCTGCTAGGTTACAAAGCTTGGATCATCGGCGCAAGGTGGCCTGTCTGTCGATTTTTTATCGGATACACTTCGGTGAGTGTGCACAGGAACTCCACGACCTGATTCCCCCCTGCCCCTTTCATCTTCGTACAACCAGACGCTCTGCGTTACGTCACCCCTATATGGTTGACATCCCCTCTATACACACTAAGCGTTTCCCTAGTACATTCTTGATGCGTACGGCCAAAGAATGGAACTCTCTACCGGCGTCTGTGTTCCCCGAAAGCTACAATCTGGGCATCTTCAAGTCGCGAGTGAATAGGCTATTTCTAGGTAAGCGTGCTCCATCCTAGACCGCGTTCTCACTTATCATCAGGTGAAATAGTGGTCAAACGCAAGCCTATCAAATTATAAAAAAAAAAGGCGCGGAATTGACAAACTCTGTTATTTCATTTTATAACCTCAAAATAATACAGTCAAGTTAATTGTGTATTCAAATCAATCTAGTCATTAATTCTATAATATGTTAGGATTAAAATAAAAGTAATCAATGTGTTACAATAAAAATATAGAATAGCTTACCTCTGAAATTATAAGGAACGAGAGTAAAAACTTGTAAGACACGATGTGTCTTAATCGCTGCTCCGAGTAAATTAGCGTCGTGCACGGGGAGGGGTAGAGGACTCGGACTGTGTTCTTTAAGGACTGGATAGCGCAATTAGCGTTTAGTTTTTGAAATATGCTAGGGCGTGGAATTAT
Organism: Euphydryas editha; assembly: GCA_036937285.1. Lineage (NCBI taxonomy): Eukaryota > Metazoa > Arthropoda > Insecta > Lepidoptera > Nymphalidae > Euphydryas > Euphydryas editha. The sequence continues at coordinate 5,450,913 of JAUPFZ010000005.1, forward strand.
CAAACGCGCGGTATTATCCAACTCTCCCCTACAATACATAAGGTAAAGTAACTATAGTAGTTTAGAATCATATCTGCACTATAACGATCATTTTGATTAAATTTGAGATACACTCAGCTCTATATACTTATAAATATTTTTATGTGTAAAAATCCTCTCATTAAATCGTAATTTCACCGCGACTACATACCAAAACGTTCGTTTCATAAATGATGAATCACTTACATATTTGTTTTTATTGGGGTTGATTCGTTTTATTAGAATTTTTTTGCAGAATATGTATATTAATATTTTTTAAGGATAAATGATAAAGATAAACTTGAAGGAAGAAGTCATAATCATACAACACACTTATTCAGGAGATGTATTTATTTATTGGTCGTTGCTAGTTTGATAAAAAAAAAAAATATAGGTATGCAGCGTTCGATATTTACGGTGGTAAAAAACCCTTTAATTTGACATATCGGGGCGAATACAATAATATTAACCTATTTCTTAGTCAACTTTAATTATTTGAATATTCTTAATAAGTTCACCAATCATCAATTTTCATTGCAATGTAAAATTAACTTACATTTCATAACCACTTTTATTATAATTACCCATAGTTCAGTTTTTGTAATTGAATTTAATAGTTTAATTGTTTCAAGTCTACTGCTATGTAAAATTAATGTTAAAATTCGCTGCCATCACTTTTAATTGTAAATGCTACGCATAACCTTAAAAATAAGACCACATGCACGCGAGCCGCTCCCTATACAGGATAAATGGCGAGTTACTATCAACATTTAAGGGGAATACTCGGTACATGATTCTCATTCGAATTATGTAAAAAAAATAGGTAAATATTAATAAACTTCTAAGTAAAGTTACTCAACAGTTATCTAATTATATACGCGTCGTCTAGACACCCTAGCAGCTAGCTGCACTGCCGACACAAAAGGTAGTTTACCTACGTCCAAACGCCGCCACGTGTTAACAGGGTAACATAATGGGCTACCTTTGATAAACAAGCATGATCCAATCCCCATTAATACTTTAATCCTGGCATAGGATAGGCAAAAATACTAAGATATTTTACTCTTTTAAGGGCCTACATCCAAAATAAAACTTCGTACGTTGGGCGAAGTCTAGTATTATCGTCGCGAGAAACGAGGGGGCCCCGTCGCCGCGCGCTATCGGCTGTCAGCGTCCTTGTCGATCGCGTAGCACATCAAAAACCGGCCAAGAGCGAGTCGGACTCGCACACGAAGGGTCCCGCTTCCGTACTATTATCTTTAAAAACAGCAATGAAAGTCATGTCTGTTGTATGGGAGCTGTATTAAGTATTAACTTTATTTTAATTTAATTATTTATTTTTAAAGTGAATATATAAACTAAATATTCTGTGAATATTTCAAGCGTCTACCTGTTGCCGTTATCAATATCAAGCAAAAACGAGCAAAAAAATTCACGTTTGTTGTATGGGAGCCTCACGTAAATATTAGTTTTATTTTAATATAAATGTTTATTTTTTAAGTGAATATATAACTAAATAATATATAAATATAATAGGGTCCCGTTTTACCCTTTGGGCATGGAACCCTAACCTGTGGTCTGTTTGTATAATTTTCTTCTCTCATTTTCTTGTTCTTCAGAATTATACAATTCTAGAACACTGTATCAAAAAACATATATTAAAACATTATATTCCTAGTCTGCATAATGAAAGAGTGGCATAGGGTAGAAAACCTTCTCTTTTTTGAATGTAGGCCTTTAAGCAACAAATTTGTTGACTGGGTAAATGATGTGAACGTTGGTAATTTTTAGGTGTGAACAAGCGGCACAGTACAACACCTGTGTACACACACACGTACAAATGTGCCACCGGCATGACTGGAAAAGTGTCCACGCTTCATTTATTTGAACTGCTATTTATAGAAATTTGGTCAAAAATTAAGTACCTTTTTTTTACATAATTCGAATGAGAATCATGTACCGAGTATTCTCCTTAAACATTGACATTAATTCACCAGTCATTCCTGTATAAGCAGCCGCGCTAGCAGCACATTTTCACGCACACATCTCAGTACTCGGCACCCCCACCGGTGACGCTGTATGCTAGGGCCAAGAGCATTAGACATTTAAAAAAAAAAAAAAAAAAAACAGATGAGATTTGTGCTCGAACCGTCGTAGTGTACTGACGTCTCTTTAGTGACGTCACTCTGTCGGACGAATAACATGATTTTATATATTTATTTAGTTTTATAGACAACACCACGTTATATAACTATTACTAAGACTGCTTTCCTTCCCTCGACAATAGGGCTGCGTCATTAGAACCGTTAGATACATGAAAATTTTAAAAGTCAACACGGGTTAAACCACAATGATATTCATGATATAAAACACCAATATCATAAATGTAAAAAATGTATTTTGTTTTAAATCATAAAATAATTATATGAATAAATAGATGGACAGGCGCATATTCTAATTGAAGAAGTCGACAGCATAACACTTATGAATAGTCGCTATTACGAAGGCAATGAAAACTATAATTAACATTATTGGACTTAATACATATTATTTACCAGTCAATCACCATATTTACAAACCATTTCAAACGGGTCTTGTATCGCAATTACAAATTAAGGACAAAATATAAATTATATTTCAGTATTTAAAAAATACCCATAGAAATCAATGTTACACATAATAATACACGTAATGATTACATTTTTGTGGCAATTTTTGTTTTAAACAAAACATTCATAATTTAAAGAATTTTGCCTGAAAATATATCTTATTAACATTGAATATCTATTTACCTTTGAATATAATGTATAGGTAAAAAAAAACAATGCTGTGAACGTATTCCCTAGTCCATATAAACAGTTAACAATTTTTTTTTTATTAGTAAACACTAACACTAACTAATTTGTCGCAATATCTACTAAATGTACGAACATAAACCCTATTGAAAAACTCCAATAGAATCCGATATAAAGCGACAAAAATCGTATAGAAACCAATAAAATTTAATTTGGTTTGGATGGCGTAGCTTGACTTAGATGGGCCCTGTATCAAAATGTGTAAAGGGGCCTAAATGAAGGGTAAAGAGTTTTCAATAATGGAACTAAACCACTTAATACAGGGCTGGATTTAGAGGTGTGGAGGCCCGGGGCAAAAGAGGAGTGAAGATCCTTTTATCTGAAATTTTGGTTCCCAATATATTTCTGTGCGTACGAAAAAGAAAACAAAAATTCGATCTCACACCGATATTTTTCTTTGCGATCTATTTTGGATCTATTAGAAAACAAAAATATTACTCCGTCGGCCTATATGTATTCCTAAAAAAAAAGAAGTTCATCGCAACTCCGGACCTCTGGTATTTACTCCGTCGGGCTATATGTATTTAATGTATTCCTAAAAAAAAAACAAGGTCATCTCTGAATTTAAATTTCCGTCCCGAAGTCTCTATTGTGGGGGCCCCTCTTATGTGGAAGCCCTCCCATAAATCCGGCCCTGCTTCTATAAACAAGTCTGATAGTCTTTCATGTCCCTACACGTTCGGGGCCCCTGTAGGCCGGGGTCCCCGTATCATTGATACGGCTGATACGGCGGTAGCTACGCCTCTGTATTGGATCCTATTGGAGTTTTTCAACAGAAAAGTTCTTTTTACTCCAAATACTACAATACCGGAAAAATAAGCATTATTTTCTAAATTTTAAATTGCACAAATGTCTCTTATTACTATTCTGATATCATTTTTATCAACAGAAATTATATACAACGTGTTAATGAAAGATTCTAAAACCTTATACATGCTTGTAATAAAATATATATTTTTAGTTTGTTTACCGTTCTTTATACAATATAACTCAATCTTGACTTTTAATTTTAAACCTTATCCTAATAGCTTCTTCAATATACATATAATTGTGATAACCAAAAGGAATTCAACTCGTAGGGACTATGCAAAATTATTTACAAGTGACAAATAATTTTAGATAAGTCAAAATAAATAGGGAAATTGTTAAGATCATAATTTAAAAAAAAAGTAACTTGAACAATATTGTAACATATGTTAACATATGAACAATATTGTTCATAATATGTTACAATATTGTCAAACGCGATTTTTTCTTAGAATTTTATTTTACATATCATACATAGTCACTAATTTGTACAATAATGCATTTAGGCTTACTTAATACATAACTTACATACAAATGATCACTTTCAATTATTATATATAAAAATATATTATAGTTTTATCTTGTATTTGTTCAATAACACGTTGCATTTAATATGTCATACATAAATAGTTTTAAACAATTTTCTTTGAATCAATTAATTCTTTGTTGATATACAGGGTGAATAGTGAGTCACTATCAATATTTAAGGAGAATACTCGGTACATGATTCTCATTCGAATTATGTAAAAAAAAAGGTAAATATTAATAAACTTCTAAGTAAAGTTACTCAACAGTTATCTAATTATATACGCGTCGTCTAGACACCCTAGCAGCTAGCTGCACTGTCGACACAAAAGGTAGTTTACCTACGTCCAAACGCCGCCACGTATTAACAGGGTAGCAGGATACACAAGCATGATCCAGTCCCCCTGAATACTTTAATTCTGGCTTAGAATAAGCAAAAATACTAAGATATTTTACTCATTAAGCAACAAATTTGGTGACTAGGTAAATGATGTGAACTTTGTAAATTTTTAGATGTGAACAAGCGGCACAGTACTACACTTGTACACGTGCGGCCGGCATGACTGGAAAAATGTCAACGCTTCATTTATTTGAATTGAAATTTATGAAAATTTTGTCAAAAATTAAGTACCTATTTTTTTTTTTTACATAATTCGAATGAGAATCATGTACCGAGTATTCTCCTTAAATATCGATAGTGACTCACCAGTTATCCTGTATAATGCTACCACAGAAAATGTAAATGTTATTGTACATTAAAACTGAGAATAAACATGTAACAGCCAATAGACTTACATGCATTTTTTTTTTAGTAAATAAATAAGGTACATAAATTTTAATATTAGTAAATCTACACTTCTTTATTTGTAGCAGTTAGGTTTAACAGCAGTTTTAGTAAAGTGAAGTAAAAGGAAGGGAATACGAAAAAAAAAAATGCAAAATAATAAATATTCGTTACGTTTTCTGTAATTTTATTAACATTATTTTTATTCAAGATTAAGATTTAGTAAAATAAATAATAAATAGGTTACGAACAATTATTTTGGATGTATCAAAATACGGCAGTTCCGGAAGAACGTTTCTTTTTAAGTATACCAGAAATTTGCCAGGGGCGCCCAATCTCTCCAGCGTTTGAGATAAATTGTTAAAAAGCTCACAAATATATTATTGATGGTATTTTTTGTAAACGGGAGAACAAGAACCTTTTAATAAAATCTACTAAGCGTTTTAAAATCAAACAAATAATTTATAGAAATTATTATTATATCATTATGTTTTTGGCGTCCTCTGAATCTGAATGCTTACATCTGGCCTGATATTCCCTCCCTCTAGATCCGGTGATAAAAAACCGTTTAAGTAACAATTTACATTATTATCCGTTTCAAAAAAACAAAAAAAAAATACACGCACGGATGGTTTCAATAACCTATATATCTCTTATTTTGCTTACTAGAGATCGAATTTCGATATATTAAAATTTATAAGAATTGTGTCAGGAACCTATTGCTAGTAAGAAAATCAGATAATGATTTGTATGTATTACTAGCTCGTGCATACAGAAATAAACTAATTACTTTTTCTTACAACAATAATTTTCTGTATATTTTGATATCCCAATGTAACACATTTAACATTTGGGCTTAGTACTTTAAACTTAATGAAGATTCATAAATACAATACCACATAAAGTTTCCATTAACAAATTTGATTTTATCTCATTGACTAAAAATATGCCGTTAAACGGACTAACTACTCAATTAGTAATATATAATATTTATATATAACTCATACTTCTATGAAAGAAAAGCCTCCTTCCTCTTAACTTCACACTCACCGTAAGTACACTATCAATACAACATTTTTATTTCGATATAAATTTGATAAGACACTTAAGAAGTCTAACGTTGTGATGTTCCTTGGAGAAAAATGTAGTTAAAGTTCACACGACACAGACTTTCATCGATTTAATAAAATGTATTCAGTGTGAAATGTCACAGAATACTCGAGTCGAAATTTAAAGCCAAGTCCCTCAAGTCCGAAATAGAACCGATTTAGAGCCCAGTAGTCCGACTTATCGTCTATAGGCGCCAATTTTTATTTCACTTAGGTCCTATTTTAGTCGTAAACTTGAAAAAACGGGAATGTGTGCCATTTTTGGGTGCTAAGTTGGACCTAATTTAACATAGGTTACCACCGAATTTGGGCCCAGAGGTCCGACATAGTTCCTACCGTAGGCGGCGCTAAATCGGCTCTAAATTTCAACTCGGGTAATAGTAGAGAAAAAATATTAAATGGCTAATTATTTGATGTCTATAGAATTATTCTATGGAGATGTTTACATTTTTTTAATAAGACGTCTCGGTCTAGACAAAACGATTAACGATTAACGATAATAAGTATTGAATTAATTTGTCAAACAAATGAATTTGTGTCAATTGACATTTTAATAATTTTTTATTGGTCGACAAATTATTTATGATTTTCGGGTGGGTTGCTCGACACGCAGTTATGGTTGGGTTACAAATAGAGAACACTTTTATACGTAGTTAAATTTGACAATTGAAAATGACAAAGTGGGTTGCTCAGATTATGGTTATTTTTAACTATAACTTTAGCTGTACCCATAAACTATCGAAACAGATGAACGGTTTAAGTCACATTAAAGTTTAATCTTGAAATGACAGATATTGAGATTTTGAAAATTATTGTACCATTATTAATAATAATTACTCTTTGAATAATCGACAATCACTCTGATAGCGTTTACGTGTTATTTATTATAATATTCAAAAAATTAATCAAAATTTTCTAACAACTTTGGTTCAATAAAATCTACAATGTCGTTGCTAAGCAACTGTTAACGTTACATGTAATTGGTTATCAAAGTATTGTGTATGTACTGTACTGTATCAGCCTGTAAACAATCCACTGCTGAGCGAAAACCTCTTCACCATATAGACGAAGGATTGGAGCTTAATCCACCACGCTGCTCCACTGCGTGTTGGCGGATAACTTCCCTACTGTCGACGACGTAATGATCGTTATCAGGTGTCTATGATAACAACTTATAATTATTACAAATAAATAAATATACTTTAACATACACACATGGTTCTGTTCCTAAGATAGGTAACTTAATGCGTGTCATTTATGTAACAGTCGACTGATATACGTATATAATTATTTTTATAGATATACAATATATAAATATTACACTTAGATTCGCGGGAATCGAACCCACAAATCTGGAGTGGGAATCGAACCCATAATCCTGGAGCGGAAAGCACTGCCAACTGCTCCAACGGGTCTGTCAAACTAAATTATATGCACACTCGATCGCTCATATTTATTAACGACCCATTTCTTTTACATTTCATATCTAAACGGTCGTATTTAAATAACTTGTAATTGAATATTATTTGTATTAAAACGTAATACATTTTATTTACGAACTTTCGAGCAAACCGCCCTTAGTATATTACTAATCATTTTGTCTAGGCAATGTCTATAAATGTCTGTATAGTATGGACGCTACATATGACAGATCTAACGGTCTGTTTATATAATCTGCGGCTATTCATTTTTCATGTCAAGTTTTGACACGAGCGGGAAACGAACGATTCGCAGCTGGTTTGCGTAGTCGCACACTATCGCGTCCTTTAGAGGTAGTATTTGTCGGACGAATATACATCCGTCGCTTTGACCTGGTGATAATATTAGAGTACATAAAACTTTCGTTATATATATTTAAAAAAAAAAAAAACTTTAGCTTTGGTAATAATTTCAGTTAAACTTAGATTAGTTCAACAGCAGTACGTCACCAAACTTATAAAACTTTATTTGTAATATAGATATTAAGTATTGTAATGTCTTATATTATAAAAGTTTCGTATGTGTTATGTCCATACACCAAAAAAAAAAAAAACGAGAAGAATATTTAAAATTAGCACTTAAAATTTTAGAAGCCTGAAAATATAACGATAAAAAAAGTAAAACTTACCAAAGAGTACTCTTCTAATGACGTCACCGCTGCTGAGGTCGTAAACAGTGAGTCCACTGCGGTCTCCCATCACTAATAGTGTGTGAGTCAAAGGTAGCATGCGACTCATATAGTTGAGACCCTTAAACAATATTGGTTCTAGAATATTTGTCCAAAACACAATTTATTAAAAGTTATTATTACTTTTATAACCTACTAGCTTGTGCCCGCGGCTTCGCCCGCGTGGATGTCGGTTATCGCGACCAAAAAAAAAAGAAAAGTATCCTATGTTACTTCTAATACCTCCAAAAATGTGTGTACAAAGTTTCATTACGATCGGTTAAGTGGTTTTCGCGTGAAAGCGTAACAAACAAACGTACATTTCACACTAGCGGGCAGAAGCTAGTTCCTAATAATTTTATAATGTACACACACTCGACCATACCGAAGTAGCGCCATGCTGCTTGCAGTTTAATGGGCCGGCGTGCCGAGGAAGTACTTCACTCTCACTTAACATCGACGTGAAATTACGGTACTGTTGTCGTGTTTCGTTCGGTTTGTGAGAGATCCGTCCGTTCCCTTCCCTCCAGAGATCCGGTGGAACATCCCTCTCCTCTCTAAAGGCCGACAACGCACCTGCTGATGTAGCGGGTGTTTATGGATGTCGCTTTTACTTACCACCAAGTGGACCGAGAGTCCGTTTGTCCCCTCTAATATAAAAAAAAAAACACTCACAATGTGTATAGAGTTGAGCATATGTCCCTGGAAGCGGTCCCATATACACAGTCTCTCGTCGGCGCCCGCCGATACGACGTACGATGCGGTGTACGCGAGTGACGTCACCGCACCGTCGTGCGCCTGCATGCTGTACACGCACGCACCTGGAAATGTTTAACAGGGACATTACTATGTAGAATTTATTTATTTATTCCATCATCTTACATCTAACATTACAGGATAGTTATCCTAATGTGTTAGTGTCGTTATCGTGTTAGATACGTGTCATATAAAGACAAAAGTACAATAATTGACATCACATTCAATTCCACTGAGTCATTTAACAAAATTAAAATTATTAGTAAAAAAACACAATAATAAATTACATAATCAATATTAATAAAAAACAATAATAATTCTGTCAATTCACCAATTTCCATTAATATAATAAAAAAATAAATTTAGAACCTAGTAAATAAAACAAAAATCCAATGAAATACTTAATAAAAATGCAATTAATACAATAAAAAAGAAAAAATGAAATAAAAAAAAATACCAAAAAACAAATTCAAAATTTAGTCAATAAAAAATAATTCAAATGAAATATTTAATAAAATGCGAATTGGAATCGATTTAAATCATGTACATTATATGAAACAAAACATTGCAGAATTTATATATATATATATATATTATATACTAGCAAACCCGGCGAACTCCGTTTCGCCACCAGGTGGCTTCGTTTTTTGTAATATTTCGTTTGAGGATTAAAAGATGAAGTAGTACATGCTATGTATCAGAGATGGCACTGTATGTGAAAAATGTTTTCCCAGTTTTCCTGCTTTTCTGTTGAAAATTTTCCTGAATTTTGTTTGCTATAAACCTCACGGAGCCCGAGACCAACGAATGCAAAACCGTGGAAATCGGTTCGTGCGTTCTGGAATTATAGCGTCAGTAAGGAAAACCCGACTTATTTTTATATTATAGATTAATTTTTCATTATATTAAAGTAATAATTAGCTTCTTTTTTTTCGACAACTGTTCTGGTGTAGTGGTGCAAGTAGTCGCCTCAATGCCCTCCACACAGGAGAAGGGTTCGAGCTTAATCCACCACGTTGCTCCACTGCGGGTTGGTGGATAATTCCCCTACCATGAGTAACGAACAGGTGTCTGTGATAACAACCGGGACTGCTGGCTTTACGTGCTCTCCGAGGCACGATGGGGAGACCCACAAGGACATACACCCAGACCGGAAACAAATATTTGTACAAATACAAATATCTGCTCCGAACGGGAATCGAACCCGCGACAGTCCCGAACCCGCGATTTATTATAAGATAATTATAATAAATATGCTAATTTATAATAAATAAGATAAATATATAAAAAATCTCAGGAACAATTAAAAAAGTTACCCGTATGTAAGTCCCACACGCAAAGCAAGCCGTCCTGCGAGCCGCTACCGGCGATAGTGGGCGTGGCGTGGTCGATGAAACAACTTGTTATGGGACCGCAGTGACCGTGTAGAGTCAGCAGCGGAGTTAACTCAGAACTTGAAAACACCTGATAGAAAATAATATTATTATAGAACAAATTAATTACAGTAGAATCTCACTAATCCGGCACTATTAAAAAATAGAGGATGCCGGGGAATACTGGAATGTTCGGATTAATGGATCGTATAGAAAAATTCATAGTAATGTAAAATAAAGCATTTCATAAAGGTATACAATGTATTTGTGTTCATGTTTTACAGGTTTTTTTTTAAATAACCATAAACCACATAATATCTCACAATTAACTAATTACATAGTTTAATCTTTAATTGAGGTTTGTTTTTGTGCAACTTGTAGTCTTTGTTTAAAAAACCTTTCTCGCATGTCCGGAGGAAACCGGATTATTGTCGCTTTAAGTGCCGAATTAGTGAGATTCTACTATAGTTTCTTTATTATATAACATACTTATCTTATTTATATTACAGATTGCAAAAATTATTTTCGCGATACAGACTGTTAATTGATAATTAATTTTTGAGCTGAAAGCATCATGCATATATACATCACAAAGTAAGAAGCCAGTAATTATAATAAATACTTAATAACAACAACTTCAACTACAACTACAATCTTTTTTCAGCTTACATAGAACAAAAGAAAACCATTAATTATTAATAAAAAATATATATATAATAATAAAATAGAAAAAAAAATAAAAACAGACATTATTAAAAAGAAAAAAAGATTATTACAATAAGAGAATATTAATTAAAATAAAAAATGTTATTTAAGTAATTGAAAATAATGTTTTTTTTTTTAAACATGTTGAAAGAATCACCAAATATGTCAACATCAGGTAAATCTTTAGCAAATCTGTTGTAATTCAAACACAGTTTGATTATGGACGCCTGATTTCCCATATAAGTTTTTGATTGTGGAACATGAAAGATGTAATTTTAAATAAAATTAGTGTAATAATAATTCCTAAAATTTTGACTTGAGTACACTAAATGGCTTAGTTATTTCGGATGAAGAATTATTTGAATTATATTAACATAAATTTTCCGCCTTCCGAATATACTTTGGATTAATTCAGACAATACGGTTGCAAATGTTTCTATAGTACCTTTAGCACATGGTCCTGACCGCCGGTGAGGATGCGGCCGCCTTCGGAATGTAGCTCCGTGATTGGTTGCTGGTGTGGTCTACATTGTGCGATTCGAACGCATACCACTTCTGCAAAAAAAAAGTATTTAATTTAGAATATTTTCGAGAATTTAGGATTTTGTTTCGAAATACTATTCGGGTTTCTTTTCAAGATAGTTCAGCTTGTAAATTTTGCACTGTTGACAAAATACGTCTTCAACTTTAAGTACAAGGTTTCGAGTTTAATCACTGCTCCAGGCATTGATCTATAATAAAACCCTAGATGCACAGTCTCATACAAAAATAACGCTTAAAAGTATCGCCAAATACAATAACAAAGGATGTTCATGACATGACATACTTTTGTGGAAATTCAACCTTACGCTCGTAACTTAAAGTTGTATTTACAAAGCAGTGTACAAAAAGCAATAAAATTTATGACACATGTTTGAATAAATAGATTTGTATTATTCGACTAAATTAAAATGAGATCGTAATGCATTGTTTTTACACTGAAAAAGTGGCTATTGAAATTTGCCGGCAATGACACAAGCGACTATACTCTTAGATTGAAATGAGCGCACAATGTGCGCTCTTTTGGCGGACATTTTAACACACTGATTGTATATCTAGGGTTTTTTATAGATCAATGGCTCCAGGTTACCCACAACAGATATGCAAATATTCATGTCGCGGAACCTCTAAAACATGTAAGTTCTTTCAGAATGAATTCCTTGTGCGCCCGAGATGTATTTTAATTAATATTTATTATATTCAGCACTTAAAAACTCAGCGGTTTATTTTTGTAGTTGTTATATATAAATTACAATTGTATTATGACGATAGTAATATTGTAAGGTTTAATTAAAGGATTACCATCGTTATCACTGTAATTTGCGTCGTAGGAGAAACTCATACGACCCTTGTGCTCTTCATCCAGCGGGTGCCCGCTACGAAGTGACTCCGCTGAACCCGTTCGTTTATGTGCTGTTATGAAATAGAAAAACTTATATATGGCCATATTTCATACAGAGGATATGATTTAAGTAGGTTGTCCTCATTATAATCTTTATAGAGACTTGATACTTTACTTTATTTAACAAATAGAATAATAGTGTAAGCCCCTTTAACAAGCTTATTTGTTTCTAGATGCCAAATATTCCACTCCAGAGTCAGTATATTTTATATGGTTAGTTTTGTGAGAGGAAGAGTAGTAGCATGGAAGTAGAGTAGAGTATGCAGTAGTAGAAGAGTGAAAACATTTTTTTTATAAATATAGTTGAACAGTATTTTCTTTTTATGAACGCGTTATTTTAATAAATAATTTTGTATTAAAATGTTTATTATTTTTTTGTTTTTTCCCGGCAGATGGCATAACCGTCATCTTTCTCAGTCCCTACAAGAAATGCAGATGAAGTCAAATGTACTGCATTGTACTGTACTGTATCAGCCTGTAAACAACTCACTGCTGAGCGAAGGCCTCTTCTCCATATAGGAGAAGGGTTGTAGCTTAACCCACCACGCTGCTCCACTGCGAGTTGGTGGATAATTTCCCTACCATAAGTAACGATCGGTATCAGGTGTCTATAATAACAACCGGGACCGATGGCTTTACGTGCTCTCCGAGGCACGGTGGGGAGACTCACGAGGACATACACTCAGACCCGGAAACAAATATTTGTACAAATACAAATATCTGCCCCGAGCGGGGATTCAACCCGCGACCGTCCGCGTGCGGCATTGAGGCGACTATTCCCACCACTACACCAGAACGATCGTTAGTCAAAGGTATGAACTAGTAAAATTGTTATTTATGCAACATGGGGTATTCATCACATGAGTGTTTTAATACCTTATTATCAACAGTTGCATACAAGACTTACGAAAAGAAGATCTACACCCATAACATTTTTGTAAACAAAACAATAAAAATATCGAAGAAAATGGCAGGGAATCGAAAAACTTTTTTTTTTGTAAGTTTTGTACGGCGCGCGGCGTTTTGGTAGTGAAACGCGCGTGAATGAAAATGTTCTTTTTTTTTAAATTCATACAGATACCATGCATCGAGCAATAAGAATGTGGCTGTCTGTTGAGTAAACCCTTTGCTAATGAAATTCAGTACAACATTATATCATCCGTTTGGATGATGTACTGGTTATTAAGAACATTGGGTGTTTTAATGTTTTTTTTTTTATATATAAATGTATGCCCACGGGCTCATTTTGCCCATGCCTTTTTTATTCCAGATTTAGGTATACTTAGTACAATGGTAGCTGCTTACATTATTAAGGACTTAATTAAAAACTTAATGTCTCTAATGTTTAACATGAGTCCACCGACCAAAATATGAAGGTATTCTTAAATCTAATGACATGCATTTTATTTTTTTTATTTTTTTATTTTTATATATATATTTTATACTTTACTTTGCTAATTGTACAATATGCTATTACTAACGCTTAACTTATTTTCCTACTACTGGTTTTATAGCTATTTCTTATAAATATATTTCTAACAACTATGTCCTCGCACCGATGTTTTTACTCAACATATCGAGCACACTCTCAATGACGGCGGTATCTCTGTGATGAATCGCCATCTTGAGACTGTGCTCGAGGATTTCCTTTTCCGTGGTCTCCGCCGCCCTCGCCACAAAGCGACCAATTGCGTCATCACAGTCGTCGGTGTAATAGACACAGGTGTTAGTGTGTCTAGTCACCGCGACTACGGCGTGCGAAACGCTGTCGTGGATTCGGAGCCTCCTCGTCTTAGTCTGGAGGACGATGACGTCCTCGTAGGTCTGGCCCTGTGCCTCATGGATGGTTAAGACGCGCGATCCCTCGCCGGACCCATATCCCTGGTCAGTCAACAATCTCTTTTCATCTTGCGTAAAGACCAGGTATAGGGTCCGATCCCTTCCTACGGGGATACGCGCGCCTGTGAGGCTCTCCACTCGCAACGATCGGATCTTGGCGCTGGAGCTGTATATGGTTCCGTAGACCTCGCTGATGGCAAAGGCGACATCCTTGGGGTTGCGATGCGTGCATGACAACTCGCACGAGATGGTTGTTAGCAGGGTAGGTCTACAGTACCGCATTTCGAACAGGTTATCCCTGTCGATATACGGCAGCTGGTTTATATCTCCGACGAGGATCACCTTCTCTGCACCGGATAGTCGGGCGGCCATTACTATGGCTCCAAAGTGGTTCATAAGGGCTTCGTCCACCGTTAGGCGGGTAATTGTCGAGCCCTCACGGAAACCATTTACCAAAACGGAGGCCATAGTGCGCACCTTTTGCTTGGCTTTGTTGCCATAGTGGGTGTTTTAATGTTAGCAATAAGCTAACTGTTTCAGAATATTTTATAGAAGACTAGCAAATCCGGCGAACTCTGTTTCGCCACCAAATGACTGGCGCCATCTGCTCAACCACCACGCAAAACCATATTGGTTTGTACTACATGCTATGTATCAGAGATGGCGCTGTATGTGAAAAATGATTTTCTCTGTTTTCCTGCTTTTCTGTTGAAATTTTTCCTGAATTTTGTTTGCTATAAACCTCACGGAGCCCGAGACCTTTCCAACGAATGCAAAAATTACCGAAAAAACTGTGGAAATCGGTTCGTGCGTTCCGGAATTATAGCGTCAGGAAGGAAAATCCGACTTATTTTTATATTATAGATTTAAAGCATGGGAAAAGATAAATTAAATTATTGCTAACTTCTCCTGTGAGCGGTGCTAAATCGCCAGTCGACGTGAGCGCCGGACGTCGCGTTGTACGCGTCAAGCCGCAGCAGCGCAAGGTGGCCGGACAGGGAGGCCGCGCACACGCGCCGCGCGCCCGCCAGTGCGCGTACGTGCGTCACGCCGCGCCCGCCCGCGCGCCTCTCCACGAACCACCACACATTCTAGACGAGAAGTAGTTTATTAAATAAATAAAATAAAAAAAGCCTTTTATTTTTTACCTTACAGAAAAAAAAACTGGTTGTCTGTAAAGTCGGTTTACGGCCGATAATTTTACGTGATAACGTCATAATAAAACATTGATGAAAAAATGCATACTTTTATGAACTGAATTGAATTATTATCTCTGAATTATAATTATTCTGTATAATACATAGAAAGAGTTAATTGAAACATACAATTTTTTTCGATAAATTAACATTTATTTACACTCGGTAATTCAAATATTTTTTCACTTCTAATCGGACTGCATCTGCCGATGGAGTGGAAGAGAGATAGATGCGTCACAAGCCGAACGCTTAGACTGATCGTGCCTTTCTATCGTTTGTTCCGCGCTCTCGCTCGCGGAACGTGACAATGGTTCATCCTTTTTCGTGCGTGCAGCTGGCGTTCATCGATTTATAAGATGTTATCACGTCAAAAAATTAACTAGCAATAGAATTCAATAAAAAGTATGACAATATTCATGTAATATATTAAGCATTGTTAATAAAATATATACAATTAATACTATTATCACAATTAATACAATTAAGTGAGATATGATTAATTATTTATAACAGTTAATAAGTTGGCAAGAACCCCTCTCGAGTGAAGGTCTCCTACAGAGATTGTCATGCGTTTCTGTCTCTTACAACTTATATCCAGTCTCGACCAGCTATCTGCGTGATGTCAACCGTCCATCGTGTGTGGCCTTCCTCTTTATCTGTAGCCGACTTTAAAATTAAGATAGTCCTCACCGTATGTATGTTAGTTGGCAGTTTCGTCAAAAAAAGGCTACTGATTCGGTGATGGGTATTTTGTTTGGTTGTATTTAATCGATTACCCACATATTTTTTCGGGACATAAGAGTAAGTTTGTGACATTTCAGGAGTACGAAGTAATAGTTCACAGAGTATAAATATTTGTAATGATTTTTGTTTTATAATTCGACAATTTGAAGTTAAATTTTTTAAATTGGATTGGATAGCCAAATCCGAAAGAACAATGAATAGGTTTAAATACTCAAGACTAAAATATAGTAGATAGATAAATTACTGAGGTAGGGATGGAACCATAAAAAATGTACAATTTCTGTTATTATACCATCGTTTCGAAGGGAAGGGAAGAATTTGTTCCTCATTATCGACACCACTGGACAGCGCAATATTATTATACCTATATTTAATAAAAACAAATCTAAGAAACTATTGAAACTAATTAAAAATAATGTAGTTTAGAAGTTTTAAGTACAAAACATATTTTATTTATTGTAATATAATATCATACTACTCATTTTTTTTTTGTTTTTTTAGATTATTTATTATATTACGCATATCACTGTTTTATTGTGAAAATTGATAATTAACAATATATCCATTGGAAACCGATAAACTGTGAAATAGATAATCGCTAAACAAAAAAGAAAGGCTTTTTAAGACTCACAAGCCGCTTATTTCCGTAAATAAAATAAAATAAGATTTACCAGTTCACAATTTGATGGTATAAACGTTTTTAAACTAAAAACTCACAATAATATGGTGACATATACATCGTTACATATGGATAGACTTAAGATTTGTTAAAGACTAATTTTTAAGAAAATGTTTACCAAAACATTATCTCATTGGTCCAATAAAAAAATTATTGTATAAAATACTTCACTTTTCCAATATAACCCATCTTCAATTATCTGTGGGTCCATTGTTTACTTTTTTTGTCGCAGGGGAATCCATTTACGGATGATATTCAGGATACCCGGGTCGGCAGTCCTAGACGTATGTCGGACTCGGCACTTTGGGAGTGCAATACCGTACTAAACCCCTGCGGGAGCCTTCAGCCGCTTTAATTGGAGGGTCCCGGATCTGCAGGCAACAGGAGCCTTCCAGCGACAGGCTGGCCTCGGCGAAAAGGCCAGACTTCTCCTTCATGGGGACTGTCCGGCTCAACCTTTGAACAGTCCCGACGACGCCGTGTCTAGCAGGACCGGGTTCCCATCCCGGCCCAATACGGGCACAGGGGCTACTGGAGCGCTTTAAGTAGCGCCTCCTACGCACCCCCATTCGTCGCCCGCGGATGGAGACCATGTCGGCGGCCTCCTCTCTTACCCGCTCGTCGGTCTCCTTCTGGGACATTACTGTCTCGCAGAAGGAGACCATGGCCTTCCAGAACTCGTCGTCGCTGAGCATCGCGGTGATGATGCTCGGGAGCGACAAGTCCCCTCCGAGGACCGACGTCAGACATCCATTGTTTGCTGTTGTTGAGATATCGATGATCAATGACAAAATGATCCATTTTAATTCAAAGTCCAATAACTCAGTAAGAAATGGTCATATTGAAGTTTACAAAAAAAAAAAGAAAAAAAAAATTAAAGCTGGTTAAATTGCCTATTTGATCCATACAGTGTTTTAATAAAAATATTTTTTTTTTTGCACGTCTGTTGACAGAAAAAAAAATTGGAAGTTTTTTCTTAATGGTTCTCATAAAGATTGCCCTTTACTCGTAACTCAAAAACTTTTTTCGTCCAAAAATCTTGAAACTAGAGACTTCAAGCTTCAAATTGCTTTTTTACGGTTCCCATTCGGCTATTTTTCACAAAGATACAGCCATCTGAAAATTCGCTAAAAATTTGGATTTTTTAATTCCTTAAATTTTTCCACTAGTATATGATTTTACTAATGCTAGTATGCAAATATGTTGCTTCGCGTCAGCCTATTGCAATCCACTGCTGGATAAAGGCCTCCCCAAGTTCGCGCCGAATAACCCGGTTTTCCGCAATCCTCATCCAGCTTCCGCCAGCGACCTTGCGTAAGTCATCGGTCCAGCGGCGGGAGGACGCCCCATACTGCGTTTGCCGATACGCGGGCTCCACTCCAGGACACGTCTGTTTCAGCGGCTATCAGTCCTGCGACATACGTGACCAGCCCACTGCCACTTCAACTTGCAGATTCTACGGGCCAGCTCCAGCTCCACTTTGAGCTTGGTGAGGTGATGGTTCAGCCGTAGAGTGCGTCCATTATCCATTGCCAGGTCTGGAGTGCACGGGCGTGACCACCTACCGGGCCAAACATCTGGGGACACCGAAGACTCTCCCCGAAATCATTGGTGACACCAAAGGTTTGATAAATTTCTTACAAGAGTTAGGGTGGCAAGACTAGCTGCCCACTGTCACACGCAAAATAGGCGCACAGTGACGTCGAGTTGCGGAAACAAGCCCGTCATTACTTATCACTTATTACTATCCATTGCCAGGTGTATAGTTGTTTGGCAGCCTACCGTACCCCGATGATTCTTAGCACTCTCCGCCCCACCATTACCGCGACCGCTGCCGTAGCCGGGAATAGTGGGGCTGACGGGAACTGAGGTCCAAAACAATTGGAGCGAAGTCATGGGGGTTTAGGCCCATAGTCACCACGCTGGGCAAGCGGGTTGGTGACCACAGGGCTGGCTTTGTCGCACCGAAGACGCTGCTGCCTGTCTCTTGTCTATTCATTTAAGCCAGTAGTTTTCATTGGTTATTCCGATCAGACGGTTTTTATAGTTTCATAGTTGGACACGAAACTTTGTTATCCCTTAGTCGCCTCTTACGATACCCGCGGGAAAAGAAGGGGTGGCTACATTCTATCCTACCGGAGCTACACGGCATAATGCAAATATGTACTGGTCATGGAATTAAAATTGTACATGGTACGTTTCAAACACATAACGAAGCTACGATCCCATTTAAAACATTTTGGAATTGCTTGTTCATTAATTTTATTATCAACACGACCATTGAAAAAATGAAATGTAAAAAATCGTAAATAGCTCACCATTAATTTACCAGTACTAGCTTCCCAAAATTCTACCCTCCCGTCAGCGCACCCCAGTATGATAAGATCATTGCAAAAGTCCATACACCAAACGGGGGATTCCCTCATCGGCCTTCCCCTCCAGTTCAAATCCGCACTTCCCGCGTCACTATTAGTTCTAATGTTTATTTTATTACCGCCTCTATTTCTTAAACTATTAACGGAGTCCCCACTCCTATCGAAATCAAAGACACTTTCGTCACTAACGTCACTATCTTTACAAGCTGCACTTAAGTCTTGTTTGCCCATATGCAAACTACTTAGTTCCGCAGTTGTCTTCGAGTTGGCTTCGTATAAGTCACTATGTTCTGTATAGTAGAGATCTCTGTAACAAAATGGTAATAATAATTAATTTTGTATTTATTCGATTACATTAACAATCAGTTTTACCAGTTTGCGAATAAATATATATATATATATATATATATATATATATATATATATATATATATATATATATTATTCGCCAATTACCTGTATGCTTTGGCAAACTCATATTTAGTGTTCTCGGCGGCAGACAGATATGTGTTGTCACCGTGATTGGTGTGAAACTTTAAGCTGCTTAGATGGTTGTTCAAGCCTTTTCTAAGTCTAGGAACATTCTGTGAAAAAATACCTTTAATGATTATGACTATATTATGATTATATGACTTAAAATCATATGAAATTTAAGAATATGTTCTATTCGTCTATTCTAGTCAGTGCTAACCAGATGTATGCCGAACTTTAATTTTTTTAGTTTACTTTACTAAACGAACAATATTAATTAGACCGCCTGCGTTTAAATTGCGAAAATTATGCTAGTCTGTTAGAAATATTTTTACATAGATAATATCATTGGATTAAATATGTATGTTTGTGATTATTCTGAGTAGTTTTCTATAGATTTATATCTATCAAAAACTCATAGAAACCATTACAAGGTTAAAGCAACAAAGTCCATAAAAAATTAACACGATCATAATATAGTCAAGATATTTTTTTTTTTTCATTATGTCTCTCATAAACTTAAAATGCCTTTGCTTGCTATCCAACTTACTTCGTTTTCTTGTTGAACTGCAATATCAGGACTTTGACATGCTGAAAAAAAATTATAGTCGTTATTTTTATCCATAATGGACGAAGACGGATTACCATTTTTAGATTATTTAATTAAAGAGATATCCCTTCTAAATTAGGTCATATGCATATACATATATACTAATAACGTTACAAGCTGCGCTTTAATATATGTATGTAATAAAATAGTGACCTCAATTTTTTTTTTTTGTTTTCCCATACTTTATTAATTAAATAATTTAGCTAATAAAATATTTTCATGATTACTTAAAATATTTCAAATATTGTTTTTAACCCACACAGTAATAAGTATACAAAGGAATTTAATATTTGATAGTTATTATTAAAACAAAACTTACATTCAATTGTAATTTGTTGTTCATTAGACGGCGTCCGTTTGGAGTTAACCTTTTCAAAAAGTTCCATTTGAAGCTTGAAGTACCTGAAATAGTAAAACGTATATTATTTATATTATACTAAATTGGTAAAACGTTAAAAGGGTTGAGTTTACGTTATTTATTTTTAGGTGTTCAGACATATAAAAAACTTTTTTAAATTGTGAATTTGGTCTTTATATTTTCAATAAAAAAAAAAAATTTTTTTTTATAGTGTATATATATATATATATATATATATACTATCCGTGCGCAGAAACTTTGCCGATGGCCTTGTGACGTCACGCGTCGATAGTCAGTAGGCTTGAAAAAAAAAGGTCACATAAAAGTAGATTATTATTGTATATATTTTACATCAAACTAATAAAAAATAGTCTCGGTCGAATTATAAATTTAATATAAAGTGTAATAAAATTATAAATAGTAGATAAAAAACGCTGTTGTTATTACGTAGATTATATATTTTTAAGTAATTATATTTAGTGAATGAATGAAACGAAGCCGTAAAATAAAAGTTTAATGGTTCCAAACAACGAAAACAAATAACTAACAAAAAGAAAACAAGTAAAACCTAAGAAAACAACAATTAATTAATTCGGAGCGAAAACAAAAAATTACACGTACGTATCGGCTGCGTTGCTATCGGTACATATCAGACGACCGAGGGACGCAGTCAACTCCGGTGGGGGGTGGTCATCGGCAAACCTTCTGCGCACGAGTTATATGTACTAAACGATTTTATTACGATTTCACTACAGTTGTTTTAAGAGTAACAACTCCAAGTAGATGGTGTGTCAAAATGAAAACTCTAGGATCGTAACTATGAAACCTCATCTAATTTTATGAAGCAGATTTTGTGTGATGCGGGAACAAACATACAGACAGAGAAAAATTATAAATTCTTGGCTTCTATTCCTCTCATAGAGACCTTTATAATTCTATTTTCTTAAATACTTATCATCGGCCGGTTGAAATTTTATTACATTTATAAATAATAATGATATTCTGATGTTACAAATTAAACTTGACTATGTTCACCTTTATTGTAATGATGCTTTTTTTAAATATAAAATAAAAAGAAATCACGTTTATTAAATAATTAAAATATAATTGTAACAGTGTTCAAATATTACAAGAAACGCAATAAATTTTTAAAATATTATTATTGACTGGCCCGTTGGCATAGTTGGCAGTGCCCTGCAGTTGCACTTGCACTGCTCCAGCTTCGCTCCAGGGTCGTAGGTTCGATTTGATTTATTATTTGATTGATTTGATTAGATTTAGATTCATACTCTGGGTGTAATATCTGTATATTATGTATATTTACAAAAAACATATATTGACGTATATCAATAAATTGTTACCTAAAACATAGTTATTAAGTTGCCTATCTCAGGAGCAGATGACCGTAAAAAAATAAGCCTTTTTTTATTGATATCATCACTTTCTGACATTAAACTTTTAATACTCTTTTCCTCGCGCTAAGAATCAACAAGTTTTTTTTTAAAATTAAATTTCAATGGAAATATCCTTATAAACCAGTATTAGGATAATTTCCGTACACATGAAACCCTCATAATTTAAAAGGTTTCCGTGAAGTTAAAAAAAAACCGTGTTTAGTACTTTATGAGATTTAATTATACACCTTCTTGATACATGATTGTGCACTAGAAACACAAAGTAAATAAGTTATTCTTAAATAAAATTATAGAAGTGAGAGTATGAGAATTGGTATACTTACGCGCAGCGATCTATATTCGTTACTATTTCACCGTTTAACGAGTCCCAAACTTTGATATTGCCTTGTAAACACGAGCTGACTACCTTCTCGCCGTCCGTCACGAGACATTCCACCTCTTGGCTGTGACCCGCAACTACCAATGGCACTGCTTCCATCACCAGCTAAAATGTTTAAGTATATTGTACTGTACTGTATCAACCTGTAAATCCGCCACTGCTGAGCAAAAGCCTCTTCTCCATATAGAAGGGTTGGAGCTTAATCCACCGCGCTGCTCCACTGCGGGTTGGCGGATAATTTCCCTACTTTATCCATGACGTGTGACGTTTCATAGCTTACAACCTTACTCGGTATACATAATTTTCTAAGGCAACAATAAAGATATTAATAATGCATTCCGTACAAAATAAATTTGTGCCAATATTTTTTGGTGAACTATATTTTTTTGGTCAAATGTCTACCCATAAAAACTTTTAAAATGTTTTTTGGTCTAAAAGCTATTGAAACTTGGACCGTCTGAAATGGAATAAACCGATTCAGTTTAGAAGTGTTCCACTGTTGGGTAAAGGCCTCGTTTTTATATAGAAAAGGGTAAGAGCTTAATCCACCAAACTACTCTACTGTGGGTTTTTCGGATAATTTCCTTACAATGTACAAATAACAATCGCTATCAAGTGTCTATGTTAACGATAGGGGAAAGACGGTTTAAGGTACTCTCCAAGGCAGAGGGGAGATCCACTATGACATATACACGAACCAGTAACAAATATTTGTAATAATACAAGTATCTACGAACCCGCAACCGCTAGCGCTAATTGTACTTTCGTTACCACTATAGCTTAACAATACAATAATAAAAATTATTTATAATTTTCAAATTAAGTTTTTTATCCACTAATTTTAAATATATATTTTTTATAATACCTAATTATTTTCTGGCCTTATAAAATTAATATTTAATAAATTGACCATCAACATTTGAAAAAGAAAAAAGAACTAAGAAGTCAGTGTTATTCAATTTGTTTTTTAACATTAATTTTAAAATTAAAGGACATCATTTATGTGTGGCAGAATATAATGGTATTAAAAAAATTATGTATATAAAAAGCTATTGACTACCGTAATTCATGTCAATATTATTTATTATTATAAATAAAGTTTTACTTTACATAATTATCATAAGAAATTAAATTATGAAAGGACTGATTGTCAAGGTTTGGTAACATTTATACCGCGTTACGGTGACACTCGCACTCTTCGCACCAATAATCAGAAGGGTTAACTGGTCATCAATATTTTTTAAAGTTGATTTCGGTTTTTTATAAAGTTTTTTTTATATACCTAGTAGATAAGAAAATCGAGACATGACAAGTTACGACTAACATTCGTGATTATTATTTATATTACCTGTACTGCCGGTTCTTTGGCAATTATCTTCTTATATTCATCATCTTCATTCCACGAAGCACGCCATTCTGCGTAATGTCGCGAACACACACATCTAACAACAAAAAATTATGATTATTTTTCTCTTTATTTGGTTCATCAAAAACTTTTCATTATTTTTCAAAGAATTTTAAAGATCAAAGTATAATTATTAGGAAATGCAAATCCAAGGAGAACTAATATAGAGTAGTCTATGAGTATTTACACGCGACTTCGTCTGTGTAATTTTTTTTGTTTGGTACCCCAGTTCTTTTACTAAAGAAAAAAAAAAAAACCTTACTGTTATGCTGGCGGTTCGCGCCGCGACCGCGACAGGAGACCGAGACCAGAGACAGACAGCAGACCGCGACAAGTGTCTCGATCTCTTCTGTATGTACTCTGGTTATGTTGTTATTGGTTATTTATTTTTTATTTATGCTTTCAGCTATGCTTTTTTAAAAATTGTCCTTTAAATATTCGTCTCTGTAGGAGTCAAGTCGTGCATTGTACATCGGAAGGTACTGATCTGTTCAATAAGTTTTTCGCAGTCTTCGTCCGAATACGCAGTCTTCGTCCGAATACGCAGTCATTTTTTTCAATAATTAAACACACGTGCTTTTCGAGCGCGACACGAAACATATTCGTCCGAGGCGGAGACCATCTTTTTGTCTCTGGTCTCGCGTTTCTGTCTCGTGTCTCAGTCGCATATGCGAACTGGGGCCTATACAAAGTCAAGTGACGCGCACGATTTGATATTTAAACATATTTAAATATCAAATTGCGTTTGATATTTAAATATGTTTTTAAGAATATTGTCAAAAACTGATATTTATTATTGCCAGACCATTTCCGTGGGCCATTACTTCCGCCATACGTTATAAAGGTTATTTAAAAATTAGGTAAACTACGTTATACTAGCAAGCCTACATTTTACATATACCACTCATGGTACTATTTCAAGATCCTCTGTAAGCAGCCAGACCAATCTGATGGGCCAATCATTCTCCCAGACGACTTAAAGATAGCCTTAGTTCACGAAGATGCTGCGCGACTTCAGCATTTTATTAATAAATATACAGTTGTTAATGTAAATGAAGAATTCAACCGGAAAATTTTGAGAAATTAGGTCTGTAGCTCTGGGGGCACTGGGATCTTACTCTACATGTCTTACCTGTACAATACCACCATCATGTATGCAATGACAGCAACGCTAATTGTACACAGTATCGCCAACAGAAGAATTTCCATGGGAGTTGTTGGATATATTGGAAGATCCGCCCCCTTTCCCCATTGATGGCCCGGACTTTTGCCATCAATTGAGTCAAATTCTGAAAAATATTGAATTAGAATATAGTGTTACGTATTTTCTTTCAGAGATTAAGAGATTCATAAATTACGTCGCGCTAAATTGTACTTTTTAGAACCTCTTTTGCTTTTCTTCGTCACACTGCATTCAATTTTTTAAACACTATTTGTAAATATTTCGTCATGAAAACATAGCTCTTTCGTCCACTCGAGAAAAATACTGTGACGATCTGTGATCACGTTTTCTTACACTGTTTGATTCTTCTTTATCGTATTTTGTCACACCAAGCAAGATTCTTCGCCCTTTATATGCGAACGTGTTTTACGAAAGAATTAATAAAATTAGTATTACTATAGTCCGGTCAATTTAGACCAAAAAATGAGGGTGAAGTTACTTAAAGTCCGAACAAGCTGAATTTCTGTGGAGTTGTTTAAAACGTAATTATAAACAATGTCTACAAGTTCCTCATCATTCACATTTAAGGAAAAAATTTTATTCAAGGTCAAAGGTAAAAAAAATGAGTTTTTCACGATTTTCAGCAAAACGGTAAGTTTTATCATAAAAGTACATCAGACAAATTGTAGATCATAAAATTATCTATAAAAAATGCATCAATACTTTTTTTCTTACGAGCCACCGTTTCTGAGATATAACGATTCAAAAAGTTATAAAAGTTGTTATCCTCATAATATGCATGAGTACGCCACGTATATACATCTAGAGTTGTTTTATATTTTATAATATATATATATATTATATATCAAATGTTTAAATATTTTTCTATCGGTCATTGTAACTTATACTTACAATATAAAATATACATAAGTTTTAACTATAAGAATATCAGGTAAAATGAAACCCAGTCCCTTAATCTTTAAGCCAGTGTAACTTCGAGACATCTGTCTCTTATTCTATTGTGTTTTTTTTTTTTTTTTTCTTTCGGAAGGACTTATGCTGTTGGCCTTACTGGCCTTTACAGCGACACCGGGCGGGGGGGCGGACACTTTAATGTGCGTGGCTAGGGTCTTATATAGTTCGCGTCATGTAAAAAGAACGCTCAAAGAAAGCGGAGGGGGTATGTTTGCGCATGAGTACACTCGGGCACGAAAGTACGAGGCTTATTGTATTATTTTTTAACTAGCGTTTCACTTGCGGCTTTGTAAATGACTATTAATAGGTTAGACTGACCCGTGTTTTCTGCTCAATGGGTTGTGGGTTCGATTCCCGAAAAAAACTAAAAATAAAAAACAAGTTCAATTAGCTTGTCTTCCTCCAACCTCAGTTGCTGCTCACCAACATCTTTTTCGAGTATATTACCAAGTTCAAGTGTGGCTTGGTAAACAGCTAGACCCTACAGACTGGGGTTGGAAGTTGGTCAACAATATATTAGAGCCAGTTCAAACTTTACTTCCACCTGCGCCGGAAAAACTGCTGAGCACTATTTTTTGCAACTGCAAAAAGGGATGCAGTGCTAAATGTGGTTGCAAAAAAGTCGGACTGTTTTGTTCTTTGGCATGCACAAATTGTCAAGGCCGGTCGTGCTCTAATATTGAAACACAAACAATGGAGGATTCGTTTGACTCCGACGAAGTATCATGCGATACATCGCTATTGGCGCAATTTACTTGCATTCAAAATGAAGATGAAGAAGAAGCAGGAGAAGAAGAACAAGAAGAAGAACAAGAAGAAGATTAAGAAGAAGAACAAGAATTTGAAACTTACGAATAAGACAAATAAACTTCAACACTTTTTTTAATTTACATCGCTTTTATCTTTCCCACTCTTTGAAAATTTCCGTTATTTTGCAATTGTTTTACATTAAACAGGATCACAACTGACCCGTGGAGTAGGCCTACTGGAGAAACCACGTTAAAAAAAACGCGCTAAGTACACTATCTCATAGGTGGCGTGGAAACGTGTGCATATTATGACGATAACAACTTTTATAACTTTTTGAATCGTTATATCTCAGAAACGGTGGCTCGTAAGAAAAAAAGTATTGATACATTTTTTATAGATAATTTTATGATCTACAATTTGTCTGATGTACTTTTATGATAAAACTTACCGTTTTGCTGAAAATCGCGAAAAACTCATTTTTTGACCTTTGACCTTGAATAAAATTTTTTCCTTAAATGTGAATGATGAGGAACTTGTAGACATTGTTTATAATTACGTTTTAAACAACTCCACAGAAATTCAGCTTGTTCGGACTTTATGTAACTTCGAATGTCTAAATTGACCGGACTACTAGTTCTACGGAATACCCAAAAAATCCAGAAGTTTCATAACTATAAAGCAGTAATTTTTGTTTTTTAACATAGCTAGTTGTTTTAAAGTATGACGTAATTCTGCTGTTCCCTGTAAATATTTTAAATATATATTTTTTATACTACAGTAGTGTTTTAGGCACGTCTTTCTGGTAGTATTTGATATATTAAACGTTAGTTCACTCTATATACATCGCAGTTTGGATTTTTTTTTATACTGACCATCGTCCGATGAACATGTATTTTTATTGCGTTGTTGTGCCAATAGTAGGTAAAAATAACGCTGAACATTGTGATACAGAGATGATGTTTAATTGAAATTTGGTAAGAAAAGAAATTGACAATTCACATATACGTACATACTGCCTGTATTTATTAAAGTTCAAAGCACGAAAGCGCGCATCTAGATTGGAAGTATCTATTTTGCGAATAAATATAATAGATAAAAATTTATTACAAGTAGTGGGTGAGAGTAGTCGCCTCAAAACCGCGCTCCGGCGGTTAAGGAATCGATTCCCGCTTGGGACAAATATTTGTATTTGTACAAATATTTGTTTCCAGTATGGGTGTATGTCCTTGTGGGTTTCCCCACCATGCCTCGGTGAGCACGTAGAGCCGCCGGTCCTGGTTGTTATCATGGACACCTGGTAATAATCGTTAGTCATGGTAGGGATATTATCAGTCAACCCGCAGTGGAGTAGCGTGGTGGATTAAGCTCCAACCCTTCTATATAGAGAAGAGGCCTTCGCTCAGCAGGGGGATGTTTACAGGTTGATACAATAGAGTACTCACCGGGTAATATTTCGATAGGATCGAGCGCGGCTGCCAGGGCCTGCCAGCGCAGTGGCGGCGGGTCGCGCTCGTCCGGGTGGCGCAACCCGGCCGCCAGCTCGGGACCAAGTCGGTGGCTCAATAGCAGCGGCGGTAGCACGACCACGTACCTTCCAGCTACCGACTCGTTGTATTGAGAGAGGATCGTCGACCAGTGGTATGGAGATAGCCTGTTATATACACTATATGTTAATGTCGAAGAAATTATTTATTTATTATGAACTAGCATCTGCCCGCGGCTTCGCCCGCGTGGATGTCAGTTATCGCGACCAAAAAAGAACCAACCAAGACCAAACGACCAAGAAAGAAAGACCAAAAATCCAAAGTTTCATGATAATTGGTGACGTAGTTTTCGCGTGAAAGCGTAACAAACAAACTTACTTTCGCATTTATAATATTAGTATGATTACGAATTAACAACAGTATATGTATGAAGTGTAGTTCTCTGACTGATGGTTGTTTTAATTTTAAAATATTTAAATTTTTCGTATATCCTATCCAATAAGAAAAGAATCGTCTAAATCTGAAATTCTTGTACAAAAACAACGCGAATAGCGGTCATCAATTGAGCGGTATTGGATTTAGTTGGTGAATAATCAGTCTTCTCTTATTTTGTAATATTTACGGTTTGAACCATTTATATGATAATTATACATATTTTATTTGAGTAAATATAATTATATTTATTCTCATAAAATACAATTACAGTCACTTACACGAGAACAGTAGATTACGTATTAGCTTACGAACTTTATATTTTTAAAAGAAGATGTTAATTTATTATTAGTTGCGCACATTTAAAAGTGAACATATTTTTTTCCATAGTTCGTTCTACAATAAAAAATAATCTGTCTAAATATCTCTATATTTTATTTGATATTTTTTAAGACGATTTTATTAGCTTGGTATGTAAATATATATATGTATATATATAACGGAATCTTTGATCGTGATTTCCACCCGTTACAAAACGTCGAATTGATTTAAAACTTTGCAAACTTATCAAGGACCGGTGACAATTCAATAATTTAAATAGTTTGTCCCATTATCCTTGCCAGAACACTCAGGGTTAGCGATTTTTCATATCTGATACCCGGTAGTATCTTTGTGCCAAGCACCAGGGCGCGTGCTGATATCTTTACGGCTTAATTTTATTTTTAATTACTAGTCTAGTCAACAAGTACCATTTTGGTCAACTTTTTTCAGCAGTCTTTGAAAATTATGATCGAGGTGTCATTCGATTCGGAATGGCATCTAGATGATTTTTGGAAAAAAAAAAAATTAGGTTCCGCTGGCAAAAATTGCAATAGTTATTAACATTTAACAATTAACTTTAAAAAAATTGGTTGTCTGTAAAGTCGGTTTACGGACGATAACTTTACGTGATAACGTCATACAAAAAACAAGTGTGTGTGTGTGTAATTATGTACGCACGTAAGAAGTTATACCTCATAATAAAACGATGCACCGAGTAAGTGGCGCGCGCCATCTGTAATTTTCACTTACAAGCTTGGAGCGTAAGTTATTAGCGACTTGCGACAGATGGCGGTTATGGAAACTAATTTTAATATCTTACAATTTTATCTTAAATTTTTAACCTTATTTCATCAAAATATCGTTCAACTGATACTTGCAATGCATCATATTTTCTAATAATAGATGAAATAATAAAAACTGAGAAATAAAATGCAATACCATTATATATACTAGTCATCTTTTATTAGTAAAAGCTTCTTTATAAACAGTTCACGTGTAGGTTGCGTACTGCCGCTGTCTCTTCTACTCGGAGGCATCGATACGCTGAACGCTTAGGCCGATTGTTCCTTAGCGTGCAGTTATGCTTTTTCGTGAAGTACAGCCAGCTTTCATCGATTTACTAGACGTTATCACGTCAAAAATTGTTTTTTTTTTGCAAATATCTCAAAAAGTAATTAAGGTTTTTCAAATTTAAAAAAAGATTCAAAAAGAGAAGGATATTTCCTAAAAAAAAAGTCCCGGCTCCCGGAACTGTAGGAACAATATTTATAATTTTCCCAGAGGGATGAAAATACTATAGGTATTTGTCTTGGTATGGGAGTTATAGGTGGTGTAGTTATATTATAATAAACATACATACAAATATCTACCCCTTAACACTTACAAGCAATACATATATACAATGGTATGATAATATAATAAAGTAATAAATATACCAACAGTATCTCATAGAATTTGTAGTCAAATATGTCAAAAAAAAAAGTTCATTTGAATCGTCCCTAGTATTGAAACAATGCCTCTTAACTAATTTTTGAATGTTAATTGCCTGAATAGTGAAAGAGTGACTAAAAAATCTAGTTTTATGAACAGCCAATTTTAAAACTAGTTACCATGAAGTTCTTATAGTGAGGAATGATCCCCAAGAAATTCAAATTTATTTTTTAAATAAGATGGAGCCTTTGGGGTTCAATAATGCACAAAAAAGAAGAGATAAAATAAACAAGTTTCAGCGAGAACATATTAGAAGCCACTTGAGTTTAGAGCAAAATTCAGAAACATGGTCATATTTACAAAGGCAGAATATAAACCGTATAGCAATGTTTTGAAGTACAACCATTATTTAAAACCATAAATTAATTGACATTAGAGTTATCATTTACATGTTTAGTCTGATAGTTTATTGAATAGAAAATTGATCAAAGTACTTACCTTGAAAATGGTCGATAATGAGGCGAATGTTTGAATAGGATGGTGTCGTTAGCATCCAAAATTCCTTTCTCTGTGTCCGCGATCTCCAATAATGGTGAAAAAACCAAAGGATGTCGGCTGCTATTACTAAAATTCATATACATTTGTCGATTTGCTTCCTTCCTTTCATTGTACTGCTTTTGATAATCTACATTGCTCTCCACTTTCTCTACGGTGGTGATAAAGTAATCAACTACTCCAGAATTGTAAACAATCATAGATATCCAAACCAGCATCCAAACCATGAAAGCTCTTTGAAAGAATCTAGTTCTGGCCCACATGTTGACCAGTCTTATACGCTTAGGTACTCTGTTGTCTTGTCCGCTCGGACTAGAATTTCTTTTAGCCACTACATCCGTTGGACTAGTTTGTGCCAAGCCATTTAGTCTGGGATGTGACTTCGATTTTGTCATTCTCTGTGGTGAGAAGTTGTAATCCTCCGAGTAGCTTCTATCGAATCGCCAGTTGAGGGCGTTATTAGCACTAAAGTATTCCTTTAAATGCAGTTTCGAGTTCTGTTCAGGATAAAATTCCATTCGCCTCACGTCTATACCGAGTATTGTAGCAAAAAAGACCATTTGAATGAAATAGTCTGAAATAAGACTAACAATCATGAATATTGAAAATTCTTGAATGAACGGCACAAATGTGAAGAAACTGACTGTTAATATAGTTATTTCCGTTAAAAGATTTTTTGTGATCGACCACCCTTCTTTGCTTAAACCTTGAGCTAGGCGAATTTTGACGTCGAGTCTTGAGTCAGTCGATGTAACACTCTTAGTGAGAACAAGAACGTTTTCTAGACCGACAATTATAACCAAATATGGGAATATTTCTTTTCCTTGTAAGCTAAGCGAAAATCCAAAATAGAAGCATATACCCATTGACATCGATAAGCTTCCGGCGATCGTGAGCACGGAACAGGCGGCTAGACCAAATTTAGACTTTATAAACTCAATTTTTCTCACAGAAAAGTAAACATACAGAAAGAGTCCCACAAAAGTAATCATCAGTGGCACTAGTTCGTGGTAGTTAAATTGTCCCGGGTAGTAAACGAGGGTCATCTCGTCTGGGTGTGTTTGCGGCGTGTCTTGGTGTAGTGGATATATTTCCTTAAGTTTGTTCGACAGTGAATTAATAAACCTGTAATAAAAAGAAAGATAATGATAATATCAGAAATGCTAGACTAATAAAAAAGATTAGATAATAAACTGACCAAGCGCGTGTGTAATTAATTGCACACGTGTGAAATAAATATCAATGCATAACTTAAAGTAAAAAAAAGCTAACAAATAAGGGCTTTATTCATAAACGTACTATACGCCCGATATAGTTTAAATATGTTTATTAATATATGTTTTGTTTTATATCTACCAAATATAAAAAGACTACAGAACGAAAGAGACAAAACATATTTTAACTATATCGGGTTTATAGTAGGTTTACGAATAAGGCTGTAAATATTCAACAAAGCCTTTATATTGTTGTAATAGTACCTAATAAAAATATAGTGTTACTAATTTTTGACATTTTACAAGGCTTTTACAGATATTACAATTTCCACAGCCAAGGGTTTGATTTTGTAATATCAAATTATTCCGAAAATTAAACTGTTTAGCAAACTCAATCTAACTATACACATAGACAATCTAGTATCATGTCTTTAATTTAGACAGTCTTCCTAGTCCTAATCCAGGGCCAGCATCACGGATTCTTTAAGTACCAAGTTCACTTTGTTCAGAACTGTTCAGAGTGCAGAAATAGACAAAGAGAGACAAAACATTTTTTAAAATATATCTTACATAACATCCTAATACAACTTTATTATAGGAGTAAACAATTTATGTACCTTTGGTCAACATTTTGGTAGAATATCGTGACGGCGTATTGCAAGACACGCGGGCGCACGCGCAGAGGATAGCGTTTGATGCCCGCGTCACGCAGATACATGCCGAACGCCATTTCCGCTATCGAAGCCTTACCTTTTTGAAGATTCTGTTTACATAACAATTATTAAAATTAATTTTTGAACTCATAAATATACTAACAATGTATTTGTTTTGTGATATTCATTCACATTTTAATAAAATTTATGCATTTATTAAGTTTGGGTGAAGACAAAGAATAGAAGAGAAATTTAATTTAATTTGCTCAAATTGTTATTATTATACATTTTACTGATTAGAAGAGTGAATAAAAATAATATATTCGTATGAATAAACATTAAGTTTTTAACAACACATTCTGTGGTTATTTTAAATTGATTTAATATTCTTAAAAAAAATTTACCTGATATGAGTAAATTGTGTTAACAATATTAGCATCGAGAGAAAACGATTGCAGGCTTTGTTGCCAAAGATTTGCCGGTGACAGAAGGAGACAGCTATATTCCGGTAATACACGTTCAACACTTTCTGTACTGTCCCGTCTCTTGATTCCTTCAATTTGGTAACAGTGCTGCAATAGTGTTTCCTTTCTGCCAACAATGTGTCGTATACGTTATGCCTTATGTTTAAGGCTCTAAATACATGGTTTAGTGTAAACTATTATTAATAATACTAGAAAAACTATATTAATATAAAAATATGTTTAATAATTAAGTAACACAAGGTGCACGCGCAATAACAATGGAATCACACAATAATTTAATTATATCACAGAAAAAAAAATTCATTTTAACATAATAAACGCTTCAGTTTTTTTACAATATAGTCGCCTGCAATAAACAAGAAAAGAAAAAGGAAAACAATAAGTACATTATATAACATTTTATAAACAGAATAATAGTTCATACGATAATAGTATGAACTATTATACTATTGTGGTCTAATTTTTTAATATGAACTGAACTGCATCAGCCTCTAAGCATCCCACTGCTGACCAAAGGTTTGTCAATATAGGAAAAGAGTAGGAGCTTAATTCATTGTTTTGTTTTACTGCGGATTCTTATCAGCGGTCTGTGATAACAACCAGGATACGTGAACTCCGAGGTACGGTGGGGAGATGCACACGCACATATGCTAACACCAGAAACAAATATTTGCATAAAGACAAATAACTGCTCGAGTGGGAATTGAACCCACAACTACCAGCGTTGAGGCGACTACTTGCACCACTACACCAGAATGGTTGTTAAATTTTTAAATATATATATATATTATATAAATTATGCATTTTTCGAATATCAAAATGTTTGTATAAAAATAAAATTATATTTTAGGCATTAATTACAACAGTTAAAACGAATAATGTTACTTATCATTCTGTTGACTTTATCTATAGATATTATTTTATTGATTTATTGTATTCTATATATAAACAATTAACAAATTTCATATTTAACAAAGAGTTGTTACTATAATAACATTAAAATATACACTTTATCAAATATATATATTCTAGTATCTCACAATTCACTTTTGCTAGATTTTTTACGCAAGCAACTGCATTACTAAATTTGCAACTAAGACAGCGCAAAGCACAATATAAATAACAAGAAAAAGTCTTGTTAATTTAAACTATAAACTATATAATAAAATTTATATAAAATTTTATTTACTGAAATTGTAAATAACTATTATAATATAATATGATAATAATGTTGTTACATTTCTCTCTTTATTAAATTTCCAAATATATTTTAATTCCTTTTTGTTCCAATATTTGTGGAAATTATTATTATTAATTTTTTTTTTTGTTTAAAATTGTTTATATGTACTTTGAAACATTAATTTGAAATATATTAAATAAATAAATATTGGTAGTATTTTTCTATATCGATTCAATGATTTTCATATCTTATGCATAAAAAAAAATTCACATTGCAAAACATACAACTAAAGATTTAAATTTTCAAATATCAACAATATTAATGATTCATAAACATTGTTTTCATGTAAGAATTACATTATTGTATGTAATTTAACAGTTTTTTTTTTTTACTTACGTTTCAGGATCCTCGTGGTTGCGAATAGTTTCCAATAATCGAAATACTTCTTGCAAGGGAGCTCTGAAGGCATCCCACATTTTTAGATTACTATTCCATGGTGACACACCTTGCATAAAATATGAATCAATTTATTTTTTTGTTTTCACATGACAAAAAGTTCTCTTGTTCTTAATGAATTAAATAATTTGACAATTTATTTATAGAGATTGATCGGTATTATTGTCTTTTTCTTAATTAAATATGACTCACCTATTCTCATAATGATTTGATGTATGTATAGTAATGGTTTATCCTTTACCCATAGATATGGAAGTTTTTGTGTTTCGTTGTGCAATAATTCTAATCGAAAGGAAGAACCTACAACAGTATTTTTTTAACATAAATTTCATATCAATAAGCCTAACCATATAGTTATCTTAGTGTAAATAGAACTTTGTATTGATACATCATTTAAATTA
Organism: Euphydryas editha; assembly: GCA_036937285.1. NCBI lineage: Eukaryota > Metazoa > Arthropoda > Insecta > Lepidoptera > Nymphalidae > Euphydryas > Euphydryas editha. Next base: position 5,486,402 of record JAUPFZ010000005.1, read on the forward strand.
GGGGCTGTCCCTTAATAATTTTTTTTCAAATAGGATATACACGTAAATAAAACTCAGCTTGACATATTTTGTGAACTGTCCTTTTTATAAATATTTTTATGATATTTTTAATAAGTAGATAATTAAATTTTAGTAATTTTAATAAATTAATGATCAATAATTTTTAAACATGAATTACTTATTAATGAAACATTTTTTTACTATTTATGTTCACTAACATGTACTAACCTGTAGGACAATTCTTGGCACTGCAGTCTGATGTCACATGATGTTCATTATTAAGATGCAGATTTACAACAGTTGGTATGTTTCCTGGTAGAGGGACATTTAATAGTGGAAAACTGTAAGAGGATAATATTACTCTTTAAAACAAATCATATTATTTTATTTATTCCTTAATTTGATTTTAAAATATAACAAAAAACTTAGACATAAAATATTGATAATAGTGTTGATGTTCGACTACTCACCAACATAATAGGATGACTGAGAATGCTAGAGTTATTGCCAAAGCAGGATATGATGAACAGAATAAGCCATAAGTGTAATATATCTGTGCAACCCTTTCTGGTAAAGTGGTTCCTGCCATGATTACTATCGTGTCTTAGAAATTGCGTGGTTTAAATCAAACACGAACCCATTGCACGTTAATTTACGTCACAAACAAAGTGCAGTCAACGTTTGAACGCAAATAGGTTAAAAGAGTAGCCGATATCATATATGGTTGCATGACCAGGCGTAATAAGAAAAATTACTTGGTTTTTGTGCATCATGCATCGATATACCGCTACATCCACTGTGATGTGTGTACACTATTACAGACTACAGTATTACATCAGTCATCACTAATTCACCGACCACGCAATTTTGACAGCACTATGTTGACATTTTATTATAATTTTATTGAACGACAATCGAACCAGTGTTGCCAACCCGAATTTTTGAAAATTAGTAGATTATGTGCCAAATGTTGGTAGAAGTTGGTAGAATGTAAAATGCAAAATTGGTAGATCTACCACCTCAATTTAGAAGATTTTTTAAGATTAAAAATGCATGAACTGTTCTTGAAATTGTTATTTTTGGAAATTATACATATTTTTATTGAAAAATTTTAAATTTTCTGTGCTAGGCTGCCCGTTGTTTACTATGAATCTTTTAGTACGCAACAATCCCTCAGAGTCTCTATAGTAGTAGTCTAGAGTCAAATTCTATTTCTCTGGAAGGTTTTGATATTATTAATTTCAGAAAACAATCTCTCAACGCTACTATGTGGAAGTGCGAGTAATTTTCTCACGAATTCGCATAGCAGGGGAAACATTGGAGACTGGTCTCCTTTTTTAACGAAACATGCTTCCAGAATTATTCAGGTTAGGATCCAATTTTTTCCTGTGAAATGAAATGTCATGTTTCTTAATAATCTCCACTCTCAGTTCAATTCGGTCATGTTTTCTGGACATAGTACTAAAAATGTAAAGTAAATTAAAAAAATAATCTAGAATAGACAACATTAATAATTAATTATGTTTAACTTGCCTGGAAACTGAACTCCTAAATGAGCAATAGTTGAGACTGCATGTTTTTCAATTATATGTTTGGGATTCATAAAGGACAATGGCGAAAAAGTTGTTGATAGAATTCCCACGCGTCTATAAATGTCTTAATGACTAATGTAAATAAAATTATTTCTTACGTTTTTTCAATATATTTTTAAGATCTGTGTAAGTCTAGGAAAAATATCAATTTTAATGAAAAAACATTTGATTATTGTAAAAATGATTTGACATTTCATTATAACAATGGTTCCGTTGAATGTTGCCACATGGTAATAAATCTTCTCTCATTAACATACATGAACTTTTTGCCTTTAAATAAATATTACACGTTACACGTATTATATTGCATCACGTTACACGATTTATATTAAATCAATCCGAAATCTTGTTTTATTACAAAGAATAACGCGTTATTTATTTATTTACTAAGCCCAATTATTTCATGAATACAATAATAATTCGTAATAAGAAAATAATGTTTTATTTTATAAACATGCCTTTTTTCTATTAGAAAAAATGAGCAGATACTCTAACTGACTATATATGAGATCCACTGTCTTTATGCCACGTATCTGTAGATAAGTGGTTTCTAGAGTCTGCTTTTTAACATAGAGGCCGCACTTTAATTTTTTTGCAGGGAACAACCATTTTGTGTGCCATTGTAAACTGTTTCTTATTTGGTTAAGACCTTGCGGGCTGCTCATCTGATTATTTGATAAAAAGATGATCCCATGCTGCAAAGGGCACGATAAGTGGATGGTCCTCGTAACTAACTATCTATGGTGATTATCATTAAAGAAAAATCTAAACCGATGCTGACTGAATGAATCTAGACAGACCACCTTTAGGTCTAGAAATTCTAAGAGCAGGGTTTATTAGATCTGTTGACCTACAGCGCTCATGATTTAAGAAGATGAACGTCTTTTTCGATCGTCAATTTTATATCATCTACAGCTAACGCGGATGTACCTAAGTAGGAAATACCTAAGGACAGATAACAAAGAAAATCCCGGAATATGAAATATTTTAGGCCTGAGGGTTAAAAAAAAAACGTCTAATAATTTTTTTATATTTTTCTGTGACTGCGTCAAAAGTCTAGATATACCTACTACAATGTTTTGTAATCAATCTATCTAGTTATTTAAAATATAGTTTCGGACTATATTTAACATGTATTTGACTAAGTTTTTGATTAGTTACCTACAAGTTGTCGAAACATAACCTCTAAATGTTCTAATAATTCCTGGAATATCTTCAATTCATTACTTCTTTCGGTGGTGCTTCTTTAGGCAAAAGTGATCAGGAATTTAAGTACTATATTATCACATATTTTGTATTAGTAGACGCTAGAAATTTATGCCAACAAAAATTTGTTAGGGGATCTGCCATTGTCCTTTAAGACATTTTAATGACATAAAAAATAGGTAGTTTTTAGGTCTAGGGTGGTAGATAGGTAGACTGAAATGAAAATTGGTAGATCTACCAAAAAGTTGGTAGATATGACATCACTGAATCGAACCATATTCATAGATTAAATATTTTTTCTGTTCATTCGGTTATTTCGGTTATTTCACTAAGAGAAGACAGAGACTATAGACCATACCGCCTAACATGACGTTTATTATAATACAAAACAAACCCTAAATCACGAAGAATGGATATGCAGGAGTGCGAACGGTAGACGTCTAGGATGAAGTTGATCCTAGGGTAGACGTAGTTCGATACGAATTTCACGGTACTTATGTACACAAAAATAAACAAAGAGAGTATTCATGAGGTACCGATACTATTATTATATTACTTATTATAATATGTGTAATTAAATATAGGTAGTAGTTCTCTAGAACAGTTTTATTTTAGTTGCATATTTAATAAATATAATTTTATGTATTAAATATTAATATTTTGTAAGATGAAAAAAAAAACAAAACGAATTCAAATTTTTTTATTAAAATACATTGTTTTTTATTTTTGTATTAATAGTAATTTTATCTAGAATTCTCTAAATCATCTGATTTCTTGTACAGAAGTATTGATATTTTTGCTCTATAAAAGATAGAGCATGATAATGAGGATCAGTAAAGGTATAGCAAATTCAATAGAACTAGTATCCACGTTATTCTCTATGACATAAGAATGATATTCCTTTTTGAATTATCCAAATCGGACTATTACTTACGAAGATTATTTACTTAGAAGTTATAAACATTATGCCTTCCTGCCGCTAAAAGTTAGTGTACGCGGGTGCGTGTGACGTCATTGTGCCCGAACGAGCGCAGTTCACAATTCAACGAAGCGGCGGCGACGCGGTTGGTCGTTTTATTTGAAATTTATTTAAATATAGTGTTGTTATAAAGTGTAATTTTCTGATATTTAAATATAAAACGTATTTACTAATCGTACTAATAAAGTAGAAGCTGGTTTTGTGCAAGAAACAAAGAAGAAATATTCGAAGATTATAATGAAAACTATTGTACTGATATTTTAGAGGAGTCCACGCATTTTTGGAAAACATCAATATTTCCGAAACGAATTGAGATTTGAAATTACTCTTCTATTAATAATATGACATGTGCTTTTTATTATGCAAGATTTCGAAATAAAACTCTATAAAAGAAAGAAAAGCATTTTTATTTTTAAACTTGATTACTAAATAGACAATCCTGTAAATTAACTAAACTACAGGCTATTGTTACAATATTATCCAAAAAATTTATGTATGAAATATCGACACATGCGTCAGGTCCGATCATTTTGAAGTCTCTCAACTTCCATATGCTTCTTTCAATGTGAACTTTTATAGCACCAATTATCTCTGTTTGCAAAACTTCCTCTGCTATAGGTTTGGAGTTGGAACTCACACACGGCGAGCCGTATGCGGAAAAGCGCCGCTCCCTGGCCGAATGGGGTACCCGCTCGAGTCCTGGTCCTCGACCACCTGAAGTCCCGCATCAGGGTACTGTTCGACACTAGACTGGTGTCCGGACGATTCCCTCACAGCTGGAAGGAGGGGAATCTCGTACTACTGTCGAAGCCGGAAAGGCCTTCGACATCAGTCGTTGGGTTCAGGCCCATCGTGCTGCTGAACGAGGTACGCAAGCTGTTGGAGAGGGTAGTCACTGCTCGCATCGTCCAGCACCTCACGCGGGTCGGCCCTGACCTGTCCGACGTCCGACTTGGGTTTCGGGCTGATCGGTCGACGCCATTCTGCATCTGAAGATCGTGGCTTCGATCGCCGTTTTCGAGGCCGTCGCCTCGAAGGGAGTGCTGTTGGCGGTGTCTCTCGACATCGCCAACGCATTCAATAGTATGCCATTCGGCTGCATCACGGAGGCACTCCGGTTCCATGGAGTGCCCTCTACCTAAGGCGGCTAGTGACAGACTACCTTGACGGTCGCAATGTCCTCTTCGTGAACTCTTCGTGAAGGGGACGTTGTCAGGAGGTCCATGTCGTGTGGCGTCCCACAGGGTTCTGTTCTCGGATCGCTCCTGTGGGACATCGGGTACGACTGAGTCCTCCGTGCCCCCCCCCCCCTGGGCTGGGATTGATCTACCCGCCAGTACTTCGATAATGGTACGGTTACGTTACGTATACGGTTGACAATACTGTGATCGGTATCCGAGCCCACATGAAATATCTGGGCCTGGTACTTGACGGAAGGTGGTCGTTCGACGAGCACTTTCGCCAACTAGCACCGAAGCTCGTCGGCACGGCGTCCGCCCTCGGTCGGCTAATGTCGAATATGGGCGGAAAAAGTCTAGCGTGCCAACGACTCTACGCCGGGGTGGTCCGGTCAATGCCGCTGTACGGCGCCCCCGTGTAGGCATAGTCCCTGACTGCCCACAATAGATCCCGTCTGTGACGTCCACAGAGGGTCGTGGCGGTCAGGGCCATACGCGGCTACCGCACGGTAGTTGCTGAGGCCTTCTGCGCATTGGCCGGAACCCCCCTATGGGACTTGGAGATGGAAGCGCTCGCCGAAGTTTATCGGCGGGTGTCGGCGGCGTGGACGGGGGGCACTAATCCCCCGCCGATCAAATTCACCGCATGGTGGGATGACACCGGCCGCACCACCTTCACGCGGTGGAAGGCTCGGCTGGAGACGTCTCGGGTTGGTCTTTGGGCCATCGGGGCGCTTCAGCCGATATTGGAGGAGTGGACGGTGCGGCAGCACGGAGTTCTCACCTTCCGACTCGTGCAAGTGTTGTCGGGGCATGGCTGCTTCGGCAAATACTTGCACGTCGTCACAAGGAGGGAGACTACTCCGGACTGCCACCATAGTGACTGCTGTGATGACTTCGCGCAACATACGCGAGATACGAGCGTGTCGTGCCCGGCCTGGGCTGAGCAGCGCTGGGATCTCGCTGCAGTCATTGGAGAGGACCTGTCGCCGCCGGCCGTTGCGCGAGCTTTGGTTGGCGGTAATGGGGCCTGGACCGCGGTCGCCATCTTCTGCGAGAACGTCATCGGAACGGAATCGCAGAAAGAGGCGGCGGAGAGGGCCCGGAAGGACTTACTCTTTTCGGATCACGCCGGCGCCGCGGCCTTTACTCTTTGTTTTTTTACCCGAGTACATCCCTGTGTCATTGTTTTGACCTTGGAATATTATTTAGAAATCGGAACGGGCGAATAGGTAAGTACTTAGGTTTATCCACAAAACACAGAAAAAGTAAGCAGGTATGTTTTTATTAATACAGCAGGCTTAAAATGAGTGAATACTTAAGTACATGACACGTTGTAGTAGGTACCAACTTATATTCATATTAACTAAATAATATAGGTATAGGTAGTTATGTAGGTACTTACATCAAAATTATCTTCGCAACAATTTCTTGTAGCCTGGGAAGAAGGTGGAGTTTTATCATCTATTTTCACAACGGCATAGTATTTTTCACGTAGTTTTGGGTCTTTCGGCACGTATAAAAAGAGTTTTTCAGGCTTTTTAAAAGAAGTATTTGTACATTACGGCACTATACAATATTCATACATAGTTAGAAAGGAGAATTAGACACAAATCGGACACTTAATTTGTTTCAAAGACACAATAAACCAATGAAAACACCTACGCGCCTTATCGCTGACAACGGGTTCGGACACAGTGACGTCACAGCCTACCGCACCGTGCCGGCCGGTTAGTGAACTCCGCTAGTAATTTGATCATAACTTCGTCAATTTTTGTCGTAGAACAAAAATTTTTTCACTGTATCTTAAGGATTTCTTAGCTCTATAAATCTGCATTCTCAACTAAAAACGTTACGGATCCTCATTGATGCTATGCTAATTATGTGAATTGTTTGCGAGGCTTCTTATGATATTTTATAGCTGAAAAATATATGAAAATAACAATAAATTTTACTATTCTAAATAATGTTATTTTGAAAAAAAATAAATTTTTCACCGACTACTATTATCATACTTTATCAAATATTTAATTTAAATAACTTTATATAATATATAATATGAAATAAAAAAGTTTTAAACAAATATACTTAATCTTAAAATGTATATAACATTACATTATATTTTTTAATATTTATTTATTAATTTAAAAATTACGTACCTGTTATTAAACTAAAAGTTTAACCTTTAATTTAATCTCCAAGAGTATTTTATGTTGATGATGAATCAAAGTTATTAATAACAATTTACTACAAAGTTTAAAGATAAAAACAATATAAATAATTGAAAAATCTTATGACATATACTCATGTTCACTACATGTCAATTATCTTTAAGATAGTGGCCTGGCGGGATGTTTTTGTCTCACGTTTTTTTTCTCATAATTATGTTAGAGAGACGAAAATTATAAATTACATTATTTTACTATTTTAATTACGAACCAATAATCGCAGTCCTATGACTGGGCATAGCCAATAGAAAGGTTAAAAATGAACTATAAACTCAATTTTCAAAATTCAGAGCTGTCAATAGCAACAAGCCTTCCCGCGTAAATTACAACTTCGATCCTAGCGCACTCTAGCGGCAAAATAATTATCTACTACCTAAACTGATGCCATTTTTTTAACATTACGTTCGCACTCCTGTTTATCCATTCTTCGTGCCCTAAATATTCAGTGACATAATTATGTGGTTTAGTGAAAAGTTTTAATTTTTCTACAGAGCCGGCCTAAGGGATGTGCGAAGTATGTAGCCGCACACTCGAGATTTTTGGGAGGGTATGCAATTGGGGCATAATAAGGGGCATAATTTTATCATAGGAACATTTTCCATGTACTAGTGATGACCTTTTTTTAGGAATACTTATATCCTGGAGGTGGAAACATCAGTACGGGGGTCGTGATGACCATTTTTTTATTTTATTTATTTTTATTTTTTATAGAGAAAAACTTACAGCTAGACTGTTTTATATCTTAAAATATAGTCAAATAAGGCCAATTAGAAGTTTTCACAGATAACATTCACATTCATAAAATATTGCTATGATAAACAGACTAGACATGCAATAAAATTAAATATAAAGTTAAAGTTTTACTAATTATAATAGGTGAAACAGAAAAATAAATTGATGAAAAAAATTGAAAAAAAAAAAAGAAATTTAATTGTTCACTAAGGCTTTTTACTTAATTTTTTTTAAATTTGCTACGTAATTTCCCATCGGTGATAATGTAATGTTTACAAACTAACCGCAATAACCGCAAGCGCCCGTGTACTTGTAAATGTCAACTTTTTTTCGATACGGGCATTAGTACACGAAGTGCACCTGTCAACTACAGGTTGATTAACGTATATTATACTATCATCGGTGGGAAATTACGTAAGAAAACGTGAGAGGCCTTGGGCAGTTTTGTGCAGTTAGTAAACTAAAAGGTCATTGCCCGGACACTCGAGCTGATAAAGTATGTGACAATTACAGAGTAAGGTTTCCTTGTGAAACTACAGATATGACATTTGGAGACTTTGAGATCCAGCTTGTTAATAGTGCAGTAATTTTGAAAATGATTCAAGTCTTCCTGCAATAGGCGAACATCATCCAAGCTAACAATTTTTTTCATAATTTTGACAACATCCGCATATAATAAGATTTTCGAATGCCAGATGCATGAAAATGTTGAATAGCAATTATCCTAATAGCAATAGGGGATCGGACAAATTTTCAAAGTCTTTTAAATTAATCTTTATGGATACTTATTCCCATAAAAAATAAAACTTTATTTTTTTATAGCCGTTTAGGTACTTAAAATCATGTTTTAATATTGTCTGTTTAAAAATCCCGCCAAAACGCCATGCTATATCATCTGAGAGCGCGTGACGTCATCTGCGGTTATAACAAAACAGCTGCATGAGCATAAGTTCACGAGAAGTTTTGTTTCGTGGAGTAGATTTTTTATTTGTTCTTATGGAACGCAAAAAATATAGTTGGTGTGCAGTACCTTAACGTACGAACACATCAAAAAGTACTCCAAATAAAATATTCATTTCATATGCCAAGAAAAGCAGATAAACGAAAAAAAAAATTTTAGACTTAGCGAGTAGAAAATGCAACGAAATGAATTTCACCAATTTACTTTTGTGAAGATCATTTTGACGTAAATATACATTAATTACTACAAATAAATAGAATGAAATTTGCTTAAATTAATTTTTAGTAAATATATTATAATGTTTTCTCTCTACCGTCAACTACTATTATAGATTTTTTCTTTTTGTATTTTTTTTGTAACTAAAGAATGTGATATAGTGTTGTCAGTATTCTACTTGCGACGACCGTTCTGGTGTAGTGGTGCGAGTAGTCGCCTCAACATCCCGCGTCGGCGGTCGCGGGTTCGATTCCCGCTCGGGACAGATAATTGTATTTGTACAAATATTTGTTTCCGGTCTGGGTGTATGTCCTTGTGGTTCTCACCACCGTGTCTCGGAGAGCACGTAAAGCCGTTGGTCCCGGTTGTTATCATATAAACCTGATAGCGATCGTTACTCATAGTAGTATATTATTCGCCAACCTACAATGGAGCGGCGTGGTGGATTAAGCTCCAACCCTTTGTCTATATGGAGAAGAGGCCTTCGCTCAGCAGTTGGTGGTTTACAGGCTAATACAGTACAATAGGTACAATACATATATTGTGTAATATTAGAGGTTATTTTTCAAGGAGGTATTTTTTCAAGTACCTAGGTATTTATGGCAAATAATATATTATTATATATTTATAATAGTGATACAGAAGTTTTCACATTTTAAAACACAAGTTTTGTCACAAAAGTGTGAATTACTTGCAAAGAAATTGCAAATCAGAAACGTATTCACTCTGGGAAGATTTCGATTATCGGCTTTCGTAAATCCTGTTTTCATTATAAGAAACTGGTTAAACACGACGTGACAGCTTTTAAATCGATTACCGTATCCTAATTTATCAATAATCTTTAAGCAACCTTTATAATTTCAACAAAATTATGGAAATAACTGAGTAAACTAAGTAGATAGTACCCACGCAGTCAATGATTGTCCACAGATGACGTCACGCACTGTGATTGGTGTTTCAGTACAGTTTGAAAATATTGAAAATAACAACATTTTATTTCTTCATTTAAAAATATTTAAATGAATTATATAAAATTATTATTAGGTAAATAATCGTAAAACAGTATATTTATTTTATTTAAGCACATTTTAGATTTTAATCTGATTACTGTCCGATCCCCTATCCTTGGGAGACTACTGACGGTGTCCGGATAGGTCTGGATAGATGATGATGTTCATGGACAATTTTTTCTAAAAGCTTGGCAAATATGCACAATTTAAAAATTGGTCGATAATTAGTAACACAAGATTTAGACCCATTTTTGTGGACTGGTGTTATATTATATGCCGACTTCCAGATAGCAAGCATCGAACCGGTATTTACTGATTTCGTAAATAACATTAAAAGTGGGGTAGTCAGACTTTTAGCACACTTTACTATATAGTTTGAACCAATTTTATCCGGTTCTGCTGAAATATTTAGGTTCACATGTTTCAAAAGTCTGTAAACATGTTCCTCCTTTATTTCTATAGAGCTGAGATCATTTCTACAATAGTATCCTTCTGACCATTGCGCTAACTGTACACCAGAGTTGTCAATACTTGATTGGTCGTTAAAGTAGTTTTTTTAGGAATATGTTCATGGAAAATACATACGTACCTAAGTACGTACATCCTTAATATGAGGTCTTTACCTATGAAATTGCTACTGAAATTACTAAAAAAAAATAACGCTAAGAACGCGAATTTCAAATTATTTTTATTTTAAAAATATATAACTCTTTTTTTATAATTAGTCATTTGTTTAATGGTTAGCTCTCTGTTTACATCGCGTTTATAGGTTTTTCATCATCATGGATATGTTAAAAATTCGAGTGATTATGGAGTAACAGTTCCGTCATGGTAGCAAAGCGGCATAAGCGGCACGGAACATCAACGACGTTTACGGTGCGAACACTACTAACGATCGTACCACCCGTTATTGGTTTGCTCGCTTTTGTTCCGGAAATTTTGACCTAAGAAATGAACCACGTGGTCAGCCGAAAATGTTGGTCGACAATGACGAATTAAAGGCGACTGTGGAGGCTGATGATTCTCAAACTACAGCTGAACTAGCAGCAGCTTTAGAAGTTAGCACTAAAACAATATTGATCGATTTGTGTCAAATTGGCAAGGTAAAGAAGCTCGACAAATGGGTCCCTCACGAATTGAATGAACGCCAGCGCGAAATACGCGTCGAGACGTACCTTGAACTGCTCAACAGACGCACAAACGAAGGCATATTGAATTGCATTGTTACTTGTGACGAAAAATGGATCCTATTCGACAATCGCAAGCGCTCAGCTAGTTGGTTAGATCCTGGTTTAGTACTTAAACAATGCCTTAAACGAAAAATGACCCCTAAGAAAGTGATGGTAACTGTTTGTTGATCTAGCGCCGGTGTAATTCATCACAGCTTCTTACTAAATGGCATGCGCATTACTGCAGATGTGTACTGTGATGAACTAAACACAATAATAGGGAAGCTCGCACGTCTCCAATCAGCTTTGGTCAATCACTCGGCTCCGTTGCTCCTGCACGACAACGTGCGACCTCATACTGCACAGCAGACGGTTTCCAAGTTACAAGAGCTGGGGTTGGAAGTTCTCCGTCATGAACCGTACTCACCAGATCTTGCCCCTACAGACTTGCACTTTTATAATATCATACCCGAGAGGCAGTACAAAATGCCTTTGAAGAGTTTGTTGCCTCCCGTACAGCAGAATTTTTGAAGAAAGGTATCAATAAGTAACCACTACGTTGGCAAAAATGCATTGATTCCATGCGTAATTACTTTGAATAATAAGAATAAAAAATATAGAAAATAAATTCAAAATTTTTATTTAATCAAAAACGGCCGATTGTAAGTCTTGCACACTCCCCATTTCCGCTTTAGGCCGGCTCTGTGTTCCTATACAGAATGATTTTTTTGTAAACTTAACAATATTAACTTTTTTTTTTCTTAAATTTATTAAATAGATTGGAAAATCCAAAAGTGCACGCAATGTGCAATCTCATTTTTCACAACAACATTTTTTAAAAACAATCCAACAACAAAATAAAAAAGGATTATATTCCTAACTATACTGAAACGTAAGAAGAAAAAAAAAAGAACTCGATTAGTGAAGTCTTTCGGTCGTTAACGTGACCACATACATGATCCGCAAATACAGACACAAGGACGTCCAAGACAGAACTTTTTTTAAACAGTTTTTTAATTAGTTTAAATAAATAAAATGGCACATTAAAAGTATCATGAGTGTTAAAAATAGTGTATTTTTTTTTTAATACATAATATGTATGTGTAAACATTATTTTATAAGTGCAATTTACGATAGAGACATTTTGTATGCGAAAAATCGCTCGTTTTTCGTGAAGTACCCACCTCAACACTTTGCTTATGAGGCGTGCAATACATTAAATAGTTTTATATTTTCTTATTGTCGTTGTAACCATCTAAAAAAAACCTACTTTATTTTAACAAAGTCAACAAACAAAGCAAATAACAAAGTACCTACTCAAGATAAAATTTGTAAAGCATAATTCATTTAACATTCATAAATAAACTAAAACGGTTAAATGAATTATACATATAGTCACAGAAAACAATATGATCATATACAAGAAAAAAACTAGGACGTACAAAAGAACATTAGGTATAAATTTTATTTTAATCTCTGTGATATAATAATTATATAACTTAAAATTATTTTTTATTTATTTATTAAAAGTGGGGCAAACGAGCAGACGGCACAGCTGATGTTAAATTGTTATTGTTACCAATGGACATTTGAAACATTAGAGGAGTTGCGGGTGTGTTGCATGCCCTAACGGAAAAGGTGTCTGTACACTCGAAGCTGACTGACTGAATATCTTCAAATTATAGCGCTCAGGGAAAACCTTAGGGGGAAGGACCTCACGTACACAGTCTGCAGATACGGAGATTTTGTTATATAGTTATCTTAAGAATTATAAAGAACGAAGATATTTTAATCGCTAAATAATAATCTCAGTTCGATGAATTTGTAAGTATTTCAAAAATATAACATGCTTACATACACAAACACAATATAAACTCGATATTGGGAATACTTTACTACTCATATACCTTAGACGACTGTTTATGTATTTTTGCATTTTTGTAATAGAAGAAAACAATATTTCAATTTGTGGTTTTGTTAGAAAATTCATTATTTATTTAAAAATAATATAGGTATAACTTTAAAGCTAAATTTGTTACGTGTGTTTGTCCACGCTTGTTGCGTGTGTTACGAAGTAATATACTGATATGTATAACTTCTTACCTGTAATAGTTTTTTTCAAAGCTTTTAAAATTAATTAATAAATTATACATCAAATTTTGTTTTCCGTTGTACCTAAACTTACCTTTATAATACTTTAAAGGTGTTACAAATTTCCAGTGCGTTATCATGTGTTGCGAACTCACGTGTGTGATGGTATAATTCTAGTTAGCCTCACCCATAGATATTATTTTAAAAATTGATTCAAGCAATTCAAGAATATTTATATTTTTAACATGTTACTTCGTGAAAATTGAAATAAACCAATAAAACAATTATGCAAACTCCCTATTGACGAGTCAAGTGAGTGTATTGACCGCCGGGACTTCTATTCGCCGGGCCCGGGCCCGGTCCCTTGAAGACAAAAAAATATATAACATGAACTGCATGCACCTTTAACGATATATACCCTTAAAGTAGTAAGTAAGGACTTACTTGTTGGAGAAATTGTAATTATTTAGGATATCTAATTTCAATAGAGAGGATGGTTGGAACGTACCACCAGCTTGGGAGCCAGTACTAAAATTAATTGAACCCAAGGAAAATAAGAACACAGCACGACTTCCAGACACAATAAGCTCATTCTGCATGAATAGGAACGGTTAATAGCAATAATTTAAAATTGTATAAAAAGCGGGGTATGTAACAATTAATTCATTATTCGGACACCCACCACCTCAGTCCCCCGAGATCATGGACGCTGTAAAGGGTCCGAAACGTCGGGAAATAATTTAAAATATTGTAAAAATATAAAGTTTTAAATAAACGCGATAAAATCCGATATAGACTTTTAATCAAATGAGTAAAATTCGCGTAAATATAAGAGAACAGTATCACAGCTACCAGCCCTACATTGAATAATCGGCAGCTTGCCACTGTTCCTTCTGCTTCTGTCAATTGTTTAGTGTTTCAGCAGTGATTGAAATTATGCCGAAAATCTGCTTGGGTTGTAAGCTTGAAATAAAAGGCAATAACTACTACAAATGTGCCCACTGTAAACTATTATGTCATGAGCTTTGTACTGGTTTACCACCTAGATCATCGTCTGCTAAGCCTGCTTCACTCTGGACTTGTCCAGCTTGTACTAGTAAGAAGCCGAAAGGCGACAATACGGAAACACCAGTAAGACAGATTCCCAGGATCACTCAGTCACCTCCTAATTGGATTTCACAGCGTTCTCGTTGCAATGAGATCGGCACATCTCCTGTCTTAAGTGAACAAGAAACATCACCGCTTTTCCCCACTGTCGACGAAATAAGAGACATCGTGAGGACCGAACTTAAAAGTATGTACACCAATGAATTGACCACCCTGATCTCGGAAACGATTCGGTCTCAACTTCGTGATGCTATTTCTGATATTGCAGGCTTGAAAGTTGATATGAGTTCGCTTAAGACTTCTATGGAGTTTATGAGTTCAAAATATGAGGAAACTAAAACTAAATTAAACGAAACGTCGGAGTTATGTAACCAATTAGAAAAAAAAAAATTAGAGAATTAACCATTGCTAACAGGGAGCTATCTGATCGAGTTGCCCAAATTGAACAGCATTCTCGTGCTTCAAATTTAGAAATACAATGTGTGCCTGAGCATAGATCAGAAAATCTGATCGTACTGACTAAACAACTTGCAAGAACGGTCTCTTTTGATCTTGGGGAGGAGGATATTCACATGTGTACCAGGATTGCTAAATCCAACCCGGCCTCCACCAGACCTAGGTCAATAATTGTCAAGTTACGCAGTCCTTTAATTCGTGATGGATTTTTGGCTTCCGTTATAAAATTTAATAAGAACCATCAGTCCGACAAACTTAATTCTACCCACTTGGGAATTGGCGGAGACAAGAAACCTGTGTTTGTTACCGAACATCTTTCGCCTAGCAATAAAGAATTACATAAGGCTACAAGACTTAAAGCCATTGAAAAGAACTACAAGTTCGTATGGGTTAGAGGTGGCCGCATATTTGTGAGAAAATCCGAATCAACCCCCGTGATTGCAATTAAGAATATATCTTCGTTACAAAATTTGTCTGACTAATTTTTATTTGTGTTTTGTAGTAGTTTTTTTGGTGTACCTTTATATGATTCGCAGCACTAACCTGTTATTACCAAAATAGTAGAGGTCTTAATACTAAAACAAATGATTTTTACAATAATTTATGTATAAATGAGTTTGATATTGTTATAATAACCGAAACTTGGCTACAGAATAATGTTAACGATTTTGAACTGTTTAACGATAACTATATTGTTTATAGACGAGACAGAGATCTGACTCGATCATTATCAAAAAAGATGGGGGGCGGTGTACTGATTGCAGTCAATAAAATATTTTACTCGTATAGGGTTCTTGAATATGAAGTTGCAGGTCTTATTGAGGATATTTGGATTGTCGTCCATCTCAGAAATGGCAAAAATCTAACAAAACTTTGTATATGTGCAGTCTATATACCGCCTTCTGTTGATTCGGGGAGCTATGAACAGTTTCTAGACAGTGTCAATAATGGTCTATAAGTTTTGATAACTCATTAGTCGTTGGTGATTTTAACCTTCCTAATTTGACGTGGTCGAGGCATGACAATGACCCATTTGCCATTTTGGAGGACTCCCAATGCCTACACTTTTATATGATCTCAGAATTTATGGCTCTAAATAATCTTAAGCAGTTCAATTACATCAAAAATAAAAACTCCAAATTGCTTGACCTCATATTTTCATCAGAGTGTAATGTTTGTGTTTCTGAATCAGACGTAGCTTTGTCCGCTATTGACCCTTTTCACCCACCGCTTGAATTTAGTCTTGTTACTGTCTTCTCTGATAATAATAATTAACCACCATCCCAAAAAGCTAAGCCAAATTTCTACAGGGGTGACTACGACTCGATTATTGGGGAATTGGAAGGCGTTGATTGGCTTCACATATTTGCGTCATGCAGAGGCGTTGATGAAATGGTTACTCATTTTTATGAGATATTGCGCAATCTTATATGTAAATGGGTCCCATTAGCTTCACCAAAAAGTTCTAAGTATGATCAATTCTGTGACTCAATGTTTTCTGAACACTGAACTTTACTTATACGCTGATGACTTAAAATTTGCAAGACCCGTTGAATCGTCTGCGGACCATCAGCTTATTCAGGCTGATCTAGATAGATTAACTGAGTGGTGTGTACAAAATAATATGATCTTAAATGTTAAAAAATGTAGTCATATATCGTTTACCCGTAAACTGAATCCTATCCAAACTACATACAGTATTGTCGACACAGTACTCACTCAGGTTGAATGTATACGTGACCTGGGAGTTTTGTTAGATTATAAACTTTCTTTTGTACCGCATATAAATAATATTATAACGAAGGCTTCCAAAATGTGCGGATTTTTGTATAGAAACACAAAGCAGTTCAGGCATGCCAAAACATCACTGCTGCTCTATAACACCTTGGTTCGCAGCAACCTTGACTATTGTTGCCAGGTTTGGTCTCCTTTCTATGAGGTACATAAAACCCGAATTGAACGCGTACAGCGAAGGTTTCTTAGTATGCTTGCATTTAAAGTGCACTGTCATCGCTCCCTTGGTTCATATGGCGATCGACTAGAGCATTTTCGTATGTCTTCATTATGTAACAGGCGCAAGACCTTGGATTTAGCTTTTCTTTACAAACTGTGTAACAACGGCATTGACTCTCCTCAATTACTGGAGTCAGTTAGCCTGAATGCTCGAAGTAGATTACCCCGTATTAGTGTCTATAGGCTGTTCTGGGTCCCACCACATAAGACCAACCTCGGTTTAAATTGTGCATTAAGCAGAACATTAAAATTATATAACGATATTTCAAGACTTTCTAACTTAGATATTTTCAATGATGACTTGTATACTTTTAAAAGAAAAATATCGCTGTATCTAGATGTAAAAAGTAAACCTTTTTAATGTGTCTCGTACAATGTTACAATTTATGTATTTACAGTTTATGTATTTTTGATTGTAGTCTGTGCTAGTTGTGGTTGCCTGTAAATGGATGAGCACAGTTTGAAAGATTTTTTTTTTTTGTATATTTTTTTGTACTTTTTGTGCATCATCTGTAGGCGATCCTTTAAATAAATAAATAAAAAATAAATAAAAATCATTATATGTATTAGGTTAATTTTATTATATATTCGTTAAGAAATGAAAAATGCTAAGTAACTAATTACTGACAAATTAATTATTAATTAGTTTTAGACCTCACATCATATATAGAGATTTATTTTATCTTTAATACTCATAATACCTACATATTGCCAGTGAGTAATACCTTAACATGTTGAATATCAAAAATATGTATGATAAGAGAGAAAAATAAAAAAGACAGTTATGAGGATTGCCTACAGAAATGAAAACTAACAACAATGGAAAAATAATATTAACATTTTCAAAGCAAATATGAATAACAATTTATTTTTCTACACAAACATATAAATATATTGTACGGTATCAGCCTGTTAACCACCCACTGATTAGTAAAGGCCTCTTGTCCGTATAGAAGAAGAGTTGGAGCTTAATCCAACACGCTGCTCCACTGCGGGTTGGCGGATAATTTCCCTGTAATGATCGTTATCAGATGTCTATGATAACAACCGGGACCGACGGCTTTACGTGCTCTCCTAGGCATGGTGTAGAGACCCACAAGGACATACACACCCAGACCGGAAACAAATATTTGTACAAATACAAATATCTGTCCCAAGCGGAAATCGCGTTGACGCGTCTACTCGCACCACTACACCAGAACGGTCGTCAAATTCGTCGGTCGTTTAATTATATTGAGTACTTACTAATTGCACAGTGATTCTACAATTAATCAAATCAAATAATGATTATCAAAAACACGTTTAACATAATTCACAGTATACACAAAATAAACTTATCAAATGGAGAACATAACTTCACTTACCTGCTGCTATTACAGCATGTCAGTGACGCGAAGTCACAAGATTATATTGATATATTCACCCAAAAAGTCAAACACGCGTATGATACAGCCGAGTATATACAATGGATTAGTGTATACATGTACATAGGCCGCTATACTGCGTATCGCTAGTCTGGAGCAAGCAAAATACGTCACGAGCATGTCGAGGTCATTGGTGACGCGAACTCATAAGTTTTTACCATACCATCATACGTCGTTCAACGCGACTAAAGAAGTTTTCACTTCAAAAATATTTACTGCGTACACCCAAATAATTAGAGACATTCGGTTATAATTTACGATAATCTATTTCTCTCTTAAAACAATAATGAAAACCATTTTAAGCAAAGAAGTTAAGGAAATGTAGAAATGGTTTCGTTTCAAGTTTGGACAAATTAGTACTTAACCGGGGACGTCTTTAGAAACAACACTTAAGTGTAATATTAAAATCCAAACTGTTAGGTTGCAGTGGAGATCGCGAGCAAGGGGAGGAGGCCGTCTTATCGCGAGTGTTCCTCTGCGGAAACGCCGCGGCCACTCATCTCCTCTGTCACCGTATACTGTCAATGGACTCGTTATATAAATTTTTTCTTTTAATAAATCGTAAAAATATTTATTTTTGAATTATATAATTTATTAGTATTACCTCATTATTATTTATTCAATTGCGATAGATGTGGCAATTTTTTTTTTTACATTCAAATAAATACACAAACTTTTCCGTTTTGTTATATGAGTCTAAACTATAGTTAAGATGCATTGAGTTAGTTGTATTGATCACAAAGTTACTTAATTAAAATTAACCATCTAAACATTAAAAATATAAATTCAAAATCTGTATAATTATGTTTAACATTCTACTTACTAGAATAAAAAAGTTGCAAAAAATATTTTAAATTAATTATGTTTATTTTAATATTTTAACTCATATTGAATCTCTATCCGTTTTTATGTTCGACTTGCTCACTTTTTAACAGCGTTAATAACGGTGGAATTAAAACGCGAGAGGCCGCTGAGGACGATTTAATTAAACCTTAACGAAGATCCCCTCCTCCTCCGCAGTTTTACCTGCCTGATGTTTTATTTAATTTTTTAAATCTTTTTTAATGAAGAATGTTTGTTAAAACGACATTCATCTTTACTATTATCATTTAAAATTAAAATTTTAATCTATAGTTATAGGGCAATGGTGTATAATTGGAGTTATATATGTTTTTTTTATTCACACGCATTTATCAGGTACTACCGATCCATCTACTGATGTTGTCCGATTTCAAAATTTAATCTTTCGTTAGGGAGCCTATTTTATTTAGAAAATATATACGATATATTTACAATTTAATGATATTATTCTATATACTTCAAATTTACACTGAGAATGTGTGGTAGAAAGCTAAAATACCTTCATCTTAAATTATTATTCATTATATTATTAATTATACATTGACACGAGTAAACAGCATATCAATTATACATAATGTACAAATTAGCAACGTATAGTTAAACAGTGATTCATTACAGTGGGACGTGCCACGGGACGATGACGTCGTCCGCGTCACTGAGATCCCGCGCCTGATCCCCCGTGATTTACGACACCTATGCGTTAATGTGGCCGAAATCTATGCATGCACATTTTATCGCTAGCATATACAGAACAATTTCATAGAAATTATCAACTGTAATAGGAGTTTTTTTTTCATATTAGTTATTATTATATTTCTCATGTCATGTCTCACTTTTTATGAGGGGTTTTCTTTTCTCTTCCATATTCTTTTATTAGCCATGATCTCAACAATCATTTACTTACCCTAAACGCAATCTGAAGGTTATTTGTTACAATTTTTAAACAGAGAAACAACCACTAGTACACTACACTAACTTAGCAGTACGGTTGTCGTTCTTAATTTTATCTTTTTAATATACATTTTTTTTAATTGTTAATAGTCGTATTTATTGTCTTTCTTATTTCATTAATTTACACTAGAAATAGATACAATTACACTTACTACATATTCTACTTATAAAGCTCGATTACCATTACACTGGAACTACACATATATAAAGCTCACACACTTATAAAGATCGAAAGTGTTCTGGTGTTTTAGTTGATGCATTCATTAAAGAATTTACCAGATGTAATTCATCTGTGACACATCATCTATACCGCATTAGAAAATATTTATGTGTGTATAGGTAAGTTATATATACATATGTATGTATTAAGTACTATTTTTAGTATTTGTCATAACTAAGATTACAATAATATACTAAAGTCCGAAAAAGATATATTTAACATGGACTGGCATATTAATAAGATACATTGTTATATACGTCTTATTGACAAATTATGAAACAGTAAGTAATTTATGATATTTAAACGATGTTTTGGAGGAAAATTTTAATATTTTGAATATCCGTAAAGGCTGTTATTTACAACATTAATTTAAAATAAAATTATAAATTATTTTAGTATTAAGTGTTCTTATTTATTTTTATAATATAGTAATTAGGACTAAGAAATACCAAAAAGCAAAATTGAAATGTATTTATTTATTAATTATACGTCCGTGCAAAGTTCGGACGGTGTTGATGTGGGTCCGCGTCACTGATAGCTTACGCTTGATCCTGATTTACGATTCGTGTGTTAATGTAAACTACGCTGCGTACTCGTAACTACATAATGTTCAATGACCAGGCAAACTAAAGACGTTGTTTAGGCCTCAATAGCATATGTTAATATTATAAAATTGATCTTTGGTATTCATCTACGTATTTAAATCAATCTAATTATATATAATTAATTACACAATCATTTCGTATAAGTTGAATCGAAACTTAAAAGATACAAATATTTTAATAATTCAATATTTCTCGTCGTTATTTAAATTTGACTTTAAATAACTCGTACTCTTGAGTTTTAGTAAAAAAAAAGGTATTTGATGAAAACGTTTTCATTAAGGTGAGCCCGTTCATTTGCAAAATGATAAATATGGCATAAATTATTTCATTTAATATTCAATTCCGTTATTTCGCTGTTGCTTCAAATATTACGGGTAACAAGTAGATACTTTAACGTCGACACCCTTTTATTTTTTTTTTCCAGCAACGATACTGTTTGCTTGCAGCCTCTTAATTTTGTGTTTAAACATAGGGGAGAGATGTGCTCAAAAGAATACTTTACAAATCCTAGTACTCATGTCAACACATGTAAAACTGACTACATTTAAAAAAATATTTGATGTAATACTAATCATATATATTAATTACATGTTGTCGTTAACAAAAACATTCGTTTTAATATGATTGAATTTAAAAAATATAGATCAATGTATTTGCCATTATAATACGACTTTGTTAAAATAATCTTTAAATACCGCATTAAAGTACCTACACTACTAACAATTCTATGTTTCCTTATTAATATAACATTCAAGAGTCTTTTAAGCAGCGCACGTCATTACGGATAGTTTGTGAAATTTACGACGTGTTATATTATAATTTAGTATCGCAAGGCTATGAATCCAGGCTTAAAAGATCAGGGTCCGCCCAGAGATATCGCCCGCAAAAGAGCAACTTCCAAGCACTCTTGGAGGGAAAGAGTTGCCCAAACAAAATCATCTTGTGAGTTCGTATGTACGATATGTTATATTTATAATTAAACTATGAGTGTGTATGATTTTATAAAACTAGATAACTATATAAACAGATAAACTCTTAAAGCTCAATTACGATTCGTTTTTGATAAACAATTAAAATACCTACTCCTACCTTGACTCAAAGTCATTAAAATGATAGAACACGATAAAAGATTCTGTTAACTTCGAATACCCTATTATAAATTGTGCGTAATCATAATCGAGTTGTTATCCGCACTTCTACGACAATGGCTGGGCAATTTCTCCCGCTAGGAAATTACGAAATTTAAAAAAGTTCTTGTTCCCCGGGAAAAAATGTGATTAAATATGTTTTGTTCAAGAGCACGACATTAAAGCGATGTTAAGGGTGTGATAATGATGGCGTTGATAAGCGTTTATTAGCTCGCGGCCCCGGGCCAGCGGCTCAATACGATCCGACGGTAACGCTATCTAGGGGAAGTTAAATCATTTTAACGCATTTTGCTCACAACTCCTTTAAGAAAAAAGTTGTGATACAATTCTTTTTGGTGTTTAAATTTCACGGTTTCGATCGCACTCTTGGGCATATTATCGTATTTCTCTGAAACATTTTTTACATTTTTTACGAATCGGATGCATTTTTTTTATGCTTGACTTGGTTAGCTAAAGATAATTAGTTGTAGTCAAATATTATGTATATTAAACATACTTTATTATGTGGCTAATATAAAAAGTTTTGGATATTGAACAAAAAAAAAAAACATATAAAGGAATTACTTTGTAAATACGCTTAGCTAACATATCGTATTACTTTTATTTTTTTCAAGCAGTCATGCTCGCTAATGTACCTAGTAAGTAGTGAGGGGCGGTGGGCTCAGGCGCTTGAATTGTGGGCGTGCGGTCGCAGGTGCTCTGCCCGACTTAGTCCTGGTATTGATATCAATCTTTAACAGGATTTACGCGATTATATATGGCATGTTTGTGTAACTGTATTTAAAAATCTTTATTGGAGATTCTGTAACTGAATAATTGGAGATATTTTTAAAGACACACCCCCATTAATGTAAGTATGTTTAAAAATATTTTTCTTTTGTATTTTTATTCAATTATAAAAAACGTAGATCAAAAATAATTATTTTTATTTTGTTAATATATATATATATATATATATATATATATATATATATATATATATATATATATATATATATATATATATATATATATATATATATATATATATATAATATGCATGTCCTGTTCTTAAAATATTTATGTAATATAATATAAAAATAATAATGATAAAAAACGACTAAAAACAGCATTCGTTATTGAATGCCATTTCAATGATGGGGTAAAATGGATGTTTGCCCTCACTAATGTCAGCCTGTCTCCGGATTAGGAATCGTAGTCATAAAACACGTCGAGCGCAATTAGTGCGGCGAAATTTCAATTTGATTGGTGTAATTGCACCTCTTTACAGGAACCGAGCAGGCACAGTTGTTATTAAGCGTTTCTAATTTAATATCATTTGCATACTACACGTGACCCGCTGCGGCAGACGGATTTATCTGAGCTTTGAGTTTTTCTACATAGGTATTTTTATAATATTAAACAATTTACAAAACTGAACTGAATCAGCCTGTAAACGTCCCATAGCTAGACAAAGACCTCTACTCTATGTACAAGAAGGATTGGAGCCTAATCCACGCGGCTTCACTGCGGGTTGGTGGGTTATGTCTTTACTGTGAGAAAAACTCAGACCAGAAACAATATTTGTACTAATAGAGCCTGATCTGGATCGAAGAGCCCTAAGCGGGAATCGAACCTGGACCACCGGCGTTAAGTCAACTACTTGGACCACTACACCAAAACGGTTGTCCAGACATATGTCATAGTATATACACACAAAAGAAGCTTTGATATGCTTGAAATATTAATGCATACGTTAGTGATATTTTGTTTGTTCACAAAAGTCAAATTAAAAATTAATTTCGTGTATCATTAATTAAAATGTCCTCTGAATTCTTGTTAATAACTTATTTTGCGGAAAAATACACAGAGGATATTAAAGTTGTGGGTCCACTTATTGTATTTGCGGTAGAAATATTATCTGTCAAATTAATTGTTAAAGTGGGGGCAGAGGCGCGGGCGGGCGTCTGCGGGGCCCGCACTCCCCTGTCACTGATACAAATCGCGCGGATTTACGCGCACTCGAGCCCCACCGGAATTTATCCGACGCTTCTATTTACGTATCCTTTTATTTGTTTCGCTCCTATTAGTCCCGATAGAGAATTTTTATGTTTGCATGCCCCCGTCGTCTGCCCTCGTAAAGCGGCGACTTGTGAACGCTTTAGAGCGACAATAACACAATTTTCGAGCGAGTGATCTCGGTTTATCGGATTATAGAGCAATAACTTAGCGCTTTCGACTCCAGTAAATATTTTCGCTCGCATTCCGAAGGCTCAGCTTGACTAATTAGAGCCGTTTGTTGCGAATACAGGTGCGTTGACAGACATAATCCTCTCGAGAGCCTTCTGCGGCAGCTATACTGCGACCTGTTGTTGTAATATCGTGACATTAATACTTCGAATATCGAATTATTTACATGATTCGTCTTTGTGTTATATTCACGCAAAATTTCTGAATTATTGTAAGAGTTTTGTTGTAGATACGTTAAAGCAGCGGTGAGTTCTGTTAATACGGACTCATCGGTTCGATTCTTTCTCGGAGCGGTTATTAGTTTTTGTACTAATATTTGTTTATGATATGGATATTTATCATTTATGTCTTCTCATTGTCCATTTAATAGCACGAAAGACAAAGTCGTTGGTCCTGATTGTTAACACGAACACCCGAAAACGATCGTTACTCTTGGTAGAGAAATTGTACCCTAACTTGCGGTGTGCGCAAAAAATATATAAATGCGCGGTGGATTAAGCTCTTAGCTTATCCACCACGCTATATTATATATAAAATGTAATATACTGCTTTATAATTTACAACAATATTTTAATATTTAAAAATCTTACGTGAGATTAGCATAGAGGGACGGGGTCGAGCAAAAACTCTCGAGAAATCTCATCAAGGCTGAAGGGGGTCAAAAAGTCGCCAAAATTGTCTCACATAATTAATTGACGCCCCCTTATTCACTGTGAAAAACTAACCACCTCGTTATAAAGTGAGATAATACTTATATTAGAAGATATCAACTGATTTTATTACTATATAGTTTTATTAACATACATAAATATACATAAACATACGACGTGTGTTCGCCGTTTTAGACTTTCAAAAGTAATTATTAGCCGTTCATATGTCGGCTATCCGTTTGCCGCAGAATACACGCTGATGTTCGCGCTTTCCTATAGCTGCACATTTACAATATCGAGATTTATTTATGTCCCTGGAGGGAGAGGATCAGCGGCAATCCGCCGGGCAAACATTTAAATTAATGTAATAAAGAGGCGTGAAATGCACGGCTTTCGCGTGGATTAGCGTAGCGGTTCGTAGCGCGTAGCGGATAACTTGCTACGGTGCGGTATATAGTATTCATTTTTAAGTACACTTAAGTATTTTCTATATGCTTAATTTTTTCTTACGTTTTATTATATTATAAGTAAAGTATGTGTAACCGATGACTAATGGTCTTCTATTTATTTTTAGTGCGCAAAAATAAGTTAATATATGTATATAAATAATAAATAAGTTAATAGTATACTAACGAATAGAAAATTTCTTTTACTATTGTGGTTCGTTATTTTATCTATTATAAATTTTATTTTAAAAAATACATTCAATATTTTATCTGAGCAACTTTGTTCTATCTAATTAATCTGAAAATGTTCCGGTCAATAAGTGACCGGAAATCGGGCAGGAATAGGCAATAGCAAATTACGACGGAACATAAATCGAGCCCGCGTCCGGGCTTAGTACGTGCTAAGCGCTAAGCCGACTGCTGATAATGGGGTTAACACGTCCACTCCTCTTAAAACAAGAGTACGTTTTGTTAATAGCCTCCCGTGATACATTAAATTATACAACTATCTATAAAATACTAATTCTTGACTGTTGTTATTTTTATCACTATCTAAATAAACGGTATTGTTATAAATATATTACATATAAAATTTATAAAAATACTGTTTTCATTTTTATAAATATTATATATTATTTATATTTATGTCGAATTAGTAGTGAAAATATTTCGGATTAAAATGAACTATCTTATGTGTAATGTTTTTTAAATTATTAACTACTGTGCACATTACGACCACGTTCATTTGTGGTAACTAAACCTTTTAATTTTGAATAATAATATCAACATTTCTTAGTTAATAAATTAGTATTAATTAATTTGATATTCCAATGATGTAATGTTATTTACAATAATTAATGAAAAGAGCAATATCTGTTTGAAGACCGTTATCAGTTATAGCAAAACTGGATTTAGGGAAGATGTACCACAGTCTGGGGCTTGTACATTACATGGAAGGGGCTATCTGCCCCAGATTAAAAAAAAAAAAATTCAATGCGTCGGAAACTATTTTTTTCTTCCAACGTTTTTTTTTTTTTTTTTTTTTTTTTTTTTTTTTTTTTTTTATATATAACTAAAATATTTATACAGTTATAGGGAAATAATTATACAGTTCTTGAATATTAAAAACATTAAATGCATATTTATTGAGTTAAATCCGTTCGGGTAGTTGTATTTGACTATATACCTATGTATTTAGACTCACATCTATGTTTTCAACATATTTTATTTCTTTGTAACATATTTTTAAACACTTTTCTAAAAAAAATTCAGATTGATTCGAAAATAATACCTCCACAGCTTCATTGCCTCAGGGCCTCCTAATCCGGCTGTGACTTATAGTAAAAAAATATGTTATTTAGATTAAAAGACGAAAATTTTTGATATATGTGTTGGACCTTGAATTTTCCGTTGTATTCAGAAAACAGTTTCCCTGATTTGATTTGTCTAATACCAGATAAAAAGTTCAAAATTATTAAGCGTACAAAATTTTTTTCATTGATATTTCGAAGACTTTTAATTAATAAAATAATTTGACCATATATCATGTTTATCTTTTATCACTATTGAAAGTTCGGAAGTAAAATTTTAGTAATACTAAAATATTAAAAACTTAATCAGATATATAAACGTGTCCTTGTAAATAAGCACATAAACATTGTATGATATATCACTTTGTACCAGGTAGCAGATGTCGCGAGGCGTGATGGGAAGAGTTCCATTATTGTACAAGTTTGACGACGTGACGTGTTACACTTATGCGTCAAGAAAAAGCAGTGATTTTATGAGGTGAATAAACTTAGATCGATAAAATAATATTTTACGTATATTTATATAATAATAAGATAATGTAATTTATTTTTTTAGTTAGAGTTAAAAAAAGGTATTTAATTAATATTTCATACAATTACGTATTACAATGTTAAAAACTTATCGTGTGTTAACTATTGATGTTAACTTTACTATACGTTAAGATGATAATAATATACCTACTTGTACCTCAGTCATTCTTTAGATGCCTAAATATATATATATATATATATATGCTTATGTTTTAAACAGCCGATATTCTCGATACAAACTTATGTTCCGCCAACTATTGCACTAATAAGTCATAATTTACTATTTTTTTTTAATTTATTAAAACTGGTCCACGCAATACTTTAGTATAACTTTAAAAAAGTTGCACTTCTCATAGGTAAACATTACTCTTTAGATTTACCATATTTTACGATTGTGATTATTATTTAAAAAAATAGACTCGTAAATTGTAATTAACATATAATCAAATCTATATTTCGATAAATTTCACGTCATAAGGAAAACATACATCATACCAGGCTCATATGTTCCAAGGGTCAAATAAAACATTCCAATCACGTTGGCTCGCTTGTTTTACAAACTGATACGACGTGGGTTCCGGTGACTTTACCACATTGACGAGCTGATATAGTATTTATTGTTACGACCACAAAGATCGAAATCGATCGTCCTCTTTGCGTCCACTAGACATGACAATGCAATCAGCGGTGACCGGGCGGGATTTGGTTCATACATGAACGGATTTGCGGGATGAATAAGTTTTGACCCCACAAAATAACAAAGAGATCTTATATTGCACGTTAGAAGTTTTATAAGGCGGTTTGCAAAAATATTCTCTTTGTATACGAGTGAAATATAATAAAACCACATTATTAGATTTAAATAAATATATGTCTATCAAATGTTTAGTAGTTGAAATACCTAATTATTTGGTATCTATTATCAAAAACGAAAGTATTTTTTTAATATTATTTAAAGAAAAATATAATATCATGGAGACAATTGTATATTTACGAGATCATCATGAATGAAGTTGCTTTATCAACGTGTAAGCGCCGGATGTTAGCCTACGGCCGGAGATCGGATATGAAAACGATGGTAAACCGCGACTTTGCTCCAGAATAGGCTTTTTGATTGTTTGTCTAGCGGAGGCTGGGTGCCCGTCGGCGGCTGCCGCAGATTAATGTCGTCGATCTAATATTCTGACAGGTGCAGCCGCGAACGTCACCGCCCATTTTGCTTTACCCGTCACGGCTGCTGCAAATGGTACAATATTTTGAAGCATAAATATTAATAAAGTTGACTCAAACTAAATTAAAACTTTTAAATTTTTTACAATGATACAGTTTAGACAACTTTCATATATACCTACATAACTTATAATGACTATTAGTAAATTACATATTAAAAAAAACTATAAAAGATTTTTATTTAACTTTCTTTAATAATTTATTATAAAGACTTCAAAGGCTCTAAAATCTATAAAATAACAAAACATATACAAATTCAATTGTCATCAAGTTAAAACTCTCATAATAGCCAATGATAGAATATACATAGAAGAATTTGTATCAAAACATAGTTTAAGAATTAAAGCTACCATAATTTAACCAACAAATATTGCATTCGTGAGGTATGACAGATGTTGCTAATCGTTCCGACTTCAGTTGCCTGTTCCCGGATCTATGGGTCGCGGGGAACTAAAATTTTCTCTCCTCCACGCAGAACTTTCCAAACACCATTAAGTCAATGTGCTCGTTTGACTCAGATTACATGATCGAATCATATATACTTACTTACAAGCCAGAATTTCTGAAACTTCTTATCTTTAAAATTACCGTGACTATTTTTTTTTTTAGTTATTTTTATTTTTGATTTTGTTACTATATGACTATACATAACATTTATAACAGCTATGAAGACAGATTTGTTTTATATAAATTTAGTTTTTTTTTGCACTGTGTACGAAAAAAATACTATAAATGCAAATTTTTTTTTAAGAGTCTATTATTTTTCTTGATATCACTTGTTTTTTTTGCGTTAGTAACGATTCGTAAGTGAAAATTTGGCCCGCAATAAGTTGTATCAGCCCCTACTTTCAATTCTTCACGCGTCTATCTCGTCAACATCTTACTTATTTACGAGATTTGCTCCCTAACGACTTCAGCTCGCATCAGATAATGGTTCCAAAACATAGTTTCAGTAAAATTGTATTATTTTAGCATGAATATAGTTTTTTAATTAAAGAATTCGGTTTTGATGTCCTTCGTGTTGATATTACCTACTCTTACTAAACTATAATCTCTGAAATTTTCACTAAGAGCTTAAGCCAAAAGGTTATAAAAAATATTTTATTGTAATAATAACTCATTAAAAATAGTAATTAAAAACGAAATAAATAATTATTTTTTTATAAAGTAATTTAATTTATATATAAGTACCTATTTATAATGCAATATAATAGGTACTGTACGAAACATAAAAACATAACTTCAGATAATTATATATTTAAACTTAGTAACAAAAATTATACAAAATTAGGTTTTGAAAAGAGTAAAATTTAACTAAAAATTACTTTTAATAATAATTGGTCTACAAGAAAGTCCTAGCAAGTGGTTTTCCAAGAAAGTCCTCTATAGATTATCAAAACGTTAAAATTCCTTACTTCACCTTTTGTAACATTTAGCAAGTAGGTACTTCAGGTTTTCATGTGATAAAAAAGCCATTATATTGTTATTATATGCTTAAAACTATTTATGTGGTGTCAATTATTTTCAAACGAAACCAGAACAGAATTGAGTTTTCCTTTCAAATATATTAACCAAAAGTGGAACTAAAGTTTCGAATTAATACAGAGATCATTTTAGCCTCAAGTTAACTTTAAATATTATTGTTTCTATATACTGAAAATAAAATTCCTAAACTAATTATCTGACTTACATTCTCTTACGATATGAAGTCCCGCTGAGTGCATGGACACGAAATAGTGATCCGATGGATGCGAATGTCTTTTTAATATCAGAATTTGTAAATCACTCTGACAGAAATAGAACCACGGGTATTACATTTTCTAGAATTTTTTATGAATAATAGGAATGAAAATCCTAATTTTCAAACCAACAAGTTTTTGTTGAATGCCGGCGAGCTTCGACGCAACGATAGCTCTAAACCGCACCAGCTGCGAGCAAATTGCTTACACTCGATAATGGCCTTTTCAATTTGCAAGGATTTGCAACGTGATTTAGACTGACTGTGAGCATAGAATCAAAATGTAATATTTTATTTTGAAGGATGAGTACAAATTTACATTGTTGTTTATTACATTATTGTATTAAAATGTCTATCGTCTATTGTTTATTTTACAACATCAATATATTTTTGCGCAAAAGCGCATTAGACAGATACGAACACATTTCCCATATTCTTGTATCATATAGGACACGCCAAAAACATTCTCGTGTAAAACACGCTGATACGGATAATCCAAGCGCGACATAACACAGATTGTATTACGGCAATAAGTCCGCCTCCGAGCCCGATAAACGGGGCTTAATCCCAAGATTTTTTCACACGTCCCCCGCGAGCGCGGGTGCCTTCGGGAAAACTAATAAAGAAACCATCTCGTAGCCTGCTCAAGCTTGAAATGTATTTTTTATATAATTTACCGCGGATTGATTGTACGAAATACATCTGATACCTTTACGGTTACGATCAGAAATAAGAAAAAACTAGCAATAACATTCTCGATAATATTGATGTGACATATTTGACACAGATGACATTTGTATTTATTTCTATTTTTTTACCTTAATACACGTAATGGGTAATTAAAAGGTTGTTTGTAAAATTAAAAGGACGACAGAATAATAATTTTAATTTAAAGCGGTAGAAATTATACAAGTAACATTACGAGGGCCGAGTTGTAAACATGTCGCGCGATGTGTCGACATGACGGTGGGCGGCGGGCGGCGGCGGTCACGCACTAATTACGCCGTCACGTGTCACCGGCGCAAAACACGTCGTCACCACCGGACCAGGCGCGATCTGACATATTGGTCAAACTTTGTCGATATGCTAATTAATTTTAAATAGTTACATGTTTTGTTGTATTTGAAACGAGAAATCGATGCGTACATTAATAATTTTAAGTGCAAATATATAGATCTTATTAAGTTATACTATTATCCACAAATTTTGTATATAATAACAACACTTATCTTAAAATAAATATTGTCTCCGCTTACCATCGAAAGACATATATTTAATTTAATTAAATATTCGTACTGCTAATTTACATTATTTAAAGAAATCGTGTTCAAATGTGATAGAAGATCACAATTTATCGGCTGCGTTTTATTAATCAATCTCATTTATCAGTCATTTTTTTTTACATATTAAAGTTTTATTAAGTAGAATATGTTTCTTTAGAAACATAGAAGAGATATTTTTACTGCATTAAAAATATATATTTAATAACTAAATTGTATGTAAAGAGTTTATAATATGTTTAGTAATGTTTGATTTTGTAAAATATTTGTAAAGCGTTGGGCTACGCAACGAATGGGCGCCGTGGTTGGCGACGGGTGTCCGCATTCCGCTGATACGGCCACTGCTGCAAAAACCCCGACAAAACGTCGGGTGACGTCGGTCAGGTCTCCGTTGCACTAGTCGACCGCAAACTGCAGCCGACGCTATCGCACCCACTATGCAATTAATTGCGGCAGATAGACAAAAATATTTAGCCGTTTTATATTTTTAGTGCATGTTGTGCGGAATGTCAGTGGTTTCATCACTTGAAGTTTGCACCGTTGTTATGATATACTATCGCTATTGTTGCTTTTTTTTTAGTATTTTGATATTTTTCTAGAACATAAAGTAGATGAAAGGTTAACCGCTTTTAATTCTATAAATAAAACTTAAATGGGGTTTTTTTAGTGACGTAGATCTTGTGACATCATTAATCACTCGGGAAGGAATTTATTATTTTTATATGTATTTATGCAAAATCGATATGATAAGTAACAAAGTCATGAAGAACTGAAAGTGAAACTTATCACGTGGAATGTATGATTAAAGAGAAAAAATGCCAAGCTAGCTAATCTCTAATAACTATAATATATAGTCTAATACCTAATCTCTAACCAATGATTCAAAATAATTTTAAAGACATTATATTCAATTAAATCGCGGTGCTTGAATATAATTGACTTAAGTACAATCATTGTACGTTACTGAACTAATTATAGTTATTGATTGTTGAAGCTCGTTAGCAGTTACGAACCTACAACTACACTTTACACATTAAGTAAAAATTTAAAAACCTAAATTAAAAAAAAAAAAAAATTATTGAAATTTAAATTAAAAAATAAATTGTTTTATCGTATGTTCATTTAACGAAGTCTATTTCTGTAGTTCTCTTATGTTTCTTTTCATACCTATTTAAAACTGTAAAGACAATAACAACACCTTTAATGGAAACATGAAACTGTGTTCAAGAGTGTACAATGAGCATTTGAATCGTTTTCCTTTGCCACGAGACTACGGCCCTTTTATTAGATCGCAGTAGGACGTTTATTACAGTTGGCTTTCACTGGTGTCCGAGTAATAGCTTCAGTTATCTGTTTTTTAAATGGATCAGTTAAACAAGGATGAAATGGAAATGTTTAAGCTAAATGTTATGTGACTTTATTCTTTCGTTACTTGCACTCGTATATTTAGTAATGTAGTCTAATGTTTCTTTTCGTATGTCATGATTAATTTGTAGCAGTCTGGCAAACTGTGTTGACTAATTCAATTATGAAACATTCGGGCTATAGTCGTCGAGGCGAAAAGATGGGGAAAAACGAGAAAAACGTCGGTATGAGATCGCGCTGACGATAAGTGGATGACTTCTCGCATGGTTTGCCCTCAAAGGGCGGTCACTGAGGCGCGAACTCGCCCTCTCGACACCCGACGATCGACAGCCAAACGGTCACGACATTCAATAAAGCTTGTTAACTAATATTGAATATTGCTCCTACCTCTAATTGTAGGACTATTTATACTCTTTTGGCTGGTTCAGATTTATTTTAAAATTAGTAATTACGTATTAGGTACTTATTTTTCAAATTCAGTTAGTAAGTTTTTGTATCATATTTTTATTTTTCAAAAATATATATATTTATAGAATTCCATAGTACAAGTGATACATACCGATTAAGCCACACACTTATCCATAAAAATGGATAATGTTTAAAGTAACCAGTTGATCCTACATTGTTCGTTCAACTTAAACCTAAAGCAGTAAAGCAAATCCTTTCTAAATTGCCTCTTTTGGCACTCACACGTCGCCTTAGCCGTGTGTCGATATTTTAAAAGAAAGCGAGCTTCACACGACATAAAGGAGATAGGAGAGTTAGGACTTAGTATCCATTTGCCGAAATTGGCCCGGTCGCGATAACAACAAGTTTTCGCACCCTCGTAAGTAAATGTGCAATTCATATGTGTATAAATATCGAAAAGGAGATAGGATAATGCACTTTGTTTTTGAACAGTTATAGCTGATTTTTGGTTGCTTTAAACATTAAAGCATATGTCATTGTCGATATTAAATCTTATCAGATGAGGTTGGACACGGAATAAGTTGCTGTCGTTAGTGACTCAAAAAGTAAAAAATGTGTTTAAAGTTACCACCATCTTTAGGGTTGTTTATAACCTTAAAACGTTTTGAATCCTGATTTGTTTAGATAAATAAAAATTAAATATATTAGAGCATACTTACAATTCTTTGCACGACATGAGTTTGCATACGATTACACGGTCGAACGAACAAAGAAAACTATTTTAGTGCAGGCCCATTCCTTCTCTTATATTGAATTCAACAAAGAAATTCTTTAACATATAGAAAAGTAAGAGTAGCTATCAGTTAGTACATAATTTAGGATTAAAATATTTATTCAGTGAGAGACTTATCACAAGATTTGTAATAAATTAATTTATATACGTCGGAAGGTTAAGCCGAGGTCAAATTAGTTTTTCTAAGACAAACTGTTTGAATGCTGCAGGCAAGGAGCTTTTCCATCTTTGCCTAATAGAAGGTCGACATTCAAAAGCTTATAAAAAATCTAGAGATAATAGAGAAATAACAAATACCAGTTAGAGTAGGATATTTTTGAACTAATATATTTGAAAAATCGGTTCTAAATAACTTTATCCCATGCCAAAATTATTTTGCCTTAAATCGGGTTTATTAGGTAAAGAATTTAGATAAAAACATACAGTTATTTATTACGTGTCTTTACTAGTAGTATGATAATTTGAAGTTACGAAATTCAGAGAAGATTGTGACACATTTGTTGATACCTATCTATTGATTTTATGAATCATAAATATTTGATAATATAACAAAGCATTGTAGTCCAATGTACTCTCTATCATAAATATACATCATTTTTTATATTCATGATATCGAAAAACATCAAGACGTAAAAAAGGGAAATCGCAATAAACAAGTTAACAGGACATATTCACCTCGTCCCTACGTTTTCATAGCCCTCTGCCTGCGCCCGCTTCTATAACTGTCATCTTGTCAAACTGTACTGCACCCAGCAAATCCCCACATTTCCATACGGCTATATTTTATCCTTCGCCAGAGAAAATAAATAACGACGATAATATAAATATGAGCGTTTTCCGAACCTTTAACTCCTGTAGAATTTACATATCAGTTGTTGACAGTAAAATCCCTCACACGGTTATACTAGTTTAGGGGTGGAAATATCAATTTGGAAAAAGTAAAATATAAGATACTACTTTTTCTGCTTCAGTAGATATCTTAAAAATAAAATTATTTCTAAAACGCTACCATTATCCATTATGTTTCGAAGTAATTAATTTTAATGAGAAGTGAAAATGTAACATACCCATTGATTAATCATTTTTGTTTTTATTTTTACGCATTTCACTATATTATTCTTTTCTACATATTTTTAATAAGCGTTAACGTGCGAACGAACAATGAGACCGAACAGTGTGCGTTCAGCCTTAATAACATGGTAATATAAAAGTATACATGTAACACAAATGTTATTACGCTGACGATGTTTATGTTTGAGTTTTTAACGCGTTATTCTAACGATCTATTGGCGTGGATAAAAACGTCCTTTATCGTTCGACAGCCTGTTTATTGAGATTTTTTATATTATAAGCCCGTCTACACAGAGGCGTAGCAGTAGAGTTAAATCGAGTAAAACCGCGCGAATCGTCTAGTATATTGTAAATTTATTTATAACACATAAGATGATTCGAAATTTTTTGATACTCATATAATTGAAACCGAAAGTTATGAGCATTCCACAATATCACAGTCTATCTTCATACATTAAAATCAATTCGTGCATGTACTTAAAGTTCATCACTTAAAAAAGTGACTGAGGCGCGAGGTTCCGCACTGCTGTAATGTTTTATCAAGTATAAAATCGAATTCTAAAACGGTGAAAATAACGTTTTTTGTGCAGGTATAACATAACATAGCGGTCATAGTAAAATATATTCTGTGAAAATTTGAAGGGTAGGTATTACGGTCAAAAAGACATAGCTCAGGGAGGAACATTTTTTTTTGAAAATCCATTTTTATAGATAGAAATTTAGATAACTGATGTTCAGTGTTTGCGACAGATAGGTATGTATGTTATATATTTTTTAAATTGTTTTTGTTTTACTATATTGCCTCCGTTCTAATCTAGGTAGGTTAATACTATCGTATTACATTATACAATGAATTCTAATAGTGGATTAACTCGTTTGACATAGGTAGCGCGTGGCGAGTATTGGGAAATCCCCCCAGAGATGATGGGGGAGTTACGGAGCTGTATATATCCGAGGGCTGATGTGCTTTTGGTGGTGGTGATGGTGGTGATGGAAATAAATAGTACCAACATTAGTACTAAGTTTGATATTATTGATTTGGTTGGGTTAGGTTATAAGATAAAGTGTGTACGCCAGTTACAATTTGTCGTACGTTTCTTTAAACTTTTTTTTAACGTTTTTGAACATTCCGGGTTCTAAGTTATTTTTAATGAGAGTTATGAGTTGTTATTTTTACTGTTTCTGAATTAAGAAACCTAAGGTTGAAATATGGACGGGTCTATCTTTAAAATGTGTATTTTCTAACGAAAAAATAATGAATGAATTCGGAAAATGTGTAACTGAATTATAATACGAGTAAAGTACACATTTTGAATTTAATCCCCCCTCCCACTGGATGCGTACTGAATTTCGGCATAAAAGTATCCCGAGTTCTGTCTCGTGGTATGAACTCATATCTTGTTCACATTATTCATCACAGTCTTATTTAAATTCATCTAGACTTGATTCCTGACATAAACGAGGACCATAGATGTTAATAAATATACATTTTTGGCTTCAGTATCGATTAAAATCTGTCCTTCAAAAAATATCTTCAAAATATGTTCAATGCACAAAATTAGACCTGCTACAGTTTTGTTATAAATAGATACAGATAGATACTTCCATAAGCTCCAAAACAAATAGCATATTGGTTTTTTTTTAATTTCTTATTTGGCGCAAATTTTTACTATCCAAATCAAATGGAAAACATTTGACTTTAAATTAGTAGATTCTAATAAAATTCACAGTTAAAATGAATATTTCTTATCATAATTTTTTTATCATTATTGACCAGCCTGATATAGCTGAAAAACTGATGGTGTGCATCGACGGCCTGAAGCAAAGAATCACGGCATGGGGGAAGCGCATTCATAGGTATTCTGAGAGAGTTGAGCACTTCCGACAAAATCGCCGCCTTGTGAGTGATCTGAAGAGGTTCTGCAGGAAGTTGGAGAACCCAACAGCGTGCTCTGCTTCACTACTGGGATCACTCACTTAGCTCCTAAGTCCACCAACACCGCGGACCCTACCAACTACGGCCCCATAACGTGTCTTACTTCATTCATCAAGCGAAGCATTCGTATGTGATCGCTTGATGAATGGAACCAGCAATACCAGACCGGTGAAACGGCTGGTGTCCCAGGGTCTTCTTCACTGACGCGATAGCGGCATACCGGAGCATTGGTAAAATAAAGATGGACAGATTTGTCACCCAGATTTTGACGAGGAACGGTGTATTCTCCGAGTACTTCCACCGTTTCAAGTGCAAGGAGAGTCCATCGTGCGTCTGCAATCCTGGGTATTTGGAGTCTGTCCTCCACGTCCTTATGGACTGCCCGGCCCATTGTTACGAGAGGCAGAAATTGGAGTGTCAATTGAATATCAAATTTGATTTGGATTCGCTTTCGGAAATCGTGTGTAGTAAGGACAAAGACATGTTCCTGAGTTATTGCATAAAATTGTGTAAGATAGTAAATAACAGAAATAGAGTGTAAGAAATTGTGCACAAGTGCACAAGCATAAGGAGTTTATAATAAATAGAAAAAGGGACATAGTTATTAAGTTAGCTTATTAAGATTGTAAATTGTATTATATAAAATATTTTATTTTATACAAACAAAAATACTTTACAATATACAGTATACTATTGCAATAGTATAGTGTAGCTAAGATTCTGTGATTTTTCATTGTTAGTTCTCTGCCTTTTGTAAATATTATAAGGTCTTTACCTATGAAATTGCAGTTTTGTCATACTGGCTATTTCAAAACGAAAAAAAAAAAAAATTTGCTAAGAACTCGTATTTCAAATTATTTTTATTTTAAAAATATAGACTTCTTTTTTTATAATTAGTTATTTGTTTAATGGCTAACGTTCTGTTTACATCGCATTTGTACGTTTTTCGTCATCATCGATATGTTAAAAATTCGAGTGATTATGGAGTATGAGTTCCGTCGTGGTAGCAAAGCGGCAGAAGCAGCACGCAACATCAACGACGTTTACGGTGCAAGCACTACTAACGATCGTACCACCCGTTATTGGTTTGCTCACGTTCGTTCCGGAAATTTTGACCTAAGAAATGAACCACGTGGTCGGCCGAAAATGTTATGCCGAATTAAAGGCGATTGTGGAGGCCGATGATTCTCAAACTACAGCTGAATTAGCAGCAGCTTTCGAATTTAGCACTAAAACAATATTTGCCCATTTGCGTCAAATTGGCAAGACATAATAATAAGGTAAGGAATTGAATTAATGCAGCGCGAAATACGTGTCGAGACGTGCCTTGCACTGCTCAAGAAACACGCAAACGAAGGCATATTGAATCGTATTGTTACTTGTGATGAAAAATTGATTATATTTGATAATCGCAAGCGCTCAGCTAGTTGTTTAGATCCTGGTTCAGTACCTAAACAATGCCCTAAACGAAAAATGACCTCTAAGAAAGTGATGGTAACTGTTTGTTGGTCTAGCGCCGGTGTAATTCATCACAGCTTCTTACTGCATGAGCATTACTGCAGATGTGTACTGTGAAGAACTAAGCACAATGATGGGGAATCTCGCACGTCTCCAACTAGCTTTTTTCAATCGCTCGGCTCCGCTGCTCCTGCACAACAACGCGCGACCTCATACTGCACAGCAGACGGTCTCCAAGTTACAAGAGCTAGGGTTGGAAGTTCTCCGTCATCCACCGTACTCACCAGATCTTGCCCTACAGACTTCCACTTTTTCCAGAATTTGGATAACTTTTTGGCGGGAAAAAAATTCAATACCCGAGAGTCAGTACAAAATGCTTTTGAAGAGTTTGTTGCCTCTCGTCCAGCAGACGGTGCGTTAACTTATTTCATCAAAAACGGCAATTTCATAACTATATATTATTATAATTAATTATTATTCATAATATTAGATTTTAAGTAAATAAAAATTTGTTTACAATTAGATAAATAAGTTTAGATGATAAGGAAAAATTGTAAACTAAATAAAAGTTATTCCCCATTCTCCTCCTCATTGGCCCCGTGTTATTAGTTGTAAGAGTAAAAGCTTTCAGCTGTAGTGGGAATTTACCCAAAAGTGCCAAAAATGATATATGCAAAAAGAAAATTAGTATGCTGGAAACAAAGAGCGAGAAGAATAATTGCGAGATCTGTGTATGAAAGAGTAATAAATATATTTTGTTTAAGACCTTGTCCAGAAGGGGCGGAAGGGGAATTAGCCGCGATTCTCTCGCGTGTATTACGTGTGACCGTTGCGTCCAGAAGGAGCGTACCAACGCGCGAAAAAATAAAAATTTAAGCTATTCCGTATCAAAATTTTGGCGCTCCATTTCCCTTGATACGCACAATCGCTCTAGAGTTCGCGCGTCAACTGGACGCAACAAGCCGTCTCTAGTATCGCGAGCCGAGAGTCTGGCGAAGTGCACGCGATTTACGCGCGTATTTTGAATTCGCGCGATGCTTGTGGACGCGATGTATTAGCACCTACTATCTCGCTAACGCGCGAAATAATTCGTTCGAAACGTTTCGCGGCGATTTCGCCCCTTCTGGACAAGGTCTAAACCAGTCTCCTGCTGCCTAGTTGGAGGTCTAGTAAAAAAATAACATGCCTGACTGCCATCTATAAAACACTGACATCCTTTCTGAGCTGCAAGATCTCTCGTCATATTGACAAATTTAACATCTTGTCTGCAGCTCAGAACGGTTGCCGTGGAGGCAGTCGCCGCACAAAGGAGCTCCTTCTTATGGACTCTGTTGCAGGCCAGATTGTCAAACGCAACCACTAATGGTTGCGTTAGAACTTCTCTGCTGCCTGGATTGACTACAAGAAGGCATTCAACTCGGTGCCTTATTCATGGATTCTGAAGGTCCTCGAGCTGCACAAGATCGACGGTGCAGTTCGAGACTTCCTCGAAGTATGCAGGTCAGCAGCATCATCTCGACGGTGCAGTTCGGCAATGGAGTACGATCCTTTGTCTCCAGAGCGAGTGACTGACGGCGGTTGCCGATGACCGAATCAGAATACGGAGGGGTATTTTCCATGGTGATTGTCTATGCCCGCTTTGGTTTTGCTTGTCCTTGAACCCTTTAAGCACTCTCCTGGAGCGTTCGGGGACAGGCTTTTAGTTTCGGAGAGAAGATACTAAAGTCTCCCATCTTCTCTACATGGATGACCTCAAGCTGCTGGCACCTAATGCTGCACGCCTTATAGAGTTTTTGAGAATCACTACTAAGCTCAGTGGCTCCATCAAGATGCAGCTTCGAGTGGATAAGTGTGCGGTCGAGCATGTAGACAGGAGACAGGTGACGCAATCGGCTGAGATTAGCCTAGAGCTTTCTAACTTCAAGACCCTTTCCGAAGCTGAATCTCACCCGTATCTGGGCATATCACATGCATAGGGGTGCAGGAGGCTGATATGAAACAGGCGGGTTGCGAGGTCTTTTTTGGACGGCTGACAAAAGTTCTTCCTCTTGTTTGATTGTCCGCCGGTTTTTCTGCCTACAGCCCTAACCCCCGGCCGTTTGATCTTCCTGCCGGGGCGTAATCATCCACACGCTTATACTTATTTATCTGTGTAAGTTTATGTAAATGTTGCCTAAATAAGTATTGTTTTATATTATGTATATCTACTATATATATTATTGAACTGGTGGAGTGAATCAGTTTTTTTTTTTAATTTGGCATCGCGCGGTAGTAAGCCAGTTAGCTGTTAGATAATAATAATATATAAATCTATCTATCATTCTCAGTCAGATTTTTTTATAAGCGCGGTCCCTATCTACTTTCTGATGACTCTTGTTTAACTGTCGTTTTTGTAATTAAAAAGTGTTAATTTTTTTTTAAATGAGATTCATTCAAAACGAAGTATTAAAAAAAAGAAACTTGATAGAAATAGCGTTTTTTTTCAAGCGTCCAAAGTAGAATAACCCCTTACATTAAAAAATTGTTCATTTTGCTTCCTCTACTTTTTTCTTTCCTATTATTATTTCTTTTTATATTAAAATCATTAAAAAAAAATCGAAATTTTTATAATATTATAAAAAATATATTGACAATGAAATCTTAAAAATGAACATTTAAATGACAAAATTCAAGTAATTATCATTTAGTTCGTAATTGTTTTCGAATTCATGCTTCTCTATTTTTTAAAATCCTAAAGTGAAACGCTGAAAAAAGACACAAAATTTTATTTAAAAATATTAGTTTAACACAAAAACTGGAAAATATAATAAATTCTATAAAGTAGGCTTCTATAAATAAAAAATCTGTTCTTAAATATTAATTGAAATATCGATTTTTACCATTCTTTATCGCATTTTGACTACTTCACAATTCTGCATTGTACTTGTTGCTGCAAAATACTGATTATCGTATTTAGTATGTTAAGTATAGAAATAGTTAGTTGTGCAACTTCTCATGTTGATAGCATGGAAAAGATTTAATAATTTAGTAATTAATTACCTGTGTACCTAGTGAGGCCATTAACTGAAATTTTTTTATTTCTATGTTTACTCTTCACTCTTTTATTCCAACTTTTTACTCCTTCTTACCTTAATGTAAGTTCACTTTCCCGTCTCGTTATAATCAAAGATCACTTCCTATTCATCAGTCTGGGTTTTTATTTGATATATTTGCTGTGCGTGGTGTTCGTTTCTAGAACATGTTACCAAAGTCTATTCGTAAAGCTTTTTCACTTGAATCGTTTTAGAGAAAAGAAATTAAGATACTCTTAGCCTTTAATTTTGTCTTATTAGCTGAATGATAATTATTAAAATTAGCATTTTGAAAGTTTTGTCAGTTTGTTAAGTACCTCATAAATATAAATACATAGGTGAGAAGAATGCTTTTCGGGTTTAGCCCGCATAGTATACCTATGTCCGTATTTGCAATGCAATAAAATATTGAAAACAAATTAAAAAAAAAAGAAATTATTGAAGTATTCGTATTATAAGATTAAATGATAAAAAAATAAGTTTATTATATATACATACCTCCTAATGAATTAGTGAATATGTGGCAAAAAAATACATAAATATTGCTAAAGAAATTGATACATGTATACTGTACACCTGTAGAAATTTATATATTTTTAATAATTTCGTGCATTAGTAAACAAAGTAAGATGACAAGAAGTTAAATGGAAAATGGCACTTTCAGTGTTAATAATTTTTCCAATTTCTCAAGCTCGATAATATTATAGTATGATAATTTAGGATTATTTTGCTAACACGCATTCGAATCGTATAGATTACGAAGCAGTGCGGAGCGTAACAGATGCGGGACGTAGCCGTCGGTGAAATTGAGCTGTCTAGCCGCAAGCCGGCAAAGCCGCCGGTTGATCGGTGTTCGATTGTGTGATGGATGTCCACGGTCATTTGTACCAATCCTCGCTTCAGGTGGGTAATGAAATAGCTTCAAGTTACACGAAGAAGTCTTCAACAATAGATCACAAAAATATTTAAAAATAAATGAAAATATAAACAAATACATATATGATACATTTATTTTATATACTTTTATTTTAGTCAGCGTATGAGATCTTACCTACAATGACGTTTACAGTTGCTCTCTTTACACGACTCACAGTGAATTGTTTTATAACATAAAATAGATGCTGCCCGCGACGTCGTCTGCGTGAACGCTATTAAATTACACGTTGTTACAGAATGCGTTGAAGAAATAAAGGTTCACTGCTCGTTCCCCGTAGGTGATAGTGCGATAATATGTAGCCTATATGTTGA
This sequence comes from Euphydryas editha, assembly GCA_036937285.1. NCBI lineage: Eukaryota > Metazoa > Arthropoda > Insecta > Lepidoptera > Nymphalidae > Euphydryas > Euphydryas editha. The sequence continues at coordinate 5,529,313 of JAUPFZ010000005.1, forward strand.
CCCGACTTCTTTTAGTATTCGTGCCAAATTTCAAGTAAATCCATGCAGTACTTTTTGAATTTATCCCGGACATATATACAGACAAACAGACAGACAAACAGACAATAATTCTAAAAACTATATTTTTGGCTCCGGTATCGATTGTAGATCACACCTCAAGTATTCTTTTAAAAAAATCTTCAATGTACAGTTTTGACTTTCCTACCATTTTATTATAAATGTATATAGATAATGACAGGATGTACAAATTATAATTATATAAGTTTCGTCGAAATCGTATCCGTCACTTCTGAGATCTGTTCATTTATATAAAATTACTGTTGTAGTCACAATAGTTTAATTATTTATCACCCGTATCAGTCATTACTATAAAAATAATACAGAATTGCTTCCGCTACGATTTTATTATATATATTGAATAATTTTTAGATAAAATGATTATACGATCATAACAATTAGATGTAAATTATTATTTTTTATTTCAAAGACTAACTAAAACTCTCTCCTTAATCACAATCATACCTTTATTTGACTGACATGTGTAATTAATTACGTTTATCGAAAATAATGATCAAATATTTGGATATTTGCTACAGACGGAATATTAGCTATAAAGTAATTCATTAATACTATAAGATTCTTATTAGTCTAAATGTAATTGTAATTTGTAAAATTATAAAAGAATATG